>JBBBDQ010002069.1:545000-1885000 GCA_037127315.1 Ascarosepion bandense | reverse complement strand
ACGGTGTTAAAAGGTAGTTGATGCCGTTTCTTTTCTTTGCATCTTCGTTAGAAGTGCTTCTTTGCCTCTTATGGGTGGAAATGTTCTTGGCTGGAGATGGAGCAGGAGAGGGCTTTGATTCAGAAGGAGTGGGCACTTGTTCAAAGGGAGACACATTTACAAGAGTTTGGGTCAACGACCGTCTGCGTGTTTTTTTTTTTTTTTTTTTTTTTTTTTAATGAGGCTGATGGACGAGAAACTGACTGATTTTGTTAGGAGTAGTAACTTTTTTCAAGGGGGTCAATTTGGTGGAATTTAGAAGTGACTTTGTTACAGGGGGAGGGGCTCTAATTTTGGGAGATGCGGGGGTAGAAGTTGACTGACGAACTTGGTCTGCAGGATTCTTGTGTAATTGTTTCTGTAACTCAACTAATTTTAAGCTCATTTCATAACCAGGATCATACTTCCTTCTATGGGCGTCCAATATTTTGGTGTAGCTGGCCGGGGCCTCACCCTTAGGACTGTTAGTGCCTTTGTCCTTAGGGGCCATCAGGGACTGAGATTCTGCCGCCTGAAATTCCCGCTAACTCTACCCACGACTTGCCATTCCTATGCATCTTCTGCCTTCTTTTGCACAGGCAATGTGGGCTCTTAAAGAGACCCAACGTGGGATTTTTCACCACGGTGCCAGCCGCAAGTAGGCTCATTACAGATGCTACGGAACAAGAGGATTCAGCTGGAGGGGAATTGGCTTCTGGCGGGACTCCAGAGGCCGCTTTCTCTGGACAGGAAAAGACGAGGTGACCAATCACACCACACTTCCAGCAGGTAGGTTTTCTCCCAGTCACAATGACGGGGTATTTTTTATCCACCAATCTCCAGGCAGTTGGGGATGGAGGTGAAGGCCACACGATCGATTATTAGTTTGAATGTCCACTCACCCATTTATTCCGGAGTCACATTTACTATTAGGCCATACTGCATCAAATATACCCCTAAGTGCTCACCGAGAATATAGTGAGGAATCTCATGGACTGTGACCTGGGTCCTGTGCCGTCCTAGGTATTATGTGCTGATTATGAACTCCTTCGCGATAAGATCACAAGAAGTCATATCAACACAGTCCTCGGGTGTGGGTAAAAGAATGTCCCACATGAAATACCCAACATCTTTCACTATTTTTTTGAGGTTTGACCCCCAAGGAAATCGGTGATTTCATCACTGTTCCTTTTGTGCTACAACAGCGATTGCTTGTCAAGCACAAAGACTGACATTGTTCTTTTTTGCAATGCTCTCTTGAGCGTCGAGGTCTACTAAGAGCCCGCCATCAGTAATTAAATGAACTGTTTAGCTCTCTCAACGAACATTGACTCTGCATTTGGTGGTGCGGGGACTCCATATAGAGGGTGATTCCCCAGCTGCTACACAGGTTGCTCCGTTCGCATTACTGGTACTTGCTTCCATAGTCTTGTCATTGTACTTTTCATAACTTATAGAACTCCCCCTCCACCTTTTTTAGAGGATTTTTCTTCTGGGGACAATTGGGTCGCCACATTTTTGTCAGCGGGGGTCTTTAACCTTTTTGTTGATTTTTATTAATATTTTATATGGAAATGTACTCTTGTAACACTTCCCTTACTTCAAAGTAAGTTTTGAAATTGTAATGAAAAACTTTTATAAGATAGTATCAGTCTATTTCTTTTATGTAAAGCAATAAATCATAATATAATTTTTTAAGTTAGATTGTGTGTGTGTGTGTGTGTGTGTTTCCCTTTCTTTCACCATTGAAAGTCGTCTTCGGTCGTTACTTTGATTACTAAAAAAATTTTATTTCTTCATAAACTTTCTGCTTTTCTTTCCTTTTTGTCCTATCACTTTTTATTCTGAAACGGTTTAAATTTTAACTTTTGATTCTTTTATCCAAATGTAATCTTAAGTCTTCTAATATCAAGTCATAAATCTTTGCTTCTGCTTTTCCCTTCTTGTGCCGAGCAGACAAATTCAAATATTTTTTCTTTCTTAATCCCAACTCTTTTCTTTTTCTCTCCCTTTTCCCCTTTATATACACACACATGTGAGTGTGCCAAATCAACAAGGCTTTGACCATGTCAGACACGGATTTTTTTTTTTTTTTTTTTTTTTTTCAAATTTGCTACACTTATAGATCTTCATGAAAGGAATTAAATGGCACCTGTTACATATCTCAAGGTCAAGGGGTTTCTGAGATATGACCTGACCTTTTTTACAAAAATGTGAATAGTGACCAACTTTAAAGATGATATCTCAGTTGTTTATGGACCTACAAAGTTCATTTATATATCATTCTAAAATACTTGGATAGATCTAAAATTTTATCTGGAGTTTTTTTTTTTGTTTTATTTATTTATTTTTTTTTTTATTTGACCTAAATAAAAAGTTGATCTTGACCTTTGACCTGACATCTCAAAAAACATTTTAATTTTTTTAATTTTGACAAAAGATTTGTCTATCTTATGACAGCATATATTCCAAATTTCATGATCGGCATTCCACTAGAACTGTTGCTACAAGCGTTTTATAGAGCTGTGAAAATTACAATATGGTCAAGTTGCATATCTTTGTAAAGCTATTTTAATGCTGATTAATATTCACATAAGGACCATTGCACATTTAGACTGATGAGGTCACATTTTTTTCACTTTACCCTAAACTGAGTTTTATTACCCTTTAGCATGGACAGTATACATTAGTTTGAGAAAAGGGTTCTGAAGTTGAATGGTAGTAGTAGAAAGAATGAATATTCTGGATAGTATAAAAGTAAAAAGACCAGAACTTACTCAAATTATGAAAACTTTTTTTTTTTTTTTGTTAATTAAACCATAACACTTTTCAGAATTATGTCTTTATTATATTACTTTTTCCATAACAAAATCTGTCGCATTAGGAGTAAAAAAAAAAAAATGAAGAAAATTCAGTTTCATCACCAGAAACAAAATTTTATTGATTTCATGACCTTATGTGAATATTAATCAGCATAAAGATAGACAACTAAATGAGTTAAATTATTTTTTAAAGTTAAGATTTTGGGCTGTTTGAAGAGGTGTATGTAGGCGAGAAGGAATGGGTTTCAATATAAGATTTTTAAAAAATTTTTATTTCAGTTTATTTGATTAAACCTTTTAGGTAGAAGCGAGTTAAATGCCAATTACAGGAAGTTATCAGTTTAAAAGTTATTAGAGAAAATTATTAAAGAAAAATATACATATGTTTTAACCAAGGAAAAAGGGGTTTAGTAAAAGAATCCATATTTTCTAAAGATCAATTAAAGGAGCTTGGGATAGGAAGGTAGGGGGGTTAAAATACTTCTTAAGGTTAACGTTAGGGTAAAATTAAGATTAAAACTTAAATTGAATCCTTTTAACTTATATTCTAACATCTAGTCAACGGGGATTTAAATTCTAAATTTAAGTATTTGAATAATTTGCCTTGTGGCAGCACTTACTGATGAATTCCCTCCTAAGATTCAGTAGCCGGTGTTGGTGGGGGTATTTTAATATTGAAATTTTTTCCAGTAAACATAGACAGCACCTATCACGAAAATTCCTCGGAATACGGGCTGAACCTATCAGTTTCCAGCTAATTTCAGGATCCAGCCCTTCTTTCATTTATAAAATAAATATTGAATGAAGGCTTACTTCCCTTGAAGTTAGCCAACTGTAATTATCTCCCTTACATTATAATTTGTTTTGTAAAATATGTTGACAATTTTACCATTTTGCTCGACGGTTATTTATTGATTATAGAAGAGACTCAAGTCGTGACATCCCGAGACATTATTGTAAATGTTTCATCCTTGGTCTACTCAGCGTCTTTCAGAAGATTCACTGTCTTTTGTTTCCAATCTTATCGGCTGCCTGTGACGTACCTTTCTTTCAGGATTCCTTTCTTTGTTTCTGATTTGGAATGTAGCTTTCGATAATCAAATGATTTTAGAAAATTTCCAATTACAGTTGAATTCCTTGCATTCACTTACGAACAAATAGCCTTGGGAAAGGTTTTAATCCGTCTCTTCCCTCCAGTTATGGCTTAAGAAAGCAAATGGCAACCTACTGCGGAATAATCGTCTGCTCAATCAGTCATGTCTCTTGAGACCTGATTGCCTAAAGTGTGCATCACTTGACTTCTCTCTTATAATCAAACATTCATTTTGCTTCCAATCAGTAAGTTTGTTTTTTTTTTGTTTTTGTTTTTTAAAACTAAACATGCTAATTTAATAATCATACCCATGTTTCATTTGACTTTGAATCCTTATGTCTTTTTTGCAAAGACTCTTTGATTACTTCTGACAACTGTTCAATTTATTGGTGGAGATTAACTCATTTAAATAACAAAATTGTAATGTTATTACTGATCAAGGACTCCATTTTATTCACTGATATGTGAACATTTTTTAAGGTCTTTCAGGTTCTAAATTCCCAATCTGACAGGAACTGAAAGTGCTGTCGGAGAGTAGATCCTATAAGTTACTAGTTAAATAAAGTAGGAAAAAGTCAACAAAATAGATCTGATAGAATGTTTTTATTTCAGAATCATGAATTTTCACATCTGTTGGTTCTTTCTTCTTCTCTCTCAAATGACATTGTATCGTACACAAGATATCAATATAGAAATGCGTAGAGCTTAAAAAAGAAAAAAATGAAATGTACCAAAGTTCAATAAAAAAGGAAAAAAAAAAATGCAACCCAATTTCCTAGGCTGCTGTGTACACGTTAAATGATATGGGGAAGGAAGGTAAAATGTTGGATTGTTTACATACATGAAATCACCCCCTACCCCATTTTATTTTAAAAATTTAACATCAAAGAAACATGGAGCGCAGGTGTCACTTTTTTTGTAGCCAATAAAATAAACAGTAATGTTTTTTGGATTTTTTTTTTTTTTTTTTTTTAAATATTCAAATAAAAACGCTATCTTGAACTTTAAAACTAAAGGAGCCTTATTTTTGTAGGAGTATTGCCCACTTTTTTAAAACTGGTATATGGTAGTTATGTGAATGAGATATATATAATGTATGTTCCGTTTTTGGCACCGTCTACATTTCTCTCATATATAAAAGAGAACTTGTTACCTCATGGGATAACTCCTTAGATCTTAAACGAAAATAACCTGACCACAATATTTATACCACTTGGTTTATCACAGACTTTACAAAGGCTGAGAATGACCACCACCACCACCGCAAAAAATAAAAAGCAAAAGTGGTTGGGTATTAAGCAAACAAAATCTCACATGTTTAACAACTATCACCCAGAACATAAGTATCACAGATTAAGTTCCAAAATTGACCGCAGTTAAAGTCACCTCTTATTTCTTACTTTGCCTCCTTGTATTGGTAATTTCCAAGCAAGACGGGTAGCCAGACATTGGGAAGGAAGAACTAGACAAACTCTTTGGCTCTGTTTAACCTGCTTAACAAGGGGAAGTTTCTAAATGGATTTGATAACAACTCCATTTTTTTTTTTTCTTTTTAAAAACAGGTATTTTAGAAATCTCATTGATCCTGACTATTTAGTTCTTTACTGTACCATTTACTCAACTACTTGCCATTGAATTTAAGCTAGAAATCCTGTGACTCGGTCTTAACTCTTCAAACATTAATTGCCAATCATTTTAAGTTTTATATAATCCTAAAGCACTGGTCAAAATAAGCATATTGTATTGATTTTTACTAATGTGGGTCAAGATTGACTGAGTCAACTTGCAATTTTAATTTGACCAAATCAGAAATCCCATGAAAACATCATGGCCTTTTTGTTTTAAATTCAAGTAAATATATTCCTCATCTGAAACTGTCCTGCACTACCATACAAGCTCCACTGTTTCTATCACTCCAGAAAGTAAAAAAAATATAAAAAATGCATTAAAATTTGAGACTAGAATTTCCTTTCTTTACCCAGCATATTTGGTTAGGATCTCCACACTCTTTATTTTCCAAATTTCAAAGGAAAATGTTATAAAAATCAATATGTAACAAACCTATTTTTATGTGATAACAACTCTGCCAATAGCACAATATGGACAATTCAGTTCTAAGTAAAAAAAAAAAAAAAAAAAAAATTCAGATGTAAGTAAAGGAAGTAATTAGCACCAAATAAAATGAGTGAAATTCTCAAATTTCCTTTTGTGGCTGTTAAATACAACTGGGTTATTTGGAAACAGTAAATTAAGAAAAATACCTGAAAGCAAAATTAGCATTTTCCCCTTTAAACTATAGGTTTAATATTTACAGGGCACAGATTGTGATCTGGTTAACTCATTCATCAATGCTCATTGTAAAAGTACCTGATGAACAGCCTATACAGATCATAATTATGTCATAGTAAGAATACAGGTAAAGTTAAGTGTCTTCTAATATTGAGCCATTTACCCATTTAGATAGGTTAAGCTTAAGTGGGTCACTGGCTATTGAATAACATGGTTTGTCAATTTTAGAATTGAAATATCAAACTATAGCTCTTCAGTATAAATTTTTATCTCTCAGTATTATAAAAAGAAAAAAAACAAAACAAATCCCTATTAATACACAAGTCGTTATTTTCTTGCATCTTACTAAGATGTTTCTCTTGTCATAACTTCTTTCAAGCCCTTCCCTCAGCATGAACACAAATTGTGTGGATCTTAATTCACAACTTCCCTAACTTTATCCAATAGATTCAAACAAGTATATTTCACGAGACGTACGGTGACCTTATCTTTTACCCATCAGTAGATAACCAAAGCAGAAGGAAAAAAAAAAAAAAAAATTCTATTTACTTTCCTAATAAACACGGAAAGAACTGGACAGTATTAAAGTTCACTCATTTTGACCTGACAGATGACAATCTGCAAAATCCTGATCAAAAATAAGAAATTTATAGTGAAAATTTAGTTTTAAAACTAAGCTAATTTTACGATCTGGTTGCTTCTATTAAAATCAGCCCATGTGTGTTGGAAATTTAAGATTTTTTATTTATTTTTTTAACAAACTCCCCTTGAAACAGTTATTTTTTTTTCTTTTTTGGCAGATATGTTTTGTCTAATTGTTCTTTATTTTCATATTCCAGTCATTTTTTTTTTTTTTTTTCTTAACATGGAAGAGTTTGTAAGTCCCCCCCCTACCAACTTAAACTTTTAATAAAGATGAAATTCATCTGGCAAGCAAATGATCCTCTTCTTTTCCAAGAGTCACACTCATCTGTGGGTTGGAGTTGCACTGCTGTGAGTCACTTATCTTTTCTGTGTTTTCACTGACTTCTTGAGGTTCTGGCTGGCATTCAGGTTCTGGCTTAATTGACTGGAGAAAAAAAAAAAAGTTTTCAAGTGAATCAAAGATCTTAGAAAATAAAATCAACGTGCAGTAAAAGTCACTACCACCACCACCACCACCATGTATAGTATAACTTTATAAATAGTTGGCATTGATCAGATTTCCAATTGGGTGAAACTTGGTTACGTAACATGTCAAGAGTATCCAGTTATTTAACAAAAACTAGGTGAGCAAAGGGTAATGACTTAGTCCTCTCTAAAATACTTTCTTGTGTATCCCAACTATTTTACAAAACTTCATCACCTACCATTTAAAATTCTCTCATTTCAGCAATTTGGCATTAAAGTTCCACACAGATCTTGTGTTAGTCGTAATTATTAGTCAGAAGAAACTGTTACTTAATCATTAGTCAGGCTTTGTGTGTTAAATGATAATCATTTAAATAAGATAATCATTTTTCAACAGTCGTCCTGCCATTTCTTTAAGTCAAACGTCTTACCTGTTATAATAAACAGCTTCAATATGAAAACTCAGAAATAATTTCCCTGAAGATATTTTTTCTGAAATTTAAAAACAATGGAATTTACAGGATCTAATAAAATAAAAAAATAAAAAAATTTTTTTAATTTTAACTCAATAAGTAACAAATCTTGAAAAGAAAGGTCAATTCTGCAAGTATCAATGAAGAGTTCTTAAAGAATAACGTTCTTTAAGTGATGGGCGTTTTTCATACTGGGATAAGATTTAAACCCCCCCCCCCCCCCCGCACCGGATGGAGCAGGGAGTGGAATAAGTTTGTCAGTCATTTCGTCATTCATACTCCCGGTGTTTCAAATTTAAGCCAGCCTTTTGTACATTACTTTGGAAGGTTTTAAGAAATTGTTTCCTTTAAACAGTTCAGTATTTTTGGTATCAGTCTTGACCCCCCCCCCCCTCTGCATGACCTTTTGGTATCAGTCTTGATGACCCCCCCCCCCCCCCATCTGCATGACCTTATTGTTTTTGGACAGCTGGTATTCTAACCTAAAATCTTAATTTAAGATGGTGTCCCAGCATTGTAATCTGTTTGCTGGGGATGTGTAGAAGTGTCTTTTTTTTTTGTTTTTTTGTTTTCCTCTCTTTTTAACCATAATAGAGGTCTGTGGTCTGTTTACAACTGAAAACTCCTTACATGTATAAATCTGTGATTACCCCCACTACAAATGTTATTGCTAATGTCTACTTCCACTGTGTGCCTTTCTTTAAGTAAATTGTTCAGTGAACTTCTCAAATTCAAGAACAATTTGCACTCATATTCTTATATTTCTTAATCATTTCCACATGCCAAATATGTTGTTCCATAGATGCACTTTTAATTAATATATCATCCAATTAAGCAACTGTGAAATCCCTATCTGCAAGAATGATATACATAGCTTGAGCCACTTTTATACCAAAAGGAATGCAGTTGAACATATTTGTAGTTGTTAGAGGCTGAAGAACTTTCAGCCTCTATTTGCTTCAGAAAGAGCCAGCTCCAAAAGATTTTTTCCCACCATTTGATTTTGCAAACATTTCTTCTAGACTTGGTAATGGGTAGTTATGTAGTTCTAAACGCTTGTTTAACTGTCGACAAATTGCACAAAGATTTTTCTTAACATACACTATTGGTGCTACCTTTATTCCTTTAAATTTTCGCACATATTTTTTTAAAAACTGGTTGCTTGTCCAAATCTCAGAAAATACAAACTTATTGAGTACTGACTGGATGGACTTATTTAACACATGCTTTTAAGCAACCGCTTACAGAAGGAGTCATTTTGCCAATAACAAGTTCACACCTGGCACACAACTTGTGATTTATTTTTCAAATTCTTTTTTTTCATATAGGCTCTCTTGTTCATCACTTTCCATATGGCTACACTGATTATTGTGATATCACTACAAGTGTCTAGTTGCATTTTTACATCCACATTATTAATTTTCACATATGCAAATTTTCTTTGGTTTTCTGTAATTGTTTTCTTTCCACCTGAATATAAAGTTTTTACTGAGACTTATGTCCCACTTTTCCACATTTATAGCACTTGAAATTCTTAAAGGGACAGTCATCTTTGAAAGATGGATGAATTTTTCTTTGCACATTTTTCATTCATTTGTATGTGCATTCATTTTTCTCAGTTTCAAGATTCTCTGACCTTCATCCAATATTTCCTGTAGTGCCAGTTTAGTGTTCTCGTGCCTATTTCTTTTTCTACCATTGACTCTTAAATAAAAATTAAACATATCCAGAGTCAGTTTGTTAAAAAGATTAACGTTAGTGATTCCAGCATAGATGACAAAATTGTCTTCAGATTCATACACTTCCAACAAGTACTGAATAACGAGCTTAGTCAGAAATTTTCTTTCATTTGTACAAAATGACGGCATTTTTCACATTCTACTTTTTTATCAAGTCTTGTCCTTTTTCTTTTCCATCACCCTAGCTGCTGCATTCTTCTCTGAAAATAAGCAGAAAAGGTAATTCCATCATTTGAATTGTATGCGAATTCAGATATGGCATTTTCCACCATCTCAAGAGTGAAAGTTCTGTTTTCTTAATTTAAGAACTGTTTTTCCTGGAGGTCAAACAAATCTTATTTAAAGAAGTAACTTGATTTTTTTTTTTTTTTTTTTTTTAATCTTTACAAATATCTGCATTTATTATGAACTTTTGACACACACAAATGAATCAAATAATTTATCTTTACTTGGATTGATTTAAAGATCAAACATGGTCAAAAGTGTCGTTTTTACACGTCTTATTGCAGGTATGTTTATCCATGTTTGCCAAAATGACAAACTGCCATCTCTGTGTAAATGGTTAAAATTCATCAATATAGAATTTTGTAAATTGCCAACTTAAAGCATGTTCCTTCTGTCTGTTGCTGAAAATGTTAGTCCACTGTACCTGAGAAGTCATCAGTTTTCTACATGAAGGAAATGAAGTTTGCCATTGATTATTTATTGTAATAAAATCTAAAATAGCCACGTGTTTTCAATATATGTTCAGATTGAGAATTTTCTCAAGCTGGCATTGTTTATAAGCAGACCTGTGGAGAGAAAAAAAAAAAAAAGTTTTAACAGGTTATTTGAGGTCTTTGTCTAAAATTTCTAATTTAAAGTGCTGTGTAGTTCTGCTTTACTTTGTCTTGATCTTTTGGAAGGAAAAGAAAAAATCATTACTACTTCTGCAGCGCTGGTCAAAACGAAAAAGGTTCTTATTTTTTGTTTATTATTTAGGCCCTAACATTCTTTAGTGGAGAAGCTTTTGAACTTCACGGTCAGACCAAGTTTAAATCCACCCTGGATCCCATTTTCAAATAAAGAATCAGTTTACCTCGGTTAGTTTTTATGGTAAAATATGAAAATTAAGTTGAGAAAAGATGATATACATACGCAAGTAAAGTGCCCCCCCCCACCGATAAATGTTTTAATACTATTATTTTTTTTTTTTTTTTTGTCACATTATCCTCCACACTCCAATATAGGAGGTAGTTTCAGTGTTTATTTTTATATATAACTTAGTTTTTGATCATAATAAAATTTGACCAGTACACAGTTATATTAAAGTGTTCAATACAATTCTATTGTAGAACTTTAAACTTTCTTCATTTGTAAAGGAGTTATTATGCAGCCTAGGTCTCTGTGCTATCTCAATGTGATTTGCAATAACTGATTTACAGTGTGTGTGTGTATATATATATATATATATATATAAAATCTTTTTTTTAAGAACATTCATGTAATGAGGAATTTTTTTGAACATGTTAAAAAAAAAAAAAAAATCCATTACGTGACTGTTTTTAAAACAAACAGTAGAATCAGTTATTGCAAATCATCTGAAGACACCATATGGTAGAAACCCAGGTCACGTTATATATATATAAAAACACACTTCTTGTACATTGAAATTTTGGGGATTGCAACTAAGGTACAATAAAACAGAATTTCTACCAGTTGAATTATTTAAGTTTGTCATTAGCTATGCTCACTGAACGATTTGTCAACAAAATTTTATGATCATTAGAGAGGCAGCCAGGAGTGAGCCTTATATCTTTGCTACAGAATTCAGCAAAATTATTCCATGATTGTTTTATCTTCCTCCAATAGAATGAGGACATAGCACAAAGCAAAGCATTCTCCAACTCCCGTTAGATGCACAGCCTACACACATCTCAATTACAAAACTTTGAAACTCGTAAATTTACTGCAAATAAAGACTGTTCCACAAACAGTACAAATTCTGCTAGGAACTTCAAAGTAAATCTGGTTTCTGTAATATTTATGAAAAGCTACTCTTCTATTTTTGCAGTTGAAGTGCAACACAGTGTAAACCGGCTAAGATTGCAGCTGTGTAGCCAGTAGAAGCAACGAAGACATTGCAATAGCTGACCTGTTTATGATTCTTCCAAAGGTTGATGACTGTTTTTCCTGCTTGTACATGTACACTTCACCTTGAGGGTCCTACAGTTCCCACATGCCCCTTTCACATCAACCTGGGCAAAAAGCACACAGCAATTAAGAGAAGAGAAAAAGAATCACATTATGAAACACAGAAATCTGGAGCCAATGGAAAAGTTTTGAATTTGTCTAAACACAAAAGGAAATAAAATGATCTTTGACAGTGAACTGCATCAAAAAATGGTTGTATGTACTAAATAGTTGGTGTGGATTTGGACAAATCAATTGTTTATTTCTTTTACCAGTATATCAACCCCTGTGACTCATTTCAGACTGAATCTGGATTTTTTTTTTTTATTCAGGTATGTTTTCTAACATAAGTTACAATGCTCTATTTTCTATAGAAGTTAGAAGTATTAGATTTTTTTTTTTCAGATTTTTTTCAGATGTTATTTGGGGAGGAGGAGGTATATTTTTAAGATTATGTTCTTACAATGTTCTGCCCTGAGGACGTGTGTTCGCATGTCCAGTTTTTATTCTGTTGAGTACTATGTTTTGTCTTGAGCACGTGTGTGTGTCTCAGGTGAGTGTATTCTTATTCTGTTGAGTACTATGTTTTGTCTTGAGCACGTGTGTGTGTCTCAGGTGAGTGTATTCTTATTCTGTTGAGTACTATGTTTTGTCTTGAGCACGTGTGTGTGTCTCAGGTGAGTGTATTCTTATTCTGTTGAGTACTATGTTTTGTCTTGAGCACGTGTGTGTGTCTCAGGTGAGTGTATTCTTATTCTGTTGAGTACTATGTTTTGTCTTGAGCACGTGTGTGTGTCTCAGGTGAGTGTATTCTTATTCTGTTGAGTACTATGTTTTGTCTTGAGCACGTGTGTGTGTCTCAGGTGAGTGTATTCTTATTCTGTTGAGTACTATGTTTTGTCTTGAGCACGTGTGTGTGTCTCAGGTGAGTGTATTCTTATTCTGTTGAGTACTATGTTTTGTCTTGAGCACGTGTGTGTGTCTCAGGTGAGTGTATTCTTATTCTGTTGAGTACTATGTTTTGTCTTGAGCACGTGTGTGTGTCTCAGGTGAGTGTATTCTTATTCTGTTGAGTACTATGTTTTGTCTTGAGCACGTGTGTGTGTCTCAGGTGAGTGTATTCTTATTCTGTTGAGTACTATGTTTTGTCTTGAGCACGTGTGTGTGTCTCAGGTGAGTGTATTCTTATTCTGTTGAGTACTATGTTTTGTCTACAGTCAGCCAATGGCTTTATATTCTCTTTTCTTACTGTCGGCCGATGTTCATAGTTTATTGTTTGGAGACATGTCGTCCCAAATTGCTTGCCATTTTCTTTTGATGTGTTATGTAATTTTGTTTTTGTAATCTGTACTTTGATGTTTGATGTTGTTTATTTTCATTTCCGTTGCCTCTTTTGCCAGTGTTTCAGCTTCAGGATTTTCGTTGATGCCAATATGACTACGAATCCAAACTAGTATTACTGTTTTGTGCATTATTAATTGAAGACAAGTTTCTGGAGATGTAATTTTGCCAAGATTTGCTTTTGGATTTTTTAATCATAAAATGGATGTGCAGTGGATACTGGTTCGAAATGAGAAATTCTAGAGCCAAGTTTGAATTGCCGTAGAATTTGTTGCCTTCACTTATGCACTAATTACCCTTGGGAAAGGTATTAATCTGGCACCTTTCCCTCCAGTTATGGGTTCTAGGTTCTATAGCCTTGGTTGGCAACCAGTCTAGCAGAGAAAGCAATGGCAACTTACTGCAGGAAAATCTTTGGAGACATGATCACATATGGTGCTTAACTGACTGAATTATACTTTTGTGGTTGAATTGTGTAAAAATGAATCTGACGCATTCATTTTTTCTTCTTGGTTTTAACTGCTTTTCTACATTCTGCTGTAAACCAGATTTTTGATTCGGTTCATTTTTGTTTATATATTTGTTGGTTCTGGTTCATTGCTCATCCCAAATCAACATGGAAATTTTCAGAGTTTGTGTAGTTGCCATCTTGGATTCCTTTCTTCTGGTATAGATGTGCTTATATTTAGAAATTACGTAAGAAAATTACGTAAATGGTCACTACCACATTGATCATCATGAGGTTTACATTTTTCCATTGAAAGTTCATAAAAATTGAAGGAACAGATAATTCCAGTAGAGATTCTGTTATTTTACCAGTTTCACACTTTGATGTCTGCATTAAAATCTCCCCTTGGTAGAAAAGGAGTGGTAAGTTGGTCAATTAGCCTTTCTATTTCGGTCTGTATTTTGGAGGAATATAAACTGAACAAATGTTTACTCTTTGATGAATTGAAACACTTACGGTGGTGGTCTATAGAATTGTAGTTTTTCATGAGGTATTGATTTTTTTTTTTAACAAATTTCAAAATACATGACATATCACATGCTAAAAGTCTGCCTCTTTCTACCAAGCACATACAGCTCAGAGGCAGAATCGTTGGGTTTCAATCCTGGGTAAAAAAAAAAAATCGGATGTCTAACTTTATTCAGATGACTCTCTCTCTCTTATATATAGATTATTCATCAGCCATGCTCCACACCCACCCACTTTGGAGCCCTAAATGCAGGGGTGGGGAGTGATGATTAGGAAGCAAATCCACCCAAGGATGGGCTTTTCTCAGAGGTTGAAACAGTTCTTTGTTTCCAGTCCGATTGATCCTGCAGCCACCACTTACTAATTAAATTGAATTAGTGATATGGTAAATGTTAGTACATTTTGTTTGGTTTTATTAGTCTGACTTTGAACACTATTTGATCATATCAAGCCTTAAGGGGTGTGTTGGAATATATGTATAGCCCAATTCCTAAAACCTTTACCCACCAGTGAGGACATCTACCCCCCTGCAGAAATGCAATCAGCATATTCTGAGGCTCTGCCAACTTGACAGAATAAATCTGTTAAAATTTTAGCTTCTGAAGCAGCATTGACTTTTGTAATTTAAAATCAGAGCAGCTGTTGCACTTGGGGAAAAACAGACCCAAGGTTATCTTGGCATAAATTAAATTTAATGTATAGCAAAGACAAAAATTATTTTTTCTCCAGTGTGTATTAGCCAAAAATAGAAGAATGCCTTTCACTCACTCACACTTGCAGGATATTATTATATGGAGGATATTTACTTAGCAAGTAACAAACAATGTAAACATTTGGAGACTTCTTAAAAATGCTTGACCAGTTGAGTAGGAAGAATTTGAAAATCCTAAAATCAGCTGAATATACAACCTAGCCAAACCAAGAAGTCTTACTCTCTCTCTAACAAAGAAAAAAAAATTTACCCTTGTGAAATTTTGGTTAGTGAGCTGTAAAAAAAAAAAAAAGGTTGATTTCAATATTTCCACAACAAAAATGTCAATTTCAGTTTCTGCTTTTAAGATATTTCTAGAAAAAACTTTTGTAGTCTGATATTATGCAATTCAAGGACTGCTCACTTTATTTGTAATGGTAGATAATATTTTGTGTGTGTGTTGTAGATAAAATCATTGCCCTCATTCATTTACTATACAAGTTCCAACAGAAATAAAATAAAGATCTAAGAAGAATTTTGGAAACATTGGCAAAAGATTTGGATTGATCAGAAAAGACTTAAGCCAATGTTATCTGTTTAATATTAAGATGGATAAGTTAGGTGATACTTGGGACAACTTCTGTTATAAAATAAGCAGGTGAAGCCCCCGATAAGAACAATTACATGTGGTGGTGGTGGGAAGAACTGATATTTCTTTCACCCATGATCATACCTTTCTCCCTTTTGTGAACTATATCATGCTGGTATTGGATGGTGATAGACACTGCTTTGTTAATAAATGCACAAGTGGGTACATTGAAACAAGGTGTGGTGATCATGGAGTTCATCTCTGCCAAATTAAATTAATGTCTGGTGATATTAAAACTGAAACTGCTCAAATATAACATGCACATGGACATAGCAAAGAAAAAATATTGCATTTTAGAGTACAAGGTATTTTTTTTTTTTTTTTATTTGTTGCTTTACAATAGACATTCAGAACAAGACTAAATAGAATAGACAGGTGGCATCAGATAAAAAAAAAAATTCCTTTATTCTTTTGATAGAGTTTTTGGACAGTTTTTACACAAGTAAAATGAACAGTACATATCGTTGGTTTGTTCTCTTCAGAATAAAGTAAATCTTTAACACAAGTTTTACTATTAGATTCGCTCTTATCGTTCAACATTAGAATCAAATCAATTGCTACTTGCTGTCTTAAATAATGAAGGTAAATTTGGAATTTAATGAAGGATTTAATTTCTGGTCACCTCCTTGAAATAGCTCAGTGGAGCATTATATAAACAAAAGAAGACTACTTCGGTGACACTGCATTTAATTCTTACCGACTTAGGTATCGCAGTAGACAATTCTCTAAAGTTTTCATGATTCTATTAAGGGATGGGTATTGTAGGACCCATAGAGGCTTGACTACAGTCTATATCATTGGGCCCTGAGTTGGTAACAAAGCCTGACATAAGAGATGTGACCCCCACCTCCAACTTATGTCATGAATTGTAACAAAAGTTTGATTCCAGATTCTTGGGAAATTGGAACTGGATTTTACCTGTGGAAGTCCACTAAACTATCAAAACCAGCAGACATAGCTGGGGTTACAGACACTTTGGCAGGTGATTTATTCTAGAGAATAAAAGTTCTTGAGCTCAATTTGTTTTCTTTAAAATTCACTATAAGGAGATCGTTTAAGACACACACAAGAAACTTCTAATCTGAAGACTACAGATCACAAGTCATAGAACTGAGCTTGTATTTAAATTTATACATTTTAGATTTGTTGCCTCATCTTTTCATATATAACAATTTTATTAAATAGAAGTGGATTTGTTTGGGCGATACAAGGTGTAATTCAGAAAAGACTTATGATGTGAAACCAATACAGTTGGTGTGTGTCTTTGCACAGTCTAAAATATTAACACTGGGTGGCAACAGCACGTACAGGCAGCTGGTTAACAGCTGATTCAGGACTTCATTAATGCTCTCAAGACAAAAACTGCCAACTAACCCAACTGTAACTATGTTTAGGATAGCTATGGAGTTAAAAGTCGGGCCTAAGGACCACGACGACATAAAATACTGATGTGAAATGCAAATCATTCGCTTCATGAAGGCTGAATTGCCATACAAACAGTACTTTCAGGATCAACCACCCATACAAACAGTACTTTCAGGATCAACCACCCATACAAACAAACAAACAGTACTTTCAGGATCAACCACCCATACCAGGCTATTATTGTCTTGGGTGTTATAGGCTCCAATTCTTCTACAAGCTAGACGAAAAGGTAGGTGCTTATGTCAACAAGGTGATCACCTAACATGTTTGCCATGGCTCAAAGGTAAATTAGATGTGAATTCATATCAATGCTCCTAGCCAAGAAAGCTAACTTTGTTGATTTCTGATCTCACTCCTCCAACCTAGACCTGAACCAGATTATTAACACAGTGGAGAGTTTTGGTGCAGGCTCTCAAAAAGGTTAATAATCCTTCATTATTTTCATCTTAATATTATCCTGTTCAATCTTTCCACCTATTTATGTAGAAGACAGTTTGGAAAGGCATAATTTTAACTTTCATTTTATCCACTTTGTATCTAACCAAGGAAGTGGGTGTGGAGTCAAATAACTTTTAGTTGTCGTTTGATTTTTGGATTGTTCATAAATGCCATATATAAATAAAAATTGAGAACAAAAACTACTTTTCAAAGATAAAGCAAAGAAACAATGCAGGCTGTAAGTCTGTCTTTTTTTTTTTTTAACTAAGCCATAACATGCATTGAAGAGACTGCCTTGCACAACTATCTATATTACATAGTTTTATATAGTGAAAAAAAAAAGATATCCACTTACCAAAAAACTTCCTGTCCACATGACTTTTAATTCTCCTCTGATACAAGCTGGAATGGTAGTTGACAACAGGACACAGGGCACAAGATACAACAAGGCTGGCTGGCCAATTTTCATTATAGATAAAGCCACAAAAGCAAGAACAAGACCTAATAAATAGGCTGGAAAGAAATAAGAGTAATAATACAGATAAACATTAAAATAAAAACTTATCAGTAAACATTCTCTACTCTTTACAACCAAAACTGTTATAACTCACTACTAACAGTTATATGTCTTGACTGACTCAAATCGCACTCTAATGAACACTGTCAGAACTGTGTTCAAATTCTTTATTTAAGGTGATCCTTTGTGTAATTAGGGGTGTCATATTTACTCAACAACAAACTGATTATCATTTTCCTTGCTTTTTGTAGTGATGTTGTCATTTTAAAGAAGACAAAAACACATTTAAATTGTCTTCTGCTTAAAGAAGACAAAAACACATTTAAATTGTCTTCTGCTTAAAGAAGACAAAAACACATTTAAATTGTCTTCTGCTTAAAGAAGACAAAAACACATTTAAATTGTCTTCTGCTTAAAGAAGACAAAAACACATTTAAATTGTCTTCTGCTTAAAGAAGACAAAAACACATTTAAATTGTCTTCTGCTTAAAGAAGACAAAAACACATTTAAATTGTCTTCTGCTTAAAGAAGACAAAAACACATTTAAATTGTCTTCTGCTTAAAGAAGACAAAAACACATTTAAATTGTCTTCTGCTTAAAGAAGACAAAAACACATTTAAATTGTCTTCTGCTTAAAGAAGACAAAAACACATTTAAATTGTCTTCTGCTTAAAGAAGACAAAAACACATTTAAATTGTCTTCTGCTTAAAGAAGACAAAAACACATTTAAATTGTCTTCTGCTTAAAGAAGACAAAAACACATTTAAATTGTCTTCTGCTTAAAGAAGACAAAAACACATTTAAATTGTCTTCTGCTTAAAGAAGACAAAAACACATTTAAATTGTCTTCTGCTTAAAGAAGACAAAAACACATTTAAATTGTCTTCTGCTTAAAGAAGACAAAAACACATTTAAATTGTCTTCTGCTTAAAGAAGACAAAAACACATTTAAATTGTCTTCTGCTTAAAGAAGACAAAAACACATTTAAATTGTCTTCTGCTTAAAGAAGACAAAAACACATTTAAATTGTCTTCTGCTTAAAGAAGACAAAAACACATTTAAATTGTCTTCTGCTTAAAGAAGACAAAAACACATTTAAATTGTCTTCTGCTTAAAGAAGACAAAAACACATTTAAATTGTCTTCTGCTTAAAGAAGACAAAAACACATTTAAATTGTCTTCTGCTTAAAGAAGACAAAAACACATTTAAATTGTCTTCTGCTTAAAGAAGACAAAAACACATTTAAATTGTCTTCTGCTTAAAGAAGACAAAAACACATTTAAATTGTCTTCTGCTTAAAGAAGACAAAAACACATTTAAATTGTCTTCTGCTTAAAGAAGACAAAAACACATTTAAATTGTCTTCTGCTTAAAGACAAAAACACATTTAAATTGTCTTCTGCTTAAAGAAGACAAAAACACATTTAAATTGTCTTCTGCTTAAAGAAGACAAAAACACATTTAAATTGTCTTCTGCTTAAAGAAGACAAAAACACATTTAAATTGTCTTCTGCTTAAAGAAGACAAAAACACATTATGCTATTCATACCAGGAACGTACACATTAGTGGAATCAAAATATCATGGGTTGATGTGGAAAGTATCCTCAGAATTGCAATGTTGAGATTGTGCATAACAGGAAGTAGTTACATAATTGCCCCACTTGCGAGGGGAAAACAAGAGTTTCTCACAATATCAACATTTAAAGTTCTCAAAACCCACAGACCTTCACGCCAACATTAATTGGCAAAGTTCAGAAGTGAATTAACAAGAATTTCATCTATTAAAATTTTTGTCTCATATTCTGATTAAACTTTACGACAATATTACAGGAAGCTAAAGAAAACCACCAGATTTTTCTATCATCAATTTTTAACACGTGGATGCAATTCTTATCAGAATTCATCAGATATGTGTCAAGTTAAAAGTAAAGATGAGTTCATACAAATACAATGGACTTGCCAGTTGATTTCTATTTCACTTTTGAGGTCAACTTCAGACTCTCACAGCATTTCACACAGTATCTTATAGACAGGTTTCATAAAGTGCTTGAGGACATGTGATTGTGTGCATGCAGTTATGAGAATGTGCTGTTATCTTTTCAGAGCATCAATGTGAACCATCAGCTCACACATGGGCTATAGGTTAGAATGGCACACTTTTTTTTTTTCAAAGTCTTCAGGTTGTTTGTGCACAAAGTTTGGAAGGAGTTGGATGTGGGGATGTGTTGCCTGTAGTACAACGCAAAAAAGCATTTAATGTTCTAACAGTATCAGGACACCCCAATTCATACAGTGGGTGCATAACGTTATAGATGCGGATCCCAAAATGTCCATGAGAACCATAGCCAGAAATATCTAGGTGCCTAAGGGGCACATTCCATAACGTTGTGCATGAGGACGTTCAGTACAGTTCATACATAAAATGGAAAAAGCAGTTCATGTTAGACAACACATACACACAAATGAAGTAATAAAATTATTACTGAACAAGTTAGAGCCTGCCAAGTTTCGGCTGTTTTGTCTTCATCAGGGTCTTCAGTTAAATGCTGCTGGTTACCGAGATGATGCAAACAGTTGTAGAGACCTGTGTGTGATGCACACCAAACATGCAGCCATGGAAGATTAATTACCATTTCCACAATATGACTGATTTCCTGAAAGCTGCCGTTCTACTATGTGATCCATCCCTGTCAATAATTTTGTCCCACCTTAAAGCTGTCGTTGTGGCTGAATGTGAATATACATGTAAATCCAACCAATACTCCAACGTCAATCTATATCTGTCAATGAATTTAGTTGTGGTCATTTTCTTAACCGTCTTCAATGTGCCCTCAACTCCCCTCAGATTTGTGTCCGTGAGAAAAATGGAGGAAAGATGATAAATAAAAATATATAATGAAGGAATTAGAAAAATATAAGGCAACGGAAGGAAATATGGGAAAGAAGAGTAACCTTTGTAATGTTTTGCCAAACATCAGCAAAACTTCGACTATGTGATGAAAGAAAAGGCTTACCAATAACAGATATTACAAAATAGAGCTTTTTTGTACGGGCATAGATGTCAAAAATGTGGTTGTAGACAATTAGCACACCTGAAAGAGAAAAGAAAACACTGACTTTTTACTGAAGTTGGTAAACTCAGATATTTATAGCTATTTTTAGAACGTCAAGATAAAATTAACAAAAAACAATTTTGAACATTAGTGATTTTAAAAAGAAAAAAAATGTTTAATATATATTACGAACATTGCAAGAGGCACGCTGACAGAAGAGATTGATGAAACTAACATGGGAATGTCAGAAAGATTACTGGATAGCGTGTGCATAAGGGGTTTCCACTTCTGAACCCTCACCATATAATTTGAAGAGTAGCTCAGCATCTGTGGACTGATGTAACTGTGAGAGTCACTCCATCTGCTTGGAACTGGTGTGCTACATGTGACTAGAGAAAAATACATTCACTCAAAGCCAAGCTCTTTGAAAAGAATAATATGCCATAAGGGGAGATAACCAAAAGATGATTACCAATACTGTTATTTTTGCAAAATAATTCAGATAAGTTTAGAAAAGCCTATTATTGCTTCAATGTATACCACCATAAAGTTATATCAACAAAGGGACACAATTTTATTTGCAGTGGAAAACTGGTCATTTTGTGTTCCCTCGATTGATATTAATTTTGATAGAAATTACTATTTTGAACAAATCATTGTTTTAGTAATCTATTTTGAAACTTTAAGCCCTTTACAAAATGCACCTTTTTAAAGAATTCAAGAGTAAAAAAAAATCTAAATGCATTTGTTTTTTTTAAAAAACTAACAGATTTTCTGCTTTAATCTAAAATAGAAATAAAATAATGTCTTTTCATGGCCAAAGGGATATAAGCGCACTAGGCTGAATGGTGGGTTCTACCCTGAGGGATGCAGGTTTGATTCCTGCCAAAAATCGCAAATTTTAAAATTTTTTAGGCCAGTAGCTAAAATAAGTAAATATACTATTTACTATATAAACCGAGTGCTTATTCAAATATATACTAATAATGATGTTTAAAATAATATATATATAAGATTATAATTATACTCGTGTCGAAAACTTTCTACGAAAGGAAAAAAATAGTTTTAAAAAAAGAAAGAGCTTAGTACATGAACGTCAGTTGAAAGTGTTCGGACTGAGATCAGCACAAAGCCCAAAGAAAAAAAATAAATAGATAACACCTAATGAGCCAGACGAACCTACTTAGGTTTCAACTAAACAGATCATCAGAGAAAGCCTCCCTTGATGATCCATTTAAGTGAAACCTAGGTAGCTTCGTCTGGCTCATTAGGTGTTTTTTATATATATACACAGCGTGATGGGCAAATTGTTGCCTTTTATTTTGTACATGTGTGTTGCTTTTATCAATGGCACAGTATAATAGGATACATCAGTCATCATCTCTGAGAATAAAAATACCATAATTCAATCAGTCAGAAATTTTGAAATGGCATGCTGTACTACTTGGCATTTGTGTTGGAAGCTCTAATACAAACATTTCAGAGAATTTGGGTGTCACTCTGAGGACAGTGCAGAATATTCAGAAAGAGTTGCTCGTGTCTAATGGTGTTTACGAAGATGTTTGGAGTGATCACAATGTCATGCCTACATTTGTCTTCCTACAGGGCCTCAGACTCAACATGAAGGCTGACAGCAAAGAGATAAACAAATCTCATGATAGCAAAGATGAACTGAAGGCAAGAATTATGGCAGCATTCGCCAACTTAAACAAGGAGACCAGCTAGAAGAGATTCTGAAGTCGTCTGGAGGTGGTGGTTGAAACCAATAGTAATTTTATTGAAAGTAAATTTACTCATTAGTATTTCAAGATATTTTTGTGTAATTTTTGGTCCGTGTTATTTTCATTTTTGTGTCATTGAGACGACAATTTATCCATCGCACTCTGCAGAGCATTTATAGATATAGACATTGAGGACATAGGAATCAGTGCTGCATGGTTGAAGCCAGTGGTGATTTTATTGAATAAATTTACTCTTTAGTATTTCAAGATATTTTTGTGTAATTTTTGGTAAATCTGTTAAAATGAGATGTCAGTGTTATTTTCATTTTTTCATAATTTAGATGACAATTCATCCTTCACACCCTGTGTGTGTGATATATATATATTTATTTGAACATAATCACATGTTAAATTTAACTGAAATAATAAAAACATAAAACAGATTCAAAATTAAATTTACAGAGGTTGGGTGCAGAAAGTAATACACTTCAACTGTCCTTTTTAAATTGCAGAAGAATGCAAATAGACAAAAGCAATTCTCACCCGGCAATATGACATCTCCAAACCCCAGAAGAGACTCCTGTACAAAGCACACTGAGAGTGGAGATAAATATAAACGAGGCACTCGGAAAACTAGCGGGAGCTGTAAAGAGAAAGAATGAACAAAACCAAAACGTCAATAGAGGAAGCAAAATATAAGGTTTCGCTGGCAATTTCGAGAACTGCAACTCCATTTCTACTTTCAAAATTTAAATGGGAGAACACCACCATAAAATTTTGAAGAAAGAAGAAATGCTATGATGTGTGAGTATTTGCTATACTTTTTAGAGTGGAACAAATCCATGAGAATTGGACTTGCTTGATGATCTGCAAGCTTTGCTTACCACCCAATGTTGTAACTGAATGACAGTTAATGGCACCACGAGAAGAAAGAGAAAATAATTCCAACAATTATGAGACTGCAGTTAAAAGTCTAAGAAATGTAAATTTAATTATTTGTAATAACTCCTCTCCACCAACCGATGTGTTACGTAAAACCAACATTATATATCAATTCAAATGTCCCTTGGGAAAATGTATCTCTAACAAAAAACAAATATATATGTTGGATGTACAACAACTACATGAACAAGACATCTTACATAACACTTGTCTGACCATTTGTCTATTTTTAAACATCTACAACATTCTTGTCTACATTCACTATATAAAAATATAATGATCGATAACTATTCTACACCAAGAAGCAAACTACAGATTCTCAAGGCAATATTCATTAAAATACTTAAGTCGTCAATTAATAGAATCAGCTATAAATACTATAGTAATGTTGTAAAATGTTTGTTAAAATATCCTATGAATACTGCAGTAATGTTCTAAAATGTTTAAAATATCCTATTAATCAGATTTGTGGCTTTTCACAAAGCCACAGAGCAGACCATAAAAATGAAGTGTTGGTAGCCTTCCACCATTTTTGGACAAGCAACATTACTTACTTCCACCAATTCAGACCTTCACTGGTAACCCACCCCCACCCCATACAGTGAATCTATTGTCATTCCTTTCATATTTCATTAGAGAGGAATAAATTCCACTTAGACACCTTCTTCCCCAAATCTGTTGCATTATGGAATGAACTCCAAAGAGAAAGCTTCCCTGATTAATAAAATCTTAAACTCTTTGTCAAGAGTCAACCGTTATCTCTACTATATACCCGCACAATATGCAATCATTGCTCCCTCCCTGTATAACCCTTACAACATCCCCATTCAGTAATACGCTCTACCTTAAGTGGCTCTTGAGTCTTGTATTGGGTGAACAATAGTAATTAAAAAAAAATGATGATGCTAAAACTGTTCTTCTCAAATGAAGTCTGTCTAAAATAGTGTAAGCATTGTCACAACAGCAACAAAAATAAAATCAAAGAAAACTTTTTACATAAAAAAGTGAAACTATCAAACAGTTAAGACCCTTTTTGTCTTAAAAAAAAAAAAAGACTGAATTCAATCTTTTCATGGGGAGCAAGAGAATGCAAATACAGAAAGGGTACCCCAGTGTGAGTGTAGTCAGAGTGATCATTACTACTAAGTCACTAAGTACCCATACAATATTTGTCTGACTTAAGAAAGATACAAAGAAAATGTGTGAATAAAAGTGGAACAAATTATAAAACCAAGTTTGACAGATATTATTTCTGATAGAGTCAAAATGGGTTTTGGATATCGTATGAAAAACTTAGCTTCTCATCACAAAATTGAATAATTGATTTTTTAAATGACTTTAGACATGAAGGAAATTTTTTTCTTTAAATGCAAGTCGATCAATAGTTCAAACAATTGAACAAGACAAATTATTAAAAAAAAAAAAAAAAAAAAAAAAAAAACTTGTCACAACTTGAATTAACAATGTTTGTTGAGCATATCAACATCTATTCGAGTCATTTAAATTTCTACTTTGGATATTGAGTCCTGGGGAAATGTCTGGTAAAATTTAAATCATAAAAAAAATTATGGATGAATGAAAGATCTAGAAAAAACCTACTGGTTGCACTTTTTTCGAGGTACCTTCCCCCAGAAATCCATTTTATATATATATATATATATATATATATATATATATGGGTGTGTGTGTGTGCACACGTACAGCCATTTTATAATTTTTTGTTTTTATTCTTTTTTATTTTGAAAACTGAAAATGTCTTGTTTTGCATTCAGAAATGTTTTGCTGAGAATAATTTTTTTTTTCTTCAAAAATGTGTTATGGTAATAATTTTTTTCTTCAAAAGTATTTTGTTGGTAATATTTTTCCTTCAAAAATGTATATTTTTCTATGAAAGTCTATTTTTATGTATGTATTTCTATAAAATTATTTATATATTTTCATAGTGTTTTCACCCCAGTTTGGGGTTTAACTATTTGCCCATAGCTGGGATCCTAACAGGTGCTACCACTCCGGGTCAGGGTGGATCTGGGAACAGCGGCAATTAAGAGGTGGTTCCATGCTCCTCACAACCTCCCAATCAGAGGCTTTGCTGCCGGATGCAGTTTATCTTCATGCCCAGGACCACTCATTGAGGTACTGACCAGCTTCGATGTTGATTAACTTCAGTGACAATACGAGAACCAGGCTCTCAATACTTCTAAGCCCCAATCTTAATCAACATAGATGATGTGAGATAAAAACAGCAGGGCAAAATTTTTCGGCCACATAAACATTTGTTTTATCTTTTCCATTTTACAGCTAAAAAGCAAATATTTTCATAACAGGACTGTTTTTTTGCCTACCTATGGATATAAATTCTGACATCAAATTTTTTAATTCTTTCATGACTTGAAATCATAGCAAATATTTACAAATAAACCAGGATGAAGATAAGGAAGATGTCCAAGAATATGAACAAGCAAGTAATTGCTAAGGAACTTGGAATGTCAAGAAGTGGCCTATCAGAAATCTTCTTGAAGTCTTAAAGCACTCAAAGTGTTTTGAATTGACCAAAATAGCCTAGAATAATACAAAACCTGATCAGGGTAGGTGGGGGAACCCTCGGTGAAAGAAGACCAATATAAAAGTCATGAATGAGTGCAACTTGTTTAATTTGGTGTCAGCAGATAACACTAAGTGCATCCTTCAAGAACACGAACTGAAGCGATCCATTTAAACCAAAAGCATTTGACGACAACATTAAGTTGGTTAAAAGTGACACAAAGGGTAGAATGCAGATGTTTGGGACAAGATCGCATTCAGCAATGAAATAAAGATGGAGCTGGATTCTAATAAGTGCAAATTTGTCAGAAGGCCTACAAGAAAGTGAAATGACCCTCCCTCACCCAATACACAATGAAAACAGTGAAGTTTTAGGGATAAGAGTGCTGCTTTAAGGCTGCATTAAAAAAAAAAAATAAAAAAAAGGAATGGTTGAAGAAAATCAGTTAAAACTGATGAAAGCTTGAATTGCCAAATCCAGCCAGTTGCTTAAAGAACATTCAATATTAGACTCAGATGATGGCAACATTTGTAAGCATTACGGAGTTCTAAATCAAAGATAGCATGCAACACAACAGAGATTGATTGACGAATGTGACACTGTACTTAAAGATTGGCCAGATAAGACCAAGAAATTAAACATGGATCAAATGTTGACAATTGACCAGAAGAATCCACAATCTACATTGGAAGCCCAATCACTCGGAATAGTGTCTGTAAATATGGTGGAGGGTTTGAATGCATCCTGTCCCAGGTTCATTGAAATAATTATTCAATCTATAGGAAACCACGCATTAACTTCTTGAAATCAACCTTATATAAGAACTAATGCGTAGAAATTATGAGAAGAACCCATGTAATCTTGAGTTGTGGAAGCCCAATCCCAGGGAACGGTATTTCGTGCCTGTAAAGATGGTGAAGGATTTGTATGAACCTCATCCCAGTCACATTGAAGTAATTATTCAAGTTACAGGACGACACACAAAATATAAACCATGTGCATGAATTTCTGGAAATCAATATTATACATAAAATTATAGATATTTTTCTATTTTAAAATGCTGCATCTGACATCGTTTATGTGAGGTGGCCAAAATCTTTTGCACAGACATTTTTGGGGCTTATCTTGTTTCTTCCTGCATCTTACACCTACCTTCAGAACACTTGCTAAAAGAATATGACAATTAGGTATGAAAATAACCAAAATATGGCCAAAGTTTCATCTGAGGACAGCACAATAAAAAAATATTAATTTATAAGATGACAATTATTAGAAACCTACAATAGTTTTAAATGGCCTTAAATGTCTGCTGATTAAAAGGGATTTAGTTTTGATTTACAGCATCTCAAAGTAAAAATAGACAAACAGGTCCCCACCACCAAAAAAAAAATGTTATACAAAAAAAGCAAATTTTCACTCAATTTTAAGATTGGGAGAGATGGTGGGGGGGAATTTTGCTTCCAAATAGATACTTAAAAAAAATTAAAAAGATATATATTTAGGGTGCAACAATTCAGAAATGAAAATGTGAACAAAATACACTTTAGTATTTGTTATTTTATCTCCTTGTAAAAAAGAAGGAAAATAAGTTAAATCACCGAGATGTTAATGAAGATTCCGGTTATAAGAAAATAAATAAAAAAAAAAAAATTATCAACTGAAACAAAAGCTTAAAAAGTTAAAAGGAAAAATCTAATCCAGAAAATAAATCAAAAAAGAAAATTAAAATTTATCTTGAAAGAACAAGAAAACAAATCTACATAAGTTAAGAACAAAGTGAGATCTTCAGAAAAACAATAAAATGAAAAACAAAAGAACATTAATTTTATTATTGTTGCCCAAAAGTTCATACAGACTTCTTCAGTCTACTGGTGCAGATTTAAATATATAACAGAATTGTAATTGTTATAATTCCTGAAAACAAAACTGAAAGAGTATTAAGATATCACAAAGCTTCTAGCAATGACAACGGATACGATATAGAGATGTCATGCAGACAAAGCAGAGACAAGTAGAAACTATGACAAGAAATTGACAAATATTGTAGGATAAGCAAACATCTACCCAAAATTATTCAGAAGGTCTACAAGACGACATTTTAGAAGAAAGAAAAAAAAAAAAAAATCAAGGCAAGACTTACTTGCTTTCCAATGTTATCAAGATGAAATCAAGAATCACCAGAATTTGATGATTCGACATGATTTGAAACTGATTTTTCCAATGTTTAACTTTATGCAATACAAAGTAAAAAAAAAAAAAAAAAAAAAAGAAATGATATTTATAATCACAATTGTTTATAAACAAACATCTTCCCCAAAATCCATTTCTGAATACAAGCACATGAACAATATCAAAAAGTACCAGCACTGTGGATACAATTTCAATTATGAAGAAATCAGACAATCTTTCTCAAATTCAGTCTTAGATTTTTATTCAATTATTGGCAGGAGTAGGCAAAATTGAAAAGGTGTCATCACTTGTTTTCCTGTTTTGGATTGGGCTTCTGGTTCCTTCTAAAGTCCTCTCATTCCCAGTCACCCCTTGCAGCCTAATGACATTATTGCCTTCTTTGCAGTGAAAGGATAAAAAAAACAAAAAAACAACAACAACAAAGTATATTTTATAAAAATAAACCAGAAAACTGTGTCTTGTATACAAAAGATTTTAAACTTAGAGGGGAGAAAAAAATTTTTTTCATTTCCTTCCTTTGAAGCATCAATATGAACTTTTCTGCAATTTCATCGACATTAACAAAGCTTTCAACTGGGTGTGGCATAAGCTCTGGTGCATCTTTAGAAGTTTCAACAACAAGGAATACATTGTCTCAAATATATGGGCCCTTGATGAACAGCCAATAATGTTGTTCTCCTCAACAATCAAATTAGAGAAGTTTTCCAATCAATTGTTGATGTCAAACAGCGCAAATGACTCCCCCCACCCAGATCTATAGATAGCTGCTAAAACATGGTTCTTCATGACCCATGTAACTGGTTCTTGATTCCTCATCAATATATATCAACTGCCTGCATTATCACCATTTTTTAAATTGTGTATTGAAAGCAAAAATGAAAATGTTTTTTCTTAGAATAAATGTTGCATTTTTTTTCATGCATTTTGTCAAATATTTCTAATATTATGGATTCCTTTAATACGTAATATTTCTAATATTATGGATTCCTTTAATACGTAATATTTCTAATATTATGGATTCCTTTAATACGTAATATTTCTAATATTATGGATTCCTTTAATACTCGTGACACACTGCCTGGAAAACATTTTGAAAGACTTCTTCATAACTGAAGCATATTGCACAGATTTCATTGACCAAATATTGATCAGATTAAATTCTTTATTTTTTTAAAATCCATGTTATCTTCTAAGAGAATTACAAATTATCATTTCCAAAAGATGGCTTCAAAATCAGATGCAAAATACAAAGAAAATGTTTTCTTCCGGGCAAGAAAAATAGTGAATACCCAAATCAATTTGTTAGCAACTGTCTAAGGTCAATATAGTTGAACTTAAATATATTTTGTTTTATTATTAAAAGAAAAAAAAACAAACATTTAAAAGTGTATTGAATGAAAATAACTGAAATGCAAGTTAATCTATAATCAATATTAACAGAAAAAAGTTGGGAGTGATTTTTTTCTGTTCATTCACATTTGATTTTTAACTGCATTTTCCTTTAAGCCTTAAAATATGTTAAATTGACAAGATTTGATATTCGCAAAAATCTAGGTTAACATTTGCTTTAATGAAAATATTTTTTGTAAATTTTATCTTCTCTGAATATAACTATCAATTCTTTTAGAAATCAAGTGAAGAGAGGGAGATATTCAATTTACAAATCTGAATTCTAAACTGGGCCTTAACTGTGTATGCGGTTTTATGAAAGCAATGTTTGTCTTTTTTCTTTTTAATATGGATGCCTGGAAGGATAAAAATAAACAGAAAATTTTTTTTCTCTTTAACTAAACTAAATTTGTGTTGATAAACACACAAAAATTTGAAACTGAATTTAAAAAGATTGATGCTAAACTGAACCCTTATTTTTAACAAAAATTTGAACAAAAAATTGAATTGAAGAAAATTCAATTTAAACTTTTTTCTTTTTAGAAACCTATCTTACACACCCCTGCATCAACAGTCAAAATAAGGGTTCAGTTTAGCATCAATCTTTTTAAATTCACACTCTCACTTAACTCACTTGTATGTTAAAAAATTTTTCTCCAAAATACAATGATTTACAAAAGGTAATAATTAAAAAAAAGAAAAAGAAAAAAAAAAGCAAACAATGCAAAAATATATTTCTCCATAAAAAATAAACATTCTTTCAGTTTAACAAGTAATCACCAAAATGCTTTATTTTCATACATAATTGAAGCAGGTTTTTATGAAAGAGATTCTGAAATTATTGCGCAATTCTCAAGTACAATTTACATCAATGATTTGTTAAATCTTTTGAGAATCCTGTGCACGTCAGATACAGTTAAATATATTGCTGAGTTAATGAAACTAATTTTTACTGTTTGGCCTGGTTTGTATATATTGCATATTAGGAAGTTGGAAAGTAAAAAAAATGTTTTATTATTCACAAAGTCCGGCCCATGAATAAAGTGATTTTCTAAGGAACTTCAGCCTCAATTCTGAATGAAGATTACAGTCCAAATCACCTCAGAAAATATTTTCTTATAATAAACTGACAAAAAATGCCCAGACTATTAATAGATGATATGTTCTTATGTGATGGACTTGATTACTTGCTATAATGGTGAAGATAAAAATCTGATTTTAAGCAATTTTCTTAGTTTAGAATTGTAAATAGCCTTATTCAAAGTTTGATAGCATTAGTTTCCTTAAAGTTCAATTCATAATAATATACTTTGAAGCAACTGAAATGTGGTTCTACAGAAGGATGCTGCGAATATCATGGATCGAGCATGCTGAGGTCCTAGAAATGATGGAAACAAAAAGGAAATTAATACTGAGCATCAGGAAGAGACAGCTGAAGTTCCTGGGACATGCAATGAGGAAGGAGGGCTTGGAGAACCTGATACTAACAGGCTAGATACAGAGAAAAAGAGACAGGGGAAAACAACAGATAACATATTTGAAGGACCTAATCAGGTGGATGATGGAACAAGGGTTGCTTGGTGTAACAGGAGAAGGTGTGCTAAGAGCCACCAGGGATAGGGAGATGTGGAAAGCCATGATCACCTATGTCCTGAAGGGAAAAGGCACATAGAAGATTTGGTTGTTTGGTTTTTATGGCATATCAACCTTGGCGGGTCATTTATTGCCAACTAAATTTTATTTATTTATTGCTGGTAATACCTTTTTCATTCAACAAATTATTGTTGTTTTTTATATAAGTTTTGTGTCTAGTAATACTTTTTTCTTTTCAAGTATCAAGATTCATTTGGATTTGTTTTTAAGGGCAGGGTCCCCAAGTCCTACCCTGTTATTTAACTCATAACTGGAGGGAAGGGACGGATTAATACCTTTCCCAAGGGTACCAGTGCTTAAGTGAATGCAGGGTATTCAACTGGAATTCAAACTTGGCTCACCGATTTCTCCTTCTGAGCCAATATCCACTGCACCACAACGCACATTGGTCACTAAACGCTTACAGCACCTGGTATTCCCAAGCGGTCACCCACCTAAGTACTGACCAGGCTCAACGTTGCTTAATTTTGGTGATCGAGCGAGAACGAGTGTATTCAACGTGATATGGCCGTAAGCCACTTAGAAGAAGCAGCTAGAAAAAAAAATATGAAAAATTGTAAAAGTCAAAATGCAAAAAGAATTAAAGAGATAGATGAATTTTAATACAATATAGTTTCAATGGAAGTGATTCTTTCTTCCTCCTTTCTACACAAATATGAACAGTTCCCTCTATGCTTGTAAATAATAATGCCAACAGAAAAGAAGTTAAACAGGGAGCAGAAAATATGGGCGGAATAAGCAAAAGTTTCAACAACTGTCACAAAAGCGTTGCACATCTAATCACAAAGACTGAATGGCATTGCAACATGAAATGATGCATTAACTCATTACGAAGAGCAATATCTTTTTATCGTGGCTGTTGTTCTTTTTTTCCAAACACGATATTTCACTTGTGTTCTTTGATATGACTGTTTTGAAAAATGGCAGTTGAAAACATCACAAATTTAGAGAATGTCATGCCAGTCGTGTTCAGGGTGGAACCTTTTAGCTGAGGATGGAGATTACCCATTATTATTATTATTGAAGTTCTAAAACTAACAACTTGTCTCTTTGAGAATCTTTCGGCTAATAAGAAAAAAAAAAGAATAGAAATTGATTTATATCTTATGAAGAGCAAAACAAAGCAGGGAGATATTCTTCATAGTTTTTTTATTATTTTATAAATTCAATATCTTTACTTTTTTTAGACTAAAACCATCAAAGCATTTGATTTGTATTTTGTCAAAGAAATGGGGAAAAATGTTTGAAAATTGTACAACTAATAAAGTATCTGTTCTTAGGAAAATGTTTGTTTTTACGTATAAGTAAAAACAGAAAAAATTCCTTGATATGATAGACAACTGTTGACATTATACAAGAAAAATAAAGGCAAAAGTTCATGAAGAAAACAGACATTTTTGTAAATATTTTACATTAAGTTTAATCATTCTTAATGAGGACAGAAATGTAATTTTACACAGAAATATATACAGGAATAAATTAGTTAAAATCATTAACATCAGAATAAGAAATTTCTTTCATTAAAAAAATTAAAATAGTAATAAAATATATATACAGGGAATTTCTATAAATCACAAAGTCTATTTGCCCAGAAAAAAATAAACAAAAACATTGGACAATCATTTTTTGATCAAATATAATCTGTGTGTGAGTAAAGACATTAACAAATAGGTACATCAACACTAAGGGCTAAAATTTAAACAAAAGCATTAATTTTACACCCTAAAAATGCATATTTTAACCATCTCCTGCTATATCAATGCACTTGATTCAGTGATAAATCTTAGTCACATAAGTCAAACATTTTTAAAATTTCAGAATCAAAATTTAATAAAGTAAATGCCAGGCTACAGAAAGATTGATCTACCTCATAAAATCCATACGGACACTTAAATTGTATAGCACACAAATGCTGTCAAGTCAAAATAAATAAGTTTTAGATTTTTAAAATTCAAACAGCTTAAAAAAGTCTTTTTGTCATAAAATGATCAACAGCATTTTTCATAAATGATCAAATGAAAAACATTTATCGGAAAATATTAAAATTTTTTTCCAATTACTTAAAGCAATATATGGTGAAAATATATAAAGCAAATATTTAGCTAGATTAATGAAAACTGAGTGGAAAAAATAAAGTTTAGAAAAAAAGATCAATTTGTAAGAGAAAAAATTTCATAAAAAGATGGACAAAATGTAGCAGAGTAAAGCAAAAGTGTGCATGTTTTTGGCAAAACTAAAAAGGCATGAAAAATTAGCCATTGCCAATGAAATATATTCAAAATAAATAAAAAAATATATACAAAAAAAAAAAAAAAGAGTGAAACAGAAAACTTCATAAAAGCAAACAAATGAGAATTATTTTTGGTAACTTTAGAGAGAGAAAGACGAAAGAAACAAAAAAAGAGAATAAAGGATTAGCAATGCCAAGATTTCAGCGAGCAGCAGATCCATTAAAAAAACTGGTGAAATATCAAGAGATTTGACATTACAAAAATGTGCCATTGTTATAATATTGTACAAACAAAGATTTTTGTCTTCTAATTTCTGTCTTGAACAAAAAGAAAAGAAAAATCTTGAAAATAATTAAAAATTTTAATTAAATCTTTTATATATATATATATATAATTCATTTTGATTGAACAATTTAGGGGAGAGCATCACAAAAAACAACAAATAATTCCATTGTGAAAACATGGCACAAAAATAAAGTTTGGAACATTTTTTTTAAAAACTGAAATCAGTAAAAAGCACATCAAATATAACAAATACTAAATAAAACAACACTTTTTTTTTTTTACCAACAAATAGCAATGTTATACCAAAGTAAGAATGGTAAATAATTAACTCTAAGAAGTTCTGGTTTCAATTCTTGTAGTAAAGAGACTTATTAAAAGAAAAAAATAAGTTCTGTATAAAGTTAAGAATAATGTTGGGAGATGAAATTTTAATCATCTGCAATTATTATTTTATTTATTCTCATACTGTTGTAATATTAAATTATCAATTGATATTTCCAGATTTCATTGTTTTTATGGGTCATTCAGAATAAGTTCAGTCATTTAATTTTTTCCCCTGTCTTCTATCATATTTTTTCATTATGTATGGACAACTAGATATCAGCATAAACCACTTGGAGTATTTTTTTTGTTTTTTATATATATATATATATATATATATATATATATAAATAAATAAAAGGTACAAAAAAATGTTGCCAGAATAAGCATTTTCTTTAACTGAAGAGAAGGATAAAAATAAAAAATTAAAATTAAAATAATAGAATAAAAAAGAGGGAAAGAGGAAAAGAGTTTGTAAAAATAAAAATAAACTCTTTTCCTCTTTCCCTTTTCATTTTCATTTTTTATTTTTATCCTTCTCTTCAGTTAAAGAAAATGCTTATTCTGGCAACATTTTTTGTACCAAATGGAAGGAATATTGTAAGGTCAGATGAAATGAGCTAATTAGCTCATAGAAATTAACTATAGTTTATAACCTCTTGAAATGACGCGTTGAGTTTTCCTTTATATATATATATATATATATATATATATATATATATATACACACACACAAACAATACTGCACCACCATTTATCTTAAATTTACCTGGAATTACTGACTTACAAATAGTCCATCAAATTCAAAATAGCACCATTTTTTTAGTAGTATATAATACCAGAACTAAAATGTTAAAATTTAACATAATGTATTATATTAAAACATCTACTACTCTAGACTTGTACATCTTTACAAAACTTACTTTACCTGCAGTTGACAGCCATAGATTTTCAAAACAGTAAATAGTGGTCATTTGTGTTTGTGTCATAAACTAACTCACACTTAGTGTTATTTAAAAACAAGCATAGACATATATACCCCGTTGGAGGTTACTATACAAATCAAATAAACGTCAATAACTCAAAAAGTTTTGAACCAATAAATTCATCCATCTCCACCCTTAGTAAAATATTTAACTAAATTTTCTGCCATTTTCAATCGTTAGTTTTTGAGATATTTGTAATTTACAAAAGTGGACCGACTGAAGTTAGTATACAGATTAAACTAATATCAGCTCAAGATCTCAGAAAGGAAATAAAAACTATTTTTTCTTTTTGTTCCTAATATATATTGAAACATGGATAAAAGGAATGATCTAACAGCTGCTTAGAAACAGAAAATATGTTTGCTTGCTAATTTATTGAGTGAGGGAATGTCCACATTTATAGAAGGATAAAGGCGGCTGTTGAAAATATGAGTTGAGAACTCAAAACATAGGAAAAGCCTTTAAGAACTGACGTGAGTTATGGAGAAACAACCACTTTTGACCAGAGCTCGGAGATTTTTGAAAAGGTTGGAATTTGAGGGAATCAGGAGGGACAAAAGGTGTAAAATACTTCATTAATTGGGATCTATAAAAAAATCTTCTACACAATGTCCCCTCACTAAAGCAAATATTTTAACGTGTCAAAATTGGGCCAAAAAATACATGAAAATTGACTTTCTGAACTTAATTTTTACAGATGAATCTGAAGTGAAGGATCTGATGAATGGATCAATGGTTGAATTTTATCCAATTTAGATGTTCCTGTGGCTAAAAAAAAGGCAATGAGGAGAATGTAATGTTATGACATGAGCTGCAATTGTCAACCAAACTATTAATGAACTATTTAAAGTTGATGAAGGAGTTAAACTGAACAGTCCTAACTATCGCGATTTTTATGAACAAGAATTTCTTTGCATGGTGCAAGTTCCACTCTCTCAGTTTCAAAATGAAGTATGTATTTATGCACGACAATGCTCCTTCTCATGGATCAAAGCTTACCTGTGAATTCTTTGAGCATAAATAATTACAGGAGAGAATATAATGGAATGGCCACCATCAACTCCTGATCAAAATCCAATTGAAAATCTATGGTCAATCGTGAAGATGAAATTATATGAGGGTAACAATGTATCAGCAAAGTGGAACTATGGAAAGCAATTAAAATGACCATGTCAGAATTTGAACCTGCTGCTGAAGTAAAAAAAAAAAAAAAAAAATATTAACATAATCAATGGATGATGATTGTTATTTAGAAGTAGGATCACCATATTAAAATGTAAAGGAACTCATCATATGTGTTTGTTATTTGTTCTATTATCGGTGTTGATCAATTTTTGATGATTTCCTTACCGTTCTATTTTTTTTTTTTAATCATATCACCCCGAGCAAGGCAGTAACGCCACTGAAGCACAAGGGGCTACGGAGGAAAGAAAAGATTGGAAAAGAGAAAGCTGGAAACCACATCCTAAACAAGGAACAAGGGGTGAGCCTCTTCACCTGTTCAATAGACGTGGGTGGAGTGTGAACCGGGCGATAGTTTAGTCTATCTACTCCAATTTAAAGTAAAACTTCATTATTTGGCTTTTCCTAATAACTTCAGATGGCAGTTTTCCAGAATACATCAAATAACTTCAATAAACATTGATACAAACTAAAATTTTAAATCAGGTTTGGATTTCACATTTAAATTAATTAAAATTTGATAATTTTAAAACCAAATTTGAATTATTGAAATTTATAGGATTTGGTTTAACTTCAGAAAGGGTGTGGTAGTGTACGATATGACCTGTTAAGGGACATATTTTTATTATATAGTGTGTTTGTGAGGGCATCTTTCTTAGTCTGTACTGAAGAGTATCTGATCAAAACTAAAATGATGGCACACATGAGAAATGGTTGTCAGTGTCTGTATAAGTGTTTATTTCCACTAAATGGCAATTACCTATTTTTTCCCCAAAATGGGCCAGCACAGCCAGACAATAATGCTATGATGATGCAGCAGTGAAAGTTTAATTCTGAGCAATCAATTTGATGACTAGAAGGTCAGTCAACAGAACAATAACAAAACAGTCATATGGGTTCCTTTAATATGTTTTTTTTCTTCAGACAATTATCCATGGACATTTTAAATAAAAATTATGAAAAAATAAGTTTTCATTTTTTATTTTTTTCACCTGATAACAAAATACAGCCATATTGATATGCCATGCTGAGTTAAATGTCATGCACAATTTAGATTAATAGCCTTCCCTTATTGATACATTATTATTTTTCTACTTGAAACAAAGAATTAATGCTTTGTTGATAAAACAGATGTTAGAAAAACGTTTATAAACATTTAATGTTAATACCACGTTATAAAAATAACTTGCAGATGCATTGTAAAAATATGAAACATTTGGACCCCACAACATAAAACATAAAACCACAAATATTTATAACCAATTTCTTAATTTGGTTTTAATTCCTTAACTTGTTCAAAATTATTTGAATAAATAAAATGATGCAATCGTAAGTCATTCTCAGCCCAAATCATGGATTTCTTTCTGTTCATCTATTATTCCTACTACCATGGCCTCTTAAAGTATCACTATTTTAAGCTTTGCACTGTTTGCTTATTGTTGTATTTTAAAAATCAAACAGATGTTTTCATTCTTTATAATATTTGCATGAATGTCCCATGTACACTGTGATTAAAACATTTTTACTTTTTTTTGTTCAATCATAGACTATGACCAGAGATTTTTATTTTAATCTTTAAAAGACACTGCTCATCCACAAAAGTTGTTTCAATAAATTATCATCAAACATGCACTTAAATAGTTTCAGGTCACATTCATATTTGTTAAACAGGAAAGTATAACCGGATAAACCAAAATTTGATAAAAAAAATTGCAATAAAAACTTTCAAAGTCAGAATTAAAGAAAAAGAAATTGAGCAGAAATCTTTTCCAAAGAATATAAGGGAAAAGAAAAAAAATATTGTATAAAATACACAAGTATAATTATTTCATAACTGCCCTTTTATGATGAAATGTAAATAATGAATTTGTTGTGAAATAATTACTTTTTTTTTTTAGCAGAAACAACAACAGGACTGCAAATAAAACCTATTGTAAAAGAATTGTGTGTGTGTGTGTGTGTGTGTTCAGTCTTTTTGTTCCAAGCAACTTAATCAAACTTAAAGCAACACCCAAACTTGAGAATTAAAAAAAGGAAAATGATTGAATTACTTTGTTAAAAAAAAAAAACTGACACCAATTAGATTTGAACCCATGATCATGACAGTAAAAGAAATTAAAAATGCAATGTCGATCATATCATCTTTAGTCTCATTGAATCCTGTTTTTTATTTCTCAGTTTCCTTCACTCTATTGTCTCTCACCCTCAGTAAACCCTTGTGTCTTAGTCGCTTGTCCAAAGGGAAATTATTAAAAATAAAATTTGAACCTTTTTCCACCCGGCTCATTCTATCCTTAATTCAGTAAGAAAAGAAAAGTTAAATACTTTTTGAAAATGCTGACTTAAAAATTGTCCAAAATTTTGAGATCTTGTCATTCAGTTCTTTTAGACTTTGTTCTCTTTTCCTGGAATTCTTCTCATAATAAAGACGAGTGTAGATATTGGTTGACGAGGTTCTGTGAGGTGCACATTTATCAGATAAAAGGACAGAAAAATCTAAGGTTCAATTACTAGGAAGGAGAGTGGATGTAATGAAAAGCTTTGAAATACAATAGATGTCTGTTTAAATCAAAAATCAGGTTACAGTTCATAGAGTAAAAAACATAAGATTATACAAAAAAAAATTAATTTTAGTTAATTAACTTTTGCATAGTATGATTCCAAGTGTATTTTTTAAGAAAATTTGGCAATTTCTATTTTTAATGATTTTAGAAGTAATCTATTAAAGTTCATTAATTTACTTTAATCATTTCAAAATAATTATTAGTTTTCAAAAATTGTGTAGAAAGAAATTGTGGGTGGCCCAAAAATTTCTTTGGTGTATAACATTATTTGAAGTTATATTATAACTTAAGTTAAAAACTCATAATACTGTAACTATTATCATTGTAAGTTATTATTATTATAACTTATATTATAATTTTATTGGAGAAAATTACTTCTACCAGCTTTCAGAGAACTTCAAAATTTTATTCTACCAGAACTTTTCATTCTTTTTCTTTTTTAATATTAGGAAAGAACAAATAAAAAACTGTTCAGGGTACCTTTTACAATCTTTCAGAGGATTGAATCTTTTTTTTTTTAGATTCTTCTCTAAAGACAGGAATAAAGAGTAATTTGAAATTGCATTAAACACTGACATGATTGCCTCCTTTAATTGGAACAATTTGGAGGAATACTTTGATATATATCAGTTCACTGGAATTAAATAGCATCACCTACTTTCAATGAAGACTGGTCTTTCATGCAATCATTTGGGGTTCATTTCATTTACTACCCCCCTACCAATTGTATTTTACATTATTAGAATAAAAAATAAAAACAAATCCATTTTACTTCATATTTAAATAATGATTTGCACACACAAACAGATTCCAACAGGTAGAGTTCTTTTATTTGTGTGTGTTGGGGGAGGTACATACATGAAAGTGACTAAGTAAGCATGTACTAATGATTTTAAATATTTCAGTATATTTGCTGTCTTTTGTGTCCAATATTTTCATTATTTATTTTCAACCTTGACTGTTTAACAAAATTGTGAATTATCATACAGTGAGAAATTTTTAGTACAAAGCTTTTGTAAATGATGTTTAATCTTGCATTATTCATACACCACACAATCTTTTTTGTTTTGTTGTTGAGTCACACCTTTACCTTTTTCAAAGCATCTATGCTTAAAATGTTGCTTATTTTCTCCCACCTTCAACATTAGAATCAAACAATTATATGGTGAAGTTTGACAATTTAAAGAAAAGCAACTACTACAATATGCTCAAAAAGCAGTCTTTTTAAATGCAATCCATTGGAAAATCCAATATTAATTATAAAAAGTTAAGTTTCTAGAGACATTTTTAATTATATATTTTTACCTATGCACCATCTCCAAAATGTAAAGTTGGACATTAAAATCTTAATTTCATCTCATAATAAAAACATGACAAACTTTTTGATCAGCACAATATTACTACCAATAATAATAAGTTCATAAATTTCTACCTTGTTACATTTGAACAGGATTTCTATTCCTTCACATTGGGAAAAACCAAATCATTTAGTCATTATTTTTTTATGACAGATGATGAAGAGGGAGAGGGGGATTTATAAGCTGCGTCTTTTTTTAAAATTTGATTCATAACCTTTGGTTCAAATCGTCTTTTTTATTATAAGTAATTCAACCATTTCCAAACCGTAAGCAAAATACAAGATTATTCCCAAGTCAATCCAAACCATATCATTAAGGCACACAGAAGATTTCTTTTATATGTAAAGGCCACTTGATGAAAATTTGAATAAAGTTTAATTTCATACAAATGGTTAGCATCACCTTGGTTCCAAAAGAAAATATCCCATAAAAGAAAATGGTATCAGGTTTTGGATGTGGAGTGCACCATTGAACAAAAACTGGCAGAGGTGAAAAAGGATCTTCAAAAGCATCAGCAAGTGGTTTAGAAGAGTCAAGTTAGTGGTTATCCTATAGATAATACCAGGTGCTGAAAATACTTACAATTTCCACAACTTCCCCAGTGGGGTTAACAGTTGTCTTAGAATCAGGCTTAGATAATGACCGAGGCATGTTGCTAACGGATTCCTAATGAAAACAGAGAAATGCATAATCAAAGCAAAGATGACATAGATGGAGAAGTCCAGAAAATGAATAAACCCCTGAATATTTACCTGGGAAAAGAGTGAGTATTGGATATTTCTTTTTAAAAGATCATTATAGAAAGACTAACATATTATGAGGAAAAGTTTGATTCATAGGGCTGTGGTTAAATACCAGTGAAAACAACTGCGTATGCACAAAGCCAATTTAACAAAAAACATTACACGTGAATATTTGAAGGTTGCTATATATAAAAAATATGCGTTGTGGTGCATTGGATATCAATTCAGAACGAGAAAACGGGAGGCCGAATTCATTGCATTCACTTACGCGCAAATACCCTTGGGAAAGGTATTAATCCGTCTATTCCTTCCAGTTATGGGTTAAATAACAGGACAGGTTGGGTTCTATAGCCTTGGTAGGCAACCAGCCTACCACAGAAAGCAATGGCAAACTACTGCGGGATAATCTTCTGCCCAGTCAGTCATGTCTCTTTCGAGACATGATCGCCCAAGCGTGTATCATGTATGGCCCTTAACTGACTGACTAAATATAATAGCTGGAAACATAATTAAAACTTCTACTGAACATAAAGTGGGGGAATCAGTTTTCTATTGTTATGAAGTAATAAACTTATCCCCCACTAATTACTACTTAATAATATAATACATCTCTTCTCCCTCTAGGTATGAGTCAAATAACGGGACAGATTGGGTTCTATAGCCTTGGTCGGCAACCAGTCTACCGCAGAAAGCAATGGCAAACTACTGCGGGATAATCTTCTGCTTGGTCATTCATGTCTCTTTTGAGACATGATCGCCAAAGCGTGTATCACTTAACTGACTGATATAAAAAAAACAAACTGTATACAATTCTAAGAGTTAAGAAGTTTGTGATCTTTTCACGAACAAATTTTACTTTTTTTTCTAGGAACGTTTGAAAGTCTGTTTAGAATGGCATTGACAGTAAAAGGGAGATTGCGTTTTTGTGGCTTGTATTTTGTTTGCTGTGTTCAATAATTTACAAGAAAACAGAACGACACAAAAATATATCCACAATCATATGTTTTTTGTGGAATATAACAATCATTTTGTTACGTTTATCTGGTCATGGGAATATAACAAATTACCCACATCTTTTCTGGACATGACTGTGGCTTATCAATGACAAGAACACAAATGACTGGTATGGGGACAATGCTAGGAAAGTTGGGATCCTCCATTTTTCAAATGCATTAATGCAAAATTAACAACTATTCCCAAACAAGTAAACTTACAGGACACTACATCAATATTTAAATTTTCTACTTAAGTTTCAATAAAAATTCAAAATCATTCCTTTCCAAGAAGTCACAAATTGTGGATTTAAATTAGAAAGCACGTCAAAAACAGTTCAAAAGCAAGTTTTTAAAAGGCATTTGAATAAAAATAATGTTTTATTTAACATTAATTCTAAAAACATCTAAAATGTTTTGAGAGAGAAATTATAACATTAAATTGGAAATGTTTGAGTCAGAAAATATTGTCTGGTCACATTTTCTGACTGAAGATCAATTTTTAGTTTGTAACTGAAGAAATTCATACATTTATATGAGCTGCTCACCTCATTATGACAGAATTTAATGAAATTCATTTACCAATCTCTGTAGAGATTTGCTCAAGCTTATTTTAAGAGGTTATATTTTCCCTTTCATTATGAATAAATGTTAACAAAATTATAATTTTATACCCACCCCTAGTGCAGGGTTACATTTCAAAAAATAAAATAATAACAACACTTCATTATCTCAAATAATCAGTTTGAAAGTTTTCTGCATCAAGCAATACTTAAGTTAGAGGCTGATGGCTTATAAGTAAAAGTAAGGATAGAAAAAAAAATAAATGACTAAATTATGCTACAAGTGGTAACTATTGAAAATCTATCAAAAGTAAAATAAAAAAAATTAAAAAAAACAAACAAAAACAAACAAAAACCCATAAAATTTGTTTTCAAAAAATTGTCCCAGATTTTTTGTTTTTAATTTTATTGTTTGAGGAAAGGATTTGAAAATATTTTAAAATGGTTTCTTTATTTTACAGAAGAATAGAATCTTCAACAAAAAGAAACAAGGTTGTTGTTAATCATTATATTAAATTGCCAATATTTCATGAGCTTAGATGAATCCAGGCAAAAGACAAAAATGATGCAAGAAAGATTATGTTGCACCAATCTTTCAAGTGGGGAGAGTATACCTGCATGCATACATAAGCATTCAATTTTCTGGTTGTCTGTGTTTATATAAATTGTTATTTTTGGTTTATTTTCTAATCAGATAAACACAGATTATTGTATGCACATCTATAATAAACATTGAAGAAAATCTGTTGGGCATTTTGCATTTTTAAGGCCTGTGTGTGTGTGTGTATATATATATATATATATATATATATATATACACACACAGGTTTCATTAAAAATGACAGACAAGGTGTGATGGTGAAGTTCTTTTATGTAATTTTTTCATGTGATATTATGATTTTTCTTTTGAAGACATAAATTAAGCAGTTTCAGCTATACTTTTAGCCATTTTCGAGGATGAATGTTATTTTATGTGTAACAGAATGTAAGTGGTGTTATGTATAATGTAGAGTAGTAGTATGTGTTATGTACTGAACATGGTTAGCATGTTCGTAGTTAATGTTATTGAGTGTTGAGTTGTTCATTTTTATTAATAAGGCCTCTATTATTTTTAGTCTTTTTTTGCATGTGGGTGATACTATGATATTTGTGTTGTCAGCAAGTATGTTCCAGATTGGGTTTTGTAGGTCTCCGTGTGTGTGTTAAAATGAGATCAAATTGAGCTCTGTTAAGAGAACTGTAGTCAGGCTTCAAGTTACTTTCATATTGTTATGGCCAATATAATTATTTACGAAATTAAGATAAAAAATACAGTTCTTCAAAGGATACGTGAATTTGTAAGTAATGTTGGTCATTATAGTTTGGATATCGTGGGTAAATTGTTGTTTTCGGTGATGAGGTTAGACATTTTAAACTTAGTGTAATAGATAATTAATTTTTCTGTTTATCTCAACTGAAGTTCCATATTTTCAAAGTACCAGTATCAGTAAAAATTGTGGTGAATCGAGTTTTCGCATACTGAATAACTGTAAGTGAAATTTTGATTGGTTGTAATTGCACTGAATAACTGTAAGTGAAATTTTGATTGGTTGTAATTGCATGGTATTTACTTATCAAGTGCATAGCTGCTCTGTTTAGACAAGAATTTGGACACTGGTAATCACTTCAGTCTTAAAATCACTTGAAAATGTAAGTCTTGTCATAAATCAGATGATAAATAGTAAAAATAAGGAGTATAGATCAAGCATTTTTATTCTATGTGTGATATGGTAATGTTAGATGTGATTGCGTGAAATTGAAACGTTGCTCCTTGCTCTGGGTTATTCTTAAGCTCAGGGTCACTCACCTGGTTGACTGATATGCCACAGTCTACTTCAGATTCTCTATTATGTCGAGTGGATATGTTGTACCTCTGATTTACCCGAGTGTGGTGGAAAAATGCATGACTTACTCTCAAGTATATATGGTAATTGAATGCCCTTAACAAAAAAAATAAAACCCTGTTCATTGACATGGAAAGGTTTCATCAGTTTCCATTAAATAAAAGAGAATTGGGGGGAAAATTAATAGAAAAATTATTTTGTTACGTTTTATAGAAACAGATTTGCAATTGAAATTATATTTACAAATCTTGTTGCGGAAATCAAATGTAAGAAAACAAGACTGAAATGCTAAATGCAAAATAAAGATTCAAATTTGAAAGAAAATCTATCAAAAAAAACCATATATATATATATATATATATATATATATATATATCTATCTCTTAGTAATAGTACAAACTAATAGGTTGGTAACCCACTGATTGTAGTGATTTACTTTATTAAGAGTGCTCAATACTTAGTAGAGCATTATATATGGTAATATTTTTATTACAAGTTAATAATAAAAGCAGTTTACTGCAACACAAAAGCTGGCTCTTGTGTTATAGTAAACTATCATTTTATTGTAAACTTATAAAAATATTACCATGTCTGTGTGTGCGAATAAAAGGTTTTACTGATTCATCAGTAATTTAATTACTCTCAGTTAAGGTTAACAAAATCAGAATCTTAATTAAATTAATTTTAATAATTCAATAATTGATGATTCTTTAGTTGGTAATGAAATTTCTAAGAAGTAAAAAAGCAAGGATGACTGAGTGAAAAAAAAACAATTGAAAACTGGTAGGAATAAAAACAACTGATGACTAGTTAACTGGCAGATATTTACTAATTATTAGCCGATTAATCTGTGCAAGCCTTACACATACCGAGAGAGTAAGAGTTTTGAGAACATTTTAACCAAAATGAATTTTCTTTGGTGTTATATAAAAAGACTCATTTTAGCAATGCAACAAAATCAGAAGAATACAAACCCTTAAAATTCTTACCTCTACATAAAAAAAGGTCAAAAGAAACTCATAAAACATTTGCAATAAATAATCATATTTAAACGGGGACTTATGTTATTATGTAAAATCTTATGCGATGCTTAAATTTATTTCAGTGAAATTAAAAGTGGGGCAAGGATTTATTTCTTGATCAATTCATAAAAATATATTTATTAGATTTAGTAGGAATAGATAAGATTTCCTATCGGCCAGTTTGCTCTCTTTCCCAGTCTTCTGAACAGGAGCAGAAGCCTATCCCTTGTTTATGATTGCATTTTTGGTTCCTTCTCCTAAAAGTCTCTTCTCAGTTTCTTTTGCTTCCGGTAACCCCCCCTACATCTTAATGGCTTATAATATCCTCTTGCTTGGGGTGAAATGATTAAAAACCAAAGAGTGGGAGAGCACACACTTGGATATAACACTAGAAAATGGGGTTGAATATAAACAAAATACAAAAACATTTTATGGACACGTTCTCAAAGTCACTTTTGTTGAGAGACAAGAAGTAATCTAAAAAAGACCTTACTCAATATTTTACCAAATTCAGTTGGACTTAAAAATATTGAAGAGTAAAAACCAAGAAAACAAACTGGAGAGAAAAAAAAAACAAAAAAAAACTAACATATGAAAATGTTGCAAAAGATTGGATCCCTGGACAGATGCACCTTCATGTGACAAAATGATTAAAAATTGAGGGTCTAATCATTAATACAATATCGCATTGAGTTTTGTGATAGTGTACAGATACATTTCTACTAGTGATGTTTTGCCACCATTATCAGAATTATGGCATCAAGAATATTAACAAGTAGAAAAAAATAATCAAATCATTCCTTTTTGGAAAGTATCACAGTGGAAACAGATTTGTCAACATGACAAAATTCTGCAACACATTACAAACACGGTGAAATATTTTAAAAGAAAGAAAAAAAGCTGGCATAACAAAATGGAATCTTCAACAAAACCTCAATTTAAATATTATGGAAGCAGAGAAAGATCAGCTTTCTCCAAGAAAATCCCTGAAAAGTTTTGAAGGATATAAACAGGAAAGTCAAGAACATGACTTTAGAAAACATCAAAGCAGTTTGCTTCCCAGAGTTCAAACTATTCCAAGGGCATAGTAGATAAAAATCTTACTAAATATTAAATTTACTTAAAAACTTTAATTTCACTTATTAAATTTACTTGAAAAACTACAAAACCTTTCAATTGTTGTGCCATATTCCAGTAGTATTGCGAAACACCACTGATGAATACATTACAAGAACTAAAATATCAACACTTATCACCCACTTCTAACATCGCTGAAATAAAAAAAGAAAAATCCCCAAAAGTTGCCAGATTGTGCATTTTTGTAAAAGCTAAAAATCAAAGTTCTTTATATGTTAGTTATAACTTGCCTTGCAGTAGTCCATCATTTAATTAACATATTAAAGCATTTCCAAGTGTTAATCTAACTGATTTTTAGTGGTGGTTAGTTGGAAAAGAGAGTGAGGGGAAGGGATCAAGATAAAAAAAATAAAACTGATGCATTTACAAAAGAACAATAATTCATCACTTTTTGTTTTATTTTAACAGGGTAAATAAAAGCCTGTGAATTCATTGTTTCCAGCATCATATAGATCATGGCAATCACATGAACAATGTATTATGTTTGTGATAGATGGAATATTGCACTATAGCATCTATTATCTATTTAAATGAAGATAGCATTTTTTTTTTTTTTTGTTTCATCTCACCTGTTCATTCTGATGATGGCTTCTACCACCTGTGGCTACATCAATCATTACACTGGATCCATTCTGAAAAGTAAGTAAACATGAAAAAAAAATTAAGGCTCATCAAAATCTACAGTAGACATATGAGTTGAACAAGTACTCTCCAGCAATGTTATGTAGCATCATGAACAAATTTATAGCTTCCATAGGAGTCGCAGACTGCACTGTTTGGGGGGGGGGGGGGGGCTCATGAAAAAATAAATGTTTGATTCAATAAATTTAATAAAGTGTAATTTCATTTTGCATATTTAAATGTAGAGAAAAATAATTATGTATTCATGTGCAAAGTCTCAAAGTTTTGCATAAAATAAATTCAATAAACACGTTTTAAAAAAGTCTAAAATTTAGATTTAAAATTATTTTGTTCATGTATACAGACAGAATATCCTGTTTGTCAGACATTAGTTTGATCTTTCAAGATCTAAATATTCCAACCTTGTGTAAATATGAAACATCCATGCAAGGAAATTCTTTCTATTTTACTTTTAAATAGATTCTTTATGGTCATCCAAAAATTCCAAGATTTTATGATTGGAAGAGAAATAAAATTTTTGTAATTTAGCTTGTCATGTCCATAAAAAATAAAAAAATTATTCATTAATTCACTTTTTCTAAACCAATGCTAACTGACCCCCACTTTTCTTCTGTTTATGCACAAGCACATGACATCCTCACCACTGGGCAAGTAGTCAATATGCGGGTCAATAAAAAATTTGGCTTTTTTTTTTTTTCAGGTTACAATGGTAACATTGTAATCTTTTAACACTCAACAAAAATTCAGGGTAAAATATTTTTATTTTCCAATTATCTGGACACTTGTTACATGCATAAAAAAAAAAAAAAAATATGAGAAATATTGTCTACATCTTACTCATTCTGTACCATCTTATTCTGTTGGATTCTGATCCATATTTGATCTACATTTGACCCCCAACTCAAAATTTTACTCAGTATTACTTTCTCTTGTATCTCCAACACCATATAATAAATAGATAATAAATAATACTCGTTTTGCTATTTCCATGTCTTGCTGTTTCTCATTTTCTACAAGTATTTTTGTATAAATAAATGTTAGGGGGTTTATAATTATTTACCTAGAATTATAACTCTCCTACAAGCTCAAGAACAAGCAACACAGTAAAAGATGATGGGGGTGGGGGGAGAATCATTTATTGATTAACAAAACTTTTCTATTTTATAAATTCAATTGTTGACATACATACAAATGCTAGATGCCAAAATATCAATGATAGATTTAAGAATATGTCGTCTATTCTTGAGAAATTAATCTCTGAATTTTTTAAAGAGATGAAAATAATAGTGTGAAATCTTACAAGATTTATTTCAATCGATAATAGTTTAAGATATTTAAAAAAATAAAAATACTTTACTGCATATTACCTTGTGGCTGTTGGAATTAACTTTTTGAATTGTACCAAAGAAATGAAAATTGTTAAAAGAACATTGGCTCATGATAAGTTATTAACAATTGTTTAGTTTATAATCTCTACCCATTGTAGGTCAAGTAGAAAAACTGGTTCAGCAGGAACAAGCAAGAAACACATAAAAGAAACAACACTAATCTCAACTAATCCGACATAATCAATTGGCAGCCAACAAAATAAAAAAAAATATTGGATCTATTAAAAAAAGAAAAAAAAAAAGTCTATAACAGCTCAAGATGAGAATGAACTTGAATCGATCAATGGAAAATGACAAGTCCCCATCCCAAAAATCAAACAAGCAAAAATAAAATACAAACCTCTGTAAAATATGGAGTGATGAATACAAAGAAAATATCATAAAGGAAGGCCAAAGATAAGAATATGGTACCAGCCTGAAATAAAAGTGGAGAAATTAGTGCAAAGATAAATTAGTCATTCTTTCCCAATAACAAATTTTACTCTTACCAAATCTATTTAACTTGAGTAAAATAAAAAGTGTGAAAGGTGCTTAGAAATTCAGGATAAATGAGAAGATAAAAGATAATAAATAATTATTTGATGCAATTGAAAATGCAAAAAGAAATTTGATAGAAAAGAATTCCATTCATTACACACACACACACACACACACACACACACACACGTAGCATGCATAAATTGGGAGGAAAAAAAAAAGCAATATTTGTGCTTGGACAATGACAAACTAAAAATGGAAATCAAATGTAAAGATAAACATATCAACACTTAGAAAACAATTGAAGTTCATATTGGAGAAGACAGAGGTTATGGAACTTGACTATTAAAGATGGGTTTTAGTATAGCATACACAACATACAAAAAGGTCCACTCTTTCAAATACACTTTTAAGAAATTTTAATGTCTTTTTCTCTAAAAAGTACAATAACATTTTAGTGCAACAAAATACATTTTTAAACTTTACAATATTTTTACAATTTAAAAGTTTTAAACAAAGAATCAATCTTAAAAAAGGTAACTTTCATTATCTGCCTAATAGAAAAGAAATTTGCTTTTTAAGAAAGAGGTATTTTTTCTGAAAATGATGGCAATCCTAAGAAGTTGAAAAAACACATGACAGGTAATGTCATGCCTTGTTTCGATATCAAATCCGCATATGCTAACAGGCCAGTTGACAAGTTTAAGAAATATAAAATTGAAGAAAAATTAATGTCTTTGTTTTGTTTTTTCAAAATGCTTTTATTTTATAACTTTGATAAATTTTCATATTTTTTTTCTTTTTTTCTCTCAGTTGACCAACTTTCAACAATTCAAGAAAAAAAAATTTAAATTGGAATTGACAGAGAGGTCAATTGAGAACCTTATAAGAATCCACAAAATATTAGTAAAAATTAATGAATATTCAACCAAAATTTAAATTGTGAGGATATATCTTATTCCAAGTTTCTTGTTGATATTGTTGTAATTTTTGTTGATTCCTTTTAAAAGTAATTAATAAAAGGAAAGACAAAATGGTCATCAATATAGCAATTAGATGGATCCAGGCCAGCCATAATATGGCTTTTTAAATTGCAATACAGCATGATTTTGCTTTGTTCAGCAGGAAAAGAAATGGTGAGAAATCCTATAATTCTAATTAGAATCGCCAGGGTTTTCTAGTTGACAGTGAATAGAATTCTTGGTGTATCGCATGTGATTGGAATCAAGCGATTCAGTTCATGTATTATTATATATTTCCTCTCACTGTCTTATGTTTTATACAACTCACTTTGCTTAGGAATTATGCACAAAGAGAAGGCTCATCCTAGTGAGGTGAAGAGAAAACACTGCTCAAGAGTGAGAAGGAAGCAAGAAACGGCAGAAGAGACTTAGGGTAATGACAGAGATAAAAAGACAGAGAGAGAGAGAGAGACACAGTGTAAAACTATTGGATGGAGAGAGAGAGAGAGAGAGAGAGTGTGTGTGTGTGCGTGTGTGAGACTGTGGGGGGGAGAGAGCGGGGAACTGTAGGAGAGAGAGAGAGAGAAAGGGCAGGAGAGACTGTAGAAGAGGGAAAGAAATAGAGACTGTAGAAGAGGGAAAGAAGGAGAGTGGGCGACTGTAGGAGAGAGTGAAGAAGTGTGAGAAAGAGAAGGAGGTGAAGAGTCCCCAGAAGCGAAAGATGAAGAGGGAGTGAAGAGACCACAAAGAAAGAGAGATTGAGAGGATGTGCAGAGGCTGCAGAAGAAAAGGAGGCAGAGAGACCGTAAAAGAAGAGGGATGGTGAGGAAGTGGAGAGATGATAGAACAGAGAAAGAGAGGAAGCAGAGAGACTGTAGAAGAGAAGAGTGGGAGTGAAAGAAGAGTGACTGTAAAAGAATGAGAATGAGAGAAAGTGGGAGACTGTAAAGGAGAGAAAGAGAGAGGGAGCAAAGAGATGGAAAGAGAAAGAGAGAGGAAATGTGAGAGTGGAAAAGAGTGATGTAGTAGACAGCAGATCATTTGAATCTCTACTGCATAGTAGTTTTCATTAGGTGTTGTATAGATACACAAAGAATTGTTTGAGTCATACAAGATGGAGACTATTGTATCATTTGAGCATTCTGCTAGAATCAACCAACCTATGATTAGGAACAATCCTTTCCTGTCTTGTACAATAAAAATGGAGATTTTTTTTTTTATTATTATTACGAGTTTTACATTTGAAAAAGGCTGTAGAATGGATTGGCTGAAATGCTATGATGAATGTCCAAATAGATTTTAAAATATTAATAATTTTTCAATGTTATAGGCAAAAACAAAAAACAAAAATTTTTTTTCTTAATAATTCATAATCTATTTATGTAAAATGACAATGTGCTATGCCTGCTACTTCGGCCATTCCATTAAAAAGCTTAAAAAAACAATCAAATAAGGCACAATAAATTGGTGAAATGAGAAACTAAAAACCAATTTTGGTTGACAAAATTGACAATGGAAAGAAAGAAACTGTTTTGTTAAATAATGATACCAACCTTTAAACTTGGAATTCGAATATTTTTTAATACGTGTATACAGAACAATACACCTAGGACATCTTGAATGGCCCAAGAAAAGCTAGAAAAGAGCAAATTAAAATGGTTTGAAAGAAAAGCAAAAAGAGATGTAGACTAAACCTTAAACAATATCCTGGGGGTGAAGATAAATTAAAACAAGCAGAATTTAAAAAAAAAAAAAAAAAAAAAAAAAAAAAAAAAAAAAAATAGAAGATACTAAACTGAATAGTGACACATGAAAACTATTGAATTTGTACTTACTTTGCGTGTCTATAAATGAACCAAATTATGCCAACTGACATACTAATCAAGGCAAAAACAATCTCTTTGTACTTCATGTCAAAATGATAACACCCCAGACATGAAAACTGTAACCTGTGTGCAGAAAAAATAAAACTTCAAATCAAACATGTGTAATGTTAGAATTTTTATAAAAAGAAGTTTGTATTTGTGGTGATGTGTTTATTTTTAACTGTAATTGCTGATGGATAATTATCTTAAGTATAATTGACTTTGAGAAGAAAATTCTGTTTGCTTAGTAAAATCTACGCTGGCCAGAAAAGGGCTAATCAAAGTCAGAATTTTTTCTTCAATGTATAATAAAGTCTTACAGCTAAATAGAAAACAATTTTTTAGGGTTGAGGCACTAATGAAGACAGGAAATTTTGTACAAATATTTTTTTCTCTGTTAGTTTCAACAAATTTTTAAAAAAGGAAGGAAACATGAATATAATTTTTCTCTTCATATATCAAAATTGAAATAGTTAACAGAAAAAGAAAAACGTTTTTGTTACAAAAATGGCACAAAAAGTTCACATAATCTATTTCTTTTTCTTTGAATAAAATTTCTGGATTTGTATCTTTAGTAATGTTTCCTTTGTTTTCTGGGTTTACCCCACTCCCAGTGCTAATGAATTAAATGTGTTAAATTAAAAACATTATTCTTTTGTACCCATTTTCAAACTTGTGTATAATTCTGACTATATAATTATCACTATTATAATTTTGCTAACCTAACAAGATATTTTAATCAACAATTTGGTTGATGGGTTATTTTTCAAAAAGCATAAAAGACAAACAAACAAAAAAAAAAAAAGAAAAAAAAAGAAAAGATTTTAAAAAATTTCTATATAAACATTTTAAACAAAAAAGGGAGGAAAAGTCATATGACAGAAGTTAAAGTAATCAGAAAGAAAAGACATCCAAAAAGGTCAAGTACAACTTACCGTCGTTCTCCCGGTATCACAAAATTCCATATTCCTTTGAAGCAGGTATAGAAAGCAACGGATGATGTAAGAGTGAACATAAAAATCACAACGTACACTGAAATGAGACAACCAGATTCTTCAGCAAGACTACGGACAATGCCAGTAAAGCATCATCATCATCATCACATGTAAGACAATGAGAAAGAGGAGGGAAGCATCAGCATCATCATGCAGAGAGGTAGACAACATACAAAAGCATGCATAGTCAAAGAAAAAGTACTTCATACAATTGACAGAATTCACATCTCCAAGAAAAAGAAAGTAAATGCTTTCAACTACTCAATTTTTACATTATTCCAGTAATTTCATATTTTAAAATCACTGAAAATATTTTTTCTTGAGAGAGAGAGAGAGTGTGTGTGTGTGTGTGTGATAGTATCTGAAATAAAAGTGAAGACAAAGTGGAAAAATTTTTTATTAAAAGATGCATTTTTTGCTAGTGAAGCATATGCTCCCTTTGGCTGCCTCAGTTTAAAATGAAAGACAAAACTGTGTATGTGGAAAAATTTTAAACAGTGATACCCAAAAGAAAGCATGCACTTTTCAGGCATAAATGCTTCTTTAATAAAATTTTCCACTTTGTCTCATTATCACTATATATATATATATATATATATATATATATATATATTTCTTGGCAGTCAAGAGAATAACAAGAATTTCAGAGATATAAGTGTTGCAAACATATGTCATGATGTGTAACCAATCATCTTGTGTCATTAGAAAAACCAGTTCAAACAACATCTCATCAAGTTGCAATAAACTTGGTATTGCCTTATCAATCTATGGTTCCCGCCATAACATCAGCTAGATAGCAATCCTTTTTTTTAATTCGTTGAAAGACTTTCCTTCTTTTTTTCTTAAATTTTAAAAAAAATGTCATTATCAATGATTCCTGCTAGTATGGCCTTTTTATCTAGTTTGGAAAGGAGACAGAAAAAAAAAAAACTCTTGGGATGTTTTCAAGGTCCATCTCTTCATTCAAGAAGAAGAAGAATGGTTGATCTGGAAATCATTTTATTATTTTGAATGGAATAAAACCAGTTAGCTTGATGCTTTGATTGTCAACCCTTGATTGATCAAAGATTGTGTGAGGCACCTAATGAGAATACAACTCACTACTGAGTAGTAATGTTCAATCAGACCAGCCTCATTACCTATTAGCCCATGACAAAGCACTTTCTACTGTTCATTATCAACTGTTTTATAGGATAGCATTTGGTAATGAAATAAATCAACACTTCTACTAACTTTAATGATTCCATACATGACAAAGATTTGTCTTTGGAGGATGGAATAAAGAAATCTTGATTACATTTTGGTGCTCATGGCATTTGAAACATCTGACTAGTGATGACCCTCACTAATCCTCAATTCATCTATGGCCATATTTCTTGGTAGAAGAGAGAGGGGGGTAGAAAAATATAGAGGCCCTGAATTTTTACCATTTTTGCACTTAATCTGTATAATGAGGAAAAAAAGATTGTCAGTGGTCAGAAATGAGAGATTGCTAAATCTAGACAGAATCAGCCTTAGAAGATGCAAGGCCGAACTGGGAATTATTTTAACATGCCCGAGTTTCCAACCAAGGGGCATGAAACCATAAAAAAACTCTAGCCAAAGGCCCAATTCGAAGCATTTAATCTAATCAGATTAAAGCCAGCCCTGAATTGAGAATGAATGCATATAAATTATCAAAATTGTAAACAATTGGTTAAACATTACATAACAAGATTTTTAAGAAAAAAAAAATTCTACATATGAAATATATAGAAGTTTCTTTTTTGTGTTTATGCGGAATTTTTAAGAGAAGGAATTCTCATTAGTAAGAAAAAAAATTTAAATACAAGTTGCTAATATGAAAATATTGTAGGTGGATTTTTTTTTAAAGATTTCTTTTTTAACTGAAAACATAATTTGAAAAAGATTTAGATATTGTCACTTGATTTATATAAGTGACAGAGACAAAGTCTGTAAAAACATTTTATGTCCAGAAAAGAAAACACCTATCCAAACAGAAGACAAAATTAAATAAAAAGCTTAATCACAATACCTTGTCAATAACTTTTAATGAAAAACTCACACACACACACACACAATAAAAAAAATATTTTTAAAGTATGCTGTATTTATGTGTAATGTGGCCAAAATCAGAGATAGAGCAAGATGTAAATATTAAAGTGGTCTAAAGATTACATTGAAATATAAAATTGTTGTCATTTGGTGGAATAAATGTTATTTCTTGTCCCTCTACTTTTGGGCCACCCTGTGTAGACACACAAAGGTCAAAAGTTTGAAATCATCCACTGGATTTAATAATTAGTAAGTTTTTATAACTTTTTTGGTTCAGTTAACTATTACAAAGCTAGGATGTTGGAACTACTTAAACCATTAGTCTATTTTTTTTTTCAGAAAGAGGGATTTCTAAAAATCTAAGATCTGGCATTAGTTAAAGTAGATTAAGTAAAAAGAGCTAAAATTTTATGCATTTTATGCAGCTAAATTTGTTATTGTTGAAATATATAAGAAAACACTTTTGGAAAAGAGTTTTTCTGGCCCAAGCTAGCAAATTAGTTTTGAAAAAGATATGCAATCTTCAATTTTTAGACAATTCTTTGAAATGCAGAGGAATCACCTAAACTTTTAGCCTATAGTGTGTACGTGAATGCCTGTGTGTGCAATATGGTTTAACTCTCTGACAATGTTCAAACAACCATTTTCTTAACTATTTCTGTTTCTTTGAGATGCAGTTCAAATTACACTTTCATGGACAACAGACTGACACAAAACTCATCAACATGCACTTTATTGGAGAAACTGAAAAGTAAATATATTTTAAGAACATTATTTTTTAAAAAATGTACAGAAAAAAAAAAAAAAATTGAATAAAGATTAAAAATTGTTGCACCCCAAATGCAATTGTAAGCAAAAATGGAAAAGAAAATACATGAGTATTTAGAAATTAAATAGAAAAAAATCATGTAACTTGTTAATAATTTAAAATAAAAATTAATTGAAGATATAAAGCATGTTGATAAAATTTCATTAGAATTGGTGAAAAACTAAGAGCAAATGAAAAGCATATAATTTATTTGATGAGCATATTTGGTTTTTCTTAGATTTCAAAAGAATCATTCAAAGCAAATTATCAATGAAAATTTTCATTAAAACTTTCCTTTCTGCATCTGCAAATAAATCAAATAAGGACAGAACCAAATAAACATACCAGCCTCTCAAGTCTTGTAGACTTAACTAATTATAAAAGATTAATGGATTTACTTAAAGTAAATTTGACATTTTTATCACATCAAACATCATTATAATGGATAATTTTATTTAATAAATCCATTAATTCTTTAGAAATTGCTTTATGGTTTGGATATGGGTTTTTGATGAAAATATCTTAGTGAGGAGGGTGTGCTTTCCTTAAAGAGGGAAAATGTAGACTTGTGGTACTGTGAGCCTCTTCAAGGCCAGGCAGTAAGGCACACCAGATCAAACAGTGGCTTCTTCAACAAAAGAAAGTTGCAGGTTTGATTCCTATCAGAGAACACATTTTTTTCTTTATTGAAATTTCTCAAATGTACAGGCCAACAGATGTAATACATCCTTTAAAGCTAAAAATCAAAATCAAGCATCTATTTAAAATACAAGTATCCACTATAAAAACACACACACACACATATATATATATATATATATATATATACACACAGTTATGAAGGAATTATCCAATTGTGATTTTTTCACTCGAATCCAATCAACAAACCTCCATAATACTCCAGAACTCTCCACAGTATTTATTATTATCATATGATACAACCTCAAATTAATATTATCAAGTATGATACAAATACAATATCTAATATAAAAAAAACAAAAGAAAATCACAAAGAAATTACAGCTTTTTACAGAAAGTTTCAGTCATGTTCGTGAAAGGATGTTCCAAAATGATATCCCACTCGGGAGCATCCCACCAGTTCAGAAATTCTGGATCATTATTATTATTATTATAAATTCAAATTTTATTTCTGATTTTAGTTTCTTTTCCATTTATAAGTCGATAAGCTCTTTCATAATATTTTCTTCATTTAACATTTTTATGTTGCATCATGAGACAAGTGGTATCATTATGTGCCTATAGTTCTGCTACACAAAGAATTCTGAATGGTTCGACCCTGGGTCACATTTTGCTTTGTTCTGTGGATAACATGCTGCTGCTTCCCTTACAATTGACAAATCTTCAGAGAGTATCTGGATCATATAGTCATCCAGATCCTGGTCTATGGGTGTAGGAATATTTCATTGGACCACTACTGTCATTATCGCAGCACCACAAATTCGTCATCCAATATGTCCAAATTTCCAAAATGACCAGCCTGCCTGTCAAAGCTCCCCACCACTCCTCAAATGGTTCTAGGTGAACAAAAAGAGCTTGTATGCATCTTTGTGTTATGACATTTGTTTGCATTGGAAGATTTCACTCAAAAACCTTATCACACAGTGCAAGGGCAAGAGTGTTACTATATCACAAGAGGAGTGAAGTTTTTGAAAATGTTATTGAAATATCTACTATATACAGACATGCACACAGTCAAAATTGACAGTTTCATTCTTTCTGGGATTGAGATTTTATTTTCTGCTAATGTATTAGTGCTATTTTATAGTTGATGGTGAGAAAAGCCTTCTAGTCATATGAGGAATGCATTTAAGAAACATGTGCCTGTTGCGGAGATCCTTGTGCAAAGAACGTTCAAGTTGTCTGTCACCAAACTTATAAATTTCCTCACTGATGTGCATGGCTTCTGTTTGGGTTTGGCATTGACAACATTGCTTATTCGTCTACATTTTTGTTTTGTCATTTGATATCTGTGGATGACACCACCATCAGTTTTGTTAAGTGTGAGATCAATGTTGTTGATACTGACTGACTTTCTGGTTTTGGCAAACTCATCATCCAGATTCTGATGAACAGAGCACGCAGCTGAATTGGCCCAAAAGTGTAGCTTCGTTAAAGATGCCGGAATGAGGAATGCAATATTTATGCTCAGAGTGCTATCTAAATGAGCAATACAAATGCAGAAGGACCTTTATAGACTATGCACAGGCATTTGACAAAGTACAACACAAAGACTAGATAGTGATGCTCAACAAACTCGACATTTTTAGAAAAGATGTTAGGATAATCAAGAATCTATATTGGAAGCAAACTGCTTGTGTACGGATAGGAAGTGAACTCAGCAGGTACACAAAAATAGAAAGGAGCATAAGACAAGAATGTGTTTTCTCACTGGATCTATTCAACCTATACAGTGACGCAATTATGAGAGAAATAAAAGCCTTGCCGGGATTTGTGATAGATGGATGACACGGGGTTGAGAGACACAGAGAAGAAAAATGCAGGAACTTCTACAGAAGGTAGCAAAAAGAAAAAAAAAGCAAACTTCAAGGAAACTGAATGTATGGTCATCAGCAAAAAGAAGAGCCCAATATATTAACTACAAGTCAGAGAAACTAAAATAAAACAAGTAAAAAAATTCAAATACCTGGGAAGTGTTCTGACAGAGGATAAAAAGTGTGACATGGAGATCCAAAGACACATTGGCATGGCCAAAGATATATTTCAGAAGCTAACCAAAGTACTAAGAGACAGGAAAATCTCATTGTAAACAAAGAAAAAAGTGCTGGATTACTATGTGATATCTGTCCTTCTGTATGGAAGTGAATGCTGAACAATCTCATCAAGGATGAAGGAGAGACTTGAGGCAGCAGAAATGTGGTTCTACAGAAGGATGTTGAGGATATCATGGACCGAGCATGTAATCAATGATGAGGTGTTGGAGAGGATGCAAACGAGAAGGTCTGAGCAAATGGATAGCAGAGTGGAGTTTGGAAGAGATACCAAGAGAAAAAAATATTGAGAGTGACAAGAGACAGAGCCAAGTGGGAGTCCATGATCACCTATGTCCTGAAGGGACACGGCACATGAAGAAGAAGAACCCCAATCCCAAGAAAAGCTTAATTGGTGGAGACAGTCAGAGTCTCAGTTTCATAACCCTTTCAACAAACAATCTACATTCTACTTTCAAGGTCAAACACATGACAGCAAGGGTGATTTTTACTGAAGAAGCTGTTTACTTCAAGAACCACTTGGCTGAACAACAATACCATTTAAAGTGTAGCAAAATCATAGGCAACATTAATTTTGGTAATATCAGCTGTCAACAAACCTTGCTTCTTGTTCAAGATGGGAGGCTTGGCCTTCAGTCTCTGACCAATACCTGCCATTATTGCCTCATGCTGCCTACTCACCTACTAGGTTTTCTACTTTGTTGAAATTGCAGTGGAGAATAAATATACCAGAGCATTTTAGTTTTGGGGTCAGGCTGGTCATAAACTTCTAAGTATCATAGCTAAGCAGCAAGACTGGGATAACATTAAATACAAAGTTGTATAAGGAAAACTTCAAGCTTCACTCACTCAATCTCAAATGGCTTGTCTACATGCTGCTTATCACCAGAGATTGCTTTAATGCTATACCCTACTGACTGCGGACGACACTCTCCTTGATAATGATTGTGTGTTGTCTTGCATATCTGTCTTGGCATATGCAAGTTGTACCAATGTTGCTACAGAGCTACTATCAACCAATACGGTTTATATCTCTCTTGTTAGCTCATCCTGTCACTTCATAAGCATAATTTTTGATGTGAATGGTATTCTCTTTCAACTGGCTGGTTTGGATTGGGAAAATGGTAAATGTCATGATGGAATAACAATTTAAAGTCAAGTTGCTTATTTGGGACATTACCTGCAGCAACTGCATCACAAATCTGATTGCATTGGTCATTTTGTCCAGTTTTATCATCTGTCAGGCTGAGGAGCATAAACTGGTTAAATGTTCAGCCATAAGAAACAACACAAACAAGGCATGAATATTGTGATTATCTTTACTATTGACATTGCAAGATCATATTTTGGATATTTCAGTGCAATGAGTATTTAGATAAGTTTTTTATAGGGCTATTAAACATTATATAACTGCTTGTTGCTTAGTTAGCATTTATATTATGCTTCTGCGCTCTGCTCACAAATTCTTTGTATTGCAGACAACCACTTTGTGCGATTTTCTTTTGTTTTGTTTTTTTTGTTTAGAAAGATAGCGAAAGTGATAATGCTGTGATGTGTTTAACATATGCTTCAGTGAAATGGTATAATATGAAATATGCCAGACATAAATGGTTAGTTTCAGTAAGAAAAATGATCAAAACCCATGGAATTTCCATGGATTCTGCTCTCCATGATTAAACAAAATCAATGTCGTAGAAACTGAACTGAAAAATGCTGAGACACTAAAAAAGGCATTTCTTTCACTGCCAAGACCTATTTATAGAAATAACCTGATGCAATTACCATAATAAGAAATAATAACCTGATGCAATTACCATAATAAGAAATAATTAACCTGAAATAACCTGATGCAATTACCATAATAAGAAATAATAACCTGATGCAATTACCATAATAAGAAATAATAACCTGATGCAATTACCATAATAAGAAATAATAACCTGATGCAATTACCATAATAAGAAATAATAACCTGATGCAATTACCATAATAAGAAATAATAACCTGATGCAATTACCATAATAAGAAATAATAACCTGATGCAATTACCATAATAAGAAATAATAACCTGATGCAATTACCATAATAAGAAATAATAACCTGATGCAATTACCATAATAAGAAATAATAACCTGATGCAATTACCATAATAAGAAATAATAACCTGATGCAATTACCATAATAAGAAATAATAACCTGATGCAATTACCATAATAAGAAATAATAATAAAGATGGGTAAGTAAAGTGTTCAAATTTGACAAGGATTGTAAAAAAAAAAAATTTGTAAATGAACTTCAAGGTGAAAAAAATGGAAAACATTTTTTAGAAATACTCCAAAATTTACTCAGTTTTCCACTAATTTTTTTATATATAATATTTAAACATTTGTAACGTTTCATAATAGAAAGAAAATGTAATAAAAATTCCATTTTACTTTAAAAATATATTGAATTTTGTTTAGTCATCCACATTGTTTAATCAGTAGATTTAATTTGTTTGTTTCTTTTACAAGTTGCAGCACATGAAAGTATCAAAATGACTTTTGCAAAGAAATCCATCACTATAAAAAAAAAAGCAAAGAAACAAATGACTGATCATGAAATAAAAAATGAGTTTAAGACAAATATTAAAGTCTTATGAAATGATTTCATAAAAAGATAAAAAACAAAAAAAAATATGAAAACGTTTGTTGTACACACGGCTTTGTGTGGCCTCACCTAAATAATCATAAAGGAAGTAGAGTCCCAAGAGAAAAGTGGACATGACACACATCATCAGAATGACAACTGGGATGGAAACAGGGAAGACAGTTTTTGCCTGACGCTTCTCCAGGGACGTTTCAGTTTTGGTCTCATCTTCAAGAGGTTTATGCCCTCCTGTGTCATTCTCCTCCTCCCTGATATTAAAAAAAAAAAGAAAAAAAAAAGAGATCAATTAATACAATAGAATATAAAAGTAGAATATAATTATTTTTTTCTAGAAGACATTCCCCCACCCAACTCTTGGTCAATGCTTCTCTTCCACATCTGAACTGAAGGATACTTCTCTTCTACACTGACAAACCTGCTTTATTTTGTAACTGATCTCAAGACAATTCTTACACATCTAAAACTTTAATTATGTAGATTTATTTTATCGCAGAATTCATTTTGCTGTCTAACAAGTGTTTCCATTCAAAATCAAATACTAAATTGTATAATTTGACTACAATTAGGATAGAGAATTTTTCTCTTATCACAAGGAAAAATTTCTGCATATTTCATGAAACTTCTAAAAAGAGTGAATATAAAAAATATCTCTTGTAATTTTGAGAAGAATCACTATTCATCCAAACAATGCTAAAGTAATTTTTGTTGCTAGGATTTGTTTCAGCCAATTCATTCTACAGAGTTTGCTTGACTCAGTTATAGAAAAGCAAGACTAGAATTTGAGATAATTGAAAGAGTACATAAATCAACCTTGTGTCAAATGCCTAAATCAGGATTAGAAAAATAATTTCTAAAAATTGGAAAACAACCCTTTAAAAATGAAATTTTAACTCCAACGTTAAGACAGCAAACAGAACATGTAAGAATACAAAGGTGAGCCTGCATGGGTGCCTCAATAGAGTCAATAGTTTACTCGGTTTAGGAACAGGGATGGGATGATACTTGTTGGCTCAAGTATATTGAATTGTACAAACTTTTATATTTTGGCCTGTGAAGTATATAAAACCTTTGCTATCCTGGACACCATTAGCTGCTCCAGAAAAATATATCCAAGAATGGTCAACGACCATGAGCAATAAAATGCCGCTACTCCAAACTCCAGCACAGATACGCAATATAGATATAGTTCTCAATAGCAAGATACTCAAAAGTTGGTCAACTTCCTTCTATTTGAACACAGATGAGAGGAAACTTCCCCACTTTTTTTTTTGAAAAATTGGTCTCTATAGCCCACTCCTACTAAATGAATGAATTAAAGTCTGAAAAACCATGTAGAATGAAAAGGGGACAAAGATTCAGTTTGATTCAAGTATAGGAATCTTAAATTTAAAAGTAGTGAGAAGAAAGTTGTGTTTAAATAAAGTTTGAATAAGGTTAACCAAGGTTTGAACTCAGATCAATAGAGTAAAACAAGAACTTTTTTTAAAAATATACATTACTTCAATTATAAAAGTTTTTCTTCAACACTTTAAAATATGAATTTAAGGAGGAAAAATAAAATTTTAAAAGGTTTACCATTTTGAAAGTAAATAAAACACCCATTCTCACCTCCCTTTAAAAAAGTTTCAAAAATGTCTCCCAAATCTTAGATATGAAGTTGAAATACCTGGTAATATTTACCCAGAGGATGTTGACTACCCACACTTGTATCTTGCCTTATCTCGATAATTCTTAAATATGGAATGTGAATAGGAAGAGAGGTCCTATATATATATATATATATATATATACACACACACACACACACACACATACACACAAGTACAGCATTTATTTGGGTGTATGGCTTCATTTTGGTTTCTGTGTTCTTAGGCCTTCCTCCAATGTATTTTATATCAATTGATCTTTAAAAGTTTGTTTTCTACCTTTCCCATGTCACACCCTACATTTTTATTTCCTCAATAAGAACCCCACTGCTTGACAAATTTACAGGATCACACATTAAAATTTCATGATGGTCAGAAAGCATTCATATTTTTGGAAAAAAATTCATCCAATTTTAATAAGAGAGTCAACATAACATTGCCCCCTTGATTATGGGAAGAGCCTTAAAAGGAAAAAAAAAAAAGTCTTCTTCTGAAAAGTGATTTTCATATGATTTTAAAATCTAAACAGTTTGGTTATATTGTTTGTTTTCCATGCAACAAAACCATACATCTTTCCAGTCTGGTTCTTTGTTTTATTTTGACTAATAAATAACCTTTCTTCCAATGTAAGCAACCAGGATGAATTCTATTATTTTGCTTCAAGTTCATGACTAATATTCTTCAAGTCTAAGTGGTAAGTGATGTTATATATTCTACATTTTCATGGAATGCTGTTTTCTATAGCCTTTGGTCAGATTTACCCTATCTGAATAACTGAGCTATTTCAAAAATTGCAGAAACAAAAAAGTACTCTTATGCAATAGTGGCATTTTTTGGGTTCTTTTTTTTTTTTGATATTTCTACTGAACTTTCTTAAAGAATTCTTCAAGAAACAGTTTATATTGTAGAATATTAGGTAAGAAATTATATTACATTTATATATATATATATATATATGTGTGTGTGTGTGTGTGTGTGTGTATGTATGTATATGTCATCTGCAGACAGATTTGTTTCACTGTATCACAGTTCATCAGCATGGTTAGACACTGATTGCTTTTTAACCCAGGGTTTCTCTTTTCAAAGGCAGAGGATTCAACAAAGGTCAAACCAGCAAGTGTGACTCAGTCTCAGACTTGAAGAGAGCCTGTATATCTCTGTGCTTGCTATTTTGTCTATATGCGTATTAGAGCCATTTGGTATTGTAAGAATTTAATCCAGGGACATTATCATATAAATATATATTTTTCATTGGGAAATGACTTAATTCACAACCTAGATTTCTACTTTTCAGTTCGTCAGGCAATTTACAATAACTGATTTTTGCCCATTTTCAAATGCTCACATAATAGGGATCTTTTATGATTGCTCAATTTTCAAAATTAGGAGAAGTTACTTAAGGGTCTTACAATACTTTCATCCATGATTGTATAATCCTAGTAGGTATTTATTACATTATGTGAGCATCTGAAAAATGGTAAAATCAGTTATTGGAAATTGCCTGAAGACACCAAAAGGTAGAAAATAACTTGTTTCCAAATGAAAAATGTTCAAAAGTTCTACAATATAATTGTATTGAACACTTTTTAATACAACTGTGTACTGCTCTAATTTAATTATGACCAAAAACTAACTAATTAACTAATCATATGTGTGTGGACTGGAGATAGCAATAAGATAAAATGTGTCAGAGACCCAAAACCAAAACATACAGCAAACAAGTACAATATGAAAAAAAAAAAAAGCTTTATTGTTATCATTTCAACATTATCTGCAAACATCATATTTCAATGGATAAATCATAATAGTGTTTCTCAAAATCCAAAACACAATTACATTTAATATCATCATCATCATTATTATTATATAAAATGGATTTTTAAAAAAGAAAAAAGGAAAATCTAATTCAAGTTATGAATCATTAAAAGACAAGTAAGCAAATGTCAGAGAAGACAGAAAAATGATTAGAAATAGATATGCAAATAAAAAAATTATTAATTTTCTTTAAAAAACACTTTCATATTACACTGGATTAAAAAGATAAGCATTGATGAAAATTAAAAAGCTTTGACAAAAAGAAAAAAACATAACATTTTCATGCTCATGTCAAAAATTCTTAAAATGTGAAAGATATAAAACCAAAACTTTTGGTCAACAGATTAGCATAAATAAAACATTGCAATGTATTAAAAACATTAGCACAAATGACAAATAAATAAGGTCAAAAATATTTTAATAAAGAAAAAGAAAATTGGCAGTACATGGGATGACTGAAACAAAAAAGATGATGAGAACAACAAAGATTTCTTTTTCTTTCTGTTTTCATATTTTTTTTGATTTATTAACACTTTCACTGTTGAATTGTTGCCTGGCTGTGCTGGCCCATAATATATATCTACATGAGCTTGGGAGTAACAGTAAGCACTGGTGTATTTTATAACAGAAATGCTAGGGACAGACATTTTATGGTAACTTGAAAAGAAAAAAAAACAAAAAAAACAAACACTTGTGTGCGCGTGTGTGTGTATATATATATATATATTTTTTTTTTTTCATGGCTTCTGCTCCAACGAACTAAAGTCACTGGTGCACCCACCATGACAATTTACTCGTGCAACCAGACTGGCAACAAGGTCCCACCCATTTACAGTTAGATCAACCAAATGCAGCCGACAATTCTACTCCATTAGCTTCTTTTCTCGCACTTCCTGCCTGTGGAACTCCCTTCCATATTCTTGCTTTCCTGACAGCTACAACCTCCAGGAATTTAAATGTATCGTCAATACCCATCTCTTATCCACTTGACTCCAGTCCTTTCTACATCACCCCGTATATCTTGTTCTTTTCCTTTCTCTCTACCTTCGCAACTGTCTTAGCACCTGTGTTCCCATCCTTCTGTTGCCCTTTCTCTGACGCCCCCTGTAACTGGTCTTTCTCTTCACTCTCCTCCTGACTAAACTTTTACTCTTATGTAGCTCCCTGTGCATCAGTGACAATACCGCCTTGCTTGGGGTGAAACGATAAAAAAGAACAAATATTTTGACAGCAACAATAGAATTAGTTCCATAAAAGCATAAAATATGTCCACAGCAGTGGATTGATTGATTGATTTGCCCATGTTTTTCATGGTTTATCAAACTTTTGCAGGTTAAAAACAGGAAATAGTTTGGAATTGTAAGAATTTTGAGGGAGATAATGATTTACTAATTACAAACCCAACTTTTTAACCTATAACTGGGGGAGGGAGAAAAGGTAGATTCATACCTTTCCAAAGGGTGTTTGGATATAAGTGCATTTAACAACCCCAACTGTTATTAGAACTCCACTCTCCAATTTAAAACTATTATCCATTACACTAGTTTCACATCCAGGCTTACAGCACCTGGTATTCATTTAAGTACTGAACAGGTCTCACATTGCTTAACTTCAGTACAGCATTCAAAATGCTAATTACAGTTTTTGAAAAGAAAACATCTGATAAAGTAATGCATGAAAACAAGGCATTCTTTAAGTTTAATAAATTAGGTATTAAAGAATTTTATTTAGAAATACAAAAGCCAAAGAAAAATTTAGAAAGATATATTTTCTCAGGAATTAAAAATGCACTTTTCAAAGAGTTCTTGAAAAAATACTAAATCATTACATTTTTATAGATATTGGGCAGGAGGGATGGCCAATTAAATTGGATTTCAAAACAGAATGAAAGCAGAAGAATTTGGTTCTCTTCATGCAAAGGGAAAAAACAAATAAGCATTCAAATGTAACAAGGAATTAGATAGCATTCAGGTGTTTATAGAATATGTCCTCATTTTTATGTCTACCTCTTTTCAATAGAAAGTTTCAACCTGAAAGATGGAACTTCAGGTGACACAGTATAAGTCAAAATTAACTTCCTGTAAAAAGTGATAAAACTCAAAATTGAGGATATTATTTTAAATGAATGCTCAAAAGTGAATCACAAATCTATTCAGAGTGAATGCGATATTTTTTTATAATTTCTTTTTTTAAAACATCAACCAAATGAAAAACAGTAAAGAAATTAAAAAAGGAGGCAAAATACATGAAGCATACAACAGCAAAATTAAGAAACCAGACAAAATTTAGTCAGGTTTCTTGAAATCAAGGGTTTTTTATTTTTAATCACATCTTTAAGTGTAGACCCCTACCGTTGGGATTCTGATTTCAAATTTTTGTCGATTTTTTTCAAGTTTGTTCTGCAAATAAAAGAGGATGACCAAGAATGCAAATGCTTTTCTTTTTAGAAAGAAAGAACTGGAGAAAAGTATTTAAAAAACAGTCGGGAATTTCATTTTATATACTAGAAAACAAGCAGTTCAGTCTTTTAGGTAATATTTCATAATTAGAAAAATCATAAGTTTTTTCATGACAAGGTCTGGGAAAATGACGGGTGTTCAAGGAGAGATAGAAAATAGCGCACAGGTGGGAGGTGGATAGAGAGACACCGGGGACGGCGATCCGGCTGGGGAGCGGATAGAGGAGACACCGGGGACGGCAATCTGGCTGGGGAGCGGATAGAGAGACAACGGGGACGGCGATCCGGCTGGGGAGCAGATAGAGAGACACCGGAGATGGTGGGGAACGGATAGAGAGTCATGGGAGATGGCAGGGAGCAGACAGGCAGGAGACAGGGAGCAGAAAGCGGGAGGGGAGAGAGAGAGCAGAGAATGATCGGAGAGGGAAGGGTGCAATCGGTGGGAGGCAGCGGAGAGGGAAGGGTGCAATCGGTGGGAGGCAGCGGAGAGGGAAGGGTGCAATCGGTGGGAGGCAGCGGAGAGGGAAGGGTGCAATCGGTGGGAGGCAGCGGAGAGGGAAGGGTGCAATCGGTGGGAGGCAGCGGAGAGGGAAGGGTGCAATCGGTGGGAGGCAGCGGAGAGGGAAGGGTGCAATCGGTGGGAGGCAGCGGAGAGGGAAGGGTGCAATCGGTGGGAGGCAGCGGAGAGGGAAGGGTGCAATCGGTGGGAGGCAGCGGAGAGGGAAGGGTGCAATCGGTGGGAGGCAGCGGAGAGGGAAGGGTGCAATCGGTGGGAGGCAGCGGAGAGGGAAGGGTGCAATCGGTGGGAGGCAGCGGAGAGGGAAGGGTGCAATCGGTGGGAGGCAGCGGAGAGGGAAGGGTGCAATCGGTGGGAGGCAGCGGAGAGGGAAGGGTGCAATCGGTGGGAGGCAGCGGAGAGGGAAGGGTGCAATCGGTGGGAGGCAGCGGAGAGGGAAGGGTGCAATCGGTGGGAGGCAGCGGAGAGGGAAGGGTGCAATCGGTGGGAGGCGGCGGAGATTTGGAACTGAGGTATCAAAAGTTGCAAATACTTTGGCCAGCAGTGGTGGGTGGCTATCCTTCTGCAGGATAAGACAAGACCTCATATTTGATTCCTTTCCCCAAAAGCATCAGTGACAAGTGAATGCACACAGCCTCAACCAGAATTTGGACGCTACTCACAAAGTTAATTTTCTCCACTTAAGGACACATGGTCCAGTGGATATAGACATTGGTTAGTTTCTATGACTTAACCCAAAGAGTTGTAAGTTCAATACCAGGCTACAGCAGTGATAAACAATAACTTAGAGGATTAGAAGGAGATAACTCATGAGTACCAAAAGAGGCTCTGCACAAGGGATGAGAATGATGTACCCCAGTGATTGTAATAAAGGGTTCTGTTCGAAATTTCTAACATCTGAATAAGGCTGGAGCGTACAACGGCCGAAACGTCATACAAATGGCAACAAAGATAAGGACAATAGGCCGAATAATGTAAATAGTGCACAAAGATTACCGTATTTAGAAATGTTTAAAAGGTGCTATTGTTAGTAGTACGCAAATTTTTATGTCATCTTATAATCTTGTCACAAATCTCCTGGATAATAAACTATTAAAAACAAAACAATTAACTACGATGATAGAGAAAAAAAAACATCCAAAGTTTCAAATGTTAGTCACAATTATTAATGAAATCTACTGTAGGCAACAATTTCAAAAAAATGATAAAATTGATAAGGACTTACTCTCGGAAGAAAGAAAATCCTGACCAGTAAGAGCCAATAATGATGCTTGACATAGCCAACAGGAGGATAACAAATTCAGTAGCATATAATAGAGATGGTTGAGGAGAGAATAGTTTCACCATTATATTCTCACCAAGTTGCTAGAAAAAAAAGAAAAGAAAAACAAAGTCAAAACATTAAATCAACTGTTATTTTGTATGATTTGAATGTAATTCTCAAATTTCTAAATACCAGATTTCATTTTCTTGGTAATCCTTTAAAGTTTAAATCAAAATGAAAAGTGTGAGGATTTAGTCTGCAGGGTGAATTGATTTCAGATCTTCTTTGGGGCAAACTGATTTCAGATTTTCCTGAACGGAGGTTATTTCAAGTTGGCTCTCTTCAAAACCACAGAACTGAGCTTGTCAATCATTAAAATTGCGCAAGTCAATTTGAATTTTGTTTAATGGCATATCAACCTCTGTGGGTTATTTAATGCCAAAAAGGTGGGGTTTTAAGGTATTTTTTTTAATGTTCAGTTATAGTGAGAAGGTTGATTTAGTCAGATTTTAATGGAAATTTTTTGTTTTTATTCTTTTTTATTTTTGAAAACTGAAAATGTCTTCTAGTTTTGTATTCAAAAATGTTTTGCTGAGAGTTTTTTTTCCTACAAAAATGTGTTATGGTAATAATTTTTTTTCAAAAATGTATTGTTGATAATATTTTTCCTTCAGAAATGTATATTTTCCAATAAAAGTATTTTTATGCATATCTTCCTATAAAAGTATTTTTATGTATATATTTCTATAAAAGTGTATTTTTATACTTTTGTTGTGTTTTAACCCCAGTTTAGGGGTTAACTATTTGCCCATAGCTGGGACCCTAACAGGTGCTACCACTCTGGGTCAAGGTGGACCTGAGAACAGCAGCAATTAAGAAGTGGTTTCGTGCTCCTTACAACCTCCCAATTAGAGGACTTGCTGCCAAATGCAGTTTACCGTCATGCCCAGGACCATGCGCAAGTCAAAAGATTATGTTGACATTTAGGGAATGATAACAGCTTTACTTTTAATACAGAAAAAAAACAAAAACACAGAAAATTAATAAAGAGTGAATAATTTCAGCATCTGAAATCTTAGAACATGCCTACCTTTCTACTTAATATGTTCACACCAAAGAAAAATAATCAAAGCTTTACCCACTTTAAAAGATCAATGTTTTATTGCCCAAGAATGCCTATTGATAATTTGAAGCAAGAATAATCAGTGACAAACTAATTGAGAGCTGAGAACAAAAAAAAAAAAAAGAAAATATTAGAAGTCATAAATTGAACTTAAATGTTCCAGGAAGATTTGAGCCTGGAAACAAAAAAAAAAAACAAGTTCAGTAGGTTTAAATCTTCCCCAATCCACCTAACACATCACTCAATAAGTCCCATGTCTGACATATAGATGGCACCACTAATAAAAAAAATCCATATGATTTTAATGAAGTACCAACCTTCAAATGGTACATAACAAAATTTGGGCTCAATTGGATTATTGGTTTACAAATTACAGTTATTTAAGTGAAGCTACTGTTGCAAATTTTTAAAACAATGGAAAAATGTTAATTTTGTGTGTTGATAAAGCATTGCTTTCTGAAGGGAAAAAAAACTGTTCAAGCAAAACAGCAGCTTGATAAGTGTTATTTGGACTCTGCTCTGTCGGAAACAATGATTAAGAGGTGGTATACTGATTTAAAATGCGGTTGTACAGACACAAATGATAATGAATGATCACCCAAAAATCAGCAGTTGCCCAGAAAACATTAAAAAAAAAAAAATCCACAAACATGTTTTAGCTGATCATAAATTGAAGTTGCGTGGAATAGCAGAGGCGTTGAACATATCAGAAGGCAGTGTATTCACCATTTTGCATAAACATTTGTCAATGAGAAAGCTGTGTTCAAAGTGGGTTCACAGTCGATCAAAAACAACAACACATCAACTATTTAGAGCTTTGTTTGTAACTGTTTCAACTCAACAAGAAGTTTTTGCGTAAATATGTGACAATGGATGAAACATGGTGTTCATTCTGGAGTCAAATCGGCAGTCAGCTGAGTGGACAACAGCAAGTGAAAGCTGTCCAAAGTGACCAAAGACGCAAACATCAGCAGGCAAGGTTTTGACCTCTGTATTTTGGGATGCATAAGGTATTTTGTTCATCGGTTACCTGGAGAAAGGAAGAATCATCAATTGTGAATATTATATAGCATTATTGATGTGTTTGAAGAAAGAAAATTGCCAAAACACAGCCACAAATGAAGAAGAAAAACGTGATCTTTTACCAAGACAATACAGTGTCACAAGTCAATCGCAACAATGGCAAAACTGTATGAATTGCACTTCAAATTGCATCTGCATCCACCCTATTTTCTAGATCTGGCCCCCGGTGACTACTGGCTGTTTGCAGACCTCAAAAAATGCTCCAGGGAAAGAGATTTGGCTCCAATGAAGAAGCGATATTGGAAACTGAGGCGTATTTTGAGGCCAAAGACAAATCGCTCTACAAAAAAGGCATCAAATTGTTAGAGAAGAGTTGGAATCAGCGTATGACCCTAGAAGGAGATTATGTTGATAAATGATGTCAAATTTTGCCTAAGAGTTGTTGTTTTATTATTTAGGCCCAGGATTTATTGAGTGATGTGTTAATTGCTTTTGGGTCAATATAACAAAGAACTATGGCTGCCTGGAGTTTCTTGAATGCCAAACGAGAATTCTCGATTTATTTATACAATATATTACTTATCCAAAATGTTCATTTCATTACCACAATTCAGATTTGAAGATTGGTCTGAATGCATTCTAAAAAGAAGTACGTGTGTATCAACAAAGAAAGTCATATGAATATCTTATCAAAAAACATATAATGAATCATTATCAAGGAAGCTGAAATGTACTTATATAAAAACGTGATGTATGCAGACAAGAATGGGGAAATAGAATGGCAGAAGACGATGACAAGAGATTGTTCATTCCTGTCTCACTGATCATGAAACTAATGAACAGACAAGCCCAAATAGAATTGAATCCCTTATATCTCTTGAAAATTACTGCTAGAAAAATTTCCTTGCCAAAATGCCATCAACCAGGCTACATAGAAAGATTAGTAAAGCCTTACTCCTTATGTACTTTTAAATTCTTCAAATTTGTTTTCATTAAACCTGTTTTTAGTTAACTATAGAATTTGGTTTGTTCTGTGAAATTGGGTTTTGACAGAAACAAAGTTACCATGGCTTGTCCAGCGTCCCACCTGAATTCTCAGTAGGAATCGCAACCACCATTGGACAAAATTCCTATAGAATGTGGTTACTTTTCAGTTTGCAGATGTCTACACATGTTGGTTGTGAAAATCAATAATGGCAGCAGCTGACAACACCAATAGCATGTTTTTGGTAATGCCGGGAGGCTTTTATAAAAACAAAAACCTTAAAACCAGCAAGCCTATTTCCTTTGTTTATCTCCATCCATTCACTTTCACACAATTTTATTTTCATTTGTCTCATTTTCTCCTTCAAAATTTTCTTCTCCCTTGCTTTTTCTCCCCAATTCTTTTCTTATACTGAAATGAACAGAAAGACTGTTGACAGTTATATTGTGCTTGCATATGACACAGAATACACAGATATTACACTGATTTTAAACAGAAATTCCGATCCATAAGTAAATAATTCTGTTATTTTTATCAGGTTACTATTTTAATAATATAGCAAATGACAGAATTATATAAATATAAAATCTGACATAAATTATTACCCACAAGAAAATAAAAGTATATATATATATATATATATATATATAGAGAGAGAGAGAGAGAGAGAGACACACAGAGCAAGAGAGAGAGGATTAATACAAATATGAAATTTGTCAGCTGATTGATGTTATTTTCTATTTTTTATATTTAGGAAGTGAAGAGTGTTTAATATTGGAGACAGATTATCTGTAGAGATAATTGTCAGAAAGAACTGAACACTCTTAAATAAAAAGAAAACAAAAAGATAGACGGTCGGAATGAGAATTATCTTATCATAGATTAAACAAAAGATTAATTGCAAAATTCCTTGACGCTTAATTAGATCAATAAGTACCTAATGGAGGTCAGAGGGTATAAAAGCCAAAATGTGATAACAAGGACGAGGACAATAGTCCAGGTGTAAATAATCTAAATACTCTGTAGATATGAACAGTGTGGATGCAGAAATCAACACTGCATGGTGACTATCAGTTTCATCATTTGATCATTGCTTATAGTGGGAAACTGACAGTAATCATACCGTGTTGATTTCTATGTACATACTGTTCATATAATTCTTTCTTTGGTAGAACTTTAATTGGTATCTTTATCTACAGAAGATGGTGACTTCATGCAAACATGATGATTTGGAATTAAGGCTGTTCCCTTTGTTCAAACCTAACCTCTTAATTTCAAGTGGATCTATCAATTTGCATGCATGTGAGTCAAAACCAAAAGAGATTTCATTTTCTTTACTCAAAGAAAAACGTTCACCTTCTGCCTTGGAAGTTTCACAAAATCTAACCCAAATTGTACCTACTTTTTTCATTAAGAAACAGAACCATCAATCTTGTGGGAGCATGGTTTTTTTTCCATACATTTTTTTTAAACAGTATGACTCACCCTGTATAAGGCTCAGGGGCCACTCAAGGTAGAGAGTGAGTTACATTGAGGTGTAATTTATACAAATAAAGAAGGGAAGATAAAAGTTGATTCTAAACTTAAACAGGTCAAGACTATAGTGGTCGGGAAAACATCCTCTTGTCCCATAAGACCATGGTTCATGGGAAGGAGTTCTTTTTTTTGAATGGAACCTACTTCTTGCAGAAGGAATATAGAGTATGAGTGGTTTGCTACTATGAAAGTGGCATGGTGGATCCTTGCCATGAAGGTCAAACCTGGCAAAACCAGGTGATGCAGTTCTTCTGAGCACTTTCCATGGTAATAGTGATAGAGCAGAGAGAGACTTGGCACATCCAACCTGAAAAAGAGAGATTGGTGTGTGGAAAATAATTCTCCTCCAAGAAGGCCTCAAACACACTTTTGAACTATCAAGATTGGAAAGTGAGGTCTGGGCAGCTCCCACCCAAATATGGCAACAGTATATAAGTAGCATATGGGCTTCAAGCAGTGAAAGTCAGACCTGGCCTAACCAGGTGATGCAGTTCTACTGAGCACTTTCCATGCTAATATCAAGACTGGAAAATGAGGTCTCGGTTCTTGCTGGCCAGTTATATCACCAACTGTTTTTGCATAAACATTGCAAAAAGTGACAAGTTTTATACTTTAATAAAAAAAAATTAAAAAAACTTAAGTCATGTGGGTCTCTTTTCTCTTTTGGTGAAACAAGAAATTCTCAGCACATAACATTATGTCCACTTTACATTATATCTTCAACAAATACTTTCAACAACATTTCATCATCTTAATGTCATTGTCCTGATTATTATTCCATTGCAATGATATCTGCTACAATATAAGGATGAACCTACAAATTCTGTGCCTTAGAAATTGATCTCCAAATTGTCTAAGGAATAGAACACAGTAACTGCTTTCATTAATTAAGTCATTAGTTTTTATTTATTATTTCGTCCCCAAAAAGGTGATAATGCTGCTAAGACACAAGGAGTTACTGAGAATAGGCAAAAAAAAAACAAAAATGATCAGAACAGATTTCAAAAAGACAAAAGATGATGATTGATGTTGCATTTAAATTTTTGAAGATTGTAGGCAGTAAGGAAGCAAGAAACTGGAAGAGTTTTACAAGTGCAAAAAAAAAAAAGAAAAAAAAAGAACTCTGAGAGTAGAATATATGGTTACATTTAGCTAGCTCAAAAGTAAAATAGTGAGACCTAGTTGCCAATCTAGTAGTGAACTTAAATTCATGCAGTCAGAGCACCAAGTAGGAAAGCTTATCAGAACAATTTCCATGAAAATATTTGTAGAAAACACAGAAGAAGACATGACACAGTGGTGAAAAAGTGTTGTGGAGTAGTTTTCGCACTGAAGGTTATAATTGTGCTATGTCGGTTGCTAATCGATTTAACGCACCCAAAATGTTAGGAACTTGGTAATCTTCCACTGAAAGCTGACTCCTTAGTATTTAACTAACTGCCGACTAATATCAACTGCCTAGTAGTTCTACTAAACTCCAATAGAAGTCTAAAGAACTCCTATGAACTTCCTGTTAACTGTTATTAATATAGGAGGGAGAGTCCATGATTTGAGGAATAGGTGTGTTTCACCATAACAGAAAGTGACTGAAGTTGAGATGTCAGGTAGGACGAATTACATTATGATGTTCCAATTATAGCACATACCATTTTTAAATGGTCTGATCAGAAAACCAAGCATATCAACATCATGTGGCAGCCTTTAATTAAGAATGTTAGATTTAAAGATCAAAGGAATCACTAACGGAATATCTAACAATGGTTTTGTGAATAGCAACACTAGTAAAGCTAATCTAGAAGTTGGTAATCAGACTTATTATACTAGTCAGGTGGTGCTGAAATCTACTTCAACTTGGATGAGAGAGAAATTGGAATTAGAAGAGAGAATTTAAGAGTTGTAAAATTCCCTAAGAAGGAGACTGGAAGTTATGGATAGAAAAACAAAGATAATAAAACTAAATAGTGAATAACTTTTAGGGCAGCCATTTGTGATCTTTTTTGGTTTTTGCTTGATTTTTATGGAAATAACACACTAGATGTCATCTCTTTGACCTTCAGGGGTGAGTACTGTTATCAGTGGTGGTAGGCAATATAATCTTCCCAGATAACCAAAGAAGGTCGGAGGGCACAGTCACTGAAATATAATAAAAACAACACAAAGAAATTGTTGATTGGAAGGAGTCAATGCATAATAAAATCTGAATAGTCGATGGGATTTTTCACTCCAACCCAACTTTTTAAAAATTTGGAAGTCAGTGAACTTTTGTATTTAGAAAAGCAGTTCATTTTGTAGGATTCAATTATAATTGAAGAGTGAATTCATTTTCATTAAATATGCGGACTAAATAAAGTAATGCATTAGTTTGAGTGTTCCTATTGAGATACCCCCACTCCCAGAATCGAAATTCAAGATAGGAAAACAAAGAAATCTACTTCTGGATCTGATTGGGTAAAAGGAAGAATATTCATGCAGAGACCTTAAAAAGATCATGTCAGTCTCTAATATGTCAGTGGAGACTTACCTTAATTGAAAGGAAATCCATTTCCCGAATCAATGCCACGGTGATATTGATGTTGTGGTAGTCGGATTCATTTCCGCCAGGAATAATCTGAAAGAAAACAGCAAAATATTGGACCATTATTTCCATGACTTCTCACTTACACAAATAACATTAGAATTATCAAATCTATAATCTTTCATTTGACTTGGAACTTTGCAATGTTGAAAACAAAGCATATTCTTATCAATCAACAGTGTGATAGAACAGAAATAAAAGCTCATCTTGAGCCAGCAGAGTTAAAAGGCCGTGTTTTACTAGTTTACCCAGGCCATCAAAAAGTGACGGCATATTTTGTTAAGTTCTTCCTATTATTAGGTTTTCACACGCAAGTCTTTAAATATTTACATGACATTGTTTTAACTGTTGTCCTCGTCTTTGTTGCCACATTCACAATGTTTCAGCCGTTGTATGCACCAAGATTGTAACTTCAAACTGAACCCTTTATTTCATTCACTGTAGTAGATTGTTCTAGTTCCATGATTTATGCCTCTTCCAGATCTCACTATCAGTTATCTTCCTTTAATTCAATTCTAAGTTTTTTTTTGTTTACCTCTGCTATAGCCAGGTATTGAACTCACAACACATTGGATAAAACATTGGTTGGAACCAGTAACATATGCAGCTATATAATGTACTAGCAGTGTTGCCCGGCGTTGCTCAGGTATAATGAAAGCTTTAAAACTAAGCAATGGTCCTGGAGCTCAGACTCTTTGGATGTTGGCACGAAAGACTAAAAAGCAATAGGTGTTTCCAGTTAAAGCAAAACCATAGAGTGAAAAATGAATGGATGTAAGTCAAATTTTGATTTCCTGGTATCGATATCAAATAAGTTTTTTCATCGTAAACTGAATTTTGAAGGCTAAATAAGTCCACTGAGTAAATGGTATCATGGCTGAGACTAAGAACTACAATTATACCTACTTAGAGCCAAACCTGAAGCAAAAACTAAAATAAAGGGCTGAAAAAATACAGACATACAGGCAGATAAACAGACACACACACAAACATATTGCCTTTTATATATATATATAAAATTGATTTTCTGCACTATTGTAAGAACTGTAACCTTGAAACTTCTGAATATTGTTTCTTATGTCTTTGTCTATGAGTATCAAATTTGATTAAAATCGGACCACTCCTTCTATAACCCGATTTTTTTGATTAGCGATTTTTATCGGGGGTACCTCGACACAGAACCTAGCTAAGAACACTTGCAAACACTTATAGTACAACTGTGTAAATTTTCAAGAAAATCGGTTCAGCACTGTATCATCCAAACACCCTCTTGCAACAGCACATTAAAAGAAGTGCTAAGCCCCTGGGAAGTTTTAACGATTCAGATAACTTTCAGGGAGAATCTCAGTATAGAATACAGCTTAACAGAACCTAATATGGTATCCAGAGGTCAAGTTCAATTTCCAACCAAGACAGTTTTCTTGTTCTCTTTATGCTAATGCTCTTTGGAGTCTGCTGACGAGGGTACAGCTATTGGGGCAATGAGATATCTGATGGAACTAGTTCAGAGAAAGGGGAGTTAGGAGTTAGGGCCCAGAAAATGGCTGTCCTCATTTACAAGGAAGATGTAAGAAATTGCTCACATATACAGCCTCATTTGGTTGACCTGTACATAGACATGCTCCAGGATGATCATGTATGTCATGAGGTGGTCAAGAAGGCTCTGATCAAGCTATCAACAACCATTGCACTAGCCAAGGTCAGCCAAAGAGCATGAAATAGAGTGAGGAGATAAAAGACAAAATTGGGAAGTAGGCAGGTCGGAAGGGGATATAAACCCCCACCACCACTACCACGGAATAGAAGGATTAAACAAGAGGAATAGGAACCAAAGGAATGGGAAGAGATTCCTAGTAGAAGGGTATGGTCATTGGGAGACAGGTTCTATAAGCCCACACCAGGTTGGATAGAACTAGTATGTTGGAACTGTAATTGTGAAAGTCACAGGATAATTGACTCTCTAACGAAGGGGACTGCCCACAGATTTTTATGTTCCTAAGTGCACCAGGTGTGGTCATTGAGGGCATGAGATGAGGTGGTATAGACTCAGAAAAAGGCCTCCAACAGACTCTTGTTAAAAAGCCCACCCCTAGAAAACAGAACTAGAACTAGAGCTGCCCTAGAAATAAAGGGGAGGGTGGCTCACATGAGAAAGAACAGTGTGAGGTCTTGGGCATGTGGCCAAACCGGCCATTTTGCCATAAACCGTTTGAGATAGTATTGGTTTTGCAGGAAACCAGGGCACCTGAAGAGAAGTTGTCTATATAAGAATAGGGAGAGGAAACCCCAAGAAACTTAGAAAAAGACAGTGGAGGGCCCTCTTTTAGTGACAATTACTCAGGCAGATGGCATATCCATGAGGATAGATGGAATGGTAAAATTCCCAGTGATGCTGGGATGAACCGATCCAAACTATGTGAGGGAGAGCACACAGGGACACTGAGGGTAGAGCCTCCATTATCTTTGATAAAACTGCCCATGAGGTGTTCAGTGTTTGGAAGGTCCATCCCCCTACCTCCATATTAACGGGCCAAAGAGAAAGATTCCATTGTGGGAAAAATGACAAAAGTTTAGGAAACTGCACATAATTGTGGGAACCGGTAGTGGGCAAGTTCCCTGAAGTTACCCTAGAAAATATGTCAAAATTAATGAAACCTATAGAGAGAATTAGTATAAAACAAAGAAAAAAATTAAATGATTTGGGGAAAAAAAAAAAATATTGTATGGGAAGATAATAAAAAGATCTTCATAAGCTGGTCAGCATTGGTAGGTACTCTGGTAATTATTACTGCAATAAGAGGAGTAATATTGAGATTTGACCATGACCTTACCATCTGACCTTTTATTTCTCAAAAAACATTTTTTTTTAAATTTGTCAACAAATTTGTCTGCCTTATGGCAAAATATGTAGAGAATTTTGTGGTGGACTTGCTGTCTGATCCCAGGCCACAAATGACATTGGACCCATCTGACTTCTGACTGTGGTCTGAGTTACAAGGGTTTTACTGAGTTAGGCCAAATTCAAAATGGCAGATTTTGCTATTTGGCACGATATGCTAACATTTTAAAATGTCTCAAAATGGTCAAGTTGTATATCTGTAGAAAGCTCTTTGAATGCTGATTAATTTTTGCACAAGAACTATGATAATAAAAATCAACACAATTTGTGTTAGTTCTGGTTAAATGTTGACCAAACCATTTGTTTTGTTTACATTTTTATAATAAAACATTTTTATATTAAAAAATGGCACAATCAAAATATTTAAAGTGCAACATGAAATAATATGAAAATATGGAACAAATGATGTTAATGATTAAAAAATCAATGTAAAGAAACAATTTAGTTTTTGTTTTTATGATTAACATTTACAACTGCATGATTCTGTTTAATATTTAAATCATGATTTTTTTTTTATTTTAACTTTTTCATAAATCATAATTATGTGCTGGTCATAAAAGTAATAAAAAAAATTATTAAATCAGTGTAGAAAAAAAAGAAAAAAAAGATTCCTAGCATGACTTTAAATTGGCATCTATAAACATGTTCTTCTGAAACAAATCATTTACTCTTCAGACTATAAAGATATTGGTGGCTTTTCATAGCAGTTGAGATTCTTATCCAATACAAGAAAATCAAAACAATTGTGACAATTTTTCATTTCATATTCAGTTATTTTTTCTCAAATTATGTTGGTGCAATCATAATTATTACTGATAAATCCTAGTGAGTGAAAGTTATTTCCTAGAAAACAATGAGATATTTTTGGGACATTTTATAATTTTGATCTTATATCTGTCCTTCTGTATGGACAATCTCATCAAGGATGAAGGAGAGGCTTGAGGCAGCAGAAATGTGGTTTTACAGAAGGATGCTAAGGATACCATGCACAGAGCACGTGTGCAACGATGAGGTATTGGATAGGATGCAAATGAAAAGAAAACTCACTTAACATCATGAAGTGACAAATGAGGTTCCTAGGACAGTAATGAGAAAAGAGGGCCTGGAGAATTTAATACTCACAGAATGGATAGAGGGAAGGAGAGACAGGGGGAAAGTAGCGCGAGACCTACTTGATAGGTCTGAGCAAATGGATGGCAGAGCAGGGTTTGGAAAAGATACCAAGAGAAAATATATTGAGAGTGACAAGAGACAGAGCCAAGTGGAAGTCCATGATTGCCTACGGCCCGAAGGCAAATGACACATGAAGAAGAAGGTATAAATAATCATATAAACTTTTGTCGCGAGAATATAGTTTTAAGAAAATTAAACTGATTTTGACTAAAATTTCTCAAAGACTACCTGAGTAGAAGAGCACAAAAAATCTGATGAAAGTGAAATATTTACACAATTAAAAGAAGTTCACAGCTTATGAAAAGATCCCCAAAAGTACAAATTTTGACAATACTTCCATAAGATAAAAGTATCCAAAAACTTCAAATGGAATTTGGCACTGCAGCATACATAGTAACACAAGTCAAAAAACTTGTAAAAGAACAAGGAATATTAACTCTACCAAATACATGAAAATATAGATTCCCACAAGAGAATTGTTTAAGTCGTGCTGTTTTATAAGAGTGAAAAAGGCAGCAAAGTGATGGCTGTAAAAAAACCGACTATAAAACAATCTTAAAGAATGGTAGAAAAGTCCAGGAAAAATAAGTATTTTGTACTCTGTAACCTGAAAGAAGGATACCAATTATTTAAATTAAAAAAAAAAAAAGCTGAGCTCGGACCTAGCAGGTGGTAGTGAAACACACTGTGTTATGCACAATACATCAAAATATGAATCTGATGACAGTGGGGGCTCATCTTGAAACACTGACTAAAGATAAATAACATCATTTAACAGATAACAAACAATGTATCGCTGTTATTACATGCAATGAAACATCTAACTGCTACTTGGATGACAGCTAAATTTGTAGCAATTTGATAAAGGATTTTGTTTTATATATAGAATTTTAAATAAAAATATTAGTAGAGGATTTTATCTACTAACAGTGGCTCCCAACAGATAGAACCACATTGCTAATTGTATCACAATCTACAGAATTTATTGAAACTTTTTCTCCCGGGCTTTAATTATTGAAAAAAAGCTTGATTTCATTGCCAAAGAACAATCAAAATTTTGTTCTAATAAATTCTTTGACTGATGGTGAAGCCATAGTTATTGCGGATTTTGCCAAGAATTATTATCCTATTTTGCAGGATGCTGCACAAGACTTCCACTGGAATAATTCTCAAGCCACATATCCATTTATCTGTTATTACAGAAATGATAAAGAACTGAAGCATATTAATATTGTTATTATATTAGATTGTCTCAAGAATGACAATTGCTATCCATTTGTTCCAAACAAAACTTATAGAAGCATTGAAAAAATATCTTAATTTTAAAATAAAAATCTGACCTATTTCTCTGATGATGCCACTTCACATTATAAAATTCAATCATAAGGCTGACCTTGGCATCGATGCAGTGTGGCACTTTTTTGCTATATCTCATGAGAAAGAAACGTGATGGATTACGTGGAACTATTAAGAGATTAGCAGCCTGCAGTGACCCTATAATGAACAAATAAGGACATCAAGACAGTTGTTTGAATATGCAAGAAAAACATTTCAGGCATAAGTATTTTGTATTCCTCAAGAAATGATTGAATAAATAAATCATAAATCTCAGAAAATAGATCCAAAAATGCCTCAACAATTGCAGGAAGTCAAAAACTACATTGTTTTATTCCTGTAACTCAGAAAGAAGTAAAAATAAAAAAGGGTGTCAATTCAGAATGAAAGAAAAATCGTTAAAATTATAAAACTGGATAATATAGAGCTTGAAAACAGTAAGGGATTTGTTACAGCAATCTATGATAGGAATTGATGGTTAGGATATGTATGAAAATTATCCCAATAATGAAGAGGTAAAGATGGATGTTCTTACAGCCAAGAGGGCCCCTTCCACATCTTTTTGTTATCCATTACATCCAGATATATTAATTTTAATTATTTTGATACTAGCAGTATAGCCTGGCGTTGCTTGGGTGTAATGAAAGTTTTAAAACTAACCCATGGTCCTGGAGATCAGACTCTTTGGATGTTGGCACGAAAGACTAAAAAGCAATAGTTGTTTCCAGTTAAAGCAAAACCGTTGACTGAAAGAAAAATGAATGGATGTAAGCCAAATTTTGATTTCTTGTTATTGATATCAAATAAGTTTTTTTCGTCGTAAACTGAATTTTGAAGGCTAAATAAATCCACTGAGTAAATGGTATTATGGCTGAGACTAAGAACTACAAGTATACCTACTTAGAGCCAAACCCAAAGCAAAAACTAAAATAAAAAAAAATAAAAAAAATGAAAAAAATACAGACATACAGGCAGATAAACAGACACACACACACACACAAACATATTGCCTTTTATATATATATATAATCGATTTTCTGCACTATTGTAAGAACTGCAACCTTGAAACTTCTGAATATTGTTTCTTATGTCTTTTTCTATAAGTGTATGAAATTTGATTAAAATCGGACCAATCCTTTTATAACCCGATTTTTTCGATTATTGATTTTTGATATTTATCGGGAGTACCTAGACACAAAACCTAGCTAAGAACACTCGCAGATGCTTATAGTACAACTGTGTAAATTTTCAAGAAAATCGGTTCAGCCATTTTGGAGTCTATAGGTAATGAACACACACAGACACATACACAGATAAAGTTCCATTTATAAATAAGTTTAGATAGATTCTTAATTGATCCAATAACCGACACTGGAAAAAATTAACTTTTGAAAAATAAGATGGAAAATGATTAAAATATTTTAGGAAAGAGAAACTTAACTGAAGATATAATCAAAGTTGGTCACCACAAAAAAAAATTTGAGAGTAAAGGTTGGTGGTCTGCATGTCCAAATTTTTATTTTCTATCAAAATATGCGTTCCAACAAGCAGAAAAGTAAGTTCCCTTGTTAATCTTTGCAAATGTTAAGAATCTTTTTTTAAATATTCATTTCATTATCACTTTTTCAGATAAAATATTAACTTTTTAAATATACACTCCACCCCTGAAAATTTTATTATTTCATGCATTTAAGGAAAATCTATTAACCATTAACATCACTCGTTCTATATTTCATGTTATCTTAACATTAATTCATGACGCATTTTGAATAATTATTTTGATTGTGTCATTTTAAGAGGTGGCCTCCTCTTTACAACACTATGGTGAGTTAGTCATTTAAAATGTCAATAGGAAAACATCTCGTTCAACAGGATGCAAATATATATATATATATATATATATATATATTTGCAACCTGAGCAGGTCAAAATAACAATTTTATGTTAAAAGAGGGGGGGGGGAAAAAGATACCAAACATAGAAGTAGAGACATAAGATGATTATCAAATAAACAAAAAGAAGCATTTATTTTTCACTTTGCTTTCTTTCATTCCCGTTACATTTTATGACAACTCTCCCGAGCGCCCATAGCTCAGAGGTAGAATCGCCGACTGACATCAATTCAGCCGGGTTTCAATCCTGGCTAAAAACAATCGGATATCTAACCATACTGATGAGCTGTGATGCAGCAAAACAGATCTGTCTGGGAATGGCTATATATGGATTGGTATCTGACAAGATGATAGAATAAAGAACAAATTGGAAATGTATCTCAATCAAATATGTTTCACTTTTATTAAAGCTTCTTCAGAGACCAAGAGAAAAATGAAAAAAAAACAAGGAGATCTTACTAATACACTATTATACACTTTACCATCCAAAATACTCCACACACATACATATAATAATTATTTATTACTTTCATACACATGACACATATCTGACTTATAAGAATTAACCCAAAACCATAACACAACAGTAACTGTCTCTTTGGGTTTTTTCTCTTGATCTCTGAAGAAGCTTTATTAAAAGTGAAACATATTAAACTGAGATTCATTTTTTGTTTGTTTATTTTTTCTTCTGTTCTATCATATATATCATCATCATTTGATGTTCGTTTCTTTACTACCATGGATTGGACGGGGTTTTCTTGATGTTCTGTAATTGAACCATCATAAAATATTGGAGTGAGTTTTACAGCTGTATGCCTTTACTAACATCAACCGGTTTAGGAGACTAGAAGTTCAGTGGTTTTATCGAAACACCATCTCTAGGAAGATTACCTACCAAGGTTAGAGAGTTCAGCCTACCCTATTTTATACAGTGTAGATGAAGGGGTTTTTATTTCAGTGATTTCCTTCTCTTAGACAAGTTGATATCCAAAGCTAAAGACTCTTACCTAGCTTAACTTTTTCTCTTAAGTGACCCCAGTTGGGTTTTAACTATTTGCCTATAGCTGGACCCTAAAAGGTGCTACCACCCCAGGCCAGAGAGGACCTGGGAGCAACAGCAATTAAGAGGTGGTTCCACACTCCTCTAAACCTCTTGACCAGAGGCCTTGCTGCCAGATGTAGTTTATCATCATACTCAGGACCGCATATATATGACTTCAAACATCATTTTTAGTAAATGTCTATACTGGAGATGACACTATTATAAATACTGTTTATTTCATCTAGATGAAATAAGCAGTATTTATAATAGTGTCATCTCAAGTATAGACATTTACTAAAAATGATGTTTGAAGTCATATATATAAATACTCAAGGCCCCATTTTCTTGAGTGGATAGGTCAGTATAAAAATAATAGATCACTGGCAACTTATACCTGAGGATGCCTGTCTACTAGGGTGGCTAGCAAATTCCTGTTGCAGACGCATACCAGGTACATTTGTGTTTGTCAATTATTGCATAGATGTTTTTCATACACATTGTTGCCAGCTATCATTCTGGATGTTTAACATGACTAAATATATTATAAACTATTTGAGGAAAAAAAGGAAAATCAACATAAAAGTAGGGCTAATTATGACTAAGGCTCAGTATCAGGGATAAAGTTGGTAAATACAATAACGGATACTGAGGTGACAGATGTTACCTTCAGCACCTTCACTCTATAGAGTTTTGTCGATGGAACCATCAGTCCACTCATCAGGTGGTATCAGGAATACTGCTTATACTCCCTGACTAGTGAACAGAAGTTTGTCTATGAAACTCTGGAGTCAGGATATTGACGGTAACATCAATCAGCTAACTGGCAAACCTTCAATTTACAATAATTCAATTTATGCTCTATCCTTGATGTCGGGCACTTTATGACAAAAACTGCTTGCCTTAAATGCATTTTCTCTCAGTAACCCACTGACAGCATTATAACAATGTCAATAGCTTGCTTATAAGGCAATTTGGAAACAAAAAAATCCAAAGATTATTAATATCCAAGAGTTGTATTTCATTTTTTTATTTCAAGGTTTATTAACCTTATCACTGTATTTACTTTTGCAAACTATTTATTTAAAAAAAAAAAATAAATAAATAAAAAGAGACGTAAATATTAAAAGAAATATGTTAGAGGTTGATATTGACCATATTAACACATATTTGAGAATAAATGCTGTGGAGAAATGTACTTAAATATTTTCAAAATATCCAAAAATGTATTGAAAATTATCGGCACCAGCTTTGTTATGTTTGACAATAGCTGATGGCTTACACGTTAAGGAGACAAAACTTACTGGAATTCCTGGTGTAATTATTTTATACAAATTGTGACAGGCGATGGAAGGTATTCTTGAGAATGTGGTGCAAGGGATATTGGCTTAGAACCAGATATCAGTGAGCCGAGTGATGGCAACCTACTGTGGGATAATCTTCTGCCCAGTCAGTCATGTCTCTTTTGAGACATGATTGCCCAAGCGTGTATCACATACGGCACTTAACTGACTGACTGATGGAAAGTGGATACTTTATAATACTGTAACGTATGGGCAAAGTAAGTGACCTGGACCTCCCGTCCCACCAAAGATTGGTATTCATCCAAAGTGATATTGAGGAGAGGATTACAAACTGGAAAGAAGTTTTCTACCATAAGCTCTTTCCAAAGAATTAATCAAAAGGAAAGTATTTTTAATTAAACTAATTGAAGGAACAATAAAAAGCATCCAGAATTAGTGAAGAGAAAAGAGTAGAATATTCTCATAAAAGAACATTAAATCCTGTGGTTCCTTAGAGACTAGACAAAAATTCTTATTTTACCCAAGAAATTTTTATTCATTTATCGTACAACAATTATCATAGCTTTTGATTACTATTTCAGTCTAGAGAATTCTCTTAATGAAAAAGAGATTTCAATTCTTAAAAGACTACAAGCATTTTGAGCATTTCTTTTACTGAGGATGAGAGGATGAAATTATGAAGATGGCAGAAGATTGTGGAACCAAACAGTTAATGTTATGCAATAAAGTTATGTTCAAAACTTTTTTAAATTGTTTTTATTTAATAAACGTAAAATTTCAAGTTACCCACTACAAAGACGAGGGAAGAGATAAAGACTAGCTTAAATGAATAGCTGTTGGATAATTAGATTGAATTTTGTGATTAGACTATTTTGTCATCACACCCAATTGTACAAAGATCATTTACAAGATTGCTAAGTCAGCCATTTACAAGTGACCAACTCAATACACAACAACCAAGTCGTAGTTTAGAAGAAAGAGCAAAAAGAAGAAAGAGCTGATTTGTAGAAATTAACTCGCCCCATACAATGGTGTAACTTTGGAAACATGACAGCTGACAATGGAGACAGAATAATGAATGAATGACCAAAATTTACTGACTCAACAATTGGCGGCAACAAATTCTAATAAGATCTTAAGTGCAAAAATAGATTAACTACATTTCAGTATTATGATCATTCTATAGAACAGTGATTTCCAACCTAAGTAACTCTAAAATCCTTATACTCCCAACTGTGACATACGATTCTTATTGTTCAAAAAGTGATCTTCTATTGATGTAGAGGAAGCCATTAATCTAACTTTACTTAATTTGACACTGCATATATGCAATAGTATTAATTTTAAAATTTTACAATATTTATAAAAATATTTGGATATATATATATATATATATATATACACACACACACACACAAGTATTGTTGGAATAATATTCCTTGTCCAAAGAAACACTATTTTAAAAAGTGCTCAATACAAAAGTAGAGCTAATAATATTTATTCATAAATTATAACATGGATATGTTACAATATCACTACAAAAGTAGTCATTTTGTTTCGACACTTTTGTGTCTTGTTAAGTGATGTGATAGTTCTTCAATCACATCACTTGACAAAACACAAAAGTGTCGAAACAAAATGGCTACTTTTGTAGTGATATTGTAACATATCCATGTTATAATTTATGAATAAATAATATATATATATATATATATATATATTTGTGTGTGTGTGTGTGTGTGTGTGTGCGCGCGCGCATACCCCCCCCCCCCCCTTTTTTTACATATGCATACTGTATATGCATCATATGTATTCATTTACTCACACACTCACTAGGAAAAATTCACTTAACTCATTCTTGAATTACCCTCATTAAAAATAAAGTTGCACTCGACTATGGGAACCACAGCTTTTGAATAAAGTATTTTTACCTGAGTTTTATTGTCTGGTGATACATTGAGAACTCCAATTCCACCATTTTTTAGGATGAAAGCAGCTTTCACTGCAAAGTTACAATCTCCTCTAGCCACAGCCACCACTGTGTTACTGATGTTCCTTCCACTGTAGATGTCAGTGCAACCAGTGTCTGGGGTGAAATCCATGAGGGGATAGAATTTCTGAAAAGGAACAACAAAATAAGTTCATATTAACATTTTTGCTAATTGTTAAACAATCGATGCCTCCCCATCTTGAAATTCATGCTTTGTCTTCATTTTGTTCTCCACACACTATGACTGATACTTGATTTCCAGTAAAGTTCTTTAATCTTAGGGCAATCCCTGGTGTTCTATCTCTCAACACATTAGGTGTGAAGTGCACTAAAACCATGGCAAAATCAAAACTTGGAAAGTAACATCATAACCTTTGACCTCATCTCAAATGTAGTATATGAAAAGCCATGTTCTTTTTTGACATTATTTTAAAGGATGATGCAGAATTAAAAAATATCTTGGTGTCTTATACTGGGCAAGTTTTATGAAGTTAAAAAAGCTTTTCCTGCAAAATATGCCATCTTTGCAATAGTTGTATTAAGCTTTCAGAATTCTCAACACACACACACAAAGTAAAATTTAAATTAAAAAAATAACTTGTCAAATTTTCATTTGTTTAAATGAAAACAAAGTCATTAAATGTTGAGAGAATATTATTTTCTGGTAGAAATTCAGGTTTTTTTTTCTCTTTAAAATTCATTATCGTTTGACAGACTATTTCAGCAATAACCGTTAACACATCAGCAGTTGAGAAAAAGAATTTTAAATTTATATTTAAAGATTTTCAATATAATTACTTGATTCAGTAAAATATTACTTCATTTAACTTGGAAGCATTATATAAGCCCATGAGGGTAAAAGTTAATGATAAAAATAAATATCCAAGCCAACATGTCTAGAATTACTTACTGTATAAGTTAAAAAGAGAAAAATAATCCCTATGTCTCCACTTAAAGACATACATAACCTTCTTTTGTGTGTCATCAAACAAGTCAAAGTTCAAGACCCAGAACATGTTTTTAGTCTGTTCATTTTTGAAAATTCCAAAATTTTTATAATTGAAAATGGAATTATTAAGCCAGGCTGAATTATTTATTTGTTTCTATCTGGGAAAGTGAACAGAATTCTGAACTTTTTGTTTCCTACCCTGAAGCTGAAAATCCCTTTCACCAAGATACTGGAAAATTAAAACTGAAATATGTAATTTATATTTGCATTTGCCATGTGAAAATTCCTAGACAGTGTTTAGTAACTTGTAATCCTCACAAAAACAATTCAATGTTATACTGATGTTTATTTCAGCAAAATAACAATGCAGCAAAATGTAAAAAAAAGCTAGTTAAAAAAAAAAAAAAAAAATCCTTTCTGTTATATAAATGGATCATATTCATATATGATCCAAAAGTTCATGACAAAAATGATTTTCAAATAAGGTTGGATCCCTTTATGTATTCTAGAGAAACTAGCTTAAAACCTCATCGGCGAGGTGGTTTTTCTAAAAGGAGTATGTCGGGGTAGGGATAAAAAAATTCTAAAAAGGAGTGAGAGTAGAATGAGTATTTAACAACATTTTAGTCTATAAATAGTATAAAACTTGGTAAAACAAGCTATGATTGATTTTTGTGTTATCAAATATTAAATACAAATTTAATATTTTGTGTTATCAAATTAATATTAGATATTAAATGAGATCCATTAATGCAATGTTCTACAGTTAATTTCCACCCTTTTTAGTGTTAAAAAAAAAAAAAAAAAAAAAAAATGGCAGAATTTTTGTTCTTTAAATTTTTCTACAATTTTTTAAGTTTATTTATTTTTACTACCATAATAGCCATGATCAGTCAGTTGAGTGCTATACTTTTGGGCGATCATGTCTCAAAAGAGACATGACTGACTGGACGGAAGATTATCCTGTAGTAGGTTGCCATTGTTTTCTGCAGTAGACTGGTTGCTAGCCAAGGTTATAGAACCCAATCTGTCCTGTTATTTAACCCATAACTGGAGAGAAGAGACAGATTAATACCTTCCCCAAGGGTATTTGTGTGTAAGTGAATGCAAGGAATTCAACCAGAAGTTGAACTCGGCACCCCAATCTCTCATTCTGAGTCGATATACACTGCACCACGACGCACATCCCAATGGCCATGATACTACTTACTAATATAAAAAATTACAACTTAAGAGGTAATGGTTCTTCATCCAAAGCATTTTTCCTTGCAATTATCTTTATCTGATAAGTCAAAGAGTTTTGGGCAATGAGTGAAAACGAATGCAAAAACTTTTCCCAGGAATTACTTATCAAGTACTGTTAGTTTTCAGCTGTTCATAGATCTCATAATATGCACAACTATAGAGAGAGACATACCAGTGATTTGAATACCACTGATAATGCAGTCAGAGGGCATCACTATTTGAAGAGAGTGACATTGGTTATTGTGATGAAGCAAATGTAAGTTTGATACCATTGCCAAAGAAGAGTTTTGAAAATACTTGAAAGATGTTTGTGTAAGTCTATCTCTGTGAAATGGTAATGGTAATATTTGACATTTTCTTATAAGGAAATATTCAGTATTCACAGACTGTGGAATTCTCTTCCACACGATTGCTTCCTTGACGGCTACAATCTCCAGGAGTTTAAATGTAAAGTCAATAGACACCTCCTAACACACTAACCTGCTCCCATTCTATCAAACACTTCCCATCTGCCCGACCCTCATCCTCGCTATCCTTACTCATCTGTCACCTTCCTCCTGACATTCTCTATGTCTAACCACTCCTTCTCTTTACCTTCCCCTATGTAGCCCCATGCGCAATAGTGGCAGTGGAATGCCTTGCTTGGGGTGAGATGATTAAAAAAAAAAAGGCAACATGCCTGACAGTGTATTGGGATTTTCCTTCAACTGGTCAACCCTTAAGAACTTTTATAGTACTTCTTTGGTCACTTTTTCATGACTTGCCTTTTTCAAAGCACTCTTAAACATATTTACAAACCATTCAGCATGTCTGTTTGACATTGGGTGATACGGCAGGATAGTAACATACACTAGACTCGTCTGGAGTATCTCTATCTGACTTCCCTCCCTGAACCCAGGCCCAACTGACTGACATACTCATTACTCCCTCAGTGGTCTCCAAAATAATTTCAAAACTTGGCCCTCATAAGTCGAGCGATGGCGACGAAATACCAATCATTGTCCTAAAGAAACATGCTCTTGAATTCTCCTCTGTTCTCTCTAAACTCTATAACTAGTGCCTCTCTGCTTCTTGCTTGCTGGAAATCCTCCTCCGTGGTTCCTATATATAAAAATACTGACTCCGCTAATTATCACCCTATCAGCCTCCTACCAATCTTTGGCAAAGTGTTCAAAGCCATCATCAACGCAGAGGTGGTACAACATCTCTCAGTCTACAGACTCTTCTCTGACAAACAGTCTGGTTTCTGCTTCACCAAGTCTACTGCTGATATGCTCATGATCATCACTGATTATATACACCAGGCCCTCGACAAAATGGTGAAGCCTGAACGGTTGCACTTGACATTTCCAAAGCGTTTGACAGAATCTGGCATGCTGGCCTTCTATGCAAGCTGTGGGGCTGTGGTAAAACTGGACAATTGTTTGACCTAATCCAGTCATTCCTTTCGAAACGTACAATGAAGGTAATATTGAACGAACAAGCCTCCCAATACTATAACACAAATGCTCTATTCTAGGTCCTATGCTTTTCCTTATCTATATTAACAATCTCCTCAATGTAATAAGATCCCAAGTAGGCATATATGCTGATGACACTATGGTTTACACTCATCTTGATCAAAAATCTGCTGAGGGTGACAAAGCGAACCTTGCTGCCGAGCTTGAAAAGGACCTCCAATCTGTGGTGGACTGGGGTAAGAAATGGCTCGTAAATTTTAATGCTTCCAAAACAAAGCTGCTATCTATTAACCATCACAGACAATTGTTCCTCCCGCCCATTAACATGGATCAGGCTAGTCTTCCTGAAAGTAAAACACTGTGCCTCCTCAGATTAACTTTCCTATCAGACCTCAAGTGGAATAACTATATAGCAGCGGATTTAGCTATGGATTCTAAGAAGGTCAGTTCTCTGTGCGGGGTCAGGAATTTTTTCCCGTCTGAAACAATCCTGCACATATACAAATCTACCATCCACCCGTGCATTGAATATTGCTGCCATATACGGTCGGGTGCTCCTGCTATCCACCTAGGTGTCCTTGACAAAATCCAATGGAGAATCTATAATGTGATCGATCCCGACTTGGCAGCTAGGCTACAGTCGTTTTCTCACCGGCACAGTGTGGCTTCTCTGTGTCTCTTCTACAAATACTTTCATGGCTTCTGCTCCTATGAACTTAGCTCACTGGTACCCGTTATATATATATAAATTTCCTCAAGCCACAAGATTAGCAACTAGGTTCCACCCTTTTACTGTGAAACCAACAAATTGTAAATGCAAATTCTACTCCAACAGCTTCTTTTCTCGCACTTCCCGCTTGTGGAATTCCCTTCCGCTTACTTGCTTTCACAACAACTACAATCTTCAAGAATTCAAATGTAAAGTCAACAGTCATTTTCTGTCTCACTAAACTGCATCCTCTCTCATGCTCTTTTCTCCTTCCACCCCACTCTCATCAGTATTCTCATCCTTTTCTTACCCACTTCCTGACACCCCCTGTAACCTGTCATTTTCTCATAGCATTCCTCTTATGTAACCCTCTGCACAACAGTGGCAGTAAAATGCCTTGCTTGGAGCCACATGGTTATATATAAAAAAAAAGAACATTTTACAAAATTTTTCAAATTCGTGAGCCATGAATTGTGTACCATTATCAGAGACTGGTATTTGGAAAGCTACATCTTGCAAACAGTGCAAAAAAATTCACTGTCATGGAAGAAGTTGGTTTTTTGCACTTACAAATTTCAGATCACTTAGTGAAGCTATTAACTACCACATGATCCATTTATTGAACCTACAAAATCTATATACGGTCTTGACCATGGTGTATTTGTTTTAAGTCAAGGTTGTAGTTTTGTAGAAGGTGATTTTGCTGACAGGTTTTTACTACTTTTTCAATGTCTTGATTCATTTTGGTCTAGAATACATGGCTTCTCATAAGAGATTTCATCCTTAAAATTCCCGGATGTCCACGATGAAATTCATTTAATATTCACTTCAGTAATATGCTAGGTATTATAATTCATTGTGTGAACATCAATACTCCATCACAAGTTTGGATTGCATTCTTTCTTCTAGTTTTTTTAGTTTTTTTTATTTCTGCAGTAAACCTGCCTTGTTCAGCTTTTGTTTTTATTTCTTCCAGGGTAACTGGTAATTCGCGTATTACATTGCATAATATATTTTTTTTAATCTCCATTTCACATTTTAGTGCTGCAGTGACAGTCCTGAAATGATTTGATATATTTTTTTTGTATCAATCTTGATAACTCATAAACATGTCCTAATTTTTGAGATGGTTGGTATTCCATCATAAAAATTGTAATTTAATAAGATGGTACACAAGTGTTATAATCTGTTCACTGCCTGTTTGGAGTAAATAGACTAAACTATCGCCCGGTTCACACTCCACCCCAGTCTATTGAACAGGTGAAGAGGCTCATCCCTTGTTCCCTGTTTAGGATGCAGTTTCCGGTTTTCTCTTTTCCAATCTTTTCACTCCTATGTAGCCCCCTGCACATCAGTGGCGTTACCGCCTTGCTCGAGGTGATATGATTAAAAAAAAAAAAATTCCTTCTTTTGAACCATAAATCGATAATGGAGATCTGTGGTCTGTCTGCAACTGAAATCTCTTTCGTGTATAAATTTGTGAGATTTTTTTAAATGAAAATATAACAGCTAATGCCTCTTTTTCGATCTGGCTCTAGGTTTTTTTTTGGTAATAGTGAATGTAAAGCATGTGTGACTGCTTTCATATTACTGTCATCATATTCATGTACATTGACTGCTCCTATATCGTTATCACTAGCATCATAATTAACATAGTGTTCAAATAAGCCACTGCGAAATCACAATCTGCAAGCATGGTATCCATAGCTTGTTGAAATATAGCTGGATCTAATTTTATACCAAAAAAAAAAAAAAAAAAAAAAAAAAAATCATCAGCTGAACTTGTTCAATCCTTTGTATTCATAGTTGCTAACTGAGCATTCTTCAACCTGTATTTGTAAATATGCTTCAGAAAGGTCCGGCTTCAAAAAAATTATTCCACCATTTAATTTCACAAAAATTTCTTCTGGACTTGGTAATGGGTAGTTATGTGGTTCTAAACAGTTGCTTAACCCAGCTGACAAATCTGCACAAACACAATTTTTTTTTCTTTCTTTATATGTACTACTGGTGCTGCCCATTTTGAAATTAATCTTTTTAATTACACCCATTTTTTCAAGTTTATCTGATTCTTCATTGATTCAATCCAAGGCTGCGAATGGTAAACTCCATTTTGGTTTAGATACTGGCATCAAACCTTTTTTTCTCTTGAAATTTCACTTTGAATTTGGAACACCAATCAACCCATTCAACAAATCTCAAAAACATTTTTGTCAATTTTCCCTTTAAATTTTCACTTTTTTCTTTTTTTAATTGGTCACTCAGCTACTTAAACTTTTGCAATAAAATGATTATAGGTAAATCCCAAAGCTCAACTCATTCCATCCAGTCAGTACCAAATGAGATTTTTGTATTTTTTAACACATAAGTGTTAGTTTTTACACACTTTTTATAAAATGAAACGTTGCAAGTCATTTCGTCAATAAAAAATAATTTCTCATCTCAGACCCGACTCATGACTTTCAAAGTCCTTAATATAGGCTGCTTTTCACTTTGTTTACATGTGACTTCATTAATTATTGCAATATCACTACAAGTGTCTACTACCGTTTTCACATCTGCATTATAAATTTTCAGTCACAAATTTTTTTTTTTTCTGTGATTATTTTTTCTGTCACAATGCTATGTGAGAATTTTTTCTTGGTTTAGTTTTACAGTATGACTTTATATGATCCTAATTTATCATTCTTGAAGCATTCTGAATTCTTAAAGGGACAGTCATTTCCAAGATGTAAATTCCCACATCTAAAACCAAGGATTAATTCTATTTTTTTTTTTTTGTACATTTTTCTTTTGCTTGAATGAATGCACATTATTTTTCCTGAATTTCTCTTGCATTGAGTCTCAGATTTAGGATTCTCTGACATTCATTAGATATTTCCTGGAGTGCAAGTTTATTATTTTGTTCAAGTTTCATTAGAATTTTTGCTTATATTTCTGCATCCTTTTCGCTGTTAACCATTGAACGAAAATAACCAGCACAGTTATAAGATGTTTCTACAGTTACAACGAAGTCTTGCTTAGTTGAGTTTGTCTTACAGCATATCAATTTCAATGGGTTATTTAATGCAGGCAAGATTTTTTAAAAAGAATTGTATGAATAGAATATGTATTTGTAAAAAAAAAAAAAACAGATTGCAGATCAGGTTTCATTGAAATACTTTTGTAAAGAGGGTTTTGTCAAGTCCAATGTATTGCTTGTGTGCGTGTGTGTATATATATATATTTTTTTTTTCATAAAGTGTATTGCTGGAATTTTTACTATACAAGTCTATTTTTTATACTTCCATAGTGTTTTAAACCCAGTTGCTCATAGCTGAAACCCTAACAGGTATTGCCACCCCAGGTCAGGGTGGACCTGGGAAGAACAGCAATCTGAAGGTGCTTCCTTGCTCCTCAAAACCTCCCAATCAGATGCCTTACTGACAGATGCAGTTTTTCAACATGCCCAAGATCAAAGTCTTACTTAGGCACTTGCTGTAATGTCTAAGAAATACTTTGAAGACCTTACTCCAACAAGAATTTTTTTTAGACTCACTTGAAGTTCTTCATTAAAGTTTCTAGACTAGTCCATTTATGCCACCGGGGTGGGAGGGGTGTTGTATTTACTCCACAGCACTGATTGACAAGAGTAGAGAAAAATATTAAGCTAGAAGAATTAAAAACCAAAATCAAGCATTGGCACAGATCTTTAGCAACCTTCACCAAATGAGAAACCTAATGATAGACACAAGTAAAGATATAAATGCTAGACCATTAGAATTGGTTTCAAGCAGAAATGGATATAAAGTGAAACAAAACATTAAAACTTACACCATGGCATCGAAACTGGATTGCTAACAATTTCTTTAAAAGTTGAGTTGTAAACATCTTTTCCGCTTTTATATCAAATCTTTAAGAATATTTTTTTAGATGATGCTATAAGTAACTCTTGTTTGTAGGTGTGCACAGTGTGTTTTTATGATCTAATAAATTTGTCCCTATCTTTTTCTCATGAGGTAAGCAACCTTTTTTTCTGTTGGTTTTTCAAGAAAGACAAGCAAATGATTAAAAAGAAAAAATTGCTTTAATCTTAATCAGAGGTAATTACTGAAATTAGTATAAATGTTGTACTTGGCTTTAACATATTTTGTGAAAAAGAAAACATTTCTAGTGTTCTTTTAAAATCTTCAAGTTGGTCAGATAAATTAGATTTAATAAAAAGAAACCCTTTCTCAAATCTGCATGGTCTAGGAGAAAGCTTGTTAATGTATAGTTCTCCCAGTTCAGACCTTCACAGTTAGGACCTATCAAGCCATATAGAAGGCATCAACATATTTTCATTCTGTTCATATTCCTTTAGTAAGAGAAAATTTCACTCGCCTTCTTCCACAACTGTCACTTTGTTTAATAGGTTCCCAAGAGGTTGCATTGCTAACCAGTATAATCTTAATCTCTTTAAATTTAGGGGCAACCATAACTTATCCTAGATAATCTCATAATATGTACATCTTACCTTCTCCCCTTTATAACACTCTTATTCAGTGACAGGGCAGTGACATTGATGAAGTCAAAATAAGACATGAAAAATCTTATTTAATGACAAGAGATACTAAGAGAGTTAAGAATTCTGAGAGAAGAAATAAAAATGCCAAATGGAAAAATATAGCAGACTAATTAATCATATTGGAACCTAATAGTGGAAAATTTTAAAATATTAACCAGAATCTAAAAAATGCTCAAGAGAATGTCTTCAGTAAGATTCAAACAATCAATTTACAGCTAGATGTAACAATAATTTCAATGGTAACAGTTTCTTTTCTCACACTTCTTGCTTAGGAACTCTTTTTCAGTTCCATACTTTTAAAAACTTAAATGCAATCATTATCTACTGTCTTCCTGATTACTCTATTGTTCCTACTCCTTTATAATACTTTTGGTTTTCAAATTCTTTCACAAAATAAACCTAGTAAATTTAGTGCAACTGAATTTTCCCTTCATTTTTCATCCTAAAGGAAGTCGCAGTGACAAGATTCTTTATCAAAATTCTGCAAAACAAATCTCGGAAATGTTTATTTAGCAACTATTCAGCCAGAATTACGTTTATTCTTAACATGTCTGAACAAAAGACTATTTAAACACATCATGTAAGTACTTTAGAAATATAGTTAAAAGTGCCATTAATGGGTCGTTCTTTGTTTGGTAGATAATATCCATCACATAATTTCCCCGGACAAACATCTGTAAAAGGAAAACAATGTGGCTTCTTAATTTGCACAAGAATTTCCCAGAGTTTATGCCCGAGAATCATCTTTGCCTAACTTTCCACGGAGTCATTGCTGAGTGATATGCATATAATCTCTTCTATAGATTTTGTTATCATCACTTGTCGGGATACACACAAAACATGTGGACATGATGTTATCCGTGTAATAGTCTTTAAGAAATGTACCTCCAAACTGGATCCTGTTCTCTCAAAACTGCATAATAAATGTGCCACTACCTCTTGCTTCCCTGCTTGTTGGAAATCCTCATGTTATTCCAGTCTTTAAGAACTCAGACTGATAGTTGGAAGGGTTGAACAATTCACCTATTAGTTTGGCAAACTATGCCAGGCCTTAATGCTGAATTAGTTAACATTACAGAGCCTTATTTCAGACAAGCAATATGGCTTTTGCTTCTCTAGGTCAACTGTTGATGTATTAACAATTATTGTGAAAAGAGTCTATCAAGCTTTAAGTAAAAAAGTTGAAGCTCAAGCTGTTGCTTTGAACATCTCAAAAGTGTTTGACAGTGTTTAGCGTAACAGTTTTCTTCACAAATTGAAACTTGTAGGAAATATTTTCTCGCAAATTACTCGAATATCGGGCCAGAAAAAGAAAATGCTGACAATTCAACTCGCCGGTACAATATTGCGAACTCCTATCCACCTAACCAGTTAGACCCAGAAACATTCTTCCCCGCTTCGAGAACAATGACTGCTTTTATCGGCCGATCAATTTTTTTCCATTGGCCGAGAACTCAGAGAGGATGCCAAATATTTGTATACACTCCCATAGCGACTCCTGCGACAGACTTTTTTTTTTTTTTTTTTAATATTCCTTCTTCAGCATGTTATGTGGAATATGTGCCCCTTTTTTCTGTTTGGGTCTGTAATCTTCTTTTTCGCCGCATTTTCCGTCGTAGTATTAATGTGACGCGCTGTCACTTGGTTTGACGAGGTAAGTCGCCGCTTTCTTCACTATAAAACTTTCTTCACTATAAAAACTGGAGAAATTTTTGAACTGATTTAGTCTTTCTAATCAAATCATGAAATGAGAGTTGTCCTGAATGGCTACTCTTCTTGTACTAATGCAGGTGTCCACCAGGGCTTTATGCTTGTTTTTAATTTTCATTAACAACCTTCCTGATGACAACAGCTCTCAATTTGGTATTTATGCTGAAGACACAACCATTTACTCCTGTCTTGATACTAAATCAGATCAGTTCGATATGGTTAAATTAGTGGCTGATCTCACAAACAACCTACAGTCTGTTGTTAACTGGGGCAAAGAATGGCTAGTTAATTTAGCACCTCTAAAATTAAACTGTGCTCTGTTAATCATCAGAGATACACCTTTCTGCCTTCCATCAGCATGACTGATGCTATCTTCCAGGAGAATGTTTCTTTGTGCCTTCTCAAGCTAACATTATTGGTTAACATGAACTGGAAAGACTATATTGAATCCATTCTGAGGTCAGCTGCCAAAAAAGTTGGTTCAGTGTGTTTGGCTAGACATTTTTTTCTCTTCAGAATCTATCTTACATATCTATAAGTCTACCTTTTGACCCATGCTTAGAATATTGATGTCACATTTGGTTTGGTGCTCCTGCTATTTATAAAATCCAAAAGAAGAATCAGTAATGTCTTTGGTCCTGATGTCTTGACTTCAGTCACCACTATAAAGTTGCTTGCCTGCGTCTTTTACTATCAATACTTTCATGGTAATTGTTCAGATGAACTCTTCATTATGTTATCTAGACTTTATGAATTGAAGCACAGTACTAGATTGGTGGCAAAGTCTTGTCAATTTACAATTGAACTGGCTAGATGTAACCTTAAGTTCGATGCTAACAGTTTTTTCTTGCTTATGGAACTCTCTTCCAGCTCCATGCTTTCAAAAATTTAAATGCAATGTCAATCATTATCTACTGTTTTCCTGATTACTCTTCTACTGATCCTGTTCTTTTATTATGTTTTCAGTTTTCAATTCTTTCACACCCAGCAACCCATTCATTTTGTCTTAGTGACATTACCGCCTTGCTTGAGGTGAATTTGATTAAAATAAAAATTTTTTTAGAGAGAATTAAGTCTATTTGTTTTTTCATCAATCTGAAAGAAACTGACATGCAGACACCAATGTCTAAACTTCCCATTAACTCTTTTTCAGTCACTCAAGATCTTAGTAAAAGATCAATTAAAAGTGTAACCCTTTTATTAAATCATAGGCAACTTTTACCTTTTTTTTTCTAATCCTTCTGTGTTTTGAGAAGGTCCCCAGTCAAGAAAACCAAGGCCTGCTGGAATGTACAGAAGAATGCATCAATAACCACAGATCCCAGTAGAAAGTATACAATGACAAAACACTGGGTGGTCATATTTAGAGATTAGCAACAGTTGAAAATATCAAACAGATGAAAAACACCCATGCAGGCAAAACGTTACACCTCATTCAATTGTACTAGAGACAATAAGTAGTAATATTTGGCACTGCAACCTATTGTGGGTGTATATTTGGTGCTGCAACCAAGTGTATATGTATACCTCTATTCTGAGTGACTCTTGGGCCTTATATTGGGTGAACAATATTATATATATATAGGGTGAGGTACCATAAGGTCAAGGAGGTCCTGTTGAGTGGCCACTAGACTTCACACCCATGGATTTTTTTCCTGTGAGGTCATTTGAAATCAGTTATCAGACCCAATAAATATTGAGGAAGTTAAAAAAAAAAAAAAAAAAAAAAAAAAAGATACGAATGCCACAGGAAACTCGGATGTGTTAATGAATCCTGCAGGTGCAGAACTGAAATGTGTTTTTTTTTGAAAAAGAAGGAGGACATTTTGAACAGCACATAGAACAAATAACTAGTAAATAAAATTTTTCTGTATAATTATACTTTACATAATTTATCCCTATGGCGCATGACTGTGTATGATTTTTTTTTTTTTTTTTTTAATTAGAGAAAAAAAAAAGAAAAAAAGGGGGATAAAGAGTAATCCGAGATATTGCATTGCTAAGATTGAGTAAAAAAAAATTAATTTTAATTTGAAAACTGTTTATTGCTGGTAATATCAAATCAAACTTGAAAAATATAAAAATGAGGCTTCATCTTAATCTACATTGTCCTAAAGATAAACATTGATATTATTTTTAAGAGACTAGAGATAATGTGCAACATGAATAAAAGTTACAATAATGCCAGATTATCTGGTTTCAATATATTAAATTGTGATGATAGGGGTCCTGGAATCTGCATCTGTTTGCTTGGCAAAAAGGTTTTTTAGTAGAAGCCATCTCTTAATATGTTTCCCTAACAAAAATCATTGAACTTTTTTCTCCCACCCTCTACTGTGCAGGAGAGCACACACACACAAAGTTCAAAATGCCAATCTAGCCACTAAATTTTAATCACAGCTATGACCTCTTTCTCTGACATTTTTCTTCCTTTTTTTTTTTAAACTCTTCACTCTTCCCCAAGTGTGTAATCCCATACCCACCCCGACTGAAAGAATGATGAGGTGAAGGACATTTTGCTTAAATAAAATGCTATTTTAAACTTTGGTCTTGTAAACACATATGACATCAGTGACATATGAGTAATGCTTGTCAGTATTAGAGATTCATTTATTGTGTTGTCGGCAATATTTATTTTGCCTTGTCTAGACATGTTAAATCATTGCATAATTGTTATTTTATTTTTTTTCTTATCGTCAAAAGTAAGCTTGTTGATTACATTCTTGTTATCCTTAATGGATTAAAATCATTTAAGCTGGAAAAGATTTTACATTCAAAACGAGCCCATTATTTGTTAACCATAGTCTTGCTTTGCTTTCTTAGAATATATGATAATGATAATATTAGCTGTTTCTTTATTGAACATTCACCAAAAAATTGCAAGGAAATGTACTTACTGCTGATTTCTGGTTACTTGGTAATTCATGGAATTCATGATTGTAAGGAATACAGAAGAACTCAACTACTTGAGGATTTTTGACCCCATAGGCACTAAGGATTGCTTTGTCGAGGGGTTTTTCTGCTGCCACCTGAAAACAGAAAAGAGTATCTAAAAGAAAACAGAAGTTGATTTGAGGGAGGAAATTAAAAATAAAAAATGGCTTTAAGGCTGGAACATTTCTACTAACCAAAAACACCCCAGTAAATAAAAGGAAAATTTTTTTTTCTTTTTTACTAAACTTTGAGGATCAAAATATCTACAATTAGGGAGAGAATAATAGTTCTTCACCTATCATCGGACTCCTGTTGTTGATTAAAAATAATATCTGAAGATATTTGTTTTTTTCTTTTTTAGAAATAAACAGTTAAGCCTTAACCCAATTCCATTCTCAGACATAAGGTTTTGCTCTTATCACCAAAATTCCAAACTGACCCCACCCCACAGTCAGAATCATGATGTTCAGAGTAATTACACAAAATACTGAGGTGTAAAATGAAAGAAAGAACTTTAATATTAATACTATAATGGTTTGTTATGCTGGTTTCAATACCATTATTTACTATTAAGGTAAATTTTTGTTTTGTTCCCCTGAAGGCCTTTACCCCTTCAAATCTTTCCAAAACATCCTCATTTCCATGCAAAAGTAACTGCTGTACTCAAACAGATAATTGTTTATTGACGAAACCTACCTTTTTTCAATTTTACAACCAGAAAAATATCGAACTTCTTTTCGCTGTTTTATCTCACCCCGTAACTATGGTTCAATACATGTTATTCACTGCTGAATGAATTCACGCATAGATTAGCGATTTTTTGACCAATTTACTTTCTTTTTGCTATTCATGTGTGGAAATTGAGTTCCGAACGTGGACTAATCACTCAAAAGAAGTAAACGAGCCGTAATAAGTGCCCTACGCCCCAAGTCATTCAGTGTTGAATCAGATATGAAAACAGTAATAAGGGGTGAGATACAGTGACTTTTTTTGTGGTTGATAACGGGAAAAATGGTAGGTTTCTTCAATAAACAATTATCGATTTGAGTTCAGCATATACATTTGCACGTAATTAAGGAAGTTTAGGAAAGATTTGACGGGGTAAAGGCCTTCAGGGAACAAAACAAAAATTTACCACTATTAATACTGTAATGTAGAAAATGCGACACCTAAGCTTTAAAATGAATTTTTAAAAATGAAAAATCTTTCTTGAACCTTTTGTTTCAGTTTTAATTTCAAGCAACTATATTCAATTTCTACATTTCCAATAAGTAAAATACTTTGTTTTATTTCAAAAACTAATTTAAATTAACTGGAAGCAGTTTTTGTTTTTTTGCAAAAATAGCTGATTAGCACCCATTTTTTAGTCATTATTCATTGCAATGTAATTCTCTTTATTAAAAAAAATCTTCCAAAAATAAATTTGCTGATTTAAAGTATAATTATTTGAATTTGAAACATTTACTTTAAGTTTAGAATATTAGGAAAAGCATTTTTTTAACACATTGGTAGCTGTTTATTTAAGCTGTTAATATGATTGACAGACTGATGTTTATCTAAATGTTATTCCATTTGAACTTTAACTGTAAAAAGAACAAAAATAAATAAATAAATGAATATAACAGAAGTTCCTTTTATACATAACTTAAGTACTCAGTAATCTTAAAAATTTATAAAAATATTCTCTATAATTTAATGTATCATTGAATTTTAGAAATTTTGGCTTTAAACTTACTATAGTTATTGTTCTTATTTTTTGATAATGTCATGTATGGTTGCCTTTATTTACAAAAATTGGATCATTTATACAGATACAAAAAAATTTTAAATTCTTTTAAAATATTGGTGTTTTCTATTTTACGATTCAGAGCAGATTTTCAGTAAACAGTGTTTGTTTTACTAAAAAATAAATAAAAATTGATGGTTTAAATCTTTCAAGGTGTTGTGTTTTTAAATATGAAGAGGGTGAAATTTTCATTTCAGAAAATTTCATAAAATGTGGAGAACGCAAAAAAAAAAAAAAAATTTACCAAGATTTAAAAAAAAAATATTTTTAATAATTTCATTTGTTTGTGATAAAGTCCTGAAAATTTTATTAAAATCCAACAACTATTTGATTTTTGCACAAATTTAAAAAATGTTTTAACCACAAAACGCTGCTAAATTACACTAATCTTTGGCCCACCTGTTGATGCAAGAAAAACAAGATTTTTAATTAAAAAAGAGTGCTAGAAAAGATTAAAAGAATTAATAAAATAATCAAAAAATACTTTGGTCTTTCCTCTTAATAGTAAAATTTTGACAAAACTTTTTTTTATCAAGTTTGTTACCTTTTTTTTTTCATCACAGCATGCTCTCTTTTAGAGGTACCTGCTGTAATATTATATAAGATGGTAGCAAAAAGGTTACCAGCCTGAACCACTTCACTAAATCTAAAAAAAAAAAAAAAAAAAAATCTCACATCAAAATTTCCCTCTACCCCAAAAGGTTTTCTTGGTTAGACCAACAGCTTTTCGGTGCCAACTCATATGTAAGTATACCACTAACTCAATAGCCTAATTATGATGAAACAAAAACAACTTAATCCAACATGTCTTTATTGTTCGTATAGGTTAAACATGATAGTGAAAATCTGGCAGAGTTTTAAAAAAAGTCAGTCAGTTAAGTGTCATACATGATACACGCTTTGGGCGATCATGTCTCCAAAGAGATATGACTGACTTGGCAGATGATTATCCTGCAGTAGGTTGCCATTGCTTTCTGTGGTAGACTGGTTGCCAGCCAAGGCTATAGAACCCAATCTGTCCTATTTTTAATGCATAATTGGAGGGAAGAGACAGATTAATACCTTTCTGAAGGGTATTTGTGCCCTTTAAAAAAAAAAAGATACCTGCAAAAAAGTGTCAAAATGACTTTCACTTGACACACTATTACTGTATACTCCCTTGATAATTTTTATGTGTGTCAATCAAGAGTTGAAAGATATGGTCTTTTGTCCCAATGGGACAGGTAAAAGGTCTTCTGGGTTAGGCCAAGAACTTTTCAGTGCCACCTTATATATGTAAGTAAATCACAAACTCTATAGCCTATGAAAGAAAATCAACTTAATCCAGCGTCTTTATTGTTCACATTAAGTAAACATGAGAGTGAACAATCTGGCAAAGTTTAACAACTGTACCTGCCAAAAAGAAGTGTCAAAACAACTTTTTCATTTGACACCACTGTTATGGTATACTTTTTTTTTTTTAATTGTATCGCCCCGAGCAAGGCACCACTGATGTGCAGGGGGCTACATAAGAGTAAAAAAGATTAAGTAGAAGATAGTGAAGAGGAAGACAAACCAGTTAGAAAGGAGCAAGAGAGGGATGGGAATACAGGTGTGATGACAGCTGCAAAGGTGGAGAGAAAGGAAAGGATGTACAGGGTGGTGAAGAAAGAACTAAAGTCAAGTGGTTAAGAGATGAGTATTGACATTGCATTTAAATTCATGGAGGTTGTAGCCATCAGGAAAGCAAGAATATGGAAGCGAGTTCCACAGGCGGGAAGTGCGAGAAAAGAAGCTGCAAGAGTAGAACTTTTGTCTGCATTTGGTTGATCTAACTGTGAATGAGTGAGACCCAGTTGCCAATCTGGTTGTACGAGTAAACACCTGTTGCAGAGGCACCAGTGACTTAAGTTCATTGGAGCAGAAGTCATGAAAATATTTATAGAACAAAGGGAGACCACATCCCGTCGGTGGGGAAGTGGCTGGAGTCGAGCCACCAAGTTGGTACTTATCACATTACTGATAAGCCTTTGGAGCCTGCCAAGAACACTGAGATGAACAGCAGGGGCACCTGACCATATATGGCAGTAGTATTCCATACACAGATGCATGGTTGATTTGTATATATGCAGTATGGATTCAGGCGGGAAAAACATCCTGGCCGACACAGTGACCCAATCTTCTTAGCAGTGGATTTAGCTATGGACTCAATGTAGTGGTTCCACTTGAGATCAGAAGAGAGGGTAAGGCCAAAGAGGCGCAGTGTATTATCAAAGGTGCTCATTGGCAGAATTTTTAAATGATAAACAGGACACATAAATATGACTTGTAGAAGAGAAAGACAAAATTTTAATCAAAATTCATTAAAATGTAAAGGGGGTGTAAACGTAAAGTTTCACAAGAGCAATAAAATGAAAAAAAGAGACTCACAAACCCTCCAACAATCATAAGGAGCGAATAAAGTGCTCCTCTTGTCTGCACAGACTGGGCTGGTGATTGTTGGAGGGTTTGTTAATAAATTTTGATTAAAATCTTTTTTTTTTAGTGAGTTCCACCTTCTCTTCTACAAATAATATTTATGTGTCTTGTGCATCATTAAAAATTTTGCCAACGAGCACCTTTGGTAATGTGTTGGCCGAAAGGGACCTAAGGTCTTGTGTGTGTTTTAAGGTATGCAATAATCATGAATTAAAATGTGCTTCCTATCAGAGATAGAGCATATGTAAAAGTAGACATTAAATCAATAACCAGCTGTGACATGTTGCATGCTTGTACGTAATCATTAGGCCATGACAATTGGGTATAAGCATGAAACAGACAGTTGGCGTTAGGTGTTGGCTTCAATGTCCACTTTATTTTATATATATATATATATATATACACACACAGACATACACACACTGCACAAAATGCTTATTGATTTACATCAATGTAATATCCAGAAACCATAAAGAAAGAAAGAAAAAAAAGTTTATATGAGCACTGAAACGATATTCTGTACAACAACAATCTAAACACAGTGATTTGCTGTAATAAATACACCTCACATTCAGTTTAAATATTTTCACGGAAAATATTTATACGAAATTGAAGGAATATTATGTGGTCTGATGAAATGAGCCAATTTAGCTCATAGAAAATCATAATTTATAACCAATCTAAATGATATGTTGAGTTTTCCTTTATATATAAATATTTACAGCAAAACAGTAGAGAGAAAGGAAGGAAGTTAGAATTGAATAAAGGAATCTATATTAATCCAGGTCTAAGTACTTGAGTAAGTATTTATTTCTAGGGCAGCATGTTATGCCATATTGAGCACTATTTTATTAACATCTGAATAACATTCTTATATTTGCATATAATTGTGTGTGTTACCATATATCTAGACTTATTTATAAATAGAACTTTGTGTGTGTGTGTGTGTCTCTGTGTGTATCCGTTACCTATAGACTCCGAAACGGCTGAACCGATTTTCTTGAAAATTTACACAGTTTTACTATAAGTGTTCTTAGCTAGGTTTTGTGTTGAGGTACCCCCGATAAATATCGAAAATTGATAATAAAAAAAATTGGGTTGTAGAAGGAATGGTCTGATTTTAATCAAATTTGATACACTCATAGACAAAGACAAAAGAAATGATATTCAGAAGTTTCAAGGTTGCAGTTCTTACAATAGTGCAGAAAATTGATTATATATATATATATATATATATATATATATAAAGGCAAGATGTGTGTGTGTGTGTCTGTTTCTCTGCCTGTACGTCTATTTTTGTCAGCTCTTTTATTTTAGTTTTTGTTTCAGGTTTGGTCCTAAGTAGGTATAATTGTAGTTCTTAGTCACAGCCACGATACCATTTACTCAGAGGACTTATTTAGCCTTCAAAATTCAGTTTATGACAAAAAAAACTTATTTGATATCGATAACAGGAAATCAAAATTTGACTTACATCCATTCATTTTTCACTCAGTCTACGGTTTCGCTTTAACTGGAAACAACTATTGCTTTTTAGTCTTTTGTGCCAACATCCAAAGAGTCTGAGCTCCAGGACCATGGATTAGTTTTAAAGCTTTCATTACACCCGAGCAATGCCAGGCTATACTGCTAGTGTGTGTGTGTATATATATATATATATATATATATATATATATATAGTCATCTGCAGACAAATCTGTTTCGCTGTATCACTGCTCATCAGTATGGTTGGACATCCAATTGCTTTTAACTCGGGATTGAAACCCACGTCAATTGGCGATTCTACCTCTGAGCTATGGGCGCTCAGTAGAAGGAGGCAGACTTTTAGCGTATGATGTATCATACGCCAGTGGCCAGAGTGCTTTAATTCATTACTGAATGAGCAATGCATAGATGTTAGAATAGATACTGTTTTTTCAAAGTCTACCATTTTTCCAGAGTGAGAGCGTAAATATAAAAGGAAAAACTCAACACATCTTATGCAATTACAGACTATAATTTATTTTGACAAGTAAGTTTTTGGTACCCATCTCATCAGACTGCAAATTTCAAAATCTTGATGTGTTGAGTTTTTTTCTTTACATATATTGCACTGGATAGTATTCATCAAGCTCTCTATATAGATTTTTCTCTTTAATAATTCACATTAAATAGATTTATTTGGATTATCCTCTCCATTCAAAGGTTTGACATCATTACCTATATATCTATTACATCATTATTATCTATTACATGTCAGCACCCACCTAAATGCAATCTTGAAGCCTGGGGAAAGACTTGGCACTGAAAGTTAAATCTCAATGTTCACTTTTATATTTATGTCTATTTATTCTCTGATCATTGAGTACTTTAACCCATAAATATAGTACAGTATAACCCTGATATAAGAGACCCACATATAAGAGAAACCCGGATAGAAGAGATGTTTTCTCTCATCCCAAATTAGAGCCTGCGGCAATGTATATAAAACAGAGAAACCCGGATATAAGAGAACCTTTATCCAGTCCCTAAAACTCTCTTATATCAGGGTTACACTGTATAACTTAAAACAAATCAATGTTCATTGATAGTCATAATTGTTGATGGCCCTTCTCAAAAGAATAGATAATACAAGTACATTTAGAACAAAAAGAATTTAACCTTAAAATTACACCCCACTCCACCCATATACATTCTCATTAATGCCCTGTCCCTCAAGTATGTGGGGTGATCATGGCATTCTTCAGCTTTTCTTTTGTTTTAATGACTAAACTGTGCCTTGCCATTTTGAGAAAAGAGAATGACAGTTTCCTGTTATTTTATTCACAGTTGGATTTCTTTTAGATGTGTGATGGGACAGGAGAGATGGATTCATGCCTTTCACCAATGAAATTAGTGCAAATGAAGGCAAATTGTCCTAGATAGAATTTCAACCTGGCTTACTAGCTCCAATTCTTGTGTTGTTAAAGGCCACCAACAATAACCCATAGAGGGCAAGTATGTAACACCTTTCTGGAGATGGGTGAATAGCAAGGCCCTCAAAACACTTTTTTTTTTTTAAATTCTTTTCATCCCATTGTATTTAGTTTTCTAATAACGATGAATAGAATGGCAATGAGAAATTAGCCGACTTCTAAGAGAAAATTAACTTAAAAGAATTATTACGATTTGTTTGCAAAACAGTTCAGAGATCATGTTAAATAAAGAGAAAATATCTTACAAGTACATTGACAAAAATGGTTAAAATAGATAATAGTAAATACTTACAGCTAGAGAAAGAGGGGGTAAAATCTTTACCATTCCAGTAATCAATAGAGAATAATATACACTTAAAGCCATCATCTTACATTATGTTACTGTTTTGATATCCAAAGTTGACAGCCACACTTCAAAATCCCATGCAATGTGCATATTCTGTATCCAGTAGAGTAAGAGAGATTTTCACCTTGTTTCCTCTATTTGGAAATCACTTTATGGCAGTAGCCAAGATTATATCACATCATCTCTAACAGTTAAAAATGTTACTGGCTTATTTTAGCTTTAGACAGTCATATAAAAATATGAAATGAAAAATATAAGACAACAACAATAAAATTTTAAAAGTTTTACATTAAATACACATTAACAAATGTTCAGCCAAGAATAAGCAATTATATATTTTGCTGATACAGATCTGTTTAGCATTCTTGGAAATGTGTGTGTGTATATATATATATATATATATATGTGTGTGTGTGTGTGTGTGTGTGTGCAAGTTTCATTAAAAACTTGCATATATATATATATATATATATATGCAAGTTTCATTAAAAATGACAGTCAAGGTGCTATGGTCTTAATTTTTAGGCTTATTTTATGAAGCATCATTCTGTTAAATCTATAAGATGAAATCCAGATTAATAATAAGAGATAGGCTACATTCAAGTATCAATCATATAGATAGTTATATAGACAGACCAGTAGGGTAGGAGGTATGTATATTATTGGCTCCTCCTCCTCTGGTGCTCTTCTGTTAGATGTTCTGTCCTTATATACATTGGAATCCACCAGAAACAAAAATGCAAACTATGCTGATTCTATCATTTACCATTCCAAACTTGGGTGTGGAAGAAACATTTTTAAATCTTTAGCCATTTTTATTTTAAGTGCAGTAAATGAAAATCTACAGAGAAATTTACTCCACTGCAATCTGTTATTGTTTTTATATAATTTAGTATTTAAATAAAAATACTAAAGTTTTAACAAGTAAGAAAAAAAATATAAAACAAAAAATAAAATTATTGATGGAAATGAACTGTGTCAAGTTACCTGCTATACGTAAATAGAACAGCAACAACAAATTAATCAGATTTGAAAGCGTAATCTATGTTAACCTGATTAACTTTCTCTGAACTTTATATTAAAATAAGTTCCATTAGATTATCATCATCTTTTACAATTACACAAAATGTTGAACTTTTTGTGTAATTGTATAAGATAACATTAATCTATTTATTTGGCCAGACTAGCTAGAATTTCCAAACCTCAGAGCCTTTTTTAATTTGTATTATAGAGTTTGTTTTATTATATAATAAAGATTTCATGACCCAACACCATTATGGAGAGAGTGAGGTTGTAATTGCTAATATTGCTGAGACAGTACCTTTCAAAATCAGGGGTTATAATGAACCAAGTGTGAACTCCTGTAGAGACAAATGATCAGGGTAATAGTTTGATTTTTTTTTGCCTAGGAGGTAAAATTGTTATGAGAGTGGTTTGTCCCAGTGCTGACTCACCCAATCTCCTCCAACTATTGTGGTATAGTAGAGATGACACATTTAGTAAAGATATATGCTAATGAGAGAGAAAGAGAGTGAGAGAGAGCAGGAGAAAATTTGAACTGTGTTTATGTCTGCTTCAAAACTGAAAATTAATTAAAACAGACATCAAATAAATACAGTTTAATTATTTATATCCACCAGCATATGTCTTATATCATGTCCAACTTAAAGATTCTTGCAGTTTTGTTTTTTTTTATATTCAGCTAAAAAAAATAAATAAATAAATAAATAAAAAGAAAATCACTTTTGTCATCTATTTTTCACTCTGGTCTTTGGTGATCTTTATTAAACAGGTCAACTCTTTCACATGACGCAATTGTTGAGTCACTTAGTAATAAGCAGAACCAATATTAACATTTTTAATAGCATATTTGGAAAATTTACATTTTCATTTTGGAAATATTTATACTTTATGTTTATTCTGGGGGAAAAAAAAATAACCTGATATTTTTAGTATTATATTTATTTTCTTTAAGTTTATTTAAAGAAATGTTTTTTTTAATTTTTTTTTTTTTAATAAAAACCCGCTTGTGTGAATAAGTAACATTCAATATCACTAAAGCCAAGCTAGTAACAGTTCAGCATTACTAAGCAGATACTAAATTTGCTCCAGACTTGGTGAATGTTTGTACTCAGAATGAGATATCTTGATTTGAATTTCTGTTAGAACTCAAGCTCACTCCAGACCTTCCTCCAATAGAACTCATATATACAATCCATAACTAAAGAGGCTGGGAAAATGGTCAGTTCCTTGGAACCCCTCCATAAAGTATCCCATTCCTGCCATGCTCAGACCAAAAATAGACCAAAATGCTGCCACCTCTAGTGCCTAATCCTCACTTTCCAGCCTTGAAAGAGTTAAAAAATATTTACATTGCTTTGTGGGTGAAGAAGTATTTTCTTCTCAAATCCTTTCCCACAGATGAAATGCTGCTAGCCTCTACTTAATCTATCACTCTTTTCAAGGTAGAAGAGCTACATTCCATAGTTCTACCAGTTCAGACCTTCACAGCTAGTTCCACCATGTAATTTGACCTTTGGATATATAAATATATGTTACAAAATAAAATCTTTGCATTTGCCTTGATAAAGTCCATCAGAGAATGAAACGTGTCAGCTAAGATAATTTTTCCTTTTGTCATTATTTATAGTGCTTTTACATGACTCACTGGGCAGAAGGTTATCCTGCAGTTACCATTATTTTCTGCGATAGACTGGTTGCCAACCAAGGCTATATAACCCAATCTGTCCTGTTATTTAACCCATAACTGGAGAGAGGAGACAGATTAATACCTTTCCCAAGGGTATTTGCATGTAAGTAAATGAAAGGAATTTAACTTGGCTCCCCAAGTTCTTGTTCCAGGCCGATACCCACTGCACCACAACGCATGTCTTTATTGTAAAGAGTCAATTTGAATACTTGCATTTATCTTTGAATCCAGGTCAAAGGAAAGTGAGAAAATTTTTTAAATGTTTAACTGTCTTTGCAGGAAAAACATCCAAGTTACTTCATGATTGTATTATACACCTGGCAAAAAAATGTTGCTAGTCATACTGTAAAGAAGTTGTGTGCTAACTTCCAGCATAGAGATTTTGAAACCTCAAAGTACAGTATATTCTGGGAGGCCTGCAAGGGGGTCAACATCTGAAATTGTAATCAGGAACTGTAAAAATCAAAACCAACATCAACTAGATATGGTTTTATTGTTTATATCTACTAGCATGAGTCATAACTTGTCCAGCTCAGTGACTCTTGCTTAATGAAGATAACAAAATCCATTTACATTCTGTTTTTTTTTGTCACCCACATATGTGTGATTGTTAGCTTTTAGAATCCTTTAATTATTAAAATAAAACTGTTTACCACCCTGAAAGATCAGTTTATGAGTGCTAAAATCAATGACAAATTGAAAAGTGTCCTCTGTTCCCTTGTATGGATAGAAAAAAAAAGATATTAGATCAATGTTTTCTTATATTACTTTTGGTCTCCCATTTGAACAATTGCATCAAAGTTTTAGAAAAGTACCAGAGAATGCTGAAATCACCAAGAGAGAATTAAAAATTGATGTTTGGTCAGATTTTGGAAGCAAAGTTATGGAGAAATTTTCAGAACCACTCCCCCATATAATAAAATTGAAAACTTGACAGAGAAAATATTTCATCTTTTTATTTTTTTTTTGACATACAAAGAAAAATACTATTTGTCAGTAACGTTCAGAAATTTAAATTTCTTCAAAGAAATATTTCTTAAGTTACTGAAATCTTGTGTCTATAAGAAGCAGATTTTGTCATGAAATTCATGTCCAAAAGTCTGCTTCATTTTATGCTTTGGTTTAGAACTTGATCCCATTTTGTCCAGGGCTTAAAATGGACAAAATTGGGTGAAATTAGATTTAACACATCACTCAATACATCCAGGAGGGCCTAACTAATAAAACAACAAGTTTCAGGCAAAATCCGACTTTATTCATCAACATAGTGTATTATCCTAGAAGGAGACTGATTCCAACACTTCTCTAACAATTCAATGCCTTTTTTGTAGAAAGATTTGTCTTTGGCCTCAAATTACACCTTGGTTTCTAATATCACTTGTTCATTGGATCCAAATCTCTTTCCCTGGAGCATTCTTTTGCAGTCTGCAAACAGGCGGTAGTCACTGGGGGCCAGATCTTGAGAATAGGGTAGAAGCAATCCAAAGTGCAATTCATGTAGTTTTGTCATCGTTATGATTGACTTGTAGCATGGTGCGTTGTCTTGTCTTTTTTCTTCTTTTGTGGTCGGTTTTGTGTGATTTCTTCCCTCAAACGCACCAATAATGCTATATATTCGCTATTGATGATTCTTCCTTTCTCAAGGTAATCAATGAATACCTTGCACATCCCAAAAGGCCAAAACCTTGCCTGCTGATGTATGCTTCTTTGGTCACTTTGGACAATTTTCACCTGCTGCTGTCCACTCAGCTGACTGCCGAGTTGACTCTGAAGTGGTAGATCTATGTTTCATCCATTGTCACATATTTACGCAAAAACTCCTTGTTGCGTTGCGACAGTTGCAAACAATGCTTTGAATCGTCAATGTGTTGTTGTTTTTGATTGACTGTGAACAAATGCAGTACCCACTTTGAATACAGCTTTCTTATTGACAAATGTTCATGCAAAATGGTGAATACACTGCTTTCTGATATGCTCAACTCCTCTGCTATCTCATGCAACTTTAATTTACAATTGGCCAAAGCGAGTGTGAAATTTTCGGTGTTTTACAAGGACAACTGCCAATTTTGTGGGACCTGAGAGTTCAGCATCATTTGTGTCTGTATGACCATGTTTAAAGTCAGCATACAACCTCTTGACCATTGTTTCCGATGAAGCCGAGTCCGAATAACAGTTCAAGTCATTGCTTTGCTTGAAAAGTATTCCCCCCCACCCCATCAGAAAGCAATGCTTTTTCGAAACATAAAATTCAGATTTTTTCATTGTTTTGAAAATTTGCAATAGTAGTTTCCCTTAAATAACTAATTTGTAAACTAATAATCCGATTGGGCCCAAATCTTGTCACGTGCCATTTGAAGGTTGGTACTTCATAAAAATCATATGGATTTGTTATTAGTGGCACCATCTATGTGTCATACTTGGGACTTATTGAGTGATGGGTTACTTGTTTACAGCAGAGATAATATCTATCTAATGGAGTATTACAACAAAGGAAAATAAATATTTTATGATGCTTCTTTAAGTCTTTGTTTCCATGTTTTTTCTGAATTTCATTAAGACTAGACACCTACAGGAGTTTAGAAATCATTCAAAAGATAAAAGTATTAATTCATTTTCAAAATAAATAAAATAAAATAAAATTTTTTTAATTGTGATAAAAATACAAAATGATGCATAAAAAAAAGAAAAAAAAAATTCAAAAACAATTTTTTATTAAAAGGTAATTGTCTCCAGCTTGGAGCGACAAATCGAAGAGCTGAGTTCAAATTCTAGTTGAATTCCTTGCATTCACTTATGCACAAATACCCTTGGCAAAGTTATGGGTCAAATAATAGGACAGATTGGGTTTTATAGCCTTGGCTGGCAACCAGTCTACCACACAAAGCAATGGCAACCTACTGTGGGATAATCATCTGCCCAGTCAGTCATGTATCTTTCGAGATATGATTGCCCAAAGCATATATCATGTATGGCACTTAACTGACTGAATTAATGACTATTTTACAAACATTTTTAGCAACTTTCACACACAACCAATTACTGATTTTGATGTTTTCAAAATGCTCACAAATCACAAAAGTAATTTTTAATTTTTTTCTTTTCCACAAATTTTGGTCATTCTCTTTGCTCTAAAATCAGAGTGTGTTTTAGACATGAAAATGAACTTTTTTTCCCTAGAATTTCTCTGCTTTTTAACTGTCATACTCCCTAGTGATCAACGGATTACAATATATAAAAACTGCTTGCATTGGAGATCATTATCTCTGATTTCATAAAATCTGTTGTGAGGTCATTTATAAATATCTGCTTGATTTTAACATTTTGCAAATAAGACTTGATATCTATTGCTCAACCAACATCATAGAAGTCTCTCTCAATAGGAATGTCTTGTTTACTTTTTTTTTCCATTTTGTTCATTAAGATCATGTGTCTGTCTAAGTTTATATTTAGTATGTATATAACAGCTGTATCCTGTTTGTCAATGCAGAAATATAGGCTGATAACCCAACACATTATGACCACTGATCATGTTTTTTTTGTTACTTCTATATATATTTTTCATTATCTACTGGTTTGGTATATTAGCAGCTTGGTATATTGTTATTGCAAGTAATTGTCATTTAAAAGACATTCATTCTTTGTTCTGCAGTTTATACACGAGTTTTATTCATGCAATTAGTCTGTTGGTTGTTTTTCTGCTGTACTTTTTTATTACTTGGGTCATGTTCTCAGTGCAACTGTAGCTGATTTTTACTGTTTTTGTTGAATATCTTGCAGAGAGTAATTCATGAGAGAGAGTGGTTGTGCATGTGTTTAATGAATATTTTTCCTACGATTGTTTTTACATTTTTGTTGTACAGTGTATTGAACCATATGAAGTTGATTTTTCTGTTGGCTTTTTTTGGTGCTGCATGGTATGTATGTCAGTGTCTCATGAACTTTCTTGGTTTTGTTGAACATAGTTTCACTGGAAGAATTGTCAGAAAACCTGCAGCTGATTGTAGGATCTGTTTAATTAGGGAGTTAGAAGAGATACACACACACACACACACACACACAAGGTCTGATCAAAAAGTATCAGGATTATAAAAAGGATGGTGCTGTAAAAATAAAACTATAACAAATCAATTCAGCATTTAATCTCCTTCAAAATAGTTCACTTCTAAAGCCACACACTTTATTCAGCATTGTTTCCACTAATAGAAGTATTATCGGAAATCCTTTTTTTTGGATAGCAAGTAGCTGCCACATTGCATTCTCTTGGATTTCCTCAACATCTTAAAATCTTGTTCGTTTCAAGTGGGATTTGATTTTGAAGAGGAAAAGTCCTAAGGGTTGAGATTTGGGGGAATATGGTGGTTGTCAGACCTGGCAAATTTTGTGTTTGGCCAAATACTGCTGCACAGGCCATGGCCATTGATGAACCTCTGTGATATGGTGAGATGACCACACTCTACACACTTTCCTTCCAAGCACCACTATAAACAATGAAAACGAACCAGAACATTATAACTGTGTGTGTATGCGACAGAGTGTGAAAACTTCTTACCCCCTGTAATCAGTTCTTCATTCTTTTCGTTCTCCTCTTATGTAGCCCCCTGCATACCAGTGGCAGTATTGCCTTGCTGGGGGTGAAATGATTATAAAAGAAAAATAAAAAAATCTATGCCAAGCATCTCTGTATATTTTAACTGTTACTATAGCAACCATCCTAATACTTTTTGGTCAAACCTTGGAGATACACTCCTGATCAAAATTTTAAGACCACTTAAAAATCTTTAAAAAGAAATATTTTTTTTTATGGATAGATTTTAAACTCCTCCCACTTATGGTTACCAATACTACAATCTAAAAGGTTATGGAAACAAAAAGCTATATTCCAAACATTTTATTTAGAAATTTACATTTTTATAAAATGAGGCAATTTACATATGATCAAAATTATAAGACCAAAGACAAAAATTCTACGAAATTGTACAAAAAGTGGATGAAAACATTCAACAACCAAATTTAATAATGAGTTCTACCTCCACTGCTTTTAATGACTTCAAAAATTCTGTCGGGCATGCTAGAAATAAGCGTTTCCATTAAGGTGCAGGGGATGTTGCTCCAGCTTCTGAAGATGGCTTCACAAAGTTCATTTTTTGTTGAATATTGTTTGCCATTTCGATAAACATCTCTTGTCATCCATCCCTAAACATTTTCAATTGGGTTCAAGTCTGGTGAGCATGCAGGATGTCCCAAGAGATGGACCCCATTTTCTTGTAAAAAGGTCAAGGTCCGTCTTGCAGCATGGATTGCAGCATTATTCTGTTGGAATAACCATCCATCCACACATAAACGATGGCCCTCCATCATTAATGGTGCTTTTTGTAGCATGCTAACATAACCAGCTACTGTTTGACAACCCTGCACCATCTGGAGCTCCATTGTCCCTCTGTAAGAAAAGGCACCCCATACCATTAGGGACCCTCCACCACTATGATGTGTGGAGAAAATTTCAGGAGGAATGTTTTTGGTATGCCAATATTGTTGGAAGCCATCAGGACCATCTAGATTGAATTTTTTTTCATCAGAAAACAGGACTTTCTTCCACTTCTCAACGTCCCATGTTTGGTATTCACAACCAAACTTTAAGCGGTCTACCTTGTGACGTGGAAGCAGACGAGAAATTTGTTTACGCTTTTTATTTACCATGCCTTTTTGTCATAAGTGTCGTCTGATGGTTACGGGACTGCAATCAGCATCTGTGACTGCCTTAATTTGACTAGAAGAAAGTCCCCTCTTTCATAACAACCCATCTTATTCTCTTACTCAATGCAGGAGAAATTGTTTGGGACCTACCAGAGGATTTTGCTTTTCCATAATTCTCACTGTTCTTTAGAAAGTTGCAAATCACAGTTTTACTGCAATTTACCTTAGCTGCGATCACCCGCTGTGACAAACCTTGCTTATGGAATTCTAGAATTCGAGAACACTCAACTTTGGTAAGTTTGCTTGCTTTAGGCATGGTAACACCTTTACGCAGTGATTGCTAATCTCTAACTGAACTAAAAACATTGGAATTACCATAGATCTAACAATTTATACCCCTGGTCTTATAATTTTGATCATGCGTAAATTGCCTCATTTTATAAAAATGTAAATTTCTAAATAAAATGTTTGGAATGTAGCTTTTTGTTTCCATAACCTTTTAGATTGTAGTATTGGTAATCTTAAGTGGTAGGAGTTTAAAATCTATCTGTAAAAAAAAAAAAAAAAAAAAAAAAAATTTCTTAAATTTTTGATCGGGAGTGTATATAATGCCATGCTATCAAGCCTTAAGCACTTTTTGATCTCCTCCACATCCATTTTTTTCATCCATTAGTAGGTATTTTTACATCTTAAAGTAAATAGCTAATGTTTGAATTCATCTAGACTGTCACACATATTGTCATGAGGTCCACAGATTACAACTAATTCAAGTCATAAAATTTTTGCAGAATATTTTTGTTACTTAAATTTAGAAACACACAATGTGCGTACAAATGTTTTAGAAGGATTCATGTATACAAAGTAATGAAAGAGTTTGATGAAAAAACAAAATAAAAAAGAAATTTTAAACGACACTTGCAATTTACAACAGCAATAGATACATTGTACAAAAATGACAACAGTTCAAAACTGAACATTTATTTGCCTATTCAGTTTTGGTTTTTTGTCCTAAAGCTCAACACCACTTTTTGCTCACCATTTTTCGTATGCCTGGCTGAAAGAGATAACAAGCGTTGATCAGTTAGCCTTGTTATCTGAGAACTTTTTGTTGATTTCATGAAGAAAAATAACATAAGTAGAATCAAATATTGACATAACTTTTGTGGCAAACTTTCTGAAGGTTTTAAACTTTTCAGGAAGTATTCCTACTTCAAGATACTTTGCTCTGCATGTAGAATCTGATTGCATTTCTAGTGATTCCACCTGCAAGCTTTCTTATGTCTTGGCAACATTAAAAGTGCTGAGAATAATACAAACTGATTTTCAAAAATGAGAAATCACTGAAACTTTTCTGAAATTCCTTTGATAACAATTCCATGTGACTGTCATACTTAGCAAATCTAAGTACAGTCTCAATATTGGCAGTGTTTTTCAGCTCTTTGCAAGTAGGAAAATGAAATTTTCATTTGTCAACTGTGGCTTTCATTAGCTTAGTTTGGTAATGAAGCACTTGATGTTATCATACAACTGAGAAGTTTGTTTTACCTTGTACTGTCAAACTAAGACCAGTTAATTTTGCATTAATATCACAGTAAAAACCAGATCTTGGAGCCAATTTTCATCTCCAAAAAAAATTATTTCTTGTCTAACAAATAGAATCTTTTCAGCACTTTGTGATATAACAACCAGCAGACTTGTGTGTAGAATGGAACATTGGCGAACAGATTATCCACATCTTCTAACAACTGGCTGAATTGATGGTGGTTAAGAGAGCACAGACTCTGATATAGTTCATTGGCTTTGGGACCAAGATAAGCACATGATGTAATTTTTAAATCTTTGAACACAAATTCAGCTGACGAATATAGTAAAAAAAATGTGAAGATTATGAATCCAGGGGTAAATTTTCTAGTTTTCTTTGTAAATTGGCAGCAACACCATTATGTTTGCCAACCATATTCACAGACAAACATTCAAGTTTGTCATGCAGAATCTGTGACTCTCTCAAAGATGTTCTGGCTTGTGTCGTGCATGCAGACCAGTTCAATCAGTTCTTCATAAATATTAAATTCACTATCACAAGCCCTGATGAAGATTGCAGGCAATGCTATTAACTGTCATTAATAACAAGAAAAAAATGTTCAAACCTTGATGATACATTTGTTGATATTTCTGAGATGAGGCATTGTAGTTTTGTACATTGTTTGGAGTGTTGTTCTCATCTTTGTGACCATATTCACAACATTTTCAGGTGATTGAAATTTTGAAGTGAATTCTGTTTTGTTCACTGAACTATATTGTTTGAGATCCACAAGCCATGCCTCTTCCAGATGCCTCAGTATCTGTTACCCCTCTTCAGCTTAACTTTCAAAGTTTTTAATCATAAAGCCTTCAACAGTTGTTTCAAATCACTTGACATTTTATCAATCTGTTCAGCAACAGTGTTCTTGGTTAATTAAATTGTTGTTAAACAGTAGATTTCTGTTAGGTTTTGGTTACACCGCTTGCTCCACTCATAGGTTTGAAGCTAGCGTCCAGCTTCCAGACAAAAATAAACAGAGTCGTAACTCAATATGAATCTATACCAGCGCCCGTCATCACAGTCCCAACGGCACTGGCAGCCATTGTCTCAGACCCTTTTTATGGACAAAAACCATTGCCGATGCACCAATCATCGCCGTCGGCCTTGTTTTCATTCAGAGTTCCCGGCTCGTGCCAATTAGCATAAAATGACAGAGGTCGAAGAATATTCCTTTCTTTGACCAAACTTGAGAGAGGAGAGAACGCAGCTGACGAAATGAACTGTCTGGTGTGGGTTTACGCATGCATCCATCACAACACAGCAGCCCAACAAGCAAAACACCTTGGACGCTTTGGCTCTGGTAAGTGTGAATGTTTATTGTCACATAAATGTCTTTGAATAAGCGTGCTTTTTCTGGACATATAATTTTAGCTGTTTTTACGAGGCAGGGCTTTATGAAATTTGCTTCACTGTAAGATTTCCTACTCATAACTATCATTCGGCCGAGTTCATAGCTGGCAGTAACAGAAGTGATTTTCTGTTTCTGAGTTTTCGTAAAAAAACATCTGTCACTGTCAAATTAGCCTTCAATTCCTTGAGTTTTGAAATACACGCTGGGCTTTCATAAGCGAAAGGGTTAATTTCACAAGTTCTTTTCTGGTTGTACTCTGTTGACAGTTGTTGCAAATTAAACAATGTATATTTTCATTCACTGTTGTACAAAAATACTGTAATTCACCCTTTTCTTAAAATACTATTCTTCATTCAATTTCCTTTTCTCTTAGTTGAAGGAACACTTGACATTTTAGGGTTGAAGTAGTAGAAAAAACAACAAAAAAACAAAAGAAACTAATTTCCAAAATTGATGACATGCAATCTGAAAATTTACTGGTACATTTAAACTACAGCTAACAGTAAAAACAGAAAGCAATTTTGATAATACCTCTAAAACATTTTTTGGCTGACATTTCATCTTTAAAAGCAAAACTTGAAATTTTAAAAGAAAATTTTCTGCTCACAACTTAACGAGCTACTATATTGTTTTCGTAATTTTATGACTGGTGGCATGGTTACCATAGAGAGAATTTGTTCTTGTACTATTTTCTCAGCTACCAAGAATATTGAATATTTGCTACGATTTTTAAAATAATAGCTTAGTACCGTACTTAAAGTATGTCGATAAAAATATTTCGAATAAATTTATGCAGTAAATGGTAATTTTATTTGATATTCTATGAAAATAAATCAAAATATAAAAAAGGGATTCAATATGATGGCCAGTCAGAACTTTTATACTTTCAGCTCACTTACTCTAGTGGGTGTTTGAAGTTGTCGTTACAGCTTATAGTGTCAGCCATGTGAGGATTGTGTATAAAATGTTTTGATGAAACTGCAGCTGGCTACTATATTCTTTATTGGATTTTTTAATCCAACATTATTTCCTATAACTGTTTCAGTTAGGGGGTAGACATGTTTGTGTTGCTATCCCTGTTATTTTCTTAAACAATGAAATTAAACAACCAACTTAGATTGAGGAATCCTGTTTAAGAAAAATGGGTCTCACAACAAGAACCAAACCTTTATCCCTTTTTTCCAACAGGGAAGCTCTCTCTATACACAAAATATGGCACTACCATTTTGGCCACAAGAGACTATCGTCAGAATGCACAGTATTTTTTTAGAAAGAATAAAAGAAAAGAGATTTGATTAAGGAGTTTGCTAAAAAGAGATGACAAAAATCTACTGGTAAGATTATCTATCTGAAACCCGGAGTATAAGGGCTACAGCACCATGCAAAGTGACATCGTTATAATTCTTATAAGTAATCAGTTTTACTGACCCCCCCCCCCAAACATCCAGCCAGATTTAATTAAGAATTCCTGGAGAGTGACAACCATCTAAAGTTAGAGATAACTATAAACAATCAAATTAAGAATATACTCTGATCATTTGTAAACATCTGTACCAACGATAAAGATATCCAGGCCCACCTCCAAAAGTCTTGATGATCAGAGATTGGCAGCTGAAATCTCTTCTGATCTAACACGTACTTCCCAGTGGGAGAAAAACTAGCTAGTTACATTCAATGCTACCCAAACTAAGCAGATTACATTCCATCACCACCAGTCAGACCCCAAACTACCATCAGTCATGATGAACAGATGTCCCCTTCAAGGATGCTCACTGCCTTGAGAAAATACTGAGCCTCAGAATCACACCCAACCCCAAGTGGAATTCCTATATATGATCTGTTGCTAAAGATGCAGGTAAAATGATCAGCTTCCTTTGCCCCTCGTCATGCAATCCTCTACCTTTTATAAGAGCCAGATCAGGCTGAAAATGGATTACCGTTGCTCAGACCTCACTTTCCAGTCTTCATAGAGTTCGAAAGTGTCTCCGAGGCCTTGTTGGAGAAGAATTATTTTTCCACTCTCCAACCTCTCTCTCTCTCTCAGGTGGAATGGAGTGAATCCCTTACTGCTCTATTGCTACTACCATGAAAAATGCTTAAATGAACTGCATCACCTGGTTCCATGAGGTCTGATCTTCACAGTATAGCAAACCATCCATGCATTCTCCATATCCCACTGGCAAGAAATGTTCCATTCAAACAGCTCCTTCTCACGAACCACAGCCCTATGGAACAAACTCCCAAGAGGATGTTTCTCCCGATCACTACAATCTTGACCTGTTCAACCATTATTTTCCCTTCCTATCTGTATAAACTGCTCCTTTACATAAACCCTCTACCTTGAGTGGTCCCTGGGCCTTGTACAAGGGGAACCATACTGTAATATATATGTGTGTGCATGTGTGTGTATACATAGTGACATTCAAAAATATTCAAGCCAAGACATTTTAAGAAAATTTCTATTAATGCTAGTAAGTTAAGACTATAGGTTACATAGAATAAGAAATATTTTCCTAAACATAATTTTATTGATAAATAAGTTTTAGATTCATATCAATAAGCACTATTCAATATTGAACAATGTATCCATTATTTGATATGATGCCCATTGGACATTTGGAATAGATTAAATTTGAAAGAAATTAATGCAAATTTTATTTGACTCATTATCAAATCCCCAGTTTTGGAGATTCCTCTGAGGGGCTTTAATTTTAAACTCTTTACACATTTGCTATTGAACCTAAGTCACCCAACTTACAAGGTCAATTTTTGTTTTCTTTGCCTCGTCACAATTTCATTTTCACAGCAGTATACTGAGGGTTTTTTTATCTTACTGAAAAAGTCAACCTCTCAATAGTCAGAACTTTGACAGATGCAAGTACCCTGTACTCCAATGTTTGTAATTTATAAATCAGATATTATTAATATTAATTAATATTAATATTATATTATATTATTAATATTATAAATCAGATATTAATCCAATGAAATAGTGTAACCAAACCATTGAAGAATAAGACAACCCTAGATTATACTGAATACAAAATTTTCATTTTTCTTTAAATTCTCAGAAAATGTTTTGTGTTTTACATTTAAAAAATAAATCAATAAAATTAAATAAAATTACCTTTTTTTTTTCTAGCTACAAACAAGAGTTTTGACCTAGATACAAAAGCTTACAAATGTTTTTTTTTTAAACATTTCATCTCTGCATTGATCAATAAGATAAGCAACATCTAAAGTTACCATCCTGTTTTAAATTACATTACAAGGACATTGTTTTTTTTTTGAAGTTGTAAACTAATGTAGTATATCTAAAGTAGAATTCCAATTAACATTCCTTTGACTCACTTTTAACAAGGTAATCCCAGAAAACAAAGATAAGACTCTCACCTGTTAAGCTTGTTTGAGTTTTGTTTAATGACATATCAACCTCAACCTGTGGATTATTTAATGCCAAAAAGGTTGGGTTTTAAGGTTTTTTTTAAATGTTCGATTATAGTGAGAAGGTTGATTTAGTTAGATTTTGATTAATTTTTTTTTTATTTTATTTTAGAAAATTGAAGATATCTTCTAGTTTTGTATTCAAAAATGTATTGTTGGTAATATTTTTCCTTCACAAAATGTATATTTTTCTATAAAAGTCTATTTTTGCGTATATATTTCTATAAAAGTATTTTTATACTTTTATAATGTTTTGACCCCAGCTCGGGAGTTAACTATTTGCTCATAACTGGGACCCTAACTCTAGGTCAGGGTGGACCTGGGAACAACAGCAATTAAAAGGGGGTTCCATGCTCCTCACAACCTCCCAATCAAAGGCCTTGCTGCTGGATGCAGCTTATCATTATACCCAGAACCATGTTAAGCTTGTATAAAATAAAATAAAAAATGATATTAATTCTTTCTGTGGTGTGTGTTTCAGCAGCATTAATATAAATGACAAAATTATCAAAATTTTTTTTAAATGGTTAGCTCATAACTATATCATATTAAAACACCAGTCACCTCCTACACTCATACAATGTACCTATATGAGTAACCACTTGAGAATACAAAGTGACGTTAGCATAGATGTGCAAATGGCATAATGAATAAAGGCTAGGAATTTTTTAATTCACGCATCACTCAATAAATCCCGGGCCTAATTAATAAAACAACTTTTAGGCAAAATTTGACTTTATTCATCAATATGAATAAAGTTGTATTATCATTGTATTCCCCTTCTAGGGGAATACAATGATTGCAACAATTCTCAAACAATTCGATGCCTTTTTTGTTGAATGATTTGACTGTTTTCAAAATATGCCTCAGTTTCCAATATCACTTCTTCATTGGAGCCAAATCTCTTTCCATGGAGCATTCTTTAAAGGTCTGCAAATAGCCAGTAGTTGCTGTGGGCCAGATTTGGAGAATAGGGAGGATGTGGAAGCAAATTAAAGCACAATTCATGTAGCTTTGCCATTGTTGCAATCGACTTGTGATATGGTATGCTGTCTTGGCGAAAGATCACTTTTTTCTTTGTGACCATTTTTTTGCGATTTCTTCCTTCAAACACACCAATAATACTATATAATATTAGCTATTGATGGGTCTTCCTTTCTCAAGGTAATCAATGAACAAAATACCTTGCACATCCCAAAATAAAGAGACCAAAAACCTTGCCTGCTGATGTTTGCATCTTTGGTCGTTTTGGACGGCATTCACCTGCTGCTGTCCACTCAGCTGACTGCCGATTTGACTCTGGAGTGAAGTGGTGGATTCATGTTTCATCCATTATCACATATGTATGCAAAAACTTCTTGTTGCGTGGAAATGGTTGCAAACAATGCTCTGAATTGTCAACAGATTGTTGTTTTTGATCGACTGTGAACAAACCCAGCACCCACTTTGAACACAACTTTTGTATTGACAAATGTTCATGCAAAATGATGAATACACTGCCTTCTGATATGTTCAACTCCTCTGCTATCTTAAACAACTTCAATTTACAATCGGTCAAAACAAGTTTGTGGATTTTTTGGTGCTTTCTGAGACAACTGCCAATTTTGGGTGACCTGAGTGTTCAGCATCATTTGTGTCTGTACAACCACACTTAAAGTAAGCATACTACCTCTTAACCATTGTTTCCAACAGAGCAGAGTCCAAATAACACTTATCAAGCCATTGCTTTGTTTGAACAGTATTTTTCCCATCAGAAAACAATGCTTTATCAACACATGAAATTTAGATTTTTCCATTGTTTTGAAAATTTGCAACAGTAGTTTCACTTTAATTAATTGTAATTTGTAAACTAATAATCTGATCTGGCCCAAATTTTGTCACATGCCATTTGAATGTTAGTACTTCATACAAACTTTATGGTTTTCTTATTAGTGGTACCATTTATAAGTCAGGCCCAGGATTTATTGAGTGATGTGTTAGAGAGCTGAGTTCTAATTACATTTGGTAGGTTTGTTATATTTACTTATGCACAAATACCCTTGCAAAAACTATGAATCTACTTCCCCCCAGCTATGGGTTAATTAGTAAGAATTGTAGAACCAACCCATTTTTTTTTTTAATTTTTACAATGTAAAAATTTTTCTGGCTTTAAATAACCTGCAAAAGGTTGATAACCCCAAAAAATATAATGAATCAATAAACAAAGTTTAATGACTGCTAATGGAGAGCTTTACTTATTATATTAAAGTTTTAAAACCTGGCATTATTGTAATTGTTGCAATATGGTTCATCCAAACTACTGTATTTGATAGCAATTAAGATGAACGCCTTGCCCCATAAAATTGAACAAATCATCTTGCATCTCATATGCAAAGTTAAGCCCTTCTATAAGCGATCATTTCTACCTAGTATAACAGCGTAGTATCATTGATTCCAACACTACTAGCATTATTAAGAATAGTTCTCTAAAAGGAATTATCATAAAACACTAATGACATTTATTAGTACCAATTGATCCATTATATGTAAATATAACACATTCCTAGAATTAACCAACTGGAAACTGCAGAAGAGAAACATGAATTGAAATACAAGTAATAATAAATTACTAATGTAGAAATGGAGCATTAAAATCACAGTAAAATATCTGTTATAAGAAGCAGCCAAAGGAGAATAACTGATCCAGGAGTAGGTGCGTTTAGTGCCTTCACAGTAAAGTTGCTTGATGCTGAGTTTACAGAATTTTACATGCAAGAATCTGGCCACTAAAAAAGAGATTAAGCTACATGATTTACAACAAACTGATTTGATTGACTTGTTTAACGGCATACCAACACTTTATGGGTCATTTAATGCCAAAATTTAATTTTCTTGGCAGCTTTAAACTAATGAAAATATTATTCTACTTTCACAACTGAATACATGGTAGATGATACATATACATGTCTGTGTGGACATAATTACTAGAGACAGCGATGTGTATTTTAGGTTGTAGTCTTGTTAAATTTATTTATTGGAATACAGTTTGATTTAAGAAATTGTTGAATATTAAATGGATTACTCTCATGAAAGTTCTTTCATATTTGTGGATTTTGTTTAGCGATTATATGGGTTAATTAATTTCAAAATCTAAATATCTAAAAGCAATTGTATGCCTTCAACTACAGATAAAATGTGTTGTTGGTAATTTTATGATAAATGGATATTGTTGGTTAATTTTTTTATATAGAAAAAGGTATTGCTGGTATTTTTATACTTCCATATGGTTTTGTTTGAGGGCTCACTATTTTCCCATAGCTGGGACCCTAAAAGTGCTACCGCCCTAGATCAAGGCGAAACTGAAAACAACAGCGATTAAGAGGTAGTTCCACACTCCTCAAAATCTCTAATCTCCTAATCAGAGATCTGCAAGAAACTACTATTGATAGACTATTTCTAAGGAGCAGAGCAGTTGCAAGAGCTTTTGACTAACTGTTTTCTGAACAAATGATACATGTTTGATAAAGCAATAATCAATAAACATAACCTTTGTTGCCACCGGCATTAGAAGTGCTTCCACCAAAATAATTAATGAAGTCAGGAGATTATTAAAAAAATAAAAAGATTAAGAGCCTTGCAAGATCAAAAGGTTGATGCTACAAACGTATCAAAGAGCAGAGTTTATCAATATGTACAAAAGTATCCATTGCACAGAAAATGACAACTGATTATAAAGAATAAATATTAGGCTGTCAAAGATTTGTTATAAATGCATGAAAAAGAAATATGTTTGAAACTGAGCCAAACAGAGAACCTGGGCAAAGTTCCATTAACATTTGATGTACCATCCAGCAATACATGAAAAACATTCTTCCTGAAAATACCCTGTTGAAATGAGAAAGGGTGCCTAATAAGTAATGTGTCCTTTTGTTAAATACAATACACTTTTCTTAAAAAAAAAGAAAATTTAAGGCTAATAGAAATGCAACTTCTTAAGAGATATATTGTAGTTTACAACATCAAAGTTTGTTCTAAAAATACATCCCCCCTCTCCTGACAACATTACTTACTACCTGTTCACTCTTTGAACTGTCACCAACAAAGAATGCAAATTTCACACAATTCTTGGTCTAAATTAAAAACACTGTCATACTATGACAAGCCTGTTCAATGTCAATTCTGTAATACTTCAATACACACAAGGATTTTTAAAAAGAGAAAAGATGCATAACTAAGCCAATGTTTTTTTGTTGTCTAAATCTGCATAAGTGATTTGCTTTGCACTGGCAATGCCAGGTGACAATGGCGTGCGGTTTCAAAACCTTTACAAAGCTGAGACATTAAAATATTGACTGCAAAAGTGCAAAGGAACACAAAACTATAAAAAAGTAAATCCCTCCAATTCATTTTCAATCGAAGTCAGAGCAAATTGTGCAGAACAAGTTTTCAGCTAAAAAAAAAAAAAAAAAAAAAAAAAATATATATATTATGCTTATGATGTGGCTTGTCACATTCACATCATTCTTGCTGAAATATATTACCCACTGCTTAAATATGCTTACCATAAATATTTTGGTCACCATAAATATTAACAAGCACTGATGAATATCAAAAAATGCAGCTTTCTTTTTCAAATGGAAGACTTCAAATGATACACATAATCTTTATATATGCTTTCTTGTCAGATGCCATTTTGCCAGATTACCATTCAACTGGTATCTGTAACAAGGTAAAAATAGTTCTTACATATATAAAAACAGATGGCAGAAAAACAAGTCTACTGACTATTCTTTCTTTACAACCAGCATTTTCATATTCCTGTTAAGAATTCAACCACAAAGCATTTAAGATAAAACAATAGACTACACAGGCTGTGTGTTCTATGGAACTGCATTAGTCAATACTTGCAAATATTAATAAACATGAATGTTTATCAAACTGACTATTTAAAATACTTTTTCTGAGACTTTCTGAAGCTTACACATTCTTCAAGAGCAATAGCCTCTCAGTATTTGGCCCTGTTTTCTAACTCCTGAGTCAAACTAATTACATTTATAGCTATGTATTTTTTAGCAACTGCCATCAATTTTTTCCTATTGAATTATGTTTAGATAATTAGCAATCTTTTCGCAAATGAAGACAACTATGATTAAAGAGACAAACATCTTTACATTCATTTCTGAATGCACCATATATTGATAGAATGCCTTGGCATTGTTACAGATCACTACAAGACACAGCAGCTTTTAAACTCTGACAAAGCTAAAAATGGATGCTCTTAAAAGTTTGCAAAGGCCATCAGACTGTAAAAAAATACTTCATGAAATGACTATGAATCAGCTTGCAGTTATGAAAAACTTCTAGTAAAACAATTTCCCTTTCTAGACTATGTGACCTTAATTTTAAAATACTGTCCAAAGGAGGTAAATATATGAGATCAGTATGTACATTATGTAGTATTTAAAAACAAGAACATATGAGTGGGTGCATATATGTTATCCACAGATATGCATATGAGTTCAAGCCTGTACAAAAGTATGCTTAAAGAATAAAAATAATAGGGTTGTCTTTAAGCTTAAGACTTTGAAGTGTTAAAAAAATGTGTATCTGTCTATTAAAAGCAACAATCAATAGAAAACAAAAACTATTTTACTTCCTAATATTTTAATATATCTTCAACAACTTACATTTAAAATGATTTAGATATTTGCCATGGAACAAGTGTTAGTACGGTTTCTCTTGCAAGCCATTTCAAGTGCGCTTGTTTAATATAGCCTTGAGATAAAAATCATCTATTTGAGTATGAAATTGACCACACCTGCAATAATTTCCAAGCCTCAAACCAAATCAGTTTTCAATTGTCTGTCTACTTTCCTCTGCCATCTGTAATTTGACTCATTGGCCATCTTGGTGTTACCAAAATTCAGTGACCCTCGTGTCATGTTGGAATTCTGTTTTGCTTGAAATATTCTTAAAGTAAGCCTTTCCTTTTTTTTCTTTCTGCCTAATTTTAAATTTTAAGCTTTTCATGTTTAATTGGCTTTCTTTAATTTAATTTTTGATTTTAGCAGATATCTCTTGACTGGACTTTTACTAAGTTAAAACTTAGTAATCCACCACCAAGAGGCTCATCCCTTGTTCCCTGTTTAGGATGTAGTTTCCGGCTTTCTCTTTTCCAATCATTTCACTATTACATAGCCCCATGCACATCAGTGGTGTTACCGCCTTGCTCGGGGTGATGGGATTAAAAAAAAGATTTAAATTTTTTCATAAGGATGTTTTCATGACCCAATATCACTTAAGATTCAAGTGATCTTCCTAATATTTTAATAGCTCTTCAACAACTTATATTTAAAATGATTTAGATATTTGCCATGGAACAAGTGTTAGTACGGTTTCTCTTGCAAGCCATTTCAAGTGCGCTTGTTTAATATAGCCTTGAGATAAAAATCATCTATTTGAGTATGAAATTGACCACACCTGCAATAATTTCCAAGCCACAAACTGAGTCAGTTTTCAATTCTGATAAAAGATTTAAATTTTTTCATAAGGATGTTTTCATGACCCAATATCACTTAAGATTCAAGAATCTTTCTTACATGTGCGTGCACACACACACACACACAAAGAAAAGATTACTGATAACTTATGTTGAGACACCTAGACAGACAGTTAAAACAAGATGTGTGATAAGCCTAAAAATAACAGCAAACATTTTATGGACAATAGATTACAGAAGATGTTGAGAGAATGCTGGACAATCTTTTTCCTCAGAAACAGCAACAAGAAACTTTTAAGAAAACAGAAGCAATAAACTTGTACTTATAATCCCAAAATGACAGTTGAATTATCCGGGCACCTAATGAGGATAGAGGGTCTTGAGAATTTAATACAGACAAGTGACGCAATGGGGAAACGGGGATTAAACTACTTAAAGCTTGTGTGAACGATGAACAGAACAGGCACAAAGAGGGACAGTAAAATGTTAAAGTTACTCAAAGCAACAAAAGACAAGAAATTGTGGAGGGCCATGATCACCTTCATTCTGAAGAGACATGGCACATAAAAGGGGAGATTTATGTACTAGATTTAATTAAGGAGAAAAAAAAATAAGACACAAATCCGAATAAAATCTAAACTGAAAGAGAGAAAACAGATTTTTTATTCCTTTAAACATACACAGAGTGAGAGTATGTGTCATTTAGATATTTTATCTTAAGTATGAAAACAATACCGCAAAGCAGTGAGTGTCCTTGTGAGTGTGATAGCACAAAGAAATTCAACAAATGACTATCAAATTCATGGAAAGGAAAAAAAAAATTTTTTTTAAAATAACCAACATTGAAAACTGAAAGAGTCACATTTTTTTTTTTTTAATTTACAGACAGAACAAAGTTTTACAATAAAGTCAGCACAATTATTACAAATATACAAATTAATGAAAACAGAAGCATTCCTTTAAGTGGAAAAATCTGGATAAAACAGTTGCATACAATTGAGTTTTTTTTTTTAATATATATTTAATTTCAATAAAATATTAAGACGCAGCCTTTAAGAGTTCTACAAGAGAAGAGAATGGGGTTATATAGTTCGGTGATAGCTGCGTAACCCTTAACCCTTTCTTCAGTTGCTATCTCCCGCTAGCTTTGTTGAGTAACACCGACCTTCCAGGTCATCTGGCATTATTTTCCCTCCTTGGTTCCTGTGTGAAAATTTGATTTAATAGTTGTTTTGTCTTTTACTAACATTATCTTGTGTTAATATGATAATCCTAAACATTCACTAACCTTGTTTTTCAGAATCCGTACAACAAGAGTTGTACCACGTATGTACAGAATAAATTCCCATAATGATCCAGAGAGGGTAACCATTAAAAATGGCAAGATCATTTACAAAGTAGCAATGTCCCAAAAGAAACACAATAAGGATGTCTGTTGAATAAGCAAAGCAGGCAGAACAAAGTGCTCTTCAATGAGGAGTGGGGAAATGGTGGCACAGGTTTTACAATAAACTACTTCTTGCAGATTTCCTCAAGATGGTTGATGACAAAAAAGAAACCACAGAAAACATTGGTGAGATTTTGCACAGGTCCTCACCTTTTAAAGGATGGACACCTGGAATAGTTTAGCTACTTTCGTGTAAAAATGTAATGCTTTTCACATTCATATTGTTACTTGGAGATTTTTTCTTTTAGAAGTCATGTTGTTGACAACTGTTAGATTTTATATATCATTATTTATGCTCTAAATTTATTCCTACTTTGTCCTTATTTTGTGTAGTGAGATAAGAAAGCCTTGTTCTGCCAATTCTTCAAGACAGATGAAACTTTCAAAAGTAAAACATAATTGTTGTACTTTACTTGAAAAACAATATATTTCTTTAAATTTTCAGGCCAATACATAGAAGTCTTTTTTTTAAAGTTAATGTTCCTCACTGTTTATATCCACAAAATTGTTCTGAGATTTTTTCAACAGTAGATTTATTATAAGAGATGAACAAAACTTTAGTTTTAAAACAAGTATATGCTATTAGCACAGTAAGATTATCAAAGTCTCAGTTCACAATGACTGGCAGGGCTAATTGGATTTAATTGACTAAAAAAATAGAAATTGTTCACTTGATCACTATAACTTAGGAGAGAGCTTGTTAAGGCATTAAGTATATCTTCAGATAGTGTGTGGCTCAGATTAAGTAAAAATTATATTACAATTTGAAACTATTTATTGCTGGTAATTTTGGTTCAAACTTGAAGGCCATTAAAATTAGGCTCATTTACCTCACATGTTATTCCAGCTAATAATAGTGAACTAAGCTTGAAAATGGTGTCTTTCAAATTACCTGATATTTTTCCTAAGTCCTTGTACCTATTTTGAATGTTTCAACCCTTAACCATGTGTGTTTCTGATTTTATGGATATTCAAAATAGGGGTTTGAACAAAATCTGAGGATTTTGTTAAATTTTGAAACATTTTAACCTTTAAAACTTTATACAGACAATCTAATTCAGAAATACATTAGAAATAAATAAAAATGAAAAAAATTTATATGCCCCAATTTCTTTTTCCAAGAGATCCTAAAAATGAGAAAAGAAAAAAATCTCAAAATGTATGATTTTTAGTATTTGGCACTCTATAACAGCCATTACAACAAGTTTCAGGTAATAAGCTAAGCTGAAAGTAGATATAATAGTCTATTATACAACCAAAATTCAAAGATGAAATAGATTTAAATCCAAATTTATTAAGCATTGAATATTGATTTAAGTCTTAAATTTGTCATGTTTACTCCCCAGAAATCCAATGTTTTCTTTTGATTTTGTTTTTTAAAAAAATATTTTTTGAAATGATAATTATCAGTCCCTTATTATGCATCAACAGGAGATATTTTTTTGTTAATTTATTGAACCTACTCTTCCATGCAGGCTGAAGGCATGTTGGAAAGGAGCACTTGGAGATTTTCTCTGCAGTAGATTGTCAGTTCTTTCGATGGTAGACCAGTTGCTAACCAAAGCAAAGTCTGTCCTGCTATTAACCTTCTCTAAACTGGTTTTGAATTCAGAGTTTCTGTCTCCTAAACCAGTTGACACCCCAGGCTATAGAACCTGGTCTGCCCTGCTATTTTCCTGATAAGTGGAGGGATAAGAGAGATTCATACCTTTTCCAAGGACATTAGTACATAAATGAATGTAATGAATCTGACCGGAATTCGAACTCCAATTCCTCAATCCAGGTCGCTATCCATTACTCTACCGTGTCTTCCATTTTGAACAGGACATAAATTTTCAGATAAAAATGGTTTCAACACAAATTTGTCTTTAAAATAAAAAAATAAAATAAACCTAAAAATTGTGGGGAGGTGTAAAATTACATGCAAAACCAAATACACAGTAATTATGCATAAATGAATCAAAATACAATTAAATTTTCAGAATTGTCTAGGTACAGGGACTACTTAACTAAAGAAAAAAATCCAAGCAATTTTGAATGAGATCCTGGTGAATATGAAATAAAAATAACTTTTCTTCACTGTTTTTCAACTTCATGAGCCTGTGCAAAAATTTACTTTGACTAATAGAAAAAGGATTAGCTCCAGACTGAAGAAAAGACCAAGGCAAAGTTTAACGAGCTTATGTGAAAATTTATTTTGACCAATGAAAAGGGAGCAGTTTACAAACTGAGAAAAAGTAACAAGTCGATGTCAAATTACTTTTTTATATAAATAGGCAGAAAAAATTAAATTAAGCAGAAGAAAGAAAGAAGAGAGAAAGGCCCACACATCTGAATAACACCAGTGTCAAATTACGCACTATACATTATCAGCTTCTAACATGAGCAGGGGAATTTCGAGGAACTCTATTCAACTCCTAACCTAAGTACCTTAAAATTTATCTTTTTATTCATGTTGAATACAACCATATAACTTACTTGAGAAACAAACTCTCTCAATTTGTTTTAAGCATTTTGAAATATTACTTTGTGTCTTGTCATGAAACAAGCTACTGAAACTTCAAATATATAAATTTGTAAATAAATTGTTTTGTTAAAAATAATACGCTTCATCATTATCCCTACATACCTCAAGTTTACTTTTTAAGCTTGGTTCACTAATGGCTGAAATCACCTCATCCAACCCAATGAAAGATTTAAAAAAAAAAAAAAAAAACAACAAAAAACACAGTAACCATAAAATGACTCAAAAACCACAATGTCTAACCATTTGTGACTTTGGTAAGAAGCATAGATAACAAGTAAGTCGAATGCTTTGCCCATAAATTTTCCTCAAACCCTAACCCTTGACTCATCTGGAATATCCCTGCCTAACTTCCCTTCTAGAACTGAGTCTCTGTTGAGTGATATGCATATATGACATGACCCCTTCCATAGATTCTGCTATCATCTCTAACCTCAATCCCCATAAAGCTTGTGGACCCAATGGTATCCCTGTAATAGTCATTAAGAAATGTGCTCCTGAACTGGATTCTGTTTCCTCTAAACTGCTTGCTGGAAACCATCTGTTTCAGTTTTTAAGAACTCTGGTGATTTGTCTGACTTTTCCAACTAATGACCTATGACCTCTTTTTGGCAAACTCCTAGAGGTCCTAATCCATGTTGATTGTAAACGAATGTTTTTCCTTTTAAAATTTTATGTGGTCTTTGTCTTGTGTTTTTAAATTTTGTGTCTATTAATGTATTGCTATCTCTAATTTTTTGTGTCTGGCACAAGAGTTTGAATTTAGTAGAAATAAAATTTCTATATAAAATCCTGGCTGAAGATACAGAATTGAGAGGATTTTAAAAATACTAGTTTTAAAAAATGTATGAAGGAGAATCACTTCTTGGTCAAAAAGCCAAATGAAAATTTTGGTTTATAATAGAGTGATGGTCCCTACTTTGGCTATACTACCCCTATGTTCTTAATGCCTAATTCGTCTATCTTTACACATAGATACCTCCACTCATATTCAATATTAATTTTTAAAAATAAAAAAGCTCTTATGAAGCTTTCATTTTGGCTTTAATTGAAAGTTAAATGATTAAATTCACTATTTCCAGTAAGTAAAATACTCTGGTGTATTTCAAATAAAAATTATATTGCTAAAACCTAAATTTGAGAGTTTTCAAGTTATTTTTCTTCATCCGTTTTCAACAGGTTTGTAAATAAAAGTTAATTCTTGTTTTTAAAAATCTTGCAAAAATAAACATGTGATACATTTTTGGTAGATTAGTAAATTTAAATTAATCTGATTTGAAACAAATATTACTTGTTTATAGCATGAAGTTTAGAATAAAAGTATTTCTCAATCATGGAGGTCATATCTTTGAGATGTGTTGATAAGCTAAGCATGATTGGCCAGAATTGACATAATTGTCGAAATTTTTTTCCTGTAAGGGTAAGAAGCCATGAAACATGTGACAAATGTCACACACAAAATACCATACTTAAAAAAGAGAAAGACAACCTTCCTACACACACAAAAGAAGTTTATTATTTTTTAAAATCTTTTAGCTCAAAGATTTGTATTGAGCTTTACAATTTTTGATTAGTACATATAGTCTTCACTTAATAACTTAATAGCCTAACTGCAACAATGCTTTGAAGAATCTTAAAAGGTTTTGAAACTTTATAAGTTATTAAAAAATAAAATAAAATAAAATTTAAAAAAAAAAAATAAATTCTTGGAAAAATTCATTATTTATCAGAATTTTTTTTTCTTCAAACCATAATGTACTTATATAATTTTTAAAAGGAATTAAATAGATAATTTAATCTGCATTTTTTTATTTTACTATTCGGAGTAAATGTTTGGGAAAAAGCCTGTATGAAAAAAAAAATACATGACTTACATTCCCTAAGGAGTCCTGTGTTTTAACTAATAATCAAATTTTCACAAGGGAATTTAATTACTTGAAATTACGTGAAGGTTGGGGGTGCAGATGTATCAAAGAAAATACATATATATATATATATATATATTTTTTACCAAGATTTTCTCAAAATAATTTAAAAAATAATTTCATTCATATGTGAATAAGTCCTGAAAGTTTCATTAAAAATCAATTATTAGATTTTTACAAGAATTTAACTTAATTTGTTTTTCACTGAAAAAAAGAAAGATTATCAAACATTTATCCATCGTAAACTCTGGTAAAAATTTAATCACCTGCTGAGGGGGAAAAAAAAAACACCAAAATTTCGAACGTGTTAAGACAGGATTAGAAAATTTTAAAAAATACTTTCCTAACAAACATTTTGCCAAAAAACTTACTCTTTAATTTTTATTGTTTGGATTCTTCATGCTATGCTGTTTTTGTTTTTCAGCGAATTAGTGTAAAAGTACCAACATGTGATCGTCTCGATATTAAACATGACCTTACTTGTTCCACATCCTACCTTCCTTCATTGACAGGTGGATACAATATTTATTCCTTTATGACTCAAAGTTTATGAAGTAATTTTAGTTTTTAGCAACTATGAAGGATTGCCATCAGTAGTAGTTTGTTTTACAAAATAAATAATTTAACTCGTCCAAGACTAAAAAATTCAGATACTCCGTATTTTTTTTTTTTACGTTTTTTAGTGTGGTAGGAGACCTTAAGAGTTGAAGTTACTTTACTTTATAAAAAAAAAAAAAATTGATTTCATTTTTTTTTATTCATGTTGGATTGCGTTTACTAGACAAAAAAAAAAAAAAAAAAAAGATAAAAATACGAAATAACAACCACTTTAAAAATAAATGAAGTAGAAACTCCCTCCACTACCACCACTTTTTATATTCATTTGCTATTCTTTGCAAATGTCATTTTTGTAATGTTTTGGCTATATTTTCTTAATTGAATTATTTAAATAAGTGGTCCTCTTACCAAGAGTCGAAAAAAAAAACCCGAAGAATATAAAATGCTTCTATAAGGAGTACGTGGCAAGACAAGAAATTTTTAGTTGATATCTAATGAAGAAAAAAAAATCTCTCTTCAGAAAACAGAATAGAATAAAAAAAAAAGAGAGAGAGAGTAGCAAATAGAAATAGAGAAACAAATAACCTTGACAATAAATAAAACAAAGATATATGTTTGAAAGTAAAACAGTTTCAATTTTAAACAATGGAAAATAAAGAACACTGGCGATAAAAATTCAATGTTGCAAACTGATTTCTTTACGCATCGGAGTGAAATAATAAAAATAAACAGGTAGAATAGATGTTTGTTGTTAAATACATCAGGATTTTCTGCAATCTGTTATTTTTTTCCCTTCTTTTTTGTGTTTGAATTTTATATATTTGTAGTGACTCAAAAAAAAGGTCTGAAAATCTATATTCGGATTTGTTAATTTGTAAATTAAACCTTGACCTTTCCAGAGCACTCCGCATAGACTTTCAATTGCAAACTTCATCTTGAAATGTTGAATAATCGGTAAATTTTATTTTTCTCTCGAAAATATTGCATTAAATAAATTAAATAGAAAAATAAATTAATGTTTTTCTCTAAATGCTAAGTAATTTGATATTATTGTTATCATTTAAAAAATTGTTTTTTTATCATGTCATTTCATCAAGACAGGTTATTTTTTCCACCTTGTCACCAGTTGGGAAATTAGAACACCACCACCTTCCTGTTTGGAATTCATTTTTTACCTTCTTCCAAAAAACTGCCCTGCTAGTTTTTTTTTCTAAACTCATGAATTCATTTATGTCCTTTGCAAAAAAAAAACAAAAAAAAATTATTGAAGAAAAAAAAATGCTAAAAATGGAAAATAAAAACGAATTTGAACTCGAAACGCAGATTCTGCTTTCGACTACTAAACAAATTGTAAATATACTTCGTGTAAAAGTAAAAGTAAAACTTACTAGTAATGCACTTGTATTAAATCATATTCCAGTGTGTTAAATTAATACACTTAGTTGTTCAAACTATTGCTATAATTTGGTTATCATAGACAACGTTTCGGTCGAGTATCCTTAGCCCATCTTCAGGTTTCCATTATTTTTTATTGATTACCAGGGACTGGGGATCTTCAAATTATTTTATTTTTATTTTTTTTGGTTCCTGTGAGTGTGATGCCATTGCTTGTTCGTTCCAACGATTGAACTCACAACCACTTAGACAAAGTTACTATTTAATTTGAAACGACATAACAATATCACACAGTAAGTAAATCAACAACATACATCTCGAATAAACCAAAATAAGATACCTGAATCAGTGAATACCTGAAGATGACAAAATGGCTTTTTGTTTAGTTGAAAAGTTAGTTGTCTATCATAACAATGACATTCAATAATAACAATCAAAGTTGAATGAACTTTTGTTTATTATAAACAAAATTCGAATGTCAAATATTGAAGTTCTTATTTGAAATAAATAAATAAAAAAATCAATTATCGAATACAATTTTTTTGTTGTCGTCCGAATCCGCCACCGATAATTAAAAATATCAAAAAGAAACCGTCTGTTAACACTGGATTTAAACTTTAATTAGAAAGGTTACAAAGAAAAAAAAAGCCCTAGACATCTGAAGAAGGCTGAAAGGCAAGTGACCGAAACGTTGTGAGCGTAATTCTTCATCTAAAAAATCGGCAAAATTAATAAACATAAAATAAAAAAATAAAAATAAAATTTATTGCTTTTTTTGTTTTTGTTTCATTTTCATTCATATTTTTTCCGCAAGTATTTTTTATGCTTCGTTCAAATGAGGTTTGTAAAAGTTAAATTTACTTACTGATTTATTTCTACGGTTTTTTTTTTCGGCTTTTTGATCTATCAAAATCAAAAATAATAATTGCTTTCCCAGTGGGTAGAATTGTTAAATTAACTTAAACTATCGCATCAAGAAGCCTTTGTTGCAGTTGCTGAAACTTTATATCGGCGATTCTAGGTTAATGATAGAGAAATTTAAAACCAACATATTTAGTTTCCAACCCAAAACACCAGCTGTGTAGATGTTGTTAGGCCTTTCGTTGGGGTCTTCTTTTTACCTAAAGAAACTGTGGAAATCTTGCCAGTTAAAATGAAACAAATACCCAGATTAGAATTAAAAAAGAAAGAGAGATGTTATTTCCTACTTGTTTTCTAACACCCATTATAAATCAATAATTATATTAATTGAAATAAAATTATTTTATCAAAAATAAAATAAAAAAGAAGAGACATAAAGTAAGTGTGTGACTGAAGTATAAAAAGTGGTTGGTAGGTAAAAAAGAGAAAGACCTTTTCTTTTTTGGTCAAAAATACTGGATTATACTTCCGTTTTCAGAAAAAAAATGTTAAATTATGCAAAATTCGTCTTGGACACAAAACTGGAAGATACCCAAATTAAAAAAGAAAGGTTATTTACCTTTATTTTTAATTATCAACCAATTTAAATTATTTGTAAGCAATAATTTTTATTTTTTTGATTACCAATCGCCAATAAAACTTTGTTTTCACTACGTAACATAAAGATACGAATTTAACACAAGACAGAATTATGACATAGTTATTTTAAAAACTTAACCATTATTATAATATAATTTTTACAAACCTGTTGAAAGAGTGAAATCCAAATTGAAATGTAGAATAATTCAGCAAGAGACGATGAAGTCAGTCGGGTTCTAAAAGGACGTGAACCCGACATTATTTTTCTTATTTTCAGTTGCTAAATTATTTTCTGTTGTAGCCACTTTAATGGCTATTGTCTATTCGATCTTACAGCTTCTAGATTCTGCAAATAATGATGATGATGATAATAATATCAAGATAAAGTTTAAGTAATGTTTATATTCCGGATGTAGTGACACAGAGCCAACAAATAAATGCATGTGACTCAAATAGTCACTCACGTTCGACTGACGAAAATACGAAAAGCATGAAGGGCAGGACAATGGAACAAAGGGAAGTAACTCAGGCATCAACCTTGTTGAAATACTTGTATTTTTTTTTTTTGACAGATTTTATTTTTATAATATAATTAATTAAAAAATAACCGACCATGAGGGGTGCGGATCCGAAAGGAGACAGAATTTAGTTTGATATAAAATTGAAAATTCTCCAAGAATGCACCGTTTTCTATTTTAACTTTTTGTAATTGATTTTTTTTTGTGCGAATTTTAGTGGTGGCTCAAAAAAAGAACTGAAAATTTAATTTACTTGCGTTTTTTTTTTTAGAGATTTTGAGAATCAATTTTCTTTTATATTTCAAAACTTTCGAAAATCTATAAAATATTCGTTGTTGTTGACAGAACTTGTTGCCTTCTGTTTGGAAATTATCACTCTGCTGAATCTTTCTTCAATGAAGAAGAAGACTAAGTGACAATCTGCATTCAACCACCGCATTGATTTTTATTTTTGTGGACCGCTCTTCTCGAATTGTAATATTACATTTTTAGTAATTATTTTTTTGTATTATGCTTATCTCGATTTTTGAACTTCAAAACCAGAATTGCTTTCAATTTTTTATTCTAGGTTGAGTTTAAGAGTGGTAAAATGACTGAAGTGAAAAGAAACGTTATTTTTCTTCCAGAATACTAAAATTAAATTGAAAAGAAATAAATTGTTACTTTCATTTCAATTAGTGTAAAAAAACAAAAAAAAAAAAAAAAAAAAAAAAGAGAGAGAGAGATCTATGAAATTAGTTTCCTATACATAAACGTTATGCAATCTTAGAGGGTTTCGTCAATAATTTGTAATCATGTCAGGCACAAGAAATTGTAAATGTACCAATTACCTTGATTTGGCCTCTCATTTATTTCAGAAACGCTCACAATATTTATATTAGTGTGATTAGATAATATTCAAGACTCAAGAAATAAAATAACGACACCAATTGTAACCAAAATAGACATGTATTAAAAAATAAACAATAGGTTGAGAATAGCATGCAAATTACTTTTAACAAGTGTTAAGAAGGAGAAAGAGTTTTCTCCCATAGACTGCAGAGAAAGTTAAATGTTCTTTGGAAGGTTGATTGGAATAAAGTTCTGTTCTGAAAGGAAGAATAATGTACATATTGTTCTGTATATTGGAGGTTGTCACATGTTCTCTCAACAGCCTCCTGCTGTTGTGTTCCCATTGGAGTTTGAATGTGAGCAATGTGTGTTTGTGCTTAGATACATGTATATGAGTGAAATAATTCCATGCCACCAATAGCTACCTGCTATCAGGTGCAGCCGTGTATGTGTGAGCAAGATTTACGCATGACCCCAGCTACCTAGATAGCTCGGGCTCTCACTGGTATATGTGTGAGTTAGGAAAAACTATGAAACATGTCCCCATGATAGCTAGCCACTATTGGGCCTAACTGGCTTGGAACACATGATTGCCTGCTTAAATAGTTGCCTCTTGGACCAGCATAACAGCGCAGGAAAAATGAATTTAACATGTGCACACAAGATGATCGGTTAAGATTAACCAATCACTATCTGCTAACACAATGTGTTCCGCGGATGAAAGCAAGCATGTTGTTTTAATGCATGTACGTGTGTGGGTATGAATCTAGTGATGTTCTACAAAATCACTCTGCATACAGACTATTGTGTCCATAAAAAATAAATAAAAATGAATTATAATGTAAAAAAAATAATTATAAAATAATTATAGCAATAATAATTATGATTAATTCAATCATTTTAAACAAATGATAATTGGCCTACATTTCTCCTCTACACACACAAACACATGACATTCTTACTAATGGATATGCCATTCACACAAACAGGTCATCAAAACAAGGCTCAACAAAAATTTTATCTCTTTTAAGGTAAGAAAACCCCAGACACTTCTTGTATTTTTCTAAATTATCTGGATACTCATTACACACTATAAAAATTGTATTCTATCATCTTAAAAAATGTTAGCTTTCTTTAAATGTATAATTTTTTAGATTTTTTTTAATGCATGTTCTTTTGAGATAAGTGTATTTTTATGTAGGTCAGACAGTCTATGTGTAATTTGTTACAAATGTATATCTTTTTTCAGCTCAGCAGTTAAAGCCTGCCAAAATTTGAAGGATCCATTTCTAGTTTATGGAAATGATTTTTTCAAGACATGGTCTCAAACTCTAATAACTTCCCTAATAGTGGAACAAACATGAGCCTAAATTTTCTGTATAAATAAGGCTCAGGTCAGTTGATACAATAAGAAAACCTTCTGAAACCGAACAGAAGATCTTTCAACAGCAAGGACCTTTGACTGCAAGGGAAGGCAGCAACTCAACATCAAAGAATGCATTAATATCAAAAGAACATCAAGGAAGTTCTGTTACCAGCCAACCATAAAAAAACAAGGGAAATTGGAATGCCGGTGAAATTACTTACGAGGTTGGATATCCTAAAATGAATGGATTTCAGAGAAATTTTTCCAAGAATGAACTGTGTACAAAGGAACATTTTAAATGACTGTGTGCCAGAGATGCTGGTGTGGCAATTTGCAAGTAGATCTTTTTGCATTTATTCTGTATTGAAAAAAACAAATTCTAGATTTAAAAATTCAAATGCTAAGTACTGACACATTGATTTTGTTAGAAATAAATTAATTTTTTCAAATTTACAAAGTTTGCTTATCACACACAAACTTAAAAAATTTCACACCTTGATGCGAAATGTTTTTCAGCCAATAGAAAACTAGGAAACATCTGAAAACAAAATAGAAAGGCCAAAATCACATCCAGGAGTGAATTCCCAAATAAAAAAAGAGACAGATCAAGTTTAACTGTCGTCAGAGAGAAATGAGACAAACGTAATTAACACGTCCCTTGACAAGTGTCAAGCAATTGCTGTCATTGTCTCTATCTTTCTCTCTCACCTCCTTCCATTTCACCATTCACCCTGAGATAATCCTACACTACAATAAATGTTCATACATGCATATGTTCCTGCCTACATACACATAAACTCACTCTTGCAAGGACTACTATGAACTCTTGATACCCTTAACTTCACAATACTGTTTTCTCATTGAACATTAACTTCTACCAATTCATGTTATTCTTTTACATTGATAAATTTCTATTAAATATACAAAAGGTATACTTTTATATATCCACAAATCCACCTGCTGATAATTCTGGACAAACCCTGTAGGTTGTAGGGAGTTCGGTTATGTACAACACATGGCCAATTTAATAAGCATTAATCATCTCCCCACTGCATCAATTCAAAAGTTGGTTGCATTTTTGTTTTCCCATTTTTATTGATTTTTTTAAAAAAATCTTTGTCTACTCCTGAGTTGTAATTTTTTTCCCATTTTTCACTGGTGATTCTTTATCATAAATTGTTATCCTGCCTTGATAGTTGTGAAAAATAAATTTTGCGCAAATTTTTGTTTCTATTTTTTTTTTGTAATTGTAAGCTGTAAATAAGTGCTATTCTTTTAAAATTTTATGCAGTTATTGTCTAGTGTTTTTATATTTTGCACCTGTTAATGTTTTGCTATTTCTATTGAGGTTTTGTGTCTGGCATGATAGCTTGGATTGGGTAAATATAAATTTTTATAACACTTCTATAAAAAAAATACATACGAGAAAGATTGTTTATACACTTTACTTATTCTTTATCTTATCCTTCTGTCAAATTCTGACCCATATTTGATCTACATTTGTCCCTCAAACTCACAATTTTACTTATTACTAGCAGTATAGCCCGGCGTTGCTTGGGTGTAATGAAAACTTTAAAACTAATCCATGGTCCTGGAGCTCAAACTCTTTGGACGTTGGCATGAAAAACTAAAAAGCAATAGTTATTTCCAGTTAAAGCGAAACCGTAGACTGAAAGAAAAATGAATGGATGTAAGTCAAATTTTGATTTCATGGTATCGATATCAAATAAGTTTTTTTCATCGTAAACTGAATTTTGAAGTCTAAATAAGTCCTCTGAGTAAATGGTATCAGGGCTGAGACTAAGAACTACAATTATACCTACTTAGAGCCAAACCCGAAGCAAAAACTAAAATAAAAGGGCTGAAAAAAATACAGACATACAGGCAGATAAACAGACACACACACAAACATCTTGTCTTTGATATATTTTTTTTTTTTAATTGTGTCACCCCGAGCAAGGCAGTAACGCCACTGATGTGCTACATAATAGTGAAAAGATTTGAAAAGAGAAAGCCAGAAACCACATCCTAAACAGGGAACAAGGGATGAGCTTCTTAACCTGTTCAATAGACGTGGATGGAGTGTGAACCGGGCGATAGATAGATCTATCTACTCCAATTGAAATATATATTATTGATTTTCTGCACTATTGTAAGAACTGCAACCTTGAAACTTCTGAATATCATTTCTTATGTCTTTGTTTATGAGTGTATCAAATTTGATTAAAATCGGACCACTCCTTCTATAACTCGATTTTTTCGATTATCGATTTTTGATAGTTATCGGGGGGGTACCTCAACACAAAACCTAGCTAAAACACTCACAGATGCTTATAGTACAACTGTGTAAATTTTCAAGAAAATCGGTTCAGCCGTTTCGGAGTCTATTGGTAACGGACACACACACAGACACACACATGAGTATGCAATGAGTGTATGCAATGAGGTGGGCACCTCAGCGTGGTATAATGGTTAGCAAGCTCATCTCGCTAGAATCATTATAACTGAGTAGGGAGTTCAATCCTCACTGGGTACCCCGTACTTTCGGCCGTGTGTCATGTCTAAGCTACGCTTAGAAAACCACCTTCTTCCAGGTTTGGGGGTTGGGCACAGGGCTAACAACTCTGCCCCATAAAAAACAGTTTGTTACAGAAACAGTAAAAATGCTGCCCTACACACCATTGGGTGTAACAGAAAAGTTTTTATTTGTTTTATGTAATGAGGTGGCTTTGATATGGACGTTTTACTGGGCCCAGTGGAGTGCAAGTTGTGCCAGGGACTACTACCCATGTCATCCTTTGATGATATTAAGAGATGGTCTTGAATGAAGGTAGCCAAGGCTGTAAGTGAAGCATCAGACAGAAAGAGATGCTAATGAGCGGTGATCACAGTCGCCCAAAAAATGCTAACTGAATAAATGACAATGAGGACAGAATGCAAAAGACAGTGAGTCAAGTGAAATGAATTACTGCTAACGCTATGAAAGTTGTTGATTCTTGTAATTAAAATCAAGCATGCTAATATTCTTTATATTCCAACTCCTGAGGTAATTTTAAAACAGTTTTAAGAATTTAGTAATTCTCTCTTGACCTGGAAGGGGACTAGAACCTTGTTCACCACCCTTTAGAAATGGTGTTTTGATAAAGGTACCAAGCCTTCTGTACTGCAAACAGGTTAATAGGTGTAAATAGGTTCACTAGTAACCCTTCCTTGTTTATTGAACAGGAGTAGAGATTTACCCCTTGTTTCCTGTTTGGGATATTGTTTACCAGTTTCTTTCTTCTACAGCTTTAATTGTTTAACTGCCTTAACCATTTGGTGATCTGACTGCTCAATGGTTGTAACTTTTTTCAGTATGAGTTGAAAGTTTTCTGATTGCTGCATCCCTACTTGTAGTAAGGGGCCCAAATGCTTTGGTAGTGTTTTAAGAGGCTGCTCATGTCAAGTTGCATAATATCAAGGTATTGTCATGCATGGATAGATGTCCCTGCATATAATTCTGGTGGCCAACCCTGAGACCACATAAAAAATTAGTCTTAGCCATCTTCTGGCCTGTTTGCATTGGTATAGATAATGAGAAGGGATAATTGTTTGGGTCTTTTTCTACTGAAAAAATAATCTTGTTCTTTTATTGTTCTTGCTCCTTAATAATGTCTTCTTTTTCTCTTATTCTTTCATACTCAGTAATCTCTTGCATCTTAGTGGCTTTATTATCTTGCATGGAGTGAAATGATTAAAAGGATATAAATATATATATGAGTGGATACTGAAGTCAACAAGAGCGGTGAACAGTATATTTCATACTTGAAATCAATCATCTGTGTGTGTGTGTGTGTATGTGTATATATATATATATATATATATATATGTAGAGAGAGAGAGAATGTGGAGAAATTTGTCACTTAGCTAAGCAGTGTTATTTTAGTCATGCTGACTTTGAAGTTTGGTGAGGATATAATTGTAATTGTAATGTTTTCATTCTTCAGAATCATTCAACAATGTCCTCATGAAATTTTGAAATTGGCATGACTGAAACAACACTGCTCAACTAAGTGACAAATTTCTCCATATTAATTCTACTAATGCTCTTATCCTGATACCAAGAACTTTTGGACAAAAATAAACACTAATAGATGTTGGTTTATTCCTATGTCTTTACCCAAAGAGTTCAATACCAGGTTACAGCAGTGGTGAACAAGTAACTTACAGGGTTAGAGGGAGATAACTCATGACTTCCAGAAGAAGCATTAGGCAAGGAATGGAGTTCATATACCCTAGTGATTATAATAAAAGTTTTGGTTCAAAATTCCAATACCTGAAGAAGACCAAAGCGTACAATGGCCAAAATGTCATACAAATGGCTAGAAAGATGAGGACAATAGTCCGAACCCTCTAAATACTACCTTATCTCAGAAATATAGACAAATCCATACAGAAGTTTGTTCCATAATGTAGCCATTCACAAAATTTAGGCTCCTGAGCATTGTTTGTTTCTTCATTCTAATATATGAGGCAACAACAATAACAACAACCATTGTATTATAATTGAGAGTGTCTCTCCAATCGTTAGTTCACATAACCATTATGCTCTGCTAATACCACATAAATAATGGATTATGGAAAGAGGGGAAATGGCATGACTTGATTTTAGTGAGAAAACGAAAGAAAGAAGAGAAAATACAAGTGGAGAGACAAAGAATCAGATTTAGCTGATAAAAATAGATACTACCATTTTATCTTAATCAAAAGTCAAAGAGTCATGGGGACTGTAATAAAAGTGTTATTTTTTCAGAAGAACGGTATCAAATGATGAAAACATACTTTTCTAAATTTCTAATCATGATGTTATTCTTTTGGTTGAACTCCCATAATATTTATGGTTCAGAGGTCATAATTTATGGCAAGTAAAACATTGGTTTCACAAAGTTTAATTCTGAACAAACATTGAGAAATAAACCCAGACTTTACTCTTGTAGATAATAAAGCATAAACTATTTTTGGTTGTTATAATGTTGTTTATGCACCTATTTGTGCAAATTTTTCTTTTCTTTTTAATCACTTGAATTTAATTAAAAAGATTAGATTATCAATTGAAATCTAATGATTCACAAATAAATGATTCAGTCTGAACTTTGATATCCAAAACAGATGTTATATTTGAGAAAGAATCAGGAAGAGAAAAGAAAGAGTTTGAAATAGTTGTTATTTTTTAAGCTTATTGATTTTAATTTTTTAATTTTCATATTTTTTAACTATCTCAGTATAAGTAAATATACATAAAGAGTGTGCCAGAAACAAATTATTATATAAAAAAAAAAAGAAAAAAATTATATCTTTGATTTGTATTAATTTTCAATAAATACAAAAATAAGCCCTTCAATAAAATCGGCCTTGATGTTGTTCCAGAATTAACTGCATGTCTGGGTCAGGTGTTTCTCATTCATGTCAGCCAGGAGTAAATAGGTTTGCCTTTCATCCAATTCACACTGCTCCCTGGTCTTTTGAACAACAGGAGAATTTTATTTTGTTTCCTATTTCAGATTGGGTTTCCAGTTCATTTAAAAGTCTGTTCATTCGCTTATGCTTTCACAATCACAACAAGCTGGACCTCTTTAAGTTTAGAGTTAATCATTATTTTTCCTGCATATTCCCATGAACTTCACTTCTTGTTGTTTCCTATGCTCACACAACATCACACAACAATCCCCTACTTTGAGTGGCTCCTGGGCTTTGTTTTGAGTAAATATTGACAGAAAATCTTTTAAAATGTTCAATTATTCAACTTTATTAAACCGATCAGACTTATTATTAAGACATGAGTAAATAATTGTGTCATCAGCAGAGAACTGACGATATTGTTGACCATATTTCAAATAAGAGATTTCAGGTGACTGTTCACTAAGTTGGCCAAGCGTAGAAATGAATATAATATGGGAACCAGTGATGCAGAGTGCTAGACAAAAACAATTACAAACAACAAAATTGTAATATGAGCTCTGTTAAAAATGGTTACTGAGACATTTGGTTTATAAGTCCTCCAAATTAATACACTAATGTTATCAAGGACACATGGTTCAGTGGATAAAATCATTGGCTGGATCCAGTGACTTGACTCAAAAGGGTAAAGGCAGAGGTGAATAAAAACTTAGAGAGTTGAAGGAAGACAACTGATACTGAGATATCTGAAACTTGAACAATCTACCCTGGTGAACAAAATAAAGGGTTTGAAATTCTAATCACCTGAAGAAGGCTGTGTGTACAATTGCCGATACATTGTGAATATGGCAACAAAGATGAGGACAACAGTCTGAACAGTGTAAATAGTGTAAATAATTACGATACCTCATCTCAGAAATATAGACAGATATTGAAGGTGAATATGGCAACAAAGATGAGGACAACAGTCTGAACAGTGTAAATAGTGTAAATAATTACAATACCTCATCTCATACACATAGACAAATATTGAAAGAAATCCTTATTTTATAAAGTTTGAATCAATTGGCAATTAGCTGACGTTTTGTTTGAGTTTTGTTTAACAGCATATCAACACCTCTGTGGGTTATTTAATGCCAAAAAGGTGGGGTTTTAAGGTATTTTTTTTAATGTTTGGTTATAGCGAGAAGGTTGATTTAGTCAGATTTTGATAAAAAACTTTTTTAATATTTTTTATTCATTTTAGAAAACTAAAGATGTTTTCTAGTTTTGTATTCAAAAATGTATTGCAAGTAATAATTTTTTCCTTCAAAAATGTATTATGGCAATAATTTTTTTTCCTTCAAAAATGTATATTTTTATATAAAAGTTTATTTTTATGAGTATATTTCTATAAAAGTCTATTTGTCATCTGTATCCATTGTTTCCAGAGATATAAATCTGTTTTCAGTTGAATTTCCTGTTTTTAAAGGAAAGTGTGATCTATCGATCTTGGGTTTTTGTTTTGGTTTGTCCGGAGGTTTTTTTTTCTTCTTTTTCTTCATGTGCTGAATTTGAAGTTTTTCCAGTCAGCATTTGTGTAGTTGTTGCTTTTGAAGAGTTTACATTTTTGGGTTGTGTTTGGGGTTTTGAAGTAGCTGAGTTTTTATTTTTAATGTTTGTAGGTTGGTTTCAAGTTTTGTTTTATTTATGTTCTTTAATTCTTAAGTCAGTTCCCTCATCTCTTTGAGTAGTTTTGTCATGTCTTCCATTTTAATGTTATTTTTGCAGTTTTGTTTGTTATTTTTGAGGGTATTTCTTTGACTACTTCTGCGTATTTTGCAGTTTCTACCATTTGTCTTGCCTCCAGGTAGGTTACGTTTTTTGTGCATTTTGAACAAATTCTTTTCCTTTCTTCCATGTTTCACAGTTTCTGGAATCGGCATGATGGTTTCCTTGGCAACTGATGCATTTATAGTTTTTTTGGCAGTCTATATACATATCTTGTTCTCCCCATCTTCCGTATATTGGTAGATGTGTACAACGGTCCTGGTGGTGTCCATATCTTTGGCATTTATAACATCTCAAGGGGTTCGGGATGTACTGCTCTATTTTTTCTATATTGTATCCGATTTTTAGTTCCTTTGGTGTGGTGGGTGTATTGAAGGTCATGATGTAGGTATTTGTTTCTTTTATTTTTCCTTCAGTTTTAATTGCGATTCTTTTCACCTCTGTTACTCCCTGGCTTTTCAATTCTTTTTTTTATTTCTTCTATTGAGCATAGAGTTAATTCTCTACTGCGTATCACACCTTTAGAAAAATTTAACCTTTCATGACGGTTGGCTTTAACCTTCAGGTTATGAAACTGATTCATTTTTTGGAGGGAATTTGCATATTTTTAGTTTTCTATTTCAACATCAATGTTCTATTCCTCAGTTTTTTTAACTGTTTTGAAGGTGATGTTTTGGGTTATTACTTTTTGAATAAGGAAAGGTGACAGTGTACCTAGGGGAGTTTTCTCGACTGATTCTAATACAATAAATCAGGGGAAATGATTCTTTATTATTGTTTTCATCCTCAAAGTCTAAATCCATATGTAGTTTCTAGAAGGTTTTTCTGGTAGCCATTTATTATTTTCTTCATTATCCGTGCTCCCCACCAACATCAGAGTCCAGTGTTGGGTAGCAGCCAGGGAGATAAACCATTCACCCTGGCACTACAGGGCTACATGAATAGTATACTCGTGTATGGGAAAGGTCTCGAGCACCCATATGTCTTTAGTTTTACTGGCCAAGTTCAAAGGCACTTCAGGTGGTACACAGCTGTGTTGTGATCTTTTCTTCTCACATCGATTGAACCTAAGCCACAGCTTTCCATCATATTTTTTGGGTACGCTGTGAGTATAGTTAGTTTAGGGTTTGGGACTGGGAAAGTTGTTAGTTGTAGTTGTTTTGAGGTGACATGACTAGCCAATTGATCGAATCAGGCCTCAGGGACCTCCCGTCTAGCCCAAGTAAGGTCCAAAGTGGTGTGTTACAGAGTCATGGCCACTTAACTCCTGGGTCATGACTTGCTCAACCACCAGGATTCCATCCCCAGGCATTACGGGTTGCCACCCACAGTCAACAAGTGGCTCCATTGAGAGACTTTTACCCTCTGCAGGGGTTCAGTTGACATATTCTAAAGCCCAGCCTACAGGGCTGGCTGATGTTTTGTTTACCATTCCAATAAAGAAATAAATAATGTTTATTGTTTTTGTCAATTCTCAAGAACAAATAATATATAAAAATTCACCTTAGGTTTTATTTCAAGTCCACTGATCACTTTTAAAACAGTAAACATTACTGAGAGAGTGAAGGTTGTTAAAATAAAAGTGGGATCATGGAAAAAACTGTCCTTTTGATACACTGTTTTTTTTTTTTGTTTTGCAAAAAGGTTCTTATTTGCCTAAGAGCTTTTGGGATTCACCTGTTTAGGTCAACTTAAAGATCCACAACTATCTTTTTTTCAAGTCGCAGAAGATATATATTTAGTCTGAAATATGTAGAGATAATGACAAGGAAACACGTTATTTTTAACAAGACAAGATAATTTATTTACAAATTTACACATTTGAAGTTTCAGTAGCTTGTTTCAGAACAAATAATCAAACATTAAAGATTCATAGCTTCAATGAATTGTCAAAAAGAGAAAATGTTTATATTAAATCATCAGACACAAAGTAATATTCCAAAATGCTTAAAAACAATTGAGAGATTTTGTTTCTCACATAAAAGTTATCCGGTTATATTCAACATTAATAAAAAGATATATTTTAAGGTACTTAGCTTAGGAGTTGAATAGAATTCTTTGAAATTCCCCCCAGCTCTCATTAGAGGCGGATAATGTATTAGAGTGTAATTCAATACCAGCTTTCTTCAGAAGCATGGAACTTTGTCTTTCTCTCTTTATTCAGAAGCATGGAACTTTGTCTTTCTCTCTTTATTCAGAAGCATGGAACTTTGTCTTTCTCTCTTTCTTCTCTTCAATTCAACTTTTTCTACCTGTTTATATCAAAAAGAAATTTAACATCAGCTTGTTACTTTTTCTCACTTTGTAAGGCGCTCCCATTTCACTGGTCAAAATAAATTTTCATGTAAACTCTTTCAACTTTGCCTTGTTCTTTTCTTCAGCCCTGAGCCAATCCCTTTTTGTATTGGTCAAAATAAATTTTGCACAGGCTCACAAATTTGAAAACAGTGAAGAAAAGAGAGTTATTTTTATTTTATATTCACCACAAGTCACATTCATTTTGATGATCAATCAAGTTCTATAAAAATGAATGTTGTTATTGTAAATGTTGTTATTGAAAATGTTGTTACTGAAAATGTTGTTATTGAAAATGTTGTTATTTCTCCAGCAGTAAGTAAAATCTCAGCAATAAAATTTTCTCCACTGAAGATAAATTGTTTCAAACTTTTCTGCAATCTATTTCACATTCACTACACACACACACACACACACACACACACACACACACAAAATAAAATCCTGTAGAGACATTATCTATATAAATAAAAATGTACTTGTCTGTTTGTTACTATCCGCTAATCTCTAGATAGTAACAAACAGACAAGTACATTTTTACGGCTGCACCAATTGTTTAGAAATTTTACTATCGCATTTGAATTGAATACAGATGTGTTTTTATATACCTTATATTAAAGATATTACAATATTAAAAAAAATATATTTTGCAAAGTTGATTAGAGCTGATGAGAGCAGAACCAAAAATACTTTCATTTTCAATATGAACACCTTTACAGAAAACTTTGTTATTTCATAGAAAACATAGGAAAAGTTCACATTTGAGGTAAAACTTTTTTTATTATTATTTCTTTTTTGGTGAGCATAAACAACAGAAATCTCTTCCATTTTTTAAAAAAAAGTTTTATATTTATTTTTTTTTCAACGAATTATAATTGATATCCCATTTATTTCGTTGATTTAGTAAATAATTTTTTTTTAATCTAAGCCATTTCTTATTTCTTTTTTGTCGGGCTTATATAACAGACTCTCTTTAAAAGATTTCTGTTTATTTTTTTTTCAACAAATTATTATCGATAAGACACTAAGCTTTCATGTAAAAAAAAAAATTCCGAAAAATTTATTACTTTAACATTTTTCTGTGGGGTGCTCATTTAATCAAAATTTGCTGTTTTACATTTTAATTCTTCTTTAGTTCTTCCCCCCTCCACCTATATCATCCTGGTATATCATAATTTTTATCTTTTTCAAATCAGATTCTTTCTGTTAACATCTAACACAGATGATCCCTCAAGTTTGGAAGACCGATTGTCTCCCCATGAACCTGAGAGGGGCCGCCAGGGGGACGAGAGGAAGAGGAGAAGGCCACGAGGGATTATATTCTGGATTATATTCTCTTAGAGACCCAGTCACACACGACATTTGGTCAAATAAATATCCTATTTATTATACTTACACCTTGTTGTTTATCTTCTTTAACACTTTCAATTGCTTTTCGAAAAATATGGCTGGAAGTTTTTATCACAAACAACTGACAAATTTATCTTAAGCCTATAAGGGTGTTTATCATTTTATTTCCTTGAATTTCTCACAAATTTCTATTTGATTGTATGATGACTTAAGACCAATTTTGGAAAGTACTCTATTTTTGATAAATTGTGGTTCATGGTTTTGATATTTATCAAAAGAAACAAATCTGAACATATCTGGTGATTTACCCCTATCTTGTAATTACCACATATCCTTAAATCTCCATCAGGTTTCATTATCGCTACTATATTTCATGCCCAATTACTACCACATTGAGTTATTCTTTCTAATATGCCTTGTATCATGTTGTTTAATTTGGCTACTATCAAAGGTAGAATATGAATTGGAACTTTTCTTGACTTTATACACTTGGGAGTGATAGTTTTCTTTTAGTCAAATACTTGCTTTATAGCCTTCCAATAATCCTATTTCATTTTCTTCTGCTGCCATGAAATTGATTAATCTCACTGAATCTACTTTTAAAGTATCAATCCCTAGTAACATGTGATCTTTATTGCATGCTACAACTGTCATGGAAGTTATTTTAAAACACTTGTCAGTTTCAAAATTGCCTTGAAATTTACCCATTGTTTTTATAGTTGTTCCATCAAATTGCTTTAATTGGATGCTGCTTTTATGTATTTAGTTCGTCCTAATTTTATCCAGAAATTTTTAGGTATCACTGTAACTTCACTGCCTGTATCAACTTGCATGTTAAATATTAGGTCATTTATCCTTATTTTTTCTCTGCTTCTTTTTTGTGCATTCATTGTAAATATTTCAGCTTCTTCAGAGGTGGTTTGAACAGTTTTTACTTTTTGTATTTGCTTTTCATATTTTTTTTTTTTTTTTAATCATATCACCCCAAGCAAGGTGAAAACGCCACTGATGCACAGGGGGCTATGTAAGAGTGAAAAGATTGGAAAAGAGAAAAGAGAAAAACCGGAAACCACATCCTAAACAGGAAACAAGGGATGAGCCTCTTCACCTGTTCAATAGACGTGGGTGGAGTGTGAACTAGGCGATAGTTTAGTCTATCTACTACAATTGAAAAAAATAAAATAAAATCAAAAATGAGTGGAAATATTGGAAAGGAGAAAAAGAGAAAACCGGAAACCACATCCTAAACAGGAAACAAGGGATGAGCCTCTTCACCTGTTCAATAGACGTGGGTGGAGTGGGAACCAGGCGATAGTTTAGTCTATCTACTCCAATTGAAAAAAAATAAAAATAAAAATAAAATGTGAAAAGAGTGAAAAGATTGGAAAAGAGAAAAAGAGAAAAACAGGAAACCACATCCTAAACAGGAAACAAGGGATGAGCCTCTTCACCTGTTCAATAGACGTGGGTGGAGTGTGAACCGGGCGATAGTTTAGTCTATCTACTCCAATTTGCATACATTCTGAAAAGGATGTTTTTTTTGCAATTTGAGCCTATTTTTCTTAGTGCTGGTCATTTGTACTTGTCTCTCTCATGACTTTTTCAACAATATCTACATTTAATTATGGATTTAGTTTTGCTCATTCTGTACGCTTCAAAATCTTTTTGTTGATTAAATTCTCTAACTCTAACTTAAAACTCGATGCTAGTTTCCAAACTCATTCTGCTACCCTGCAGACATTCTAGTATTTTTCGTTTGTGGTTTTGGTCTTGCACGCCTTCAGTTACCCTAAGGAGAATTAATTCATCTTTGATAATTATTTCCTGTGCTCCCAACTTTTCAAATTCACAAGAGTTGGGTCATTCTTTCAATCTATTGAAGTATTGTATAAAGGACTCATTTGGTGCTTGTCTTGTTTCTTTCAGTGATTACTAATCTTTTTTTGGTCTTATGTTCTTTTATATAATTTTCACAATTTCCTCTCATTCACTCAGGTAAAACATTGTCGTAATTTTCTTCACAGCTTTGCACCCAACTGTAAATGCAATAAATCGGTTATCGTGTGTTCTCCTCCGTCGGTCTTTGTGTCTCTTAATTTTTTTATTCTTGCAAATGCAGCAAAAGTTCTCATCCATGCTTCTATGTGTTCTGGGTCATCCAGCAAATTTAAGGATCCTATCAGTGGCACCATTGTTATATATTGCATTTTTTTTTGTGTGTGTAGTGGTAGTCGTAGCAGAGCTCTCCATGTTGACAGAGTATTCTGCGTCTTATCTTGCCAGTTATTCTCTATTTGTGTTTGCCTATTAATTTGCATGTCATACTACATTCATCTTTATTTTTATTATTATAACATTTCAGACATTGTAACCTCTGGCCTTCTTCAGATGTCTGTAAATCTGGATAACCTGCAGGGAATTTCAAATTGAACCTTTTATTTAAGCTACAGGTGAAGATTGTACTATCTGACCCAAGAACTCACAATTACTCTGCCAGAGAAATGGTGGCAGAAAGAGCCAAGCTTAATAGCAAAGCTTCAGCAGTAAATAAGAGAAATGGTGTCAAAGAGAGACAAGCTTAGCAAAGTTGCAACAGAGGAGTCAATAAGAATATTAGGTTTAGGACTTGAAGTTCTTCATTCATAATTGTCCCTTAAAAATTGAAGCATTGGTTTATGAATTTGGTATGAAATTTTCAACACAATTACACGCTGACATAAATAATGTATTAAAATACAAATTTTTATTCTACTCAATAACAGGTAATATTTACAAACAGGCCAGAAAATTCCATAATAGAATACAGTCAGTCAGTTAATTGCTTTATGTGATACACACTTGGGTGATCATGTCTCTTTCGAGATATGACTGACTAGGCAGAAGATTTCCCCATAGTAGGTAGCCATTTTTTTTTGCAGTAGACCAGTTGCCAACCAAGGCTTTAGAACCCAATCTGTGATTCTATTCAACTCATAGCTGGAGGGAGAAGTGATGGATTAATATCTTTCGCAATGGTGTTTGCGAATAAGTGAATGAAATGAATTCAACTGGAATTCAAACTCAACTCTCTGATTTCTCGATATCCATTACATTATAATGTACATCCAACAGTGTTGGTAAAATTCGCCATAATTTATGGATAAAGTGCAGGGATCAGTGTATGTATTGATTATAATAAAGAATCAATCTCCCGAATGTATATTATATAGCAACAACAGTTCATCATGGTCACAAAGTAAGGGATTGAATGTAATCTTGACAACGTTCCTGGATATAGAGTATCTTCTTGGCATCTGTTGACCATGTCCGTCATAGTATATGGATAGAGAGCATCCTCGCCACACGTCATCTGTTCAATGAAACAACGTCAAAGATTAACACTCCTGAATCAGACACAGTCTTGAATGGGATTTGATCTTGAACAATCAGAAAAATATGGCCACCTTTTATACATTGAATATTTTGAGCTTCCTGATTGGTTAAGCCTTCTATTGGTGAACTATAAGTTGCTTAGAACTTAACATTTCCATGTGAAATAATTGATCAATCAGAGAAAACTAAAACCCTGTTTTTGTCAAGCCTACTTTCAGGAAAAATTTCTCATAAAAACCCACAAATCTTTCACTTTCAGCAGAAAAAATGTGACTGTCTCCAAGCCATTCAAGCACAAGATGTGACTACATAGCTTCCCCCTTCCCTAGCGCATGCTGAAAGAAACAAGTGTTGGTATTTTCAAACAAATCATCTCTGACAATGGCTTGAACAGTCAGTGAATGATGATAAAAGTATGAAAATCTTTAATAAACCAAAGTTTTTCTGTGGGTCAACAACCCAAAAAGGTTTTAACTCAATTCAAGACTATTTCGGAATTTATTCACGTATGTTTGTAAAAGCAAATGATTTATTCAACAGTTGTACCCATTTTATCTTTATTTTTATCTTAATATTGTTTGATATTCAGACGTTCGGATTTCTAATATGAAAACTGGATGATATATGTCCTACGAGAATAAGGCAAAGTATTCCAACATCTGTCCTCTGTTCTCTTAAATTTAATCAATAAATTATCAAGAAAAACACAGCAACAAATTTACAGATCTTTTGAATTTAAGTATTAGACTGGTGTTAAGAACTCATCAGTTTACAGTTGAGCTGGTTAGACGTAACCGTGAATACTATTCTAACAGTTTTTCTCACACTTCTTACTTGTAGAACTCCCTTCCAGCTCCAAAATTCCAGTCAGCTTTAATCTGCAAAAATTTAAACGCAATGTTAATCGCTATCTAATGTCCTCTTGATTACTCTTTTCTCTTCCCACTGATTAATAATGTTTCTGTTCAAAATTCTTTCACACTCTGTATCCCCTTGTGTTTTAGTGACTTTTCTGATATATATATATATATTTGCATGTGTAGGTATTTATTCAACTTTTCTTTATCTAATGCATGACCAAGTTCATTTTAGATTAGAATTTTTTAAATGAGCAATTATATGTCTCATGAGTTAGACTGGCATGTTCATCTTAGTTTTAATTTGTTTTAAATTTTTAATCATTTTACCACAAGCAAGGGGAGACTGCCACTAGTGTGTAGGGGGATTGCAGTGAGAGAAAAGACTGGTTACAGTGGGTATTTAAGAAAGGATAAAAGATGAATGGGATTCAAAAAGATAAAAGATGGCAAATGATGTTTCACTTAAATTTTAGGAGATTGTAGCTATCAGGGAAGCAAGTATATGGAAGGGAGTTCCACAGGTTGGAAGTGCAAGAAAATAAACTGTTGGAATAAAAGTAGCAGTTACACTAAACTATTTCAATAGTAAAAGGGTGGTACCTTGATGCCAATCTGGTATCATGTTTAAATTCATGTGGACAGGGCACCAGGGCAAAAAGCTCGTCAGAACAGTTGCTATGAAAGTATTTGTAGAAAAGGCAGAGGGAAGCCATGTCACAGCTGTGAGAAAATAACCAAAATCAAGACAGGATGGATTACATTGCAGATTTTTCTTTGGAGTTTTTTTTTAGAATCTTGAGATAAATAGCAGGAGCACCTTACCAGATATGGCAACAGTATTCAATGCATGGGAGAATGATAGATTTTTAAATATGCAAGATGGATTCTGAGAATAAAACTTTCTGCTCTCACTCAGAGATCCAATCTTCCTAGCAGTGGATGCAGCTGTAGATCTGAGATATTCAATCCACTTGAGGTTGACTAAAAAAGTGAGGCCAAGGGGGCCCAGTGTGCTGATCTCAGAGACTTTCATCAGCCATGCACAAAAGTTTCTCTATGGTGATTAAAGGAAAGCAGTTTCGTTTTGAAGGCATTGAAATTTACAAGCCATTTCTTGCCCCAGTTAACCACTGATTAGAAGTCCATTTCAAGAGAAGTTGCCAGGTTTGCTTTGTTAGCCTTGGGAGATTTCCTATTGAGACGGGAGTAAATGGTGGTATCATCTGTTTAGATGCCTACTTGGGAATTGATGACATCTGGAAGATCATTGGCGAAGTTATATCAATTTTAATATTTATCTCAGCTATTTTATTTACAACATTTCTACTGTGTATCTCTTAGGTTAATGAATTAAAAGCATTACTTAAAATATTCCTGGTAATTACAAGTTCAATCCTAGTTGGTACTGGAAAGTTATATATTCTGATTCAGTGGAGAAAACAATCTGTGAAACATCAATTAAACCAATACAATCTAGTTAGGTGGTGTTGGTTAACCTGGTGAATATTAACTGATATGAATTATCTCCCCTTAAGCATGAAAATGGTATGAGAAAAATCTAACCCATGAATTTTTTTTTTTTAATCATATCACCCTGAGCAAGGCAGTTCAATAGACATGGGTGGAGTGTGAACCGGGCGATAGATAGAACTTGAAAACTATCTACTGAACTCCAATTGAAAAAAAAACATGGTGGTGGATTACTAAGTTTTAACTTAGTAAAAGTCCAGTCAAGAGATATCTGCTAAAATCAAAAATTAAAGAAAACCAATTAAACATGAAAAGCTTAAAATTTAAAATTAGGCAGAGAGAGAGAGAGACAGAGAGAGAGAAAAAAAGACTTACTTTAAGAATATTTCAAACAAACAAAACAGAATTCCAACATGACACGAGGGTCTTTGAATTTTGGTCACACCAAGATGGCCAATGAGAGTTTGAATAAAGGAATCAGGTTCAAGATTCTTATAAAATTACCAAGTACAAAGACACACACCTGAAGAATGCTGTGGGTGTGGCGACTGAAATGTAAATATCACAGCCAAGCATGTTGGTTAGAATATGGCATATTTATCAGGCATTGAGTTGGATTCAAATTCACTGGAACATGTGCAACAGTGTTGATATAAGCATTTATTAGATTTATCTTAATTTGGTCTCATATTATACGGGCATCCAATGTAGAATGAATTCAGTTATCTGTATAAAAAGCCGATTAGCTATCGTATGTCAGAGTATACATAATAAAGTTTTAAAGCAAATTTAAATTGTTTAATGCAAGGGAGGTGACTGACAAATTTATAGTGTTTGAATACACTCCCTTTTCTTACATGTATCTTTTCTTTATTTTATTTAAAATTTGTACAATTTCCAATCTTCTTATTTATTTAATATCGAAATTTTGTTTTAAAGTATAAATTGGGAATAGAGATGATTATCCTTCAGATTCCACAAGAAATCATTTCTTTTTCAAAAAAGTGTTTTTGTTTATTCTGATTTGTCTAAAAATTTCTTTTTTCTCTACTCATTCACCGATAAAGCAGCATAGCATGATGGGTTAAAAAAAAAACAGTTTTATCATCAAAATGTTTATTATTATTAAGGGAAAAGAATCATAGTTGTCGTTATTTTTAAAAAAATTTAATCTTCTTTTCTAACACGTTCGAAATTTTGTTTCATTTGGTAATTAATTTGTTTTTCATCAGCGATTTACTCGATGTTTAGAGGTTACTTCTCTGACAAACGTATTTATACACAAGTCGGTTTTTTTTGGCGTTGAAAGATATTAATTTGGAAATTTTTGCAAAAATCAACTAATTGTCTGATCTTAATGAAACTTTCAAGACTTATTCACGAACGAATTAAATTTTATGCAGTTATTATTTTTAGAAAATCTTGGGAAAACTTCTTTTTTTTTTTTGACATCTGTTACCCACGTCAATTCTGGTTATCATCATACTTCCAGATGTGTGTAACACAGGGGCTGTATAGGATACAAAACCTATATCATCCATCAACCAACTAAAACACACAAAATAAATTGCACACCCGCAAAATCAGATTCAAACGACTACAGTGTTGTGGACTGGACAACGTGGTAGTAATTTGAAAGTGAAGTCACCATTAAAGTAGACTGGTTGTCCAATCCACCACATTAATAATAAAAATAACTCAGAGAACAATATAACAAGAATAATAAGAATGTATTAAACATAGTTACAGGATTGATTATTTTGTGCATGCAAGATTTAGTGGAGAAAGTTCTCTTGGATGCTGAAGAAAATGTATCAATGTTCATACTTGAAGAGTTCCTGAAAAAGGGAAATATGATGTTTGTACTAATCAGTAGTTGAATATAATTATATATGTAGTGAAGTATGCTTGAGAGAGAGAGAGAGAGAGAGAGAGAGAGAGAGAGAGAGAGAGAGAGAGAGAGAAATATTTTTGGTGTAACTAATTGCTAAGCGCAATTAGCGCAGTATGTGAGTTGGAAAGGGACTAACGGCATTCGGACTGTTAGCTCCGAAAAGCAGTTTCCAACTGGTCTAAACACGTGTGAACATCAGCTTATATATTTCTGAATGACGCGCAGGAAAAAAAGGTTTCACGTGCGGTACTAATGTATAAGTATGTGCGTATATGTTTGTGTACGTGCGTACATGGTGATATGTGTATAAGTATGTACATGCATGTAGAAGTGATTATACATAGCCCCCCCGCTAAAATTGGAAAAGTTTTTATGATTTTTTAAAATTTGACTAATTATCAATAATGTCTGTACTTTGATGGCCAATGCCCTTTCCTTCCAGTCCCCCGCGTGTGTATGGGCCTGGTCTGTGGAAGGGGTGAAGGTGATTGGTAATGTGGCGGGTGGATTTGGGAAAATTACATTAGGTTCTTTTGGCTGATGAGTGTCACTTTCAACATAGACTGGTTTGAGACGCTCAATATATATGTTAGGTTTCCCTGAAGGTAGCTGTATGGTATAGTACTTCTCCGCACTTTTTTAAAACGCGGAATGGACCGCTGTAAGGAGGAAAGAGTGGTCTTTTCACAGCATCCTAGCGGATGAATACGAATTCGCAAGTTTTTAAGGATTCAGGGATGTGTATGTCTCGACTGGAAGTCCGAGAGGGACTGAAAGCTATTTTTGACATTTTGTTCTGTAAAAGTTGGACGAAAATCGCTGTAGACTGAAATTGGGCTTTATGCTCGAAGAACTGTCCAGGTAAGACCAATGACTTTCCAAAAACTAGCTCAGCTGCAGAGCTGTCCAAATCTTTCTTGATTACTGAGCGTAGTGAAAACATGATCAAGGGTAGGTTATATCTACCCATGTATGTGGGTCGTCGAAGCTGGCCAATGCTGCTTTAATCTTCGACAATTCCATTTAAGCTGGGTGATAAGCGGTTGTAGAAATGTGTTCGGCACCCATTATTTGCACAAATTCATGGAATAAAGTGGACTGTCTACGGTCCACGGTCCGTGGTGATGACTGTCGGACAACCGAAGAGGGAGATCCATTCCCTCATGATTGTTTTTTACTACAATATCCGCTGTAGTAGCGTGCAGTGGAATTGCCACAGGCCACCTGGTGAATCTGTCGATGATAGATAATATGTATTGACAGCCTTGGCTCTGTGGGAGGGGACCGACCAAGTCGACATGAATGTGTGTAAATCGTCCATCTGGTTCTGCAAAGGTGCCCGGGGGTGACTTAACATGGCGGTGCACCTTGGTTTTCTGGCATTTAATGCAATGTAGCGTCCATTGTTTAATGTCTGCATACATACGTGGCCAAACAAATCTCTCAGATATTAACTTATCGGTACCTCCACGACCCAGGTGAGACATCTCATGAAAATGATTGAAGAGTTGTCTCCTCATTGAAGTCGGTACAACTGGACGCGGGTTAGGTGTACTGACGTCACACAATATAGTTCTGTGACAGAACGGTAGAGGACGATCTTCAAACTTCAACGATGAATCCTAATGTAATTACATAAGCGTAGGGTTATTTTCCTGCTCCAGTGAAAAACTCTCAAGGTCTTGTGGTGATACCGAGTAAAAGCGATGGACCGGATGTTTGCGCTTTCACGACCAAAAAGCAAATGACGAAAAGTTGTCGCTACGCCGCCGGCTCCACGCAGATGTTCCGGTTGAAAATTCAAAATTAATTAAATATTAAATTTCCAGTTCGAGAGCCTTCGTGAATTTTATTTATCAGCCAATGGGAAGCCCAGAACCAAATACAAGTGTGAAATCCCAAATGAGCTGCTGTGATCCAAAAAGAAGATATAAAACGCGGATACAGAAAGCATTTACAGGCAGACCGACTCGAGGAAAAGAGAGTAATTAGTATCTCACGTGACCAAAGTCAAAGGGCTTACTACGCTCGCCTCCCTTACCTCTTTCCTTCTTCCCTGCCTCAAAAACTACTTACTGACCTAAGGAGCGAATACATCAAAGTCATTCCTTACTTACATGCTCCCAAATTCCTAAGCATTCATTCTCTTTCAGCATTTTATTGCCATGAACATTTTAACCTCCGTTGGACCTATACTTCATGTATTACTTCAATTGTAAAAACATTAATTGGTATGTGTTATATATAAAATGTTATTTTTCTACTCAAATTGCCTTTCTTGATTTGTAATCATTTTATGACTTATAGTGGGCTCTCTACAACGAGGCCAAATTCCGTTAACCTGCAACAGTATACAACTACTCTTCACTAGAACGGACTCTCCACTACTAACAGAAAAGAATAGATCAGCAACCCCCTATAGTCTAAGACTTGCGTGGTGCTAAAACGTGCTAAGTACGACTCCTTTATTTGTTTTGCCTTCTCTTTCTCTCAACCTGTCGCAACCTACTAAAAAGAGGAAGGTCAAAGACTTTACATTCCGCTACTACACAACCATGAACGCTAAACTGCGGACATTTTTTAAATACCTGCACATTACTACTACGAACAATTTTAACTACAAAACTGCATGCATTTTCTCAATGAACATTTATCTTTTCGAAAATATACTATAATGTTCAGTTAACGAATTTCACTTGTATTTTTCTTCTTACACTTTTTTCATTCTATAAATAAATCTTTGCTTTAATGTACACACGAGATATTTTATCCTTTCACATTTCAACATTCGACCTTCAACCTTCTGAAAAATAAATTGTGGGGACTTCGGACGTGTTTGGCACAAGGCCAATTAACCAAGCATCACGGAGCCCCCCTACAGCGGTCATCACCTACTTGAAAGGTCTGCGAGTGAGATCTCGGTGATTAAGAAATACTTTTATTCTAAATTTCATGCCATAAACAAGTAATATTTGTTTTAAATATGATTAATTTAACTCTAAATTTGCTAATTTTTCAAAAATAACGTGTCACAGATGTACATTTTATTTCTGCAAGATTTTTAAAACCGAGAATTAACTTTTGTTTACAAATGTGTCGATTGCTCAAAAAAAAAAAAAATGGCCGAAAAATTATTAAACATTTCAAAATTTTAGATTGCAAGGAATATAATTTCCGTTTGAAATACACCCGAGTATTTTGCTTACTGGAAATAGTTAATTTAATCATTTAGCTTTCAATTAAGCTTAAATAAAATTGTTTTTTTATTTAAAAAAAAATCAATTTAAAACTTAGGCGTCGAAAATTAGTGGAGGTACCTACTTTTTGGTATCAGTCAGTAAGTGCCATACGTGATAAACACTTGGATGATCATGTCTTTTTTTATTCATGACTGATTAGGCAGTACATTTTCCCGCAGTAGGTTGCCATTTCTTTCTGAAGTAGATTGGTTGACAACCAAGGCAATAGAAACCAACCTGTCCTGATATTTAACCCATAACCGGAGGGAGAAAAGATGAATTCATACCTTTCCCAAGGGTATTTGCGTGTAAGTGAATGCAACTAATTAAACTGAAATTCGAACTCGGTTCTGCTGTTTTTAGTTTGTTTGTTTTTTTTTTTTTGGTATAGATATTTAAAAAGAATCACTGACTACGCAATATCGGAAGAGCATTTCTGAATTAATATAATTTCTTATTTCTCGTTATCGTAACGTTCTGAAGAGAAATTTTATTTCTTTTCAGAAAATAAAACTTCCTACAATATCATTTTCGCTACTGCCCGAAGTAAATAACGAAGTTAAAAAAAAAAAAAATGCAAATGCAATTTAAGTTATACAAAGAAAAAAAAACAAACACTTTATTGCTAAGCAAATAACTAAGAAAAGGTTCTAGCAAAAAAAATCTCCCCCTTTTTGCAGAGAATAGGATAACCTAAAACTAAAAAAAGAAAAAATAGCAAACCCAATACAATTTAAAAAATCAAATAAAATAAAAATAATAAATCTGCGTCGCTCTACTGTTTTGAATGTTACAAAAAGAAGAGCCTTAGCTCTAAACTTTTATAGTGGGTTGCTTATCTATTCCTTTTCCGTTAGTAGTGGTAGTCCGTTCTCGTGAAGGGTAATTGTATATTATTGCAGGTTAACGCAATTTGACCTTGTGGTAGATAGTCATAAAATAATTATAAAATCAAGAAAGGCAAATTGAGTTGAAAATAACATTTATATATACACATATCAATTAATGTTTTACAATTAAAGCAATACTTGAATATAAAGGTCCAACGGGGATTAGAATGTTCATGGCAAATAATGATCTGAAAAAGATAAAAGGCTTAGGAATGTGGGGAGCGGAGGTATGTGAGGAATGTCTTTGAAGTAGTCGCTCCTGAGGTCAGTAAGTACCTTTGAGACAGTGGAGAAGGTAAAGAGGTAAGCATAGTAGCCGCTCGACTTAAGTCAAGGGGAGACACTGGTTACTCTCGCCTGTCTGTCTGCTGGGGTCTTGTCTGTATCTGCTTTTTATATCTACTTTTTGGATCAAAACAGCTCGTTTTTGGATTTCATACTTGTATTTGATTCTGGGCTTCCCATTGGCTGGTAAATACAATTCGCGTAGGCTCGCGAAATGGAAATTTGATATTTGATTAATTTTTATTTTTCAACCGGAACATCTGCGCGAATACACCTGCGCAAAGACGATTTTTGCCCATTTTCTTTCTGGTCGGTATAGAGCAAACATCCGGTCCCTCGTTTTTGCTCGGTCGGTATAACCACACTTTCAAAAAGTTTATAAGTTCCTTTATTTTTCTATGTTTTTCTTTTCTTTCTTTTGGAGACGAAGTGGTGCTTCTTTAGAAGACCTGGCTCTTTTCGTTACTTTTTCATTGAATCAAAGAAGAAGTAAAGGAAATTAGCGAAGGAGAAGGAGAACGGATGTGTGTCGGGACGTTACGTCTGGGTCAGTGGTTTGAAGTTTCTTTTGGCACATCTTGGCGGTGTCTTAATCTCGCTTCCATCTCTGACTGATTCAACTTTCTTTCTTTCTTTTTATAGTGAAACTTTTTCACATCGGCTTGTTAACTTCTCTCTCAGTTTTGCAAATCGCTTCCTTTCATTGGTTAGAAAATTAACGTAACATCGGGTCACAATTGTCTTGTTTCTTCAGTCGATGGTCAATTCTTTTTCCTATTTGTCAAAATTAGATTTCACACGGGATTGTTAAATTTGTAAAAGCGAAGAGAAGAGTTACTTTTCATTACGTATTCACCGCATATAGAATAAAAAAATTATGTTCTTAAACTACTGGTTATATAAGGTTGCAAAATTAGTTTATTTATATTTTAAACTCTTGATTTTTGCCATGTTGGTCTTCCGCATTTCTTTAAGTTATATTTTTACTTTTTCCTGCGCTTTGTCGGACAAGAACAGATGTGCAATATGTCTATCCTTTGACCTCAAGGCGACTGCGTGTAAATTAAACGTTATTTTCATTCTTTCAGCATCACTTAAAAATCCCAGTTGATTAATCCTTAAATTTACTAACAGATTTCGAAACACATCTCTAGGACAAATATTTTAAATTTGGAGTTCACATTTTTCGTATACAATACAATGGCAGCACGATGAGATACGAAAAAAAAAACAAAAAAAAAACGAAGTACTAATGCTTTTTAAAAATATCTAAAAAGTTTATTATACGGTAATTAATTTTTCTTTTAATTCGGATTAGCTTTCCTTTCGGATTTTCAAACAGAACCGGATGTTCAAAGAAAGCATTTCATTTAAATTATTTAAAATGCGTTTTTCGGCTTTCTTTTTCAAAAGTCCGTCAAAAAGTCATAGGGAACCTAGTCAGTACAGCTCTATCAGGAGGGGGTAGGGTTAATCCTTGTCACCCGAGACGTCTCCAAATATGAAAATACCAATAGGTGGAATATGGTCTCATATGCTTATAACGCCCATTTTAAAATTGACCTTGTGCCACACTCCTTTCGAGTAGAAAGTAGTAGATTAATAACCCTACCAAACGCGTTAGAAAATAATGCGCTCTTCTGTTTCAGAAAATCAGAAATATCGTATTTTTATTGCAAGATGGCGACGCGGAGGGTAAGGTTGCATGATTCAGAAAGAAACAATTAGTTGGAAAACCAAACGTTTACTTTTTAGTTGAATAATGATCCCTGTTCATCTAACAGCTTGTTAATTTCTGCCAATGAAAACACTTGAAAACAGAGAAACTAACACTTTTTTGTATCTCATTAATTCAATAAACATTTACTCACAAAAATAAATTGTCTTGTGATTGTAGAGAGCGCATTATTTAACGTTTGTATTATTGCATGAACTAATTAATAGCACCTTCTGAAATTCAGAATCTGAATTATGTTATTCTGAGTATAAAAATCGATTTTATTTTCTAGTTTTTTTGTTTGTTATCATTTAACGTGTTGACAAATGAAATATTCAGTTGCCAAGTAAAAGAAGTGAAAAAAGAATGTCGCAAATTACAAAGTGGCTACGATGCAATGGAATTTCATTCGAACAATGAAATATTTTTATTTTTTAAGCAAATTTAAACAAAAATTAAATATTGAATAAAAAAAAAATTAAAAAAAAAAAACACCAATATTGTTATTTTTAAAATTTTTTAATGCCATGGTCCTTTAACTTAAGTGGCTACTTCACAAACTTTTCTTCACCCATTCTTTCTCTGTGACTTATTCTTTGGAAATATACAGATTTTATAAAATAAAAAAAATGGAGTATTTCCCATTGACTTCTCTACTACAGCTTTAAATTCACAGTTGTACTTTACTTAGACTGGCTGTCATTCAAGGCTAAAAGAAAGTCTCTACTTCAATCATTTAAATCCATATTTTGAGGAAGAAAGGGTGGATTCATGCCTTTCCTAAAGGCTCGCCGATATGCTACGCACACATCTTCATAAAAAATGAATTGTTACATTGTACATCTAAGTGATAGATTAAAATAAAAGTAGAATCATAAAAGTAAAACTTAAGTTGCAACTTTAATGATTCAGTACTGAAGACGAAAGACAAAAATTTTAAATACTTTTTTGTGTTATGAGCACTGAAAAAAAACCTAAACTTTTAGTTTGTTTTTTGCACGTCTAATTAACGATCCTTATTTGCTTGCAACGTTAAATCTTTGACTCAGAAAGTAAATTATATTTCAAGCCAAGTCTGTTCTACGAATTTTTTACGAGGTACCACAAAAAAAAAAAAAAAAAAATGATGCGTTTTTTTTTCCGAAATGAAAGCCCACTTTAAAAAAAAGTGCCCCAAAGAAAGAAGTGTATTCAAACGGAATTTTCAATACGTATTACTATTCTTTAATGAATTGAATGAGTTGTATAAATGAAGCTTATTAAAAAATAACTTCGTGGAAATATTTTTAGGGTTCAGTTTCACTCTCCCCCATCACCTTCCAATATCGTGCATACGTTTTTTTAACTTTTGGTGGTGGATGTTCGCGAATTCTTTTTAAAGAAAATCCCTAAAGATGTTATGTGCAATATCAAATGTGAACATATCGAAAATTCGTCCAGAGCCCCAAAACTAAAAGTAACGCAATTAACAATAAGTCAAAAAAATATTTTTGTATAGAGTTGGTGAATGGAGATGTTGATTATGTTTATTTAATTGGCCTTGTGCCAAACACAAGAGTAGAGTCTACAATTTACTCCAGATCATCAGAAGTTTGTTAAACAATGTCTCGCTTGTATGGATCATAAGTGGAAATTGAACAGAATAACATTCATTTGTGGAAAGTGAAATTATTAACTGTGGAAATGTTCTTAGAGAAATAGTCGTAAATAGTTAAAAATGAATCCCGAGTTTGTTTGTTGTAGTAAGGTCTTTGATCCTTTCTTTCCTTTTGCGACCGGCAACTAAGTGAAGAGGAAGAAAAAGCGATAAAGGAAAATTATCAACGTTAATTTTAAGAGTCAGTTGAAGTGTGTTTATTGTTCTTGTTGCCTTCTTCATTTTGTTCGTGGTGAGTGGGTGGAAGACGAAGAAGAAGGGATAAGGGAACATTTCACGCGAGAAGAAGAGGGAGACACTTGTGTCTGATCAGCGGTTTAAAATATCTCATGTCACATTGTGGCTAGTTGAATGTTTCCTGCTTCCTTCTTCCCTGTCTGAATTGTCCAACTTTCTTTCACTATTTATATCAAATAATGTTTTGATATTTTCTCTCAGTTTTGTAAATCGCTCCCCTTTCATTGGTTAGAAAATAATTCACGCTTGCTGGCGAATTTGCAAACATTGAAGAAAATAGAGTTATTTTTATCTTGTAGCCTCCACAGGTACTCGCATAATTTAAAACATTATTGTCTTTCAGGTTTGATAGAAAAAATTTAAACTTGATATTTATATAAATAAAGACAAAAGAAAAAATTATCTTAGTCAATTCGTTTCATTCTCTGAGAGAATTTATTAAAAAAATATTTGTATTTTTTCAGTCTGATTTTGAAATTCTTCCTCTAACATTAATAAGGTGTAAAGTTTGTAATTTTTGAACATGAAATATTTTTTAAAAACTTGTTTTAACAACTTAAATTATATTTTATATAATTGCTCAAAAAAGAAATATTTCTGAATTACTACCTTTAAATGCACATAATATATGATTATTCTGAATTTTAAAATTATGGACCGCGTTGAGTACAATTAAAGACAAGTATAAAATAATAAAATCAATGTATTAAACTCAAAAGTAAAAAAAAAAACAACTTAATCATAATGTAGTACTTTTTAATTTATTTGTTTAAACATTATTTCTAATGGATACTCGTATTTGTGTAGATAATCTGTTTACTTGATTATAATTAAACAGTATATTTATTTAGGTACCACCAGTAATGTACTGAAAAAACAACATAGTATGAAGAAAGAAGACCTGAAACTTGATAAAAATGAAGTTTTTCATCAAAATGTTTAATTTATCAAGAGGAAAGATCAAAGTATTTTTAATTATTTGTAACACATTAAAAATTTTGATAAAATATCTCGTTTTGATTTTCACCAGGAGGTAACCAAATTATTACCAGAATTTACAATGGATAATATATGTAACTCATTTTTTTTTCCCTGTAAAAAACACATTGATTTTGAAATTCTTGCAAAAATAAATAATTGCCGGATTTTATTGAAACTTTCAGGACTTATTCACAAATTAGTTATTTTTTAAAATTATTAATTTTAGAAAATCTTGGTAAAATATATATATATATATATAAGATAATTTAATTTGAAACATGAATACCAGTTTCTTAGTTATTGTACTGCTGGTGATCTATATTTCTTTATTTTTTTATACACTTTTTAAGGCAGAGGTTACAGTATGAAATTAGAGTTGTGACCTATGGCACCACAGGTTCTTTGAAGTTCAGTCATTGAATTTTTGGTGTTATGTGAAAGATAGCTTAAAAAAGAAAAATTACATATGTAAATAAAGTTTTTAGACATTCTTAAAACATTGGAATGGTCACTCATATCATCGAACTTCCATTATAGATGAAAAAATAAATTTAATAATCCAATTATTTGATTAAGAGATTTGTTTAAAAGTAAATTAGTAAATTTAAGGATTAATTAATTGAATTCAGTAAAGGTAATTCTTACTTTTTGTTTAAAACATTGAAAACAATATTTACCTACACTAGCTAATGAGCTATTATCAGGGTTATAAGGCCAACAAGCATATCAGGGTCATAGGCCATCAAGTATATCAGGGTCCATGGTCGTAGACCATCAACAGTATTATTCAGTCACTCCAAAAGTGCAGGTAAAATTTTAAAAAATACAAATTATCAAAAGGTCGGCAATCTAGAAATTAGTATTGTTTGGACTTAAAAGTATATTTTGTTTAATCATATGTAAGCAATAATTAAAGGATCTATTTTATTCTATACGCTTTGATGAAACTTAGTAGATCAAATTTTATTTTTATGCTATATTAGATATATAAAAAAATAAAAACTGGTTAAATGATACTTTTGAGTTTAATTCATTACTTTTATTTTTTTATTACTTTCTGACATGTTTGATGCCAAATATTCAATGACGCCTTTTTCCATTATTCTGTTTTTAAATGTTTTAAACTAAAAAAAAAAGTACAAGAAAAAAAAAGGGGAAAAGTTGAAAAGGACTTAAATTAATATTGTTAATTGATTGCAGTCAAAGAATTATTTCCTTTTTGGACTTCCATACAAAATTTAATTGTCGTAAAAATAAAATTCTTTCATGCATTTTATTCATTATTTACTCTATTTTCATTCAGCCTACTGTCTTCATCTTTGTCGTTATCATAACATTTCGGTTATTGTGCACTTTGGCCTTCATCAGTTGAATATCAATCCGGGTAACCTACAAGGAATTCTGAACAGAACTCTTCATCCTACAGGACAATAGCCTAGTGGATTAAAGCATTAGTTTGTGAATTTGGTGACAGTGGTTCAATTCCTTAGCTGGGCAGTATTACTTGGACTTAGTAGAAACAGGCAAGCAAAGACTGAGCAGTACTAAAAATAAAAATTAGACAGAATATCCCTAGACATGGGTACTATAACAAGAACAGTTTATCTTGTAGATTAAATAAAGAGTTTAGTTCAGAGTTCCTTGTATGTTACCTGGATTAATATACACCTGATGAAGGCCAGATAGCATAATAGCTGAAACTTTGTGAGATCAACAACAAAGATGAGGACAATAGTTTGAATGTAAACAGTAAGAATAATGATAACTCATTCTTCATCACAGAAATTCATTTATTAATACGTTCTAAAAATTTAATCTAAATTGGATAACTTGGTAAATTTGAAAGAGCAGAGTAGTGATTTTTTGCTTTCATTTCAGAAAAAATGCATCTTTATATATATATATATATATATATATATATATATATATATATATATATACACTCAGAATATGTGCATGTCACTGTGATGATCTATTAATCATAAAACTAATACATCAAAAACTATATATATAAACAGAAGCTACTCACTGATATTTATGCATCGTTCATTCTGTAATGAATTTGAACACTCTTGGCTACTGGCGTGTGTTTACATTGTGTATATAACTTGCTAAAATCTGCCTTTTTCCACAGAGCACCCATAGCTTAGAGGTAGAATTGATTACTGATGTCAATTTGGTCAGATTTCAATCCTGGCTGGAAGCAATCGGATGTCTAACTGTACTGATGAGCTGTGATACAGCGAAACAGAAGTCTGCAGATATATATATATATAAACAGAGACTTGTACCCGCAGAAATAACAAATGGACTTAAAGAAAGCTGACGTCATAATGTAAGACCTTAGGAACCTTTCAGCCAGCACATTATCAAAGGTGCTCATTGGCAGAATTGTTAATGATAGACAGGACATGAAAATTACTTACAGAAGGGAAGTTGGAACTCGTTTGAAAACATAATTTTAATCAAAAGTTAATTAAAATGTATGGGGGATGTAAACACAAAGTTCCACAAGAGCAATGAAAAAGAAAAACTCACAATCCCTTCAACAGTCGTGTTACAAGGATGCATTTATATATAAAAATAATATTAATAATGTATAAAAAGTTATAGTAATGGATTCTGTTGAGTCCTCAGTGTCATTCCAAAAAAGTTTTAATTCATAAAGTAGCCGTAAAAATAGAGAAATTAGGAATAGAACGTTTTGGAAGGGTCCAGAATGTTCCAGTAGAATCTAGAGAGTTCAAAAGGTTCTAGAAATATGCAAATTAGGTGTTAGCCCCTATAAAAATAGGTTTTGGGCAGAGAGTAGTCAGTTGTTACCAGGGTTTGCTGTTGTTATCAACTCCGGTTGTGATTCAAGGATTTATATCTAGCCGATAGAATATATAAGAAAAGTTGCCGACCAACTAAAACCTGAAAGAGAACCTCATGGAACAAAAAGGGTAAATACATATTTTTGACTCTTTCATTGACCAAACTAATAATTATTCCTTATATACACATTTAAGGATTTCCAAAAAGTACAGCACTTAACTTCTTTGCCAACTTGACTGGGTAAAGATACTTGACACCTTAGCTTCCCCTTCTCTCCTCGTAACACTCGCCAGTAGTAAACTTTATGTTTCTTGTTTTGAATGCAATAAAAATTGTAAATTTGTAAATATTTTATTTGGTGTGTTTTGTAAATTAAGTATTTGTCTGTGATTTTTATCTCTGAGTTTTGGTCAATCATTTTATTTTTCCTTTTGTTACAATTAACACGTAACAGTAAGGAGTGAATAAAGTGCTCTTTCTGTCTGCACAGACTAGGCTGGTGAATTTTCAGGTACACAGCCTCCAAAATACGTAAATGATAGGCTGAGCAGGTGCTGTGCGGAACAGAAAACCATGTGTCCTCATACCTAGAGGCACAGTCTTGATTATCAAGTAAGTGCTGTCCAATGGCTGAATCATGAACAGCCTGAGTGGTCCTTAAAGACCGTCTAGAACTACCCGAACATACATTTGCAAGGACATGCAACCAACCTCAGATTGGTATGTTCTATGTATACCGCATTGAATCGTCATTTGAACTTGTAAACAACAGAATTTTTATGAAAATAGGACAACCAATATTTACTAAAAGAATGAAACACAGTTTGAGTCTGAAACAGTATGCAAATTAACTGAAAAATGACATGACGAAACATACGTCGAAACCTTGTCAGTTAATAACTGACATTTTCTACCAAGCCATGGGAATTTTAAATAAATTGGGTAGCGACTGGGTCCGTAGACTGCTGGTTCTTTAAAACATTTGGTTTTTCTAGCAATCACACATTTAATAACATTACTGAGGAAACCATTACCTTAAAAAATACTTTGCAAATTAGCAAGTTCACCATTGAACCACCCAGGGGAACAAATATGCATATATATATATATATATATATATATATATATATGTATGTATATACTAGCAGTATAGTACGGCATTGCTCAGGTGTAATGAAAGCTTTAAAACTAATCCATGATCCTGGAGCTCAGACTATTTGGACGTTGGCACGAAAAACTAAAAAGCAATAGTTGTTTCCAGTTAAAGCGAAACCGTAGACTAAAAGAAAAATGAATGGATGTAAGTCAAATTTTAATTTCCTGGTATCGATATCAAAAAAGTTTTTTTGTCGTAAACTGAATTTTGAAGGCTAAATAAGTCCTCTGAGTAAATGGTATCATGGCTGAGACTAAGAACTACAATTATACATACTTAGAGCCAAACCTAAAGCAAAAACTAAAATAAAAGGGCTGAAAACAATACAGACATACAAGCAGATAAACAAACACACACACAAACATCTTGCCTTTTATATATATATATATATATTATTGATTTTCTGCACTATTGTAAGATCTGCAACCTTGAAACTTCTGAATATCATTTCTTATGTCTTTGTCTATGAGTGTATCAAATTTCATTAAAATCGGGCTACTCCTTCTATAACCCGACTTTTTCAATTATCAATTTTCCATATTTATCAGGGGTACATCAACACAAAACATAGCTAAGAACACTCGCAGATGCTTATAGTACAACTGTATAAATTTTCAAGAAAATCGGTTCAGCCATTTCGGAGTCTATAGGTAACGGACACACACACACAGAGACAAAGTACCATTTATAAATAAATTTATATATATATATATATGTATGTGTGTGTGTGTGTGTGTGTGTGTGTGTGTGTGTGTGTGTGTGTGTGTGTGTGTCTGAGAGTGATGCCCTTGATTGCAAGATCAAAGACAAAGATCCAAGCAAACCACAACCAACCCCAAAGACAACAATGATCACAATTATGACAGATATCAACAGTTGAATAAGCGGGAGAAGAGAGCAACGCATGTGAGAAAAAGTGCTACTTGAAATAATAACAGATTTAGTGGCAACCCATTGCAGTTTGATAACTGCATTCTGCACGTCTTGTTCCATATGTGCTGCAGAGAAAAATCATGAAATCAAATGTGTGGGTCAATTCTGGCAAGTTGATATCCATCTTAAACAAATTCATGTCGTTGGAACTTTCTTCTACTCTGATTTTCTTTCACCATTAACCAACCCTTGGAAAGCCAAATGGCAATAGGGAATGGATGACAGGAGCAGTTTTTGTTGAAACGGGAAGTTTCTAGTCCTAAACCTGCAGGTTGGCAGCGAATTTAGTCATCAATGCCATCATCATTAAGAAGAAATGATTAAGTTCTTGGATACAAGATGAAATTGTCGCTGCTGATAACGACAATACACACATGAATGGAAGTGTATAAATCTATATATATATATATGCATATATGTGATGTCACAAATACTGTAACCTATTGGGGTACAATATACCGTGCAGTCATGGCAGCAGTGGTATGTCTAGGGCAAGATAGTCTGGCAGAGTCAACCTCAGAGTTTTCCTTCTCTTAGATGAGTCAACATCTCAAGTCTTAAGCCCGGTCTGCCCTGCTATTTAATCCATAACTGGGGAACATGGATTCTTTTTCAAGAACATTAGCAAAAAGTGAATGAAACAAAACTGACTGGAAATTGAACTTGTATTTCAAATTCACTTTCCATGTTGTGACCATTATGTTATCCATATATATATATATATATATATATATATATATATATGCATATATGTTTAGAGCTCTTTTAGAGAGTTATCCTACCACTGTATGTAAAGGATACTCCTTTGGATTCTTCTATACCAACACTGCATGCTGATATATATATATATATTGTCATCCGCAGACAGATCTGTTTCGCTGTATCACAGCTCATCAGTACGGTTAGACTCCGATTGCGACATAACCCAGGCTCGAAACCCGACCAAATTGGCGTCAGTCGGCGACTCTACCCATATAATTATGAATTAAAAGTACATTGCGACATGGAAATTTCTATGTTTCGAGATTTTTATCTCATCATCAGGCAATGTTGGATGTCGATTGTCAAAATGATTTACATTTAAATACAAAAAACAATCCATTTGCTATTTATGTATGTGGGAAGATATAAAATTTATGTGTGTTCCTTTTAACTAATCAGAATAAAGATTCATTTTGAAATTCGGTCTGTAGGTTTTATTTTTAAGGAATACATACTTTCTTTTTTCCTTTCCCTAATGGTCAAAGTGTCAAACTAGTTTTAACCTAATTTTATTTTTATTGCTTCTCACTATATCCTATTACTTTTGATGTAGCCATTCTTGTACCAAAAATGTCCTTTCTACTTTCTCTATATATTGACCTCTTCTCATAGAAAACAGGAAACAGATGAAAAAAGAAACAAAACTTTTTATATTTATTCAAACTTAAAGGGGCTTTTGAGTAAATTTACTCTTTTTATCAGTACTATTTAATTTTTCAAAACCTTTAATTTATAAATAACACTTTAATTTTTTATTCTAATTTCCTTTCTACTATCATTGTCCCATCTTTCTAGTATCTACTTATTTATTATAAAAAATTTTATATGCCAATTTATTTATTTTAATATCTTGTCAATTATTATTTTCCTTAAGCAAATTATTGGGTATATGCATGTTAATTAATATAAAGTTTTTTTTATTCATATTCTAAGGTGAACATTTTGCAATGTCTACATATGACATTTATTTCATTACATTTATTTCATAGATTTTTATTCTTAAGTGATTTAATAATATAGAATTTTTCATATAGACACAACGAGCATGGGTCGCTTAAAGACTTACACGTTCTAGCTTTTTTAGAATTTTCCATTTAATGTGGATGTTTTATTTGTTTCCTTTAGATACCAATAATATTTCAATAGCGATGTTCTATTTCTGTATTTATTAAATGAAGATATGTGTTGATAAAGCCATTTTTTAGAGAGTTTTTAGAACTACCTAGATAAATTTCTTATAAAAAAGTAAATGCCTGGGAACTCAAAATCGTAAAAGCTTCGGTCCTTTTTATCTGGATTTATATATAAACAGATTTTTTACTGTCACACTAGGTATGATAATTTTAAAGAAGGAGGTCATTATTTATTAATAGAATAAGATACAGCAATATCAAATTTTAGGAACCTTTCAGCTGACACTTCCTCAGAAACATTATTATAAACATCTTAAGATAGAAAATTTCTCTTATGAATTTCTAACATGTATTGTGCATGAAACTTAAAGATGTGCTACCATGAGGAAAAAAGTGTGTGTGCGTGTATATTTATTTATTTAAACAAGTTGCCATTACCACACCAAGCTATAATATATTTAAAACAGAGGGATTATATTTTATTAATAAAATGGGATACAAAACTATCCCAACATTTAAAATTTAAGGCACTTTTTGACCAACCCTTCTTCAGAACAAAAATAATCAGTAATTTAAGACTAAGTAGCTTATAAGAAAAATGTTTATTAGTGACTGAAGTTTAAATGTATTCTGATTAAAGGATAAAGAAGTGGGGGAAAAAATTATCCTCCATTAAGTAACGGCTTCTTCGAAAAGGGCTAATTTGTGTTTTAATTTGCATTGCATACACAGGACAAGTTTCCGCATCTTAATAATAACAGATTGCAATATATCCAAGGGAAGTCAGTTTCGTGTCCTGTGCCATACATGGAAAACTTCAGGAGAAAAACTAGTCCTGCAAGCAGCAGAATTTAATAAATGCTCACCAATTGCGGAGGCAATGAGTCTGCTATCAAAACATCAATCTAACTCTGAGGAACAATTGCTTTGTCTAAAAGCTCAATTAAAATACTTAGCATATTGTTTTGTTATACGATTGATTCATTTCGCTGAATATATGCAAAAATTGAAACCCAACTTTGACACTGAGTATTTTGTGTTGTTCGATATATCAAGTCTGTTAAAAAATGTCCAAACTGATGGAACAATTGATATTTGTGCCAACATTTTGTATTGTGGCCCCAAAATAGTCTTTATCCTTTCTTGAGAGTGTTTTTGTTGAGTTGATGGAGATGGCAGTTAAGTCTGTTTCCTTCAGCTTCAATAATTGCATGCATTGACAAATAAGTGTAGCAGCTATAAGTAGTCCATTGGAATCTCTGATGGCCAACATTTTTGTTGATCTTCATAAGAAACGGCTTCTCAATAAGATTGATAAGCCCTATTGTTACTTCCGTTACGTTGATGATACGTTTACGTCATTTCCTAATAGCAGTAAGGCGGAAGAGTTCTTTTCACCTTTGAATAATCTCCATCCAGCATTAAAATATCCTATGGAGGTTGAAGAGAACAATTGGTTGCCTTTCTTGGATGTTCTAGTAAAAAGAACAGTTTCATGCCTTCTTACTAGTGTTTATCGTAAACCCAGTTTCTCTGGACTTTACTTAAGATGGGACTCTTTTGCTCCCAGAACCAGGAAAATTAATCTTATTAGCTGTCTTACCCATCGGGCTCTGATGTTATAATCTGAGTGCAAACTCGATGCTGAGCTGAAGAAAACTAAACAAATATTTCTGATGAATGGCTGTCCTGAATGCGTTATTACATCTACCATTGAACAAAAAATTGTTAAGTTCAATGAAGGTAAGATGTATGGGCCATCTAAATGTACCATGGATTGATCCTGTTAGTCAGACATATACCAATAAAATTTTTATTACCATTAAGTGGTGTTTAAATGCTGTTATGGTCGGAGATATTTTTACAACTAGAAGGGCTTTTCCATCAAAGCAATTTAGTTATATATAAGTGTAAATGTAAGGTCAAATTTTTAGAGCAAAACTATCCAGAGGTTGGAAGTTAGAATCGCCCAACATGTTCTGAGCCAGGTGAATAGATATGAACTGGTGACATCCAGGTGTTCACAGACTCATGCCTCCGCAATTGGTGAGCATTTATTAAATTCTGCTGCTTGCAGGACAAGTTATTCTCCTGAACTTTTCTCTGTATTACACAAGGCATGAAACAGACTCCCCTTGAATATATTAAAGTCTATTATTATTAAGATGCAGAGACCTGCCTTGTGTATGCTGTGAGAATTAAAACACAATTTTTCCCACTCCCTTTATCCTTTAATCAGATTATATTTTAACTTCAGTCACTAATGAACATTTTTCTTACAAGCTACTTAGTCTTAAATTACCAATGATTTTTGTTCTGAAGAAGGGTTGGTTGAAAAGTGTCTTAAATTTTAAACATGGTACTTTTGTATCACATTTTATTAATAAAATATGATCCCTCTTTTTCTTTAATGTAATATAGCATAGTGTGGTAATGGCAACTTGTTTATATATATATATATATATATATATATACGTGAAAAGATCACAAGATCGCCAAGGGAACACCCTACGTTAAAAGGAATTACACTCCCAATTATGTTAATAAAAATTCTAATCACCCTATACATATCCTAAAAGGTATCCCTAAAGGTATAGCTGTTAGATTGTCCACCAATTCTTCTAATAGTGAAGTTTTCGATAAATACAAAAAAATTTATCAAATTGCACTAAAAAAAAGTGGACATCAGCAAATGCTAAAATTTTCTGACCAAAATATTGCTAAAAAAACCAATAATAACAGATCAAGAAATATTATATACAATAATGAAGTCAAATCTAAAATAGGTAAAATGTTTTTTAAGTTAATAGATAAACATTTTAATTCAGATAGCAAACTTAAAAAATTTTTTAATAGGAACACTATTAAACTGAGCTATTCTTGTCTACCTAATATCGGTAAAATAATTAATAATACCAATAAAAGTAAATTGAAAGATAATACCAATATCCCTAGTAATAATAACGGCAATAAAAATAAGTGTAATTGTAGAATTAAAACCGACTGCCCTATTAGAGGTAATTGCAATCAAGTAAACGTAGTTTATAAAGTTAGAGTTTACATTAACGAAAATGATAAAACCCTAAAACATACATAGGAGCTACGCACGATAATTTTAAAATTAGGTTTTACAACCATAAAACCTCTTTTAAAAACGAGAAGTATAAACATAGTACAGCTTTATCCACCTATGTATGGGACATAAAAACCAAAACAAAAAGAGACCCCATTCTGAAATGGGAAATAATAAAAAAGTGCCCTAGCTATAACAAAGACAATAAATTTTGTAGGTTATGTGATGAGGAGAAGCTAGCAATAGCTAAATTCGAACCTACCAACAAACTTATTAACGCCAAAACTGAAATACTGAATAGGTGTAGATTTCATAAAGCAAAATTTCTTGCTTAGTGTCTCTGACCATACTGTGCCTCCCGATATCCTTTTTTTTTTTTTTTTTTTTCCTCGAACCTCCCCTTCCCCAGTTGGGTAGCTGGTTTGTTAGTCTTTGCTCGGTGTGTCTATTTATTTGATTAGTCCTTGGTCTGCCTTTGCCCTGACGAGCCGTTGTGCGAAACCGCGGTAGGTCTTGGCGATCTTGTGATCTTTTCACGTGTGTTTTTGCTCTACGTTACTGCCTCTTTGTTAATTCGATTTGGTTAGTTTGTATCGAGCACTTTTCTTTCTTTGTGGTTGGTTCCGTTGGAGGGTTTTTTTTTCTTTGCTGCGAGGTGCTGTATGTATTGTCGGTACCCCGCGGTTTTCTTTTTTTTCCCCCTCTTGTCCAAAGCTTTATAGCGACGGACAATAACGGAGTTAGATTCTGCCGGTTATTTGTGGTCCTCAAAGTTTACTTTTGTAAGATTTTAGGATTTAGATACGTACAGAGTCGGTCTTGTTATTATATATATATATATATATATATATATATATATATATATATATTTCCGCATGGTAGCACAACTGAATTTCATGTTTCATGCACAACACAATCGTCAGGTGCTGTTATTATACATTCATATCTATTAGCACCAACACTATAATGATTGTCACTTCTTTGCAGAAAAAAACATTTCTACACCTAGTAGCTTTTTGTGTGTTTTTCATCCAGAATTTTATTATTTCCATCATTTATTTCTGAGCTCACACTCTCCTATGGGGCCTGTAAGTGATTCTTAAAGCCAGCTTCATTTTTACAACCTCTCTTACACACATGACAAATAAAATGTTTTTCTCTATTACCTATGTTGAATTATTACCTATGTTAAAAAATTGAATATTCCTCTGTATGATCATGTGACATTTAAGTCCCACAAAAGACTTACAAACTTTGTCACAAAACACATGCAAGTAATCTACAGACCTTTCTGGTAAGGCTGCATTCATAGGAGTTTCTACATGAACTCTCTGGTAAGATTGCATTCATAGGAGTTTCTACATGAACTCTCTGGTAAGGTTGCATTCATAGGAGTTTCTACATGAACTCTCTGGTAAGGTTGCATTCATAGGACATTCTATATGACCTCTCTGGTATGATCTCATCTGATTGGCTAAACCAACAAATACTGCAAGTGTGCTGTCTCCTATATAATTTTCACTAAAATGTTCAAAATTTAATGATGACAGCATATGGCAACAACTGAAATTAGGGAGAAAAAGTTAAGGAATGAGTGTAAATTGACATACCCACATCTATATGCAAAAGACTATCTACAAACTCAAGTGGCATAAAAATATTCAATGAGAACAAAGAAACTTATATTTTTTTTTTTTTTTAATCATATCACCCCGAGCAAGGCGGTAACGCCACTGATGTGCAGGGGGCTACATAAATTTAGTCTATCTACTCCAATTGAAAAAAATAAAAAAAAGAAGATAAGTGAAAAGAATGGAAAAGAGAAAGCCGGAAACCGCATCCTAAACAGGAAACAAGGGATGAGCCTCTTCACCTGTTCAATAGATGTGGGTGGAGTGTGAACCGGGCGATAGTTTAGTCTATCTACTCCAATTGAAAGAAAAAAAGAAGAAAAGTGAAAAGATTGGAAAAGAGAAAACCGGAAACCACATTGTAAACAAGGGATGAGCCTCTACACCTGTTCAATATACGTGGGTAGAGTGTGAACCGGGCGATAGTCAGCACTAAAAAATGGTGGATACTCAAATAAACTTGAATACACAAAGAGAAACCAAGCAAAAAGAATAAAAAAAGAAACAATCTGGTTTAATCTACCCCCACAACAACAATCTACCCCACAACAACAATATAAAAACAAAAATAAGAAAATATTCTTTAACATAATTGAAAAACACTTTCCCAAACACAATAAACTATCAAAAATTATTAACAAAAGTACAGTCAAAACAGCTTCAGCTGCATGGGAAATATGGAAAAGATGATAACCAAACAACAAGAAAATACTTAATAAAACTAATAACAACACAAACCAAGACAATATGAACAAATGTAACTGCCAAAAGAAGGATTTTTTATCTATTTCTATTTAATAATAAATGTCTCACCAACAACCTAATATACATATAATATAACTGTAACAAATAACACCAATACAGACACAAAGATTTATGTAGGAGCAACAGAAACATCATTTAAAGAAAGATTTAATAATCACAAAACATCATTCAACACAAAAAAAATATGAAAACAACATTACCACCAACATCAAATGGGAAATAGTAAAAAAAAAAAACACCACTGTATAACAGTAATAACAAAAGTTGTAAATTATGCCTAGAAGAAAAACTAGCAATAATTAGTTTTAAAAACCAAAGTTTTAAACAAAAAAAAAAAAAAAGATAATGGGAAAATGCAAACATGTGAATAAATACCTACTTTGTTCCACAAACAACAGTAAATAACAACATATAAACAAAATAAATAAAATGATAATAAAATTAAAAAGAAAAAGAAATCAAAATATAATTATAAACAAAATATGCAAATATAAATACAAAATTTAAAGTACATGCAAACACCCAGTCATGACAAAAATATAATACAACTACTAAATGAAAAATAGAAATAAATAAATAGATAAAAATAAAAGCAAAAATAAAAACAAACACACTTAAAGCTTACAAACACAAATGCAATAAAACCAGCTGTGGACAAAAAATAAATAAAACTCTCATGGGGCAGAACATACTAATACACTAAGAAAAAGGTCAAACCAAAGTCAACAAAACAAAAGGGCCAATTCCAATTGAACAAACACCTATTCATGCATCCACTACAGAATAAAAATAAATCAAACAACTACACAAAAAAAAAAAAAAAGAAAAGAAAATCAACCAATCATAAACAAGAATAAAAAGAATAACTAACCAATCACAAGGCTACTCTCAACATATCACATATATATATATATATATATATATATATATATATATATAAAGAAAGAATAAATCTAAGTAAGAGCCAACAGACCTACCTAGGTTTCACCCTACCCCTCGTCAGAGTAAGTCGACTTACTCTGATGAGCCGTAGGGTGAAACCTAGGTAGGTCTGTTGGTTCTTACTTGGATTTATTCTTTCTTTGTTGCTCAACTATTGTATTGAGCGCTTTAGTGTTAGGGTTCTCGTCTCGGGTTTTTTTTCTTTCCTACGAGTATTTTGACGTATGTCCAAGTACTTAGTTTGTTTCTTTTTTTACTTCCTCATTTTTCCCATACAAGTTTGTTCTCGCTGGGTTTTTCGAGATGAACTGAAATATATTATAGCAATTATTAGTATTAGCATTATTATTACTGTTATTATCATTATTGTTTATATATATATATATATATATATGTCTTGGCATCCTACCAGTTTATGCAAAGCAATTCTTAAAATTATGAAAGCCTTTGTTGGATTATCCCAAAATAATTTTATTTGTGCTATATGCATGCCCCTTATCGGCTTGGAGTAGAAAATGTGGTAGATCTTCTTGTTATGAATTTGATGCGTCTTCTTCCATTGGATATTCCATTTGGAATGCAGTGATTCAGTTCAAATATGGCTAAGAAATGATGACACTAGAATGAAAAAAACATCAGACTTTTGAACAGAAATATGACAAGAACAGGATTTCAGTTTAGAAATATTTTAATAAATGAATGTTTTCTATCAAATTATCAAAAGAGCTTAATTCTTTTTGATATTATAAGGGATTTGTTTCCATTCTCAGATTGAAAAGAAAATAAGTAGAATAGGTTCCTAAAGATTACCGGCCTTTATAGAACCAGTTCCTGGAAATTACATATAATGTACTTATGCCATACAAAATGAAGACTGTTTTTCAACAGACTGTAATTAAACCTTCTAATGTACTTGGATGTGCATTGTGGTGCAGTGGATATCGGCTCGGAACGAGAAATCGGGGTGCTGAGTTTGAATTCCAGTTGAAGTCCTTGCATTCACTTAAGCGCAAATACCCTTGGGAAAGGTATTAATCTGTCTCTTCCCTCCAGTTATGGGTTAAATAATAGGATAGATTAGGTTCTATAGCTTGGCTGGCAACCAGTCTACCGCAGAAAGCAATGGCAACCTACTGCAGGATAATCTTCTGCCCAATCAGTCATGTCTCTTTCGAGACCTTATCGTCCAAGCGTGTATCATGTATGGCACTTAACTGACTGACTGAATATAATAGTTGGAATCATGATTAAGGCTTCTACTGTGCATAAAGTGGGGGATTAGTTTTATATTGTTATGAAGTAATAAACTGATCCTCCATTAATTACTACTTAATAATATAATACATTTCTTCGACCTCTAGCTATGAGTCAAATAACAGGACAGATTGGGTCCTATAGCCTTAGTTGTCAACCAGTCTACCGCAGAAAGCAATGGCAACCTACTGCAGGATAATCTTCTGCCCAGTCAGTCATATCTGTTACGAGACATGATCGCCCAAGCGTGTATCATGTATGGCACTTAACTGACTGACTAATGTACTTACCTACAATAGAATAGGCATTATAGGGCTAATAATGAAGTCGGTTCTCTGCGTAGGGCCTGGAAGTTCTTTCCGTCTGAATCTATCCTGCACATATATAAATCTACCATCCGCCCGTGTATTGAATACTGCTGCCACATCTGGTCAGGTGCCCCTGCTATTCTCCTCGGGGTTCTTGACAAAATACAACGGAGAATCTGTAATGTGATCGATACTGACTTGGCTGACTGGCTGCAATCACTCTCTCACCGGCGTGGCGTGGCTTCCCTGTGTCTCTTCTATAAATACTTTCACGGCTTCTGCTCCGATGAACTTAGATCACTGGTGCCCCCTAAATATGAATTTGCACGAGATACTAGATTAGCAACTAGATCCCACCCTTTTACAGTGAAATCGATAAAATGCAACCGCAACTTCTACTCCAACAGTTTCTTTCCTCGCACTTCCCGACTGTGGAATTCTCTTTCACACGATTGCTTCCCCGACGGCTACAATCTCCAGGAGTTTAAATGTAAGGTCAATAGACACCTCCTAACACACTAACATGCATCCATTCTCTCAAACACTCTTCCCATCTACATCCTTACCTGTCTATCACCCTCCTTCTGACATTTGCTATACCTTCCCCTATGTAACCCCCTGCGCTATAGTGGAAAAAAAAAAAAAAAAGAAAAAAAAAGGATATACACAAAACATTAAATGTTTTATCATCATTTTATCGTTTTTTTTATATATGATACATAACCTACACATTCATATATATATATATATATATATATATATATATATATATATATATATATCTTTAACTCAACTCTGTTAAGTTATTTGTGAACAAAATTCCTGAAGAAGCCCCAAGCATGCAATTGCTGAAATGTCGTAAAGATGGCAATAAAGATGAGGACAACTGTCTGGACAGTGTAAATAATGTACACAAGAGTAATTATTATATATTGTGAATATATATGCCAAAAATATGGTGTGTGTATATATTTATATATATAGTATATCAAGGCAGCAGATAATTTTCTAAACATATACTATTAAATATAAGAGACAATGAATGTCTATTATCTTTAATCATGAGCCATTCTAAACGTTGTATTTTAGCTTTAATTTCAGACAATAGTTCTCCAACATTTCCATATTTTTTTATTAACTTTGTTCTAATAATGGAGGCCATCTACATTAAATTAAAACAACCCACATTTAATAAAATCATGTTTAAATCTGGTCATAACACATTAGATTGCATTTAAATATATGGTTCTGTTAACATTTCGGGCTCTCGCATGGTGTGACGTCATAGAACCGCATTACAAATTCATGAACTGCGTTTGCTATTTAGTAACTGTTATCGTTGCTTAGCAAAGTTTTATGTCAACACATAATAAAATCGTCTTTGATGGTGGATGTTTTTTGTTAACATTCCCGTAACCACTTTGAAGATGGCTCATGTGAGGTAAAAGCTTAGAACCAACTTAATAAAAAAAGATCCAAATGTTGGAGAATTTTTGTCTTCATTTTTACCTGAAATTAAAGCCAAAATATGATGTTTAGAACGGCTCATGATTAAGCATAATAGACATTCATTGTCTGTTATATTCAACAGTATATGTTTAGAAAATATATATATATATATATATATACAAATATATACACACACATATACATACACACAAACACACATTTTTTAAAAAGTCAAATTCAGCCCAAGCAAGGCAGTAAAGTGACTATGACACAAGGGGTTACTGTGTATGAAAGACTTTGAAAAATGTATTATGAAGGAGCAAGAACAATAGAAGAATAATCAGGAGGACAGAAGATAGCAATTGGCATTACATTTAAACTTTTGAAGATCAAAGTTAGTCAGAAAGCATGGAGCTGGAAGAGAGTTCCACAAGCAAGAAATGCAAGAAAATAAACATTTAGTAGAGAACTTATGATTACATCTAGCCAGTTCAATTGTAAATTGATGAGACCTGATTGTCAATCTTGTACTGCACTAAAATTCATGAAATCTAGGTATCGTAGAGGAGAAAGTTTGTCAGAACAATTACCATAAAAAGATTTCTTAAAAAAGGCACATGGAAGCTATATTATAGCAGTGGGAAAGTGACTGAAGCTGAGATGCCAGGTCAGGACCAATAATATTGCTTATTCTCTATTGGATTTTATCAAGAATCCCTAAAAAAGTAGCAGAAGCATCATATCATATGTGCTTGCAATATTTTAAGCCTGGATGAATAGTAGACTTATAGATATGTAAGATAGATTCTGGAGAGAGAGAGACACACACACATATATGCTAATAAATATGGCCTGTGTGTATACATATAAACAAAATATTTTTGGTATATAAAATACCCTATTTTAAAATTTTTTTTTTTTTAAATGAAAAGAAAGAGTTTAAAAAATATCTGTGTCTTAGATGAAAAGTTGAGTATTCCAGTTGGTTAATGATTACCAAGATGCCATTTTGTTCAATTCTGCCCAAAAATTTCCATTTCATGCTTAGTTCAGTTTTTGAATGAATAAATTTTACAACTCTTCAGTATAAAAAAGATTGTTCATTGGTCAATGTAAATCATGTATGCATAGTGTAGCTTGAAACAGATAAATCCAATCTTCTTATTTAATATCTGTATCTTGTACACTGTTTTTGTTTAAAATAGTGTTTGCTCTTGTACATTTCAAGACATACAATGTAATATTTGGTCAGTGGAACTTGGTATTGCCCAAAACCAGATCTCCTGCAACAAATTTTATTACCAGGAAAACTTTGTTATTTACTTTCCATTATTTTTAAAAATCAGTGTTGAACATTTGTAGATGGAAAGAATCTCTACCTTTATGGATTTAAGTGCAGTACTAGATTGGTAGATAGGTTTCTTTATTTTACAGTTGAAATGGCTAGATGTAACCATAAATTCTATGCTAACAGTTTCTTCTATCACTCTTCTTGTTTGTGGAAATCTCTCTCAGCTTCTTGCTTCCTAGTCAATTTTGATCTTCAAAAATTTAAATGCAATGTCATTCATTATCTTCTGTCTTCTTCACTCATGTTCTAATATCGTCCTCTTTCCTTATTAGTGATTTTTTATATTTTTCATATTCTCTAACACTTAGTGACCCTTTGAGTCTTAGTGCCTTTATTGCCTTACTTGGAGTCAGTTAAGTGCCATACGTGATACACGTTTTGGGTGTTCATGTCTCGAAAGAGACATGACTGACTGGGCAGAAGATTATCCTGCAGTAGGTTGCCATTACTTTCTGCCATAGACTGATTGCCACCCAAGGCTATAGAACCCAATCTGTCCTATTATTTAACCCATAATTGGAGGAAAGAGACAGATTAATACCTTTCCCAAGGGTATTTGTACATAAGTGAATGCAAGGAATTCAACTGGAATTCGAACTCGGCACCCCAATTAGTTGTCCCGAGTCAATATCTACTGCACCACAACGCACATCCGCTTGGAGTAAAATGATTAAAAAAAATTAGAACCAATTATTCTTTCAAATGTCCTTACATTAGGGATTGAGTGATTGATTTGATTTTTTATGGATTATCAACACCTGCACATCCTTACATTGTCGGAAGGGAAAAAATTTGAAAAAAAAAAGATAAATAAAACTAATTATAGCATTAAAAAAAATAAAAATATTTAACTATTTTTGTTTCTTTATTTACAGCAGAACCATTCATCAAGCCAGAGTCTGTCAATGCTGGAAAAATCTCAGCGGAAACAACACATCAATAATGAGCACCGAACCAACTTCCGGGCTGGTTATATTCAGATCAATGAGGAATACTTGCACAAAACAGGAATTCGTGGCCGCAAGAAGAATCTTCTTTATTGTTTTGTTGCTTTGCTCTTAACAATAGCAATTGCCAACATTGCGGTAATTTCATAAAATCTTCTTCAAGGATTTTATAGAATGAAACTCCTTTACTTTTATCATATGGTTTTTTTGTTACTTTCTCATCCATTCAGTAAATAATATTTCCAAAATATCAGAGTGCATAAAAAATACTTTCATAAAAAAAATAGGTGGGTTCTTCATCCCAAAACAAGGACAAAAAAAGTATATATGAAAATATGTCCTCAGATCTTTTGTTTTTGAGTTATTAAGTTTAAAGAAAGTTTATGGTAGATCATGCTGTGTTGACATGTGGACTAGGTTACATTTGTCATTTGTGTACATTTTTTGGCTAGTGAGTTAACTGAAGAGTTTTGTTTAACAATGACAGGATAAACATATTGTGAGCAGGCAGATATGATTTTTACATATGGTTGTGCAAATGGTAATGGAGTCGAGGTTGCACGGCTGTATCAGATTACATTTCCACACTGAAAGCAGCCGAGTCAGCCAACCTGACTATGAAGAACACATTCTTCAGGCTGTGAAATATAATGCAGGTATCAGCACACGTCAAGTGGTCTTAGCATGTCATACATCTCATAGTACCTCATTGAGGGTACTTCAAGAGCAGATCCTTGTATCCATATCATTTGCAGGGTCTTTTGTCCTCTGATCACTCATCATGGGAGAACTTTTTTGATGGTTTATCATCATGTTACTCATACAGGATCCATGTCTACAAAAATATGGATCAAAGAAGACCAAGATCCACCCGTACGCCTGATTACAAAAAACACATTCTACAGGCCGTCGATGACATGTGACGATCCAGGTATCAGCACATGTCAAATGGTCTTAGCATGTCATACATCTCATAGTACCTCATTGAGGATATGTCAAGAGCAGATCCTTGTATCCGTATTATTTGCAACGTGTGCAGGGTCTTTCATCCTTTGATTGCTCACCATGGAAGAACTTTTGCTGATGATTTATCGTCATGTTACTCATACAGGATCCATGTTGCCAAAAAATATGGATTGAGGAAGATCAAGATTCACCCATATGCCTGACCACGAAGAACGCATTCTACAGGCTGTTGGTGATGATCCAGGTATCAGCACACTTCAAGTGGCCTCGTCTGTTGTACATTGCATAGTACTAGATGGTGGGTACTTCAAGAGCAGATCCTTGTATCCGTATCATTTGCAACGTGTGCAGGGTCTTCCGTCCTCTGATTACTCACCATGGGGAAACTTTTGTCGATGATTTATTGCACAAACTGCTGATGCTTATATAGACTTTTGTCCTTGCTTTGATGTGAAGAACTTGCCACAAAGTTTGTAAAGATATTTTTGATACACCCTGCATATATACCATAGAAACTCTTGTTCTTGGTCAGTTGACATTAATTTCACTGTTCAAAATAATGGGCATCAACTCTAGCAAAATGAGCTTTATTCTTGCCAACGCCAACACTGTTTGTTTATAGATACGTAATTTAGAATAAAGCTCATTTCGTCTTTTTGCCTTGATAAAATCCATCACAGGACGAAATGTGTAGGCGATTTAAATACAGTTTTCCTCTTGCCTTTATTTTATTTAACCATATATATATATATATATATATATATATATATTAGGTGGGTTGGTAAATAATCCAGGAAGATCCTAGTAATATCATTAAAATATTAAAACTGATCCAACAGAGAGCTCATTGTAAATTAATTCAACTTACAGAGTAGATATTTATTTATCTGTGAATTCAGATAAAACTTAGTGGGGAAATAGCCATTTTCCAACATGTCATTTTGACACTAAGTTTTATCTGAATTTATATATACATACACACAACTGTGTACTGATCTAATTTAATTCTGACCCAAAACTAACTAATTATATATATATATTGTAAACTCTAGCAGGGAGGAGAAAATAGCGATAATTACCTTTCCAGATGAACACAAATTACTAAATAAGCAAACAAATTTCATGCAGCACAAAACAATTTTTAACAACTTAAAAATAAAAATGAATACAAAAAAAAATGTAAATTAATAAATAAGTAAACTAAAAATTACATAATTTTTACCTTTTATGTAAATCAGTTAAAATGTGTCACTTTATCCAGAACAATTTTTTGGAATATATATTCAATATCTGTTTACAGATAACTGGTCTTCTGATGGCAGTTCTCCAACTTACCCCATTTGGCCTTCAGTCCTTGGAATTCATCCTTGGTGGTACCTTGTTGCGATTCCTCAAAGACAGCACGCTGCAAAATATAACCTTGATCCATGGTCAGCTTGGTAGCAGAGCTCGTGGTGGACTCGTCTTTTCAGCTGACCAGAACATGGTAAGTTAAAACACTGATCATTGGTCAACTCGGAAGTTTTGCACAGATAAACTCATTTTTTGAAAACTAACCAGAATAATGCTAATTATATACTTTCTGTAATTTTTAGGAATGTTATCCATCCAAGACTTCTTTGAACAATTCCTAGTTTTGCTTATATTGCTATTGCAGCCTTCCAGGCTATCCATTTTCTTTTTTAGTATGCAATAAGTGATCCTTTTTACTATTCCCTTAAAAAATAAATTACTTTGTTATATCCCAGGTTTTTGGGATGAACAAAAACAAATGAAAATAAAAGGCAAGCGTATTTTAACAAATAATAAAACAACTTTTATTCTTTTACTGTCTGAGAACAGCAAGGATTAATTTGAATTGAAACCATGAATTCCACATGTAGGGTGCTCATCTTCCAGACAAGGGAAGTAACTCAATTGTATTTTGAGTTATCGTTCTTTATAAGGGAAGTAAATCAGTTTCTCCTAACATTTTCTTTATTGCACATTTGAAGAAAACTAAATAAGGAAATAACTGAAAGGTTATTGTATCAATATATACAACACAAAAATGAACTCAAGAGTCAAAATAATATTTGAAAAATAGAAACTTATTGGCTAACCTACAATTTCTGTTTCTCTTATTACATGACATTAATAATATTTTAAGTGACTTCGATCAAAATGTTGCTTTTTAGCAATAGACGTATTTTTTAAAAATAAATTAAATTCTGTCAGAATTAGTTTACTTTCAGTTATTTTTTCATTTAAAGTGAAAGGAAATATGTAATTTTTTCTAATGTTATACTTTTACTTTTCAGAAAAGTAAGAAAGTTTCGTTGCAATATTTTGTGCTTGAAATTAGTAATGAATTCTTCAGGTTTGGATTGGCAAGTTAAGATGGAAAACAAGAAATGAAGAAATTGCTTGAAAATAATTAATATCAGATAATTCTGTAGATGACCAAAATGTTCAGAACATTCTAAAATTCATTTACATTGTTGGGCCTCATATGCAAGGTTAATTTAGGTTTGAATTTCACATGGCACAAGGCCATTTCCCAAGAACTTCCTAAATAAATTCCTGCATACCAACAATTTTTTTATACAGTTGAAATCATTCATTAAATTAGCAAATGGAAAATTGAATGAAATGGTGAAAGCATTAATTGTAATTATATAAAGGGTATTAACAATAACAAGAAATACATACTTTCTACAGACGTTGAAAGTGTCTGATTAAAATGTCTTTCATTTTCTGCATAAAATTGTGTTAAAGCTTTTGAGGTAAGTTGTGAGGTTCTTTGTCGCTGGAAGATTTATCAGTGTCATAGGTAATTTGTGTTAGGAATAATATTGATAGAAGATTGGTGAAAATGTCTGAGTTCGTTAGTACGTTCATCCTTGTAAAGTTCAGAAGAATGATTGAGTAAGAAAAGGCGAGTTGGTCTTAATGTCTTACATGTTATGCGCGTGAAGATTCTTGTGCCAACTGTAATAATTTGTACAAGTGTTATTTAAAGAAATAGAAGGCATCTACTTGCGTCTTGCAGTTAGTGCGGGTGTGTGAGAGAATTGCTTGATATTGAAGAACGTGAAACCTGCAAAAGCATACCACTATTGTGGGCAGCTGTGAACTGCCTTGCTTGGTGTTGCTCGTGAACTGCTGCCAACTCTCTCTTGGTGTACTATGTGTCTGCTATATATATATATATATATATATATATATATATATATACATCCCATGAAAAAGCGGGAAAGCTAGATTATCACATGTGTATAAGTACAATGAGTGAATGTAGCTGTGTGGAAATACACGTGACTCAACATTATCTTGGTTATGTTAGTCACTTTGAAGTGTGATTTCCGCATAAGTTTAAATAAAGAAAATCTAGTTGACCATATTTAAACATTCTATTTTTAAACACATCAACAAGTTGGAGTGCAAGTAAAATAAGCACCATAACCATGCCCAAGACTGGTTTTTATCACAAGAAGTTAATCTTGTGCCTAAGATGAGATTGAAAGGTAGTCATGTCGTAGGAGTTCATTCTGCAGAAGTAGATGATTGATTGAAATAAGTATTGATCCTTGTTAGACCAAATGAAAACAGCAGTTGCGAGAAAGCTCCAAGAATTAATTAAGAGAATGGATGTAATATTCCATCATGATGATATTAATCTTTTTGGGCAGGGGCAAGTAGGCAGAAAACATAACAGCTTGTTTTTAAACTTTTCACTCAGTCATCGTCATTAATGGATTTTCTACCACTGGATTAGCATTTCAGTTTCAGGATAACTCTTTCTAAAAGGTTAATTCTCTGGAATTTGACAGTTCTTTGGAAAATATAAATAAATGTTTTGGGAAGAGTGAATGACTAAGTTATCTCAAATATGGCAAACATTGGTGGAACAGAAAAAGTAATGTTAATGTTAAAATTAAAAATAAATTCTCTTTGATTTTTAATCTTGAGTTCTGTATCCAAGGAGAGTTTGGAATATTATGGTAGATGGAAGAAATAAAATATGATAAATGAAGGTTGGTTGAAAAAAAAAAAAAGGAAACTATAAAAAATACCTGTCACATGGAAAAGGCGAATTGCACAGATGAGGTCTGCTGTTTTCTAATTTAACAAATTAGGAACTATTTTCAGAGGACAACATCTTGTTCAATTTATGCCAAAACAGATTTTTTCAACAAATTCTCACCTTTTTTTCATAAGAAAACAAAATTAGATTTCAGCATGTTAAATATATTGCTTTCATCTTTACTAATCACATTTGTGTTAGCAATGCTCATTAAAGGTCCTCTCTGAAGGACATAAAGGAAAATCTTTTTGGATGAGCAACATATGAAAGTTCAAGTGCTTTCATAAAGTGACAATCATCATGGCTGATATCAACTAAATTGTAATAGAACAGACAAATAGCGTTTTTTGCTGTGCAAGCACAGTGACACAAAATAAAAAAGTCTATGTGTATGGAGGGTGTGTTAAATCAGATGCAAAAAGTAAGGGTGGGCAGCTGAATCAGATGCTAAAAGTCGGGGTGGGTGGCTAAATCATTTGTTAAAATCAGATTCCTGATTTGATTTGATTTGGTTCTCAAATATTTACAAATTATTATTCTAATGTAAAAATTTCTAATATGGTTTGGTTTACCCAGTACAAGGGTCATTCGAGGTCGAGGGTTACATTAAAAGTTAGTTTAATGGATAGGAGGTGAAAGTTATGGTTGACTCTAGACTTGAACAGATTAAGATTGTAGTGAACAGGGAAGCATCCTCTTAAAAGTCTGTTCCATAGGGCAGTGGTTTGCAGGAAGAAACCGTTTGAGTGGAACTTACTTCTCACCAATAGAATATGGAGGGAACGTGGGTGATTTGCTTCTAAAACTGGCATGTCAGGTTCTAACTATGATGGTCAGACCTGGTGGAACCAAGTGATGCAGTTCTACTGAGCACTTTCCATGGTAATAGTGATAGAGCAGTGAGAGAGATGGCACATCCCACCTGAAAAAGAGAAATTGGTGTGTGGAAAATAATTCTCCTCCAAGAAGGCCTCAAACACACTTTTGAACTCTATCAAGACTGGAAAGTGAGGTCAGGGCAGCTCCCACCCAAATATGGCAACAATATGTAAATGGCATATGGGCTTCTAGCAGTGAAAGTCAGACCTGGCAGAACCAGGTGATGCAGTTCTACTGAGCACTTTCCATGCTAATAGTGATAGAGCAGTGAGAGACTTGGCGCATGCCACCTGAAAAAGAGAGATTGGTGTGTGGAAAATTAATAATCTTCAATTAGGCTTTCGAGACATCTTTTGAATTCTATCAAGACTGGTGATCAGTTCAGCTCCTGCTCAGATATGACAACAGTAATCTGTTTACAGCCTAATCTCTGATAAAAGTTGAGGATAGCTAAAGAATCAGGTTCTTAATGAAGCAGTATAGGTAGCAGATCATTTTACCTGCATCTTTAGTGTGTAAGACTTCTTAATGAGGTTGAGCGTGGGTCTGATGTCCAACATTCTCTCAAGGTTTAGGGTGTCCTCAAGAGGACATTCATTCATCATGATTGGTGGTATCTTAGGATATGATTGATGGTGATGAAATATAATTAGTTTGGCTTTAGAGGCATTAAATGTAACCAGCCAGTTTTTTCCCAATGGGATGTAAATGTTAGATTGGAAGAGAGGTCCACTTCCAATCTCTGATCATCAAGACTTTTGGAGGTGGGCTCGTATATTGTATCATTGGTATAGATGTTTACAAATAATCAGAGTATATTCTTAGGTAAATCATTTATGTAATACTAGGGATGCTTTTAATAAATAGTGTGTATGTAATGGGAGGGTAGAATATGTATTAAAAAGAGGTCCTTAATAAATCATGGGGGTTCGAAAATCATTTACAGAGTCAAAAAGTGTGAAATTAATAGAATTAATAACAAGATCAGGAATGGAAGTTGGAGAATTTTCTCAAAAAATAAAATAAAAATGTCTGCCATCTTTTATTAGTCTGTACCTGATTTCTTTTCAATACTTTGCTCGTTACTATTTATGCTCACACACACACACACACACACACACACACACACACACACACACACACACATGTAAATGGTTCAAAAAGGGGTTAGAAAAAAGAATATTTTGGGTAGAAATATTTCCAAAAATTCATTTTTGGTAGGGTACATTTATCTTAGACTCGAGAGCAATTAATAAGATACACAATGTGAATTCTGCCTGAATTTCTGGAATGAGGAATATACATTATTTAGCCTATTTACATTCAAATTATTGCCTTCATCTTTGTTGTTGTCCTACAAGACAATAATCGAGAGGATTAAACCACTGATTCATTAGTTTGGTGACATAGTAATTGTAAGTTCAATTACTGGGTTGGGCGGTTTGTACTTGAACACAGTGGAAATGAAGTGAGCAATAACTGAGCAGTACTCCTTGAGATTTCCTTAAAAAAGAATGTGGAACAAGAACAGTTTACACCTGTAGACTGAAATAAGAGTTCACTTTAAAATTCTTGGGAAAGGTATGAATCCATCTCTTCTCTCTTCAACTGCTGTGAAATAACAGGACAGACTGGGTTCTACAGCTTTGTTTGGCAGCCAGTCTACCGCAGAAAGAAATGGCAGCCTACTGTGGGAAAATTTTCTGTCGAGTCAATCATGGATTGAAAGAGACATGATGCCCCAAGCGTGTATCATGTATGGCACTAAACTGACGGATAGATAAATGTGCAAGATGGTTTCTGGCAAGAAAAATTGTCTAGCATGACACAGTGAGCCAACTTTACTAGCATCAGGCCTAGTATTTGATTCAGTATACACTTTTTGCTTCATATGAGTGGATAATGTTAGCACAAAGGGCAGTGAGTCACTCTCTTGGAGTTTAGCATCAGCCAAACTAATGGAATGCAAAAAGGGTTCTCTAACATGATTAAAAGAGAGCAGTTTTTGTTTAAGAGGTGTTAATATTTACAAGCCATTTCTTGCCCCAGTTAACAACAGATTGTAGGTCGTTTGTGAGATCAGCTGCCAATTTGACCTCATCGAACCAATCAGGCTTACTGTTAAGACAGACGTAAATAGTTGTGTCATCATTATAAATACCAAGTTGAGAATAAAACATTTATTGTTGATTTATTATCCAAATATCCTTACTTTTTTCTTACTGATTAATATTTGTTATATTTTTCAGATACACATGGGAACAAATGAAGGGTCGTTTAGTAAGTAATTTCATTAGAAAATAAGAATTTCTTTTTTTCCTTTTCAATGTTTACATTTGAATTAAATTTAAATTTTTTCTATTCAGTTTCTGTCAATGAAAAAGACACAACTTTTGTAACTGATGGACTCACTTTTATGACCCAATCTGGAGACGTCATTTTTTCAACTGATCCTGAAGTGGAATGGTCATTTCCTCAGCAGCCAAAGAATTTACTCACAGAATCAGTTGAGGCCACTATGGTAGGTAAACAAAGTAATTAAAATAAATCTCTTTCTTTCTCTAAATTAGTTGATAAAGTAGAAAAAAAACTTCATATACATTGGTGACCTTTTTGATTCTTTCAGTGTAGAGGTGGGAGAGTGGTTTGCTTCAATTATCATTCATCTAATTTCCCATTATTATGACATGCAAGGAACAAGACTTTTTTTTTTAGCAAGATATCTGGTGACAGGATATAATGTAGACTGATAGATTTACAAAGTTCCCAAGCATTAGTGTAAAGTGAACGCTAATTACCTCAGTCAAATATAAATGCATTCCCTTGCCTTGGATATACCTTGTGAGTGTTTAATTCTCCAAGTCTATTACCCTCGATACATATCTAAAATCTTTCAGTTATCTCTTTCTCAGTGTCAACAACAGTTTCTTGGTAGTTTCTGACTTCCATAAAACTTCCTTGTTACTCACATGCCTTTTCTATGATATTCTTAATATTTGGGCTTATGGCCTATCATGTTGAATACACCGGTTCTCACTCGATCACCAAAGTTAAGCAACATGCCTGGTCAGTACTTAGAGGGGTGACCGCTTGGGAATATCAGGTGCTGTAAGTGTTTCATGACGGATGTGCGTTGTGGTGCAGTGGATATCAGCTCGGAAAGAGAAATCAGTGAGCCGAGTTTGAACTTCAGTTGAATACCCTGCATTCACTTAAGCACTGGTACCCTTGAGAAAGGTATTAATCTGTCTCTTCCCTCCAGTTATGGATTAAATAACAGGGTAGGACTTGGGAACCCTGCCCTTAAAAACAAATCCCAATGAATCTTGATACTTGAAAAGAAAAAGTATTACTAGACAGTCAGTTAAGTGCCATGCGTGATACATGCTTTGGGCGATCATGTCTCGAAAGAGACATGACTGACTGGGCAGAAGATTATCCCGCAGTAGATTGCCATTGCTTTCTGTGGTAGACTGACTGCCGACCAAGGCTATAGAACCCAATCTGTCCTATTATTTAACCCATAACTGGAGAGAAGAGACGGATTAATACCTTTTCTAAGGGTATTTGTGTGTAAGTGAATACAATGGAGTCAACTGGAATTCGAACTCGGCTCCCCGGTTTCTCATTCCGAGCCGATATCCACTGCGCCACAATTACTAGACACAAAACTTAAATAAAAAAAACAAATTGTTGAAAGAAAAAGGTATTACCAGCAATAAATAAATAAACAAAATTTAGGTGGCAATAAATGACCCACCGAGGTTGATTTGCCATAAAAACAACCAACCAACCAACATTATTTTATAAGAAGAACATTTTTCATAAGACTTCCTTGTGACTCACATGCCTTTTTTATGATATTCTTAATATTTGTCAGTAGATCTTCATCAATGTCACTTAGTCTTTTCTCTTTTTTGTGAAATTGTCCAGTATTCACTGTCAGATTGGCAGGTAGACATCATGCAACAGTCTTACACTGTCTTTATTTTTTTTATGTTATTTTTCGATCTTTTAATACTTAAAAATTATTTTTCACTATTCCTGTCAGCTTTTAAATTTCTGCTTCATACTTTGTCGTCTGTTACAAACAATATTACCCAGATCATTGAATTTTCACATATGCTTGATTCTGAGATCTCTGATGTGTAACTCAAATATTGGTCTGGCCCTTTTGCTGATAACCAGACATTGTTTTATTACAGTTTATTCTTTTCTTCTTGGTTTCAACAATGACCTTGTCTAACGGTTCTTTTAATTTTCTTTTGGAATCTCTCAATAACTAAATAATCTGCATCATTTATGTCATCAAGTCTGCCAAGAGAGAACCTGGTATTTTTTCTCTAAGAGTTATCAATGTATGAAAATTCAAGGTAATACAAGACAAAAATACAAAAATATCACAGAAGGTAAATAATATTGTTTTGTGATAATGGTATCAGTTATAAATTCATTTAGACAATTTTGTGGGTGTCTTATTTAGAGTAAAAGACAATACTGTTTTGACTATGTCATTTCGCCTACAATACCAGTTTCAAGAAGGCGATTGGGCAGGCCCTTACCAAAGTAGACTAAGCAACTAGAACTGTCCAAACTGAACTCTGGTGAAATTGGAATTCTAGAATTGATCAAGTTTCTATTCAGTCATGGTAAATGCCTCAGCTGAAGATACAGCTGACCTTACCCAATTTGAAGATAATGTTGTATAACAGGGTGTAACTCTTTATCTATTACTCATCACATTGAGTGAAAATGATAATGTCAACTAATAAATTACTTCCTTGTCTGAAATAAAAATTATTTCTAAAAACTCTTGAGATTAATTTGTTTATTTAAAAACTTATCTTTATCGTTGCATTTCTTTAGCAGAATAATTTTGAAAAAAATGACTTTCAACAAAACAAAATAAAGACTTGGTCAAAGCTAATAGGCTATGTGGTCTCTTTACCTTTACATTGGTTTATAAAAAGAACATTTTTCAGAAAGTTTGTTATCAAAATTCAGACAAGTAGCTGGTTGGTCAAGTGTTTTCTAGAACAAATAAAACTCTTAGTACCATAAACTAATGATCAAATCCTACTTATAAATCATTATGGACAAGCTGGTAGGTTAGGTTCCCATATAGGAGTTTAATGTTAACAGAGTAAGCCAAGTAATTGAAATACACTTGTCTCATATGTAAACTTTTAGATGGGATAATTCCAATCACAGTTATTTAGCGTGACAGTATGGCTAGGGCGACTCTAAATATGGCAACCAAATGGAACATGATATGTAACAGATAGGCTTGTGTTCTGATCACTGGTTAGTGTTATCCTCCATCATTATTCGATTTAAAAGTGCAGAAGTTTTGAGCTCAGGGTTGAAACATTGCAAATCCAAGCCAGCCATTTGTAATATAAACCTAAAGTTAACAATTTCCTGAGATTGATTAAAGTCTTGGAGTACTTATGAAGAAAATTAAAAGACCATAACATGATTCTTAAAATGTACTTTATTTTTGTTACATTGATTTTAAGCCTAACATCTTCCATTTCTCCAATTCAAATGCTCGACAAGTTTGAATCAATTGCTGACAACAATGAAGACAAAACAACAGTTGAATGTCTGTTCTACTTTTCAAAAGTTGGGATGAAAGTCTGTTTGTTCTTCTAGTTACAATGATGACTTTCTGTTGTATCTCTTATGGAACTTCCTCTGTATCTTCTCTTGGGAAACCTCAGTCAACTCAGATATTTGCTCCCTCTGCCAGTACCCGAGGTCTCTGTCTCTCTATTGACATATCTCTCAAGTGAATATGCGCATTTGTTTCTATGGTTAGCTCAACCCACACCTTCTCGTCATTTGACGATTACTTTATGTTCCTAAGAGTCTGTAGAGGATTTATAACTGAGAGAATAATTATAAATCCTCTAACACAGCAATTCCCAAACTGGGGGAAATTTCCCCCTGGGGAAAATTTGAAGCTACCAGGGGGAAAATACTTTATACATCAGTTGGATGATGTCCCTGGGGACATGCAAAATGAGTTCTTGGAGCTCAAACATGACTTCTGCCATGGATGAATTTCGTGCACAAGATCTTGAAGAATTCTGGGCTAATTTGCGTGGAGCATGCCCACAACTGAGCAACAAAGCATTGAAAATCGTCATTCTGTTTTCCACAACCTACCTTTGTAAGTCAGGATTTTCTACTTTACTCACAATCAAGCACAAAGCACGAAACCAACTGGAGGTGGAATGTGACATACGTTGCATGCTTGCCAAAACTAACCCTGATATTGATACACTGGTGCACAAGAAGCAGCATCGCCCTTCTCACTAATTTAATTCTGAAGTAGAAGAGCAAACAAAAGACCTTTTATTTGTTATTAACCGCTCTCTATGGCTATGCTTAGTTGTTACTAACTGCTCTCTATCCACTTTGTAAATATAAGTTTATCAGTATATTTGTACATTTGAAAAATAAATTAGTAAATAGTCTCAGTCTGTTTTAACTGCTCTTTCTCTCATACACATGAAGGGGGAAATCTGGATGATTGAACTGGGTGTAGGTGGAAATGACAGAAAAAAGTTTGGGAACCACTGCTCTAACATTTGTATCAACAAAAATACTCATAAAAATGAGAGACAGCAAAATGTGGAAACAAAATAAGTTTTATTTATTATCTGGTTGTTATGTGGTGTTGGAGAAACGAGACAGTAATACTGAGTAAAATTGAGTTTTGGGTCAAATGTGGATCAAATATGGATCAGAATCTGACAGAACGATACGATAAAGAATAAGTAAAATATATGCAGTTGGATGTGCGTTGTGGTGCATTGGATATTGGCTCGGAGTGAGAAATTGGGGAGCCGAGTTCGAATTCCAGCTGAATTCATTGCATTCACTTACACGCAAATACCCTTGGGAAAGGTATTAATCCGTCTATTCCTTCTAGTTATGGGTTAAATAACAGGACAGATTGGGTTCTATAGCCTTGGCTGGCAACCAATCTACCACAGAAAGCAATGGCAACCTACTGCGGGATAATCTTCTGCCCAGTCAGTCGTGTCTCTTTCTCTATCACGTATGGCACTTAACTGACTGATATGCATTCATTCTCATGTGTTTGTATAGATGTGTGTAATGAGGGTTCAGATAATTTAGTTGGAAAAATACAAGAAGTGTCTGGGATTTCCTTACCTTGAATTTTGTTGAGTATTAAGAAATAAATTTTACCATTATGGCATCCATTAATTAAATATTTGAAAAGTAATTTTTATATTAAAATATGCCATTTCTGTTTTTGTTAAAACAAAAAACAAAAAAAAATTAAATCATTTATCTAAGCAATGCTAAATAAATTTATTTTCAGTGTTATTTATGTGAAATTAATAACCATATGAAAAATATGCTTTTGAAATTATGGGTTACTATATACTGGGGTATATAGAGATCACATGGGTTAAGATGATTTTCTTTCAGCTTTTAAGAAGAAACTTTTCTCTTTCAGATGAAGAGCCGAACCAAATGGAATGACATTGTCTTGGAGTCTTTCACCAAACTGAGTGTCAAAGGTGAAGAAGGGGTGAGAACTGAGGAATTCATGGACAAAATTCACGTCACTTCTGGAAAAGGAATCAACTTTTCAGCCAAAGTAAATGCCATTTTGCTATTTAATAATCTCAAGTGAAAACTGAGACTTTTGTGTTTGTGTTGAAAGTTGGTGCAAAATATTTGTCCTCTTAGGTGAAGACATTAAGTGATTTGTAAAACTGATGTTAAAATAACAAAACAGAAGATGATTGATTTATCATCTGTAAAATATCTAAACTTATTTATAAATGGAACTTTGTCTCTGTGTGTGTGTATGTGTGTGTGTCCATTACCTATAGACTCCAAAATGGCTGAACCAATTTTCTTGAAAATTTACACAGTTGTACTATAAGCGTCTGCAAGTGTTCTTAGCTAGGTTTTGTGTCAAGATACCCCCAATAAATATCGAAAATCAATAATAAAAAAAATTGGGTCATAGAAGGAGTGGTCTGATTTTAATCAAATTTGATACACTTATGGACAAAGACATAAGAAACAATATTCAGAAGTTTCGAGGTTGCAGTTCTTACAATAGTGCAGAAAATCGATAATATATATATATATATATATATATATATATATATATATAAAAGGCAAGATGTTTGTGTGTGTGTCTGTTTATCTGCTTGTATGTCTGTATTTTCTTCAGCACTTTTATTTTAGTTTTTGCTTCGGGTTTGGCTCTAAGTAGGTATAATTGTAGTTCTTAGTCTCAGCCATGATGCCATTTACTCAGAGGACTTATTTAGCCTTCAAAATTCAGTTTATGACAAAAAAAACTTATTTGATATTGATACCAGGAAATTAAAATTTGACTTACATCCATTCATTTTTCTTTCAGTCTATGGTTTTGCTTTAACTAGAAACAACTATTGCTTTTTAGTCCTTTCGTGTCAACATCCAAACAGGCTTAGCTCCAGAACCATGGATTAGTTTTAAAGCTTTCATTACACCTGAGCAACACCGGGCTATACTGCTGGTCTGATATAAATTTATATACATAAACTCAAAAAAGAAAGTAATAATTACCTCAGAATCTTCCTCTATATTCTGTATCTCTTCAGGATGTTGGCAATAAAATGCTCTTTACAATTTCCTATCCTTTGTAGCTCTTGATAAGTTATGTCTTTTTGTTAAAATTTGTTCCGACATCAATTTACTCAAGCTCTCTACGTAGGTTATGCATTGTTTTCTTCTGTCCTTCTTGCCTTCAATCTATCCTTTGAGTGTCAGATTTTCCAAGCCTTCTTTCTTCATGTGCTTCAGAAATTTCAACTCTTTCATCCTGATGTTAAGCTGAATGGCTTTTTTATTTTCATTTTCTCTAAAACTTTCTAATTGCAACACTGGGCTATGCTGCTAGTAAAAATATACTAAGGGTTAGATGTGCATTAATAGAATTTAAAAGATTTTTTTTCAGAAGTTCTATCTTATTTGTTCTGAACAAAATATAGTGTTTGTGCTTAACACCAGAAGAAGCACTTCCTGTATTCATTTGAGCCATGACTGAAGGCTAAACATCAGCAGGTTGCAATAAAAATGCAGAAAAATAACAAGTGGAAAAGTCTTCAGTGTTTGAAAGTGTTTAAGAACTGCTGGCACTACCAAACGATAGTGGCAGATCTGTGTAGTGACCGAGAAAATTTGAAATTGCTCTTGTGGAAATTAATGCCACATTATTGATTGCTGGATTAGTGGTGAGCCACTTATATGTGAATTGATAATTTTTTTAATTATTTTACATCTTAATATGATATACAAGCCACACAATTGTGGAGTTGGAATGCAGAGTTCAAATTATGGTTCAGTCAATTTTATTCACTTTGCACTCATAACCATTGGAAAAGGCATGAATCCATCTTCCTACAGCTATGATCAAACCCTCGCAAATAATAGGTTAGGCTTTTTAGCTCTATTAGAGCAACCAATCTAAGAGAAGGACAACTCTGAATTCAAAACCAGTCTGACGAGGGATGGGCACTGTCCAGCTATCTGTCCATAAATACACAGACAGATACAATAACTGCAATACCATATGGTGCCCAAACAACTGAAATATAATTAGGAAATTCATGATCATGATGTTAATATGTGTTCCTTGATGTTTTCTAACCTTTTTCACTCACAATCATTTTTGTCACTGATAAATGAGTACTACTAGTATTGTCTCTTTTGTAAATAGAAATAAAGCACAGAGATCGATTTGACACTGTATTTATATTAGGAACTGGACCCCCACTTCTAAAGTGATAAAAAATTCAATATCTTTTGATTCCGATAAATGTTATGATTTGAGAAAGGTCTAATGAATTTTAATTTGCAAAAGTTAAAAACAAAAAAAATCTTTTCCCTATTTTTTCAAGTGGGCCAGTCAACTTTTGGTATGACCCCTATTTCTTTATATGACAAAGTGATGATTTGGAATGACTCTCGGTCATTGTCCAAGAAGACCACCTAATCAAAATCAAAAGCACCCAACCAGATATGGCAGCAGTATTCAATGCATGGGTGGATGGTAGATTTATGTATGTGCAGAATTTTTTCAGGCGGAAAAAACTTTCCGGCCCTGCACAGTGAACTGACCTTCTTAACAGCGGATTTGGCTATGGATTCTATATAGTCATTCCACTTGAGGTCTGATGTGAGAGTTAACCTGAAGTGGTGCAGTGTTTTACTTTCAGGGAGACTAGCCTGATCTATGCTAATGTGGGGTAAGAATGATTGTCTATGATGGTTAATAGATAGCAGCTTTGCTTTGGAAGCATTAAAATTCACAAGCCATTTCTTACCGCAATCCACTACAGATTGGAGGTCCTTTCAAGCTCAGCAGTGAGGTTTGCTTTGTCAGCCTCGGCAGATTTTTGATCGAGGCAAGAGTAAATTATAGTGTCATCAGCATATAAACTTACTTGGGATCTTATTACATTGGGGAGATCGTTAATGTAGATAAAGAAAAGCGTAGGAGCTAGAATAGAGCCTTGAGAGACACCCGCATTCATGTGATAGTATTGGGAGGCTTGTCCGTTCAATACTACCTTCATTGTACAATTTGAAAGGAATGACTGGATTTGGTCAAACAATTGTCCAGTTATACCATAGCATCTGCAGCTTGCATAGAAGGTTAGTATGCAAGACTGTCAAACGCTTTGGAGATGTCAAGTGCAACAGTTCAGGCTTCACCATTCTTGTCCAGGGCCTGGTGTATATACACAATGATGATCACGAGCATATCAGCAGTAGACCTGGTGAAGCAGAAATCATACTGTTTGTCAGAGAGGAGTCTGTAGTCTGTGAGATGTACCACCTCGGCATTGATGATGGCTTCGAACACTTTGCCAAAGATTGGTAGGAGGCTAATAGGGCAATAATTAGCAGAGTCAGAGGGTTCACCAGTATTTTTATATATAGGAATCATAGCGGAGGATTTCCAGCAGGCAAGAAGCAGAGAGGCAGTAGTTATGGACTTTAGAGAGAACAGAGGAGAGTTCAGGAGCACATTTCTTTAGGACAATGATTGGTATTCCGTCGCCACCGCTCGTCTTATGGGGGTCAAGCTTAGAAATGATTTTGGAGACCACCGAGGGAGTAATTAGTATGTCAGTAAATTTGGCCTGGATTCGGGGTGGGAAGTGGGGTACAGATACTTCAGACGAGTCCAGTGTTGAGTTGGTGAAGAATCTGTGAGTAAAGCACTCAGCCTTGTCTGTTGAAGAGGTGAGGACCTCAAGTTTGTTGATTAGAGGGAAGATTGATGGCTTGCTACTGTTCAGCATGCTTTTACAAAGCTTCCAGTAGTCTTTGGAGCCGAACTTACGAGATGCACAATTAGTCTGACGCGTGACTCTGGTACAGCTGAAAGAAGTGATTTCGGTGGGCGATGGCAGCCGAGCAGGCAGGAGAGAACCAGGGGAATGAGTGGAATTTAAGTCTTAACTTTCTGGCAGAGATGAAAGCATCAATGTTAGCTTTAACCCAAGATGAGACTTTAGTCGCACATTCATCACTGGGAAGGCTTAACACTTTGTTCCAAGGGTAGTCACACAGGAAATCAGAGAACGAGTCCCAATCAGCTCTTTGGTAGCAGTAAGATATTCTGCTGGTCTGAGGTTTTTGGGTGGAGTGGGAGTGGAAGGAGATGTTAATGGAAACTACTGCATGGTCAGTGTTTCCAAGAGGGCAGAGTCGCTTGACATTGAAAGAGTCAGGGGTGGAGGTAAAGCAGAGATCTAGTAGTGAGTCGTGTTCATTAGGTTATTACAGAAATGCATGGGGAACTCCACCATCTGCATAAGGGACTGAGTGATAGAAAAATTCATGGTGTGTACACCAGCAAGATCTGTGATGGAGCTTTCTAGCCACTCAGTGTGATGGGTGTTAAAGTCCCCAAACACAAATATATGGGCAAACAGATGGGAAGAAATGGCCTTTTTGATATTATTGGAGATGCTGTCAAGAACAAAACAGTCGGGGGATAAGAGGGGGTGGTAGAGAAAGAAGAAATAGCTAACTGAGCTTAGAAGGGAGAGATGGAAACACATAAGAATGATGTAGGAATTCAAGAGAGATCATCCTAGCGAGAGAAGGCGTTCACTGAAGTAAACATGAAGCCCATGCATGTGGACATTAGAATCCTTCCTGAAGAGGGGAAGGTAGCCAGGGATCGAGGAGTGAGATGAGGGAATTGAGGGGTTGAGATTAGTCTCACAAAGAGCTAGGATGTCAGGGGACTTTTGGTGGAGGAAAGATTCAGCACCACAGAAGTTGGTTTGGATACCCTGGGTGTTAGTAAAGGAAATGTGAAGAGGTTTGGGTGATTTTAATTATTAAAGTTACAAGGCTAGACAAAGTATTTTTAGAAGTTGTAGCAGTTATATCAAAGATGAAGGAAAAACTTGAAGCAACTGAAAGGATGCTGCGAATATCATGGATCGAGCATGTGAGCAATGATGAGGTCTTGGAAATGATGAAAACAAAAACGAAATTAATATTGAGCATCAGGAAGAGACTGCTGAAGTTCCTGGGACATGCAGTGAGGAAGGAGGGCTTGGAGAATCTGATACTAACAGGCCTGATAGAGGGAAAAACAGACAGGGGAAAGCAACGGATAACATATTTGAAGAACCTAATCAGGTGGGTGACAGAATGAGGGTTGCACAAAGTAACAGGAGAAGGCATGCTCAGAGCCACCAGAGATAGGAAAATGTGGAAAGCCATGATCGCCTACATCCTGAAGGGACAGGGCACATAGAAGAAAAAGCAGTTATATCAATTTCCATGCAACATTTGGTGCAAGCATGTTACCTAAATGTCAAAGATTATACAGTGTTTCTGATGTAATCGATATGTATACATCTTGGTTTCCCCTCACTGGAATGTGATTGGCTGGTGTCAGCCATAAATACAGATGAATGCAAGGAGAGAGAGAGAGAGAGAGAGAGAGAGAGAGAGAGAGAGAGAGAGATTCCACTATAGATCTACTGCTACTGACTACTCCTACACCTCAGGATACTGCATATGACGACTACATCTATGTACTAGATTAACCTGCCTGGTTACATTTGCCTAAACCACTTCACTATCTCATATTGATATATATCCCTTTCTGGGACACATCAGTTGCTAACAACATTACAAATTTGTTTAATAATTGAATACAAGAAGATAATACAAAAGTTAATAACAGACGGACTCAGACACCAGGATACCAATGATCAGGAGTTGAGTGTCAATTTTTAGTAAATAACTGTGCAGAAGAAATAACACCTTTCATTAGCATATCAAATGATTAAATGATAGTTTAATTAATTATTAATTAATTCTCATAGAATTTATAGAAGGAGTATATAGATTAGCAGTTAGGTCTCATCATTTTACAGTTGAAATGACTCGATGCAACTGTAAGTTCTATGCTAACAGTTTCTTCTCTCAAACTTATCACTTGTGGAACAATTCCAGCTTCTTGCTTTCCAGTCAATATTAATCTGAAAAAATTTTTTATCTTTATTTTTTTAAAGAGGTATTCACTCTGTATAAGGCCTGGGGGCCACTCAAGATAGAGGGTTACTGAGTAAATGACACAGATTATGCAGATATGTCTGGAAGATAATGGTTAGTGTTAGACGTGAAGAAGTTTAGATTGTAGTGATAAGAGAAACAGCATCTTGGGAGTTGATTTCATCAGGCAGAATGTCGATCGTTAAGTTTTGTCTTCTTAATCCCTGTTCTTTTATTGTTCTCACTCTTTAATAATGCCTTTTGTTTTCTCATATTCTTTCATACTCAGTAACCCCTTGTATCTTGGAGGCTTTATTGCCTTGCTTGAGATGAAATGATAAAAGAAGATGTCAATAATGCTAGAGAAATATCAGATTTCATTATTATGCATAAAGATTAAATATTACATTTATCTATTTCATAGGATATATAGAAGAAGCAAATACTTACAAAATATAAAAGTGTCCTTTGTCATTGTTGTATATGCAGATGTTTAAGTGGCAGTTTTATGAATCCTTTTTTCCTGGGTTTCAAGAAGCTGATAATTCAGTAAAAAGTCACACTTTTCAGAAGTGCTTTTTTGTAATTCATAAATAGGAGAGACAAAAGGATCAAATAAAAAATGTCACACTTTTTATTAGTTTATAAAATGATAAAGAGCACTTTATTTTTATAAAGACTAGATACAAAGGATTAAACAGAAAAAGTCACACTGATAAAATGATAATTGGCAGCTATTATAGAATTATAAAGAGAAGAGACAAAAGGATCAAATAGAAAAGTCAAACTTTTCATTGATTGATAAAATGAAAATTGCCAGTTGGATATCTTATAAAATTTATAAAGAGGAGATACAAAGGATTAAACAGAAAAGTCACACTTTCAGTTACCTGTTATAACGATAATTGGCAGCTCTATATCTTAAAGAATTTCTGAAGAGATCAGTCAGTCAGTTAAGTGCCATACATGATACACGCTTGGGTGATCATGTCTCCATAGAGACATGACTGACTGGGCAGAATATTATCCCGCAGTAGGTTGCCATTTCTTTCTGCGGTAGATTGGTTGCCGACCAAGGCTATAGAACCCAATCTGTCCTGCTATTTAACCCATAACTGGAAGGAAGAGACAGATTAATACCTTTCTCAAGGGTATTTTCGTGCAAGTGAATACAATGGATTCAACTGGAATTCGAACTCAGCTCCCCGGTTTTGCGTTTCGAGCCGATATCCACTGTACCACAACGCACATCCTTCTGAAGAGATACAAAGGATTAAACAGAAAAAGTCACACTTTCAGCTACCTGTTATAACGATAATTGGCAGCTCTATATCTTAAAGAATTTCTGAAGAGATACAAAGGATTAAACAGAAAAAGTCACACTTTTCATTGGTTGACATAATAACCTGCAGCTTTATATAGTATAAAATTCACAAATCAGAGAGAAAAAAGATCAAATAAAAAGTCACGCTTTTCATAAGTTGATAAAATGTTAATTGACAGTTTTATATAGTATAGAATTCATAGAATTATAGATTATATAAGTTGGTGATTAATTTTTTAAAGTGTACTTTTATGAAACAGTAAAAATATGCTAGCAAAAGATAAATAGACATTGTTTTGATAAATATTTGATTGTTTTCAAAATTAAGAATGTGAGCAAAATTCTCTATGCCAGGAAAATATTTGATTGTTTTGAAAACTGCATAGCCAAAGTCAGAAGCGAATATAATTTACACTAAATTATTTCTGGTTATAAAACAATGAATTATATTTTAAATGACAAGTGTGTTTTGATTGTCGGAAACAATAAGATAAACACACGTTTGCAGCATGTCTAAGTTGAAATTATGTATTAAATTGTGTCAGGATATGATGTAATTGCTGATATAAGAGGCAGAAATTATTAGTTGTAGACATCTGGTTGAGAGATTGGATTTTAACTAAGACCAAAAAAGACCAGGGAAAACTGGACAAGCACAGCCTTTGGCCCGTCAATACGTGTGCTGTCACTTTCGAACATACCTCCACTCTACGACACGTCACCTGATGGGAGAAAAATTTAAGTGGATATATTTTTATATACACTTTGTCCGTTGTTATATTTCAAACTGTTCATGATCCTTGACTCCAGATATACCACACGTATCACGAGTATATAACAACAGGGGATACAAAGATCAAATAGAAAAGTTATGATTTTCTTTACCTGATAAAATGTGACTTGGCTGTTTTCATATCTTTCAGAATTTATAAAGAGGAGATACAAATGTTTTAAAACAAATATTCACACTTTCCATTACCTGATAAAATGATAACTGTCAGCTTGGTATTTTTAGAATTCATAGACATGAAACACAAAAGGGTCAAAAAGAATTCATAATTCATCAAGAGCAGATACTAAAGATTAAGCAGAAAAACTCACACTTTCCATTACCTGATAAAATAATAATTTGCAGCTTTATTATCTTATATAATTCCTAATAAAAGCGCCAAAGGATTAAACAGCAAACGTCACACCTTTCATTGGCTGATAAAAGGATAATTGTCAGTTTATATATTACAGAACCATACATATTTATATGCTATAGAATTTATATATATTTATATATTACAGAATCCAGACATGTTTATATGCTATAGAATTTATATATATTTATATATTACAGAATCCATACATATTTATATGCTATAGAATTTATATATATTTATATATCACAGAATCCATACATATTTATATGCTATAGAATTTATATATATTTATATATCACAGAATCCAGACATGTTTATATGCTATAGAATTTATATATATTTATATATTACAGAATCCATACATGTTTATATGCTATAGAATTTATATATATTTATATATCACAGAATCCATACATGTTTATATGCTATAGAATTTATATATATTTATATATCACAGAATCCATACATATTTATATGCTATAGAATTTATATATATTTATATATCACAGAATCCATACATATTTATATGCTATAGAATTTATATATATTTATATATCACAGAATCCATACATATTTATATGCTATAGAATTTATATATATTTATATATCACAGAACCCATACATATTTATATGCTATAGAATTTATATATATTTATATATCACAGAACCCATACATATTTATATGCTATAGAATTTATATATATTTATATATCACAGAACCCATACATATTTATATGCTATAGAATTTATATATATTTATATATCACAGAACCCATACATATTTATATGCTATAGAATTTATATATATATTTATATATCACAGAACCCATACATATTTATATGCTATAGAATTTATATATATTTATATATCACAGAACCCATACATATTTATATGCTATAGAATTTATATATATTTATATATCAAAGAACCCATACATATTTATATGCTATAGAATTTATATATTTATATATCAAAGAACCCATACATATTTATATGCTATAGAATTTATATATATTTATATATCAAAGAACCCATACATATTTATATGCTATAGAATTTATATATATTTATATATCACAGAACCCATACATATTTATATGCTATAGAATTTATATATATTTATATATCAAAGAACCCATACATATTTATATGCTATAGAATTTATATATATTTATATATCACAGAACCCATACATGTTTATATGCTATAGAATTTATATATATTTATATATCACAGAACCCATACATGTTTATATGCTATAGAATTTATATATATTTATATATCACAGAACCCATACATGTTTATATGCTATAGAATTTATATATATTTATATATCACAGAACCCATACATGTTTATATGCTATAGAATTTATATATATTTATATATCACAGAACCCAGACATGTTTATATGCTATAGAATTTATATATATTTATATATTACAGAACCCAGACATATTTATATGCTATAGAATTTATATATATTTATATATTACAGAATCCAGACATGTTTATATGCTATAGAATTTATATATATTTATATATTACAGAACCCATACATGTTTATATGCTATAGAATTTATATATATTTATATATTACAGAACCCATACATGTTTATATGCTATAGAATTTATATATATTTATATATTACAGAACCCATACATATTTATACATAGAATTTATATATATTTATATATTACAGAACCCATACATGTTTATATGCTATAGAATTTATATATATTTATATATTACAGAATCCATACATATTTATATGCTATAGAATTTATATATATTTATACATTACAGAACCCATACATATTTATATGCTATAGAATTTATATATATTTATATTCTATAGAATTTATAAAGAGGAGATACAAAGGATTATGCAGAAAAAGTCATACCTTTCATAATTTGATAAAATTATAATTGGCAGTTTTCTATCTTATACCAAAATGAGAAATAAAGAGGCTATAGAATGGATTAAATAAAAAAATCACATTATTCTTTACCTGGTTAAATGATAATTGTTTGCTATTTATCTTATATAATTGATAAATAGAAGAGACAAAGGATCAAATAGAAAAGTCACACTTTTCATTTTTTGATAAAATCATAATTGGCAATTTTATCTGGTTTTTAGAATTTATAAAGAGGTGATACAAAGATTAAACACAAAAAGTCACACTTTTTAATATCTGATAAGATGATAATTGGCAGGTTTATATCCTATAGAATTTATAAAAAGTAGATACAAAGGACAAAATAGAAGTCACATTTTTCATTACCTGATAAAATGATAATTGACTGTTTTATATCTTATAAAATTCAAAAATAGGAGATGCAAAGACTCAAATAGAAAATTCACACTTTAGTTTGGCAATTTTATATCTTATAGAATTTCCAAACAGAAGAGTTAAAGGAGCAAATAGAAAAAGGCACACTTTTCATTCCCTGATAAAAATGATAATTGTCAGTTTTATATCTTATAAAAATTTTAAAGAGGAGATACAAAGTATTAAACAGAGAAAGTCACACTTTTAATACCTGATAAAATAATAATAGGCAGCTTTGCATTTTATAGAATTTATATTGAGGCAAAACAAAAAATTAAAAGAAAAAAGTCACAGTTTTTGTTAATTGCTAAAATTATAATTGTTTGCTTTCTATTTTATAGAGAGAATTTACAAAGATCATAGAGAAATGATCAAATAGAAAAGTTACACTTTTCTTTGTTAATTGCGTGTTTGATTAAACAGTATCTTCATACGTCGTTTTCATAGACTTCATTGGAGGAGATGCAAATTGGCATAGAAAAATTGTCATTTTTTTTACTATATTACATGATGGCGATTTAATTGCATTTTTAAATAACTTTTTAGTAGAATTTGTCAAAGTAATAGCAAATAATCCTCCAAATATTTGATATTTTTCATTATGCATTTAAAATCAGATATAAAATTGAGACACATTTTGGATTCTTTACTCTATTTTATGCACATATTTTTGATGCAGAAAACAAGAACACATCTAAAAATCTGCAAGGGCAAATGGCCCAGTGGATAAAAGTGTTGGTTAGATCCAATGACTTGACCGAAAAGAGTTGGCTGTTCAATACCTGGCTACAGTAGTGGTGAACAAAACACTTAAAGGTCTTCAAGGACACATGGCCCAGTGGATAAAAGTGTTGGTTAGATCCAGTAACCTAACCCAAATAGTTGTGAGTTCATTACCTAGCTACATCAGTGGTGAACAAACACATAGAAAGTTGAGTTAAAGGAAGATAACTAAGACATCTGGCAATGACATGAGTCATGAAACAAGAACAATCTACCCCAGTGATTGAAATAAAGGGTTCAGTTCAAAATTCCAATCACCTGAAGAAGGTCGAAATGTCCAGTGTCTGAAATGTTGTGAATATGGCCATAGAGATAAGGACAACAAATATAAACAGATCTAAAAATATATTAATCTTTAACCAATATCATTAGATAAGGATTTATCTTAAATTAATTACAGAAAGACTATATAAGTCTTTTGCCTTCCTGCCATTCTGAAGATATGCAGATTTCTCTGAAAATCAATACAGGAAAGCAAGAAGAATGTCTCCATAAATTTCAATAAGAACTAGAAAGATTTAAAGAAATGATACAAATTATAAGTTTTGTTTCTTTTTTTTTACAAAATTCATGCAAGTTCATTCTTTTTTTCTATCATGAGAAATGCCAGCTTAATAAATTAGCAATGTTCCATCATTTAAGCACACACACACATATTTCTTGCTTTTGGTTTTGATCTGATGAAGTTAAGTAAGGCTAAAAAATGAAACACATGACTCAATAAGTCCCAGGCCTGATATATAAATGATTCCACTAATAAAAATCAATATAATTTTTATGAAGGACTAAACTTTAAATGGCATGTGACAAAATTTAGACCCAATCGGATGATTAGTTTACAAATTACAGTTACTTAAGTGAAGCTACTGTTGCAAATTTTCAAAGCAATAAAAAAATTTGAAATTTGTGTGTTGATAAAGCATTGCTTTCTGATGAGGAAAAATACAGTTCAAGCAAAGCAATAGCTTGATAAGTGTTATTCAATGGTTAAGAGGTAGTATGCTGACTTTAAACACGGTTGTACAGACACAAATGATGCTGAATGCTCAGGCCGCCCAAAATCGGCACTTGTCCCAAAAAACACCAAAAATATCCAGAAACTCATTTTGGTTGAAACATAAATTGAAGTTGCATGAGATAACAGAGGAGTTGAACATATTAGAAGGCAGTGTATTCACTATTTTGCATGAACATTTGTCAATGAGAAAGCTGTGTTCAAAATTGTTTACGCACAATCGATCAAAAATGACAATGCGTTGTAAATTCAGAGAGTTGTTCGCAACTGTTTTAACACAACAAGGAGTTTTTGCATAAATATGACAATGGATAAAACATGAATCCACCACTTCACTCTGGAGTCAAATCAGTAGTCAGCTGAGTGGACAGCAGCAGGTGAAACCTGTCCCAAGCGACCAAAGATGTAAACATCAGTAGGCAAGGTTTTGGCCTCTGTATTTTGAAATATGCAAGGTATTTTGTTCATCAATTACCTTGAGAAAGGAAGAGCCATCAATAGTGAATATTATATAGCATTATTAGTGCAGTTGAAGGAAGGAATCGCCAAAAAAACAGCCACAATAAAAGAAGAAAAAGTGATCTTCCAATGCACCGTGTCATAAGTAAATGGCAATGATGGCAAAATGACATGACTTGCACTTTGAATTGCTTTCACATCTCCCCTATTCTCCAGATCTGGCCCCCAACAACTACTGGCTGCTTGCAGACCTCAAAGTATACTCCAGGTAAAGAGATTTGACTCCAATAAAGAAGTGATATTGGAAACTGAGGTGTATTTTGACGTCAAAGACAAATTATTCTACAAAAAAGGCATCAAATTGTTAGAGAAGCGTTGGAATCAGTGTATCATCCTTGAAGGAGACTATGTTTATGAATACAGTTGAATTTTGCTTAAAAGTTGTTGTTTTATAAGTTAGTCTGTAGATTTATTGAGGGATGCGTTAATCTAAAGTTCAAATTCCAGTCAAATTCATTTCATTCATTTATGCACTAATATTCTTGGAGAAGGTATTAATCCCTCTCTTCTTTCTTCAGCTGTGGGTTGAATAACAGAACAGATTGGGTTCTATAGCCTTGGTTGGCAACCAGTCTACTACAGAAAGTAATGGCAACTTACAGCAGGAAAATTTTCTACCTAGTCAGTCATGTCTTAAAAGAGACCTGATTATCCAAATGTGTCTTACATACGGCAATTGACTGACTAATCGAAAAATTAAGGAAATGCAATTCATCACTGTCAGAAATCCACACCCACAGAGTCTTTTGATGATTCTGACCCAACCTCAGCATTTTGTAGCAATTACTTTTAATAGTGCTTTTTTGTGACACTGAGAAATTTTTAGCATCCCCTCATATATATTCTACTTTAATATGGCAGACATTACAGCAAAAAAAAAAAAAAAAAAAAAATCTGAAACATAACAAAAATATTTGTTTTGTTTTTTTAATACTTTTACAATTCTTTTTTTGTTTGTCTAATATACTTGTTTTTCTTTCCTCCCCAGAAGGGTAATTTAACATTTGAGGCTTCAGATGGAAATATCTTTTTCACCAAAAGAGCATTTCGCCCAGCCAAGATAGAGACAAAAGTAGACACAAACATGTCAAATGCTACTCTTGTGGCCTACAAGATATGTGTCTGCACTCTTAGTGGCAAGATATTTGCAGTGCCAACCACTTCAAGCTGCCTCTCCCCAGCAGATGCCTGTAATGAATGACAAATACTTGAAAAGTTCAACTTGAACCAGTTTTTATTTTTTTTGTTTGTGATTCTGATATTTTTTGTCGTTTATTTTTAATGTCTTTTCTGAAGTTCATTTTTTATTAACTTTGAATTTATTTTGCAAACAAATAGGATAATAAGTATATAAATTAAGTATTTAGTATTCAAATTAGGAAATAAGAATTTTATTTCCTGATATTATATTTTGTGATAAGATGGTTGCATTTAATAAGTACATAAAATACAATTAATTTGAGCTAACATTGCTTTTTGATAAAACATTGAATATACGAGATTTGTCTGGAAAGTAATGGGACTGGTGTCACAAAGAATTTATTTTAAGTCCAAACAACAAACTATTTGGCTTCCTCTACAAAGTAATCCCCTTTGAGTCTAATGCAGTTTTCCATCCTTCTCTGCTAATGCTTTTATGTCCTTCTGGGAGGATTCTTCTTGGATAGCCCTCAGCTCTGTTGTTACAGTCTTCTTGATGGCCTCCAAACCTTCAAAATGGACCCCCTTGATGAAATCCTTTAGCTTGGGGAAAAGAAGAAAATTACATGGAAAAGATCAGGTGAATGAAGGTGGTTCCAGTACAGTGATGTTCTTGGTCAGAAACTGCCAGATTATCAGGGCGTTGTGAGCAGGTAACTTGTCATGGTGAAGAAAACCACAATTTGTCCTACAACAAAAGCATGTAAAAAAAAAAAAAAAATGCAATGGTTGTGGAAAGTTATACACCCAGGATATCATATTAGATAATAAAACCAACTGCTTATCCCTCTTTTGATCAGAGCTTAAACAGCACACTCAATTACTGTTCAGACAGACCTCATATAATCAGCAAGAAACTGACAACTCATATAAGAAAAGGACAGACTATTCTATTCTTTGTATAAAAGATTTTTCATATTCTTGCTGGAAACTTTCCATTGATGTGCTAAAAGGCCAATAATAGATAACATAAAAGAAATATTTGCTTCTTCAGTATAACAAATAATAAAACAATTTTGCTTTAATAAAATGTTACAACCCAATTTAGACCCAATCAGATTATGAGTTAATATATCCAGCTATGGAAGATAATGTTCATAAGTTAACATGACAAAACTCCTTTGTGCTGGCAATACCAGGTGATAGTGCCTTTATTCTGACAATTGTGGACTGTTTCAAGATATTTCAAGGACAGGGAAGGGATAGCTTAATTTCATGAAAGAGTTGAGTACATAATAATTGAAAAGATATTTAATGACCCACCTAATAACAAAGAATATAAAAAATAAGTCAGCACTTTTTAACATGTGGAAATTAGTGTTAATGTAAGATTCTATTCGATATAAAGTAAGGGATAGGTTTTATATTGTTATTAAGTTATAAACTGACCACCCCAGAAATAACACACACACACATATATATATATATATATATATATATATATATATATATATATATATATATATATATATACACACACACACACACGCAGTACTGTGCTAAAGTATTAGGATAATAACTATTTTATCTTTTATGAGGCATATTGACAGAAAATAAGCAATTTAATTAAAGTAATTTTATTTGATTTACTCAACAAATGCTTTAACAAAAAAAAATACTTGTTACAAAATAAATTTAATATTTAGTATAATAGCCTTTTGCTTTGATCACAGCCTTCATTCTGTCAGGCATTGTCATCACAAGCTTCTTCAATGTATTTAATGGTATCTCCTGCCAAGCAGCTTGTATTTGTTCCCAAAGTGTGTCTTGTGAAGTAATATTAGATTTATCAATTCGAGAGGGGGGAATAAGAAAAAAAGTCAGTCATATCCAAGAATAATAGAATAATGAATAGTTTTAAAATAACTTGTTTAATAGAAAATAGGAAAAATTAAATATAACCTCTTTTTAATACATTTACACCTAGTTTTAAATAATCAATATTTATTAGCAATTTACTTGGCTTTTCACCCTGTATTTGAATTTCAGTAAGGGTTTTAGGAAAATCACCCCTGTCTTAATACTTTTGCACACTGCCAGTAGTATGCAAAAGTGTTAGGACAGGAGTGATTTTAAACTTTATTTTGATGCCTCAAAAGATAAAATAGTTTGTGTCCTAATATTTTTGCACAGTACTGTATATATGGTAATATTTTTATTACAAGATTGTAATAAAACAGTTTACTTCAAAACAAGAACCACTGTTTCGGGATTCTCTTAGCACCTCATCAGGCAGGTGCTAATAAGATAGTACCAAAATACAGCAGCTCTTGTGATGCAATAAACTATGTTTTTATAATCTTGTAATAAAAAAATTATCATATATAATGCTCTACTAAGTATCAAAGACTCTTCATAAAGTAAATCACTACAAGCAGTGGACTGTCAACCCATTAGTTTGTACTACTTCTAAAATATATATATATATATATATATATATATATATATGTATATTCACACACAAATAAATATACAACAGTTTTTATCATAATAAATTCTACTGATATAAAATGGGGGATCGTTTTTTTATGTTATTAAATTATAAATTGATCACACTGCAATTACTTTATACTAATCAGAAAACATATTTAGGGACTCACAAGTAAAAACCTAATAACACTAAAAAGTTTATAGTTTCATATCTATTACCATTTTTATCAAGATAGAGTGATGACATCAAACTCGTCCCTTCTCCACTTGAAATGAGCACCCATTTTATCGATTCCTATAATATGAAGAAAACTTCTTTGAGAATGGAGATGTTTTTTTGAAATTGCTATAAAGTATTTTGTAAATTATTCATTTTAATTATTCAGTTTTAATTCACAAACATCATTAATAATTATAAATATATTGCATGTCTTAAGCCGACTTTTTTCTGAATATTTTTGTTTGATTTCTTACCTTAATATGAACTTAAAAAGTTGAGTGTAATCCGTCCAAATGTATATATCATATAATATTACGAGGTGGTACTGGAAACTCCCTGGAGTGTACATGCTGTGAGTGCACGTGCATTTCACTCTCACTGATCCCCATCTGACTGGGTTAATCTGACAATTGGCTTTGTGCTATCTACTTGTGTTCATTCATTATGGTGAGCTTGTAATGTATTGGAATGGCTCTGCAAGCTTTACAATGACTGAGTAATTTAGTAGTGTGGCTGCATCACATTTTGCACTGCTACCAACACTCTCAAAATGCTTCATATGGCTTTTGGCAAATATTCTTAAGGTCTATCACAGGATTTGGATTAGCATTCACATTTCAAATTCAGTCAAGAGTTGATTCAAGATGACTGTTCAGAACAAATAAGCCTAAGTCAAATCCAAAAATATAGAAAAACAATTTGTAAACTTGTGAAAATATATTACATTGTTTTTATAATTTTTTGTATGTATTTTTTTATTTTATTAAGCTTATAATGATGAATAGCATCCGATTAGTGCAGAAATTAAACATATTTTAATTATGGAGCATGTTTTAGATTTTTTTAAAGGTAATTTTATTAAGTATTTCATCAGGAGTATCATAATCTGTTAGGGTCTAAGAGGCACCATATGTATTGTAATTGCAGGAGCAGTAATATTTCTTGGGCAAGATAGTCTATAAGAAACCAAAACTTATCCAGGCTAGTTTTGAATTCAAACCTTTTCCTTCTAGTCTAGTTATCAACCAAGGAACTAGGACCAAGTTTATTGTTATTTATCCATAGCTAAGGGGACAAGTGATGGGTTCATACCTTTTCCAAAGGTATTAGCATATAAATAAATGTAATGAACATGACTGTTATTTGAACTCTGCTCTGATTTATGTATCTGAGCTACAATCCATTACTCCACCTTGCCTCCATTAAGTATTAAATGAAATTTTAAACTAATTCAGGTTATATCTTAAACATTAAATATTTTAAGAATTTGCTAAGCCTGACCAGGTTCAGCTAAAGTTACCTGGTGCTTAAAAAAATACAACAGCAATGTTTTTACTGGAGTATTGATTTTCATTTGTTTAGTCATATTCCAGAAGTTTCCCAATGCCATGTCATATAGTTTTAGAAATCTGATGTAAAATGCTGGCCAAACTATTTTGTTATTTATCAGGATCCCTGTAGTGACATTTTTCATTTGTTAATTTTTATATCAATTATATGATATGTTTTTATATCAATTATTGTATCATTTTACACATGTACCTACAACTTTGACACATTAAATATATTAATAATGATCCATATCTTCAAGTTTTTCCTTTTTTACAAAAATTATTTAAACTTGTGTTGCTCATTTACTCCATGGCAATGCACAATAGTGTTGCTGTAATGATGAATATTATGCAAGGTGTCTATAAAGTCCGTGTGCACTTTAAAAAATTATAACTTTATTTGTATTTATGATAGAAATAATCTGTAAAAAACGAGCATGAACAATTAAACTTGAAAGATAATACAGTGTTTTTACAAGATGGAGCTAATTGTCACTTTGCTCTGCGTGTTAGACAGTTTTTAAATCAGGAATTTCCTATCAGATAGATCGGAAGGGGTGGAACACTTTATTGGCCGCCATGTTTGCCAGATTTGACTCCATTAGATTTTTTTTTTCTGGGGACATGTGAAAACAATTGTGTATGCAACCAAACCTAGTTCATTAGAAGATTTGAAAGCTAAAATAACTAATGTGATTTCAGACATAACTGTAAATCAATTGGCAAATGTTTTCCATTAGTTGCAAAATTGTATTACCCTTTGTATTGCTAATGATGGAGGACATGTGGAAACTTAAATAAAATTTCAATAAAAGCTTAAAAAATATAGGTTTACTTCCATCTAATCTTTTTTACAAATTATTTCTATCGCAAATACAAATAAAGTTATAAATTTTTTAAAGTGCACACAAACTTTATGGAGACACTGTATTTTCCATTTTTTAGTATCATCAGTGGTAGATGATATTTTTTTTCTTTTTAAATGTATTTCAACAAAAGGACAGTAGCAGGAATAAATATTTATCAATAAGCAAATATAGGAAAACCACATCTACATGCACACACATATTTATATTTTGTGTTGTCGATGGTTGTAGTAACTGAAAATTTCACTGCTTTCTTATTTCTTACTGATATCAAACTTTTTTTTATTCATCTCACCCCAAGCAAGGCATTCCACTGCCACCATTGCGCATGGGGCTACATAGGGGAAGGTAAAGAGAAGGAGTGGTTAGACATAGGGAATGTCAGAAGGAAGGTGACAGATGAGTAGGGATACCGAGGATGAGGGTTGGGCAGATGGGAAGAGTGTTTGATAGAATGGGAGCAGGTTAGTGTGCTAGGAGGTGTCTATTGACCTTACATTTAAACTCCTGTCTGATATATATTTTCCTTCCTTCCAAATGATCAAAACAAATAGTCCTCTATTTAAGAAATGTTATCAGGGTGTAACATATGGAAGTATTTACTTACGAAATAGCAAGCAGGAAGAAACATTTTGCTAATTTAAAAATAAACTTTCAAATCTATCTTCAGTCAACATTTTGACTTAACGGGGCAGGAGCACACTGATAAAAAGTGTTTGGTGATGAGGAGGATCGTTTTAACTGTGAAAATTTCAGTTTTTCTATTTTAAATTGTGATGATTGTTCTTAATAATAGAATAAGCTCACAGCGAGTCCTACAATAACAAAATATCCATAGAAATTCCCCGGTTTGATTATTAAATATTTGAGCTTAAAATATAGCAATAACAATCATAAATATTAATGTCAGTTCTTATTTTAAAAAAGTAGGACGGTACAAAAAAAAAAACGATCTCAAACAGATGATAAACACTTAGATCTTCTATTTCTTTCATTTTCTCACTGTGTATCTGATCTGTCTTTCCCATCTTACACAATTGAAATGGAATAGCTCATTATTTCAGGTATTAGCTAGAGACGTTAAACACTTATCTATATTTCTTTTTTTTTTTTTTTTTTTTTGCTGAAACCAAGTAGCATCTTTGATATGTCTTTACAATCAAAATGAAATAGTCCATTATTCTTGAGGTACTGGCTGGTGGGTAATGGTTAGGTGAACTAACGAAAGGAGGAACAAATACGATTATTATATAATGCTTAGTCAGGCAGTAGTAAACCAGTTTTAATAATGTATGATGTTGTCTTTTATAAAGATACCGAAAACACAGAACACGGGAGCTGGATTAAATGCAGCCATGTAGCTGGGCCGTTTATTCAGGAATCTTCGGGGGGGGGAAAAAGGGGGAAGTCCCTATCTTTTTATTCTTTTTATTGGAGAGGGCCTGTCTAAGGGGGACAACTCATATCTTCACACCAGTAAAGATTATATTCACTACAAGAGTTAATTGAGAGACAAACTGCTAACCATTGCTTTTTATAGTAAACAAGACTATTCAGCATATTATCTTTTATTTACTCTAGATATTGTAATCAAAGTTATTTTTTAGATTTTTCCAGTGCTGTTGACATTGGCAATATAAACAGGGGAGAAATGAGAGAACTTTGACCAAATTAAACTTTAATCTATTGATAATGCTGTGTCACACATACTTTTTGTCTTTGGCTAGTAGCTTATTTCTGATTTGCTTACATCTAGAAAGTATGAAAAATAGCTAACATTTCCTTCAAACTTTGCCTTTGTGACCAGGAAAATCTTATTTCTGAAATTTATCTATTCCCATTGGGAAAACTGGTGAATGTTAACATTCTCATTCTGGCAAAGTAAGAACAAAATGTCATATTATTCAAAAATAGCATTTATTTTAGGATCTTAACAAGCTTCTCATAGTTTTTGGCTTTGTGATTCCCCAGATGTGCATTGTGGTGTAGTGGATATTGGCTTGGAACGAGAAATCAGGGAACCGAGTTCAAATTCCAGTTGAATTCATTGCATTCACTTACGCGCAAATACCCTTGGGAAAGGTATTAATCCATCTCTTCCTTCCAGTTATGGGTTAAATAACAAGACAGATTGGGTTCTATAGCCTTGGCTGGCAACCAATCTACTGCCCAGAACCTCTTTTGAGACATGATCGCCCAAGCATGTTTCACGTATGGCACTTAGATGATTCTCCAGGAAGCCCTGAAACCACTGTGACAAAGCTCTTCCACACTACTTTCTCCATACTAGTGGACATCTTGGGGAATTCCTTGCACTATATGACCTTTATTTGTGGTTTGATAAAAAAAAAAACAACTTTGATTTTTGCCACATACAACTTAGAAACTGAACACTGAACTTGGTCTACTGTGGCCATTCCCCCCTGTGGTAGTGTCCCACAATGTCCCTGCTGTCCCAAAAGCAAAGATAACATGGAAACTGGGTAAAGCTGCTTTGGAGACCCACCAGGAATGCCACCATTTTGAAGACTCTGATAACTTCCTAACTGTACTCTTCATATTTCAAAGTCGCAAGCAAAATCTTGACACTTTTGCATTCCTCTTTGTTCTACAGCAAGTGAACCTGAAGAAGAGATAGAGACTTATTTCCATTGTGAAGTATCATGGCTTCGAGGCTCCTGGATGCGCTGTCAATGAAGAGGTGTCACTCACTGAGATTACTGGAGATTCCAAACGCCTTGAACAGACTTGTCACATTGTGGCAGAAGCAAAGATGATCTCAATGGGTGAAAAAGTCTGCAAAACACTGATCTGCAATTTACGCACTTTCATCTAACAAATTCCACTGCTCAAGTCTCAACGTCAAAAGTTCAGCATTGACTTTTGTGAAACCAAGATCAGACCATTGAGGTTTTTTTTTGGTTGGGTAGTATTGGTTCCTCTCCTCAGCTGCACTTCCGTAATCTGGATCAATGACTTTATTCGCTAATGAATTGCTGTATTCTTCTGAAGACAGCTGCCATCTCTTTGGAAACATGGATTTGGGGATTTAACAGCAATGTGATACAGAGGTGATAATGACAAAAGCCTAGATACATGATAACAGGCTTTTTTTCTTGCCAACTCATTGTTTGGAAGGGTCCACCATGCAGAAGAAGCAATTGTTTGAGGGGTCACTTGGTTTGCTTCATATTAGTTGGATTGGAAATTTCATGGCTATCCTGCAAAAGGGTAAAATAAAACTACCAATATTTTACCGAGTGTTATTAAAATTTCTAAAAATTACATTTATTTTAGATTTTTCAAATGTCTAAAAATTATAAAATTTAAATTTTGAACTTCAATTAATGTAGCAATTGCTGCAAAAATGCAAAATCTTGAATAATGAACATTCCTAATATTCTGTATTATTACGTCTCTTGCCAGTAACCCAGCATTGAAAACAACTATATTACCATAAAGACAATAGTGCGTGAGTGTTGAAATACATTTAATACATATTTTTCAATAACTCGTTTAAAAATAAAAGTAAAAATAAAAATAAAAAACACTTAAAATAAATTCCAAAACTTTTACATTTAAAAATTCCATTATCAACAAACAAAAAATGTCTTGCAGGCCTCACACATTTTAGCAGATGTTGCTACAGTGTACTATTTTGCTCTTCTCTTCATAAATTTGCCACAGACAAAGCAAAATGTGTCTGCTAGGTGCTTACAACCTCTTGGTTGCAATCAGTGACAAATGATTCTATCAATATAAATTTGTCTACACTTGGATAGCTAGAAGTAAACTAAGCTATTGAACGTAAGTTCCCTGTATTTATACTGCCATCTATGTTGCCAGAATGTTCTAGAAATTCTTAAAACTGATAGAAACTTCTCAAAAGTTTTAGAATATTCTCCTTCATCAACTCATGGCTGAATCTGTCGGGAATATAATGGAAAATAGGTTAGTTTCAAAACATCGATATCCAGATCACAAAAGCAAACTAAAGAGAATAAGTCATTTTTTTTTGCTTCTAGAAAAAAAAATTGGAAAATAACACTGACCAAAAAAAAAAAATTTTATTTTATTTTGATATTGTTTAAATGGCAAAAGGGAAGAATTTCAAATTCAGAGTCTATTTTGGGAAGAAAATGTAATTGAATTTTGGGTTTGAGGGGAATTTTCTTTTTATTTTCTTTCTCCCTTATATACAAAATTCTTTTAGGATGTAGGTATTCATGGCTATCCACAACCTCCTGTCTTTTCTTGGTCTAAGTAACTGTTGAACCTTTAACAGACCACTATATCCCTGTTCTGCTATCCATTCACACAAATTCATTCATCATCATTCTTCCACCAATCGATGGTTGATCAAAAAAAATCTCTTAACAATCTCACCCCACACAACACGGTCAAGCATTGCCGTACTCAGATCTTGATGCTGTGAGTGGATGTCATGGTCTTCTTTCCATGGCTGATACAGACGTGGATTGCTGGTCCTGCATCCAGGTGTTTTTTTGTACACGAGACACCATCTCAAAGAAAATTGCCTACTAAGGCTCAAGACTTCTTCCCATCCATAAGATGAATAACTGATTTTCCCACAATAGGTTGTCAATTCTTACTGCAGTAGACTGGTTACCAACCAGGGCTATAGAACCCAGTCTGCCCTGCTATTTAACCCAAAGTTGTGAGAAGAAGAGATGAATTCATACCTTTCCTAATGGAATTAACACATAAGTGAATGTAATGTATCCAAACACAGCTCTCCAATTCTTCAATTAAAAAGCTGCTATTCTATACTCCACCATGCCTCCAAATTCATTAAGTAGGTGATCATGGTTCTTCCCAGCTTCCTGTCTTTTTTTACTTTATCTTCTTTGTCCTTTTTCTGCTAGCCATTCCTACAAATGTATTAATTATAATTTTGCTAAAAGGTAGGTAGATTTCTCTCTATGACTCTTGCCTTCAATATGTTGTGAGTATCAAATTCACTAAGCTCTCTTTCTTCATTATGCATCCTCAGAAATTCAACTGTATCATTCTGATTGTAAGTATAAGTTTCCTTGTTTGTATTTCCCTTAGTACTTTCTTATTGCTTGCATGTTCTAGCCATGGCTTTCTTAGCATTTGCCATGAGAGCTACATTTCTATCATTTCAATGGATTCTAATATTTGATTATCTCCCTTAGGGTAAGCTGAAGTCATGAGGTTCATGTGATGGCTGGTGAATAATATCAGTTTGTCAGGTAACAAACTCCAGTTACATTGTAGACTGCTACATTTCTATTGCAACTGGGGCTTGTCCCAAGCCTGCAAATTGAGGTTTATCAAGGGTTTAGCACAAACTGGCAATGGTCATCATCATCATTTATCCATCACACCCAGATGGTGCATAGGGCAGCAATTTTTTGTTGCTGTTTCTGTAACAAACTGTTTTTACAGGGCAGGGTTGTTAGCCCTGCACCCAACCCCCAAACCTGGAGGACCATTCTTAGTGCTTACATTTACAGCACCCGGTATTTCCAAATGGTCACCCATTTAAGTACTGACCAGGCTCGATGTTGCTTAACTTCGGTGATCGGACGGGAACCAGTGTATTCAACACGATGTAGCCGTAGACAAGCTGGCAATGGTAGGGGGTGAATAAAGGAAACCACATTACAAATAAGACCCCCTTGGTTTTCACTACTTTCACACTGGTTGTTGTATTGAGGTGTGTTATAAGTTCTGTTTTTGATAAATAGTGACATATATATTTGTATATAATTTATTGTGTGGCATAGTGGCATAGAAATCTCTGAGAACAATGCATTTTTTTGTTGGGTTTTATAATCTCAGTGTGCTCTTACTGAAATAAATGCTAAAAAGTTTTTGAAAATGGCATTATTATACATTGATTTATTGGAACTGTGGTATGAACTGAACATGGGAGCAATGACAAAGTTCTAGAGACAATGGAAAAAAAAGGACACTTATATTTAACATCATGAAGAGAAAGTTGGAATTTCTAGGCATATAATGAGGAAAGAAGGCTTAGAAAATTTGATACTTTCAATCTATCTTGTGAGTAAGAGAAACAGGCAAAAGCAACAGATAACCTACCTGGTAAGAATGTGTGTATTGATGTTGGAGTAAAGTTTAGGAGAGATAGCAAATAGACCAAATTTCTTAAGAGCTACAAAGGACAGGAAGTTATGAAGAGCCATGATCTGCATTAGAAGGTCTTCATCTTGGTTTTTATAATTTCTGTGTGTTTTATTGGGATAAGGATTTGTTATGTTTTTAACATGAGAAAATAAAACGGTAATGGAAAAATGACACACTCGCCAAGTATTGGAAATAACTTGGGAATTTATAATTGTGGAAACATGAGTACAGCAAACAGTTGTGGATGTTGAACAAAGAGGTGTTTATAGAGAGCCTGGAAGAGTTCTGCACGCCAGGTTTGCTAGCCTCTACCGGAAGTCCCTTCTTCTTGTCTCCCAGCATGCACCTATTAGCTAGGGAACAGACTCCTTTGAATGGTCCAGGGGGAGATAACTTTTGACCCTTTTTTTTATAGTGATCCTAATAGGATTTATTATTTACATTCAGAATAAGGGTGAAATTTCAGTGAAGGCAGAGGACATTCCACACCCCTTGAGCAGGGACAGTGAAAGGCACTCACACAAAGCAGGAGGAAGATGAGTTTAATCAGATGACTATAACAGGGTGAAGGCCCAGGTAGAATTCCAAGAAGAAAGGAGGGCCCACCCATATTTGGACATTTGCAGGGAGAGCCCAGGTTGGTTGTTTAGGGAAAGCTGGCATTCCCAGAGCACATCATGCCCTAACCCAGTCCTTGCTTGGGGGGGGGGGGGGGTCCATAAAAAAACCAAAAAAAACCCAAAAAGAACACCAAGTGAGGGGTAAGAGACTCTGCAGAGTGTGGATACTAGACTGAACGAAGAGATGAGAATCATTGCTTCAACTGATCTGATCTGATTTACCGATCGAAGTAAAACCTCCAAATTAAAACCTTGTTCCAGAAGACTCGTTCAAAACCATAACAACAGTGTTACAATAATTGGGAAATGTCCATTGTTATTGCATGGAGAATATAGGCCTGCTTAAGACATTAATAACTGTACTATCAACTTTGTATTCAGGAATGGTACAGAAAAATTTTTCCCTTTATTCAATTTACTAGTAGTATAGCCCGGCGTTGCTCGGGTGTAATGAAAGCTTTAAAACTGATCCATGGTCCAGGATCTCAGACTCTTTGGACGTTGGCACGAAAGAGTAAAAAGCAATAGTTGTTTCCAGTTAAAGCGAAACTGTAGACTGAAAGAAAAATGAATGGATGTAAGTCAAATTTTGATTTCCTGGTATCGATATCAAATAAGTTTTTTTGTCGTAAACTGAATTTTGAAGGCTAAATAAGTCCTCTGAGTAAATGGTATCATGGCTGAGACTAAGAACTACAATTATACCTACTTAAAGCCAAACCTGAAGCAAAAACTAAAATAAAAGTGCTGAAAAACTGATTTTGATCAGATCCGGTATCTTGCCTTTTATATATATATATATATATTATCGATTTTCTGCACTATTGTAAGAACTGCAACCTTGAAACTTCTCAATATCGTTTCTTATGTCTTTGTCTATGAGTGTATCAAATTTCATTAAAATCGGACCACTCCTTCTATAACCCGATTTTTTCGATTATCGATTTTCGTCATTTATCGTGGGTACCTCGACACAAAACCTAGCTAAGAACACTCGCAGATGCTTATAGTACAACTGTGTAAACTTTCAAGAAAATCGGTTCAGCCGTTTTGGAGTCTATAGGTAACGGATACACACACACACACACACACACACACACACACACACAGACAGACAAAGTTCCATTTATAAATAAGTTTAGATTCTTTTTTCGTGTGACTTTACTCTAACGGGTTCAAATCAAGTCATCAATTTTAGTTGGCCATTCGAACCAAGCCAGTCTTGCGATCAATTAACGCAATGTGGAGGTGAGATAAAACTTGAGCAGAAGCGATCAACACTATGATCAGCCGAGAGGACTGAGCTTGAATATATAGCAGCCGGAGGTAGACGTCATACTTGAAAATAACGGACTGAAGTTTATTTTTAGTACTTTTCTAGCACTTATTGTTTGTGGAACTCCTTTCTAGTTCCATGCCTTCGAACCAACTCCGATCCCCAAAAACTGAAATGCAATGTCAATCGCTATCTACTGTTCTGATTCCGTTTTTCTCTTCTCGCTCGTTAGTAATGTTTCTATTCCTAATTCTTCTACACGCAGCAACCCCTTCCTTCTAAATAGCTTTAGTGCCTTGTTTGGGATTAAATCTCTCTCTCTTATATATAAAGAATGAAATGTTCACCACTTACTTGCTATCCAGATTTCAATGCAGTAGGGGCAAAATATATTTCCTGACGCTTCTTTATACACATGACCGCCTGAATTCCCACTGTATTTTTCTAACTTGACTAACTTATGATTGTACCATCTCCTTTTGAAATTGCCTCCCGTGCATCCAACAAATCTTTTTTCTGTCTATTTGAATTTTGCACTTCTGCTTCATACACCACTCCTTCCGTTTTACAAGCTAAACACATCACTCAATAAATCCCAAGCTTAACTAATAAAACAACGGCTTTTAGGCAAAATTCGATTTTATTCATCAACATAGTCTTCTTCTAGGGTGATACACTGATTCCAACTTTTCTTTAACAATTCAATGCCTTTTTTTTTGTAGAACCATTTGTCTTTGACCTCAAAATACACCTCAGTTTCCGATATCACTGCTTCATTGAAGCCAAATCTCTTTCCCTGGAGCATTATTTTGAGGTCTGCAAACAGCCAGTAGGGGTCTCGATCTGGAGAATAGGGTGGATGCTGAAGCAATTCGAAGTGCAATGCATGTAGTTTTGCCATCGTTGCAATCGACTTGTGACACGGTGCGTTGTTTCGGTGAATGATCACGTTTTTCTTCATTTGTGGCCATTTTTTGGCTATTTGTACCTTCGAACGCATCAATAATGCTATACAATATTTGCCATTGATGGTTCTTTTTTTCTCAATGTAATCGAAGAACAAATAACCTTGCGTATGCCAAAATATGGAGGTCAAACAAACCATATCTGTTGATGTTTGCGTCTTTGGTCGCGTTGTACGGCTTTCACCTTCTACTGTTCACTCAGTTGACTCCGGAGTGAAGTCGTCGATTCATGTTTCATCCATTGTCATATATTTACGCGAAAATTCCTGGTGTTGAAACAGGTGCAAACAACGCTCTGAATCGTCGACGTGTTGTTGTTGTTGTTTCTGATTGACTGTAAGCAAACGCGATACTTTCTCCTTGACAAATGTTCATGCAAAATGTGGATAAACTGCCTTTTTAATATGTTCAACTTTTCTGCTATCTAATGCAACTGCAATTTACGATCGAACAAAACGAGTTTGTGGATTTTTTGGCGTTTTCTGGGACAACTGCCGAGTTTGGGAAACATGAGCGCTCAGCATCATTTGTGTCTCTACAGCTGCGTTTAAAGTCAGCATACTACCTCTTAGTCTTAATTGTTGTTTCCGACGAAGAAGAGTCCGAATCATACACACGAAATTAAGATTTTTCCATTGTTTTGAAAATTTGCAACAGTAGCTTGATAAAAATCATCTCGATTTTTTTTTATTAGTGGCGCCATCTATATGTCAGGCTCGGGACTTGTTGAGTGATGTGATATATATATATATATATATATATATATATGGGGGGGGTGTAACGATTCTTCATGCCATCGAATAAACCTTCCAGGCTGAAAAAGTGGAATTACCCCAGTGCAACAATTTCCCACATAATAATTTTTCAAATCACAGGTCTGATGCTCCTGCTATATATATTATCGGTCCTGGCCTGGCATCTCGACTGCAATCAATCACCTTCCCACAGTGGACGACTAGGTCTCATCATTTTACTTTTGAAATAACTTTATGTATCTATAACTTATATTCTCAGTTTATTTTAATGATAAAGAACATTTATTTTAATGTTCTTTTCTTCACTAAAATCTCATTCGCTCCCAGTAACCCCCTGCGTCTTAGTAGCATTATTGCCTTGCTTGGGATGAAATGGTTAAACAAAATTCATCACCGTTCTGGCAACACACAGAACTTTTCCTGAATGACCTACGACGATGGAAGGCATACAGCCGCATCATGTTGAAACACCGGTTCCCGTACGAAAACCGAAGTTAAGCAGCGATCAAGGATCGAAAAGGTGCCTAAAATTGTCTGGTCAGCAGTTGTTGGACTCATTTCACTGAGGTCGTACAAATCAAAAGTAAAAAAAAACCTGAATCGTGGGAACCTGAAATATCAGGAGATTGCTGAACAAAGCCGGGGTTAGAGAGACCAGCACCAGAAAGGAGAACGTTGCTTAACGCCAGTAATATTGTCAGAGCGCTGTTGGACAAAGCCGGAGCCAATAAGACCAGTGCTTAACGCCAGGGAAGCAAAAAGGAGAACGTTGCTTAACTCCAGAAAACTTGTCAGGGCGCTTCTGGACAAAGTCGGGGCCAATAAGACCAGCAGCAGAAAAGAGAACAGTGCTTAGCGCCATTGGTACTTCAGTGATACAGAATTATTATCGATGCACTCAGCAGAACATAATTCGTTGAAGAAATAGTATAGGCGGGTTCACATTTTTCCGTTGGGTGGTGCTCAAACCTAAGATAGGATCCATGTTGTAGGATTTACGATTAGAATTACAATGATGAAAAATAGATCTGTCCTTTCAAGTTGGAATAAATGAGTGCCTTATGAAATTCCGCATTTCCCGCCTTACACTCAGACACCTAACTATCATAAGTGCTCACTCTTCAACTATTCTTGAGCGTATCGGATATTCACATAAAAATCATCCAGCGCTTTCATAATTAGTCATGTGCTCTCAAATGGTGACATGACAGATGTTTTTGAAATCAACAACAGCGTGAAACTAGGCTGTGTCCTAGTTTCAGTCCTCTTCAACATCTTAACATGCATGCTGGTAATCATCTATATTCTGGATGGCTTCTATTTTTACCTTTGTCGCCTCGGAGTGAAAACAAAGACTATTCAACATCTTCTCCACGACGTCCTCTGTGCTGATGATTGTGCCTCATGTGGAATCCGAACTGCAGTTTTGGCTTGATCAGTTCTGCTTGGCTTCAAAATTGTCCGGTCTGACAATCAGTTCTTTATCAACCTGCACCAAACACTAAGCTACCTGTAACCAGCTACCACCATAGATGACATCTACCTTGCAAACGTTAATACCTTCAAATATCTGGGTAGTAATATCTGCACGGGTGTTTATCTGGACAAAGAAATAGATGCTCGAATCGGCAAAAAAAGCTAGGCAACAGAGTGCTAGATCAGCACAACATACGTCTGTCAGCGAAAATTTAAAAGTCTATACCGCAGTGGTCCTCCCTTTTTTCTCTCTCCGGAGCCGAAATGTAGACCTTGTATGTAGCACAGGAGTGTCAAAAAAATTGGAAAAGTTTCTCATGCAAGCTCTTTTTATTTCATACTTGGAATCATTTTTTATGATTGCATCTCCAAAATTCTGTACTTGACCAACAATGCTCATCGAGGCACAAGCCCAATGGACTGACTACGTCATTCAGAGAACAACATTGCATTCCCAGACACCTGTTGTACAAAAAGTTGCTATGTGGCAGAAGACATGAAGGCTGACCAAAGAAACGGTACAAAGGCAGAATAAAAACTAATCTCCACCGGTTTGAGACCAGAGCAAAGTAGCTAGAGAGGTGAATACCGACCACATTGTAATGCCAGGATACAACACATCACTGCAATCTTTGAAAAGGCGAGGCGTCAACAAAAGATCAATATTCAAAGAGAACAGCTCCATCCTGCAACTGTAGCGTTGGTCACCACCACCGACTTGGCAGTGTATTTACTTGGCAGTGTATTTACTGCTATAAACTGAAAACTTGGTTTGTGTAGCCTTTTCTGAATCCAATGATGAATTGTAAGACAGTCTTTTTCATGCTCGAAGGAAAACCATAAATGTAAATATATATATATATATATCTTTTTTTTTAGTTGCTAGTTGTTATTGATCAGTAGAGTAGTAGGTGTAAAGTGGACACTACCTGTTTCATATTTGTTATAATAACAAAATCTTCCAGTTAAACATGTAACAAATTGCATCTGGGAAATTGACATATTCAGTTTAGAAGTTTATACAGGTTACTTCAGTAGGTTTGTTAATACTAATTCACTAAGTAGATTTATTTGTGCAGGGGCTGGTGCTACTTTGATGCGGTTGCTGTCTTTCAAATTTAATGAATTTAATGCACAAAGGATTTTATGAATATTTGTCAGGACCACCTGGCTCACAAAAGACAAAGAGAAAAGTATATTTACATATCTAAAGAGAACTTAAAAAAACATTTATGGATTTCCGATAGTAGTGTGTGTGTGGTGTGCTAGCGTGCAAAGTGGTGGTGGTGGTGGTGGTGGTGGTGGGGGTCAAATGGTTAAATGGAAATCAAACAGTCGGCTGCACACGCTGTGTCTTTCCGGAGAAAAACTGGGCATTATTCTACATATTGCGCTTTAGGGGTTAAAAAAAAAAAGTTTTGATACTTCATTTTTCAGTTCTGAATAGATCGCCCTCTAGCGTTGTTAAAAGAATTCCGTTAATAGACAAGTTGGATTGATCTTACAATAACCGAAACTACTATAACTCTTTTTAAGAAGAATCCTTTAATAAAACATAAAAATTGGTTCATTAACATTTTTACTACTTTTTAAAAATAATCGCGACATTAAATGCGTAAGATGTATTATTTAACATATTTTAACTGCATTTTGAAAGAAATTTTGCTCAATTATGTGGCTTCAGTATATGTGATGATTAGATCGGTAATAATAAAGCGTACTGAAATATAACTTTTCCTCTTTACTAATCGAATGACAGCGAAACTCAATCTCTCTACACATACATCCTTTTCTTTCTTTTTACTCTTCTATATTTCTGTTAACCTAGATATAACGGGAACATAGTTTAATGGGCCAACTGACGTCATGCGAAAGTCAACCAATAACTAACGCTCCCGCCAAAAATCAAAGCAGAAACGCGTAAGCGTTAAGTAAATATAAAAAGAACAGCGAACACATGCCTAGCCTCTTTTCCTCTCCTCAGTTGGTCCACAGCTCGAACACACATGAGTGTGGCGTTCGCAGCAGCAGCCGCCGGAGATTTAAGTAAAACACTAACCAGTGAAAGGCAGATGTGCTTAAATAAGATTCACGAAAAGAATATACAGGAAACCAAGGCATTAATTCAAGAGACCGACCCACACACTTCAATATCGGTACAAATTATATCACGGCACACGCAAACAGCTACTAAATGACACACATGTAAAAACAAATATGCTATATTCACATGAATATACATATACACCGAATAAAAAAATAGCTTATAACCTGATCACCACAATAAATCTAATCTAAACTTATTTATTAATGGGACACTGTATGTGTGTGTGTCCGTTACCGATAGACTCCGAAACGGCTCAACCGATTTTCTTGAAAATTTACACAGTTGTACTATAAGCGTCTGCGAGTGTTCTTAGCTAGGTTTTGTGTCGAGGTACACCCGATAAATATCGAAAATCGATAATCGAAAAAATTGGGTTATTGAAGGAGTACTCCGATTTTAATGAAATTTGATACACTCGTAGACAAAGACATAAGAAACGATATTCAGAAGCTTCAAGGTTGCAGTTCTTACAATAGTGCAGGAAATCGATAATATATATAAAAGGCAATATGTTTGTGTGTGTGTTTGTTTATCTGCCTGTATGTCTGTATTTTTTTCAGCCCTTTTATTTTAGTTTTTACTTCGGGTTTGGATCTAAGTAGGTATAATTGTAGTTCTTAGTCTCAGCCATGATACCATTTACTCAGAGGACTTATTCAGCCTTCAAAATTCAGTTTACGACGAAAAAAAAACTTATTTGATATCGATACCAGGAAATCAAAATTTGACTTACATCCATTCATTTTTCTTTTAGTCTACGATTTCGCTTTAACTGGAAACAACTATTGCTTTTTAGTCTTTCGTGCCAACGTCCAAAGAGTCTGAGCTCCAGGACCATGGATTAGTTTTAAAGCTTTCATTACACCCGAGCAACGCCGGGCTATACTGCTAGTATATAATAATTACCATTCACATATAACAAAAGGTGTAATTTCATGGAGTCAACAAAAATAAAATGAAGGCACACTTAACAAAACCTGGCCTTTACTCATTTATTACAGCAACCACATCCCATACCATATATAAAGCACCACCTAACTAAATACAAGGTAACCAAAAAAGTTCTGTCCGTTTCTTGAGTAGGCATTGAATGAAGTTGAAATACATACGAAATGCGTGTAGAAATTGTTTTCAAATTCGGACAGCCGGAAGTAGGAACATCAGACGTTATAAAAAACACGCGCACCGTGCCCGGCCATCGGTTATAAGCCGGGCAGCTTTGAGAAGGATGGAAGTGTCTAGAGATCTTTTTCGGGACTGTTTGCTTTACGACTTTAAAGTGGGCTTATCAGCAGCTGCATCAAGTCGCCGCATATGTCAAGCGTTTGGGGATAGTGCTGTGGATGAACTTACTGTAAGGCGTTGGTTTCGAAAATTCAATTCGGGAGATTTGTCTCTCCATGATGAGCCTCGCAGTGGACGACCACCTGTCTTGAATGACTGAGTCCTGGAGGCGACCATTGAAGAGGACAGTAGTCTAACGTGTGGTGAACTTGCAAGACAGTTCAACGTTTCCGATGAAACAGTCAGACTTCACCTGCATCGCCTAGGTCAGACGTACAAACTGAGCAAGTGGGTTCCGCAAACGCTGTTGGAGGTCCACAAGGGACAACGAGTGGTAGCCTGCGTATCGCTGCTTTCTTGCCACTGTACCGTATCCTTATTCAATCGAGTGCTTACCAGTGATGAAAAGTGGGTTATGTACAAAACTCCCAAGCGTTCCAAACATTGGTTGTCTTCTCAGGATGCTGTCCCTCACACCGCAAGACCGCCTATGTACCCACGCAAGATCATGTTTTGTGTCTACCAACGGGCCACTGGAGACCTATACTTGCAGCATTTGAAACCTGTGCAACAGGCATTGCGCCAGAAGGAGCCAGCATTGGTGAATCGCAAAGGTGTGCTTTTTCTCCATGACAACGCCAGGCCGCATGTCGCGCGAGTGGTCAGGGATACCATACAGCAACTTGGGTGGGAAACTTTGTGCCATCCATCTTATTTAATCTTGCGCCATCCGATTACCACCTCTTCCACTCCCTGGATAATCATCTTTGTGGGAAATCCTTCACCAATGAAGCAGACTTGCGCAAATCCTTCACGGACTTCTTTGCTTCAAAACATCCCGAGTTCTACCGCAAGGGCATTGAACAGCTGGAGACACGTTGGCAGAAGGTGCTGGATGCCAATGGCGATTAATTGTGAAGCGTTTTCTTTTTTTCCTTTTAAAAACTGATATAACATTTTTGGTTACCTTGTACATTTCAGCCTTAACACCAAGTGTATGAAGTAGCATAAATGTTTTCTGTTTAATTAGTTTTATATGTTCACTGATTAAAGAATTTATGTAGGTGCGTCCGGAAAAAAGGCGATACTCAATGTTTAAAATGCATGAAAAATCTTTCTTGAAGCTTTTATTTTAGTTTTAATTTCAAGCTAATAGATTGAATTTAATATTTTCAATAAGCTAAATAACTTGCTGTATTTCAAACTGAATTTAAATTGTTTTGTTATTATCTGTTAAAACGTTAAAGTCGTCCATATTGACAAATTTGTCAACAGAACTATTTATTAAAAATCTTTTAAAAATAAAATAAGCTTCTGAAACTTTATTTGAGGAAGAGTAATTGATGTATCGGTTAATCAATCTGAGTTGAAACAAATATTACTTATCGCAGAAAATCTTTTTTTTAACGGGAAGTGGATAATTTTAAACGGTGTTGACAACTCGATAGACTTATATTTTTTCTAATGAGGGTATACCTGTAATAATTGCTTGACGAATATAACGTGAACGCCTTTTTATATATACATTTTAATTGCCCAGGAATCTTAAAAATTCAAGAACAATCTTCTAAGTAATCTAATATTTTATTCAATTTTAGGTACTTTGGCTTCATAGTCTTTTTTACGAAGACACTTGTTGAATAAATGCCTAGAAAATGACCATTAATCTTTAAATTTACTATATGGGGACTATATGTCTTGTGGGGACATCCGTATTTACAAAAATCGACACATTTAAACACGAAACAAAATCTTTTTAAAATACTGGGGTGTGACTGAATTGTAGTAAGCTTTTCCATTTATGATGAGTAAATATAGTTTTACATAATATCAGTTCCTGGGCATGACGGTAAACTGCATCCGGTAGCAAGGCCTCTGATTAAGAGGTTGTGAGGAGCATGGAACCACTTAATTGCTGTTGTTCCCAGGTCCACCCTGACCCGAAGTGGTAGCACCTGTTAGGGTCCCAGCTATGGGCAAATAGTTAGTCCCAAACTGGGCTCACAACACTATGAAAGTATAAAGATACACTTTTATAGAAAGTGTGTAATGAAAGCTTTAAAACTAATCCATCATACTGGAGCTCAGACTCAGCCTAAAGAATATTTCTGTGAAGTTTGGTGAGAATCGGATAAAAATTGTGGATTTGTATAAAGGACATACAGACAGATAAACACATACACAAACATCTTGCCTTTTTATATATATATATATATATATATATATATATATATTATCGATTTTCTGCACTATTGTAAGAACTGCAACCTTGAAACTTCTGAATATCGTTTTTTATGTCTTTGTCTATGAGTGTATCAAGTTTCATTAAAATCGGACCACTCCTTCTATAACCCGATGTTTTTGATTATCGATATTTATCGGGAGTACTTCGACACAAAACCTTGCTAAGAACACTCGCAGACGCTTATAGTACAACTGTATAAATTTTCAAGAAAATCGGTTCAGCCGTTTCGGAGTCTATAGATAACGGACACACTCAGACACAGAAAAAGTTCCATTTATAAATAAGTTTAGATATAGATAAAAATAGACTTTTATAGAAAAATATACATTTTTGAAGGAAAACATATTTTCAGTAAAACATTTTTTTAATACAAAACTAGGAGACATTTTCATTTTTCTAAAATAAAAAAGAATAAAAACAATTTTCATTAAAATCGGACTAAATCTTCTCACTATAATCTAACATAAAAGTACTTTAAAACTCCACCTTTTTGGCATTAAATAACCCACAGATGTTGATATGCCGTTAAAGAAAACTCAAACAACTAAATATCACTTCACTGCGGCAAATTAACACAGAATTTTAACCTATTTAAAACTTCATAAACTATCATAATTAAAATTTTTACAAAAGAGAAATAAATTTTATAAACATTCATTAATCATCGAAAATTCTTTTTTTCAAAATGTATACCAATATGAAGACGACGAAGATCAACTTGAATCAATTTTGGTATCCATACAAATTTTAAAAAAATTATCTTACCCTAAACAAGCGATAATGCCAATAAGACTGAAGAGGGCTATTGGGAGTAAAAGAAAAAAAGAAGACTTTAGAAGGGAACAGAAACCCAATCCTAAATAGGAAACAAGGGGCAAATCTGTAGTCTTGTTCAAAAGACCAGAGAGGTGTGTTAGCTGGACGATAAGCAAACCAATCTACTCCTGTTGAAGTTCAAGTTTTTCTAGCAAGTTGTTATCATGCAAAAAATAACTTTCTATTGTGCTTAAAATGGCGAGAAAACCGTGTTGCTCACGAACATAAGAAACAAAGAGCAATCATCTTGAAAAACACTTTGAAGATTTTGCTAAAATTGTACATAGGACGACGTTGACTATTTTGTCCAAAACCCTTTTTCTTTGTTAAGCAAAAAGAAAAGGTCAATTGTTTGAAAATAAACTGATGCTCTTTTTTCTGTTTTTTTAAGGCCCCCTTCCATTTAAGATTTATGAAGAAATGAGAAGTTAACTGATTGCACAAAACCAAATACTTTTAGGTGCTTACAAACAATAATGTCTCCTTGATCTACCGGGGAGTTGTATTTTGCTAACTCATCTTTCAAGTTCGTGCCACAATATCGGGAATTCGTCATAGACAAGACCCAGTAAATATCAACTGAAATAGTAATCAATTATTTGCTGGACTCATAGAATTTATCCATTATCTGGTTCTTCTGCTTTGCTTTTTTACTATTTGCCTCTATTTTCTCATTCTCTTCCTTATCTCTTCCATTGAAACTAAGATGATTTCTTATCTTATGCCCTTCTTTCGTATTTTGCCGGTATCTACTCGTATTCTCCTCTCTGTCCCCTTCAGTGTTCATTGTACGCTTGTTTTCATCTTAATTTTATACATGGATGAGTTTCGTATGCTAAAAATTACACCTATCCTTTTTTGAAGCAGACAATTGTTTTGATTAATTCTTTGGTGGTATGAAGAGTGGACCAATCTGTCCAGCTTTCTAACGAACGGGTAGAGAGAACTGACCTCCTATTTTTCGATGTTTATATTGACGTTTGTAAGTGATAGGGAAGTGCCTATAGGATTGTCTTTAGCTTTTGTACTGGATTTTTATTGTCTTTTGTTTTGCTTATACAAGTACACATCATTGCTTTCATTCCTATAATTTTTGTTTGAAAGGTTTTTTCTTGGGTCCAGTTTCTTCAAATATCTGGTAAATGATGCTAATTTTAGGATGTGCGTTGTGGTACAGTGGATATCGGCTCGGAACGAGAAACCGGGGAGCCGAGTTCGAATTCCAGTTGAATCCACTTATGCGCAAATACCCTTGGGAAAGGTATTAATCCGTCTCTTCCTTCCAGTTATGGGTTAAATAGCAGGACAGATTGGGTTCTATAGCCTTGGTCGGCAACCAGTCTACCGCAGAAAGCAATGGCAAACTATTGCGGGATAATCTTCTGCCCAGTCAGTCATGTCTCTTTCGAGACATGATCGCCCAAGCGGGTATCACGTATGGAACTTAACTGACTGACTGACTTATTCCAACTATGAATACCTATGTCAGCAGCAGAGCCCCTCCTCTAATCACATTGACCTCAGGAGGGAAAGCAAGATCGCTGTTTTCTATGAGATACGTTTAAGGAGGTGTTATGGGATGCTTGAATGAACAGCGCACGTGCCTATATAACATTTAAATTAAGTGAAAGGAAAAATTAAAAATGCTGGGCAAAGATTAGGACATGGCAAGAGGATATAACTCTACAGGATTCGATGGACAAATTGTGTAAATTACGCAAAAATGAAATGACACTGACATCTCATTTTAACAGACATATTTACGAAAATAACAAAAATATCGTGAAATACTAAAGAGCAAATTTATTCAAGAAGACTTCAAAATTTCCCGCATCTCTTCTGAAAAGTCCTTGTTTAATTTGGTGAATGCTGCCATAATTCTTGCCTTCAGTTCATCTTTGGTGTTACAAGGAGTTTTGTTGGTCTCTCACTCAAATGCGCCCCCCACATAAAGAGATTGCATCTGGGAGAGGGAGTTGGGTGGCCAGATGTAAAAGGTGATGTCGGAGAAATTGTCTGACGGCCATCACTGGGTTCTTCTGCTTGTGTGGAATGGTGCAGAGTCCTTTTGGGAGATATAGGGACTTCCAGTAGCCACCCTCTTGACCGAAACAATGCACTTGATGTAGGCCTTCGTGTTGAGCGAGATCCTCACTAAAAAAATAAGTTTTTTTTATCAGAACGATCAGACTGAGTTTTCCGAGCCGCCGTACCTTCGTAATCACTATTAGACTCACCCAACTCTTCCGAACCATCTGCGCTGTCTTCAGTTTGACACCGAAACACACTGAAATGTTCGTATTGGAACTTCCGGGCCAATATCAAGCAGTACAGCATGCAGTTCCTAAATTTCTAAGGGAGTGAATTGGTACACTTTTTCTCAAACCGGTGCCCAATTGACCCTACTATACAGTGCAGTCGACAAAATAAAAAAAAACAACGCATATGCGAAATTCACAACATTTTCCTATCTCACTCTGAATATTAAATGAAATAATTATTATTATCCAACATAGTCACAAAAAGTGTGTACAATTGCGATGGGAAGTTTGAATGGAGCAAGCATGTGTGAGTTGGTGGGGGAATGACTTGTTAGCTGGTCAAAACAAGACTATAGCCTGAGAAGAGATAACTCTTCTTAGAAACAAAATAGGTATGTTGATGTTATAAGAAAAATATTACCTTCAATATAGAAAAAGGAACGGACTCACCCTACTGAAAGCTAGGTCATTACATAAACACTGTTCTAATTGTCTTCAAGCAAGTTCTCAAACTTTATATATATATATATATATATATATATATATAATTGTAAATTCTAGTAACAGCGCAATCACCAATGATTAAAAAATAGATTATGAAAGGCCAATAAAAAGTAATGGATACCATTTCAAATTATCGCACAGTGATGAGAAGGGGAATACCAACGATAAAAATGCATAATTTGGTTTAATCCACAATTCGATTGCAGATTAAAAACTAGATTAGAAAGACTATTCATTAATCTTCCGACCGTGCATGGAATACTGTTGTCATATCTGTTCAGGCGCCCCTGCTGTTCATCTCAGTGTTCTCAACAGGCTCTAAAGGAGAATCTGTAATGTGATAGGTCCCGACTTGGCAGCTCGGCTCCAGCCACTTTATCATTGTCGGGATGTGGCTTCCCTGTCTATTCTATAAATATGTTCATGGCTTCTGCTCTGACGAACTAGGGTCACCCTCCACAAGAATTTACTTGGGCAACCAGACTGGCAACAAGGTCTCACCCTTTTACAGTTGGATCAACCAAATGCAGGTGACAATTCTATTCCAGCAGCTTCTTTGCTCGTGCTTCTCACCTGTGGAACTATCTTCCGTATACTTGCTTTCCTGGCGGCTATAACATCCAGGAATTTAAATGCAAAGACAATTCTCATCTTTTATCCACTTAATTCCAGCTCTCTCTGCATCACCCCGTGTATCTTGTTCTTTTTCTTTCTCTCTACCTTCGTAACTATCTTCACTCCTGTGTTTACATCCTTCTCTTGCCCTTTCTCTTTCACCTCCTGTAGCTGGTTTGTCTTTGTGTACATTTTCCTTCTGCCTAATACTTCAACTCTTATGTAACCCCCTGCAACATTAGTGGCGTTAACGCCTTGCTTGGGATGAAATGAAAAAAAAAACCTAACACAATATGTATGGGCACAAAAGAATAAAAACAGACATTTCCTGTAGTTTAAGGTAAAATTATAAAAACAGTGTATGCTCCAAAAGCAATATCGAAATCGCGTGTCCTATACCGGCAAGAAACATTCAGAATTATATTTTCAGAAAAATAACGCCTCCTAAAAAAAAAGATCAGGATTTGTTAGCAAATGCAGGCACATGAGAAAGTTCTTGTCAGCTTAACTGAGATAGAAAGTAAAATATTCATCTCAATAATGTAAAACATATAAGTTGGTATTATCTTTCATTTTGATTTTAATTAATATTTTTGTACGTGTTTGCTTGAGCGGCAGCTGCCTCCGGCCACTTTTTTTTGCAAAAACACTGCGCCTCCTCGGTCTAAATCTATCAACCGACCTCAAGTGGAATGACTACATGAAATCCATAGCTAAATCTGCTGCTCGGAAGGTCAGTTCCCTTTGTAGGGCCAGGAAGTTTTTTCTCGTCTAAATCTATCTTGCACATGTAGAAATCTACTATCCACCCGTGCATTGAATTCCGCTGTCACATCTGGTCGGGTCCCCCTGCTATTCATCTCGGGCTTCTTGACAAAATCCAACGAAGAATCTGCAATGTAATTAATCCCGTGTCGGGCCAGAAAGTTTTTCTCTTCTGAATCCATCATGCATATTGACAAATCTATCATGCACCCATGCATTGAATACTGCTGTCGTATCTGGTCGGGTACCCCGACTGATCATCTTGGGTTTTTTGACAAGATCCAAAAAAGAATCTGCAATATAGTCGATCCTGACCTGGTAGTTTAACTCCAGTCACTTTCTCACCGACGTAACGTGGCCTTCCTCTGTCTCTTCTACAAACACTTTCACGGTTTCTGCTCTGACGAGCTTAGCTCCCTGGTGCCCCCACTACACGAATTTACTCAAGCTACTAGATTAGCAACTAGGTCCCACCCTTTTACAGTAAAACCGCAATTTATGCTCTAACAGTTTCTTTCATAGCACTTCCTGCCTATGGAATTCATTTCCGTATACTTGCTTCCCTGAAAATTACAATCTCCAAAAAATTAAATGCAAAATCAACTGCCATTTCTTATCGCCTCGACTCACTTCCTTTCCCCGACAAACCCTTGTGTATCAGGTTGGTTTTTGGTTTTGGTTTTTTTTAACACTCCACTCTCATGCAGCCCTCTTCACACCTTGTTATGTTTTTAACATGACAAAATAAAACGGAAATGGAAAAATGACACTCGCCGAATTTTGGAAATAACTCGGGAATTTATTATTGTGGAAACGAGTACAGCGAACAGTTGTGGATGTTGAACCACCCTGTGTTTATAGAGAGCGTGGTAAGGTTCTACCTACCATGTTTGCTAACTTCTACCGGAAGTCCCTTTTTCTTGTCTTCCATCATGCACCTATTAGCTGGGGAACGGACTCCCTTGAATGGTCCAGGGGAGTTAACTTTTGACCCTTTTTTTTTATGGTGATCCTAATACACCTGTATTCAAATCCTGTTCTTACTCATTCTTTGACTCCCTTCTAACTTGTTCCTCTTTCTCATCTTACTTCTTTTGTAAGACCCTGCGCCCCAATGGCAGTTCTGCCTTAGTTGTGGTGAAATGATTAAAAAAAAATGTAGTATAGATTCATAGAAAGATACAGAAGTGATGTAATGTTTTAAACGATCTGGTAGTAATGTTGTTAATGCTTTCAAAGTATCTTCTCCTTCAAAGATTGTTCTTTTTCAATTAAATTGGTATTTGAGAAATCAAAACTGTGTCCTACGTCGTTTCGATGTAATGAGATAGAATTGGAATGTTTGTCCAAACGTAAGTCTCGTTTTTGTTCTTAGATTCGCGTTTTTTAGATTTCAAAATGTCTCCCCTACGGATACAGTCCAGGTTGTAGTAAACAAACCTGACCGATATTCTTCAGAAGCCCCCATTGAGTCCCCCACTTGAATCAAGAGACTTTCTATTTCTAGCCACACATTTTACTTTAGTTCGGTGATCCTCTGGAATTTAGAAGCTGTAGCACTCACGTTTTACGTAATCAGAGAACCGAGTCGTTTTTTTTTTACATTCACTTATTTTTGCGCATTATAATCTTTTTACAACATGTCTTTATAAAGACATGCTGCAAAATAAAATCCTGACATTTGTCTCGATAAAACCCATAAGGGGGAAAAAAAACGTGTCGGTAAAAATATAGGATATTTTCTTAAGCAAACGGTTATACCTACTGTTACCAGATACCCTACCCACCATCGCCGAGGTTTGTAAATAATCGGCTCCATTTTTGAAGGACAACATTTTCCGCAATACAACAAAGCCAACTGATATTTTTTTATTTTCACAATCATATCATCGCCCCAAGCAAGGCAGTTGTACTGCCACTGGTGCGCAGGGAGTTACATAGGAGGAGAGTTATGAGAAAGAGTGACAGGTTTCAGGGTGTGTCAGGAAGTGGGTAAGAGAAGGGTTAAGATACTGAGAATAGAGTGGACGAAGAAAGGAGCATGAGAGAGAGAGAGAGAGGATGTAAGTTAGCAAGATAAGAGATGACTATTGACTTTACACTTAAACTCTTGGAGATAAAACCCATATTTAATAATAATCCTGGCTATGACGATAAAATACATCAGATATCAAGACTTCTAATCGGGAGACTGGAGGTCTTAATTGCTGTTCCTAGATTCACCTTTATCCTTGGTGGTAGCGTCTGTTATGGTCCCAGCTGTGGGCAAATAGTGAATTCCCAAGCATGAATGTATAAAAGTACATTTTTATAGTAAAAATATCGACGATACATATATTTCCGTAATTAGCATATTAGCAAAATTATATTTCCGTAAATTTCATTGTTGATTTATATATTACTGTAAAATGACCAACAATACATTTTTAAAGCAGAATTACTAACAATACATTTTGAAGCAAAATGACCAGCAATACATTTTATCTTAGTTGATGTCATAAAACTAAGTTCAAAATATTTACATTTCGACATTAAATAACCAATAGGGGTGGTGACATGCCACTAAACAAAGTCAAACAAGCAATAAAAAAGAACTCTTTCATGACATTGACCCACATAATGTCCTAGAATTTTTTTTAAATCAGACTATATCTATCTAAACTTATTTATAAATGGAACTTTGTCTGTGTGTGTATCCGTTACCAATAGACTCCGAAACGGCTGAACCTATTTTCTTGAAAATTTACACAGTTGTACTATAAGAATCCGCGAGTGTTCTTAGCTAGGTTTTGTGTCGAGGTACCCCCAATAAATATCGAAAATCGATAATCGAAAAAATCGGGTTACAGAAGGCGTGGTCATATTTGATTAAATTCGAGACAAAGACATAAGAAACGATATTTAAAAGTTTCAATGTTGCAGTTCTTACAATAGTGCAAAAAATCGATAATATATATATATATATATATATATATAAGGCAAGATGTTTGTATGTGTGTCTGTTTATCTGCCTGTATGTCTGTATTTTTTTCAGCCCTTTTATTTTAGTTTTTGCTTTTGGTTTGGCTTTAAGAAGGTATAATTGTAGTTCTTAGTCTCAGCCATGATACCATTTACTCAGAGGACTTATTTAGCTTTCAAAATTCAGTTTACGATGAAAAAACTTATTTGATATCGATACCAGGAAATCAAAATTTGACTTACATCCATTCATTTTTTCTTTCAGTCTACGGTTTCGCTTTAACTGGAAATAACTATTGCTTTTTAGTTTTTCGTGCCAACATCCAAAGAGTCTGAGCTCCAGGACCATGGATTAGTTTTAAAGCTTTCATTACACCCGAGCAACGCCGGGCTATACTGCTAGTTCCAAAATATAACAACTTCAACAAAGTATAAAGCACACACATCATCGCCTTTAGAAATCGTGTCCACAAAACATGTATATGCTCAATATCATGTACAATGAATTCAATTGTCAACGTAAAATAAAACATGTTACTTCAAAGATCCCAAGAAAAATTAAATGTCGGTATTAAATGACCCATAAAGTGTTGATATCCCCTTAAAGAAATTAATCTATTTAATAATCTTGGAAGTCGAAGTCAGACAAAGAAAAGAAAAAACCTGCTCAGTAAGTTGAAGAACGCGTTTACTTACAGTGATAAGTCATTCTTATGAATGCTTCATCATTGGGACAGAAGTTAAGATAAACATAGTAAGATAGTAAATAAACATGATAAACCCGTTTTTCTACCCGTATTTCAGACAAGTGAGTAATCTTGAGGATGTGCGTTGTAGTGCATTGGATATCGGCTCGGAACGAGAAATCGGGGAGCCGAGTTCGAATTCCAGCCGAATTCATTGCATTCACTTACGCGCAAATACCCTTGGGAAAGGTATTAATCCGTTTATTCCTTCCAGTTATGGGTTAAATAACAGGACAGATTGGGTTCTATAGCCTTGGTCGGCAACCAGTCTACCAAATCAACTTTCATAATGGTGGAAGGGATATGCTTCTAAGCGATCTTGTTCTTATTGACCAAATGATCAAATTCTGAGACTATGGCAATCAGGCACAGACTAATAAATTATCAGGCAGTTTTCAAAGTCATTCTGGGCCGATAAGAAGAGTTTTCATTTTGTTAAAAATCATTTCATCCCAAGCAAAGCGGTAATCCCATGAGTACGCAAGGAAAGAACACTGAAAATAGGGAGGGTTGACGAAAGGATAAATGATAAACAAAGTTGAAGATGGCCACTGATGTTGCATTTTAATTTTCGAAGATTGTAGTCATCAGAGAAGCAATGAAACGAAAGAAAGTTCCACATGTGGGAAGTGCGAGAAAAGTAACTATTGGAGTAGAAGTGAAGTAGCATTTAGCTATTTCAACAGTAAAAGGGTGGGACCTATTTGCCAATCTAGTAGAACGCTTAAATTCGCATCGTTGGGGGTACCAGGTAAAAACTTATCAGAGGAATTGCCATTAAAATCTCTGTGAAAAGACAGAGGGAGGGCACGTCACGTTGGTGATAAAGTGACTGAAGTTGAAACGTCAAGTCAAGATCGATTACGTTGGCAGATCTTTCTTTAGATTTTATCAATAATCTCGAGTTGGGAAAATTAAAAAAATATTTCAATGATGACTCAGACTTTAACAACTCCAGCAGGAGAACAAGTGCTTTTCTTTAAAAAAAAAATACTTAAAATAGAATTTTACTGCTTTTAATTTCCTTAGGTTTTAAAATAAATTAAAAATTAGGAATAACGTGCCCAACATCTTTCTGAGAAAGTAAACGCAACAAGTCAGATAGAAATTTGAACTTGACAGCGATAATGAACACTAGCCACACACACACACATTATATATATATATATATATATAGAATAAAAAGTGTGACAGGTCATAATGTCTCGTTGACACACATTCGTTCTCCCTTTCTTTCTTTCGTGCTATTTTCTTTTATCTCTTCTTCGTCCTCACCATTCTCGTCATCAACAAAAAAGAAAACAATAAGACACTTCAACTGACCCCTAAAAATTAACGTCGATAAGTACAATTTTCCTTTATTGCTTTTCCGTCCTTTTCACTTTCTCTAAAGGAAAGATAGGATCTCAGACTTTATTACTACCCTGTTAATCTTTTTCTGCATATACACACATTTCGCTGCAACTACGAACTCTAGATTCATTTAACTCCGTACTAAACTTTTTCTTTAAACATTTACACCTTTAATAATTTCACTTCTTACAAAATTGATGTTATTCTGTCATGTAAATAAATTTCCACTTTAACATCCACACGAAACACATTTATTCTTTCAAACCTTCTGATGATGGTAATTATAACTTGTGGGGAGTTCGGTTATGTTTGGCACATGGCCAAGTTAATAAACATGATCCAGCTTCTTATAAATGAACCATGTTTCTTCTGCAAGAGAAAATGGAAATTCTAAAGTACATAAAAAGTGATATAATCAAAGGCATGAAACTACAGTAAATTGTAAACATATCAAAGAATCAACCTTACAATCCTGCTAGTACAGCATAACCCGGATATAAGAGACCATGATATAAGAGAAACTCGGATATAAGAGAGGTTTTCTCTGGTCCCAAATTAGAGCCTGTGGTAATGTATATAAAATGGACCTAACCCGGATATAAGATAACCTTTATCCGGTCCCAACTATCTTATATCAGGGTTACACTAAGGTAAGAGACTATAGCAAATGTATACATTTTATAGTATTTAATCTTACTATCTGGATAATTTCCTCCAACTAGATAATTTTTTTCTTATGTTATTGTATCTCTATTTTCTATGACAATTTGTGATCCTATTTATTGCTTTAAATATCATTATTGCACTCGACAATTACTGTTAGTCTGTTTAGCCATGTATTAGCTTATTGCATTGATTATTTTTATTTTGTTACTAACAGTATAGCCCGACGTTGCTCGGGTGTAATGAAAGCTTTAAAACTAATCCATGGTCCTGGAGCTCAGACTCTTTGGACGTTGGCACGAAAGACTAAGAAGCAATAGTTGTTTCCAGTTAAAGCGAAACCGTAGACTGAAAGAAAAATGAATGGATGTAAGTCAAATTTTGATTTCCTGATATCGATATCAAATAAGTTTTTGTTCGTCGTAAACTGAATTTTGAAGGCTAAATAAGTCCTCTGAGTAAATGGTATCATGGCTGAGACTAAGAACTACAATTATACCTACTTAGAGCCAAACCCGAAGCAAAAACTAAAATAAAAGGACTGAAAAAATACAGACATACAAACAGATAAACAGACAGACACACAAACATCCTGCTTTATATATATATATATATATATATATATTATAGATTTTCTACACTATTGTAAGAACTGCAACCTTGAAACTTCTGAATATCGTTTCTTATGTCTTTGTCTATGAGTGTATCAAATTTGATCATAATCTGACCACACCTTTTATAACCAGATTTTTTTCGATATTTATTGGGGATACCTCGACACAAAAGCTAGCTAAGAACACTCGCAAACGTTTATAGTACAACTCTGTACATTTTCAAGAAAATCGGTTCAGCCGTTTCGGAGTCTATAGGTAACGGACACACACAAAGTTTCATTTATAAATAAGCTTAAATATCTTCTTACATATATATATATATATATATATATATATATATATAAAGTCGGTGATTTTACCTCTGAGCTATTTAAAGGAAGGCGGACTTTAGCGTGTTATATACGATGTAATCACACGATAAGTGTGTTTTTTGATATTTTTTATTCTAATTTATAATAATAGGCTTATTGAATTTACATTTTTCTATTATTTTTTTTAATAGCCTTTATTTTGCGATTTATGAATAATATTTCTGTTAGTGGGGGGGGGGGTCATGCCCCCACCCCAAAAAATGCCAAAAGATTTGAGCCGCAAAATTGTAACTGATGTCAATATCTGTCTGTAATCCATTTCCGCCCCAAATTTAAAGCTTCTCTTTCAGTCGTTTTCATTGGCTCTTCCCGCTTGATATTTTCTCACTTATTTTTCTCCTCACTTTCTCTTTCTTTTGTATCTTTCATTTTCCTCTTTTTATTTTTGATTTCTCATCATAATTTCTTCTCTTTCTTTGTTTTTAATATTATTTTACTGTGTACAGAATTTTTTTTTTTTTTTTTACAAAATTGACGGGAAGTTTGTTTTCATGTAAAACATTTTTTATAAATATAAACGTTTATTAGTATTATTTTTAACTACCTGATGAGACATTTTTGTTTCAATGTCGAAACAAAAATGTACAATTTTCTTGTAGTTCATAGTTTTTCACATGTTCTAACGTTATATATATATATATATATATATATACACACACACACACATACAGATAAGAAAATCGAACACACTGATAATATTTTGCAGTAACCTTGATGTTGTATTCAACCCGATAGTGTATGTGCATTAAAAGGCATTTAGAAACCTCTCTCTCATATACGTCTCTCCTCAAGCAATTATGAGATATGTCTATCAATATAGATAGCCTCTAACTTCTCCAGACACTAATTTTTTCATAAGATAACTTTAGTTTTGGCAAAAAAAAGTTTCACTTTCTTTCGTTTTACAGTAACTAAGAGTTGTAAGACGCAAACAGACGATAAGGTAAGGGAATAACTTATTCTTTATTTCATCCTTGAAATTATCATTTTTTTTACTTCAAAAACATGAAAAAAAACAGTACAAAACGCTTTTTATTTCTTTATGTCGCAATAATCTTCCAGACGTTAGATAAATTATATTATTTAGAGTTGACTTATTAGACATTTGTTTCCCCTACATTGCTATTAACAATAACGAATGACTGGCGTTAATATTTCCTTCGTGTCCGTGGTGGTCATGGGTGAAAAGCAAACAACAGCAAATCTCAGAAAATTCTTTTTTCCCCCCTATTTGTACACAGGGAGTTTTTAACTGCTAATTTTTAATAGAGAAACTAATCAAGTTTATCTTCAACATCCATATTGCTCAGTATTTTAGCTGTAATTTTAGTACAGTTAATAATACTTGTTGCATAACATCTGCCACATTGCACTGGTGAGAGGACAGTACTGAAAATTCTAATTTCCGTCATGTGTTTTCTTTATATTTAAAGCAGAAATTATTTTAATGTAAATCGTAATGGTAACTATAACGAACAAAAAATAGGTGCCATCATATGAGTTCAAATATCCATACTATAAGTGAATTTATCAAAAGTAAAGCTAAAATATTTCAGGAAACTTTTTTACTAGTTACGAACAAGATCGTAAAAAATGTTAAACACTGTAAATTTTCAAATATTGAAGGTCGAAAGGAAAATGTTAATTCTTCAGTCTTGTGAGTTTTTTTTTTATTTTTCTTAATTTTCCAATTATTTGCACGATTATTTGGAAATATTCCCAGTTACCCTAAGGATGGAACACAATAGATAATGAATTCTACATTTTCTTTTTATAATAATCTCTTCCATTCTCAGGCAAAAATGCCTTCATATTTTCGATTTTTTACTTATTTCCGTTTTTCCTCCCTTCGTCCGGATCGGGTAAAGAAACCGTATTTTATTTTTTTACTATTTATACCAGTTGAGCTTTCATATATGTCATAACTGGTGACTCATTTTCATTGGAGATCAAGCGACAACAGGTTTTCAGCATTCCTGCATTCTCTTGTTGCGATAATGGTTTCGATTTTTTTTTCATTTCCAATTCTTCTCATCAGTTATAAGTTCTTCTGGAAATCACAATGGCGTTCATAATTGTGACTGATACTTTTATATTTAAATAACTTTTTAGTTATTTGTCAGTTGAGTTTTTTTTCTTCCTTGTACAGTTTATCAACCATTTGTGGGTTATTTGAAACCGAAATATTTTAACTTGTACGAATCATTTGCGATTGAATATCGTAACATAATTTTAAGAACTATTTAGGTACCACTGAAATGGATGTGTTTTGTTTCCGAAATGAAAGCTGCTATCCCTTTTATAAAAAAAAAATAGCAAAATCAGGAAATTATCCGATTCAAACGAAAGTATGAGTATTTATTCATTAATGAATGAATTGATTATATGAACAGATTAGCAGACCCTTTTCGATATTGTGCGCACTTTTTAATTTGGTGCTTTTCGCTAAATTGTTACAGTTATCAAAGACAAATCGCTGAAAATATTTCCGTTTAAAAAACAAAAAAAAAAAAATTGCGCCATCTCGAGTGTGAGTCGTACTGAAAAATTCACCTAGAAGCTCAAAAATAATTTAGTTTATAATTTAATAAAAGCAAGCGTTATTTTCTTTCAGATAGGACAAGAAAAAGTAACTTGTACTTAATATTAAAGAAAAAATATTTTAATTTTTGGTGACATTTTGATTTTTGTTTTTTTAAATAAAGACATGTTTGAAGAATTGAAAAATGTAATGTTTAATGCCATCTTCAAGTGTGAAGCAATTTTAGACGATTTTTTTTTAATTTAAGCTATGGATGTTCAAAAAGGAAATAACACATATTTGTGTTAAGTTATAATTAGCTAAAAGTATTCACTATTTCTCTAGTAGTTTAGTCTTCAATATCAGGACTAGTAATATATATTTTGTAAAATACTAAAATGTGGCACAAGGACAAAACAGGGATGGAAAAAGGATGGTCATCTTCTTTGCATTTAGCTAGTCACAATCACTATCCCAAGTAAAGCACCATATATATATATGTGTGTGTGTGTGTGTGTGTGTGTGTTTGTTAAAAAACGACCGACAAGGAAGAGTTTATTAATTTTTAATTTATGTTTTCAGTATTCTTACACGTTTTATTTTTACTGGAAATAAGTAATGTAAAAATTTAAGAAAATACCCTGCTGCGCGCATCATGTGATAGCTTTAAAGAACTCATTCAAAAAAAAAAAACACACTAAAAACAACAAAAATCACATTACAGTCAAACATGAGGACATAACAGTGGAAAAATAACATCCTTGAAAATGGCCTGTGAAGAGGCTGAAAGCGTTTGGAAAGTCGGAAATTATGGAACATTTTTACATTCCATCTCTCTAGCAAAAAGGAAACATGAAAGAATACTGGAAAAATTAAATAAAGAATTAATAAAATCTTCCTTGTCGGTCGTTTTTAACTAAACATATGTGAATGAAAGATTGCTGTCCAAATATGCATTAATATATATTGTAACAAATTATCTCACACTTGTAACAAAAACGAAAAAAAATACACAACGTTTGTCTATATTGTCCTACAGATATCTAAACATAGAAAATGTCGCACAAATATCCAAATACAAGAAAATAATCTAATGTCTTAATCTCTCAATTTTTCACTGAAAAAAAAAACAAAAAACAAAAACAAAAAAAACCTGTTCAGACGCTGACGTTATCAGACAAAAGTGCTCAACGAAAGATGCAAGATAATTCTGATCATTTTTAGACACTTTTCTTTTTGCACCAACAGTAGGCGACTCGGACCCTATTTGCTCGTGCATATGTTTTATTACAATGTGTGTGTGTATGTGTGTGTGAAATCTTTCACAACCAAAGGCTACTGTAAGCAATTCTCATTGCATGTTTGTCCAGTATTTTGCTAGCAAATGCAACAATTTTGCTATCATTGCTTGGCCTAACATGCTTGAATCTACTTGAAGCGTTGTTTTTGCATTAAGTTTGAAGTAAGCTAGACAGGTTTTCATGAAAGCAATCTTTCAACTCCTGAAAAGCCTTTTGTTGTGTTTCGTTCGATTGGTATTTAATATCCTTTTTGACTAGTGATCTCAATCGAGCTGTTTTGGAACTTAATTCTGGTATGAGAAGGGCTTAGGTATTGGATCATACCTAAAAATTGCAGAATCTATTCTCGATTTGCCGTTGTAGGTTTCAATTTGATCTTGTCGCATTTTTGGGGGTGAGAACCATTTTCATCCCACGTAAGACGATTAAATGTTATCTGTTTTTGTCTTATTTTGCACTTTTATTTATTGAAAACTGGACCATACCTTTTGCCTGAATCCATTGTCCTCCACAAATTTTCCTCATGTTCTTGGATTGTTTCCTCTATATGCAAACTAGCAGTATCACCCGGCGTTGCTCGGGTATAATGAAAGCTTTAAAACTAATCCATGGTCCTGGAGCTCAGACTCTTTAGGCGTTGGCACGAAAGACTAAAAAGCAATAGTTGTTTCCAGTTAAAGCGAAACCGTAGACTGAAAGAAAAATGAATGGATGTAAGTCAAATTTTGATTTCCTGGTATCGATATCATATTATCGATTTTCTGCACTATTGTAAGAACTGAAACCTTGAAACTTCTGAATATCGTTTCTTATGTTTTTGTCTATGAGCGTATCAAATTTGATTTAAATCGGACCACTCCTTCTATAACCCGATTTTTCCGATTATTGATTTTCGATATTTATCGGGGATACCTCGACACAAAACCTAGCTAAGAACACTCGCAGATGCTTATAGTACAACTGTGTAAATTTAAAAAAAAAATCGGTTCAGCCGTTTCGGAGTCTATAGGTAACGGATACACACACACACAAAGTTCCATTTATAAATAAGTTTAGATATTGTCAGATATGCCATGGGATCCTTTTAAATCTTCAGTTATTTGGTCCATGTTTTGTTGATATATATGCTGTGAGATCTTAAGACCAAAAGGACATCTTAAATATTAGTATCTGCCAAACGTTGTATCGAAGTATGTGAGTAACCAATTTATTCTTCACCATGATTTACTGTCTAGTATCCATGTTTCGCATCTAATTTTGTAAAATGTTTACCATCAGCTAATTTATGAGACCTTTCTTCAAAGTTTAGAGTTTTGTGGTATTTTCTTTTAATATATTTGTTCAGTGGTTTTGGATCGAAACATATTCGCAATTCACTGCTTTTTTACTTGCTACACACAACTGCATTTACCCAGTCTGTTGGTTCGTTTACTTTTGTGATCACACCAATGTCTTCGGGTCCTGAGTATGACCGTAAACTGCATCCGGCAGCAAGGCCTCTGATTGGGAGGTTGTGAGGAGCATGAAACCACCTTTTAATTGCTCTTGTTCCCAGATCCACCGTGATCTGGAGTGGGAGCACCTGTTAGGATCCCAGCTACGGTTGAATAGTTAACTCCCAAATTTGGGTCAAAATGCTATGAAAGTATTTACCAACGAGAATACATTTTTGAAGGAAAAATGTTACCAACGAGAATACGTTTTTGAAGGAAATGTTACCAACAAGTATACGTTTTTAAAGGTAAATGTTACGAACAAAAATGCCTTTGAAAATATTATCAGCAATACATCTGACTCAATGAAACCCACTTTACAAAGAAAGTATATTATATCCATCTAAATCTATTGTAAAAATTTCGTCAGCATTAAATAACTCATTAAGGTTGATATGCCGTAAAACAAAACAAACTAATGTCTTCTATTTTGTCTAAAACATGCTTCATTTCATCTATAAAGTGTACTCGGCATTTCCTTGGAAATTTGAACTTCTGTTGTCGCATTTTCACTAAGGTATTTTTTTTTATCTCCATGGAAAGTTTCCGATACCTTGAAATCTGTCAGGATATTTACTTTGCTTTTCAGTTATTTTTTTCTCTACTGTTGCCATATTTCAGTTGGTTTTCACCAAACCCAAATGTACACACTGTCTTAACCGTAACATTGTTGCCATTTTCACACACAAAAAGACATTTGACCGATGGTTTCCGAGATTTTGTGTCTCGTGTCGAGAATTATTGAATTGTATTATGGAATTTTGCTGCCATTTACTGCCCCTAAGGTATTTTGATCCGTTTTTACAGTTATAGGTCTGGCAGTATTTTTGTCAATGTCCAGGGGGATACATTTTTTTGGATATTCTTTATGGTATTATATTACTGTCGGTCCAGTGTCCACTGGTCTAATTTTATTATGACCAAAAACTAATATATATATATATTAGTCATCCACATACAAGCCTGTTTCGCTGTATCACAACTCATCAGTGTGGCTAGACGCACGCATCCACTTACTTCTGGCCGGGATCGAAACTCGACCAATTTGGTGTCAGTCGGAGTCGCTACTCCCTAAACCATCGACGAATGGAATCAGAGAAGGAAAAATTTTAACGCGTTGTATATAAGCAGTGTATATACACGCCAGTCACCGAAAGAACTCAATTCATATATATATATATATATATATATATATATATATATATATATATGAGAGATAGATATTTTATATTTATTTTGTTTAATTTCTTAGTTTTTGGTCATAATAAAATTAGACCAGTGCACATTTGTATTAAAAATTGTTCAGTACAACTTTTTAATATTTTCAATTTAATAACTCGTTTACAAGTGTAATATATATATATATATATATATAATTCTGTTTTATGTGTGGCGTTCACGTTTTTTTATTTTCTGTAAATGTTTTCCTCTGCCAGTTGTGTGGACTTCGTTTCCTGGCTCTATATGGGCTCCATTTCTTCATTTTATGTGAACTAGGGTTTCCGTTTTGTTGGAATTGCGTTTTTGTGAGACAACACTTTTTAAAATGGTATAAACCATGACATCTGCATTCTTCTACCATGGCTTTTCCCCACACCTTGTACACTGTCTGGTTCTTCTTGTCGCTACTTCATATGTTTCTGCTTACCCGTCACTAGCATCATGCAATGTGTTTTGTTGTAGCTTCATATGCTTTATATAGCTATCTTCAGTGTGAGATTTGGAGATTACTTGAGTAAATGGATGGTGGAACAACGTTCAAGAGAAATAACAAAATGTCAACATTTATTAAAAGCTATGAAGGACAAGACACAGCACACAGTGGAGAAGAACCCAATGAACTGTCAACCAGGTCATACGTCAATAATATCAGTTGTCTTCTATCATTCCCACGTTAAAGTCGTACAGAGAACAAACGCTTATGCAATTTGGAAACTAGCATTATGTTTAAAAATGAATTATCTTTTATTGTATATTATAGTGGGTTGTTTATCTATTCTTTTCTGTTAGTAGAGGAGAGTCCGTTCTACTGAAGGGTAGTTGTATACTGTTGCAAGTTAACGGAATTTGGCCTTGTGGTAGATAGCCCACTATAAGTCATAAAGAAAGGTTATAAACCAAGAAAGGCAAAGTGAGTTGAAAGATAACATTTTATAGATAACACATATCAATTAATGTTTTTACAATTGAAGTAATAGATGTAGTATAGGTCCAACGGACGTTAAAATGTTCATGGCAATAAATGCTGAAAGAGAAGTAATGCTTAGGAATTTGAGAGCGTGTAAGTAAGGAATGTCTTTGATGTATTCGCTCCTTAGGTCAGTAAGTAGTTTTTGAGGCAGGCAAGAAGGAAAGAGGTAAGGGAGGCAAGCGTAGTAAGCCGCTTGACTTTGGTCAAGGGAGATACTAATTACTCTCTTCTCCTCGAGTCGGTCTGCCTGTCGAAGCTTTCTGTATCCGCTTTTTATATCTTCTTTTTGGATCACAGCAACTCATTTGGGATTTCACACTTGTATTTGGTCCTGGGCTTCCCATTGGCTGATAAATAAAATTCGCGTAGGCTCGCAAACTAGAAATTTAATATTTAATTAATTTTTAGTTTTCAACCGGAACATCTACGCGGGGCCGGCGGCGCAGCGACGACTTTTGGTCATTTGCTTTTTTGGTCGTGAAAGCGCAAACATCCGGTCCATCGCTTTTGCTCGGTATCACCACAATATGATCAATAGTTTCCAAACGTATCTTTAATTCTATAAGCTTTTTTGAAACTTAGAACGAATAAGAATATTATTGCATTTATTTTTTTAATTATTTTCTTACCTACATAATGTCATTAAATATTTAATTGCAATTACACCCAAAGATTGTTTTTTGTCGAATGCATAATATTTAATAATATAAAAATCCGAGCATATACATATTAATCATAAAAAAGCTCGTGGTCAATTCGCACAATCATTAAGCAAAGAAAGAGTCAACAAGACACTCCTTCAAAAAATATCATGATTGAAATAGGGTGCGATAGATGAATTGTTGTCTAAAACGAGAATGACACTGAAATCTCATTTTAACAGATATATTTAGAAAAATTACACAAAAATATGTTGAAAAACTAAAGAGTACATTTATTCGTAATATCTCTAATTATACAAAAATCCGAGCATAAACCAATTAAAAGGACATTTTCATGTAACAGTTTGCTTATCAACTTTATCACGAAAATAGCCGTGCAGACGTCTTTGTAAGCAAAATGTATATATTTCGCTTTTTTTTTTAACGCATCAAACTTTTATCAAAAATCTATCTTCGGAGCCGCTTCTGAGTCTCCGAAACACTCTTCTTCTTCTATGTGCCCTGTCCCTTCAGGACGTAGGCGATCATGGATCTCCACGTCTCCCTATCCCTTGTGGCTCTTAGTATTTTTGTTCCTGTTGCTCCTGGCAACCCCCGTTCCGTCATCCACCTGATCAGGCCCTGCAAATATGTTATCCGCTGCCTTCCTCTGTCTCTCCTTCCTTCTATCTGTCCAGTCAGTATCAGGTTCTCCAGGCTCTCCTTCCTCATTGCGTGTCCCAGGAACTTCAGTTGTCTCTTCCTGATGCTCAGCATCAATTTCCTTTTTGTTGCCATTCTTTCTAACACTTCGTCGTTGCTTGTATGCTCAGTCCACGATATCCGTAGCATCCTTCTGTAGAACCACATTTCGGCCGCTTACACTCAAATATCGTAAAATTTTCGTTTTGAAGAGAGAGAGAATCCAGTTGTCACTGGAGTCTGGACAACACGTCCATGCGACATGCAAATGTTTTTACTCCCTCATTTTATCTTCATTTTTACTCCCTCATTTTATCTTCTACATTCATTAGTTTTCGTTCCCTTTTCCTCATTTACTCTCGGTAAAATAAATAAATTTTTAAAAAAGTAAAATAGAAGACACCATTTCGGTCCTCTTTTCTCACTCATCTACTTTTCGCAGACTGCAGTCAGTCACACACACATCGTTGTTTTTGTTCATGTCATTTCAACCGTCGTGAGAGGAAATGAACCCTAAAAGCACACACCCGGAAGAGATATCATTGCAAACTTTCAACACTAATTTTCAAATAACAAAAATAACATTCTTGTGAAATAAAATTCATATTGTTACTGACCCGACCTTTTCATCATTTCTTCATGTTTGTTGAAGTGAAATTTATTTCAAATGTCGGTAGGCGAAGTTATGTTCGATACAAGGCCATTCCCGAGCATAGCCAATCTCGAAACACATTTTACTGACTTAAAATTTTATTCCTCTGCTGGAAGTGCTACAAAAAAAAAAAAAAAAAAAAAAAAAAAATGGGGGAATTGAAGAATTATTGAATTACAACTGTAAACTTTGTCATCATAGAATTATTTCCTTTTTTAACACCCGGACACTAATTGGTTTTTTTTAACTGTTGTAAACTCCAAATTAGCATTACCTTACATTTTTTAACTCATCAAAACTCTTTATTAAATTAAAAATCTATTGTTGTGAACAACAACTGGATTAATTTCGAAATCACACTGAAAAATTAGAAACGTTTCAAAAGTAAATTTTTCCCGTCTAATTTGAGAGAAAATAACTAAGGTTTTATGATGCAAATTAAATATCAACTCTCAAAAAATTAGTTTGTAGTTTAATTATTTAAGGCCCAGGACAATTTTTCAGGATGTTTAGTTAGTTAATGGATCATTTTTCTTAATGACAACATCTTTAATTATCATGCGTGTTACAAAAAAAAACAAAAAAAAAAACAGCGATCAAAAGGTAGGAGTTGAAAGGAAACTGACCCCAAAAAATATTTACATGAAGTTTTCCAAAGTAATGACCTAACCAGCATAAAATTCATTCATTAATGAATAATTCTCGAAAATTTTAAATCGGATGATTGTTGGTAATTGTAAAAAAAAAAAGAAAAACGAAAACAAAAAACCGTGGTCACATATTTCTGTTGCTTTCAAAGTGCGCACGATATCTTGGTGATAAGTGTTGTCGAGGCAGTTGGAAGAAAGGAAATGTTTACAACTGCAAACCCGGCTCATTGTCATTTGACCTCTTTTTAACCCAAATATTATGAAATACTAGCCGCCACTTCAAAGACACACAGACGCAGAGATTTTTGACGTCCAACAAAAACAACTGGCCTCATTTCTATGACGTTTTTATATTTTATTTATTGTTCAGAATGGTTTCTTGAAAAGTAGGTTTAAACTTTAAAATGTATTTTCTTTCATCATAAATATTTGAGGGCTACGAATTCTAATTGGTCTTAAATAGAAACCTATAATTGAGGAGAGAGAGGGGAGGTTGCTAAGTGCAAGAGTCCCCCTTGAATTTAAAAAAAAAACATCGTTCCCAGTTTGTTTTATGTTTTCTACTCGACAAAGGTTTCTCAAAAATGGCACGTAAACGAAGAAATGTCACGATGACATTTTATAACTAAGAAGTGAGATAAAACTTGTGATGTCAGATTTGAAAATGTATTTCTCTTCCTCGCATTACAAATGTCGGCGGAATTTCAGCGATATAAGAGCAGTAAAGGGAAAACGATTAACTTTTTAAAAAAATATTTATAGAAGATTCATTTAAATTCCTATAATGATTATAAGGATTAATTTTTGCTTTTTGTCGAGGTGTCATTATCCAGAATAAAGATTAATGAATATATTCTCTGTCTTGGGAAAAACTAATGGGGACTTAACAAAATAACCCATTTTCTTATTCAAGGGTCCATGTGTCTTCAAGGACACATGATCCAGTGGATAAAACGATGCTTAGATTCAGTGACTTGACCCAAAGAATTACGAGTTACTGGCTACAGTAGTGGAGAACAAATAACTTAAAGAGTTGAGTTAAAGGGAGATAACTACATGACATCCGGAGTGGGCATTGCACATGAAATGAGAATGATATACTCCAGTGATCGAAATAATGATTTCGGTTCGAAATCCCTATCACCTGAAGAAGGCCGGAGCGTACAACGACGGAAACGTCGTAAACATGGCAATAAAGATGAGGGCAACAGTCCATCCTAACAATGTAAATAACGTAATGCATTTTTTATTCAAGGGGTAAACTGTGCAAGTGGAGATAAATTGCGGGGGGGGGGGCACTTTTCTATTTTTATTAAGTATTTTGGTCCCTTCAAAATCACTACATATCAATGTTTTGAAAATTTATTTAATGCCTTCCATGTAAATACCAATATCAATGAGTTGAAACAATTTCGTAGTGTTTGTCAACAGGTGGCGTTTTAACACGTGATTTCGTTTCACACGTGGTTGTAATTCATGAAATATGTCCACATATTGTGAAAGGTGACATTTCAACGCGTCCTTTATAATATGATCCTAGTGCAAAACGATGTGCGTTGTGGTACAGTGGATATCGACTCGGAACGAGACATCGGGGACCCGAGTTCGAATTGGATTCATTGCATTCACTTACGCGCAAATACCCTTGATAAAGATATTAATCCGTCTCTTCCCTCCAGTTATGGGTTAAATAACAGGACAGATTGGGTTCTATAGCCTTGGCTGGCAACCAATCTACCGCAGAAAGCAATGGCAACCTACTGCGGAATAATCTTCTGCCCAGTCAGTCATGTCTCTTTCGTGACATGATCGCCCAAGCATGTTTCACTAAACTGACTGACTAGTGCAAACGGTGACTTTACGTTAGAAGTAAAAAATGAAGGAAAATGATCATTCATTTCTGGAAATGAAAAACGCTGTTCAAACAGCAAAATATTATGTATCATTTATAAGGATAGTGCCATAGCTGAAAGCACTGTTCCCAAGTGGTTTGCAAGCTTTAGAAGTGGAAATTTGGACGTTAATTTAGATTTTAGGCAAGAATCGTTTACATATCTCAAATGGGCGTTGTAAGACATTTGAAACCACTTGGACACACGAATCACTACGTTGTTTGCGCGCCTCACGCTTTAACATATGCGATTATCTGCTCCGACGCAACAGAATGGTCTATTTTTGAAAAGAACAATTATAGGCGATAAAAATAGGTTGTTTACAGCAATGTGGAGCAAAAAAAAAGATTATACGGAAAACGGATAGAGGCACGGGGTAGTAATAAATGGTTCGTCGATTCTTCAATCCGAGCAGCTGAACTAGAATCTAAATCGAATTCATTACATTCCCTTACGTTCTAATACCTTTGGGAAAGGTATGATCGGTTTGGTTGAGTTTTACGGCATATCAACCTTGCACGGTTATCTAAACGCCGACAACACTTTACTGGTTAGAAAACAAGTCCAATGAACATCTTTGTTATCTGACACGTCTCTGCAAAGAACCTCTCACACCACTTTGCAAAGATGAACTTTATTTTCCTTCAAAAATATATTATGGCAATGTTTTTTTTTCCTTCAGAAATGTATATTTTTCTATAAAAGTCTATTTTATGCATATATTTCTATAAAAGTCTATTTTTGTACTTTCATGCTGTTTTAACCCCAGTTTGGGGGTTAACTATTTGCCCATAGCAAGAACCCTTACTCTGGGCCAGGGTGGACCTTGGAACAATAGCAATTAAGAGGTGGTTCCATGCTTCTCACAACCCCCTAATTAGAGGCCTTTTTGCAGGATGCAGTTTATCGTCATACCCAGGACCAAAAAACAGTTTGGGCAAAATAAGTAAAAATATACGAGAAAGTGTAAGGTAATAAACACGCAATGCTGTGAGTGCCAATCAATGGCAAGACGCGAAAGTCATCGACAAGTCTTTCGACATAAAAAGGGGAAGGTATTGAACCTACAAAAAACGTGGGTAAAATCGCGTATATTAATAAAAATTCAAACCACTCTCGCTAAATTGATGCATATTAAGAAGGAAAAAAAAATTAAATGCAAACTCGTTTACCCAGAAACCCGGCTAATGAAATCATATTCGACAAAGCCAAAACTGTCTGTGAGCGGCTGCAGCAAAAAGTGGGCACAATAGCAATATGAAACAATACAGCGAAGATAGCAACGTTGTGATAATAACAATAATAATAGCAGAGAGGGTGCCAACAGTAATGAAGGAAAGAAAACCAGAAGCAAGAAAATAGTGTGGTTTAACCAGCCATTCAATAAGGCAGTAAGTATCACCCGAACGTTTTTTTAGGTCCAATAATCAAGATTATGCGTGTTGCGGTCAGCTCGGAACGAGAAATCGGGGACCCGAGTTCAGATTTCAGTTAGATTTCTTACATTCACTTACGGGCAAATACCTTTGGGAAAGGTATTAATCCGTCTCTTCCCTCCAGTTATGGGTTAAATAACAGGACAGACTGGGTTCCATAGCCTTGACTGGCGACCAGTCTACCCCAGAAAGTAATGGCAACCTACTGCGGGATAATCTTCTGCCCAGTCAGTCATGTCTCTTTCGAGACATGATCGCCCAAGCGTGTATGACGTATGGCACTTAACTGACTGACTGAATATAATGACGATCCAATCAGCATTGTGTAGTGTTGCAGCTCAGACCACACACCAGGTTCGTTATCAAAGTACAGCTTCTTCCAGTCGAACGTTTGTGGTTTTAAAATAACCCATCGACCGGATCATTACCTATGAATTAAAACTATGATAATTTGTAACAGCGCGCAGATTTTATTTTCGAGTTGGAACCTTCGGCTTTCGCCGAAACGAAGCGAAGGTGGTGAGGGAATTGAGAAGTCTAATGGCCGCCTTCCCTTTCCCGCCGATGCGAGGCGATCTTCTCGCCATTCTGCAACTTCAAGGTTATTGACCACTGTGTTATGGAGGACATTGTTAGACAAAGAACAAAGTAATTTATTGTCGTGCAGGGATCTTTCCTTTGACCGAACTACCTGCCATAGTCCCCGTGATAACAACTTCACTAAGCTGATAATCATCGGGAAAACAAACATCTGAATCTGTTTTTGTGACAGGGCCATTTGTTTTCTGTTTAACAGTTGATATCGCTACAGTTGACACAAAAATGCAACTGCTGTGACAAGCAACAGTGTCCGCTCGGAGGGGTTTTTATTGAAAGGTCTACCTGGTGTAGGAGCGAAAAGTTTTTACATTAAGCCAGCTAAAGGGGAGTGGAAACGAAGGTTCTGTTACCATAAAATGAGCATAACCAATGACAAATAAAATTGCTACAAGTCTCTTTACACACAACTGGCAGAAAAAGAAAACCCAGAGCTCACGGTGTAGTGGGCAATAAAAACCGAAGAGCAGGTATTTGTGGGTAAGGGCGATAGGGGTAACCTTTGAGCAAAAAATGAGCAATTCTAGAGGATATGTGTGGTCGTAGAATTCCCAATAAAAGGCATACTGCTGTCAGATTTTGTGTTGGAGCTGCCCAGTCATCAGTCTTTAGTCCCAAGATAGATCAAAAGCGTATCCGCATCCTTGTGGGTGACATTATTTTCCACCCTCCGACCCCTTTCACACATGCGAAAGATCGCAAGCATCTCACTGAACTGCCGCTATTTCCATGGAAGACGAACTACATTCTTTAGTTCAACCAGTTCTAACCCCCACAGGTCAAGACCGGCCGGCCGTTTCACGCAAATCGTAGTGAATTATTTTCATTTACATTATATTCTATTGGTGAGATTAAGTTTTGCTCAAGTAGCTTCTTCCTGATAAACGCTGCTCTTTGGAACCGACTCTCAAAAGGATGTTTTCGTGAATGACACAATTTAGCCTGTTCAAGTCCAGGTTATCTTTTCTCACATAAACTGTATTTTACTCTCTAATTTGTATCTCAAATCTTGTACAGAGTTGGAAAGAATAAGTAAAAAAAAAAAAAAAAAAAAAAAAAAAAGAAAAGAAGAGAGAGGGAGATAGAGTATGTAGCGTTCTGCAAACATGTAAACAAGTTTCTTATAAGAAGAGTTGGTGTTGAGTCCAAATATAAGGTTAGTCATCCGTGTAACAATATAATATGCGTACTGTTTGCGGATGTGCGTTGTGGTGCAGTAGATATCGACTCGGAACGAGAAATCTGGGAGCCGAGTTCGAATTCCAGTTGAATTTCTTGCATTCACTTACGCGCAAGCACCCTTAGGAAAGGTATTAATCCGTCTCTTGCTTCCAGTTGTGGGTTAAATAACAGGACAGATTGGGTTCTATAGCCTTGGCTGGCAACCAGTCTACCGCAGAAAGCAATAGCAACCTTCTGTGGGATAATCTTCTGCCCAGTCAGTCATGTCTCTTTCGAGACATGATCGCCCAAGCGTGTTTCACGTATGGCACTTAACTGACTGAATATAATAGTTGGAAAAACAATTAAAACTTCTGCTGGACATAAAGTGGGGGATCACTTTTATATTGTTATGAAGTAATCAACTGATCCCCCCACCAATTACTACTTAATAACATAATACATCTGTTCCTCCTCTAGCTATGAGTCAAATAACAAGACAGATTGGGTTCTATAGCCTTGGATGGCAACCAGTCTACCGCAGAAAGCAATAGCAACCTATTGCGGGATTACCTTCTGCCCAGTCAGTCATGTTTCTTTCGAGACATGATCGCCCAAGCGTGTTTCACGTATGGCACTTAACTGACTGACTGTTTCCTCTGTGTGAACCTCCAAAGATTCGCTAAAAATAAACATACATGAAGCGGGGAATAAAAAACAAAAAAGTTTCATCAGATTTTTATGATGATCTTATCGGAAAACCCAAAGGATTTAATGATGTGAAAATTATTTCTTTTGATGCATTTTAGGCGAGAGGTCAAAGCAGGTCAGATCAAATGATGGATTCCCCAAAGTGTACCCAGGTTCGAATCTTGCCGAAGAGCGCATATTTTCCTCTAACAAGATTTCCCGAATATTCAAGCCGGTAGACGAAAATAAATAAATATAATATTTAATAAATAGACGGAACGTCTACTCAAATACGGGTATCTTAAAAAAAAACTTTAAGTAATTTTCAGTTAAACGTTAAGTGTTATAAAATGCTGCTGGATCTGGGAAAACAACGAGGAACATTTGTAGTATATATATATATATATATATCATAATGATAATCCACGTATACTGTCTTAATATGTATAGGAAAAACTACTAAAAAGTTGCAAGTTAAAAATGCATTTTTTTGACAGTATTTATTTATTTCTATTATATATATATATATATATATATATATATAGGAAGAACTACTAAAAAGTTGTAAGTGAAAAATGTATTTTTTTTTGTTTTTGATTAGTATCAGAGATGTCCCCAACGATATAAGTTAGCTGTTATAAAAAACTTACTTCAACGCACACAAATGATATCTTCTTCCAAATCTATATTTTATAAAGAATTACACAACATTAAGCAAACGCTAGTCAATAATGGATTTCCTAACTCCGTTATTGATCAACAAATTAAAATGTATCTCAACAAAATTAACAATAGCTCTAACAATAATGATAATATTAATAATAATGGTTTACATCAAAATAAACATAACACTATTAACTTATACTATTGCAACCAAATACATAATAATTATAAACAAGATGAAAAAACTCTCAAAAACATAATACGTAGAAATGTTAAACCAGTGGAAAGTAACAAACAAATTAAACTCATTATATATTATAAAAAGTTTAAAACAATTGACCTCATAGTCTATAATAACCCAACAAGCACTAAACTAAATTCTCTACAAAAAACCAATGTAGTGTACCAATTTACATGTCCATTCAGAGATTGCATCTCTGATACTAATAAAAAATCTAGTACATATTGGTTTTACTACAACCACGCTCTCCCATAGACTTACATGTCATCTTTCTGATCAGAGTACTATTAAACAACATTTCTCTGAAAAACATAAACATGTAGGTAATATCAGACAGATTTTGGTCAACAATACGGTGATCCTTACTCATACAGACAGTAAGAGGAACCTGCAGATATTGGAGGCCATGTACATCAAATCGAAACAACCAACACTCAATAAAATCAACTTTAAAACAGGAAATAACATATTACATTGCATTTGACTACATGGTTTTGTTGTCATTTCGCGCTATCCCGCGGTGTGACGTCATAAAACCGCATCGCAAACTTAAGAACTGCATTTATTATTTTTGGTAACTATTGCCATTGACAAGCGGAGTTTTATGTCAACACAAAATAAAATCATCAGTGATGGTGGATTTTATAATATTTCAGTTTAAACAACCTCTCTGAAGATGGCTCATGTGAGCCGAAAGCTTAGAAGAAAACCAATAAATAATTATCCAAATGTTGGAGAATTTTTGTCTTTATTTTCAACTGAAATTAAAGCAAAAATACGACGTTTAGAACGGCTCATGATTAAATATAATAGACATTCATTGTCTCTTATATTTAATAGCATATGTCTAGAAAATTACTTGCTGCCTCGATACACTAAATATATATATATATATATATATATAATAGAAATAAATAAATACTATAAAAAATACATTTTTCACTTACAACTTTTTAGTAGTTTTTCCTATATATATATATATATATATATATATGCCGTGTAAATATAGAAGAATCCGAAAGAGTATCCTGTAGAAAAATTGGTAGGATAAATTTATGAGCGCTTTAAATATATATGTATATAAATACATATAGAGTAAATATATGTAAAAATTAAGACAGACACGTTATTTCATGGTTAAGCGGGGGGGGGGGGGGGGGTTGGCCTATTTCAGGTGAACCATCATCAGCTTCCGTCTTTATTGTACAGAAGATTTTACACGAATCAGTTAGTGTAAAATTTTCTGTACAATAATTGATTAATACAATAATTGATTCGTATAAAATCTTCTGTACAATAAAGACGGAAGCTGAGGATAGTTCGCCTGAAATAGGCCCACACTCCCGATTTACCATGTATATATATATATATATATATATATATATATATATATATATATACTAGCAGTATAGCCCGACGTTGCTCGGGTGTAATGAAAGCTTTAAAACTAATCCATGGTCCCGGAGCTCAGACTCTTTGGACGTTGGCACGAAAGACTAAAAAGCAATAGTTGTTTCCAGTTAAAGCCAAACCGTACACAGAAAGAAAAATGAATGGATGTAAGTCAAATTTTGATTTCCTGATATCGATATCAAATAAGTTTTTATCGTCGTGAACTGAATTTTGATGGCTAAATAAGTCCTCTTAGTAAATGGTATCATGACTGAGATTAAGAACTACCATTATACGAAGCAAAAACTAAAATAAAAGGGCTGAAAAAAATATAGACATACAGGTAGATAAACAGACACACACATAAACATCTTGCCTTTTATATATATATATATATTATCGATTTTCTGCACTATTGTAAGAACTGCATACTTGAAACTTCTAAATATCGTTTCTTATGTCTTTGGACCACTCTTTCTATAACCCGATTTTTTCGTTTATCGATTTTCAACACAAAACGTAGCTAAGAACACTCACAGACGCTTATAGTACAACTGTGTAAATTTTCAAGAAAATCGGTTCAGCCATTTCGGAGTCTATAGGTAAAGGTAACGGACACACACACAAAGTTCCATTTATAAATAACTTATATATATATATATATTTATTTGTGTGTGTGTGTGTGTGTGCATGTATATGCACGTGTGCGTGTGTGTATGGAGAGCTTGTAGAATACGCGAATAGCGAAGATAATCCAACTAAACCCACTTGATATAAAATGTTAAATGCCATATTTATACAGTGAGCTTGATGGATGTTATTCACAGTGTGGTGGTGTTTTAACGTAACTGAAGACGGAACAAAACCTCTTTACTAGGCTTTACCGAACTAATTTCGCAACGCAAGAGCAGGTAAACAAAATGCCGAAGAAAGAAAAGAAGTCAGCCAAAAAGGAAAAGGAACGTGTGCAAAATCACGTGCAATAGAAATTTTTACGAAAATATAACAATCTCCCCCCACTAGTAAGAGAGATTGCAAGGTGGGTGTATATATTATTTTATTTATAAGTCCAGTCGCTGAACTGGTCTACGAATCCTGCTAGACCGCCGTGGGGGCAGTTCACTATTCGAAGGACTGGCAGGTCTCTGGGAAGGCTGATTCTCTATTTCCTCCGCATTAAGTGTAGTGTCAACTGGACTTGTTTCAATCAAATGGGCCGGGTCTGCATTTGCAAGGTCGGGTCGAGTATTCTCAGCAGGACCCTGATGTTCATCAGAGCGTAGAAAGCGAGCCAAATGTCTTAGCGCCACTGAATCCTCCCGGCCGTCATCATGCCGTATTCTTGCATGAGTAGGGTTGGCCTCGAGGAGTTCCACCACCTCTACGATCGGGTCATACTTGCTCCTGTTGCCAAACCGTTTCAGCAGTACCCTTCCAGGTTCGCAGAGCCAAACAGGTAAGGCAGTACCGGTAGAAGAGCGCCTTTCAAATTTGAACAAGCGTTCGTGGGGAGTCACATTTGTACTAGTGCATAGTAGGGAACGAATAGAATTTAAAACATCGAGCAGAACGTCCTGCCAAGCACTAAGGGGTAACCGTTTAGATTCTAAGGCCAATAATATTGAGTGCCAAATAACGCCGTTGTAACGCTCGCACTGACCGTTGCCTCTTGGGTTGTATGCAGTGGTGTTACTGCACCCAACCCCAAGTCTCGTCAGGAAATTTCTGAACTCCTCGGACACGAACGACGTTCCTCTGTCAGAATGGATGAAAGTGGGGAGTTCAAAAATAGAAAAAATATTCGTCAAGCACTTGATTGCGGTTTGCGAAGAACAATCACGGCACGGGAATGCAAAGGGAAATCGACTGTACCCATCGACGATAGTAAATAGGTAACGACATCTTTTCGATGATGCCGGGACAGGCCCTTTGAAGTCTACGGAGAGGCGCTGAAAGGGAGCAGTAGAGCGGATTAGTGTATTATTAGTAGGGCTGGAAAATTGAGGTTTTATTTTTGCACAAGTTGTACACTCGGATGTCACGCGCCGAACTTCATCAATTGAGTATGGCATATTTTGTGATCGTATAAAGTGCCAAAAACGTTGAACCCCAGGGTGTATTAATGAACTGTGTATGGTCCTTAGCTCCTCCAAGGAGGAAGCAGCAGCACCACACACTCTCGACAAAGCATCGGCAACGGTGTTTTCACTTCCGGGACGGTGCTTTATATCGTACGAGAACGGGAGAAGCTCCATTTTCCACCGAATGATTTTATCATTTTTAATTGTTCCTCGGTTAGCTGGCTTATACATAAAAGATACGGCTTGCTGGTCTGTTATGATAGTAAAGTGCTTCCCAAGAAGGAGGTCCCTCCATTTTCGGACACATTCAACTATCGCGTAAGCCTCTTTTTCAACTATGTGTAGTCGTATTTCAGATGGGTTTAATGATCGGGAAAAGAATGCTACAGGCCTATCAGCCTGTAAGAGAGTGCCTCCTATAGCTTTCTCTGAGGCATCGGTTTCAATAGTAAATGGTAGTTCGTCGTCGATAACCTTTACAGATGATTCGGCAACGTCTTTCTTAAGTTTTTCGAAAGAATTCACAACTATAGGAGGCATAGGAAATTGTTTATTTTCAACCAGGGGACGAATTTTGTGTGAATACTTAGGTATCCATTTAGCGTAGTAAGAAAACATACCAAGGCACCTCTTTAACGAATTTGAATCCGAAGGAGGAGGCATTTGCAAAAGAGGTTTCAAACGCTCAGGGTCAGGTTGAATAGTTCCGTCACAGATTTGGTATCCAAGCAAATTGATAGAACGAAGTGAAAACTTTGATTTTTCTCGGTTTATTTCGAGGTTGTATGTTGAGGCAGCCTTTAAGAAACGTTCCAAGTTAGCGTCATGCTCCTCTTGAGTTTTACCACAAATAGTAAGGTCATCAATGTAAAAAAAAGTTCCGGATAACTTATTTTCAGAAATAAAGGAATTCATAAATCGTTGAAAGGCAGAAACCCCATTAGTGACACCCATGGGTATTCGTTTGAATTGATACAAACGATTTCCAGCTTGAAAAGCCATGTAAGGCCGATCTTCGGGACAAATTTCGATCTGGTAGTAAGCTTTAGACAAATCAATCGTACTAAAAATATGATACTGGGCAATTCGGTTTACGAGATCCTCAATCCGAGGCAAAGGGTACGCGTCAAGTAGTGTGAAACGGTTAATGGTTTGGGAAAAATCAACCACCAATCGTTTCTTTCTATTAGGCGACGAAGTCACAACAATTTGAGCACACCACGGTGAATAGCTGGTTTCAATGACATCGTCTTCAAGCAGTTGAAGAATTTCTTTTTCAATAAATCGGGCATCCTCCGCACGGTAGTTTCGGGATTTAGTAGCAATGGGTCTGCAATCAGGGGTCAGGTTTCGGAACAATTTTACAGGGGCACAACTGATCCTGGTTAGCGCGCAGATTTTTAAAACTTCCTGAGATCCACCAAAAGAAATAGTAATACCCCGGTGTAGTTTCAAAAACGGCATTCCGAGTATAATGTCCATACAGGAGTCAGGAAGCACAGTAAGGTCAATCTCTTTATATTCGCAACCATTGAAGAAAACGTTCTCGGTGCAATATTCAGACAGTTTAAGGGAAACGGCGGATGATGCCATAGAAATTACGGAGTTCCGTTTTAAAGTGGGCAGTCTCATTGTTTTGACAATACGGGCACTGATAAAATTATCAGAACTGCCGGTGTCTATAAGAGCAGTTAACTTTTTCCCTTTTAACTCCACAGTTTCGGTGATAGGAGGGCAACTATCACCACCTTTAGCACGGGCCTCTATGATAGCAGAAGAAGAACGTGAATGTGTCGGTAGAGTAGAACGGCAAACTTTAGAAAAATGCCCGAGTTTCACAGCTTCGACATACCTTATTGCGGGTAGGGCAGAGGCGGCGGTCGTCCTTAAAGTGACGTCTCCCTCCACAGTTGTAACACTTGCCACGAACAGGAAGAGCAGCAGAGAACAGTACAGAGTCACACTTCATTGGAGAATCAGTTAGAGCAGAATTTTTAGAAATACCAGTGGCCTCCTCGGCAGAATCGGTCAACACATTTTTAGTTCCAGTAATAGAAGTAACGGCGGCTGCTCCAATCTGGGTGGCATACGATTCCGCGCGAAAGTGAGCTTGTTCTAAAGCCCTAGCACATTGAGTAGCTTCTGCGAGAGTTAGAGTGTCAGTTTCAAGGAGCCTAGCACGTATCAATGAGGACCGAAGACCACGAATAAATGCATCATGGACAGATTCATCCCTGTAAGTGGTGGCCGTTACGTCTTTAAAGCAACAGTCAGCGGCAAGTCGATTCAAAGCCTGAAGGTATTGGTCGACAGACTCGCTTTCTTGTTGCAAACGCGTAGAAAGCAGATGTCTAGCATGAATAACACTTGGAGACTTGTCGTAGACACCTTTCAGTAAGTCAACAGCATGTTCAAAGCCAGAACAACCTTCGATAACGTCATCAACAGTGGGACCGATGTTTAAATAGAGAACTTCGAGTTTATCAGGGTTTAACGAAGCAATAGTTGAGAGGTAGTAATTAAAGTTACGATACCATAATCTCCAAAGCTTGCTGGCCTGTGGGTCTGCCGAGGAAACGTCAAATTTGTCCAGGCGAATTATTTTCTCCATGAGGAAAATAGAAAATTAGTTCGGTAAATTGTGGTGGTGTTTTAACGTAACTGAAGACGGAACAAAACCTCTTTACTAGGCTTTACCGAACTAATTTCGCAACGCAAGAGCAGGTAAACAAAATGCCGAAGAAAGAAAAGAAGTCAGCCTTTTTAAAGGAAAAGGAACGTGTGCAAAATCACGTGCAATAGAAATTTTTACGAAAATATAACACACAGTAATAGATTATTTTTTTAAAAAGAAAAACTCAAATCTTTTAGACTGGCTATGGATAAATAAATAAATAATTCATTTTATGAGCTAAATTTGTCCATTTCATAGAACCACATTACTTTCGTTCCACCCGACATTAACTTCTTTCCTAGAAATTAATATTCCTCTAAAAAAAAAAAAAAATCATGTTTCAAAGCAAAGATCTTGGGCCTATCTCAATTGGGTATCTCTAGACTGGTCAGGGAGGGGTCACCACCTTGGTCAATAACTCATAGGCTCCATATAACCCTACATATCAGCACCATCACCTATATTTGCTAGATTCCACTTGCACGTATATACATACAATTACATAGGCTAATCTCTATTTTACTCGAATATTTTCGTTAAAACCCATAACAAATGAAATTTCGTGTCTGTTCTGGTATTCTTCATACCGGAGATTGCTTTGTTTTCATTGGTCCATCCTGTCTATATAACAACGCCTCCCTGATTTAGGGGCGTTAACTACTCTTTTGAACTTTAAAACCCTCAAACTTGTAATTGAATTCATCACTTGATAAGACACGGATAGTGTCGAAACAAAATGGCTATTTTTGTAGTGATATTATAACATAGTTATGTCATAAATTCTAAATAAATATTAGCTCTACTTTGTATTGAGCACTTTTTAAGAAAGTGTTTCTTTAGATACGGAATATTATTCCAGCCATACGTACCCTATATTTGTATATATCAGATATATAATTTAAGTAATCAAAAAAATCTATCAAAGCTTTTTATTGCATATGGTATACAAAGCTATCATAACATTAACATAGTCGAAATTATTACATGAGGTCAGAGAAAATGTAAAAGAAAGATTTTATAGCTAAAAATGTTATTCGAAAGGAAAAATACACAACTTATATGAAATCAAAAACAAAATATCCCCATAACTCAAATGGAAAATCATAAAAAGACGATCCCCATACATTATTAACAGCAAAGACACTAAATTATGTTTAGAGAAAAAAACCGGAAATAACAAGTTTTAAAAACCAAACGAATCAAAAAACAAAAATAATGGGTAAATGTAAGCTTGTAGCGGATCAAAAATTAAAATCAACCTTCTTCACTTTTACAAAAATTCATAATAACGTGTGAAATCCTGGGTTTTCATAAATAGAAAAAGAATTGACCATGTGCTTAAAGAAAAAGTCGAACCCAGATTTCGCAAGTAGGTGTTAAAATGATTTTTGACCAATGGGAGCGACTTGTGAGACTTGGAAGGACTTGACGATCCAGTGTGAAATTCAAAAGAACTATATAAATGACCTCGGCGTCAGTCAAGAGACAGATGGGAACAGAGAGACGAAAGAACTAAAACGTAACCAACTTCAAATCGACCCGTAGATAAGGTCAGGTCGCACCTTGTTCTTTCTCCTTATCTCTTTCAACAATTACTACTACGAACATTTTGTACGAACTCTACCCTTAACCTCTTAATAATGTTTCTAATTGAACATTAACTTCCACAACTTATGTTATTCCTCCTTTAATAAATTTCTATTTTAACATTCAAAATGTATATTTTATTATTCCGCTATTCCACACAATTCCACTTTTTCCAACCTGCCGACAACCAACCTTCTGATGATAATTCTGCATAAATCCTCCAAGCTGTAGGGAGTTCGGTCAAGTCTGACACTAGGCCGAATCAAAGAAACATTAACCAGCTCCCTACGCTACACTGGTGACTCCCGACGTTCAAGAAACGCGCACCCCAACGCTACAAGCTAAGTACCTTCACTAAATCACTGGAAAAAAAAAAAAAAAAAAAGCATAGTATGAAGAAAAAAAAAGGGGTCTAAACTAAAGAAAAGGGGACTTTTTCTATAAAAATGTTTTGTTATTAAAAGGAAAGATCAAAGTTTTTTAAAATAAATTTTTGAATCCTTTTTTAACACACTATTTACATTCTTCGAACTATTGTCCTCATCTTTGCTGCCATGTCTATGGCGTTTCGGGAGATAACTCATTACTACCAGAAGTTGCTTCGCACAAAGAATGAGGATGATATCCCTCAGTGATCGTAATAAAGGGCTGGGTTCGAAATTCATAGTACCTGAAGAAGACCGGAGTGTACAACGTTTGAAATGTCATAAACATGGCAACAGAGGCGGGGACAATAGTCCGAATAATATAAATAGTGTAAATATTACCTCATCTCAGAAGTATAGACAAATACCTTTTTAACACGTCCGAAGTTTTGGTAAAAAATCTTGTTAACGGGTAACGAAATCATTACGAAAGTTTACAATGGAAAATGTAATATTACGTAACTCAGTTTTTTTTTTCCAGTGAAAAACATTAATTTGGAAATTCTTGCAAAAATCAAAGAATTGTTGGATTATAATGAAACTTTCAGGACTTATTCACTGATAAATGAGATTATTTTTTTAAATTATTATTTTTAAAAAAATCTTGGTGATATAATTTTACATCTGTTACTCTCCCCTCCACATAAATTGAAATGTGAAGAAATTAAATTTTGTTGGAAAAATTGGTTTTATTAGTTAAAACACAGGACTCATTGGGGAATGGAACGCTTCTGTGATTTTTAGTAAACATTTTACCTTTATTTCCGAAAATCTACTCCCAATAGTAAAATAAAAAATGCAATAAAACAATGACATTTAATAAGCATTTTAATTGCTTTAATAAATAATATCAATTAAGGACACAGTATTTCCATTATTTGGACTATTGTCCCTCTCTTACAATCACTGGGGTATATCATTCTCATCCCTTGATTGGAAGTTAACCCTGCAATTTACTTGTTCTCCAGTGCTGTAACCTGGTATTGAACTCACAACTCTTTGGCTCAAGTCACAGGAACTAACCAACGTCTATATCCACTGGGCTGTGTGTCCTTAAGAACAATAAAAACTGAATTTTTGGGAATTTATAAACCTAATGTCCAGTAACCCTTTTTTTATCAGAGTTCATATTGCAATTTTTTGATGTTAATGGTTTTCTCTAGTATTTTTTACCAGACCTCATATTGCAATTTTTTGACACTAATGATTTTCTCTGGCACTCCGTATTACTGGTTTCCATATTGCGTTCATCTCTTGGTCGGCTTAGGAAATTTTTGTGGCCTAGCATATGTGCTGATTCATTTTAGTTAACGTAGTTTCCAGTAGAGTTCTCTATCTATTATATCAACTTCATCCCATATGAGGTGGTGATCCCCTTTCTCCCTCCATATGTGGTCAGCTATACCTGATTTTTCTATCTCCCCTCATGTTACGGCCTTGTAATGTTCTTGTAGCCTTATCTTAAGGGGGCAGCCTGTTTCTTTTTTATATTTCTTTCCACAGCTACAAAGAATGGCATGCACACAGTCCTTAGTCATGTTCTCTTCTGTTTGGGGTCTGACTAGAGAAAGGTTCCTGCGAAGTGTAGAATCACTTCTGAACATGGTCTTGATGTTATATGGACCACAGATCCTTTGTATTTTCTCCGATAACCCCTTCACATAGGGTAGATAGACCGAGGCTGTTTTCTGAGGGTTGTTACACTCCTCCCTTCCATGTATGTTGAAATAATTGTTTCGTTGTAGGGTATTGCGGATACTGACAATTTCCTGTTCGTATACCCCTGGATCGCCGCTTATGACTTGCTCGATGTTGAAGGCAGCGGACTATCCCTTTCTTTACATTGTGGTGGGAGTTGAAATTGAGGTATTGTCCGGTGAATGTTGCCTTGCGGTATACATATGTCTTGACCTCCGCTCTGTTCGAGTTATTAACACATCCAGGAATGCCAGTGTCTTGTCACTCTTTTTCCATCGTGAACTGTATGAATGGTCTTATTGAGTTCACATGGTTGAGTAGCGTCTGGACCTCCTCCTGGTGTGGCCAGAGTATGAAGGTGTTATCAGCGTATCTCAGCCATAGAGTTGGCTTTAGAACTGTGGATTCTAATGCCATCTCTTCAAAGGCTGAAGCGTACAACGACCGAAACGTCATACAAATGGCAACAAAGATTAGGACAAGAGTTTGAATAATGTACATACTGTAAATACTACCTTATCTAAAAAATATACACAAATAAGAACACAGTCTAAAGAAAAAAAACTTTTTCGATTAATAATTAAATTTTTTAAAAATTTCATTTTTTTGAAAAAAATTGAAACAATTTATAAAGTTTCAAATATATTTTTAAAATACTGCAAAGGTTTGTTGGAGTTAGGTTATAAAGTTATTAAGTGAAGATTATATTTACTAATCGAAGATTGAAATATTTAATACAAATCGTCGTGAATAATTTTTAATTTTGTATGCTTGAAATTATTTTTTGTCTTGTCATTTCTATGTGTACATTAAAAGATCATGTGTTTCATGGTTTCTTCCCCTTACAGAAAAATTTGTTCAATTATGTCATTTGTGAGCGCCATACACTTATCTCGCATTTGTCGAGCTGTCAACACATTTCAAATACAGGGGAAAAGTCAGAAAATTCAACTGTGCTTAAGAAATATTTTTATTCTAAATTTCATGCTATAAATAAGTAATATTCATGTAAATCAGATTAATTTAACATTAAACTTGCTAATTTTCCAAAAATAATGTGTCACATGTGTATATTTTATTTTTGGAAGATTTTTAAAATCGAGAATTAACTTTTATTTACTAATGTGTCGATCGCTCAAAATGGCCGAAAAAATCGCAAGATTAAAAAAAAAATCTCAAAATTTCAGATTCCAATCAATTTCTGTTTGAAATACGCCAGAGTATTTTGCTTACTGGAATAGTAAATTTAATCATTTAACTTTTTATTAAAACTAAAATATAAATTTCAAGAAAAGTATTTTTAGAATTTCAATTTTAAAGTTATTTATCGAAAATGAGTGGAGGTACGTAAAAGTATGTAACTAAATACTTACTTTGCCTTCTAAACATTAATTTAAAAAAAAACAAACAAATAAAACAAATATAACGTTTGAAAAATGAACAAACAAATATTAAACATGCACACCTATACGTGTGTGTACAGTTGCATAAATGTGTGTACACACACACAAGACCCACTTACAAATAAACAAATCTCACTCCCCAAAATTAATAATATATAAATACCAAGGAGACAAAAAAACTTTATCAAATAAAAATGGAGCATTAGATAAACGATAGCATACGACATCGGTAAATGCTTACTTTACACTATTTGAAAATTATGTGTGCGTAACGTGCGTGAGGGAGTGTGTAGGAGTATACTTAAAAAAAATCTATAAACCAAACCAACCATGACAACCTAAAAATAAGAAAAAAAGACAAACTACCATTTAAGCACTAACTTAGTAATCACAAGACACAGATATAAGTGTCAGTCAGTTAAGTGCCATACGTGATACACAAAGAGATATGACTGACTGGGCAGAAGATTATCCCGCAGTAGGTTGCCATTGCTTTCTGCGGTAGACTGGTTGCCGACCAAGGCTATAGAACCCAATTTGTCCTGTTATTTAACCCATAACTGGAGGGAAGAGACGGATTAATACCTTTCCCAAGGGTATTTGCGCGTAAGTGAAAGCAATGAATTCAGCTGGAATTCGAACTCGGCTACCCGATTTCTCGTTCCAAGCCGATATCCACTGCGCCACAACGCACATCCGATATAAGTGTACCTTTTGCAAATATACACACGTTTATATACGTGTGCGCGCATGTCCTCGTGTATGAGCGTGTTTGGACGTATAAATGCATACATGTGCACATGAATTTAAAAGAAAATATATATAACTCTAACCTCCTACAGTTAATAGCCTATCAAACCAAATAAAAAAAACGAAATAACCCAGTGAAGATATATAAATGTGTGTGTGCGTTCATATCAGTCAGTTAAATGCCATACGTGATTAACTAACTGACTGTATACTGAAAATGTTACCAATCTATGTCAATACCAATTTGGAAAACACTGGTTATATAAAATGTATCGTCAATCACCATCTTCCATTTTTACTATATTTTTCTTTGACATTTTTTTACCGCAACTTTACTCAAGTCATTAACCTACAGCAGTTAATAAAAATATTCAGAAGACATTCCACAAATGTAGATTTTATTCATATTTTCGATGCCGTTTATTCAGCTGTCCTAAATGAAAATATAAGTCTGATAAATTCAATTGATGGGAGAAAGAAAATTTTTATATCTTTTCCTGGAAAATTCCTGTCTTAGAATTGATTTAGATTGTTGAAGAAAGGAATTTCCTAAGATAGAAACATTCGTTTTGCGTTTCCCAAACAAGTGCCTCAATGTTGTCTGTATTCGTGTCGGCGATAAAATCTGATAATCTGACCAATTTATTGCTTACTTCCGCAGATGTCAAGGCTGTTTTGTTTTGGTTGAACATCAATTTCGGTCAAGTCACCGAACGCCCCGTGGCCCAGGGGTAGAGTCGCCGACTGACGCCAAATCGGTCGCGTCTCGAGCCTGGGTTGTGTAGCAATCGGAGTCTAACCGTACTGATGAGCTGTGATACAGCGAAACAGATCTGTCTGCGGATGACTATATATATATATATATATATATATATATATATATATATATATATAATTTCTAGGATGTGCGTTGTGGTACAGTGGATATCGGCTTGGAACGAGAGTTCGAATTCCAGTTGAATCCATTGTATTCACTTACGCGCAAATACCCTTGAGAAAGGTATTAATCCGTCTCTTCCTTCCAGTCATGGGTTAAATAACAGGACAGATTGGGTTCTATAGCCTTGGTCGGCAACCAGTCTACCGCAGAAAGTAATGGCAACCTACTGCGGGATAATCTTCTGCCCAGTCAATCATGTCTCGAAAGAGACATGATCGCCCAAGCGTGTACCATGTATGGCACTTAACTAACTGATGTGCGTTGTAGTGCATTGGAATCGGCTCGGAACGAGAAATCGGGGAGCCGAGTTCGAATTCCAGCTGAATTCATTGCATTCATTTACGCGCAAATACCCTTGGGAAAGGTATTAATCCGTCTATTCCTTCCAGTTATGGGTTAAATAACAGGACAGATTGGGTTCTATAGCCTTGGTTGGCAACCAGTCTACCGCAGAAAGTAATGGCAACCTACTGCGGGATAATCTTCTGCCCAGTCAGTCATGTCTCGAAAGAGACATGATCGCCCAAGTGGGTATCACGTATGGCACTTAAATGACTGACATTGTTAAAATGAAATGGAAATTTCATTGAGTCATCAACATTCGAACATGTTCGCTAAATCTCCAAAGTTCAAACGTATGCATTCGAAACTAAACATTCTGCAGTGTGTGTGTGTGTGTGTGTGTGTGTGTGTGTGTGTGTGTAAGAAAAAATTAAGGCAGAATACGTGATTTTATGGCAAATCGGTAAGTTATGTTCGCCTGAAATAGGTCTAACTTTCCGATTTACCAGGAGATAACGTGTCTGCCTTAATTTTTTCTCATATTTGCTCTATATGTATTTATATACATATATATTCAGAGCTCTCTAAGAGAGTTATCCTACCACTTTATGTACAGGACACTTCTTTGGATTCTTCTATATCTACACCGCATGCTTATATATATATATATATATATATATATATATATATATATATATAGCGGCAAAAAATTCATTACCATATTTAAACCAAAAATTTGGATGTCACATAAAAGGCATCTAATATTTTACGAAATTTGATGAGTCAGTTTTTCAGGGTGGATGAGACAAAAAGTAGATTAGTACGAAATTCAATAACGCTTCACAGACTAATTTTAACATAAAGATTAAAAGGAAAATATAAATCCTTTATATCACATTAAGTACTGGTGTTAAAATAGTATTCAAAGTATATATTAATAAATATTCCTCATCAATAGCATAATTCAGAGTTTTATGCACAACGAAATCTTGAGGAGCTGAGTAGACACTAATCGCTACATAATTTGAATTTTAAATAAAATATCTAGTCAATGCAATTTTGGCGCAGTCCATATATTAAATGGTGATTACGAGTTTTTATGTATCATGAACAGAGCGAACAATGAAAAAGTTTCAAAGAAAATGAAAATAAAAAATTACAACTATACTTACAGTTAATTGAATTTTTGTGATACTGTTGCGTGTTATAAGTTGTAAGAAAATAAGAGCTAAATCACAAACATTTAATTTACAAAAAACACCAAATAAAAATATATACAAATTTTACAATTTGTTTCTTACATTCAAAACAGAAACAGAGTTTACTACGGGCAACTATTACGAAGGGGGAAGAAGGTGAATCAAGTATCTTTACCCAGTTAAGCTAGCGAAGTAGTCTAAGTGCTATACTTTTTGGAAATCCTCAAATGTGTATATAAAGATTGATTATTAGTTTGGTTAATGAAAGAGTCAAAAAATCTATTTACCCATGTAGTTCCATGAGGTTCTCATTCAGGTTGGTCGGCAACTTTTAGTAGAGATTCTTTCAGCTGGATATACAAATCCTGAATCGTACCTGAGTTGATAATGTCAGCAAATCCTTTTAACAACTAGCTACTCTCTTCCCAAAACCTATTTTTATAGGGGCTAACACCTAATTTGCATATTTCTCGAATCATTTCGAATTCTCTAGATTTTTTTTTCCAATTCCCCAAAAATTCTATTTTTAATTTCTCTACTAAACTACTTCATGAACTAAAACTTTTTTGTAATAACAAGTAAGACTCAGTAGAATCCCTTACTATAACTTAACCTTTTTTTTTTTTTTTTTTTTTAGATATTATTAATATTTTTACATATATAAATGCACCCTCGTAATAATATATAATGTGGAAAGAAGGCTTAAAGAATTGGTCTTTCACAGGACATATTCCAGGCAAGAAGAACAGAGGGGAACCCACTTAAGTGATTTGTGTAAATGGATAATAGAGCAACGAGACAAAAGGATAGTGAGACAAACAAAAACATTGATAAGAACCACAAAATACAGGAAATTGTGAAAAGCCAGGATAGGCCAGATTCTGAAGGGACACAACGTATAAAAAGTTAGTAAAAATGAACGATTTGTCGTAAAGTTCAGCCAATTGGCTCTACAAATATTACGGGCCTCATTCTTACGAGGTTCCGTACACTTACGATTGACTGCCACAACTTTCATCGATAACTGAGACAGGAAATACAATCTCATGGTCATCAGCGAATTGTGACGTAAGCAAAATTACTTTCTCTTTGGATTTCACTAAGAATTAGTCACCGTCGGAGTGTTTGCTTTTTATGTTTTTATTGAAAATAAAATTTGATCAACAATTATTTAAAGAGATTTGTTAAAATTGTTTCAATAAGTTTATATTTTAAGTCAGTAATAGTTTAAAAGCCTTTACACTTTCACCACTCTTTTTAGGTGAAAAAAAATGGAAAGGAAAGCTATTTCAGTTTTCATTGGGTGCTTCGCTCATTCAACTTGGAAGACAGCCTTGGAAATATCACCTAATATGGCCATTGGAGTTTACAACGGAAAGGTAAGTGATTAGCTGTATTTTTTTTTTATCTTACTTCTCACGGACAAACAATATGGCTTCTGTTTCGTCAAGCCTACTGCGGATGTGTTAACGGCCATCACTGAATATGTACCCCACTTGTGGGGCGGGAATTTTATTTCCACATCCGACTATATCTTGTAACCGGAGTTGTAAAAGAAATAAAGAGAATGGGTCAGCTAAAAGTGTCTCTCCATAGGCTTAAAGAGCATCTCCTAGCAATTTTTTTTGGTAAAGTGAGGTAACCCACAAGACTCCACGAATTTTATTTTGTCCGTATGTCCATAAATGCTTGTGTATATTGATTTTGTCTCTCGTAGGCTGAAAAAGAAAAAGAGCCGAATAGCGTGGTTGAGATGTGGGTTTAAACATGTCGACGAAACTGTACTTGTCTAAAGTACAGTGTCATCAGGATGCTGTATAATGTTTCTACTGAATGTCGAATTCATGTTTTGTGAGAGCTTTTGAAGATATGATATCACTATCGATTTTTTACGGAGATGCAACTATCTCCGTGTATTATTAAATCGCACTTGCAAATCTCTATGTTGATATCTTTGAAGAGTGGAGAGTAAGCGAGTCGCCTTGGAGTTGTCTCACATCTTTATCTGTAGAACCTAAGAGAAACAATGCTGATTAAAGTTGAGAATGGAGTTGACTTTTGTGGTGTTTGAGCAGTATTTGCTGGTATGGTCCGCGTTGGTAGAGAAGTTTTTTTTTTTAATCGTGTCACCCCAAGCAAGGCATTCCACTGCCACTATAGCGCAGGGGGTTACATAGAGGGATTGGGTATGGGAAATGTCTGAAGGAGGGTGATAGACGACTTAGGATGTACATAGGGAGAGAGTTGAAGAGAGTGGGTGTGAGCTAGTGTGTTAGGAGGTATCTATTGACCTTACATTTAAACTCCTGGAGGTTGTAGCCGTCGGGGAAGCAAGCATGCGGTAGGGAATTCCATAGGCGGGAAGTGCGAGGAAAGAAGCTGTTGGAGTAGAAATTGCGGTTACATTTCATCGGTTTCACTGTAAAAGGGTGGGACCTAGTTGCCAATCTAGTATCTCGTGCTAATTCACATCTAGGGGAAACCAGTGATTTAAGTTCATCAGAGCAGAAGCCATGAAAGTATTTATAGAAGAGGCACAGGGAAGCCACGTCTCGCCGGTGAGAGATACGGCAGGCGGTCCGCCAAGTCGGTATCAATCACATTACAGATTCTTCGCTGTATTTTGTCAAGAACCCCGAGGAGAATAGAAGGGGCACCCGACCAGATGTGGCAGCAGTACTCAATAGTTAAAGATTGTTGATATAGTTTTTTTTTTTTTTGTATCGAAGAGAAAAATATCGCATCGTGGTCACCATTATGCTGCGAAAATGAGAATGGAGGAATCGGTTAACTTGTCCATCGGTGTTTTTTCAGATATCATGGCGAGGATCTGTGTCATTGTCGAGGGTAATCAGTTTAACCATAGGCATCAGCGGATTGGTTCCGCCATAGCGTTTTTCTCCGAGACGGCTCTTCGTGTAGCTGGGATGGAGTTTAATCATCCTTAGTGACATTGTTAAAAACTTAACGTATCAGGTCCTCGCCCGAGCGGTCGATACGTTTGCCTTTTTGAGGTAGTAATATGGTTTGCGTTCCGGGATGGCCTCCAAAATACCTGCCACTTCGTCGACGATAGATGGGGGTGTAATGCTGGTACAAAATTGGGACTTCTGAGAGGTCATTTTTCGCACTAAAAAGATCGGTTCAAGTTTAAGAAACCAGTTCTTGGTGTTATTTTCGTTGAACGGTGGCAATTAAGTCAGTGGAACTGTCATACAGATTGATGACACATTTGTTTCAGCTATTGTCATCCTACCTAGCCGTGTCACTTGTCGCGAGAAGGCCAGTGTCTATAGTAGACGACTTCCCTGCAAACATTAAAATGAAGCAATGACACGGTAAAGAGAACGAGAACAAGTTACATTATGCCAAATTTATTTATGGCAAAAATCTGATCTAAAAAAAAAAAAATCAATTTTCGAAAACTATAGTTTAACTGAAGAATGTTTTACCGCGCCAAACCAATTTTGGAGTAAAAATCTTAGCGTATTAATCAAAAACGGGCGGACCGGAAGGAGACTACCACCACCTTTTGGCGGACCGGAAGGAGACTACCACCACCTTTAAATTTGTTGTTTTTTCATTTCTCAGCGCAGTCTTATCGCTTCTTACATGAAGTTTCCGATTATCAAAAAAATTTGGAAAAATTTCAATATTTTAACAATTTTACTGTGGGGGGCACAGTTTCTCATACAACGTCATAGTAAATCGATCCTCCATTTTGGAACCACTCCCGTTGGGGTCGTTTTGTTTTGTTTTTTTAAACGAGGTGTTGCTCTTGTTTTTGTATTTTTCAAGTTTTCTTCAGTTCTAACGATGGCATCTTCCTTGGAAACTCCAAGAATGGCTTTATTCAAAAATTTCGCAAAGGATTCAGCAGTTGTTGAATATGCACAAGCAAAAAAGTTAATTGCGCAGGATCGATTTACTTTAAGGTTGTATGAAAAACTGAGCCCCCACCCACTAAAATTGTTTAAACGTTGAAATTTTTACAATTTTTTTGTTAATCGGAAATTTTAGAGTTTAATCGATAAGATTGCACTGAAAAAAAGGGGGGAAAAAATTAAAAAGGTGGTGGTAGTCTCCTTCAGGTCTGCCCAAGAACGCATTAATCAAGAGATTCTTGTACATCAAAATTCAATCGGTTATTTCCGTGCGTTAGTTCAAGGCGTTAATAAAAGAAAATGTATCAGACACAAGAACGTCTTGTGCCGAAAGAAAACGTTTCTATCGCTTCTGATCTGAACTTATTTATAAATGGAACTTTGTGTGTGTGTGTTTGTGTCCGTTACCCATAGACTCCGAAACGGCTGAGCCGATTTTCTTGAAAATTTACACAGTTGTACTATAAGCGTATGAGAGTGTTCTTAGCTAGGTTTTGTGTCGAGGTACCCCCGATAAATATCGAAAATCGAAAAATTCGTTTTTATAGAAGGAGTGGTCCGATTTTAATCAAATTTGAAACATTCATAGACAAAGACATAAGAAACGATATTCAGAAGTTTCAAGGTTGCAGTTCTTACAATAGTGCAGAAAATCGATAATATCTATATCTATATCTATATCTATATATATATATATATATATATAGGCAAGATGTTTGTGTGTGTGGGTCTGTTTATCTGTCTGTATGTCCTTTATACAAATACACAATTTTTATCCGATTTTCACCAAACTTCACACAAATATTCTTTAGGCTGAGTTTGAGCTCCAGGACCATGGATTAGTTTTAAAGCTTTCATTACACCCGAGCAACGCCGGGCTATACTGCTAGTTCTTGATAAACCAAATAAAATTTGCAAAGCTCGAGAAAATCCATTCAGCTGATATTTTAAAGTTGGATTAAAAATTTTTTCTTAATGTGTTAGAATTTTAAAGAGGATATCAACAGTTGCAACTTGAAAGATGTTGAGTCAGACGCACACGTTTTTGTTGCGGATGGTCACTAAACATTCAGGCCTCATCTTTTGAGTTCGGAGGTGGTTTCCTTCTCATAGAGGTCAAATTTTAAGAGGTTAGTCTTCCCTACTATTTATCCCATAGCTTACGAAGAAGAGATAGGTTCATACATTTTCTTAAGAGTAATTGCAGAAAAGGGAATGCAAGGAACTCTATTGGCGTTACCATTTTCCAACCTCCACACCTTAGATATACGCCAGAAGACCGAAGTGTGTTTCTTCGATTTTTTTTTGTTTTTTTGACTCGAATGTTTATATTGCCGTCTTCAGAAGTTATGTTAACTGAGATAGGAAAGAAAGAAAAGCTTAAATTTGACGAACATACAAATCAGCGTCGTGTCATATTAAAGATCTACGAATGATGAAATGATAACTAAGAAAATGGTAAAATGGTACGATAAAAATTGTCTCAGATAGAAACGGTTTTGTTCACTATGAAGAATAGTTTTTGTTGCAGTATATATATATATATATATATATATATATATATAGGTCAAATTTATATATATATATATAATTTCCCCTCAAGCAAAGTAATAAATCAATTAAAACAAAGGGTTACTAGGAGCGAGGGATCGAGAGAAAAATGTGTTATTAACCAAAGAAAAAAAAATACAAATTAAAATACAGAAAATAGCGTTTGACGTTGCATATATAATTTTGAAGATCAAAGTTGACTAGAAAACAAGAAACGCCTCTATTGAAAACAAAACAAAACCAAAAAAAAAACAATGGATCGGACCCATATATAAATAAAATATAAGATATTTTATTTTTCATATCAAGACATTTTCTCAGACAAAGCAGTGACATTCTTTCAAACATGCTGTGGAGTAAGAGTAGGTTCTTTGGTCAGAGTTGTCAGCAACCCCCCCCCCCCCCAAGAAGAGACCCGATTTTACTCAACTGTACGCTTCAAAGTTTGTGATCTGACTCTTGCAAAAACAAATTGCAATTACTACTAAAATTTTTCTGTCACCTTGACGTCACTTCCGCTTCATTGACAGCTATCTTCCAGTACAAACTTGAATCTGGGGCAAAATCTTCTGACCTCGATGGACAATATAAAAATCCTGCATCCAAACACCTAGATGACATTTCGACAAAATCCCTGTCTTCAAATTTTAAACATCTGCATTACGAAGCGCAAAACACTTTATTGCCAAAAATTCATGCTTCCCAAAAATATCGTACAACGAATATTTAACACAAAATCACTAAATTATTTCAGATGTAATATTCATAATAGACATCGACTCCTTTTTGCTGTCCTCTACTAATCCGACTCTGCTTGAGGAAATTGATGGAATAGTCATTACCGTGAAACGTGTTTCTAATACTAATCATCTGTTGATAAGCGTCTAGGTTACTACTGATGAGTGTTTTGTAATTGTGAATAGGTAAGTTAGTCAGGAAGACTAGCACCTTTCTTAGCTAGAAATTATTAGGCCTCGTTTAATGTTTTCTTTGAATAAGAGAAAATAAATATAAACCATTTGGATCTCATCTTTTTTCTTGAAAACAATTTTGTCAATTTGCATCAGGCCTTTGGGGAATTAAAGTTACAATACTTCGGTTGGTTTGTATTTTTTTGTTATTCCTGCTCTTAGGGATGGCATGATTTCTGAAGTTTAAACTGATCGTCCGAATCTTGATAAATAGAGCGAGAAGCAGAATCAGGCCAGAGATAGGACAAGAAGTGCGGTTTTATCAAAGACACTGGAACAAGGAACGCCATATTTATGATTAGGATGCTCTCTGAAAGGGCAATACAAATGAAGAAGGACTTATACCCGTGCTTTATTGATTATGCGAAGGCGTTTGACAAAAAACGCAACAAAAGATTGGAGATGTTCGGCAGTCTTGACATATTTGGGAAAGACTTGAGAGTAATCAAGAATCTTTACTGGCAGCAAACCGCTTGTATACGGACAGGTAACGAATTCAGCAGATATACAAAGATAGAAAGGGGGCGTAAGACAAGGATGTGTTTTTTTTTTCACCGGATTTGTTCAACTTGTACAGCGAGACTATTCTGAGGACCCAAGAAGTTATGCCTGGATCCGTCATCTGAGGCCACAATTTAAACAACCTAAGATACGCAAATGATACAGTGCTGATAGTAGACACAGAAAAGAAACTACAAGACCTCCTACAGAAGGTAGCAGAAGAAAGTAACAAGAAAGGACTAGAAATAAACTACAAGAAAACTGAATGCATGATCATTAGTAAAAAGGGCAGCCCAATATGCCAAATACAGGTCGGGGATACTAGAATCAAGCTGGTAAAAAATTTTAAATACCTGGGAACTGTTCTAACAGAAGACTGAAAGTGCAACACAGAGATCTGAAGGCGAATTGGCATGGCAAAGGAAGCATTCCAGAAGTTGAGTAAAGTATTAAGAAACAGGATAATTTCGCTAGAAACAAAGAAGAGAGTACTGGATTGCTATGTAATGTCAGTTCTTCAATATGGTAGACAATATCATCGAAGATGAAGGAAAAACTTGAAGCAACTGAAATGTGGTTATACAGAAGAATGTTGCGAATATCATGGATCGAGCATGTGAGCAACGATGAGATTTTGGAAATGATAGAAACGAAAAGGAAATTAGTACAGCGCATCAGGAAGAAACAGCTGAAGTTCCTGGGACATGCAATGAGGAAAGAGGGCTTGGAGAGTCTGATACTAACAGACCAGATAGAGGGAAACAGAGACAGGGGAAAGCAGCAGATAACATATTTGAAGGACTTAATCAGGTGGATGATGGAACGAGGGTTGCATGGTGTAACAGGAGAAGGTGTGCTAAGAGCCACCAGGGATAGGGAGACGTAAGGCGAGGTGGAAAGCCATGATCGCCTACATCCTGAAAGGACAGGGCACATAGAAGAAGATATATTCCAACTGTTTATAAAAAATGTGGATATAAAATGGGGGATCAATTCTATATTATATTCACTATATAAACTAAACCCTCATTTTGTGACCATGCTAGTTTCTATACATTTATATTCTAGATTTATGGGCTTAAGCTGGTGAAGGGTAGAACGGGGTTTGGGTGGTTTAACAGGAGAAAGAGTGCTAAGAGCCACCAGGGATAGAGAAGAGGAATGCCATGATCGCCTACGTCCTGAAAGGACAGGGCACATAGAAAATCCTGGCTTAAACGGTACCAAATGTAGCCATATTTTAGTCAGCACTTGCATTTGGTCACCGATTCGTCATCAAATAGTTCCAAGTTCTCGTTTCCACAACCCTTTCTGTACCAATGTTGGGTCAAACAATCCAGAGAGGTTGATTGAGTGATCATACAAACCTGCTGTGGTCTTTGTAAAAACATCTTTGTCGAAACACCGTCCAGCTTAGCGGGTCCCTTCACAAGCCAAAGTAGCCATTTTGTGCTGATGACTTTAAAAAATGAACAAACACTTGTGAACAAGTCGAGAAGAAAGTTTATATTGAATACCGCTGCCATTGACAAAATCTAAAAGAAAAATCTGCAATGTAATCGATCCTAACCAGGCATCTCGGCTGTAGTCACTTTCTCACCGATGTGACGCGGCTTTCCTCTATCTTCTCTCCAAACATTTGCATGGCAACTCGGTCCAACTCTTTTACTGTTGAAATCACTAAATGCAACTGATTTTTCTACTCTAACAGTGTTTTCTCGCGCTTCCCTCCTGTGGAACTCCCTTTAGTTTACTTCCATGTTAACTAGAATCTTAAAAAAAATTAAATGCAACGTCAGTCGTCCCCTTTTTGAATACCGTTCATCTTTTGTTCTTTCCTTAAGCCTCCCTGTTCTCAGTCTTCTTCACTTTCATTCCCTGTAACCCCCCCTCTACGTACATGTGGCATTATCGCTTTGTCTGGGGAAAAATTGTTAAAACATGATTACAAATTCATATAGAGCATAAAATGCTATAAATATATAATCAATAAAAATGTCAAAAAGCGCACGTTTCCAAACATCTGATTGACGAGCAATCGAATTTCACAGTCTACCCCTCACCCCAGCAACAAAGCAGAATCTGTCTTCCTTTGTAGCGGCAGTTGTGACGAGATCTAAAGTTTCGAATCGGGTAAAATCTGATTCTGTTTGCTCAGATCCAGATACGTGACACAGAGTTCGCCGGAAATTGATCAAACTAGAAAGAAAGAAAGTTTACTAACTGGATGATAATTGTTGAAATTACAGAAAGATGTATTGAAAAGTTAAAAAATTAAAAACGAAATGTGTTGAAAAATCATGTTTTAAAATCATTCCAAGGAGAATCTAGCTCAGAGTTAACTAGTCAGCAAGATTGAGCAAAACCAAGACTACCGTGACTCTCCACTGGTATGAAGGAGAGCATTAACTTATCCTCGAGATATTAGAAACAATAAGACTTATATTGTCGATATAAAAAACCCGAAACAAATTATTTTTGTTGTCAAAAAGAGCCAGGAAGAACATCTGTTTTCAGTCAGCCACCCAGAAGAGAAGTATCCCCTACGGAGATGTAAGCCAGTCTGACGCATTCGTTACGAGAAACAAGTTTATATCCAAAGATTAATTCGGATTACCTTGGATGCAAGTGATGAGGAAAATTTAATTACTATTTTGAAATGACACTAGACAAACAGGCTGTGTGGTCTATTGATCGTAAAAATGCATAGACAGAAAACAAAAAACAAAAAAACAATTGTTTTTAAGAAGAATGTAAATAATTTTCTTTCCTTTTTTTTCTTAATTCTTGAGTGGTCTGTCCGATAGAGAAATTACAGCATGAGTATCTGTTAAAAACAAAATGACTGAAAATCCGTTTTCGTTCTGTCATTTTGAGAGTTTTGTATTGTCACAGAAAGCGGACTGAGGTTAACTGCTGAGAAAGTGAAAGAAGGAAAAAAGAAATTAGCACCGCGTCTATGGAGTAGTAGTGTAAGATGAGATGTGAAGGGACCTGAGTAACTAGGCGAGGGGGGGGGATGATTCATCTTACCACACTCCCAGAAAAGGGCTGGATAAACCCAAATTTAGAAAACCAGTTAAGATATTTTGAGAATATTTAATTTTATGAAAAGACTGATACTAAAGATAGAATACAACGAAACCCTGGTCAATTCCCACCCCTGCCTGGCGCTGGACTCCATATAAGCTACAAACTTTGGACAGCTGACAGAGAAGAGAAAGAGAGAGAGACACTCACGGAGACCCTCTTGATCAAGACCTTATGCAGGCCCTGAAGACCAGAACTTGAATTTCTAAGCTACAACTAATACAAGCTGGCACACTTTTGTGTCGGGTAGGGACCCAAAGCATCTCTCAGTTGCGTCTCTGTCCTCGAAGACAGAGTGTGGCACAGTTGTAGCTCTGTCCGCGAGGGCAGGGTTGCAACTGAAAAAAATTACACCGATAGATGCCTGGTCCAAGGGAACAGTGTCCCGAGGCCGCGCCACCCCATTACACCAGAGGGGTGGACCAGGTGCTCGGCACCGGGGACAACTCAGCAGCCGGTTGAGGAGATTGGGGAATTTTTGTCCCTCTGCCCGTCCGTACGGGGTCGGGTCCCTACCTAAAAAAAGATCTTGTGTCACAACTCGCTCCAGTGGGGAAGCAGGGTAAAAATCCTAACACAAGCTGCAGACTCTAAAGGGGACCCCAGTGTCATTTGATTTTAAGTGAGTGTTGTGGGCGAGTACCTACTGACACTTATGGACTCTTCCAGTCATTATTTAAACCATAAGTTTTATACTCTCAGGGCAGTAGTTCCGGGAGCAGCCCACCGGGTAGGCGTGGCTTACTGACACTATTGTAGTTATATTTTTCCTTGTTAAATACAATATGTTAAACGTATTATCCGTTGTAAGAGTTATTCTTTCGTGGCTCCACTATCGGATACACATCAGTGAGAATGGTTAAAAATGCACTATACAGAAAATTATATATAAAATAAATCGTTGTTACATTTTTAACCAGAGTTAATTCTTTATTCCAAAAGATTCGTTTGTTTGTTGTTTTGTGTCTGTGTCTGTGCCTGTGTGCCTGTGTGCCTGTGTGCCTGTATGTGCCTGTCTGTGTGAAAAAAAACTCCCGGATGTCGGACAAATCTTCACTTTAGTTTACTTCAGCGGCGATCTTCTCTCCCTCTGAGATCACACAGAGTTCTTTTAAACAAACTTCAAAACATTCAATTTTCAATTCCGTCCAATTGCATCTGGAATATTCAATGAGAAAATAATATTCTAAACAAGTAATTCTCTTTTCTTCAAACTAGCACAAAATACAGTTAAAGAGAGACAACTCCATTTTTGTACTGTGAACATTTTTTATCTGGACTCACATCTGAACTTTCGAACGTAACAGTTTAATCTTTTCTTGCAGTGTCTAATTTCTTCTCATAACTGATTTATTCTTAAATCATCACGATTGTATATTTTTGTTAATACAATTTATATTGCTATTATTATAACAAAGTTTCTTTCTTTCGTCAATTACTTTCTCAAAATATCATATAAAAGAATGTATGTTGAATGTATATTTGTAGATGTTTAATGCTGACCTAACGTTCCTTTACAGCTGTAGAACTAGTTGATCGGCATTTGAAAGTTGACCGATGGACGCTGATGATACAATGGAAAGCGTCCATATCTTTGCTTTCAGGAAAAAATTTTTAAACCAATAATAATAATTACACCATCTACATAGACAGAAAAATTGAAGCAAATAGGCCGGACATTATTGTTAAAACCCAAAAAGAAAAAAAAACTTGCCTATTAATTGATATGGCTTGTCCAGCGGATTGCAACATAGCAACCAAGAAATTCGAAAAACTGTCAAAATATAAGGACCTGGAAATTGAAATAAAAAAAATGTGAAAATTGAAAACAAGAATCGTGCCAGTGATAGTAGATGCACTTGGAATGATAAAAAAATGGAACAAAACAACACATTGAAAGAATCCCTGGAAACCCCAGCTTAAGATATACAAAAATTGTCTTGTTAATTACAGCCCACACACTAGTGAGAATTTTGTCTATGTAACGCTAGGGATGATAGGGGAGATATAAAAAAACATGAAATGAAGCCATAAAAACACACCACGACCTACCTTAGGCCTTATCGCAGATTTGGTAGGTAGTGCGACCATAGTAGAAATCGAAATATGATTAAAAATGATAACATAATAAAATTAAAAAAAAAAAAAAAAAGAACAGTGACTGGTACACAATGATTTCTATTTACTAACGAAGTGATCCCCAGACTGTACATGCTATGATTTTACTGTTCAGTTGATATGCTCGTGCAGCTGTCACTCATTGATACCCAAACTCCTGACTTTGCCATTAGACTATGTTCAATTATTGCCGAAAGTTGTTTTAGAACGGTTTTGCGACATTTACAATGGCTGACAAATTCAACTAAAATCTTCAAATTTTATTTGGCGAATCTGGTTGAGAAGCTATCGAAATGCTTCGACTGGTTTTGCAAACACTGGTTTATGTGTGGCCCGTTAGTCTCAAGTTCAATGGATCTTCAGTTCCAGATGATCATTCAAAGTGACCAATCACTTACAAAATACCAAAAGGTAAAAAAAAAAAAACTGAACTGATCCATAAGAGGCGACATTCTTTTCTACGCATTCACCTCTTTTAAACACGCTACACCTTAACGTGAAGTTAAAATCATCATCATTATTATTTGAAAGACTGAATTTCGAGCAGACAAACACGCCCGGATACACAATACAGAAACTGATTTTTCTTTATATGACGTAATATTTGTGTTCTACTTTTGCCAGTTTCAAAAAATAAAAACGTGCGTTTTAAGAATGATTTAAGCAAAGTTTTTATTGTCAATTTGGCTGACTTAACAAATACTCTTATTCCCAAAAATTAAACATGTCTAACGATTACCTTGATAAGTAAACTTATGAGTGTGCATGATTATATTGAATTAATTGCGAGGTTTTATGCTATGAAAGTTGGTTCACAGTGTCGTGCCAAACATTTTTTCTTACGACAATCTTGTATGTCTAAGTTTGCCATACGTTCGTGCATCAAATATTGTTGTCACATATAGTCTTTTGCTTCTACCACATAGATATTTATTTGCTATCCAATACCTAGCTAAACACTTTCACGACCCTATCACTAATTAACAATTTGGGAGGTGATAGATGGGTTCTTGTGGTGAGTGCTTCTACCACAGATCTAGAGATTCTTGACAAAATCTAAAGAATCTGCAACGTTATCGGTCCTGACCTGGCATTTTGGTTTCAGTTATTTTCGTGCAGCAATAACGTAACCTCCTTGTGTTTGTTTTTTTTTTCTAAAAATATTTTCATGGAAATAGTTTTAATAGGATTGCCTGCATGGTACCTCAATCTCCTGAACTTAGGAGTTGTACGAGATCAAGATGGGAAATCGAAGAGACGAGTTCGAATTTGTTGCATTCACTTACGCGCAATTTTTTTTTAATCATATCACCCCGAGCAAGGCGGTAACGCCACTGAAGCGCAGGGGGCTACGTAAGAGCGAAAAGATGGGAAAAGAGAAAGCCGGAAACCACATCCTAAACAGGGAATAAGGGACGAGCCTCTTCACCTTTTCAATAGACGTGGGTGGAGTGTGAACCGGGCGATTGTTTAGTCTATCTACTCCCTTGGAAAAGGTATTAATCCGTCTCTTCTTCCTCCAGCTAGGGGTTGAATAGCACAAGAGATTAGGTTATATAGCCTTGGTTAGCAACCAGTCTACTGCAGAAAGAAATTGCAACCTACTGCGGAAAAATCTTCTGCCTAGTCAGTTATGAATAGAAAGAGACATGATCGCCAAAGCGTATATCACGTATGGTAGTTAAGTGACTGGCGAGATTGGCAACTAGGTTTCATCGATTTACTTTTGAAATAACTACATGCAACCGTAAGTTCTATTCTAATAGTTTCTTCTCCCGCACTTCTCGCTTGTGGAAATCTCTTCCAGTTTCTTGATTTCCTTTCAAGTAGGATCAACATTTGACACAGGACGACGCAAGGATATATTTGAACTGCCGGGAAAATTCAATCTATCCGGGAAAATTTTTTAGAATAATCCAGAACTTATAATTGGAGTAAACCACCTAAACGCTGATAAATTGGTCAGCTACACAAAAATAGAAGGGGGAGGGAGACAAGTATGCATCTTTTCCAGATTTACGACCAAGCTATCATAAGGGGACCGGAGACCCTATGTTATGTCGCCAAGTGTAAATGAATAACTCAACAACAGAATCAGAATATAAGTTGTATTCCGCGGAAAGACGGTTAGTAAGTACAGAAGTGAATTAGTAGTATTTACAATAGAAGAGATACAATAGTCTAATCTGTCGTAAGACGTGTGTATACGTGAATACTTCCGGTACGCCACCGGAAGTGTGTCTAAATCTCGCACTGACTCTTAACGACTCTGTACGAACCCGTACGACTCATTATTTAGTCGTCCCTCCCAGTAAGGGCAACATATGACACATGGTCAGTTTATAAAATGTCTATTTTTGCCCAGTCGTGCTTCTACCCTTCGGCGGAACCACGACTGGGTTATTGCTCTCTGCTCGGAAGCAGAGAACTCCCTCTACCCGAAGGCAGAGCGCTGACAGTGTCGTAGAGTCGTCAGTCTAGTGACTCTGTACGGCGAACCCGTACGACTCTCTCTGTAGAGAATCCACCATTGCTATATATAGCAATGGGAACAGTCCATTATGTAGTCCAATAGGGGCGGCGCCCTAACACCCTACCAGGATTTAATATTAGTGGACGTAATTTTAACAATATAAAAAAAAGGTACACACGTGAGAGGTATGTTGATGTCAGACTTGGAAAAAAACTGCAGGGCCCCTTAACTGATTTTTAAGCGTTGCTTAGATGTGGCACAAGGCCGAAAGTATGGGGTCCCTAGTGAGGAACCAACTCACTATTCAGTTGTAATAGACTCTAGCAAAACAAGCTTGCTAACCATTACACCACACAGAGGTGCCCATGACCCCTTAGATAGATTGATGAAAGATAGCGATAAAGAAAAAAAAGGACTAAACATGGGTTGCAAAAAGACAGTGACCATCAGCAAGAGATAAGGGCAAAAATGCGAGTTACGAACTGGAGAAATAAACATCAAGCAGATGCAGAGATTTAAATATCTGAGAAGTGTTCTAACAGAGGATTGAAAATGTGACACCGAGGTCCGAACATACAAAAGAGGCATTCCAGAATCTAAGCAAGGTGCTGAGAAACTAAAAATCTCATTACAAACAAAGAAAAGTGTTGCTGGATTGCTATGTGATATTGACCATTTTATATGGCGGTTAATGTTGAACAATTTGTCTAAGGATGAGGGGAAAACTAGAAGCAGCAGCAATGTAGTCCTACAGAAGGATATTTAGGATTCCAGAAACGGAGGAAATCTTAAAGAAAATGGCAACGGAAAGAAAACCTATACGCAGAATCAGGAAAAGACAGCTGAAATTTATTGAGCACATAATGAGGACGAAGGACTTAGAAAAGTTAACCCTCACTTGACATATTGAGGGCACGAAATAGAGAGAGGAGAGGAGAGGAGGGGGAAGGCAGCGATAAACTTATCTGACGAGCTTGTGTGAATGAATGTCGAAACAGGGGAGGGGCTTAGCAAAGAGACAAAAGTGTTAAGCCACACGAAATTGAGAAAGTTGTGGAGAACCATGATCGCTTATGTCTTGAAAGGACGCGTTACAGATATATCGTGAACTTTTTGAACATGGTATAGTATAGTGATAGTACTGTGCCGTATGCAAAGGTGGTAGGTTAACGACTAAGTTATTCCACAGAAGAGAGACGAGATACGTTTTGTCACTACGACATACTCTGGTTCGAGAGAGAAAGAGAGGGGGGCATTTCTATTTTATAACAATTTATATGATGCCATTTAACTTTAGGCGTTAAGAAAACGGATGCGAATTCAGTTTAATGAGCTACATAATAGATTTAATGAACTCAATCAGTTTAATGATGCGAATCCTGATGTAGAATTAGACAAATTAGAATTAGGAAATAGGACAAAAACAGTGTGACTTGTCAAGTACACCTGAACCAGATATTTATGATCGAAATGATATCAGACACGGCAATGCAAATGCAGGAGGGGCACTTGCATCTTATAGATTACGCAAAAAGCATTTTGACAAGGTATGGTACAAGGATTGATTTCAACTGCAGAGAAAGTAGATAATTCCACGAAGATATATAATCATCTCATTTCTTATTTTCTTTCTCATATATCCTATTTTTCATGAATTATTGTGAAGTTAAGAAAAATTAAGGTTAAAAAGTAAGTGTTTTTATTTTTGTATTTCTTTAACGAAATCTGGTCAAAGAATTAATGATGTCAGAGTGGTTGAAGTTAAAAACTCACATTATACCAGTAATTAAATTTTGTATGCTTAATTTATAAAGCATTCATGCTAATCGATTGTTTTTGTTTTGTTTTAGATTTTGTTCATACAAAACAAAGAGAACTTGCCAAACCTTATAAAAGAGTACAACCTCCTGAAAGAATGTATAAGGTACCTCAAGGACAGGTAAGTCGACTATTGGGATCTTTATCTGTAACTAGCTTAAAAGCAGCACTTTTAACCTGACTACTGCAGATGGTAAATTGGGTCTCTGACCCAAATCTAAACTGATCCAGTTTAGAAATAGTAATAATTTTCAGTCATTAACTTTGTATTCCTTAATTCATTTCATGGAACTTCAAAACCCCACTTTTATTCTGAGTTAGGCTATAAGTACAATTTTGGCTAAAAGACTGATTTAGGCCGAAATTCCAATTCAGGCTAAAAATTTAGTTTTTCAAATCACAAACTCTGCGGAACTTCAAAAACCTCACGATACAAAACCTCTCAGTTTAATTCTAATTCTTTGGTATTTTGAAGAAATAAAATTCGATTCATAATTCTAAGTTTTGGAGATTTTCTGAACTGAATTTAAAACAGTTTTTTTTTATTCACAAAGTTTTTGTATTATTTTAAAGTCAATATGAATTAATAACTTTTAAAATCTTTAATTTTTCAGTTAGTTTAAAATTTGAATTGATAATTTTTCCATCCTCATTTGAACACAAATTCGGATACTGGATGTTTAAGTCGAAGGGTAGATTTTCAATTCCGGGATCATCCCGATTCCCAAAAAAGATATAATCTGTCTATTTTCCACAGCGGAATAATATTTACTGTTGTGACTGATGGTCGGTGGTAATGGGCCTACAATCTCGATATATACTGTTTAAATAAAGACGATGGTAGTAAGAATGGAATCGGCGTTGATTTAGCATAACGATTCACTTTGCTTTGTTGATAATTAAAGCACACGTTGGTCCATAAATGTGTTTTTGTCCATGTCTTGCTAACATTAGCTAGACTTCATCAGCTTCACTGTTAGTCCCGGATGTGACATTTCTCAGCTGTGGGTTTATTAGTAAGATTTGTATCACTAAAACCAATATTATCTGAAATAAGAATAAAATAGTGTACAAAATATTTACGTTTTGGTATTAAATATCCCATGGTGGTTAATATGCCGCTAAACAAAACCAACCCATCTTTGACAGAAATAAGTCAGGCGATTTCACACTTGGTGAAAGCTGAGTTAGTAAGTTTCTGAATAGAGGTCTGACAATTTCTGAGACCTTGAGGCTTACCGATATCAGATGTATAGGTCCTTCAATTTCCCCACCTCGTAGGTAGTATTGGGTAGTTTGCTTTGTCATTCTACCGATTTCGTACACATTGAGGACACATTGACGAAACATTGACGAAACGAAATCGGAACCTAAAACTAAGTTGGCAGTGTCAGTCACAGTTACACTTCGTCGGTATGAACGGCGAAGTTCTTGAATGTCAATAACAATGGAGGCTTCTCCATAGCATCGGACATTCTATCTCGTTAGCAAACCAGAAGCGAGCGAATGTTGAATTTAGTTAGAGTTCCTTTTTTTTTTTTCTTACAAATGTGCCTGTCAATGAAAATAACTGAAGTATCAACCTAAGTTAGAATCTTTCAACAATCTGATAAGGAACGTTATAGTGATTTTCGTGTCAAGGGGATGAGGAACGTTATAGTGATTTTCGTGTCGAGGGGATGAGGAACGTTATAGTGATTTTCGTGTCGAGGGGATGAGGAACGTTATAGTGATTTTCGTGTCGAGGGGATGAGGAACGTTATAGTGATTTTCGTGTCGAGGGGATGAGGAACGTTATAGTGATTTTCGTGTCGAGGGGATGAGGAACGTTATAGTGATTTTCGTGTCGAGGGGATGAGGAACGTTATAGTGATTTTCGTGTCGAGGGGATGAGGAACGTTATAGTGATTTTCGTGTCGAGGGGATGAGGAACGTTATAGCGATTTTCGTGTCGAGGGGATGAGGAACGTTATAGTGATTTTCGTGTCGAGGGGATGAGGAACGTTATAGTGATTTTCGTGTCGAGGGGATGAGGAACGTTATAGTGATTTTCGTGTCGAGGGGATGAGGAACGTTATAGTGATTTTCGTGTCGAGGGGATGAGGAACGTTATAGTGATTTTCGTGTCGAGGGGATGAGGAACGTTATAGTGATTCTCGTGTCGAGGGGATGAAGAACGTTATAGTGATTCTCATGTCGAGGGGATGAAGAACGTTATAGTGATTCTCATGACGAGCTCATAGGCAACGTTACAGTGATTCTCATGACGAGCTCATAGGCAACGTTACAGTGATTCTCATGACGAGCTCATAGGCAACGTTACAGTGATTCTCATGACGAGCTCATAGGCAACGTTACAGTGATTCTCATGACGAGCTCATGGAAGGGAACGTTGAACGTTGACAGTGATTGATTCATGACGAGCTCAAATTAAACGTTACGAGTGGGAATTGTCATTGACGAGGTCATAGGGAACGTTACAGTGATTGTCATGCCGAGGTCATAGGGCGTTAGGGGAATTGTCGTTACAGTGATTGTCATGCCGAAGGGATAAGGAACGCTATAGTGATTTTCATACCAAAGGGTTTGTGCGAAACGTCACTAAACCAAGTTCTTTCACTTGGTCGACTGGGACCATGAAAACAGTAATGACGGGGGGGGGGGGGGTCAGATCCAAACTGAGAAATCCCGGGTTGTAATTCTAAAGGTCATAAATCAATCTTATAAGGCCAAGGTAAAAGATACTAGGGAAGGTGGGGTTAAATCAAAATGGTGTCAAAAGTTCGAATCCACAACTCACAACATGCTTCACTCACGAGAAATAGAATAGTCTTGTCGTCCAAAGTATCGTTATTTTATTCTTTTTCGGGGTAAGACTGTTTTTCCTTCGTCGTCACAATTTCAAGTAGTGAGAGGTTTTACTTGCCATTCTTGCTTCGTAGATTACCTGAGTGAAAAATAAGTTATTCGTCCAACTAACGCAAGAAACATATACTGTTCCGAGTCCGAAGATTGTATATCAATTATTTCCTTTCAAAACGTAAAACAATACAGCCATGTCTTCCTTTCTAATTTCGGTGTTCTCATATATATATATTATTCGTGTTAAATCTTCTGTACAATAAAGACGGAAGCTGATGATGGTTCGTCTGAAGTAGGCCTATACTTTCAATTTACCATGAAATAACGTGTCTGCCTAAACTTTTTCTTATATTTGCTCTCTCTCTCTCTCTCTCTATATATATATATATATATATATTATATTTAGAGAGAGTTATCCTACCACTGTGCAGGATAGTCCTTCGAATTCTTCTATATCTACACAGCATGCTTAGATATATGTGCGCGCGCGCGCGGAACCCACCAAAAAATTGTAAAAAAAAAAAAAAGATAAATACATTTAAGTAGAATAATTAAAATCAATTCAAATAAAATCACAGAGAAATGTCGCATTCAACTTTCCACACTGACATTTGTTCACCAATCAGCGAGGTTGTTTGAAATGCAGCTCAAAAACTGCGAAAGCAGACGATCATTTATGTGATCTGCTCAAAAGATGAAATCTCACATAAAAGAAAATGATTAACAATATTTACCCCACTAAAATATTAAAATTTGTGAAATATATTTATTAACCAATAAAACTTCTAAATTTAATAAATCTATTTTATCCTCCTGTGATCTTTCGGATCACAGGAGGATAAAATTAAGTTACGCTATTTACTTCCTGTAAATAGCGTAACTTAAATTTTAAATATACTTTGACAGACATGTGAATAATACTGATTTCTCAATTTTCAACTCAAGAAAAACTTATTGAGTGCTACAGTTCTTTTGTAAAATTATTAAGTGTTTTCAGAAACCAGTTTGCATCTTATATTACGAGAGAGATAGATGAAGCCTCTTGCTGGTCTATCTCTTGATCTGATGTACAACCTATTTACTTATTTTTCCAACAATGGCAACTAAACCATTCTCATCTTACCCAGGTTGAGTTCTTAATCTTTGGTAAGTTCCCAAAGAGTTCTCTGTTGAACATTTTTTTTAATCATTTCACCCCAAGCAAGGCATTCCATTGCCACTATTGAGCATGGGGCTACCTTGGGTAAGGTAAAGAGCGAGAGTGGTTAGATATAGGAAATGTCAAAAGGAGGGTGATAGATGGGTAAGGATACCGAGTTGGGTAGATGGGAAGAGTGTTTGAAAGAATGGATGCGAGTTAGTGTGTGAGGAGGTGTCTATTGACCTTACATTTAAACTCCTGGAGATTGTAGCCGTCGGGGAAGCAATCATGTGGCAGGGAATTCCACAGTCGGGAAGCGCGAGATGTTGTTTTCCGCTGACATTTAGCGCTTCTCGTTCGAGTCAAGTGTATTTATCCTTTAGTTTATTTTGCCTGGAGTTTTGTTCAGGTCCAACCATTTTGACTAACAAAATGATTGTACGGCTGACCCCGAGAGCTGCAGTTTCTGAGTTTTTTAATTTCTAACATCTATGTCTTTTTGTGATGAGTCCAACAATGACCCCAGAGGCATGTTTCATGAATATTTCTACTTATATCATACAGTTGTAACACCATATTTCTCATGACTGGAAGGCAGGCAGTTAAGTGCTATGCGTGATACACGCTTAGGAGATCATGTCTCGGAAGAGACTGACTGGGCAGAAGGTTTTCCCGCAGTAGGTTGCCATTACTATCTACGGTAGAATGGTTGCCAGCCAAAGCTATAGAACCAAAAGCTGGAGAGAGAAGCAACGGATTCATAACTTTCAGGTTATTTGCGCTTAAGTGAATGCAAGGAATTCAAACAGGATTTCGAACTCGGTTCTCTGATGTCTCGTTCCGAACCGATAGCCACTGCACCACAACAAATCCTCAAGGTTGGATAAACTTATAAAAATTGTATTTATTTCTAAGTCGAGCAAGTAATTCATGTTATTACGACTCAATCCGACAATTGCAATAATTTAACAAAATAAGTTTTTTTTTTTAAGGTGAATTGTTCAAAAAGCAAGCAAAACTTGAAAGGTTCAAAATGACATCCTTCGTTTATAGGAAATTAAGCAGATAAAATCTAAATCTAAACTTATTTTTAAATGGAACTTTGTCTGTGTGTGTGTGTGTGTGTCTGTGTGTGTGTGTTACCTATAGACTCCGAAATGGCTGAACCGATTTTCTTGAAAATTTACACAGTTATACTATAAGCGTTTGCGAATGTTCTTAGCTAGGTTTTGTGTCGAGGTACCCCCCGATAAATATCGAAAATCGAAAAAATCGTGTTATAGAAGGAGTGGTCCGATTTTAATCAAATTTGATACACTCATAGACAAAGACATAAGAAACGGTATTCAGAAGTTTCAAGGTTGCAGTTCTTACAATAGTGCAGAAACTCGATAATTATATATATATATATATATATATATATATATATATATAAAGTTTTCATTATATCCGAGCAACGCCGGGTTACACTGCTAGTCAACCATAAACGGAAATTTAAGGACACATGTACGGACGATATCATATGATCAAACCAGACATATTTTAACCAAAAAGGGTTCTATTTTGTGTATGATAATACTCTTTGGAAGTCTTGTAGCTGTAAAACGAATTAACGTCAACGAGAAAAGACATTAATGGTTACATCGAACAGGGATCGATGAAAGAAAAAATCTGAAGAACTTATAGGTGATATTTGTGGAAACAAAACTAGCAATTATCGAACGTTGGTTTAACTTATCAAGGTCGAGTAAATTCGTTATAACTAAATCTCATCGCATCCCCTTCAAGCCTGACTAGTCAATTTAATGAATACGTATTTATTTTTTATTATTTAGCCGATTCGATGTAGAATTAGCGGGAGATTAATATTCTACGTCTTTTGCCACTTGTCAGTCAGCATGACAGTCATCTTGTAAACGGGAGATTAATTGCGTTAAAGTACATTAATGTCAAATTATCTATTTAAAGAAAATGCATAGCACGGTAAGAGTTTAGTCTATCTGACCGATGTAATGGAAACTTTATTAAGCAGACTTTTATATGAACGGACACGCAGACCTACGTTACTATGTGTCATATCGGTAGAAAGCAATGGCTTAAAACTTAGCTTTTTGACGTGATAGGCATTTTTACCCTGTTATAGCCAACAGTTACAAGATGTTAACCTGGCGAGGGATCTGTATTAATTGTGTGCGGAAGTCGAGAGATTCTATAAATGATGTAATCGTCTTATTGCATTTATTATTTTACTACTGGAAGCAGATTTTCGAAAAGAGGGGCCAAATGGTTGAAAGAAAAAATAAATAGATGATTTACATTCATCAATGACTGCTGCGTTCAAATAATAAAAATTTTGCTTACAAATTTTAATTTCTTGAAATTTCATGAATTTACGTGGAGGGTTGGGTAACAGATGTAAGAAAAAATATTTTTACAAAGAGTTTTTTAAAATAATGATTTAAAAAAATAATTACATTCGTTTGTGAATAAGTCCTGAAAGTTTCATTAAAATCCGATAATTAATTTTTGCAGGAGTTTCTAAATTAATGTGTTTGTCAGCCGGAAAAACTGAGTTACGTAATATATTTTCCATTGCGAACTCTCGTGACGATTTTACTCCCCGTTAATAAAAATAGAAACAAGGTTTTTACCAAAATTTCGAACGTGTTAGAAAGGATTAATGTTTTTTTTTAATAATTAAAAAATATTTTGATCTTTCCTTTTTTTTTTTTTCAGGGATTTAGTAAAGGCACCTAATTTAATTAAATAAACTTTTGTTTTAATAAATAAAATTTAAGGAGATTATAATCTGAAGAAATCTTTTTCGATTAATAAATGAAATCTTATATAGAAGCATTCTGGAGAAGAGACTACAAATAAATTGTCGCTTAATATATTGGCTTATTCTTTTGAATTAGTTGGCAATGTTTTAAGGGAATTAATACATTTTTGCTTGTGCCGAAGTGTACAAAATGGTTTACAATAATTGCAATTTCTGTATATAATTAATAATATTACTATTTATTTTATATAATCTTCGCAGAAAATTAAAGAAAGTGTTCATTTAAGAAAAATTTGTGAAAAAATTCTTTGGTTTACTTTTGCAATTGTGAAACAAATAATTAATGAATTTTAAAATAATGTTGTAATGACCAATTTATTAAGTTAATGAAATTTGAAGGAATTTATTTTTACATTTTTATATTAGCCATGAAGTAATTGAGTGCTTAGCTCTTCCCATGAGTTAACAACACTACACAACAATGGTGTTACCGATATGTAAAGAATCAAATGAGCAATTATCACTTGATAATTACAAGTACACACAAACATGACTTAGGAGTCTAGCAGTTAAAGCTAGAGCAAAAAAGCTGATGGATTTGAAATCACTTGGAGGAGAACACTACCTAACTGATTTCTTTTTGGCAACTGTGGGTTGTGAGACTATTATAGTAGTATCGGCAATTGCACACACCAAACAGTTGGAGGAAACGACTTTCAACAAAAATCAGCTAATAGTAAAAGAAACATAGCACCTAAGAAAAATATAGTGAATGCAGAGAGAGCTAAGTTCATAAACATTTCTCAAAAAGTGAATGAACCAGTCATTGAATATGTTCTACATTTGAAACAGGCTGCCAAATATTGAGTTTGATAAATCGAGATTGGAAAACCGTTCAATCAAATTAAATCGGTAAACATATCTATTATAAAATGAGAAATATCAACAAATGATTTTAACGCTACTGGGAAGATTGTCACAAGATCAGTGTTGAATTTGTTCAGCAACAAGAACTGATTAAAAAATTAAATACAAATTACAGTTCGGGTAGAAGAAAGGGATACATATGCGGTAGGACAATAATGTGCACTTGCTGTGGTTATAAATATCAAAGAGAAAAGCAAAAATATTCTGCATACACATATATATATATATATATATATATATATATATATATATAAGATGTGAAAATGTTTCAAAGTGAATCATTTTAAATGTGTAAATACAAAAAGAAATATACAGATAGTCCAACCAAATGAAGAGGAAATGAGTGGATGTCTTTCCATTAAAAAAAATTGAAATGAAAAAGGGTTATTACAAATCAGAATTAAAAATGTTTTACTGGACATGCAACTAGATATGGGAAGTGACATGACTTTGATACCCATAAATTTTTGGAAGAAATTAGGAAAACCAAGTTTAAAGAAAAGCCTTGTCCAATTGAATCAGTTTGACGGACTCATGATAAAAATGTTAGGCTAAGCCTATATGGAAGTAAAAAATAAGTTTGATGTATTACCAATTATCGTTGTAAACTGTGCAAAGAATCACAGTCTTATAGGAAATGTTGTGTTGAATATAAATTCAGCAAAATTAGTGAACAAAGTCAAGAAAGAAGAAACCGGAATATTTAAAATGTATGAAACAAAATTAAGACTAAAAAAAAATGTTCACCCCTTATATTTTCAAGCATGAAAAATGTCAGGCCATCTACTTCCAAGAGTTGTAGAAAAGCTAAAAAAATTCCTGGAATAGGGTCTACTCGAATGAGTTCTGCTTGGAGAGAGCAAATGGGCATCTCTGTTAATAATTTTTAAAAAGAAAGATGGGCAACTGCACATTTGTGGTGGCTACAAAATAGATGTTGACCACAAAATATGTGCAGACCTATATCCTATTCCCAATGTAGTTTCCGGTTTTTCTCTTTTCCAATCTTTTCACTCATTTTTTTAAAATTTTATTTTATTTTTTCAATTGGAGTAGATAAACTATCGCCCGGTTCACACTCCACCCACGTCTATTGAACAGGTGAAGAGGCTCATCCCTTGTTTCCTGTTTAGGATGTGGTTTCCGGTTTTTCTCTTTTCCAATCTTTTCACTCTTACGTAGCCCCCTGCGCATCGGTGGCGTTTTCGCCTTGCTTGGGGTGATATGATTTAAAAAAAAAAATAAAAAATAATGAAATTTTAAAAGAATTGTTTTCATTTTTTTAAATATAATTTAAAGTTCTAAATATATTTTTTAATTATTTCAAAGACTTGTAAACGTTAGATAGTTAAGTTATTAAGTGAAGACTATTTACTAATCAAAAGTTGAAAAACTTGATACAAATCATCGAGCCATCGTATTTTTAAAATAATTTTTGTTAATTTTAAGTTTTTTTTTTGTTTGTTTTTTTGTATGGTAATTTGTGGGTGTACATTAAAAGGTCATGCGTTTCACGGTTCCTTCCCCTTACAGGAAAAAAATTGGACAATTTTATAAATTCCAGTTGCCATACACTTATCTCGCATCTGTCATCATATGTCAAATACGTGGGAAAGGCCAGAAAGTTCAACAATATTTTTACAAGATTTTTAAAACCGATTTTTTTAACCTTTGTTTACAGATGTGTTAATCGCTCAAAAATGGCCGAAAAATTGAAACATTTTAGATTTTAATCGATATAATTTCTGTTTGAAATTACACTAGAGTATTTTGACGACTGGAAATAACAGTCATTTACATTTCAATTAAAAATAAAGTTTCAAGAAAAATGTTTATTTTTAAAAAATTCAAATTAAAAGTTAGTTATCGAAAATAATTGGAGGGACCTATTTTATTGTCGTCTCTTTTGTATGATTTTTAGGATTCATTTATTGACAGTAATCCCTTGCGTCTTAGTTGATTTGTCGCCTTATTTGTGGTGAAAGGATTCAAAAATGCACCCGGATGTAAGAACTATTATGAGGCAGTTGTAATATTCTTTTTTAATTATTTATATTTTTGCAGAGAAATTTTGATTCCGGGTTTTGTTGACTGTCATAATCATGCGTCCCAGTTTCTCAACTCTGGTGTCGGTTATGACTTGCAGCTTCTTGATTGGCTCCGTAAATACACATTCCCGCTCGAGAAAAAATTCCAAGATGTCGAATTCGCCAAAGATGCTTACATGGCGGCAGTGGTTCGTTCTTTACAGACTTGACCTAGCCTTCCTTCTTTTCTTTCACTTATCTATATCTTCACCCCACCCGTCTTTCATTTCTGTTCTCTGCACACATTTTGTTCGTCTTTCTTTTATTCACGTATCTCTTTCATCATTACTGTCCCCCCCTCTCTTTTTTCCTTTATCAGTTAACTATCCTCTTTTTTATTTTAGGAAAGTAAATTTAGTATAAAGTTTAATTAACGACAGAAAATTTATCTGCGTAGAAAAAAAAACAAATTAACTCATAAATTCGGACAAACATTTCATTGATAGAGAGTGAAGGTTGAGAAACAAAGAAACAGATTTTGACAATTTCAAACGTTCATGAACATTATTGAAGTTGTATGGAAGTTATAATTCTGAATAAATAATTATAATCCCCCAATATAAGCATAGGGTAGCTATGAATGGAATAATATAGGGTAGGTATGGGTGGAATAATATAGGGTAGGAATGGATGGAATAATATAGGGTAGGTATGGATGGAATAATATAGGGTAGGAATGGATGGAATAATATAGGGTAGGAATGGATGGAATAATATAGGGTAGCTATGGATGGAATAATATAGGGTAGCTATGGATGGAATAATATAGGGTAGGTATGGATGGAATAATATAGGGTAGGAATGGATGGAATAATATAGGGTAGGTATGGATGGAATAATATAGGGTAGGAATGGATGGAATAATATAGGGTAGGTATGGATGGAATAATATAGGGTAGGAATGGATGGAATAATATAGGGTAGGAATGGATGGAATAATATAGGGTAGGAATGGATGGAATAATATAGGGTAGGTATGGATGGAATAATATAGGGTAGGTATGGATGGAATAATATAGGGTAGGAATGGATGGAATAATATAGGGTAGCTATGGATGGAATAATATAGGGTAGCTATGGATGGAATAATATAGGGTAGGTATGGATGGAATAATATAGGGTAGGAATGGATGGAATAATATAGGGTAGGAATGGATGGAATAATATAGGGTAGGAATGGATGGAATAATATAGGGTAGGTATGGATGGAATAATATAGGGTAGGTATGGATGGAATAATATAGGGTAGGAATGGATGGAATAATATAGGGTAGGTATGGATGGAATAATATAGGGTAGGTATGGATGGAATAATATAGGGTAGGTATGGATGGAATAATATAGGGTAGGAATGGATGGAATAATATAGGGTAGGAATGGATGGAATAATATAGGGTAGGTATGGATGGAATAATATAGGGTAGGTATGGATGGAATAATATAGGGTAGGTATGGATGGAATAATATAGGGTAGGTATGGATGGAATAATATAGGGTAGGAATGGATGGAATAATATAGGGTAGGAATGGATGGAATAATATAGGGTAGGTATGGATGGAATAATATAGGGTAGGTATGGATGGAATAATATAGGGTAGGAATGGATGGAATAATATAGGGTAGGTATGGATGGAATAATATAGGGTAGGAATGGATGGAATAATATAGGGTAGGTATGGATGGAATAATATAGGGTAGGTATGGATGGAATAATATAGGGTAGGTATGGATGGAATAATATAGGGTAGGAATGGATGGAATAATATAGGGTAGGTATGGATGGAATAATATAGGGTAGGAATGGATGGAATAATATAGGGTAGGAATGGATGGAATAATATAGGGTATGTATGGATGGAATAATATTCCGTATCCAAAGAAACACTATTCTTAAAAATGTGCTCAATACAAAGTAGAGCTAATAATATTTATTCAGAAATTATAACATGAATATGTTATAATATCACTACAAAAGTAGCTATTTTGTTTCGATACTTATCAAGTGATCTTGATAAGACAAGAAGTGTCGAAACAAAATAGCTACTTTTGTAGTGATATTATAACATATTCATGTTATAATTTCTGAATATATATATATATATGCCTAAAAATGATAACGAGTTGTATTTATTGATTGTTATGGGGTATTTGAAACACGAATACTGAGTAAATAGTGAGTTTAGGGCAAAATGTAACTCAAGTATGGATCGGAATCCTCAATAATGAGAAAAAATAAGTAAAGAGTACCGTCTTTCTCGTGTGTGTGTGTGTGTGTGTGTGTGTGTGTGTGTGTGTGTGTGTGTGTGTGTGTGTGTGTGTGTGTGTGTGTGTGTGTGTTACTAGTAAAATAGTGGCTGGTTAGACCAGTAGATCGAAAAAAGTGCTCAATGCACAACCCAAACAAATAAACTGAATGTGCAGAGTTAGAAATATGTCAAAGGACAGAAGACACTACTTAGTTGCTACCTAGGTTTCGACTACGCCAGTCTCTTCAGGCAAAAAGAATTATTTCATGACATTAATCCATATAATATCCTACAATTTCTTAACGAAATCAAACTGTATTTCAATATGTAACTTCAAGAAAGCACACACATCACTGGTGATTACACTCACACAAACATGTATATGAACAAAAGCTACCCTGTATTCAATTGTGGAAACAGAGTTACATATTTATTACTTCCAAGTCCCCAAAATTAAATTTCAGCATTAAATGACATACAAGGAGTTGATGTGCCATTAAACAAATCATTATTACCAGAACTGATTATTAATGAATTATACCGCATCCATTTTGCCATCGATTCAACATAGTGAGCATTTTTGACAGTTTTCGAAATATGACCCGCAAATAGGTTTTTAAGCAGCATTCTGGGGTTCTGTCTCAACAGTCAAAAGTTAATTAGAACTTTTCTTCGTCGCATAACATATGCCAGAATAGACAGACTCTCTTAGTAAACACAAAGCGTCCAATTTAGCGGACCTTTTACACTCTAAAGACAAAAGTCAGAATAGCCAAATACAAAATCAGGATGCAGTTTGCGATTATAACTCTGCTGTAAGTCGAATTCCCGTTTTTAAAGCTACTTTGCTCTTTCCATCTTCTCAAAAATAAAAAAAGATATCCCCAAATAGTGAATGTTATTTTCATAAATAGCAGAACAGAGTACATCGAAAAAAAAAAAAAAAAGAAAAAAAAAGTTCATTTTAGTTTAACGACTTTTTCCCCAATGTAATCTTCAATCAAAATATTTTCAGAGTACATTCGTGAGGAATGGCACCACAACTGCTTGTTACTTTGCAACTATTCACACTGAGGCAACTCTTGTTCTGTGTGACATCGCAGGTAGGGATCTTCATTACATTCTTTTGCATGAATTGCTATTAAATCCTTTGGAAATGAGACTACAAAAATGACTTACCTTCACAACTAGTTTCCATAGTTTCCTTCGAAATAATATTTTGCTTGGTATTTGTACACTACTGAAGCCGTAAGGAGCTGGTTAATGTTTCTTTGATTCGGCCTTGTAACCGAACTCCTTACAGCTTACAAATTTTATCCAGAATTATCATGTTATTTTCAGAAGGTTTTCATCAGAAAGTTGAAGCTGGTTGGAATGTGGAATAATGTAAGAATAAAATATACATTTTTCATGTTAAAATAGGAATTTATTAAAAGGAAAGAATAACATAAGTTATAGAAGTTAATGTGCAATTAAAAACATAAAGTTAAAAGGTAGAGTTCATGTTCAATGATAACGTTAAGAGTATCAAGAGTTGAAGAAAATGTTCATAGTAGTAATTGTTGAAAGAGTATATATGTACGTTCGTACGTATGTATGTCTTCAGTAGGAATGTCTTTAGATGGAGAAGTAGAAGTAAAGGAATCAGCAGAAGGAAAGAGAACGAGGACAGATGTCCAGGTCATCTTGAAGCTTCTCTCGTTACATTTTAGCTTGTCGTCTTCGCTGCTTCCATCGCTGACTGACTTGTCTGACGCCGAGTTCATTTATTTAGCCTTTTCTGAATTTCGTACGGACTTGCTAAGTCCTCAAATCTTGCAAGTCGCTTCCATTGGTTAAAAATCAATTTAACACCTACTTACGACATCTGGTTTCGACTTTTCTTTAAGCACATGGTCAATCCTTTTTCTATTTGGGAAAAACTAGAATTTCACACGTCATTGTGAATTTTTGTAAAAGTGAAAAAGAAGGTCGATTTTAATTCTTAATTTCTTATTCACTACACTACCTCACAGAAGATAGTGACAAATATTTGTAGTACATTCGGTTGGCGAATGATGTTCAAATTTTGTTGGGTTCACATCGTAAATGAACCCCACAAAAAAAAAATATATGGAAACATACGCTTCATGTTTTACTTTTTTATACTGTAATTCAGATAATTTGGATGTGCGTTGTGGTGCAGTGGATATCGACTCGAAACGACAAATCGGGGAGCAGAGTGCGAATTCCAGTTGAATTCCTTGCATTCACCTAAGCGCAAATACCCTTGGGAAAGGTATTAATCCATTATTTCCCTCCAGATACGGGTTAAATAACAGGACAGATTGGGTTCTATAGCCCTGGATGGCAATCAGTCTACCACAGAAAGCAATGGCATATGTGGGATAATTTTCTGCCCAGCCAGTCATGTCTCTTTCGAGAAATGATCGCCCAGGCGTGTATCACGTATGGTACTTAACTGACTGAATTCAGATATTGTTAAATTTATTTTATGTGTAATGCTTGGGTGATTTGAGATCAGTCAAATTCAGGATGTTTAAATCTCCAAAATTATTCTGAAAAAGGGTGAATCATATTTGGTTTCTAAATAAATTATTTTTGAGGTCCCCTTAAAACAAAAACAAAAAAAAACCCATACTTTTTTTTTTCAGAAATCTGAGATTCCGCTAAAAGTACTCTGGGGAAACACTACTCGAGACGATCTTGTGTTCCTTAATATTAACACAGAATAGGCTGCACTAGAGGAAGTTTGAAGTGTAAAAAAGAGAGATTGCCTTGATGTATAGATCAGCAATAACAAATTCAATATAAAAGATAATGAAACTTAACATAGACTAGGCTGCACTAGAGGTAGTTTCACTCAACACCGCAAATTACTGCAAAACTTAAAACATAAACATGAAAACTTGAATCATGTACTAAATCGGCTCGTCAGATTGAGGCTTTCATATGAAATTCAAAAATGGCGTCAAACCCAATATAAACTCTAAAATATCTAAACCGTGAGCCGTTTACAACCGTCTTTCTAAGATCAATGTTTAAAAATGACTGTTTGAGTGAAGCCTGAGTGTGTTGGCAACGACCAACCTACTTGTGGAATGGCGCTACACAATCATAAGTAAAGAATGGTACCAAATAACAGAAACCACATGTAGACTACTAACAGCAACAACAACTAAAATGGACGAGACATGTTACTCGAAGAGGAAAATAATGACTCAGATGTTCCACAATACTTGAAACAAAAGGTTAGGAAAGAAATTCCATCAGTACTGCAAAGATCGATAACAGATATTGAACTCGAGAAACCTATTTTTCTGAAAAATTGTTTTAAGAGAACGATTTTATAAATTTCAACCACCGGTATTATTATTATTATTATTATTATTATTATTATTATTGTATTATTATTATTATTAGCTGATCGATCAGTGAATGGCGAACGTTTCCTTGTAGGGGAAAGTTGGTTCTGACGTAGTTTCAAAACTGGATTTGGTAAGTTCGGTTATTGATGTTGAATTAATCTCTATGGTAAAAAGAGATGTTAGAATAATTCAGAACTTATAAATTGAATAGCTATACAAATATAGAATAAAGAGCTGGAGACCCGACCATGATTTATTATCGGTGGGTGTAATCTTAACGATATAGGATAAACAGGTGACTGTATTAATGGCAAACTAGAAAAGAAAACTACAGGATCTCGTAAATAAGCTGGTAAAAGAAAGCAAAACAAAAAGACTAAGCTGCAAGAAAACAGAATGTATGATCATCTGAAGAAAAAAACCAAGATGCAAATTACGAATTGGTGATGAAAATATCAAGTAGGTGCAGAGGTTATCGTGGAAATGTTTTAAAAGAGGATTGAAAATGTGACACCAAGATCCAAACACGCATCGGACTAGCGAAAGCTAAGCAAGGGTCTGAGAAAAGAAAACAAATTCGTTAGAAACAAAGACAATTTTCCTAAGGAGGATGAAAAACGAAAAGCAACAGAAATGTGGTTCAACAAAAGGGTCACGAGAATCCACGGACGGAGAGAGTAAGCAACGAGAAAATCTTTTAAAAAATGCAACAGAAAAAAAAAATTCCACTGAAAATCGGGAAAAGACATGAAATTCCTTGGACAGATAATGAGGAAGAAAGTTTCCAAAGACACACGACTCAGTAAATAAAAGCGTTGGTTGAAGTAATTCATTGACTTGGTCAAAAGAGTTGTGAGTTCAATACCTGGCTACACCAGAAATAAAAAAAAAAGATACTGAGATATTTGGAAGAATCATGGCACGAAGAACTAGAATAATTTACCTCGATGGACGAAATAAAAGGTTCTGTTTGAAATTCCAATCATCAGGAAAAGGCCGAAATGCCGTGAATGTCAACAAAGATGAGAACGAGAGAAAATAATTACAATGGCTCATTTCAGAAATATATTTCAGATGATGAGGAAAGGAGGGCCTGGAAAAATTAACCTGCACGAGACATATTGAGAGATAGAGGAAGGCAACGAGCCACTTACTTGACGAGCTTGTGTGAATGGAAAGAGAAAAAAAACTGATAAGAGTCACACAAGATAGGAAGTTGTGAAGAGCTATGGTCGTCTATGTCCTGAATGAACGCGACACATGACTTACAGTTCCGGATTAACTTGTTGGAAATGAAATCGTTTATTTTCACATCGCCTAATGCGTTCGAAAGTATCAGGTGCTTGCGTAAGAACTCATTCTTTACTGCTATTTATTCATAGCTGGGCTGAGAAGAGAAGGATTCATACACTCAAAAAAAAACAAAAAAAACCAGTAAGTGAATGTAATGAACTCAACTGAAAATCGAACTCGGTTCTTCGATTCCCCAATCGGAGTCGCAATTCATTACTCCGCCATGCCTCATCGTATGAATGTTAACTACCAGAATTTCACACGGGGAAATCTCAGTTTAAATGCTGATCGAAAAAGATTTTTTAGATTCGGTCATTAATTATTCCAATTTTTGTCAATCAGCTTTTTAAGCTTCAAAAAAAAGGAAAAGAATATGACAATATACTTCCATTCAATTCTATATTTACCATTATTTGCAACTCTTCAATACCTTTTCAGTAAAATTTCGCGCCGAATTTGTTATGAACAAGTTTTTAACGAAACTCTTTAATCTGGTTTTCATGAAAATAAATAAATAAAAAGTTTTAAAAAATTCCATCTAAACATTCGTTTTGCAATGATCGAAAAATAAATAAATAAAAAATTTAAAACGTCGATATGAGAAAATAATTAGTTGATACAAGATCAGGCGGATAGAACAGAACAGACCAACTGAGTTTCAATATATTTTTCCTTTGTCAATCTTGTTCTATACGACTTTATGTTCTTAACATTTTCTTTTAATTCACTGTGTACGTTGCTATAGCCGTGCAAAAATCTAAGTTATTTTAGTGTATTTGTCTATATTTCTGAGATGATGTAGTATTTACAGTATTCGGACTATTGTCCTCATCTTTGTTGCCATTTCTACGACGTTTAATAATAGACCATTCTATTTGTCTATATTTCTGTGATGAGGTAGTATTTACAGTATTCGGACTATTATCCTCATCTTTGTTACCATTTCTACGACGTTTAATAATAGACCATTCTATTTGTCTATATTTCTGAGATGAGGTAGTATTTACAGTATTCGGACTATTGTCCTCATCTTTGTTACCATTTCTACGACGTTTAATAATAGATCATTCTATTTGTCTATATTTCTGAGATGAGGTAGTATTTACAGTATTTACATTATTCGGACTATTGTCCTCATCTTTGTTGCCATTTGTACGACGTTTAATAATAGATCATTCTATTTGTCTGTATTTCTGAGATGAGGTAGTATTTACAGTATTTACATTATTCGGACTATTGTCCTCATCTTTGTTGCCATTTGTACGACGTTTAATAATAGACCATTCTATTTGTCTATATTTCTGAGATGAGGTAGTATTAACAGTATTTACGTTATTTGGACTATTGTCCTCATCTTTGTTGCCATTTGTACGACGTTTCGGCCGTTGTACGCTCCAGCCTTCTTCAGGTGCTAGGAATTTCGAACCGAACCCTTTATTACAATCATTGGGGTATATGATCTTAATTACCAGGCTACAGCAGTGGTGAACAAGTAACATACAGGGTTAGAGGGAGATAACTCATTACTACCAAAAGAGGCACTACTACGCAAGGAATAAAGAATAATATACGCCAGTGATTGTAATAAAGGGTTCGGTTCGAAATTCCTAGCACCTGAAGAAGGCCGGAGCGTACAACGGCAGAAACGTCGTACAAATGGCAACAAAGATGAGGACAATACTCCGAATAATGCAAATATTGTTATTTCAGTGTTCTACAAATTTACTAAATGCCACGCATGATTAGTAAGTCGTTAAGATGATTGTGGAATGTTAACTCCGGATCAAGAACGAATAATGGTTTCAACAATATAGTCTTTGTCAACCATTCTTTGAGGTTTCCTTTGGTGACTTGTCAGCCGTGCAACAGATTTGCATTTCAACCTGCATGTGAGTTTAGCACTATAAGCATGCTCATTTAGATATGTCGAGTGAGTACAAACCTTATCACAGATATTGCATGTCAAACCTTTCTGGAAGTTGTACACACAGAATTGCACTGGTTTTGACTGATAAACATGGCCTAGCACAGATTGTGGACAATTAAATATTACTTCAAATGCAATCTCTTTTTCTCAAAGTATGTTTTATCTCCGAATAACAAATTCGTTTCAAGTTTGTTTGTTTTTTTACACCATTGGAAACGAGGTTTTCTGTTGTGTTCTGTGTCGTCTCAGGATCTCCACTCTACAATATGGTATCAATGAAAAGATCTTTTTTTTTCTTATTAGTTTTTATTAGAAGGGATAGACATGGCAACTTGATTTTAAGAGGCAGCGGAATAAAATGACACCACAGAAACGCACATTGCATCAGCGTCCCTCTGCGAGTGGTCTAAGTTTCTCGAATAGGGGTGTGGGAAGCGTATCGATGCTTCGAAATTCTTGCAGATCTGTTGAATTGGCGTCGTTTTGCACTTATATACAAAACTCAGACAAAGGTAATCCATCATTGTGAGAAGACCACGCACCCGAGGCACTCTGACCAATTGCTGACCATTCTGGCTTTGGCTTTCGCATTGTATTATTTGCCAATTGCCTCCATCACTCGGAAATGGTTCCCCGGGTGTTTAAGTCTATTTTAGCTTTATTACAGAAATCTTTTATTGGCTTTCCAAAACGGAAATTAATGACACAACCGAATAAATTACTGTGCTTCGACAGATTTCTTTTTATGGCAGTGGGTATTGTTTTTACAATATCTTATTGTTTTAAAAAAATATTGACCACTACAAATGTATTTGCTAATTCCTTATTTAATTCAATATTAATGTTTATTTGCAAATATTTTGTGAGATTGTGAATTACATATCGGGTGTACTACTTGACATTCGAGTTCTACAAGGTCAAATGAAGGTCACTCGTAAAAACCAAGTTTTCAGTGGCATACATGATACACGCTTGGACGATCATGTCTCCAAAAAGATATGACTGACCGATTTCTCGTTCAGAGCCAATATCCTCCACTGCACCACAACTTACATCCCAAGCTTTCACTACTGGTCTCAAATACTGGTGTGTTAGTGAAGCTGTCCCACCCAGGAAATAGGGTCGAGTGAAACAAACTTCAATCACTCCGAGCCGATTAAACTACAGACAAATTCTAATATCCGTTTCAATTTCTTGTTGTTTTCCATAAAAAAAAGATAAACAGAGGAAACGAAGAAAAAGTTCTGCCTTTGTCCATTATATATATATATATATATATATATATATATATATATATATATATTGTTTTTCTTTCATCCGAAGTGGAAGAGTAGGAAGGTAAATTCCAAGAACCTGATCCTAATTAATATTAAAAAAATTTTAACATTAAAAAGTGATGCAGTGACGTGACGTGGAATCTCTGTTAGAGATCCCATGTCGAAATGTACATCCGACACCTTTGATTTTGAAAATTTTCTCTAATTTAATATATATATATATTTTTTCACTTTAGTCTATTCTGATTTACTCAAGTTTAGATCTGACAATAATGAAAAGTCACTTAAAAGAAATGACTAAGCGATACACAGGTGGTGAGTATTAGCTGATATGAGTTATAACCCCTAACTGATATAAGTTATATCACCATAACAGATAAAGCAGAAAGAGAACAGCCTTCTCCCGTGAATTGAATAAAAGATTCGCTTAAAAAATGCAATTCAGATTAGGACGACCGACACCCAAATACATCCAGAAGATACAACGGCTGAAATGTTTAGTGCAACAATCAAGAATAGCATGACAAATAATCATTAAAAAAAAACTTGTTTTTCTTTTTAAATAGAGAAAATCGGACAGAGGGCCTATGTCGGCAAAGTGTGCATGGATCAAAATGGAGACAGTTCTTACAAAGAAAACACTAAAATGTCACTACAAGAGACTGAAAGGTAATTTATATTTGTCTCTCCCAAACACAAATCTATAAATACACTGAATATTATTTCAGTAATAACGTTTCAGGAAATGTTTAATTCTAGAATATAAAACACAACGTAATAATATATTTATACGCATTCTGTTCTTTTTTTTAATGATGAGTTATCCCGTCGTTTTGGTAACAGGAGGCATTCTTATGTGCTGTGTCGATAGGCGATCATGGCCCTCTACATCTTCTCCCTTGTAGCTTTTAAGTTTTATCTGTTATTTCTTCAAAAGCCTGTCATGCGTTTTCTCAAGCCCATTAAGTATATCACTCGCTGATTTGTCTCGTCTCTTACCCTCGAATTACCCTGTGAGTATCAGATTTTTCAAGCCTTCATTATTTTTCCAGAAATTTCAACTGCCTTTTCCTGATAAGTATGTTTTCTTTTTGTTTCCATTCTTTTCAAAAACTTGTTGCTCACTTGTTCGGCTCACGGCATCTTCATCATCCTTCTGTAGAACAGAAGACATTACTGATGCCAATAAGCAAACACTTATTACAATATTAATAGATTATTAGTAAGTAGGCTTCTGATACTATGCTTTTTCTTTCCATTGGTAATTTTTATTTTTACTGATTTGAAGAAGCAAAATTCTTTCTTAAATGCGGCAATAAATTTAATTGCAGAAACAAAACAAAAATTCTGGATGACACATGCAGAATTTTTTAAAAAATCATTTCACCCCAAGCAAGGCAGTACCGCCACTGATGTGCAGGGGACTGTATAAGAGAGTTAAAGTTTTAGACAGGAAAAGAGTGAAAACAAAGACAAACCAGCTACAGGGGGTGAAAGAGGAAAGGCAAGAGAAAGATATGAACACAGGAGTGAAGACAATTACAAAGGTAGAAAGAAAGTAAAAGAACAAGATACACGGGGGGGGGGTGATGTGGAAAGGGCTGGGGTTCAGTGGATAAGAGACGGGAATTGACTTTGCATTTAAATTCTTGGAGGTTATAGCCATAAAAAAAGCAGTCTTTTTTCCCCCGAGTAAATTCTTGTGGGGGGGGGGGGGCACCAGTGGCCCAAGTTCTTCGGAGCAGAAGTCATGAACCAATGCAACTGTAAAAATGATTTAAATATGGCCGACAGTTTTTGTGTTAAGTGTAAATTCATATTAGTCAGTTCACTTTCAGTATCATTCTTCTTCAGGATCTCGCGTGGGAATCTTGACGTGGTGTAATGGTTAGCAAGCATGTCTCGCTAAAATCAATACAATTGAGTAGCGAGTTCGATCCTTACTGTGTGCCCCATACTTTCGGCCTTGTGCCATATCTAAGCAGCGCTTAGAAAATCACCCTCTCCAGAATCTCGCTAGACCAATTACGACTGAATAGTGAGTTCGATCCTCACTAGCTACTCCACATCTAGGCTCCACTTAAAAAATCATGTTGAGCACTTCAAGTGGTGTTTGGGTTAACAAGTCTGTCTTGCGGTTATTAATTACGAGCGAGTGGGGATTGGATCCTTACTGGGTTCTCCACAATTTCGGCCTTCTGCCACATCTAAGCTACGCTTCGAAAGTCACTATTCCTCTTCAGGATGAAGGCGCTCAAGGCTCTTCAGTTTCTTTTTTTTTATTTATGTCTAAAATCTATTATAATGACTATTCATGAGAAAAGTGTAGAATAGTTTCCTGTTTTCGTCAATTAATAACCCATCCAATACGCACAACTGCTACACTAACTCAAATTTCATAATTGTATTAAAATTTTTTAAATTCATTTTAATTTAATTTTTGTTTTAAATTTCAATCATTATCACTACCCCTTTCACCTTTTATTTGCATAATATTTGATTATTTCGGCGGACCTGAAGGAGACTACCATCACCTTTAAATTTGTTTTCCATTTTTTTTTTTTTTAACTTTTTTCAATGCAATCTTATGGATTAAACCCTAAACTTTCCGACTGACAAAAAAAATTTAGAAAAATTTCAACATTTAAACAATTTTAGTAGGGGGGCTCAGTTTTTCATACAACGTTATAGTAAATCGATCCTCTATTTTGGAACCACTTGCCGGTACGACATTACCACCACCTGTAAATTTGTTGATTATCAATTTTCTTTTTACTTTTTTCACTGCAATCTTATGGATTAAACCCTAAACTTTCTGATTGACAAAAAAAAAAAAAAAATTGTATAAATTTTAAAATTTAAACAATTTGATGGAGGGGTGGATGAGTTTTTCATACAACCTTTGTAAATCGATCCTGTACAATTAACTTTTTTGCTTGTGCATATTCAACAACCGAATCCTTTACGAAATTTTTGAATAAAGCCATTCTTGGAGTTTTCGAGGAAGATGCCATCGTAAGAATGAAAACTTGAAAAAGAGAAAAAACGTTGTATGAGAAAGTGAACCCCCGCTTAAAATTGTTTAAATATTGAAATTTTTCCAATTTTTTTTTTTGATAATCGGAAACTACGTAATAATCGATAAGACTGCAGTGAAAAAAAAAAATGAAAAACAACAAATTTAAAAAAAAAATGGTGATAGTCTTCTTCAGGTCCGCAATCATTTCTTTTAAGAAACGTCCGCTCCGAAATTCCTGCTTTTTGTTTTTAATTATTTTGTTAAATCTTTATCTTTTAAAATTTTTTTTACCATCTTAGATTCATCGAAACTGTTCAAAAACGCAAGGTCAGTGGCAATTATTCTTTTAACTTTGAGAAATATTCTGTTGCTCAGCAATACTCTAATATTCCTCCTGTCTATATAATATACTTTATCCCCCCACTCTCTCTCTCTGATACCCCATTCTGATATTCTTTATCTCCCTATATGGTATCCATTATCTTTCTCTATGATAAACCTTTCTCTCTATAATATTCTTTATCTCTCTCAGATATCCCTCCTTTCGATAAAGTTCTTATCTCTTTATGACGATTCTTCTTTCTCGGATTTCATACTTTAGATCATACGGCAATGTTTAAGATAATATTTAAGACATATGTTGACAGTAAAAATTAATTTTGTTAACAGACGACAGACAATTACGTTTATTGTATATTTTTAATATAGTTTTTTTTTTTATTGGCGGGTTAGTTCCTGAGTTTTGCTATTAGAGCACAGATTTTGAATTTCATCAAATTAATTTTTTCTTTAAGTTTATCAAAATCTCGGAAACAACATGACCTAACACATTCAGCATGAAGATACGAAAACTAACTTGCGAGTAAAAAAAAAAACATTCAAAATGAGGAGATAGAAAAAAAACAACTTCGGCATCTCGTCCGTTGACCGTATCACAAATAATACTGTGCAAGACGTAATTAGATAAGAAACAGACAGGTTTGAAGACCTCACAGCAACAATTGAGAAGAGAAAGCTGAAATGGTATGGAAAGGTCATTGGAGCCAACTGATATTTCAGTTGTTCTACAAGGTTCCATCCTCAGGCAAGAGAAGAAGAGGCAGACAGAGGAAGAGAAACGGACTGACGACGTCACTGGATGGACTGGAAGAACATTCACAGAAATCAGCACGCAACCGAATGGTTTGGAAAGAGTTGGTCAGGTCATCAGCGACCCTACGACCACAACCGGTCATGAGATTGATAATGATATAACATCTTTTGCCAAATTTGCTTGAATGTGTGTATGTGACTGAGAGAAAAAAAAAACAAAATAGAATTTTTACTTATTTTTCTCGCAAGGTTTTTTATTGATAGTTCGAGTTTATAGATATATTTCATATTATATTATTTCATAATATTTATTTCCTCTAATTACTTTGCATGTTGTGGTGCAATGGATAACTGATCGAAAGGAGAAATCAGAGAGCCGAGTTCGAATTTCAGTTGAATTAATTACATTCACTTACACGCGTTCTATCTCTTTTGCCCCTCAGCTTTGGGCTGGATAGTAGGACAAATTGGATTCTATAGCTTTGGTTGGCAAACAGTCTACCACAGAAAGAAATGGCAACCTACTGCAGGAAAATCTGCCTAGGCAGTCATGGACGAAAGAAACCCGATCGGCCAAGCTTGGCTACATTGTTCATTTACTCACTCATGTTAAAAGTTATTGCTATCCAACTAATGAATGCGATATATTGAACAGCAAAACAGTGAACTGAATACGCATCAGACTTTGTTCCATTCATATATCCATGATATATACATATCATATATTTTAAATACGTCTTAAATTAACTAAAATTAATATTTTGTTTTACTGTTTGTCCTTTTTTTTTTTTTTTAGAAGATTAATGTCTTTTATTAAATTCAAATTGCTTACAAAGTATTAATATTAACTTTAAATATTTTTTTCTGGATTTTCAAAATTATATACCCTCAAAACCAGTGACCATAACTAATATAGCACAAATATGGTACCTGTCAATGGCACACTGGGAAGACTTGTTATGTCAATGATGACTGTCCTTAGAATGAACAAGATATCATGTTTATTACATATAGTCTCCAAATGTCTCTGAAATAGTACATATCCCCCCCCCCCCAAAAAAAAAATCCCAGGGTTGACATTTCTCCCCGCCACCTTACTCAGCTAGATTGTTTTTTGTTTTTTTTTTTTGCTTGCCGGCTCCTGACACATTGGGGGGGGGGGGGAACTACCGGCCCGCCACATCAGATAGTTTGAGAAGTACTGTGCTGAAAAAAAAAAAAAAAAAAAAATATATATATACATATATATATATATATATATATATATATATATATATATATATTATGGACTCTCCCATCGATTTCGATGTATGAGGGTCTAACCTTAGTAAGACATCCACACAAAGATTTGTTTATAGTGGTGAAGGCATTGTGTAGTACCATCCACACTTTTTGGAACTGCTGATAACAATCGGTGCAGAAATCTGCCACAGATCGCATGAACAGCAGACCTCAATTATTTAACCCATAATTGGAGGGAACGGACGGATTAATACCTTTCCCAATGGTACTAGTGCGCAAGTGAATGCAGTGTGCTCGACTGAAATTGGAACTCGGCTCACCGATTTTCCCCTCCAAGCCGACATCCACCGCACCACAACGCACATCCGTGAACGCTAACAGCACCTGGTATTCCCAAGTGGTCACCCACCTAAGTACTGGCCAGGCTCAACGTTGCTTAGCGTAGGTGATCGAGCGGGAACCGGTGTATTCAACGTGACATGACCGTTATATATATATATTAAAATAATAATTGAGGTTAAATAATTGAGGTCTGCTGTTCATGCGATCTGTGGCAGATTTCTGCACCGATTGTTATCAGCAGTTCCAAAAAGTGTGGATGGTACTACACAATGCCTTCACCACTATAAACAAATCTTTGTGTGGATGTCTTACTAAGGTTAGACCCTCATACATCGAAATCGATGGGAGAGTCCATAATATATATATATATATATATATATATATATATATACACACACAAAAGTGAATATTTCTGGTGATTTTCAATTACATATACAAAAATGAAAAATTTACGACAGAAATAAATACTGCTTACATTATACATATACAAGGTAACCCAGAAGTCGAGCACCATATACTAATTTTTATTTTTTCTATGTTTCAGAGTTAATATCAAATCTGAAACAATCTGTAGAACCTGACCCAGTGACCTAATTCATACTACTCTCCTTTCTGGAGTGGCAGAACCCTGACCGAATGACCTAATTCATACTACACTCCTTTCTGGAGTGGCAGAACCCTGACCGAATGACCTAATTCATACTACACTCCTTTCTGGAGTGGCAGAACCCTGACCGAATGACCAGTTACTACTATTGTTACTAATGTGACTATTTTAGTAATGACTCAAGGCTTTTGGAGCGAAAAAACGCTTCTAACTTCCTCGTTACAGTGCATATATATATATATATATATATATATATATATATATACACACACTTTTTTTCACGGTGTGCACAGGTACAATATGTCAAGCAGAGACACTAATCCTCGGAAAAGTACACAGATGTTACACTGATCAGAAGAAAAAAATGTCGGTCCTTAAATAAAATCTATTAATAAATTTATACGAGTACTATGTTTTGTGGAGTAGTTTTCGCACTGAAAGTTATAATCGTGCTATGTCGGTTGCTAATCGACTTAACGCACCCAAAATATTAGGAACTTAGTAATCTTCCACTGTAAGCTGACTCCTTAGTATTCGGCTAACTGCCGACTAATATCAACTGCCTTAGTCCAACTATGTCCAAACTGGAACTAACTAATAGTTCCACTGAACTCCAATAGAACTTCTCTTTATTTATTGTATAAATTAAATTGTGGCACAAGGCCGATTGGGGGGGGGGGCAAAAACTCAGGTTGGTCTTCAGTACCTATCCTATATCTAGCTAATCCGACTCACGACCCAAACATACTTTACAATTTTCTCATCCACCACAAGAACGTGTCCATCAACATTCAATCCTTCATTCACCAAAATACTTCAAACGTACTAGGGACCTAAAAAAAACCCAAATGAGCATAAAATTTTATTGTGAATAATAGATACAATATATTTAAGCTCCCAAGGGCTTCTCGGGTTAACTTCCTGTTAACTCTTAATATCGGAGGGAGAGTCCATTATCTGAGGAATAGGTGTGTTTCACCATAACACTATGCTACTTATATTTTACATTATTATAATATACTTAAATCAGCGTAACAAGCATATCCACTCATACAAATATCTGGGCGTAAATCTTTTCACAGGGCGTATAGATACTATATTAATGCTATTCCAAAACAGAGTTACACATGCTAAAATGAGCTGAAATCAGAGGTGCCAGAATTTTTTTTCGATGGGAAATTATACAACTACTGTTGCGACACTGAGAAGTTGAAGACATTTTACTCTAAAATATCAGACTTGTATGTTAGAAAAAAAAAATCAGTGGGGAAACAAACACAAAATGATATTCTGAGAATGTTTAGTGGTTTGGATGCGAGGTCGGAGTTCAGTTACAAAAAAAATCTATCACTTCAAATGTTGATTTCTTTTTCATTGCAGTCATTCTCTCCCTACGTGAAGGATTGACCCAACACAATTTTCCTATTCTTCTATTAAGGATGCAGCCATAAAAAAAAACTATACCTTTTATATAAGAAGAAAGTACAAATCATTCATGCTTATTTCTTAAAAGTAAACAGGTATCCATTTATCTCACGAGATAATGGTAGCACTCACTTTAGTCAAACATTGTCATTTAGCGAACAGCCTTTGGAGTGGCTTCCGCTTAAGACAGGTCTCCTTACATGACACGCTTCTGCAGATGTGACAGATGAAGCTGGAATGTAGAATGGAGGGGTCTGACATATTCAACGGTTTCACCTTTTCCCGACCGTTATGACTCCTGATTGAACAGTATTGCATCAGCAGCTGCGATTATATATTAGCTTTTCCCAGCTACCGGTGTCAATACTTGTGCATTTCAGGTCCCTTCATGATAAACGTCCTTAAAACAATGGGGCAGCTTACCGGACGATGTTACACGGTCAGCTGTCACTCATTCAATGTACGTGATCCAGCCATCGAAGACGACGTTGACAAAGATGCTTGCTCCAGTACAACAGTGCTGGTAATCTTGCCTCTCCATGTGATATGTCGAGGATACGTCGTAGGCAGCGGAGATAGATTTCCAGATGTTTTATCTTTTCTGACCTATGTTGTCTAAGTTTTGCTGTCGTAAAGCAGAGTGCTAAGGACACATACCTGGAATACCTTTCGTTTGGTGAGCAAATTCAGCTGACTGTTGTAATCTCTTGCTCAATTTGGCTATCACTGCTGCTTTGGCGATGTTTTTCAATTTCCATGTCCGATGATAGGTTGTTGATGGTGGTAGAGTTTAGGTCTGCGAAGTAATGTGTGTCATTAAGCACATCATCAATGCTGAGGGAAGATGCAGAAATATATTGATTCATGATGTTTTTATGTTATCTTCATTCATTTTGGGACAAATCTACCCCAAAACTGCTTAAAAAAATCAACAAATAGCTTATAAAAATGAAAAATATCTTCATTTTGCATTTACATCGCTGAGATATTGCTTTTCCCATAATGTTTTTGCCAGGTGTACCTGTATATCATATAGGATACCTCACGAGTTGAGGTACATACTTCGAGTTATCATAACTCAAGACTAAGTAAAACATAATTCATAAACTTTTGTTGATTTTTGGTTTATTTTGCGAGAAACTGACGTTGTTTAAAACGTGTGCTGTTAAGGTTGGCCAGAGTTACTGTGGGAAACATTATGCCAACTGAGTAGGTTATGATACCAGAAAAGGCATAAATTTTAACCTCTTCCAAAAATCCCCCACCAATTTTTGCCTTTAAAAAAAAAAAAAAAAAAAAAAAAAAAACTTATCATAGGAATTTGTACTACACAAGCATATACAGTACTTTTTCTTTAGGGTAAAAAATATGTAGGAACTTTTGTGTTTCTTCTTAGGTCTTTATCTGTTGAAACAATTTCTCATTAGCTTCTCTTTTACAAAACCAAATTTGCAAAGTGGAAAAAAAGCCATTAAAACAAGACCTATAGAAAGTGGCTGAAACCTTTTATTTTTTCACTTCTAATCTTGAGAGCAATTGTTACTTCAATAAAAATTTACATGATCTGATACTTCGGATTATGAGGATTCAAATCATTTTAATTAAAAATAAATTCCATACAAGCTTATTTATTTACTTATATACATTTATTTATTTATTTATTTTACGAGAAACTGAGGCTGTTTAAAATGCATTAATTTAACCCCCCCTCCCCAACAAAGAAAAATATTACTTGTGTGACTTCCCTATTTTTGCGTAAAAAAACTGCCCATAAAAAAATACACTTTTTACATTATTCGGACTATTTTCCTCATCATTGTTGCCATGTTTATAACGTTTCAGCCGTTGTACGCTCCGGCTCTCTTCAGGTGTTAGGAATTTCGAATCGAACCCTTTATTACGATCACTGGGGTATATCCTTCTCTGTGCGAAGCCTCTTTCTGTAATCACGTGTTATTTCTTTTTAACTAAACTAAGTTATTTGTTCACTACTGATGTAGCTTGGTATTGAACTCACAAATCTTTGGGTCAAGTCATTGGAACGCACTAATGTCTATATGCCCTGGAAATAGAGAGCCCAGGGGATACAGACGTTGATTAGTTGTTTAGTCATCTCAGAAGTATAGACAAATAAAAAAAAACTAAAAAAAAAACTAGCATTGTACGGTAAATACGGTAAAACATTTAATGCCAAAGAAAGCAATAGAGTTTAAACATCTAATCTGTGTTTAACGAACAAACTTTGATTATACTTTTATTCTAATCTTATTGGTACTTTCTTTCAAGTATCGACTGATTACACCGGTTGTGACTCCCAGATTTGCCCTCTCTTGTAGTGAAGAACTTATGAAAGGACTCGCCCACATTGCGGATAAGTATGATATACCAATACAGGTAAGTGATAATATCAGGTAACGGATCAAAAAGTCGGCAACATGACAAATCCTTACTAAATGAATTTTAATTGATATTTTCCCTGTATAACGTTTGCTTAACATGTTACGAGGATGCATTTATATATAAAAATAATAATAATGTATAAAAAGTTATAGTAATGGATTCTATTGAGTCCTAAGTGTTATTCCAAGAAAGTTCTAATTCATGAAGTAGTCGTAAAAATAAGGAAATTAGTAATAGAACGTTTGGAAGATTGTAGAAAATTCCAGTAGATTCGAGAGAATTTGAAAGGTTCCAGAAATATTCAAATTAGGTTTTGGGGCAGTGAGTAGTTAGTTGTTACCAGGGTTTGCTGTTATCAACTCCGGTTGTGATTCAAGGATTTATATCCAGCCGAAAGAATCTGTAAGAAAAGTTGCCGACCAACTAAAACCTAAAAGAGAACATAATGGAACAAAAAGGGTAAATTCATATTTTTGACTCTTTCATTGACCGAACTAATAATTATTCCTTATATATACATTTAAGGATTTCCAAAAAGTATAACACTTAACTTCTTTGCCAACTTAACTGGGTAAAGATACTAGACACCTTACCTTCCCTTTCTCTCCTCGTAACACTCGCCAGTAGTAAACTCTTATGTTTCTTGTTTTGAATGCAACAAAAATTGTATTTTTTTAAATATTTTATTTGGTGTGTTTTGTAAATTAAATATTTGTCTGTGATTTTGATCTCTGAGTTTTGATCAATCATTTTTTTTTCCTTTTGATACACTTAACACATAAGAGTAGATATCGTCCGGTTCACACTCCTCCCCGATCTTTTGAGCAGGAGTTCATCCCTTGTTTGCTGTTTCTTCTAAAGTCTTTTCATTTTCTTTCGCTCTGTAGCCCTTTGCGTCTTAGTGGCATTTTCGTCCTGTTTGAATTAAACTAAGTTAAGATAAATATTTGGGAAGGTTACTCGAGGATGTTCGTTGTGCAGTGGATATCGACTCGGAACGACAAATCGGGGGCCGAGTCCGAATTCCAGTTGAATTTCTTGCATTCATTTACGCACAAATACCCTTGGGAAATGTATTAATCCGTCTCTTCCCTCCAGTTATGGGTTAAATAATAGAACAGACTGGGTTCTATAGCCTTGGTCGGCAATCAGTCTATCGCAGAATGTAATGGCAACCTACTGCGGGATAATTTTCTGCCCAGTCAGTCATGTCTCTTTCGAGACATGATCGCCCAAAGCGTGCATCACGTATGGCACTTTAACTGACTGACTCGAGTAATCCAAAACCTATACTAGCAGCAAAATGCCTGTATACGGATAGAAAATGAATTCAGTAAATATACTAAAAAAGACTAAGACAAGGAGGTGTCTTCTCACCGGATTATTCTAACTATACTGTAAGGCGGCCGAGAGAATTAGAAAACCTACCAGGATTCTTTATTGCCGGCCATAATGTTAACAACATAAGATATGCAGGTGAGACAATGTTGATAGCGGATATAGAAAGGAAACCACAGGAATGAAGGAAAGCGAGAAGAAAGGACTAAACATCAATTGCGAGAAGATAAAATGCATGGTTGTCAAAAGAATTACAAATTGGTGACATCAAAATCAAATAAGTACCAAAATTTAAATATTTGGGAAACGTTTTAACAGAGAACAGAAAGTGAGATGAAAATCCGAAGGCACATTGGGATAACTCAGGATGCAAAGTTTAAAGAAAAAGAAATATTTCACTACAAACAAAGAAATGGGTACTGAACTGTTATGCAATATTAGTTCCCACTATATGGAAGTAAATGCTGGACAATCTCGTCACAGATGAAGAAGGGACTTGAAGCAACAGAAACGTTGTTCTATAGAAGGATGGTGATGATGATGATAGCATGGACCGAATATGCGAGCAATGAGAAAGTTCTAGAGAAAATGAAAACAAAAAAAAAAACATTCAGCTTAACATCAGGAAGAGAGAGTTGAAATTTCTGAAGCACCGGAAGAAAGAAGGCTTAGAAAATCTGACACTCAAAGGATAGATTGAAGGCAAGAAGAACAGAAGAAGGTAACACATAACCTACGTAGAGAGCTTGAGTAAATGGAACAAGTTTTAACAAAAAAAAAAAAAAAACAACAAAAAACAAAAAAACAACTTAAGAGCTACAAAGGGAAATTGTGGAGAGCCATGACCGCCAACGTCTTGAAGAGACACGATATATAGATGAAGAGTGGCGCCAAGGAAGTAGATTATGTTGAAAATATTTGTTTTCATCATTAGGCAGAAGACTTATTCATGCATTTTATATGAGGTGGGACTGAAGAGGTCTTGTCCCGACCTACTTAGCAAAATCTGATCAAGCATTTGGAGAACTTCTTTATTATGAGAGGTTTTCCGTATCGTCTCATCTATAACAACACACTTGAGGCCATTTTATTTGGACATTTCGAAGAGTTGAATCGATGGCAAATTGTCAATTGACGTGTTCTTCATAGAATGTTACGAATAAAAATAAAGGATAGATTAATACCCCCAACCCACCCAAATACACACACACATTCATTCTTTCTGATGCTGTTTCGTCAATGCCTCCATGACAGATTTTTTTATGTCAAGTGGATCGGGCACTGCAACCCGATTGAGTGGCCGACACGCTCCCAAGACATCACTTCTCCAGATTTATTTCTATGGGAATTCATAAAATATCCTTTAAAAAAAAACAAAAAAACTTAGAAGTTAAAAATATCATTTGTAATAAACACTTTATCTCTTTCGAGGTGATGATTTCCTGTCACAAATATACAAGCATAATGCTTTTCTAGGTCATCGACGCATTTCATAGTCGAGAGGACAAAACACGTCGGATGTAATGACGGTTTTTCCCTAGAGAAACGCAGGTTCGAATCCTGCCGGAGTGCGCATGTTTTTCTCTAATAAGAGTATATAGAGTAAGTGTCCATAGTTATATGCAAATAAATGGCAGAACTGCACAAACGTTATTGACAAAGTTCGTAATAAACAACAACAAGGCAAAAGAAAATAGGCCAAAATAATAGAAAGTCAGCAAACAATATATACAAGGCAAAGCAACAGAAATAAGGCAAAAATTCACAAATTAAGAATTGGAGTCGACACACAAGGGCAAATTCGGATAAACTAACGTTCGGACTTCAAGATAAGACAGACCGGGACTGAGTCAGATGAAATCGAGAACCGACATATTTTAATAACTAAGAAATCCCAGCATGTATTTGCGTGGTTCTGCTTATAAATTGGGAAGGAGAAACTGTTTTGCAATCATTTCCATTTGTGACCAATTTTTTTTTTTATGTCATGAGAAGTGTGGTTTTGTGGCTCAGCCCATTTCCCCTTCGACCTCGGGACAAAATTATTTCTCTAACAATAAATATCCATTCCCGTTGAAACCAATAGAGACTTCTCGAATATTCAGGCCGGGAGACGAAAATAACATTGTTTATTACACAAACAGAGAATCTGCTCAGATACGAGTATCCGCTAAAAAACGAATCTCTCTCTCTCTCTCTCTCTCTCTCTCTCTCTCTCTCTCTCTCTCTCTCTCTCTCTCTCTTCCTGTGTGTGTGTTTACAAAAGTATTTTCAACTTTGCTACTTTGTTCACTGCAAGTGGAATGTGACTCATTTTAATTGGTGCGGTAAAATTTCGAAGATGAACAGGAGATACCTTAAGAAAGACCGCCTTCACATAGGCCATACCTACATCACGCACCATCATTTACTGGAGGACACAGAATCCCCACTATGTAGCAGCTGTCAGAAAAGATTAAGTGTCAAACATATACTTTTAGAGTGTACAAACTTAAATAGAGTGCGAAAGAAGTATTACCAAACAAGTAGTTTGAAAAAACTATTTATGGAACCAAGACCAAGCAGGATACTCGAATTCTTAAAGAAATCGGAATGTACTAAAAAATATGACTGCTGGAATACTATCTCTCTCTCTCTCTCTCTCTCACACACACACACACACACACACACACACAGATAAATGTATTTCAACCAACTTGCTATATATTCCAAAACTTGGTTCTACCGAATGTGCGTTTGCAAATTTTGTATATGTAATACCTACACATGTAGGCTGGATTTGGCCTCAGATAACCCGTGGTGGTTGGTATGCCATAAAATCTAAACAGCAAATTGTATACATTCATTTTTATAAAATATTTTATCAATTTAAAATGTGTTAAATATACAAAATTTGTTAAATGTATGAATTTGTCTAAATATATTAGTCTGTTATATATATTAATTTGTTAAATATACAAATCTCTTGAAATTTTTCTTAACATTTTGTTCAATTTTTAATAATTCGATTTCGGCGTTAAATGACCCAAGACGGGTTGATACGTCGCAAAACAAAACAAACTTAAGAAAGATTGAATTACTAGTCAAAGAAAAATTCAATTTAGCGGGTTCTCTCTATTATAATAAAGACCGTTTTGGATGTGTGTGTGTGTGTGTGTGTGTGTGTGTGTGTGTGTGTGTGTATTAATTAGTTATTAACTTCTCACTGAGAAACTAACAAAGTCTGGAGACCATGACTGATTAGTGATTTCTATTCTTGGTGAGGACCTCTTACAATATTCGACATTAAAATAACCTAACAATGGTTTACATGAAGAGAGAAAGAAAAAGAAATATCATGCAACTTAAAGTTAGGTCATTCAAATCTTTCAAGATGTAAGGTTTTGAACAAGCACTTTTGTAGCTGTTTACATCCGAACCGATGTTCACATCTCGGAGCCTCTGAGACAATTTTTGCAAGACGAGGCAAGAAACTTTTGGGGCCTGTGGAAGTCAAAGATTTTTCTCAAAATTGAGGATTTGATGTCGAGTAAATCTACATGCAAACCTCTCGTAAATGCTTTATTTCCATGATGAGATATATCAATGTTAACTAACATTCAGTAGCAACATAATTCAGTATTCATTGTCAGATTCACCAATCGTCTTTTGTTTTGTTATCAAGAAATGCTTTTTAAACATTCACAGTAAGATCTTGATCTCTGTAACAATTACAATACAAAGTCCTTACGAAACAAAATGATATTCCATACAGGCACGTGGTATCTGCGAAAAACCTGGTGCGCTCGTCACATCTAAGCCGGTCTTTAGGTAGATACTCTGGGTGTTATATGTTTATACAACTCAGCCTACAATAATCTATCTAAACTTATTTATAAATGGAACTTTGTCTGTGTGTGTGTGTGTGTGTGTGTGTGTGTGTGTGTCCGTTACCTATAGACTCCGAAACGGCTGAACCAATTTTCTTGAAAATTTACACAGTTGTTCCATAAGAATCTGCAAGTGTTCTTAGCTAGGTTTTGTGTCGAGGTACCCTTGATAAATATCGAAACTCGAAAAACATCGGGTTATAGAAATAGTGGTCTGATTTTAATCAAATTTGATACACTCATAGACAAAGACATAAGAAACGATATTCAGAAGTTTCAATGTTGCAGTTCTTACAATAGTGCAGAAAATTTGATATCGATACCAGGAAACCAAAATTTGATTTACATCCATTCATTTTTCTTTCAGACTACGGTTTCGCTTTAACTGGAAACAACTATTGCTTTTTAGTCTTTCGTGCCAACGTCCAAAGAGTCTGAGCTCCAGGAACATGGATTAGTTTTAAAGCTTTCATTACACCCGAGCAACGCCGGGATATCCTGCTAGTTAATAATAAATACTAATAATGTAGTGTGATAAGTATAGTGATGTTTGAGTCTGACGGGGATGGGGGGGGGTTGGTAGAAAGGGCGAATGAGTGTTGCAAGGTTGATGTGGGGGCTGTCTTGGATCACGTAGTAAGGTGACCGGATGGATTCCCTTCTCATACACCCTGACTCATTTTTGTTGTCATTTCAACATTTCGGCCTCATTGACGTTTTTGTCGATCCGTGTAACCGTCAGAGAACTGAACACTTTCAGTCAATCCGCTGGGCAGATTGTTCTCGTTCTACTTTTCATACCTACAGACATCTCGACTTATTCTCAATTATTGCTCGCCAGGTTTCCTATAAATCCATGTCTGTATTACATGACAGAGGGATCGAAATTCAAACAAAGCATTTTTTAGTCAGTGTAGCTTAGAGTTACGCGCAAATACCCTTGGGAAAGGTATTAATCCGTCTCTTCCCCCCATTTATGGGTTAAATAACAGGACAGATTGGGTTCTATAGCCTTGGTCGGCAACCAGTCTACCGCAGAAAGCAATGACAACCTACTGCGGGATAATCTTCTACCCAGTCAGTCATGTCTCTTTCGAGACATGATCGCCCAAGTGTGTATCACGTATGGCACTTAACTGACTGAGCTTAGAGTTATTTAATCAATTTGTTATCGTCTAGCACAAGATCGGAATATACATGTCTATTTTCGTTAATTTTATTTCAGACTCATATCAATGAGAATACAAAGGAAATTGCTGAGGTGGAAAGAATGTTCCCGAATAAAACCTACGCAGAAACTTATGATGCCATGGGTCTTTTGAAAAACAAGGTAAAGGCAGTTTATTTCATAAATGACTACCATACCATCTAGAATAGAGAGAGAAGGGCGGGCGTAATGAAGAGACTTCATCTCCAGTTATTGACATCTGACGCAAGTGGCGTGAAAATTTGTCCTTGCTATATATATATATATATATGTCATCCACAGACAGATCTGCCTCGCAGCACCACAGCCCATCAGCACGGTTAGACTCCAACTGCTTTTAACCCAGTATTAAAACCCGACCGAATTGGCGTCAGTCGGCGATTCTACCCCTGGGCTATGAGCGCTCGGTAGAAGAAGGCAGATTTACTTTTACTGTGAAACCAATAAATTGTAAGCGCAAATTCTACTCCAGCAGCTTCTTTTCTCGCCTGTGGAATTTCCTTCCATTTACTTGCTTTCCAGACAGCTACAATCTCCAAGAATTTAAATGTAAAATCAATAGTCATCTATCTCACTAACCTGCATCTTCTCTCATCAGTATTCTCATTCTTTTACCCTCTTCCTGACACCCTCTATAACCTGTCACTCTTTCTCATAACTTTCCTCCTATGTAACCCCCTGCAAAACAGTGGCAGTAAAAATGCCTTGCTTGAGGCGATTAGAAAATATATATCGTCATAACGTCAAAACAAACACCGGAAAAATTTTCAGAAATTTCATTCAACATTTCAAGTATACTAAAAAGATTTTCAACAAAAATAGTGTTGAGGTTTGTTACAGTTACGTCAAGAACTTCGATTAATATATTTCACTACATAATATATTAAATAAAAACATGTCCAACCTACAAAATAATATTAACCCTACCATAAATAATTGTAACTGCCGAAAAAAAAAAAAAATACGATCTGCCCACTTAACGGTTAAGGCATGACCGAATGTATTATTTTTAAGCACGTATTCTTTGTATTAGAGGCAAATTAGATTATTTAAGAATGAATTAAAAAAAAAGATGACGCGTGTTTTTAGTGGGTAACGTTATTAAATTAACAAATGATTTTCTCCTTAAAGAATTATATATATTTCTTCCATTTAACACTCACACACACGCACAGGGTGCAATGGATAAATTGTCTAACTTACGCAAAAAGGAAAACACCACATCTCATTTTAAAAGATACATTAATCAAAATTACTCAAAAATATTTTAAAATACTAAAAGAATAAATTTATTCAATAAAATCGCTTTGGCTTCAACCACTGTCTCCAGACGACTTCGGGATCTCTTGCAACTCTTCTTGATGGTCTTGTTTAAATTTCGGAATGCTGTCATAAACCTTGCCTTTAATTTAACTTACAAGAAGTTTTGTTTAGGTCTCGCTTAACTTCCCCCCCACATAACAATCAAGGGGGTTGCAGTCAGGGGAGTTAAGTGGCCAGATGTAAGGGGGTGATGTGGTTGCAGGAATTGTCTGACAGCCATGAATGGGTTCTCTTGCTTATATGACATGGTGCTAAGTCCTTTAGCTAGACATAGGATCTTCCAGTTGCCACCCTCTTGACCCAGGGCAGAAGTATCTCTTCAAGGAACTTTATATAGGTCTCCGTGTTGAGTGATGTGCTGTGAGAAGATGAATTGAAACCATCACTAGTGATTACCATGAGACTCGTCCAACTATTCAAATCCGCTTCGCTGTCCTCAGATTGACACCCAAAACATTCTGAAATGTTCGCATTGGAGTTTCTGACCGGCGCAAATGCCAAGCAGTACAGCATGCTTTCTCCAAATTTCTGATAGGGCTCTTTTTCTCACAGACTGTGCCCTACATAGAGTGGAGAAAGGATGGTTAAATATAGGAAATGTCAGAGGGTGGGGTGATAGGCGGGTAAGGATACCGAGAATGAGGGTTGGGTAGATGAGAGTGTTGGGAGAATAATTGGAAGTTAGTGTGATAGGAGGTGTCTATTGACCCTACATTTAAACACTTGGAGATTATAGCTGTCGGGAAAGCAGACATGTGGAAGGGAATTCCACAGGCGGGAAGCGCGAGAAAAGAAGCTGTCGGAGTAGAAATTACGGTTACATCTTATCTGCTTAACTGTTAAAGGGTGGGACCTAGTTGCTAATGTAGTATCTCGTGTAAATTCGTGCTTAGGCAGCACCAATGATCTAAGTTCATCGGAGCAGAAGCCATAAAAATGACAATTTATCCATCGCACTGCGTGTGTGTGTTGGAGGGGGACGATACCACTGTTTATGGGTACATCCTTAAATATCCGGATGACCAGAGCCTGCTAGCTAATCCCACAACACAATGGAGGAAAGACTGGCTTGTATCATTTAATGGCTCCCAAAACAGATTCAGTAACGTTTCATCATCGCCAAGACGAGTCCAAAATTGCTCCAGTGATCGGTCGTGCTCTCAAAGCTCCGAGCGTTGAACGTTCATTGGGACTAAAGCGCACCCCCAGACCTCGTATTTTTATGCCACCGCTGAAGATAGAATGGTTGACTTCTTGTGCTCTTCTAGAAAGTACCTGGATCCTCTTACCATGCAAGAGTCAGATTAGGCCACAAATAGAATATTACTGCCATAACCAAGATTGAGCTGTCCAATTATTACTGACCAGCTTTAACAGAGTTCAAAAGTAGTTACGCGGCCTTGTAGGTGATGAATTATCCTTTCCCCTCCCCCATCATCCAAAACGTTGCTAACCTCTCGTCATTCTTTTAGTCGTGTTACATTCCTTAGTTCTACCAGATCAGATCTCACCTAAACCTGCCACATTGTCTATACAGAGTGGTCTCATCGTCGTCTACGTATTCCATTTGTAAAGCGGAAGTTCCAGTCAGATAGCTTTTTTTTCTCATAGCAGTTACTTTGTGAAACAGATTCCAGAGAAAATGCTTTTCTGATCACTACAATCCATGCTAGACATAAATATGCCCTTTCTGCTTCCTCCTTTTACGACCTTAAAGACTTTATTCAACAATAATCTACATTGAGTTGCATTTAGGTACTGGGATTTGGTGAAAATGAAATTTAAATAAACCGTCAGTAGCACTTATCACGTTTCTTAAAAAATAACTGCGTATCAATTCTTTTTTTTTTAAGTAATCATTTTCTCCACATTTTAAGTCCTCTCTCATAGAATCAGGCTTTGTTGGAAATCAGGCTTTGCTGATATCTCATAGAATCAGGCTTTGTTGGAAATCAGGCTTTGCTGATATCTCATAGAATCAGGCTTTGTTGGAAATCAGGCTTTGCTGATATCTCATAGAATCAGGCTTTGTTGGAAATCAGGCTTTGCTGATATCTCATAGAATCAGGCTTTGCTGGAAATCAGGCTTTGCTGATATCTCATAGAATCAGGCTTTGCTGGAAAACAAGATCTTCTTGGATCCTCCAAACAAAACTTTTATAGGGAATTTCTACTTCTGCGTCAATTTTTTTTTTTTTTTTTTTTTTTTTTACACTTTATTAATATTTATTCGTCCTGGGCAGCAAAGCCTTTGATCAGGAGATTAGAAGCTTTGAGAAGCGTGAAACCACCTTTTATTTGCTAGTCTCCAGATTCACCCTGGACTTGGATGGTAGAACCTGTCGGGGTTCTAGCTATGGTAAAATAATGAACTCCCAAACAACATGAAAGTATACAATTGCATTAAGATTTAGATTTTGGCATTAAATAATCCATCGAGATTGATATGCTGCTAAACAAAATCCACCACATATTAATATTTAATTTGTTTTTTTTTGTGTGTGTGTGTGTGTGTATGAGTGAGTGAAATACAAAAATATCGCTACTACAATACTCTTGCCAGATGTTAACACCCCATTACCACGTTTCCTGACCCACACCCGGAAATAATAGCTAAAACAAAAGAAACCACCATTTTTATTGAACATTGGGAAACAATTTATATCTCATTTTAATTTTTATTGCTGGATTGAATTTTGAAAATGCTGTGTTTATTTTTTTTTCTTTTTACAGTTAATTAAATGTAGACAACTACATTTCGATAACTAACTTTTAAATCAAATTTTTAAAGAGTTTTCTTGAATCTTATTTTAGTTTTAGTTGAAAGCTAAATAATTAAATTTACTAGTTCCAGTAAGCAAAATACTCTGGTGTATTTTAAACAGAAATTTCATTGATTGCAATCTAAAATTTTTCAATTTTTCGGCAATTTTTGAGCGATCGACACATTTGTAAACAAATATTAATTCTCGGTATTAAGAATTTTGCAAAAATAAAATATACATCTGTGACACATTATTTTTGGAAAATTAACAAATTTAATATTAAATTAATCTGATTAACACAATTATTATTTATAGCATGAAATTTAGAATGAAACTATTTCTATTGACCTGCTCGCTGTATTTGAAATGTGTTGACAGCTCGACAGATGCGAGATAAAAGTATGACGATCACAACGGACATAATTGTACAATTTTTTCGGTAAGGGGAAGAAACCCTGAAACACATGACCTTTTCATGTACACATTAAAATTACCACTTTAAAATTTTTTTAAATTATTTTAAAGATACACTGGCTAGATGATTTGTGCTAAACTTTTCAATTTTCGATTAGTAAATTGAGTCTTCACTTTATAGCCTATTAACTTGGAAATATTTTTGAAACTTTGTAAACTATTATAATTGAAAAAACAAAAATGAAAACAATTCTTTTAAAATTTCATTATTAATAAAAATTTTATTTTCTTCAAAATATAGTATCTGAAATTTATATTTTTTGAAGCAATTAAAAGTTTATCTAATTAAATAGTATCATAGTTTTATTGAATTTTTTACTTTACTATACGGAGCAGATTTTCCCTAAAAGGGTGTAAATGGTTTTAAAAGATAATACATGATTTACATTCTCCAATGAGTCCTACGTTTAACAATACCAAGTTTGCATACAGATTTTAATTTCTTCAAATTCCATGAATTTGAATCGAGGTGGGGTAACAGATAACAAAAAAATATTTTACCAATATTTTTTTAAAATAATGTTTTCAGAAATAATTGCATTCATTTGTGAATATGTATTGAAAGTTCCATAAAAATCCGACAATTATTTAATTTTTGCAAGAATTTCCAATTTAATTTCTCACCGGAAAATGTGAATTACGTAACATCACGTTTTCCATTGTAAAATCTCGTAACGATTTGGCTCCCCGATAACGAAAATAACTTTACCATAATTTCAAACGTGTTACAAGGGATTAAAAAAAAAAAAATTCAAAATTAATTACAAAATACTTTGATCTCTCCTCTTTATTATTAAACATTTTAATGAAAAAGTTTTAAGTTTGGAACCTTTTTTTTCTATATACCATGTTGTTGTTTTTTTTTTCAGCGATTTAGTAGACACACCTAGTTAAATGGAATTGTTCTATATTTTATTCACAGACAATCCTTGCCCACAATATTCACTGCCTTCCCCAGGACATAAAACTCATCAAAAAGAAAGGAAGTGGTGTTTGCCATTGTCCAAATTCTAATATCAGGTAAGATTTTTTTTTAATCTAATTGACAGCGGAACGTGGATAAACGTGACGGTGGGTCGTGGGGGATGAAGAGAGAAAGAGATGGAAAAAGCATTACAGTTTCGCAAAAGACCATGGTCCTCCCTTTTTTTTTTTAGTGTAATAGAGAGGTATTGTCTCGGAGTTGGAATCTCCAAGAACCTGACAGATTTATATCAGTTTGTGCGCCGCCTTGCTTGAAGAACTTAGTTGATTTTAGTTGCTTAGGGTCGAAGAACTAATCGTTGCTAAAACAAAAGTTGTTGTTAACAATATAAACAGAACAAAAAATAAAGTCAGGTATCGTAGTTTTACAAGTTTCGGAAATTTCGCTTCCGAGCGTATTGAATTAAAATTGGAAAAAAAACCGACTCAATAAAAATAAGCTGAAAATAATTGTGTTCATTAAGCTAAAATTTTGTTTTTCTTTTTACCCAAAATATTTTTGGAAAAATAAAAATTACGACAAAAAGATATTTTCTTCCAAAAACTAAAATTAAAGCTTCTTTAACCAACGGAAAAGTTGAAGGGGCAAACATTTGGCTAAAAAAAAAAAAAAAAAAAATTCAACTCATCCAGAAAGGAAAAAAAAGAAAGATGAAATGTGAATCCGAAATTGTTATATAATTAAAAAAAAATAAAAATAAGTCGATTTACAGAAAATGTATTGAAAGCCCATTTTCTTTTCATGAAGAGTTTTCGTACGACAGGGAATAGACAAGACATTAGATGATTTTTCAGACTATCACACGGTCTTGATACATTGTCCTTCAGTTTATACCTACCACGCGTTGAACATAGTTACGAGTTCATATCATTTAGACAAGCAACAATTTGGAAACAAGGACAAAAATACGGTTTACAAATGCAGACTACTTTTGATAGCGAATCTTCGCGTCGAACCGAGATGTGTGTATGTGCGTCGTCTCGGCTGGAAGGATGAAAATCATTTTTGGAAAATCTTTGACCGACAATTTATGACGTAGCATTCGGGCATAGTTGAGAGCAAAACTACGCACTTTCTTGACGATATGAGTTAAATGTTTGCGCTTAGGAAAACGTGCGCGGGTTTAAGGAGAAAGAAAAACGTTTTTCAACCAATAGTTTTTTTTTTTAGTCTGCTGCTCACACGGACGTCATTGTAGGAGACAAAATCCGCGCAAATATTTAAAAAAAAGAAATTTTCGGCTCAATTCTAAAGCGTTTTATTTGAAGAAATTAATAAGTTAATAACTATAGATATTTAAAAGCTGAAAGCTTTTAGATTAACGATTTGAGGTTGCGTAATTTTTTTCTTTCTTCGCCTGTTTAGGATGTGGTTTCTGGCCTTTCTCTCTTCTAATCTCTTCACTCTTACGTAGCCCCCGGCATATCAGTGGCGTTACCGCCTTGCTCGGGGTGATATGATTAAAAAAAAAAATTTTTTTAGTTTGATAGTCAAGCAGACGCGATACCACATAAAAAAAGCACATTCTATTTTTCGTCTGCAGCTGATTTTTAAAAAATGGTTTAATGTGTCAGTTATAATTTTAATATATTTTTCATTTTACCAAATCTTAATTTATACAAATTTTTAAAGCTTTTCTTCACAAATGCTGCAAACCTATATATCCTCCTGTCGTCAGTTTAAAGTGATTTTTTTTCATATCTCAACAATTTTGCTTGACGCTTGTATTTTGGTTTCAGATGAGAAAATCATTTTCTCTTTACAAAATTATAGCTCACGTGTGATCAAGAAAGAAGCTTCAACTGATGCCAATGGCATGTGGCTTGCATTAAGAAAGAAAGAAAACAATGCTTTTAGTAAAGACTGATTTCTTTAATTAAAAGAAATCTTTTTCCTACTTCGTTCAGTTTCCAAGACTACTCAGTGAAATCATAGAAACAGTTTCATATTCAAGCTATTTTTTTAAACCAGAGTCAGATTTACATATGGGCTTGTATAGATTGCAGCCCAGGGCTCCTGATAAACTGAAATAAAAATATAACAGAGATTGGTTTATCTTCAGAGTTAATGAGACTCCTTTGAACTAATTTGAAACGATTGGGCCCCTCTAGTTGGAGTGAGTCTCTAAAATCGATGAGTCCTTTTGAAGTCCCCCCCCCCCCAAAAAAAAAATCATTAAAAAAAAAATTAAGTTTGCTTTACACCCAAAAATATGAGGGTTTTTTTTTTGGGGGGGGGGGGGATACGTAATGAAGCCTCCCAATCTAACAATTTTATTACCGCAAGGGTCTCTTAAGAACTAAATCAGCCCTCAAGTTAAAAAAAAAAGTTACCAGTACATTTTTCTATAAATTCAACAACTGGTTTAAAGACACTCTTTCAAATATATTTGACGTGGCGTAATGGTTAACAAGCTTGTCTCGCTCGATCAATTACGACTGAAAAGCGACTTTGATCGTTACTTGGCGCTCCATATTTTCAGCCTTGTGCCACATCTAAGCTACGTTTACAAAATCGTCACTATCTCAAATATATTTTTTTTTTAATCGTATCACCCCGAGCAAGGCGGTAACGCCACTGAAGCGCAGGGGGCTACGTAAGAGTGAAAAGATTGGAAAAGAGAAAGCCGGAAACCACATCCTAAACAGGAAACAAGGATTGAGCCTCTATACCTGTTCAATAGACATGGGTGGAGTGTGAACCGGGCGATAGTTTGATACTAGTTTCTTTAGCAAAAAAAACCGTTACTTCATTAGTGTGAACGACTATCAAGTTCATTGTTCTAGATCCGAGCGGATGTAAAAACAACCTCTGCCTGATGATAGAAGCAAGAATAACAAGAGGACTATCGAATTTATTATTCCTTCAAGGGTTTACCTTGAAGAAATACAGATTAACTCGACTTGCGAGGTGCAAAGAAGCAACAAAAAGGAAACGAAATGCAAAACATGTCAAAAGTTTAATACAAAGAAATTCGGACAACAAAAGCTTTCACGTCTTTGCTGGTTGTATACGGCCGCTGGTGCGCAGGGGGCTACGTAAGAGTGAATCGATTGGAAAAGAGAAAGCCGGAAACCACATCCTAAACAGGGAACAAGAGATGAGCCTCTACACCTGTTCAATAGACGTGGGTGGAGTGTGAACCGGGCGATAGTTCAGTCTATCTACTCCAATTGAAAAAAAATAAAAAAATTAAAAAAAAGAAAAGTGGAAAGATTGGAAAAGAGAAAGCCGGAAACCACAAATTACAAATCCATATTTGATAATTTTTCTTTTTCTCGAAAAAGAGAAGAAGAATTAAAGAAAGAAACTAAGACTTCGAAATCTTCTCACCTCCACATCCCCCCCCCCCCGTTGTTAACTTTAATTGCCTCAAATACAAACTGACATCTTCTTACCAAATACTAATAGAGGAAAAAAAAACAACTATTCCTCTGGCATTTTTTAATGCCCGAAAAGAAACTGGTTTTGAATTTGGCCAAACATAGAACTTGAATGATATTTCAGTAACATACGAGGTACCATTCAATATTTTTGCTGAAAAGGTGAGAATTTAGGCTTGCTGTTCATAGAGCTTACCTGTTGTGATTTTTTTTTTCTTTCAGTCTTCAAAGCGGAATGTTCTGGGCCAGACAGCATTTGGATGCTGACATCAAACTTGGTCTCGGAACAGGTAAATATCTTCATGGTCTATTTGGGAGATTGCCCACCCCCGCCCAACTTTTTTCGTAAGGTGGGTGGATGATATTCCCTCGTCCATTAGTCTTCCTGTTTTTTAACCGCTACGGCCTCAAAGGTTGACAGAATAGGGGAAGACTAGGCTTCAATAAAGACAAATTTTCTAAGACCCTTGGAAATTCACCGGCCCTATTTAGACTCCGGATTCAGGTAAGATTTCTTTCCCGTATTACCCCCGTCTAATAGTCCATGAATTACAACGAACTGAGCATAGCAACAAACAGGAGGCTAATAAAAATGTTAAAACTGTTAATATTAGTGACAACGATAAAAGTAAAAAACGAAGCAATTCTGGTGAGTTTATTCAAAGATATATATATATATATATATATATATATATTTTAATTCAGATACTTTAATTCAAGCGGAAAAAAGCAGGAAGGTAAATTCCAAAAACTCGATCCTAATTAATATTAAAAATTTTATTTTAATATTAAAAAATGATACAGGAAGAGAGCTCCATGTAATAAAATATTACAGAGCAAATATAAATTAAAAAAGGATTCAGTGTAACCCTGATATAAGAGAGTTGTCGGGACCGGATAAAAGTTCTTATATCCGGGTTTGGTCTATTTATTACCACAGGCTCTAATTAATTTGGGACCAGATAAAATATATCTTATATCCGGGTTATACTGATATATTTATGTGTGTGTGTGGCCACTATATTTTTCATTTAATTATTCGACTCTACATCTCATTTTTTTTTTTTTATTATTTTTTTTAATTATTGGCTCAACTCTTTCTGTATTAAAGCACGTCATAAGTTAGCCCGAATAAAAGTTTTCAGTATGAATAATAAAAAGAAACCTACCTTCATATTCAGTCAGAGTGGATGGTTAACAACAGTCTTTTTCTCTCCGAAAGTAAACAGTTCCATATTCCATCACGCGCTAGAATTGAACGGAAATTATTATATTAGCCGTTTCACTATAGGAAAACATTCGGCATTTATTAGAGTGGGAAAACATGGAGTAAAAGCTGTTCAACACTCATCATCTTCGCTTTTGTGAATGCTTCAATTGCCAGAGACTAACTCTGAACTCCTCTCCAAGTAGAAAAGTTTAATTTCGAATGACAGGTTAGCCAAATGCAGACAATTCTACTCCTGCAGCTTCTTTCGCACTTCCCGCCTGTGGAACTCGCTCCCGTATTCTTGCTTTCCTGACGGCTACAACCTTCAGAAATTTAAATGCAAAGTCAATACTCATCTACTAACCACTGGACGCTAGCTCTCTCCCCACCCCTGTATAACCTTCCCTTTCTCTCCACCTATGTATCTGTCATCGCACCTGCTTTCTATTGTTCCTTTCTAACTAGTTTGTACTCCTCACTCTTTTCTAATTAATCTTTTTACATTTATGTAGCCCCCTGCACATCAGTGGCGTTTCCGCCTTGCTCGGGGTGAAATGATTTAAAAAAAAAAAAAAAAGATTCTACCATGAATGGCATTTATACTATAGATTCCATTCTTCAATACCAATTCTCAGCCTCATGGGAATTTTTTTTTCTTTATACACATTGTCAATTTTTTAAAGTTTCTTTTTTCTCCAAGATGTCCAGGTACGGTGATGCCACCTACCACAACCTTTGCTTACTGCTGCACCATGAAATTTGGCACGTTATTGTAGGTCTCATCTTTCAGTTTTTAAAATAGTTGGTTGGTTGGTTGTTTTGTTTTATGGTAAACCAACCTCGGCGGATCATTTATTGCCAACTAATAATTAATAATTGTTAATAATTGAAATTGTTATCAATACGAGCAGAATAATCCAGAAAAACTGCATTCAAATACACACACGCTTATAATTGGTGCGATAGATAAATTGTCAGTGTTTTATGTTCTAAATTTCGCGCATGCGCATTGTCGGTTGTTGATTATGTCACCTACACAGTATAGTAGGGTACAATTTGGCACCATTTGTTAGAAAAAGAGTACTATAACGCAAGTCACTCTGTCAGAAATTTGGAAACAGCATTGTAGCGAAAACTCCAATACGAACATTTTAGAGTGTTTGGGTATCAATCTGAGGAGTGTGCAGAGGATTCGGAAAGAGTTACATGAGTCTAATGAGGATTACGGATGGCCGGCAAAACTCACTGATAGTTCTGATAAGAAATAAACTCCTGAATTTGTTGGTGAGGGCCTCAGACTCAACACGGTGGCCTACATTGTGCCTTGGAGAGGTAGCTCTGCCCTGGATCAAGAAGGTCGCTACTGGAAGACCCTATGTCTGGCTACAGAATTCTGCACCATGCTACACAAGTAGGAGAACCCAGTTAATTTCTGCGACCACATTACCCTTACTTTAAGCCACTTAACTCCCTAGACTGAAACACCCTTCATTATTATATATGGGACACAGTTGAGAGAAAGACCAGCAAAACACCTTATAAGACTAATGATGAAGTGAAGGCTAGGATTATGGCAGCAACTTAAACAAGTAGACCGTCCAGAAGGGTCTCAGGGGATTCAGAATTCGTCTAGAGGCCGTAGTTGAAGCCAATGATGATTTTATTGAATCTTTAGAATTTAAAGATATTTTTTCGTAATTTTGGTAAACATATGTTTAAAAATGAGATGTCAGTGTTAATTTCATTTGTTCGTACTTTAGACAATTTATACATCGCACCATATATATATATATACTAGCAGTATAGCCCGGGATTGCTCGGGTGTAATGAAAGCTTTAAAACTAATCCATGGTCCTGGAGCTCAGACTCAGCCTAAAGAATATTTGTGTGAAGTTTGGTGATAATCGGATAAAAATTGTGGATTTGTATAAAGGACATACAGACAGATAAACAGACACACACTCAAACATCTTGCCTTTGATATATATATATATATATATATATATATATATATATATATATATATAATCGATTTTCTGCACTATTGTAAGAACTGCAACCTTGAAACTTCTGAATATCGTTTCTTATGTCTTTGTGTATGAGTGTGTCAAATTTGATTAAAATCGGACCACTCCTTCTATATCCCGATTTTTTCGATTATCGATTTTCGATATTTATCGGGGGTACTTCAACACAAAACCTAGCTAAGAACACTCGCAAACACTTATAGTAAAACTGTGTAAATTTTCAAGAAAATCGGTTCAGCCGTTTCGGAGTCTATAGGTAACGGACACACACACAAAGTTCCATTTATAAATAAGTTTATATATATATATTTGTTTACACAAACATTGTGTAACAGTGATACATGTATAACTAGTTGGTGACCTTCTGTAAAGTGTTTTAAAATACAACAACACAACAATAATTATCATAATAGCCATTTAAATTGCAATGATTGCTCAGATTACTGAAGTATTTTTTAGTTTGCTTTTATTGTTACCATAGCGTTAGTAAATATTTTAGGAGAAAAGCACTCAATGCTGAAAATCCCACCATACCAACTTATCCAGCTCTACTAGAAATTGATTAACACTAACGTGCCAAATGTCATTAGTAACTATTATCGTTACGATTCCTTCTAAATCTGCACCAATCCGATGCCTTATCGATTCAAAAATGGACGAAAAACCTCTGGAGAAATTTTTAGTGTTTTATTTCTGAGATGACTAATTGTCAATATTCTTGTATTTCTAAGTAATGTTCTCATCTTGGTTGATTTTGATGTCACTATCGACACAACGTTTTGACCAAATATCTTCTGGTCATCATCAAGTGTCTATTGATTGGCTGATATGGATATCTCTTGATTACTGGGATATTTTCCTTGTAATGTCAGTTATTGTTCGTCCCTGTTGAATTCAACATATCTCAAACCAGACAATCAATGGATGCCTAACGATGACCAGAGAGTATTTGGTCGAAACGATGTGCCGAGAATAACACCTACATCAACCGAAATGAGAACAATAGTTTGAATTAATACAAGATCAATAAAATTTTGATAGTTTTTCACCACTCCCTAATATATGTCGGCGCGACTAGCACTCTCCACCATATCCCATAAATGCCCGATGGAGTTTCTATCAAGCGAACTTGGTGGCCACACGTCATAATTTTTTTAGAACGCTCCTCAACCCAATCTAGGCAACTAACCCTAACCTTTGACATAGTTCGTTATCCTATACTGTTATGGGGCATATAGAGGTCGTAAAAGGAACCAGACCACCATAACAGTCACCGGTCAATGAAGGATTTACGTTGACCAACAGAGGATGCACCATTATAGGATCTTAATCAGCTTACATAGTATGACAATTGCAGGGGGACCTGGTCTCATAGTTTAGGTGCCTCCACATTCTAACGACACTAGCTTAGGAGTGTTAACAATTGACAGTGGGTGTGATTTCAACCAGTGTTGTTTTTCTGTTATAAAATATTTGAGCCAGGTACCTCTAATCAGGATTATTAAGGACCATTGATCGGCCACTGAGCTATCTAGAGTAAGATGCAATGTCTTCCATCTGCTATTCCTGGAACACATGTGATAGCTTAGACAAAGCGATTTCTAATATCACCACCATTTCAGAAAGGCCGCATCTTTCTGGTACCCACAATACAAATTCCGATAATTTATGCTGCATTGCCATGAACACCCCAGTTGTTATTCACATTGACTCTCCAGGTATCAAAGTACAATTTATGTAGATCTAGGCATTTCCAAGATGTCCAGGTACGGTGATGCCACCTACCACAACCTTTGCTTACTGCTGCACCATGAAATTTGGCACGTTATTGTAGGTCTCATCTTTCAGTTTTTAAAATAGTTGGTTGGTTGGTTTATGGTAAATCAACCTCGGCGGATCATTTATTACCAACTAAATTTTATTTATTTGTTGCTGGTAATACCTTTTTCTTTCAACAATTTATTGTTGTTTTTATATAAGTTTTGTGTCTAATAATACTTTTTTCTTTTCGAGTATCAAGATTCATTGGGATTTATTTTTAAGGACAGGGTCCCCACGTCCTAACCTTGTTATTTAACCCATAACTGGAGGGAAGGGAAAGATAAATACCTTTCCCAAGGGTACCAGTGCTCAAGTGAATGCAGGGTATTCAACTGGAATTCGAACTCGGCTCACCGATTTCTCTTTTCGAGCCAATATCCACTGCACCACAACACACATCCGTCACTAAATGCTTACAGCACCTGGTATTCCCAAGCGGTCACCCATCTAAGTATTGACCAGGCTCAATGTTGCTTAACTTCGGTGATCGAGCGGGGACCGGTGTATTCAACGTGATAGGCCGTAAGCTTTTAAAATAGATACTTTGGTATAATTCAACTTGTTGGACAGATTTGTAAATCAGGTCAGTTTGGACAAAGAAATTGCAAAGCGTCTCGGTGTATGAAGATTTTACTAAAGTTGCTGATTCAAGGACATACATGTGTGTGTGACTCGCGATTTGGAGAATGAACCGTACTGTTCAGTTAATTGGCCACAATCTTCAGTTAGCATACATACATAGTTTGTACAAGAAACTGGTAAAATGGATTGGCTAAAACGTTGTGTTGATAACAAATTACATAAACAGATGCATTTGATTATTTGCAAAACCCTTGGAACGGAAAACAAGATTAACGTTCATGTATTTAAAGTAAAAAATAATTAAACAAAGAGAAAAGAATTCTTTAAATTTGATCTCTCTAAAATAATTCAATATACATTTTCTTTTTCTTCTACGTAGATATCAGCGGTGGTTTTAGCCCGTCCATATTTGACAACATGCGAGACACTACGGGTGTTTCAAATTTGTTCAGTGATGGAACTCCACAGAAAGAGCCGGTCAACTACAAAGAAGCGTTTCGCTTGGCCACTCTGGGTGGAAGCAAAGGTAAGAAAACAATGACTGGGACTCAAGACGAAATATATGGACGATAGAGGGGGTATCTAATTTGACTTAGATATGTGGCCATCGACTATAGAACGACAAAAGTCATCTGCAAATGAATTCTGGCCTCATCAGATGCTCCCACGATACTGGTCCCTTATTTTCCACTATTGTTCTGTTTGTCATTATGATTTTGTTTGCTCTGATGAAATCATGAAATTAGTAGACCGAACATAATATGAACAGTAGACCTAGCATAAATATGATCACAATATGAACGTAGATCTAGTTACAAATGAAACTATTTTGTTTCGGATAGACATTTTACATAGATGTAGCTGTATGATTTCATGATTTGATCAGACTGAGTATAAATATAGATACGATATGAGAATTATTGATGAAAAATAGCATATATTAGAAAACAAATTGCAAAAATTCATGAGGCGAACATTTGACAAGAGATTCAGTTAAGTGCCATACGTGATACACGCTTGGGCGATCATGTCTCGAAAGAGACATGACTGACTGAACAGAAGATTATCCCACAGTAGGTTACCATTGCTTTCTACGAAAGACTGGTTGCCAGCCAAGGCTATAGAACCCCATCTGTCCTGCTATTTAACCCATAACTGGAGGGAAGAGATGGATTAATACCTTTCCCAAGGGTAATTGCGCGTAAGTGAATGCGATGAATTCAACTGGAATTCGAACTCGGCTCCCCGATTTCTCGTTCCGAGCCGATATCCACTGCACCACAAACGCACACACAAGAGATGAAGCGCTAGCAAAAAAAAAAAAATCTTGGAAATCAGGTTTTCTCAGCTCGTTCAAAAATATCCACTAGGCCATCAAGTTTTGAATTTTCCCCGTTTGACATTCACAAGCATCAGACAGACCGATGCAATCAAATTTGCCAGAATCTCGCCTTTGAGCCGCGGGGGAAGCACGTCTGGCCAAATGTGTGAGCTTCTCCGTCGCGCAGATTTGTACACCAAAATCAAATTCACGCAAATGGCCTCACTTTGGTTACATTTCATGAGTAGACTGGATCTTCACAGCCATCTCGGCCACCAGAGGGGAGAAAAGGAAATAAGGAGAGATAACGACGACCCCGATGTTCGGATGCGAGAGACAACGTCTGTATGTTTAGGGAAATAAACACGGTTTTTCGTTGTATCATCGACGTATTTCGATGCAGATTTCCAGTCGAACGATTTTTATTCACCGATCCAGAAAATCGTTCGTTATTTCAAGTCAATAGGACGATGTGATTTTCTTGACGAAATCGTCGTCTATTGCAACAAGATAAATATAAAGCAGGAATCTTTGCCTCGCAGCTGAGATAGTTATATATCTTCAATTGTTTTTGTATTCGATGTTCGAAACCAATGTCATTAAAATGATAACAAAAGACTTCAATCTTTCAAGTCATATTTTATTCATCTACTGACTTTATTAGTCACTCTCGGCCAGTCTACGGTCTGTGGCCCCGTGGAGCCTCATCTGAAATGTCGTTACTTACTGTTTGCGATGTCCGTGAGGTAATGTTCTAAGCGCGGCTTAGATGTGCACAAGACTGAAAGTATGGGGCATTCTGTAAAGCTCAAATTCACTACTCAGTTGTAATGATTCTAGCGGGACAATCTTGTATAGTTAAAGAGTAAATTTCTGTTTGGTTTCGGTTACACCGCTCGCTTCACTCGTGGGTTTGAAGCTTCCAGACAAAAATAAAGTCTTAACTCAATGCTCTCTCAGCTGCGCACGTCACCACGGTCACAACAACACTAGTCGTCATTGTCTCAGACCTTTTTTATGGACAAAAAGCCATTGCCGACGCACCAATCATCGCCGTCGGTCTCATTCTCACTCAGCTTAAAATGACAGGTCGAAGAATATTGCTTTCTTTGACCAAACTTGAGAGGACGCATTTGACGCGACGATGAACTGTCTGGCGTGGGTTTACGCACGCATTCATCACAACTCAGCAGCCCAACAAGCAAAACACCTTGGACGCTTTGGCTCTGGTAAGTCTGAATGTTTATCGTTACATCTTACTAACCATTGCACCAGGTCGGGGTGCCCGCGATGTCCATGAGATTACCCCCCCCCCCAAATTCATTTCTGGGGTGATATAACCGCGCGTATTACAAATCTTCTCCATGCTTATTTCTCCATTGAAGAACCGAAAGTGACCCCAGGACAGTACCCTGCTTCATCTGACTTCTTTGGTCTCGATAGAGTAGAAAGCATATTTCTGCATCAGAAACAATTTACTGTTCACATTCAAGGCAGGCAAACAGAACAACTAGTTGCAAGATTGGCGCTATAAATCTCCCTAAATCTGATGTTGTTGTATTTTTGTTTTTCTTTTTTAAATTATGCATTTTTCTCGTTTAAATTTTTAAAAATATGTTTTTTCAGTTCTAGGTTTAGATGATCAGATCGGGAATTTCGAGGTGGGGAAAGAATTTGACGCTCTCCTCATAGAAACTCCGCAACAATGTTACCCGCCGCCAGAAAATGGAGAAAATTGGGAGAAAATATTTTCGAAACTCTTTTATCATGGTGAGAAGTTTTCATTCACAAACACACACACACAAATTTTCTGTCCTTAATATTTTTGTACGAAAGGACAAAACGGATTTTTTAAAATATTGGACATCGGCCGTTAATCAGTAGTGAATAAGTTAATAACCAATAAAGCCTGAGTCTGAGTACCCCACTAACCTTATGAAGATATTATCGACAAAATAGTTTTCGTCCACATTATAAGCATTTTCATAACAATTTACGATGATTAATTCTGTATTTTGACGGCATAAAAGGAAAACTTTTTTAAAAGTTTTTTTTTTTCTAAATCGCTCTTTGGCTTAAACACCAACTTGTCAAAATCGCTCTTTGGCTTAAACACCAACTTGTCAAAATCGCTCTTTGGCTTAAACACCAACTTGTCAAAATCGCTCTTTGGCTTAAACACCAACTTGTCAAAATCGCTCTTTGGCTTAAACACCAACTTGTCAAAATCGCTCTTTGGCTTAAACACCAACTTGTCAAAATCGCTCTTTGGCTTAAACACCAACTTGTCAAAATCGCTCTTTGGCTTAAACACCAACTTGTCAAAATCGCTCTTTGGCTTAAACACCAACTTGTCAAAATCGCTCTTTGGCTTAAACACCAACTTGTCATCTCTTGTATCCTAAATATTATCTCCATCACTTCCTACCGTAGGATATAATTTTACTGCAGTTGGTCACTTCTACCTGCTCCATATTTATAACAATATTATTTACTCAAACAATATCATCATGATTGGAACCGTAAAAGGAATTATCGTAACAAAGTATGTGATAAGATGCCTGTCGGAAGGTACTTATTTCAATCTGTATGAATTCATGTAGCATATAAGGTCCTCTTACGTGCTAAAAAGAAAAGAAATATGGCGGCCGCGCCTGATTATATACTGGCGGGTCTCGCGAAGTAACGTGAAATCCCGTTCTTTATGTGCATATAAGATGGTGCCGGCTTGCATAAAAAGCCTCTGTTTTCAGAGAAGGTGTTGTTTTTGGAGTTGTGTACATACAATATTAAAACGTGACGATTTAAAGAGCAAAAACCAAAACCACAAAGTAACGGCGACGTTCGTCGGGACCAGCGGACCTATCATCTCTAAATATGCCTCAACACATTCCTATTATTAACCAGCTGGAAACTACAGACGAAAGAGGTATAGCTTAAAAAAATCAGTAATAGTAAACTACTAACCTAGGAAACATGACTTAAAAGTACAGAAAAATATTATTTTTGTAGAGTTGTTTGAGTGCGTGTGATGCGTGTGTGTTTATATGTACTGGGTGCATGAACAAACAAACTGATTCTGAACAAAAAAAGATTTGGATTTCATAATTTTGATATTAATCTACAAAAGGAAATTTGTTTTAAACTGAGCTGGATAGGTAACATGAACTAAGTGCCCTTAACATTGCATGTACCATACACCAAATCTTTTTACCTGGATATGACCTGTTGAAATTGAGGTGTCTACTAATGTACAGTGAAATACGGTAATTAAAACCAGTTTATTGGATTAATGGAAAACCAATATTTTTTTTAAAGTTTGATAATCGCAAATTCAGAATAAAATAAAATATGCACTCTTATGTAAATTTCGCAAGATATCTCGTTTGAATCCAGTTTAAAAATACACTGACTTAAAAGTTTAAGACTGAATATGTGTTTTAATTTCATCCTGATGAAACATGAAGGTAATACAGATCGATAACAATAAAGGATCACATGTATAAGGGCACGGGTTTTAAAATAAGAGCTGTACCAACGGTAGTTAGACCGCCATATTAAGACATTTTATATCTTCCTTGGAAATTAACACAAGAAGACCGTACTTTGGTAGTCAGGCGATCGTACAGAAGAAAATAGAATCTTGCGGTAAATTAATTCTAACTTCTTAGATCTTTTGACAAAATACTGTACGACTTTTTGGGTGGTGAATTGAATGAGTCAGCCATCATCCGATCATGTCATATATATTTTGAATGCGAGTTTGAACCGGCCAGGAAAGTTGTTGAACCTCTTGCACAGCATGTCTAGGAGCACAGAAAACAAGTTAAAAAATGAAATATTCGGGAGACAAAATTTGATTCGGTAAAGGCTTTAAGGGAGATAACTCAATCAACAAAATTAATCTGGAATAGAGTAAAAACGAGGAATATTTTAGATTCATTTTTTTTTTTATTTCTTTTTTTAAAGAAGGGTACACCAGAGTCGATCAATTCAAGATGGAGAAACAAGATGGGGATCTGTCCAGTGGATGCTGGACAATTTTTTTCGGGATCAGGCAGTGGATGCTGGACAATTTTCTTAAAGATGAAGAAGAGACTTGAAGCAACAGATGTGATTCTATAGAAGGGTTCTGAGGATATCATGAACTGAACATGCAAGCAACGACGAGGTTTTAGTGACGATGGAAACAAAGAGGAAACTTATACTTAACATCAGGAGGAGACCGTTGAAGTTTCTGGGGCAGACAATGAGGAAAATGGGCTTGGAAAATCCGTTACTCACGGGACGGATTGATGCCAAGCGGGAAAAAGGAAAACAACGTTTGACCTACTTGACGAGCTTGAGTAAATGGATGACAGAACAGGATTTAAAAACGCAGAAGCTATTTAGAACTGCAAGGGAAGGAAGCTGTGGAGAGCTATGATCGCCTAGCTCCTGAGGAAACACGGCAAATAGAGTTTTGTGTTTGCGTTTTGTTTAACGGCATATCAACCTCTGTGGGCTATTTAATGCAAAAAAGGTGGGGTTTTAAGGTATTTTTTAAATGTTCGGTTATATTGAGAAGGTTGATTTAATCAGAGTTTAATGAAAATTTATTTTTATTTATTTTAGAAAACTGAAAATGTCTTCTAGTTTTGTATTCAAAAATGTTTTACTGAGAATTTTTTTCTTCAAAAATGTATATTTTTCTATAAAAGTAAATTTTATATGTATATTCCTATAAAAGTATATTTTTATACTTTCATAGTGTTTTGACCCCAGTTTGGGGGTTAACTGTTTGCCCATAGCTGAGACACTAACAGGTGCTACCACTCCGGGTCAGGGTGGACCTGGGAATAACAGCAATTAAGAGGTAGTTCCATGCTCCTCACAACCTCTCCAATCAGAGACCTTGCTGCTGGATGAAGTTTACCGTCATGCCCAGGACCGCAAATAAAGAGAGAGATGAATTTTTAAAAAATGCAATCTTGATAAACCATTGTCATATAATTGATTTTTCAAATGTATCGATAGCACATGATAAAGGAGATATTTTTTCTTTTTCATGAGATAAGCTCCCAAGACAAAGTTAAAAATATGAGTTCATCAATTATTTCGGTTTAAGTCTTAAGTTTACCTTTTAATTTTCAGGTGATGATCGAAACATCAAAGAGGTGTACGTCTCCGGCCGCTTGATTCATTCTTGTGAAAAGTCTGTAAACACGTTGACCCTTGATCACTGAACCGATCGGCCACAAAATACCTGCACGAAATCAAGAAACAATACTTGATCAGCTTCATATTAAAATACACTTTTAACAGCACCTTTTACGTTATTTCATTTGAAAAAAAAATGTAAAAAAATTCTATTTTGTTATCAAAAAATAGTACACCTAATAAAAATAAAAATCGCAAAAAGACAAAAACAGTTAGAAATTTATAATGAAAGTATTTCACTTCGAAACAATAATTCAAATTTCTTCTGCAGAAATTCATGAGATACCAGAATGCACATTCAAACTGCACGTGCCACACGGACGGTTTTAAAGCGGGAGTTACATGTATACATAAAAAAAAAACCAAAAACCAAAAAACAGTCCAGTCTTTCAACACTTTCCCTTTTGGGGATGTCTCAAGCGCCAGGCAATAACCCTAAATCCTTTACCGAAGTGGGAGTAACCTCTGGGAAGGGACTTAAATTGTTAATGTTGCGTCTCAGAGTTACAGAATTCCGAGAAGCTTAACCCTCACAACAGACTTTAAGTGGAATGTTTATATAGAATCCATAGCTAAATCCTCTGCTAAGAAGATCGGTACTCGGTGTAGGGTGACAGGAAGTTTTTTTTCCGCCTGAAACAACCCTACACATCCAGAGGCCCGACAATATTTTTCGGACACTTTAGTATTCGACTTTCCGAGTACCATAGAGTGGCGAAATTCCTTCAATAGAATAGCATAAACATATAAAGACAATACCTGTAATAAAAATGGAAGAAAATCGATTAGGTAAGGAAAAATATTTATTTTTCATCGTTTTTTACAAAACACATGCGACATTATTTTTCGGACATCGTTGAAAAACTGTTACTAGTCTGTAATATCACCTTTCTTCTCAATAACTTTTATCAATCTCTCTTCATAATGATCAAACATATGCACAATAACATCTCTACGTGTTTCTATTAGTTGTTTTTTGGCATCTAGTATCCGTTCCCATAGTTGAGCCTCTTTCGTTATTTCAGGTCCATCATAGACAAGTTGCGCAAGCATTTCCCAAACATTTTCTATTAAATTTAGATCTGGGCTTTTTGCAGGCCATTCCAAAGTAGTCATATTCACTTTAGCCATCCATTCTTTCATGAGAATGGATGCTGCAATTGTCTTGCTGTAGAACGAAATCATTCCCTCTCTTCTTATCCTTGGTAGGGCTTTCTCGTCCAGCAACTGTTTGTAGCTTTTGCTGTCCTGTCGTCCTTTCAACCACTCCAACCATATATTTCCATTAGCAAAGATCATACCACAAACCATAACTCCTCCTCCTACCATCTGTCGTTTGTTCAGTACAGCAGGCTCACCTCTTCTCAACCAAGTACACCATCCATTGGGCCCATCAAACTTGAAACGCTTCTCATCAGTAAATATAACCTTCTTAAAGTCAACATGCTTTGTTAACCACCTTTTAGCACACTCCAGTTTTGCTCCTTTGTGTTTCTTTGTTAGTGTAATTTTTTTCTTAGCCTTTGCATACTTCAAACCAATCCTATGCAGCGTTCTTTGTACTGTTCGGACGTTTACATCCAATTCACATTTCTTCTTCACTTTTCTTGCTGTAACTTTTTCTCCAGATGTCAAAAGCCGTGTCACAGTCCTCTTCATTCTCCTTTCAGTCCTCTTGCCAATTGATCTTTTCCGTCCTCTCTTCTTTTTCCGCTCGGAGTTTGTCTTCAGCATGTATTCGACCGTTGATTTCGACAGCTTCAAATCCATGGCGATCCTTCTGATGCTGAGGCCATCATCCCGCTTCTTCCGTGCCAAACAAACGACTTCTTTTGAATGCATTTTACCTCATTAAACTTAATTGTTTTACCAGTAAAATAGAACAGATAATTGATTCTAATGATGACAGCTTAGTGTACAAGCAGAAATTTTGCATACAGCAACATATACATGAACTTAGCTCTTAATAAAATAGGATTTTTTGTCATGTCCGAAAAATAGTGTCGCGCAAGTTTTCGCGAAAATCACAAAAAACTAAAATTATCAAAGCCAAACTAAAAAAAATGATTACACTAGTAGTGGATTTTCACTCCTCAACTACGTACTTACAATCTCAAAAGTTTTTGGCACTAGTAACCACCTTGAAGTACTTTTTTCAAAGTGTCCGGAAAATATTGTCGGGCCCCTGTATATAAATCTACCATCTGCCCGTGCATTAAATACTGTTGCCATATCTGGTCGGGTGCTCCTGCTATCCACCTATGTGTCATTGAAAAAATCTAGCGGAGAATCTGTAATGTGATAGATGTCGACTTGGCAGCTCAGATACAGTCACTTTCCCATCGACGCAATGTGGCTTCCCTGTGTCTCTTCTACAAATACTTTCATGGCTTCTGCTCCGATGAACTTAGCTCACTGGTACACCTGTATATAAATTTACTCGAGCCACAAGATTAGCAACTAGGTCCCACCCTTTTACTGTGAAACCAATAAATTGTAAACGCAATTTCTACTCCAGCAGCTTCTTTTCTCACACTTCCTGCTTGTGGAATTCCTTTCTGTTTACTTGCTTTCCCAACAGCTACAATCTCCAGGAATTTAAATGTAAAGTCAATAGTCATCTCCTATCTCACTAACCTGCATCTTCACTCTCATGTTCCTTTCTTCATTCACTCCACTCTCATCAGTATTCTCATCCTTCTCTTACCCACTTTCTGACAATCCCCATAACCTGTTACTCTTTCTCATAACTTTCCTTCTAAGTAACCCCCTGCAAAACAGTGTCAGTAAAATGCCTTGCTTGGGGCGATATGATTATAAAAAAAACAAAAAAGCGTTTTTTTTTTTTCATCGCACCCACTTCGCTACTGATTTGTTATTGTGCCCTATTCTATAGAAATGGACTCTTTCTCCGTCAATAAATAATAACCTGAATGACTTCCGGGGACGCAGCTGTGACGCAGTCTTGAGATAGTCAAGACGCAGCGTAACTATATCGTCCGGACTTCCACTTCTATTTCGCTGATTACTAACACTTTACTTTGTATATTCTGTTATTCTAATACATTGTTTGAACCTACCTTTCTGTTTCCGTGTCTTTCTTCCTGGCCCAACAGGCCACAAGAACTTGGCGATTAAGATTTCGCCACAACATTAATGTAACAAACGGTCGAGGTTTAAAGTTGGGTTTAACGGCAATACCGTGCAAAAATGGCACAAGACCCTTTTGGGGACGACTCAGGCGCCGGGCATTAAACTTTCCTATCGAAGGAAAGGTGAAATGCAGCGAGCTGTTGCTTGAATTTGAAATTATTTGAACCTCCCCAAACTAAAAGGCCGGGGGACGTTATTTACCCTACCTCCCCTACTAGAGCGAGATATGACACAAGGTCAGTTTTTAACGTGGGGAACCTGAGCGCGTACACTCAGGTCATTGGTCAAAGATTATCCAGCCCCAGCTTACGCGGTAACTGGGTACCAAACTGTTCTTATCTGGTCAAATCTAGTGATCCATCCAAAAGGCCGAGAAACGAGTTGATAATAAAAGACGATCAAATTTATAATAAGAGACAATCCATTAATTACACTGGTCAACAACCCCTCCTTTTTTGTTTGCTGGCATGAAAAGTTACAGGTGATTTAGACTGAATTAGGGGTACTGAATCGTTCTAATGTTAATTATTAAAAGAAAACGATTGTTGGCAAAACATTAGAACGATTTTCGCAAAGAGAAAATAAATCAGAATGACGTCATCAGACAATTGATGAGTTTAAAAAGAAATCAAACGCCTGAATATTTTCTCCTCCTTTACAAAAAATTGAATAAATTAACAAATTTCAAGCTTCTAAATTACCCAAGCTTATTCGTCTTGGTCATCCAGAAGTGAAAGTAAGTTGCACCAATTATATATATTTTTATATATGTACTGACGTGAAAAATGTCATGGAATAGGTGTTTCTGCATGATACTAATCATGTAAGACCCCCGATAGTGCAGCAACCCGATATTTTATCGATTGCCATATTAAATGTAAGATAGCGTTCATAATTTTGCGAATAACAATGTACGTTTGCATTAGTGAACTGAAAATAGTGATGGCACCAACCCTAAATCCATCATGAAAATCCAGCAAAGTGATTTCTTTTTAAATCGTATCACCCCGAGCAAGGCGGTAATGCCACTGATGTGCAGGGGGCTACATAAGAGTAAAAAGATTAAGTAAAAGAGAGTGAAGAGGAAGACGAACCAGTTAGAAAGGAGCCATAGAAGGATGGGAATACAGGTGTGATGACAGTGTCAAAGATGGAGAGAAAGGAAATGATATACGAGGTGGGGAAAGAACTAGAGTCTAGTGGTTAATAGATGAGTATTGACATTGCATTTAAATTCCTGGAGGTTGTGGCCGTCAGGAAAGCAAGAATATGGAAGCGAGTTCCACAGGTGGGAAGTGCGAGAGAAGAAGCTGCAGGAGTAGAATTGTCGTCTGCTTTTGGTTAATCTAACTGTGAATTGGTGGGACCCAGTTGCCAATCTGGTTGCACGAGTAAACACCTGTTGCAGAGGCACCAGTGACTTAAGTTTGTTGGAGCAGAAAATTAGTAAATACTAAATACTACAGATACTCGGCGTTGATTTGAAATAGTACGGAATGTCAGCATCTTGATTATATCATTATTTGTTAATTTGTTATTCCTTTCAGTTGTTGCTACTATTGGTAGTCCTTAAGTAATGTGATTTTTGTCAATCGGTAGAGTTCTTAGTTTGGGAATATATAGCGCCAGTCCATAAAGTTCAAAGAAGGATGACCGTTGCCAATTCCCAAGAGGCTTCATTCATTCAAAACCTTTTTTAACCATTGTTCTTAGAAAAAGGTCGTATACGTACTGACAACTTAGATATTTGTGAGCGGGTTTGGCATAGGAAAGTCTCAGTTCGATGAGGTTATTTATGAACATGACTCGAGTTTTCAGGTTAATGTTTTGTTGTGGGCTTTGTAGCAATTTGCGGTGTTGTGGAAAAACTACTTCTGAATTCACATTCTGAATTCTTCTGATAAATTCAGGGTCGTTGCCATCATTGCTTCCATTCAAAATCTAAATCATATTTTCTGTTTTGGAAAGTTTTATCTTGAGTCCCCTTTACTGGAATAATTGTTATAGATGTTGATATTCTGTTCAAGTTCATTCTTATTATAAATACGAATGCGAATATCATCAGCATAGACCCCATCTTAATCGTCGGTACATTGACCTCAGAAAGGAAATCAGAATTGCTGTTTTTTATTAGTTGCTTTGCGACGTGATATGGAATGCTTAAATTGTAAATATCTATCTCTTCCCATCCGTGCTTGTAAATGCAGGACAGTCTAGAAAATGATTCTAGACTTGGGTTCTCATTTCCTCTCTTGATGAGACTTGAAATGTTTCTGTAGTGGGGGCCCTCGCCAGAGTTGTGGGCGTTTGTGAAACAGTCAGGTTTGTATTACATCGATGTATTCAGGGGATTCGGAACTTGGAAGACGGTTTCTAACGGACAAGGAGTGTAACTCTCTATTGATGTGGTCGTATCTTGCTGGGAAGTTGACATAACATTTACACAATTTTGTGCTAGAGTGATACGCAGTTTCCTGAAGCTGTTTCCTGACCTACATACCACCATTACACTTATCAGAACAAAAACCAAAATGGGTTGTGAGGTGTTGGCGTTTGTAAAATGATGAGATCCGGATTAATAAAATTAATACTTTCACCATGATGAATCACATAGAGATACCTCTGTATGTGTGAGGATCTTGTTTCCATTGGGCGTTAATGTGTGCTAAACCCTACTTTTGAGACATCTATATGTGATCCACGCTTCCTTTATAAAATTTAGGAACTTGTTATTATGTTCATAAAGAAACTAAGCTATTAGTTTCGTAATTTACTCATCCCTAGCTTCATTAGCGTTTATGACTGGGACAGATTTTGTAATGTCTGGATGTATATTAGTATATGTTAGATTTATTTGGGCATATTTAGTGTGATCAGGGCTAAAATGTTATTCAGTGTTTTATGAAAGGACCTTTCTTATGGATCGGTTTTGATTCTATGATGTTAATATTTTTCGTGTTTCTGCACATTTTAACACATTGTTTATGCTACTTGGTTTTGTTAATTTGATTTCCAATTTTCATAAGATATTGATTTATCCGCGTTAATTAGTTTTAACACAAGCACACACATATACTTTTTACACACTTTCTGTCCAGAAAATAAAACACTTATACCAACACAAGAAAAATTAAGTAAAAAGCTTTATCTCAGTACCTTGTCAGTCATGTGTAATAAAACTTGCATAAAATTGCTGCGCGCGCACACACACACACACCTATATATATATATATATATATATATATATATATATATATATATATATATATATATATATAAACATGCGGTGTAGATATAGAAGAATCCAAAGGAGTATCCTGTACATACAATGGTAGGATAACTCTCCAATAGAGCTCTAAATATATATGTATATAAATAAATATAGAGCAAATATAAGAAAAATTAAGGCAGACACGTTATTTCATGGTAAATCGGAATTATAGGCCTATTTCAGGCGAACCATCATCAGCTTCCGTCTTTAGTGTACAGACGATTTTACACGAAAGAAATTCACAAACAAAGACCCCCCCCCAAAAAATAAAACGGAATAAAAATAAAGATCGGGGTCTTTGTGAATTTCATTCGTGTAAAATCTTCTGTACAATAAAGACGGAAGCTGATGATGGTTCGCCTGACATAGGCCCATAATTCCGATTTACCATGAAATAACGTGTATATATATATATATATATATATATATATATATATATATATATATATATGTTAGGTGGTTGTTACAATGTTTTTGAAAAAACATTGTAACAACCATTACAGTATAACGCTCTACATTTGTATTGAGCACTCTTTATAAAAGTAAATGCATCAACAAAAAGGTAAAATAAACCTACGAGTTCAACAACTTAGTTACAATATATATATATATATATATATATAAAACGAAAATGGCATGTAGTTAAAATCCCAAAACAGATCCTATTAATATTAATTGTATTAATATGTATTATTAATATGTCATTTTCTGAGTTTTAATTGAATATCTAAACTTATTTATAATTGGAACTTTGTCTGTGTGTGTGTGTGTGTGTATCTGTGTGTTTGTTACCTATAGACTCCGAAACGGCTGAACCGATTTTCTTGAAAATTTATAGTTGTACTATAAGCGTCTGCGAGTGTTCTTAGCTAGGTTTTGTGTCGAGGTACCCCCGATAAATATCGAAAATCGATAATCGAAAAAATCGGGTTATAGAATGAGTGGTCCGATTTTAATCAAATAAACAAAGACATAAGAAACGATATTGAGAAGTTTCAAAGTTGCAGTTCTTACAATAGTGCAGAAAATCGATAATATATATATATATATATATATATATATATATATATATATATATATATAAAAGGCAAGATGTTTGTGTGTGTGTCTGCTTATCTGCTTGTGTGTTTGTATTTTTTCAACCCTTTTATTTTATTTTTTGCTTCGGGTTTGGCTCTAAGTAGGTATAATTGTAGTTCTTAGTCTCGGCCATGATACCATTTATTCAGAGGACTTATTTAGTCTTCAAAATTCAGTTTACGACGAAAAAAACTTATTTGATATCGATACCAGGAAATCAAAATTTGACTTACATCCATTCATTTTTCTTTCAGTCTACGGTTTATTTATGAGGACTTAAAGTTGGGAAAAATGGATTTATTGCGCTCTGTCCGCACCCCCACCTTGCTAGATATTTTGACAAATGTCTTGTCCCTAATGTGTCTTGATTTACAAAGAAAAATGCGAGGAAAATGATCGCTTTGACAAACCACTCAAGTTAATTACAGCAAAATCTGTTACCAAGATTAAATTTTAACAAAGGCTTACGATGGGCCAGTGTAGACAACGCATGTCTCTGTCTCAAGAATGAATCTCAGGACTTCGGTCAGATGTCTAACATCAAGTAAAATTGATCCTTATTAACGATGTTAACTTTTTTCTCTCCAATCAATTATCAATTCATTAATAATTACAGCTTATAGAAATGCTTACTTTAATACGAACCGTTAGTAGGTTATTTTATTATATTAATTTAGTTTATACTGACCAGTAATAAATATATTTAGCTAATTTGGTCGGATTTTCAAAAACAAATAGATCAAATTGTTGTCGTTACACTAATTCGATTACAAGGGATTTAGAAAACATTTAAAAAAGTATTAATATTTTCAACGTCTTTGTTGCATTCTTTATCCCTCTTTTTTCAATAAAGCAAAAAATAATAATAATAATAATAATAATAATAATAATAGTAATAATAAAAATACCTGAAAATATAAAGTATTGACTTTAACAATTGTCGTCTGTTTCTGATCATTGATCGTTTTAGCAATGGCGTCATTAAGTAATGCAAGCAGAGCTATCATAGAATTGTTGCAGTGAGCGGGTGGGTATCGCGAATTAAAAAGCGCGCTCTACAAAGACGGTGTTTTGTTAAATTTGGTTTCGAACAAATAGTAATCTTAAGGTTTCTAACGACCTTCAAATTAGGTTAGGCAGTTAAGAGCCATACGTGATACACGCTTGGACGATCATGTCCTGAAAGAGACATGACTGACTGGGCAGAAAATTTTCCCGCAGTAGGTTGTCATTACTTTCTATGATAGACCGGCTGTCAACCAAGACTATAGAACCCAATCTGTCCTGCCATTTAACCCAAAGCTGGAGGGAGAAATGTCGGATTAATACCTTTCCCAAGGATATTTACGCATAAGTGAACACAAGGAATTCAACTGGAATTCGAACTCAGCTCCCCGATATATATTCAAATTAGGTCCCTCCACTAAATCGCTGAAAAAACTGCATAGTATAAATAAAAAGGCCCCAAACTTAATACAAACGAATTTTTTCCATCAAAATGTTTGTATTATTATTAAGAGGAAATATCAAAGTATTTTTTATTAATTTTTTAAATTTTTTAAATCCCTTCTAACACGTTCGAAATTTCGGTAAAATGTTTTATTTTGATTTTAGTTAGCGGGTAATCAAATCGTTACGAGAGTTTACAATGGAAAACGTAATATTACATAACTCTGTTTTTTTCCGGCGACAACCACATTAATTTGGAAATTCTTGCAAAAATCAAATAATTGTCGGATTTTAATGAAACTTTCAAGACTTATTCACAAATAACAAATTATTTTTGAAATTATTATTTTTAAAAAAATCTAGGTAAAATTTTTTTTTATATCTGTTAAGCCCGCCTTCACGTAAATTCATGAAATTTTAAAAAATTAAATTTTGTTGCGAAAATTGGTTGTATTATTTACGCAGGAACTGGGGAAGGTAAAACATCTATTTTTCTTTTTAATTTTGCGTTTATTTCCGAAAATTTGCTCCTAATAAAAAAATAAAAAAATGAAATATAACTATGACATTATTGAATCTGATAAGCTTTTAATTGCTTGAATAAATAATAAATATTAAAGACATTATAGTCTGAATAGAAAAAAGTTTTTTTCGATTAATGATGAAATTTTAAAAGAATTGTTTTCACTTTTTTTAAATTATGAATTTATAGTTTCATAAATATTTTTAAAATAATCCAAATATTTGTTGAGGTTATTTTAAAAACTTATTAAGCGAAGATTATATTTACTAATTGAAAATTGAAAAGTTTGATACAAATTGTCGTGCCTTCCTATTTTAAAAACTATCTTGAGTGGCTCTTGGCTAAAATTTAGCTAACAAGAATCTGAACATCATCATATAACCCTGAAAATTCCTTATCTAAAATATTCCGACATGAATATCCTAATCTGAAATAAACGAAGCTGCTATTAACCATCATAGACAATCGCTTCTACCCTCCATTAGAATGGATCAGGTTAGTCTCCCTGAGAGCAAAACACTGCGCCTCCTCGGCTTAACTCTCACAACAGACTGGAATGACTATATAGAATTCATAGCTAAATCCACTGCTAAGAATGTCGGTTCTCTGTGTATGACCAAGAAGTTTTTTTCCGCCTGAAACAATCTTGCATATATATAAATCTACCATCCGCCAATGCATTGAATATTTGGTCGGGTGCTTCTGCTATCCACCTAGGTGTCCTTGACAAAATCCAACGGAGAATCTGTAATGTGATCGATCCTGACTTGGCAGCTCAGATACAGTTACTTTCTCACCGATGCAATGTGGCTTCCCTGTCTCTCTTCTACAAATACTTTCACAGCTTCTGCTCCGATGAATTTACCTCACTGGTGTCCCCTATATATAAATTTACTCGAACCACAAGATTAGCAACTTGGTCCCAACCTTTTACTGTGAAAACAATAAATTGTAAAAATATATTTTTTTAAATGCAAATTCTACTTTACCAGCTTCTTTTCTCGCACTTCCCGCCTGTGGAATTCCCTTCCGTTTACTTGCTTCGCCAAGAATTTAAATGTAAAGTCAATAGTCATCTCCTGTCTCACTAATCTGCATCCTTTATCTCTTGCTCATTTCTCCGTCCACTCCACTCTCATCAGTATTCTCATCCTTCTCTTACCCACTTTCTGACACCCCCTATAACCTGTCACTCTTTCTCATAACTTTCCTCCTATGTAACCCCTTGCAAAACAGTGGCAATAAAATGCCTTGCTTGAGGCGATATGATTATAAAAGAAAAACAAACTGAAAGGCATAGAACCCTGAAAATTCCTCATCTAAAATATTCCGACATGAATATCTGGAATATCCTAATCTGGAGTAAACAAGGATTTTAGTTACGGAGACGAATTAAAAGAAATGCACAAATATTTTATTCCGCGTTATCCCCATGTAGAATTTTAATGTAGCGTAATTTTTATGACATTCCATCTCAAGCTGGTCTCCATGTAGAATTTTAATGTAGCGTAATTTTTATGACATTCCATCTCAAGCTGGTCTCCATGTAGAATTTTAATGTAGCGTAATTTTTATGACATTCCATCTCAAGCTGGTCTCCATGTAGAATTTTAATGTAGCGTAATTTTTATGACATTCCATCTCAAGCTGGTCTCCATGTAGAATTTTAATGTAGCGTAATTTTTATGACATTCCATCTCAAGCTGGTCTCCATGTAGAATTTTAATGTAGCGTAATTTTTATGACATTCCATCTCAAGCTGGTCTCCATGTAGAATTTTAATGTAGCGTAATTTTTATGACATTCCATCTCAAGCTGGTCTCCATGTAGAATTTTAATGTAGCGTAATTTTTATGACATTCCATCTCAAGCTGGTCTCCATGTAGAATTTTAATGTAGCGTAATTTTTATGACATTCCATCTCAAGCTGGTCTCCATGTAGAATTTTAATGTAGCGTAATTTTTATGACATTCCATCTCAAGCTGGTCTCCATGTAGAATTTTAATGTAGCGTAATTTTTATGACATTCCATCTCAAGCTGGTCTCCATGTAGAATTTTAATGTAGCGTAATTTTTATGACATTCCATCTCAACCTGGTCTCCATGTAGAATTTTAATGTAGCGTAATTTTTATGACATTCCATCTCAAGCTGATCTTCCAGTCTTTCGTTTATTGTCTTTTTATATTTGTTATCCATCCAGTAATTCTGTTTTTTCTTTCATCTCCATCCAACCACATCTCACCATTTCTTACACAGACAGTCTACGTTTATATAACAACCAAAATGAGGACAGTGATTACTGAAGTCTCTAATCAAATCTGAATTTATTAAACATCTCACCACGCAAGGTCCTTTTTCAGATAAACGATATGATTTTGCTTTTCTGACTCAAAAGCTGATATGTCAACGGTTATTGCTGAAAGCTTTAGATAAGAATGGTGAAGCTGGGGCCGTTGTCTTGGACATCTTGAAGGCATTTGACAGGGTTTGGCCTATTGGTCATCTTCACAAGTTGAAAAGTTATGGTATTTCTGGACCAATTTTTGAACTGATTCGGTTTTTCTTATCGAACCTCTTAATGAACGTTAGTTTGAATGACCACTCTTCTAGATTTTTTTTGCATTAATGAAGTCATCCCCCAGGGCTCTCTCCTAGGACCGAAATTGTTCCTAATTTCCATCAACAACCTTATTGATTGTATCAGTTCTCAACTTGGTCTCTATGCTGATTACACAACTATTTGCTTCTGTTTTAAAGGTAAGTCCGGCATTTCAATAATCGATAATGCTAAATTGTCAGCTGATCTAAAACAAATCACTTACTTTCTATTGTTCGCTAAGACTAACCAGCCATTCAGTGTCCCAGTGTCACAACGAACAATAAAAAGTCACTTGAATATGTTTACTAGTTTTATGAATTTGTATTAGCCACGTAGTTATAACATTATATACTGAAAATTTCAAACCAAATTTCAGTTGTAGTGGCCTCGGTTATGTCTGGTACAAGGCCACTTAATAAACATAGCCGATAGTTTCCGCATTTAAAGATATTAGATCGTTGATGTATCGTCGAAAAAATAGATTGAAAGAATAAAAGTATTTAATTTGTAAAATAAGTGAAATTGTATTTACTGAACAGAATAACATATTTGTAAAAAGAAAATGTTCAAATAGTAAATGCATGTAGTTAATTGTTCAACGAGAAAATGTAAGTTGTTAAATGTTCCAAAGAAATTCAGAGCTTATAGTTGTGTATGTAAAAAGATTAATCAGTCTACTTAACTAATAAAGTCTGTGTTTCTTTGCCTTTTCTGGCCGACGAGAGATGTAAAAAAAGGTGAAGCAACAAAGAAAATTGTACTCATCGGAGTCAGTTGAAGTATCTTGTTGTTTTCTTTGACGGTGTGTGGGTGAAGACGAAAAAGGAAAATTGGAAGGAAGAAGAATGAATGTATGTCGATGAGACATGACCGGGTCGGCTTCTTAAAATTTCTTCCTTACATTGTGGCCAGGTCCATCAGATTACCGCTCCCTAAGTTTGCCGGTCAAGGGACGTGAATAAGTACTTAGCAGGTGACATGGTCAGCTCGAAACCGCATAGCCATTTTTTTAGGTGCTAAGAAAAATTGACCTGGGTCATACATCATTTTGCTATTTCCTATCCAATCAGCATCCAGAATCTTAATTTTCACACTGACTTGTGAAATTTGCCTTGGTCTGGTTTTTTCCAAAATGTTTTCAGTCGTTCTGATCCATTTTTGAGGGTGTGCAATTTTGCCTTTTGTGTTTTAGTTAATTGTTGGGTGAGATAGGATTTGTATCATATACAGTTAATAACAATTTCATGTTACGGAATTATATATTCAAGGGTTGATCGATAAGTCTGTAGCCTGACATTGTTTTAGCTGAATTCATTAAAGAACTATATAGCCTTCGAATTCTTGTGATTATTAACTAATACGTTTTGAAGTTTTGATGCGTTGTTTAATAAGAAAGCATCAAAACTTTTAGCTACTCTAATGATTCAATATTTAATGGCCAGAATTCAATAAAGAAATATATTTTTTTCATTCACTCTAACCAATGTCAATCGTTATCTTCCGTAGTCATTATTCCTGTTCTTTCATTGTTCTCTTTCCTTAATAATGATTCCCTATACTCATTATTTTTTCACACTCAGTAAAGTTCAGTCTTACATTAAGAAGAACCTTTAAAATTTCAGTGAAAATTATTTCAATATATGGGAAAGTGCGACCCTCTGACCTAAGTAAAAAAAATCCTTTTTATTTTCTTTTTTTGTCTGCAGTGGAGAATGTCACGATGATGGAGAAAAAAAAGGCAACTCAATCTGCGTCGTTTTTCGACATAAAAACTGTCGCTGGTCAGCTGTCTCTTGCTTTTTTAGGACTATTTGCCACCATTCTTTTTGCTGTCTTCGTCTACCTGGTTTGGAGTGTACTTAAAAAACTGAAAGACCTTGAGGAATACGAGAAGATTCCACATGTTAACCTGTAAGTACACGGCTTTTACTAATGATAAGAAAACAAGATTATTTGCGGAAGTGACTAACCTGACTAGTATCTATGCTGGTAACACAACTGTTTATTTACTCTTGTCTTAATAATAAGCCTAAGCGTTTCGATAAGGTCAAATTGGCAGCTGATAGAGAAAAAACGACCTACAGTCTGTTGTTAACTGGGACAAGGAGTGGTTTGTTAATTTTAACGCTTCCCAAACAAATCTGCTCTCTTTTAATCGTCTGAGAGAATTTATTTTGCCTTCAATCAACATAACTGATGCCAACCTCCAGGAGAGTGACTCATTTCTCGAGTTAATCTTTTCACTTCATGCCAGCCGGGGGGGGGGGGGAACCGTTTCTGTTGAATTCATTGCTCGATGTGCCGCGAAAGAGAATTGGTTCCCCCCCCCCCCCCCGCGCGTCCGTGCAAAACAATTTTTCTTAAGAAAATTTATCTTAAATATTTATAAGTCTGTCATTTCTCCTTGCATTGAATATTGCTACCACAGCTAGTTTGGTGCACCTGCTATGCATTTAGAGATCTCTGAAAAAAACCAAGCAGAATCTGCAATATCATTGGCCCTGACCTGGTAGCTCGGCTTCACTCATTTTCCCACCGCCGTAACGAGCTTCCCTGTGTCTATCCTGTAAATACTTTCATGGTAATTGTTCTGATGAACTCTCCTCTTCGATATGAAGACTATGAATTTAACTGAAATACTAGATTGGCGGTAAGGTCTCATTTTACAGTTGAAATGGCTATATGCAACCGTAAGTTCTATGATAACAGTTTCTTTTATCGCACTTATCGGTTGTGAAACTCTCTTCCGACTTCATGCTTCTCAGCCAACTTTGATCTTCAAAAAATTAATGTCATGCGTTATCTTTTGTTTTCTCAATTTCTGTTCTTTTGTTTTAACTTTTTCTTCTCATATCTCTAACTCTCGGTCAGAGTGGCTCTATAGCCTTGCTTGTGGTGAAATGATTAAAAATAATGCTGATATCAGATTGTTTAGATAAAAATTGTCGAATTGACACATGTACATCAATGATTAACTCATTTATTTACAACATCATGGCTTTATGACAGAATTCTTCAAACCAACAGCCTCCCACCTAAGAAAAGAACCCTGAAAGCTTTTTATGCATCATTTTCCTTTTTAAATTTCCTGCGGGGTTTTTGTGGGTATTAAGTCTCCGTTAGCCCGACACCCAAAATAGACGACCTACGTTCCAACGGTTTTGTCACAGTTTGAGGCCGTTATTTCTTTATTTTTTATCATCATATCGCCCCAACCAAAGCATTTTACTGCCACTGTTTTGCAAGGGGTTACATAGGAGGAAAGTTATGAGAAAGAGTGACAGGTTATAGAGGGTGTCAGAAAGTGGGTAAGAGAAGAATGAGAATACAGATGAGAGTGGAGTGGACGGAGAAAGAAGCACGAGAGAGAGAGAGAGAGAGAGAGAGAGAGAGAGGATGCAGGTTAGTGAGGTAGGAGATGACTATTGACTTTACATTTAAATTCTTAGAGATTGTAGCTGTCTGGAAAGCAAGTAAATGGAAGGAAATTCCACAGTCGAGAAAAGAAGCTGATGGAGTAGAATTTACGTTTGCAATTTATTGGTTTCACAGTAAAAGTATATATATAGTTAAGAAACTATGTGGGATGTGGGCCTTGAGTATCATGGTTATTAGTTGTTGGTTTGACAGTCGGTGCTATGGGGAAGCGTGTTGGACTTTGGCCGAATGATTTGTATTGGTGTGGGCTCTGTCGTGTATTGACGTGATAATCGATGTCGGATTAGATGTCTCATGGATATTTAGGATGGCGTTCGGTGCTGGCAAAGTGTTATTGTATCGATATGTGCCGGATTGTGTACCTGGGGAAGTGTCTGTTGGTGAGTCCGAGTCGGGTGAGGGTATCCATCAGGTATAGGCAAATTAATGTCTAAACAGAAGTAAGTCAGTAAAGTAAAGTAAGTAAAGTAAGTATAGATAGATAGATAGATAGATATTGTCTTGGGTTTCACGCTTTTTTGATCGTCTAACAAACTGTTTTAATTTTTCATTTAAAATACTGAATATATGCAGAGATGCGTATATTGATGAATTTTTGTGAAGATGGGATGAACTTCGGGAAGAATATTTTTTGTCGTGACGCCTTTTATACAAACGCAGACAAATTAACACTTGTACAACCATTGAGGTGCGCAGAGACACACGCACACGCGAGCCTAACAACTGGGGCCCACAGTCATAACTTCATATGGAGCTTAGCATATATATCTATATGTATGACGTTTTGCACATGCATACGCATTTAACTTTAGCTTGTGTTTTTGCATAAGTATATATTTAATTCTGTTTATATGTTCATGCATTTAAATATGATTATGTCTGTCCCGACCCCATTCATCCAAGGCTGGTAACGTTATGAATTCGCCTTGACTGTATTCAATATGTCGCAATCAAACTGACAAGTCGATAAAGGCTAAATTTTGTAATTTGTGTATGTATATATGCGTGGGTGTATTAATCTGTATATGTGTCTGTTTGCCAGTGTATGAGAATATACTCTTCTATTTTTTCATGTGTGGATGTTTGTAGGTTTATTTATGTATGCGTTCTTTCTCTTCCTCGTTTAATATATGAGTAACTTTTTAAATCTACTAAATTGTTAAACTAAAAAAATATTTTTTTAAATTTCGCAACAAAAATAAAGTAGATATAATAGCTAATTAATAATGCTGATCTCAATTTAATCAAATTTTAATACCAATGCCCACCAAGATTAATTTTAAGTCTGCCCACATATTCTCCAGATTAGAAGTTGCTTTACTCTGATTGGTCCACATTGTACATACAACAATGCCTTCCTGGTTGTTTTTTTTTTAATTTTTAACCTTTTAAAACCATTCAATTTAAAATAACCACATCACTTGACAAGACACAAAAAGTGTCGAAACAAAATAGATACTTTTGTAGTGATATTGTAACATATCCATATTATAATTTCTGAATAAATATATAGCAAGGGCAACTTTTCACGCCACTAGTGTCAGATGTCAATAACTGGAGATGAAGTCTCTTCATTAGGCCCGCCCTTCTCTCTCTATTCTAGATGGTATGGTAGTCATTTATGAAATAAACTAATGGTTTAAACTGCCTTTACCTTGTTTTTCAAAAGGCCCATGGCATCATAAGTTTCTGCGTACGTTTTATTCGGGAACATTCTTTCCACCTCAGCAATTTCTTTTGTATTCTCATTGATATGAGTCTGAAATAAAATTAACGAAAATAAACATGTATATTCCGATCTTGTGCTAGACGATAACAAATTGATTAAATAACTCTAAGCTCAGTCAGTTAAGTGCCATACGTGATACACACTTGGGCGATCATGTCTCGAAAGAGACATGACTGACTGGGCAGAAGATTATCCCGCAGTAGGTTGCCATTGCTTTCTGCGGTAGACTGGTTGCCGGCCAAGGCTATAGAACCCAGTCTGTCCTGTTATTTAACCCATAACTGGGGGGAAGAGACGGATTAATACCTTTCCCAAGGGTATTTGCGCGTAACTCTAAGCTACACTTACTAAAAAATGCTTTGTTTGAATTTCGATCCCTCTGTCATGTAATAGAGACATGGATTTATAGGAAACCTGGCGAGCAATAATTGTCAGGAAGTGGGTAAGAGAAGGTTGAGAATACTGACGAGAGCGGAGTGGACGGAGAAAGGAGCATGAGAGAGAGGATGCAGGCTAGTGAAATAGGAGGTGACTATTGACTTTACATTTCAATTCTTGGAGATTGTAGCTGTCAAAGTGAACATAAAAGAAGATGTCGCACCTTCGTCGTGGTTCCCGTCAGTTTCCTATCGTTTGCTGCTCTAAGTAACACTTGTTTCTTTATCTCTCCTTTTTAGGATATTTGTTCGGACAGATGAGGAGCCGCTTTCTCCTGCTTTACTTGCCTTAGTTACGTCCTGGGAGCTTAAAAATTTCCAAGCCTCCTTTCCTCTTTATGTCCTATCAAAGCTTCAAATGTCTTTCTGATTATTAGTTTCTCTGAAACTCCTGTTCTCTTCAACATCTCATTCCGTTCTCTTCTGTGTGGTTGTGCGGATGGTGTAGCAGTTATTGACTCGAAAAGTGGAATCATCGTGACGAGTTCAAACTCCGACCTAGTCTTTTATGTAAACTTTTGCATAAATGCCCTTGGGAGAGGCATAAATCTCTCTTCTTGCCTATATGCTAAATCGTTGACTCATGTGCATTGGGTGGCAGCTGTCTAGGTGAATGACTACTCGGAATTCAAATCTATGGAGAAGACAAATGGAATATACTCCCCTATCTTTCCCAAAAACTTATGGCAATTTTATAGTGATGTTAACCATGTACAAGGCCTAAAAGCTACTCGAGGTAGAGTAAGAGGTACAATTTGTGGATATTTGTGGGGAAGATAACGGTTAGCTCTAGATTTAAATTAGTGTTGTGATCGGTGAAATATCCTCTTGAGAGTCAGTTCCAGAGAGAAGCGGCTCTTGGGAATTGGCTGCTCCAGTAGAACTTACATCTCACCGATGGATTACAAAAGGGAATAATGGCGGTTCACTACAATAGGTGCGGTATGGCGAGCCTTAACCGTGAAGAGAAGAACTAGTGTAACTCAGGAATGCAGTTTATCTGAAGACTCGCCATAGAAATAGCGATAGTGCAGTGAGAGACTTACGACGTTTCGTCAACAGATAAAGAAAAATACTTTGTGGAGAGCCATGATCGCCTACTTTCTGAAGAAAAAGGGCATATTACTGATGCAGAAAGTTAAAATTTCAAGCCGGTTTCAAATTTCAACTGAGCCCATTGCGTTTATTTTGCACTATGGCTTTGGAAAAGGTAGGAATCGAACTTCTTTCGATTATGGTTTAAATGACAGAGTAGCCAGTCTAAGAGCAGGAAAATTCTGAATTTAACTCTCCAGTACCTTGTACCTACCGAGTAGGTTGAACTCCTTAGTATTGGCGAAAGAAAAGACTACAAACAACTGTTTCGCCTTGAATTGAAGCACCATCTTCAAGAATGGTGAAGTAGGTGACCCTCGATAATTCAGCCATTAAAACGTCAAGTCTATGAAAAACTTCCCTTGTTTTGGGCCGAGAGAGAGAGAGCTTGGCTGGTTTTATTTTTATTTTTTATCCTATTTTGAATATCCCTCAATGGAAATTTATCTTTCAAGTTTTTTCTTAATCTGTAATGAAAGGCACAGTGGAGTAATGGAGAGAGGCTCGGATTTAGGAATCAGAGAGCAGAGTTCGAATTTCAGTCACATTTATTACATTCACTTATACGCTTACGAAAGGTATTAATCCATCTCTTCTCTCTCAAGTGAATAAATAGCAGGACAGACTGGGTTCTATAGCCTTGAGTGAAAAACTCTTAATTCAAGCCAGTCTGAAGAGGATTGGGCTCCGTCAGATTATTTTCTTTTCTTTTTTTTTTCAAAGAAACGCCATTTCTACTGCAGTATGTGTGGTCCCCCTACAACTCTAATGAGTCACATGATATTTGGATCTGGAATGAAATCATCCAGAAAGGCTGCCAGAAAAGACTAACTACTGTGAGAGATAGTGCTTCTCACTGAGAGAGAAATTCAATTCCGTATCAAGTGAGAAGAAAGCTTACAAACATCACGCATTTTCCGGAGATTTTGTCCTTCAAAATGGATGACAAAGATCCACCATAAAAGAATCAAAGGATTTATTTTATTTTCACATTTTTAATGTTATATTTCTTCGGAAGGTAACTGATCATGACTCTCCACAGATTCTGTTTATTATCAGGGAATTGGCATGTTTCCTTTTTTTTTTTTTTTTTTTTTTTTTTGGTGGGGTGGATACGAGGTCGGACCAAAATTATAGAGACTGTGCGGTAATGAAGTCGGAGTATACAGAGCGAAGCCGCTTGGTACAGACTGACCTCTGAACTCTGTCTCTTGCATACGCACTGAGTTGTAACATTCTCGCTCGCTTCCTTTGTTTATAGCGGTGCTTGAAAGAAAAAAATATGTGTCAAGTATGGTCGCCTCACGACATAATAAACGTTTCATCAGTGACCCTGGTTTGTCTTACTGTTTTTGGCCAAGTAACGACCACAATATATCCCCAGATCTCATCCTATGCGACTTTTTTCTCATTCCAAAAATCAAATTCAACTTGAAAGGGACAAAATTTGCTCGCTATCTCATCACCCGCTGAAGTGAGACTAGAGAGAGGGAGAAAAGCACAAAACGAACAGGAGGCAGATAGAGCTTAAGGAAGCTTTATTCCACAAACAAACGTTCACATAGACAGAGATAGTATCGTTCGTCCATCTTGTAAAGGTCCCTCTGTAGAATGCCAGGTAAAGGGGCGCAACTCCGTGATGTAAAGCAGAAAGACAGCGTGGGAGAGTTACACCATTATCACCACATTCTCCGCCGCCTAGAAAAGTCCAGGTCCACTAGCTTCTAAGAGACAGAGTAGCTTCAGGACTATCAGCTCAAACTGAAGATAAAAGAAAAGAGAAAGGAATCATAGTAGGTAATTCTCGGTTAAGTACCGAGGTCTTTGTCTAACTCTAGAAGAACGTCGAAGGTTAGTTGTCTCCTGGTCGGTTGAAGGGCTCCTCAGGTTATCATTCTGAAGCCTAGGTAGGGGAGAGGCATGTGCAAATTTTTCCGAGTTAGAATCCGAGAAGTTGGCTGGGTCTTCAGTTGCCTGGTTTCTATGGTCCTCTAGCAGCGAAGAAGGAGAGTTAGCTGGTTCCTCCAGCAGAGCTATAGGAGAGCCAGGCTGGGTAAGGGCTTCTGTAGAATCCAGTTCTAGGTCTAATAGCGTACTGTTTTATTTCTCACCTAGGGGAGCAATATGGCGAAGAGACACGGTCGTTTCCCTTCCGTTATTCAACCGCACATGAGCATAGTTAGGGTTTGCGTCAAGAATCTCAACAGTTTCTACTAGTGGCTCATATTTACTGCCACGTACATGTCGCTTCAGGAGTGCAGTTCTCGACTTAGTTAACCAAGTAGGTAAGAATTCTCCTGAAGCTGATTTTCGTTGGAAGTTAAACATCCGTTCGTGGGGAGTACAGTTGGAGGCAGTGGAAAGCAAAGAACGTATACAGTGGAGAGCTACGTCAAGGACTTTCTCCCAGCTAACGATAGGGAGATTACTCGACCTCAGCGCCAGGTTCACTGTCTGCCAAATAATGCTATTATATCTCTCCGCTTGTCCATTGCCTTGCGGGTTGAACGCAGTAGTTCGACTAGTAGCAATGCATCGAGAATGTAAGAATTCTTTCAGCTCGTCCGACATGAAGGCAGTTCCTCGATCCGAGTGCACAAAAGAAGGGTTTCCAAAAATAGAAAACAGGCTGGATAAGTGTTTCTTTACTGTAGCAGCAGAGAGGTCCGCACAGGGGTAGGCAAAAGGAAAACGGGAGTATTCATCAACCACAGTTAATAATATGTACTTGTTACGCGTGTTGGAGGATAGGGGTCCCTTGAAGTCCATACTTAATCTCTCAAATGGTTGGCTTGCTTTTATGAGAGTTTGCGGAGATGTCTTCACAAATCTTGGTTTTATCTCGGAACAAACTTGACAAGATTTAGTTATCGCTTTTATGTCTTCGACTGAATAAGGCATGTTCTTACTCCTAACAAAATGCAGCATTCGGGTTACTCCTGGGTGGCATAAATTTTTGTGTAGATCTAACAATTTGTCAGTAGTGACATTAGCAGAACAAAATCGAGATAGCGCATCCGCCGCAGCATTCTGCTTTCCAGGCCTATACACGATGTCATAGCAGAAGCAGGCGAGTTCTAATTTCCACCTAGTAATCTTTTCGTTTTTTATTTTGCTTTTACTTTGAGGGTTAAGCATGAAGGAGACAGATTTTTGGTCAGTGATTAGCTTAAAATGTTTTCCGAGTAACAAGTGTCTCCATTTTCTAATAGCTTCTACGATTGCATAGGCTTCCTTTTCCACGGCAGAATGCTTTTGTTCGGCTGAGGTTAGAGTTCTAGAAAAGAAAGCCACGGGCCGACCGTTTTGAGTTAGGGAGGCGGCAATCGCATGTTCGGAAGCATCCGTTTCAATTTCAAGCGGTGAATCAGATTCTATACTGGCCAGTGATGATTTAGCGATCTCCTTCTTGAGGAGAAGGTAGGCGTTAGCCTGTTTTTGGGCCGTCTCAAGCGTGAGGGCCTGATCGTAGGCGTTTTTAAGGTCCAGTGTTTTATTCTCGAGTAGTCGCTGCCTGATATAGTTGGACGAAATACCGTTTATGAGAGCGTCACGAATGTATTCGTCCCTCGCTTGTTCTTCCGTCACAGCTCGGAACTCGCAGTCTTTGGCGAGCTTTTTTAAGGCTCGAACATACTGGTCGACAGTCTCGTCCGGTTGTTGTTTCCTCGTGGCCAGAACATGCCTACTGAATATGACATTCTTAGGCTGTACAAAAACACTTTCTAGGACCTCCATTGCCGAATAGTAGTCGTCAACGTCCGAGACGGATTTAAAAATAGCCGGCGAAATTAGATTAATTAGCAAATTCAGTTTTAGCCTGTCTGCGAGTGGTGTTTCTTGAGAGTCGCGGGCTGTTTCTAAAAATATGTGGAAGGATTTCTTCCAATGCCGCCATGTGTCCGCAGCGTCAGGTTGACTCGGGTTCAAGTTAAGTCACTCGGGCTTCAGGTACTTCTCCATATTTTGTTTGTGGAATAAATTGAAGTGAGACTAGAGAGAGGGAGAAAAGCACAAAACGAACAGGAGGCAGATAGAGCTTAAGGAAGCTTTATTCCACAAACAAACGTTCACATAGACAGAGATAGTATCGTTCGTCCATCTTGTAAAGGTCCCTCTGTAGAATGCCAGGTAAAGGGGCGCAACTCCGTGATGTCCAGCAGAAAGACAGCGTGAGAAAGTTACACCATTATCACCACACCCGCAAAAAAAAAAAAAAAAAGAAAAAAGAATTCCAGAAAGGCATTTTTCTGTGGAAACGACGCTGGGTAAAGTGTGTGGCTTCAGAGGGGTGGGTTTACTTCGAAGAAGATTAAATGCCGAATTGATATGTGCTGTAGTTTTCTTTTTATAAAACCTGTTACTTTTTGATCAAATTCTGAGTAGTTTGGCTCCACAAATTATACTGACCTTGTGTTGCATCCTGCCAACATGGGGCAGCAGGACTTTTTGATAAAATCAAAGTGTATTACATGTTCTTACCAGCTTCATCTGATTTTTTCTCTTCTTTCATTTCCTCACTGAAACCAAGTAGTGTTTTTGACCTTTCAACGCAATCAAGACGGAATAATCCATTATTATTGGCAGGGCGTAACTGTCACGTGAACTAACAAAGAGAAGGAAAAACATAATTAGAACAGAATTTTATTCCTCATCGCTTGATACAACTTGCAATTTCATGCACATGTGGCAAAAGTTTTTAATCCGTACCTGAAGATTGCCACTTGCGGGAAACTCAGTTGTACCAAAAGACAAGAAACAAAATGTATATTAATTATTAGTATTATTATTAATAGTAGTAGTAGCTTTATATATATATATATATATATATATATATATATATATATATATATTAGAACACGTACAAATGTACACCTGTCGAAACAAATGTACGATTTGTAGTGGATATATAAAAAAATATGTACATGTTCTAAAATATAATTTATATAATAAATATTCACAGCTCTATATATTATATATCGAGCACTGTTTTAAATTAATGTTTAGGACGTTGTAAAAAAATTTTTTTTCTTCATTCCTTATTCACTTACCGACTTGGCTGGCCGGCTGCAGTCACTCTCTCACCGGCATGACATGGCTTCTGTGCCTCTTCTATATACTTTCACGGCTTCTGCTCCGATGAACTTAGAAAACTGGTGCCCCCTAGGTACGAATTTGCACGAGATACTTGATTAGCAATTAGGTCCCTCCCTTTTACAGTGAAACCGATAAAATGTAACTGCAATTTCTCCTCCAACAGCTTCTTTTCTCGCACTTCGCGCCTGTGGAATTTCCTTCCACATACTTGCGTTCCCGACAGCTACAATCTCCAGGGGTTTAAATGTAAGATCAATAGATACCTCCTAACACACTAACTCGCACCCATTCTCTCAAACACTCTTCCTATATACCTCCTTACCCGTCTATCACCCTCCTTCTGACATTTTCTATATCTAATCGCTCTCTTAGCACCTTCCCCCTATGTAACCCCCTGCGCTATAGTGGCAGTGGAATGACTTGCTTGGGGTGAAATTATATATATATATATATATATATATATATATATATATATAAGAAAACTCAACACATTTACATTGGTTATAAATTATTAAATTTCTATGAGCTAATTTGGCTTGAAACAATGTAACCGATGTCGCACCCATTCTCTCAAACACTCTTCCTATATACCTCCTTACCCGTCTATCACCCTCCTTCTGACATTTTCTATATCTAATCGCTCTCTTAGCACCTTCCCCCTATGTAACCCCCTGCGCAGTGGAATGACTTGCTTGGGGTGAAATTATATATATATATATATATATATATATATATATATATATAAGAAAACTCAACACATTTACATTGGTTATAAATTATTAAATTTCTATGAGCTAATTTGGCTTGAAACAATGTAACCGATGTCGCACCCATTCTCTCAAACACTCTTCCTATATACCTCCTTACCCGTCTATCACCCTCCTTCTGACATTTTCTATATCTAATCGCTCTCTTAGCACCTTCCCCCTATGTAACCCCCTGCGCTATAGTGGCAGTGGAATGACTTGCTTGGGGTGAAATTATATATATATATATATATATATATATATATATATATATAAGAAAACTCAACACATTTACATTGGTTATAAATTATTAAATTTCTATGAGCTAATTTGGCTCGTTTCAAAATCCTACCTCTATAAATGAAGATGGAAATAAAGAGGAAAAAGAAAGACACAAGAATAAAAAACAAAAGCAGAAAGTGAAGAGGACAACAAAGAGGAAAAAGTGAGAAAATACACAGAGAGAAGAAAAGGGAAAGACAACAGAAACGGCTAAGAAGTAGAAATTTAAAACTTTGGCCGGAAATTAATAGCAGACAGATACAGACATCGGTTACATTGTTTCAAGCCAAATCCTTTTGAGAAATTATTCATAAAACGTAAATTAGAGGATATTTAAAAATATAATATTTGTTCTCTTCGCTTTCTGCTTCTTTTGTGTCTTTTCTTTTTCCTCTTTACTTCCTTTCCTTTTTCTTTTGTAGAGGTAAGACTTTTTTTTAATGCCAGAAGGTTTGAGCTCAGACACCATGTAACCGATATCTATATCTATCTACAATTAATTTCCTGCCTAAATTTAATATTTCTCTCTCTTGGTCGTTTCCATTGGCTCTTCTCAGTGCTTTCTCTTGTTTTCATCTTTGCTTTTTGTTTCCTCTGTGTCTTTCACGTTTACTTTTCCCTTTCTTGATTTCTCATCTTTTCTGCCCTCTTTCTCCCCCTCCTCTTTTTTAGTATCTTTTTTACCTCGTAAAAAAGATTTCCAAAAATAAAAGGAAGTAGTGTTTTTTTTTCAATAAAACGTTTATTACCATCATTATTAAGTACCTGATGAATGTCAAAACAAAATGTACAGTTTTGTAGTAGTTTCTACATGTTCTAAAGTATAATTTATAACAAATATTCATTGCTCTATTTCTATATTTAGCACTGTTTTCAATTAATGTTTTGAACGTTGCAATTATTTTCTTTGTTCCTTATTCATTGTGATATATATATATGATAGACTCTCTCGTCGATTTCGACGTATGAGGTCTAGACAACCGTTTAATTCGATGTAGCATGCCTGCACTTACTCAATCGTAAATGGCATTTGAGTCCTGCAAGAGATTTACAAACAAGTCCACAATGGAGGTAAGACGGGAGATTGCACGAATGATCGGCATATATATATATATATATATATATATATATATATATATATGATGGACTCTCCAGTCGATTTCGACGTATGAGGTCTAGACAACCGTTTAATTCGATGTAGCATGTCTGCACTTACTCAATCGTAAATGGCATTTGAGTCCTGCAAGAGACTTACAAACAAGCCCACAATGGAGACAAGAAGGAAGATTGCACGAATGATCGACTGGGACACTTGCAGATGCTTTGGTTCTTTCACGTCTTACGCGCAGTTGGTCAATCTCAGTCTCAGTCTCAGAGAACTGCTTGATGCCCTTTTGGAAAGCAGATCTCCATTCAATTTGTTGAGAGGCAATTCGTTCAAAATCACGGTGAGGAATTTCATATATAACATTCAATTTTAATTTAATTGTGTGCATATCACAGAAAAATTTGACAAATTTGGACATTTGTGTGAGAAAAAAAATGAATATCAAAAGGATGGCTTTTCCGTTTACACTGCTATTATTTTAACTACCTTCACTCCTCAGCAATGTTTATTGTTTTTTTTAAAGTGAATTATAAATTTCCTTTGTTCTTAACAACTGAGTAATAAAAACAATAAATACTATTTATTTGATTGTTTATTGGAATGGTTGGCAAAACATCCGTTAATTGCCAATTCATGTGAACTTTATGGTAAATAATAAGGGTTTATAGGTCACGTTTTTTTTTTATAATTTAGTAAATATTTTTTTAAATTTATGAATAAAGATTGTTTTCATATTTATTTCTTTATAAATTGGTAAATGATAAATATTGCCTTGTATTACTCTTAATATAATTGTATTAATCTGTAGAATGTTGTAAATACGAAATTATTCTTGTAAAATAATCTAATAGTAATGAGTATTTCTGTTGTCAATTCTCAATAACAAGTCGACATTCACTTTCATATTTTTAGGTTTTATTACAATTCTAATCACTTTAAAAACAAACATTTCTGAAAAGTGAAGGTATTAAAATAATAGTGGTGTCAAGGGAAAAATCATCCTTTTGACACTATTTTTGCGAGCACAAATATCCAAGTTGGACAAACTTTTTCCCCCCACAAGTTTGTCATTATTTTTCCTTATCTATATATACAAGCGCCTTACAAGACTGCCATATTTCCTAAACTCAAAATAAGACAATTTTCAATTTTTATCAAGTTTCGTTTTATTAAATTTATCTTATTGTTTTCACAGTCCAGCACTCCTGATACACCGTTTATACGTGTGTGCGAATTGACTTTTCGACATGCGTGGATGAAACAAACATAAGGGTGCGAACTCCATTGAAGTAGTTACTAGTGGTTATATGTTTTACGAGTTGTAAACCATGAAATATTTTCTTTTTCTTTCTCCAGCAAAAAAGCATCGACCATGTCATTAGTCGATGAATATCAATTACAACCAAGGAGAAGTTCACAGGAACAAGTGTTAAACGAACATCGTCGATCATTTTTTATTCCATGGGACTCCAGTAGAGAAAACAGCCAAGTTGAAATGTTATCATTTGAGACGGCTTGGTCTGGTTCGAAACAATATCCAGATAGGTCATGGAACTGAGACTGCGACAGAAGAAAAATGAAAACCAAAAAAAGAAAGAAAAAGGAACCTTTTGCATTTAATGACGTTTATATTGTCGATAAATAAATAAATAGTGTGCTTTAATAACATCGGTGCTACAAGTGAGAGCTGAAAAATTTTAATCATTTCAGAAATAAAGATAAAATCTGACATAATGACTAAATGAGGAATAAATATAAAACGTACTTTTATAGGACAACTCGCAGTATAGCCCGGCGTTGCTCGGGTGTAATGAAAGCTTTAAAACTAATCCATGGTCCTGGGGCTCAGACTCTTTGGACGTTGACACGAAAGACTAAAAAAGCAATAGTTGTTTCCAGTTAAAGCGAAACCGTAGACTGAAAGAAAAATGAATGGATGTAAGTCAAATTTTGATTTCCTGGTATCGATATCCAATTAGTTTTTTACGTCGTAAACTGAATTTTGAAGGCTAAATAAGTCCTCTGAGTAAATGGTATCATGGCTGAGACTAAGAACTACAATTATACCTACTTAGAGCCAAACCCGAAGAAAAAACTAAAATAAAAGAGCTGAAAAGAAATACAGACATATATGCAGATAAACAGACACACACAAACATCTTGCCTTTTTTATATATATATATATATATATATATTATCGATTTTCTGCACTATTGTAAGAACTGCAACCTTGAAACCTCTGAATATCGTTTCTAATGTCTTTGTCTATGAGTGTATCAAATTTGATTAAAATTGGACCACTCCTTCAATAACCCTATTTTTTCGATTATCGATATTTATCAGGGGTACCTCAACACAAAACCTAGCTAAGAACACTTGCAGACACATAGTACAACTGTATAAATTTTCAAGAAAATCGGTTCAGCCATTTCGGAGTCTATAGGTAACGGACACACGCACACAGACAAAGTTCCATTTATAAATAAGTTTAGATAGATGACTGAATGAGGAAGAAATAAAAAACGTACTTATCTGCATGTAATAGAATATTTAAATTTTAAAATTACGAAGAGTCATTTACTGGCCAATAAAATTTGACTCTAATCAAATTCAAATGAAATCTATGCACCACCCTTATTTATCGTATTACGCATACAACTTTTGGTAAAAATATATTCCTGATTTTAAAGAAATTACAAAATCTCAGACTTTTTTTCACACTAGTTCGGCTTTTCTTACGAATGTATAATATAGATGCAAAATGTAATGAATCAATTTTCAGTAAATGTGTCAATATTTTGTGGCTTACTTTCTCAATTGTGTACAAAAGTTTAAGTGATGTCATTTTCTCTGAAAAGTATATTTTTAACTCCTGTCAAATTTTTTATCTCGCCACATATTTATGAAGACAAACAAAAGTTTAGAAGAGAATTCACTTTAGAACGTTTTTGTCTGGTTTGTGAAACTTAGACTTTGTTGAAGTGTGACAAAATTGCTGTCTTGTCTAATTTGTAATGGTCTCTACTTCTATTTTAAACATTTCTTATGCTAGACATACACATGTGTGATGTTTAAGATCCCAGTAAAGTTTTAAGAGTTCTTTCAATGATACTGGCAAATTTGTTTTTGTTTATTCATCATTTAAAAATGTTCTTTCATTTAGAAGAGGCCTTCTGTCGATAAGTATTACGTTTCATGATTTACGCCCCTTTACTTTCTTCCCCCAGCATTTTAATATTTTTTATTTTATTTTAAATTTTAATTTTAAATTGTAATTTTTTATCCACATGTAATCTTAGAATATTTAAATTTTTAATCTTGTTATTAAAAAAGCAGTAACTTAGCGTTATATGATTTAATTCCCATGAACACCAAGTGAACTTAACTTCAAATCTATTAACCTGTCAGTTTAAAATATGTACCTGTTGATTTTATTGACTTATCCTGCACCACCAGGTAATAGTGTTTGACAAAGCCAAGAGGTGTTAAGTGCGTTGGTATATGCATTTAACTTTCTGCAAAAACAACATGTACCAAAACCAAACATCCCTTTCTGTGTATTTTTGGAAGTTAAAGAACACAAACAAAACCCCTAAAGTAAAATGAAAAATTCTGGACAAAACAAGAATCTGTAAGTCATTCACTGACATTTGCACTTTGTGCCTGAGTGAAAAGCTGCAGATTTTAAGGTTCCCTAAAAATGATGAACTATTGAACCGTAGAGATGAATTGACTGTTTTATGTTAACATCGAAGATATTTTTTGTTAAAATTTATTTAATCATAAGGTGTCATTTATAACTTGTGCTCCAGTATAACTTAAAAATTAAAGTTAAATTTACTAAAATCAATGGTCCACAAAATGCTAGTTGTTTTTCTCAACTACAATATACCTTGGTATACTCAAATTATTCAGTTCAAATTCCAACCTAAAAAATTTCCAGCCCCTAAAATAAAAAAAAAACTTTAAATTTTATTAATTGCAAAGTTTCATTGATAGCTTACGCTCCAATGTAACTTAAAAATTTTTTTACCAAAATAAATGATCTGCACAATACTTAATTTGTTTTTTAATTTATAATAGACCTTAGTATAGCATAATTATTAAAATCCTGATTCTAAACACTAAAAAAAAAACCAAAAAAAAAACAACCAAAAAACACCCTGAAGTTCAGTCTGCTGTAAAAGATTGCTGTCTGCCCATTTAAATAATCTATGTTCCCATGATTTATTTTATACAGACAAATTAATTCTATTTTAATTTTAAAAAAAACCCACAATGTTTCATTTATAACTTATGCTCTAACATAATTTAAAAATTAATAATTATTTTAGTAAATAAAAAACTTATACAATACTTAATTAGTTTTATTGGTTTTTTTTTTAGTTTTCTTAACTACAATATATTTGAATATACCATAATTATTTAATCATAATTATAACAAACATTTTAGCACTTTTACTCATGAGGTAATGAGAAAAAGAAATGAAACTTGCTGTTAAAAATCATTCACTTATTTAAGTATTGTGGGGTCCCACTAAGTACCTTACTCAGACAAAATAATTTTCTTTAAAATTTAATTAATTACAATGTTTCATTTATAACTTATACTATAACATAAATAAAAAATTAAATTATTTTAATAAAATAAATGACCCACACAATACTTAATTGTTGTTCTTAATATGACTAAATATACCAGAATTATTTAATCCTAATTCTGACCAAAACATTCTATCCTCTTTACTCATAGATAGTAGTAAAATTCTGCAAATTGTCAAATATTAATATCAGACAGTATTTTCTACAGTTAATAAATAAACACCTTCACAAAAAAAAAAAACAATCTCTCTAAGTAAGATCTTCAATAGAAAAATGATTAAGATTAGCCACTCTTGTACGAACAACATATATAAAATTATCAATTCTCACAATAACCATATTTTAAGAAATTTCTATTGGATAAACAACAAACCTGGTATTGAACCCTCCTGTAATTCTAGATTTAAAGAAAATTCTCCAGTGGATGGCAAATGCAGATTTACTGGGGGTTATATATCAGGGGATTATTTCCTCCAAAGAAAATAAGAAAAATTATAAAGTTTACATTGGAATTTCCCTGAGGAAATGGAAATAGATTTTATATCCATAGACAATTTTTTTATTTATTTATTTTTTTAAACCGTAAACTGAAATAACAGACAACTCTTTCTGGAAAATTTTGAGATTTGAAAGAGAAATGCTTAGGTTCATAGCTAGTTTAAAAGATTATAGGTTCTGCACATATTCTTAAAAGTCTTAAGAGATATAATTTATGTTTAAAAGAAAAAATTAGAATAAAATAATCAAAGCCAACTACTGAATCAAAGAATGAAGTAGTATTTAAATGTGGGCATCAAAACAAATTCAAATTTTCATATATTCACTCCTCTCTAATGTCAAAAGTATAGCTAATTCTGATTCTTTCTCTTATGTAACTTCTATACACTTACCATTTAACATTTATAAACTCTCCCCCCCTCTATGACCCCCCCCCCCCCAACTCCATTTTCTTTTATCCATTACATCTTTTTATTTATGTTTTAATGTTATTCTTAACCATCGGCTTATTTTTGTTAATTCTTCCTGAATAAAGAAACCCAGCCCTGATGAGTGAAAATATCCTAACAGTGTCCTCACAAAACTTTAAAGCAGGCATTAACTTGCTTTGCACAAAAACTATTAATGCTCTACGAGCACTTTACAATAAGAACCTACTTGCCAAAATACCTTTTATCAGTAAAACTACTGAAAAACAATCTTTCCGCTAAACGTTTTTTACTGTGTGTGTATGTCTATATATATATATATATATATATATATAATCTGTAAATTCAAATAAAACTTAGAGGGTAAACAGCCATTTTCAACAAATCATTTTAAGTCATGCATTCTTTGAACCCTTATAAACAGAGAATGAGGAAAAATAAGTCTGCGTCGCCAGAGAAATAAGTATAAATTACAATAATTATCCTATTCCCCCATTCAGTACCAAAAAAAATTTCAAAAATTTTTAAAAAGTTGACCTAGCACTTACCTCCACACCACCTACCACTGCTAACCTTAGGGTCATACCACATACTTTCCACTACCAAGGAAGAATTACTACTAACTCCGCCCTCCAGCCCAACCCAATGAAACCCAATCCATCCCAACCCCTTCCTTTATCTAAACTAACCTCTGGGCTGAGAATCTTTCTTTATACTCTGTTTATAAGGGGTTGGAGAATGCATGTCTTAAAATGAGACATTGAAAATGGCTATTTTCCCCACTAAGTTTTATCTGAATTTACAGATAAATAAAGAAATTCTGTAAATTGAATTCATTTGCATTGAGCTCTCTATTGGATCAGTTTTAATATTATAACAATATTACTGGGATCCTCCTGGATTATTTTTACCAACCTTATCCTGGATTATTTACCAATCCTTCCTGGAATTTCACCACCTATATATATATAAATAGACACCTAATGAGCCAGACGGACCTACCTAGGTTTCACCTAAACAGATCGTCAGGGTAAGCTTGAAGTCTTATTGATTAAATCCTAAACTTTCCAGTTGACAAAAAAATTTGTAAAAATTTCAACATTTAAACAATTTTGTGGGGGAACTCAGTTTTTCATACAACCTTATCTAAGTACTGGCAAGTGGTTCCAAAATGGAGGATCACTTTACTTATAACATTGTATGAAAAACTGAACCCCACTAAAATTGTTGAATTCTTGAAATTTTTCAAAATTTGTTTTTGTCAATCTTAAAGTTTAGGGTTGCACTGAAAAAAGTAAAGTAAAAAAAAAAAGAAAAACAACAAATTCAAAGGTGGTGGTAGTCTCCTTCAGGTCTGCCTGAAAATGTTCTTTTAATCGATTGAAAGAATCTTTTTTTTTTCGCCTTCCATCAGTATGGCTGATGCTTATCTTAAGGAGATTCATTGCATTTTCTTGGGCTAATGTTTCTGCTGACATCAAATGGAAAGATTATATCGAATCAGCTGCTAGGCCTGCTGCTAAGAAAGTTGGTTCATTATCTTGTAACAGATAATTTTTCTCACCCAAATCTATCAAATCTAAACTTATTTATTATTGGAACGTTGTCTGTGTGTCTGTTACCTATAGACTCCAAAACGGCTGAACCGATTTTCCTGAAAATTTACACAGTTGTACTATAAGCGTCTGCGAGTGTTCTTAGCTAGGTGTTGTGTCAAGGTACCCCCGATAAATATCGAAAATCGATAATTGAAAAAATTAGGTTATAGAAGGAGTGGTCCGATTTTAATCAAATTTGATACACTCATAGACAAAGACATAAAAAACGATTTTCAGAAGTTTCAAGGTTGCAGTTCTTACAATAGTGCATAAAATCTATAATATATATATATATATATATATATATATATAAAGCAAGATGTTTGTGTGTGTGTCTGTTTATCTGCCTGTATGTCTGTATTTTTTCAGCCCTTTTATTTTAGTTTTTGCTTTGGGTTTGGCTCTAAGTAGGTATAATTGTAGTTCTTAGTCTCAGCCATGATACCATTTGCTCAGAGGACTTATTTAGCCTTCAAAATTCAGTTCACGACAATGAAAACTTATTTGATATCGATACCAGGAAATCAAAATTTGACTTACATCCATTCATTTTTCTTTCAGTCTACAATTTCGCTTTAACTGGAAACAACTATTGCTTTTTAGTCTTTCGTGCCAACGTCCAAAGACTCTGAGCTCCAGGACTATGGATTAGTTTTAAAGTTTTCATTACACATTCTGACCCCGGAGTGGTAGCACCTGTTAGGGTCCCAGCTATGGGAAAATAGTTAACCTCCAAACTGGGGTCAAAACACTATGAAAGGATAAAAATAGACTTTTATGGAAAAATGTTTTTAATCTACTTTCAAAATGGAACAAAACTGTATTAACATCACATTACAACATGGCATTGTTTCACGATTATGATATAAAAAAACACAAACATCTCTCTATCTCCCTAGCGGATAATGTTACTGTCCATCATTTGATATATACTACAATGAGCAAATGTAACTATACTACTTCTGTATACCAGAAATTATTTCAACTCAAATTATTGTAAGCTTGTTTCGAAAAGCTTATTTAGAAATAATTAGTTTTCTCTTTCTCTTTAGAGAGAGAGAAAAAAAAAAATAATATCAGTATTGATTAGAATTAAATCCTTAAAAATAAGGCTCAATCAGATTATAATTGTTTTAAATTTTCATTTGTTTGTAGTTGGTTGATAAGAAAAAAACAAAAAAACTGCAGCCCATAACATTACATTGTTTTATGATTACGATATAAATCACCAAAGTTAAGTAACATTTAGCCTAGTCAGTACCTAGATGGGTGACCACTTGAAAATACCGTATGCTTTAATAGATAACAGTTTGAATTTGGAAATCTCTTTAATGTGCCCTGTCCTTTCAGGACGGAGGCAATCATGGCTTTTCACAACTCCCTATCCCTGGTGGCTCTTAGCTTGATTTCTCCTGTTACACCATGCAACCCTCATCCACCTACTCAGGCCCTTCAAATATGTTATCTGCTGCTTTTCCCTGTCTTTCTTTCCCTCTATCTGTTTTGTGAGTATCAAATTCTTTGAGTCTTCCTTCCTCATAACATTTTAAGAACTTCAGCGGTCTCTTCCTGATGTTCAATATTAATTTCCTTTTCATTCTTTCCAACACCTCATCATTGTTCACATGCTCGGTCCACGATATCCGCAGCATCCTCCTGTAGAACCAAATTTCAGTTGCTTCAAGTTTTTCCTTCATCTTTGATGATATTGTCCAGCATTCACTACCATATTGAAGAATTGACGTTACATAGCAATCTAGTATTCTCTTCATTGTTTCTAGTGAAAGTTTCCTGTCCCTTAATACTTTACTCAGCTTCTGAAATGTGTTCTTCGCCATACCAATTTGCCTTCAGATCTGTGTCACACTTTCTGTCTTCTGTTAAAACACTTCCCAGGTATTTAAATTTTTGTACCTGCTTGATTTTAGTATCTCCCACCTGTATTTGGCATATCGGGCTGCTCTTTTTGTTGATGACCATGCATTCGGTTTTCTTGCAATTTATTTGTAGTTCTTTCTTGTCACTCTCTTCAGCTACCTTCTGTAGGAGATCTTGTAGTTTCCTTTCTGTGTCTGCTATCAGCACTGTATGGTCTGTGTACTTTATGTTGTTCAAATTGTGACCTCGATGACGAATCCTGGCATAACATCTAGGTTCCTCAGAATAGTTTCGCTGTACAAGATGAATAGATCTGGTGAAAAGGCACATCCTTGTCTTATGCCGCTTACTATCATTGTATATCTGCTGAATTTGTTATCTGTCCATATGCAGGCAGTTTGCTGCCAGTAGAGATTCTTGATTACTCTTATGTCTTTCCCAAACATGTCAAGGTTGCTGAGCATCTCCATCAATTCAATGTGGCGTATTTTGTCGAACGCTTTTGTATAATCAATAAAACATAGGTACAAGTCCTTCGTTTGTATTGCCCTTTCAGAGAGCATCCTAATCATAAATATGACATTCTTTGTTCCAGTGTCTTTGATGAACCTGCACTGTTCTTGTCCTGATTCTGCTTCTTGCTCTGTTTATCGGGATTCTGACGACCAGTTTTGTAATGTGGCACATTAAGCTGATTGTTCGGTGGAGTTCACACCTGGCTTCTTAGGCAGTGCTATGAAAATCGACTTGCTTAGGTCATCTGGTATTACACCACTATTATAAATTTTATTTATTATTTCCGTAATTTTCTCTATGCCGAATTCTTCCAGGGCTATCAGCAGCTCTGTTACAGTGCCATCTGGTCCAGCTGCTTTGTTTTTGTTCAGTTTTGTTATTGCAGCTTCCACTTCAGACTTTAATATTTCTGGTCTGTCCTCATCTTTGTGTATTATTGTTTGCTCTCACTTGTCGTTAAAAAGATCTTTTATATCGTCTTCCAATCGCCGTGTAACACTGCCACCCAGATGACTGGTTTAATCACTCGCTCGTTCGGGAACGGATCCTGTTGCCATGATGTCGGAACGGTACCAGTTATGTCGACGCTTTCGGGCCACTGTTGCTAGTTGTGATGATCTCGTCACAGAAGCTGGTCCTCAAGATGTCTTTTACAATGAACCCACTGCCCACATTGTGATTTAATCTCAGAAAGTCGCGTTGTGCAAATCCGGTAGTCGTATTTACCAGATCCAGACAGAAGACTTGTGGTTAAAATAAAATAAACACGGGCACCAAAACAAAAATTAAATAAATGAATAAGGTCGAAGATGCCCGGAATGTTACAAAGAAAGTCTTTATGAAAAAAATAATTATTAGTTACAGGAGCAGATAATACAGTTTTCGGAATGCCAGTTTACAATGAAGAGAGAGCGTTTTCAAAATATCAGAGCTTTCAATCTTCAAATAAAAATGTCTTTTCTAAGTTTCATTAAAGTAATCAGAGCTCTTCAAATTTTCATTAATGTCTTTTCACATATTTTCTATAATCAGAGCTGTCAATTATCTATGCAACTTTTAAAACAACAAAGTTCTTTTGGGTTTTTATTGGAACTTGACAAAATTTACCGAATTAGAGCAAATGAGAAAACAGAAATTTCAATTCTCCACATAATTTTAAAACAGTAACATTCTTTCGGGATTCCTATCGAAAGCATCTTATTCAACATTAACTCTTTAAGTTAATCGGCAGCAAGCTTCATTCGACATTAACTCTTTAGCCATAAGTTCTGTGGTAGGCGACCAGCCTCTGGGTCGTGGTTCCCCAGTTGGGAACCCTTTCCAGTCATTACATTTCGACTGCAATTTCAAAAACTACCCAAAATCTCTTAAATCTTCCTTTCATAGCAGTGTGAGCTTTTCATTGTTCTGTGGCGGGCGACCAGAAGTGGGTCGCGGCTCCCCAGTTGGGAACTTTTCCCCACAGTCATTACATTTCGACTGCAATTTCTGCAACTACCCAGACAACAACTGATTTCTCTCGCTGAGTCTCCAGTTTTATCACCATCCCCAATCCTCTCGGGGTATCTAGCTGACTCAAAGCTTTTGATCAATAAGATTATTTTCCACCCACATGATTTGCGGGGAGCCATGTCTCGACAAATGAAATTACATCATCTGTCTTCCGATCCTACAATCTGTTCCCAGGAACAACTGTTGAGGATCTAACCCTACCTGACCTCATCAAGTAAATCCTGATATTTTGTTATGGCTACTTACATATTACAAAATTTTAACTGGCCCAAAACAATTTGTTTCGAACACGAAAAAAAGGAATTATATTTTTCTCTTTTTTCCCAACCGTCAACCAATTTTTCTATTCCCCGGATTTTACAAGTACATGATAGTATTAAAAATAGTTTTTTCTTTCTTTTTTTTTTTTTTTTTAACATAAGCTCACATTGTGGATTACAATAAAGCACAACTAATAATACCACTAATATTAATTTCTCTCTCTCCGCTGCATTAAACCAAACAAAAAAAAATATATCAGCGGGAAATAGTGTCATAGCTGGAGTATTTCCTCTTTCTCCAATATTATCATTCCATCCCTGGATTTTATACATCCTGTTGAGGAGCAGGTTTTGTTGTCCTGTCAGTTCTCATATTTCTTTATGCATGTCTGCTTTATTAGTCCTGCTCAATCTCTACTTTTGCACATTCCTCTTCACCTGTCTGCATTTGCTTTTTATTTTCTTGTGTTGTTTCCTGTATTCCATTCCATGTCTTGGCATCATTTTCTGTCTCCTTTGCATCTTGTTGAAAATCTCTTCAGTCATCCATTTGTTTTTTTTCTTCTGCGTCTGATTTCCTTTGGGGCCATGTTGTTTGCTGATGTCACTATTGCTCCCTTTAGTGGGTCCCATTTCGAGTTTCCTTTTCCAATTTGTTCTTCGTATTTGTTTCTCATGCTGTCAGTGTATTCTTTCTGCAGGTTGAGGTCATTCACAAGTGTATTATATTGTAGTCTTGGTGCTGCACTAGGCTTCTTTATTCTCCGGAGTTTCACCCTTAGTTTACAGATGACTGGGACATGGTCACTTCTACAGTCAACGCCTGAATAGGTTTTGTATTGAACTGCCTTTCTGAATCTCCTGCTTATGGTTATGTAGTCTGTTTGGTTTTTTTGTGTCTCCTCCTTGGCTTCTCCATGTCTATAGAAGTCTTGGGTGTTCTTGAAAAACCAAATTTCAGTCAAGTTCACTATAATCACTGATGTGCAAACACCTTCAGGAAAGGTAATGAATCACACCCCCCTACACACATAGGTTGATTAGTTGAAGTTGTATCAGTAAAAAAAAAATCATTATTGCCAAAATATTTTTACAATCTGAAAATATTTGCTGGCTTTAAATAACCTACAAAAGGTCGATAAGCGGCAAAAACAAAATCAATCAAAATGAAGACAATCGTAGAGACAGGAACGTATATCATAATTTCCCACTTGAAAAAAAATTCTAACAGATCTTTTATCAGATTTCATAATTCAACAAAGAATAACCGATATAGAAAGAGTCAAAAAGATGAGTTTGAGGAAAGTTAGCATCTGAATAGAGAAAATCTAAAAAGTATGCAGACGTATGAAATTTCTTATGAACTAGTTTTGTGGCTTTAATATCACGACCAATCATATGAGACCTTAGTGCAAATGCGGGAACACTTGTGTACCTACTAATTTATTTGGTAGTGTGATATTAAACGTTCTATTTATCATGATAATACACCTCTGTCCATTCTTCAACATTTGGGCAACATTTCTGGATAAAAAGTGTATAAGTCCCTTTCTACAATTAAAATTTATTACCGAAACAGACATTTCAAATTACATATGAACAAATTTAAGGAGAATCTCAAAGATTCCAAAAGAGGATCTTACCAAAAGAGAATGTTATGGGTCAGCTGATGGGGACCCTTAAAGAAGTATTGATGGGTCAGCTGCTGAAAGAAGATTTTGCAGAATGAGAATGTCTTGGGTCAGTTGATGGGAATTTTGTAGATTGCTCTGAAAGGTGAAAAGTAGGCTGGCCTCAATATGAAACAAAGCCTCACTATGAGCATTTTAAAGATAACTAAGGTGTTGTTATGGATTGAAATTTTGAATAAGTTTTTTTTTTTTTAAATGTGAAATGACTAAATGCATTCTGGAGAGATGTCACAAAGTAAACTTAAGAGTAAGAATGTTGGAACTGAAGAATGGATTGATGGGAGTAACTTGCCAAATGCCAAAAAGCCAATAGTCAGTGCGAATTAAAGAGTCTTCAAGAATTTTTTTGAACTTCAGTTACAACACTGGAAAGAAGACAAACAACAAAAAAAAAAAAAAAAAAAAAAAAAAGAGGGAAAGAAAGAAAAATGAAAAAGAATGGCGAAGGATTTCTTTTACTTGGAATATTTTTGGTAGCAGACATAGAAACAACGTTGACAGATGAACAGAGCCTTACACTTTCTTTATTGAAAGATTCATTTTCGAGAATAAGGGCAGGGATGCGCATAAACAGTTCCTCGGATGCATTTGGTTTGCGGTTTTTTTCTCTATTTTTTTTTTAATTTTGTCCTTTTTCTCATTTCTATAATAATGTTTCATTACAATATTTTTTCTGTTTTTTAAACTTAGAAAAAAAAAGTTGGATCAGATTTAACAACGACCACATGCACGCAAAGAAATAAAAGTAACAAGACATGTTAAAATATTAATGATGGCCAGACATTATTTGCACATCCCTCTTTCATCAAAGGGTCATTTATATTATACATGATTTTAGACAAAACACCGAGATCTGAAATTTGAAGTTTACAATTAGGAAAGGGGAGAAAAAAATAAAAGAAAAAAATGGCCGAAAATATTTGAATGAGAAGCAGGGATGAGATGGGTAAAAAAAAAAAAAAAAATCCCAAAAAAACAAGAATAGCGAATGATCCATTGAAGTTCCAAACAAAGTAAATTTACCAAGTTAAAGGGGGGTAAGTAGGAGTTTACCCCTCCATATAATTTACGAGTTTAGCGGCCATTGTTATTACACCTGATCCAGATTTTCTGGAATAAAAAAAATAAATAAAAAGAACTGGGCAACAAAAACACACACGTTTATTAAAGATTTGTGTCTCTCTCCTCTTCATATCTCATGCTGTAAGAATGACAAACAATGAGAAACAGATTTTTGTATATGAAACCAAGTCTTAGTAATTTGCATGACATTCTTCAACCGTCTTTTCAACGTTGCTAATATTTCAACCTGATTCAACTCAGTCCTTTGATAGATTTCCTTTTAAATGCCGTAGGTCGCAATGAAACAAAAAAGGGCTGAGCTGAATCTCAACCATTGTGTTGCGTTGGCAGTATCATTCTTAGAATTCATTGGAGCAGAGGATATTTTGAATCACTGGAAGCATTTGTGGTCATTATTTTTAATTTCTGTTGAGTGAAAAAGTGAAAGAAATAAAGACAATCATCTATTGCAGAGTGTGGCAGAAGAACTACCTCCTACATAATGCTAAGACGTTTAACAGCAACAGTGTCGTCATCTGGTTAATATCTTAACGTTATGTGGGTGGTATTTCTGTCACACCCTGGATAATACAAACTTTTCGTTCTAATTTTGATGATACAAATTAATTTTACATAATTTTTCATTAGCCTTTTATATACGCAAATACTTCTTGAGATTAGTTTGTGTATGCATCTATGTTTGTGTCTCTGCATTATTTGGTCAACGACCCTCCTTTTTATATTTTGTTGAACATGACATACAAAAAATTTACAAATGTTTTTTTATTCAGTTTTTCATGTGTCCTTACAATAAAACTTTAGCCATTTTCAGAGTCGACTATTTTTGTAATGGTGAGGATCGGTAACGTGTTTCATTTTTTATTACCAATATTGCATTACGTGAGTGGCATTTTTGTTCTTAGTTTAGAACTAAGCAAAACCTCCACTAAAAGATAACTAGGCTGTAGCGTCCAAAAATGGCTAAAGTGAGGGGTTAAAAATATTCAGTGCAATACACACTATCATAAATTTCTTCATACACCAGTCTGCAGAAAAAAAAAATAAATAAATAAATAAAATATGCTTTGTTCAACATATTCAAGAATATGTTCAAAAGACAATTTTAAAGTCAATTTACATCTTGCCGGATTTTGATCCAACTTTAAGTCTCTATAAATTCCTTAGAAGAATTCATAATGCAAATAAACCTCTTTGTCTATAACATATTTTCCTTTGAAAGTGTTCTAATTATTGTTTTTTCTTTTTTTGGTGGAGCAAATAACATTTTTACAATTTCTATGTCAGTAATAGAAACTTTTCTAAATCAGTTTGCTGTGCATTTCAACTGAATTAAACAAGAACTATTTGTCACACTCCGTGCAAAAATTCAATTATCAGTTTTACTATCCTTTCCTCAACTGTTCATTGGCATTTGGGCTCAAACCAAACCCGATGAATACCAACATTGAGTTGTCTACCTTTAGAAACCGGTAAGATCGAGTTATCTCCCTTCCCTAACCCTAGCATAAAATGTAATCAGAAATTATAAAGGGTGCGATGGGTAAATTGTCTCCATTTCTGTATTTGATTTCTCGCTTGCGCGTTTTTATTTTGTCGACTGCACAGTATAGTAGGGTCAGTTGGGCACCATTTATGAGAAAAAAACAACACCATGACGAATTTTACCAGAAACGGTATGCTGTAGTACTTGCCATTTGTGCTGGAAGCTCCAATACGGATATTTCAGAGTGTTTGGGTGTCAACGGAAGATATATCTAGTCAACACCATGGTGTTTAGAGTGATCATTATGATGGTAACTTTATACCTCCGTTCATTATACCAGTCAGACTCAATACAGAGACCTACATTAAGTGCCTTGAGGAGGTAGAGCTGCCCTGGCTGCTGCAAGACCCTGTGTCTGGTAACAGGACTCTGCACCACACCACACAAGTAAGATAATTCAGTCATAGTTGTCAAACAATTTCGACAACCACATCACCCCTAACCCCACAGACTGCACTCCCTTGATTATTACGTGTGGGGTGCAGTTGTGCGAGAGATCAACAAAACTTTGTTTAACACCAAAGATGAACTGAAGGCAAGGATTATGGCAGCACTCACCAACCTAAATATGGAGACCGTCCAGAAGAGATGCAGGTGATTCTGAAGTCGTCTGGAGGCAGTGGCTGAAGAAAATGGCAATTTTATTGAATAAATTTACTGTTTAGTATTTCAAGGTACTTTTGTGTAATTTTGGTAAATATATGTGTTAAAATGAAATGTTAGTGCTATTTTCATTTTTGCATTATTTAGAAGATAAATTATCCACCGCACCCTGTAGATCTTGACTCTTCCAACCTCTTAAAAAAAACAAAACATTTTTTTCCTCCCCTCCCAAAATCTAATAGAGGTAGTGATTTATTTGAATTGACAAACAGTTTTCTAGTTACACAGCAAAGGAAAGAGAGGGGTGGGAAAAGCATTTGATGGTTTTCTGAAAAAGAAATCAAAGTGATGCTAAAATGAATTTGAGGAATAGGAAAATTGTTGCTGTTGTTATCACTGTGTTAATTATGGATTTTATAAGTACCAAACTGATAGCTTGATCTTGTGTGTGCGAGTAAATATATATAAATTTAATTTCAGTCTGCCATAGCTAGCCTCACCAAACAATTATATTGGATGGAAGTGTACATCTCTCTCTTACCCGTCAACTGAGCCAATTTAAAAAATGAAAAGCAGAAAAGATTAAAGTTTTATGAATCCCTGGCAATATCAAGAGCATTGTAGAATCATTTACATTGCTACTTGCCGATATCAAGAACTTCAAGGTGAAGATCAAAAGAAAACAGAGAGATGCAAATTTTTGAAGAGAAATCAAGGTGTAGAAGTTTAAATCATTATACAGGTACGCTCCACTCCAATAATTAGAACTTCTATTGTCAAAGAGAGGAGAGTATTTGTATTCTTTTAAAGTTTTTTGTTTTTTGGATTTAAATTGAGAAAAAAAATCCCTAAGATGTGTTTTAGAATGACACTTTCCTCTAGAAAGTGTCTTTATAAAATGACAACCAATTTCTGAATCAAATTGAACAGGACCTCCATACTGATAGCACATCTGTTAATTGATTATTTGAAAAGTTTGCTAAATTTAAGAGGACTTCTCAGCCATTGTGCAACTCATCTAACTGAAGATCCATCAGCTTTTATAAAAGGAAAAAAAAAAAAATCTTAATTCTTAATGGATGGCAGAAAAATATGAAAGTAGGGTCAAGAGAAAACAGTTATATATATATATATATATATATATATATATATATATATATATAAGAATCACTGAGAAAGTAATGCCTTCTATTTCACTACATTGCTCATATAGCAGTAACAAATGAACCTTCCTAATAATAATCCATATTGTTTTGCTTTACTCTAGCAAAATAGCATTTAGCATGAGTGTCTACAAATCAGAACTTTACCATTAAGTTTTCCCATGAAGAAAAAATTACATCGACTGATAGTCACAGAGTCCATACAATGTATGTGAGCACTGGTAGGAAGTGTGATAGTAATTTTTGACATTGCCAGTACAAATTATTGAAAGCACAGCATGCAGTCTCATGTTCATTTCTGGCAAAAATGCTTAACCAATGGTGTTAATGAACTCCTTGCTTAAGATATACAGGAATGTGGCTGAGTGGTTAGAACATTTACTTTCTGACCATGAGTTAAAACCTCACCAGGGTTGATTTGTCAAGGTGAGTTCTTGATGCTATCAGCTTGTGGAGTCAACCCTAGCACATATGACCATTGGAAAGTGCCTGGAAACCATGCCACAGGTTGACCCAATCCCTGCATGTAAAATTGGGTAGACAGAATTGTTTATAGATGATTGTGCTAGCATAAAGTCACAAGTCATCGTGACTGATGGCTTGAGGACTGCTCAGTATAAACCACAGGTGGACTCTATGAGTGTGGAACAATCACAAATGTGCCTAAGCAGGCTTCTGCAGCAGGGATTGGCTAAATGACCTAGCAGACTAGCATTTTTTGCATTTCTTGCCAATAAAACACATTATTTTCCCAGCAAGTGTACAAGTAGTTGTTTTTTTTTTTTATTTCTGATGACAGAACTATAAGATTACGACAGAAAAGACAATGCAGTATTATCATGCATATGCATCATTGGAGGAGACAATGATAATGAAATTATAGAGGCAAACTTTTAAACAAGAGGAATGTGATAAAGGAGAGTAATCATGAAAAAGAGCACAGGCTCTTCAGTTTGGAGTTTTTTTGGCAGGAAATATTAGAAGAGGCGAGAGTGAGTTTGGAAAAAAAATTAAAAAAAAACCATCAGTAAAACTCTCCTTGGACATGATGGAGTTGGACCATGGAAGTAAAACAGGATTGTCAAGAGCCGACCACAAATATGTCCTTAAAAAGACCTTAAAAAATATGTGATGATGATGACAGCTGGTGGGTGCTATCATTATATTCCATTAAAATGTCAATGTAGCCATCTTCAGAGAGAGGTGAAGAGAAAAAAAAAGTCTTTTTTTTTTTTAAGTTTACAGTAGAGAAGTGAAGTCAGTTTAGCAATTTAAAAAAAAAAAAAAAAAAAAATAACCAACAAAAACAGCATATCAATGTTGATTAGTTATTGATTAACATCTGAAGACAATTTGCCAAAGATGAACACTTTTAGCATGGGGTAAGTCAAGAGAGAAAACAAAAGCTAGACATTATATATATATATATATATATATATATATATATATATATCTCATGCATGTACAAGATTTTTTTTTTCTTTTTCTTTTTTTTTTTTACAAAAGACTATATTATTGAAATAATAAACAGAAGATTTTTTTTTGTTTTCATGACAAAAGTTGGGCAGTTTCATTTCACAACACCTTGAAACATTTTATTGTAAAAATGAAAGGCTGGATAAAGAGAAGCAAGTGAGGTAAGGATAATCACCAACCCAGCCATTTTCAGTTAAAAATAAATAAAAGTAACAAGAAAAAAATCAAGTCTATTTAAACACAGTGTGTAGCATTTTTTTTTTTGTTTTCATTTTTGAAAAAGGAGGATGAAAGGAAACTTGAAAGCCTTTCTGCCTTTCATTTTCAAGAAAACATCTTTTTATTTTCGTGTTTCTCAAATAACCAGTTGACATCATTTTAATTTGCAGTAAAGATTCGAGTTTTTTAATTCTCTCTTGCACAAAATTTTACAATGAATTAAATGTACAATGAATGAATAAATGAAAAATAAAAAAAGATAAAAGAAACAACAGACTATCAGTTTTCGCATTATGCTAATAAAACTACCCAACTGTCTTTTGACCTTCATCTGTTGAAAAGAAAGCTCCCTTATTATTTTTGATAACATCATTATTTTAAATATATTTAAAAAAAAAAAAAACGAAAGTGGAAATTTATGAAAATGAATTTGGACATTGGAGAATGTTTGACAATTCTATAGCTGTCGTGCTGAAATATTCCACCTGTTGTTTTAGAGAATATGTTCATTAATTCTTTCCCAGATGAACGGACCAAACACGTGCATTTGTTTACAAGTGAATCTAATTATACCAGTTGGCCAGAGGGGTACACACTACTGAATCAACCACTAATCAAATGGGAGAATTTTGAGACCATGACAACCAGGGATAGACTAATAAATTCTCAGCTAGCTTTGCAAGTCAGTTTTGGCAAGAAAAAAAAAAAAAAAAAAAGAACGTGAAGCAGGAAGAGGGTGGTAGAAAAAATTGTTCCAAATGATGGATCAGCTCTGGCAGGAGATGAAGCTCTTTTCTTTCTACAAATACTTTGTATTTTTCAGCAATTTTATTGCATTTAGTTTTCATAGAAACGACTAAAACAGATATTCAAGAGTAAAAATATCTGTACTTTAAATCTAAAATGTAAACAATGTAGAAAGGTTGTGTAGAGTGTTACAAATTGAATTTAAGTATGAGTTTCCTTAAAACTGGTAATTCAAATTCAGCCTGGGAAGGGTGAAAATGTATTGCTAATGTGGTTTTTGTAAATTTTTTTTTTTTTTTTTTTCTTTTGGTTGGTTTGGTTTCATAAGCCAAATCTTGATGTAAGAGTTCATCAAAAATCTTTCCAAACGAATATTATCAAAAATTCAAGGGTTCTTTTGCAACACGATATCTGGAAAAAAATTTTTTTGCACAATATGTACATGTAGTTTTAAATAAACTCAAAAGGTCATCAAGTATGAATAATGTGCCCAAGTAACATGTAAAGAAAACAGAAAGAGGAAGGATGGTAAGGAAGATTACAGCCATAACGTTTTTCTTTTTTTTTTTTTAAATGATGTGCCATATTAGTAACCCTAAAGCAGACCCCATAGGAAGCCAAAAATTATTAAAATATTTCAAACTGAATAATATTAACAAGCTGACCATAGCAAAATTTTGAGGATAAATTAAAAAATACAGCATAACAAAACAGATTTTGAACAGAGCGAATATTTAAAAATTCACAATTGTCAAATATGCAAAAGTGATTTGGGAGGAAAGGGAATTTGAATTTCTATCAACAGAGCCGGTTTCAAACATTTATGTTATTTTATAAAAGGTGCATTTGATAATTGAAATTTAAAAAAAAAAGAAAGATAAAAATCGTTTCTAAGTTTTACAGCATGATTAGCCTAAAAATGAGAAAAATATAATGACCTTTACATTTGGTTAAGTGTTTCTAACCAAAAATTATTAGTTGAAGAGTTTTCCAAAATTAAGTGTGTTGAACTGATATCAATTATAACTAAAAATGTCAAGAACATAACAGATCATTGAAAGACTATGTAAAACTACTGACAATACAAGAATTGTGTGTGTGTGTGTGGGGGGGGCAGTTGTTGGTTTTGAGAAACTTTGGATCTGTACCTAAAGAATTATGCCTCTGCTTGCTGAAGGTGATACAACATTTGTTATGGCCTGTGCAGCCATAACAGATGGTGTATCTCCTTCAGCAGGATGGGCAGCGTCAGTTGCAATGAATGCATGGGAAGGTGCTCTCCCTGATATCACTGTGTTGTCTTCTTTCCTTTGAGAATGCTTTATCCCAGCGACACCCTTTGTCTCTTCTCTCCTCATTCCAGCCTTCAGTGTAAATTGCATCTTCAGCGCATGTTTTTTTGATAAAGTCTTCGCACCTCTCGATGTCCCTTTTGCAGATGTCTTTGAAGTAAAGTGACGGCACGGGTGAGAACTATGGTCGGCCCAATTGTTCCCCAAAATGTGTCTCAGTCAGACAGTGAAGATGAAAGGCGATGATGCATCTCCCCTCTCTGAAGTAGAAACTCCATATTTTGCTGCCATAGATGACAATGCATGTTCTATAGACTGATGTTTGCTGTCACCTTTCTATTTATGCAAACTCTTGGGGTCAGCCTGATGAACGTGGTGAAAGCTTGTCTGTTGAAAATGGAAGCAGATGATTTGAGCATTTCATACCATTTCCCAAATTGATCTTCTAATAGTTAACAATGTTCCTGTTTTCCCTCCAGAGGCATGCGTAAAGATGGAGTGAGAAGGGCCATGATGATGACCTAGGCATTCATAGTTGCGATAAGAATTATCTTTAACTAACAACCAAACAAAAAAAAAAAAAAAAAAAAAAGATCAACACTATTTACCAAGATAAACCTTTCCAAAACAGAAACTCTATGATTTGGAATTGGTATAAAAGCCGTGATGGTACTTACCTTGAATCTATGATAAAAATCCAGGATGTGGAATTAGTAAATACTAAACACTTCAAAGACGTTGGTGGATGGACCATTTTTAACAAACTTAGTATAAAAAATTAAAAACAGAATAGGTTTTGCTGGAAGATTATTTTGCGTATGTTGTTACAAAACCAAACTGCTTAATCTAAACACTAAAGCATATTCCTAAATAGTCTCCTCAGATCAAGACTTTCATCTGAATGTCCTCCATGGCACCAAACTAGTTCAGAAATATTTAAACTGTCAGCTATTCACCACTAATTTCTCAGATTGAGAGTTCAAAATAGCTTTTAGGTGAATGAAGTGTGCAGGTGTCAGTGAAGCTCATCATTGTGCCAAATAAACTAAATTACATTACATGAGGGACTTTCAACAGCAGAAACATTTAAACTGGATAACACATATAAGAGAAAATGACATAAACAAGATGGTTCACAATTTTGAACAAAAGTTTAGGAAGGAAGCCCCCATCAATACTAGAAAGAGCAATAACAGTTACTGGACTTAAGAAACCTATTTTGTTGAAAACTGATTTTAAAGATTTTAAAAATTTCAATTGACAGCATCACTGGCTGCTTGGTCAAAGACTATAAAACGTTACCTTACGAGGAAACGGCTAATATATATGATTGAAATTTGGCTGAGAATTAAACAGCATGGTAAAATATCAAAGAGAATTTGAAAAAAACTTTTATTTTGGCATGTCTCACTGATCAGACAGCATTGGTAGAAAAATGAATTTTATTCCAACTAAATCTACATTGGCAAGACTAATATACATGTTAGTCATGAATGGTGGATTATTTTTTTCAATTTAACAATATATATATTTTTTAAATTATATTTTACTACTTTTAACTCAGTTTTTATTTATATATTCACTTTTCTTAATTTCTTGCATCCCACATTATTTCATAAGAACAGGTGATAGACTAACAAAAGAAGTATTTACTATATATATAAAACAAAGAACAAATCAGAAATGTTTATCTAACATGTTTTCATTTTATTAAAGCTTCATTAGAGAATCTAATTTGATAAAAGTGAAACATGTTAGATTGATAAACATTTCCTATTTGTTCTGTTCAACTTATATTTGACCCCATCTTGTGTGTGTGTGTGTGCGCATGTGTTTAGCATGAAACAGTTTGTCGCCTGTTGACAAACTGTTTCATGCTAAATACAATCGTCAGGCCTGACAACTGTGTTTAGCATGAAACAGACTGTTGAGTCTGGATGGTGACTTCAATGTTCATTTTTATTTTACAAATGCTTTTTTTTCTGATATTGAGCACTTTAGCCCATAAATATAGTATGCCTTAAAACTATACCTTATCGTGTGTGTGTGTGTATATGCGCATAAAGTTTACCAAGGCTTGGATTTGCAATGAAAAAGATTTAGGAGGATTTTCAATGATTGTTACAGATTCTTTAGCATCTACGATAGGCTAAGTGAGACATTTTTAGTAAAGATCCTTGTGTATCAGGTTTTCTGTTCTGTTTTCCTTCTTCTCTATAAATAAAACAAACATATGAAATTATCCATAGCCTACATTATGTAAAGAAGATTAAATGCTTGATTTCTTAAATAGTTTGTTAATAATAAGTGACTGAAAGACAATGTAGAGACAGAGTAGAATAAATTCTTTAAAAAAAAAAAGATTCACACTTCATAGTTAGTTTTTTTACATTATGCTGATAAAACACAGTCAGTTAAGTGCCATACGTGAAACACGCTTGGGCGATCATGTCTCTTTCGAGACATGACCGACTGGGCAGAAGATTATCCCGCAGTAGTTTGCCATTGCTTTCTGCGGTAGACTGGTTGCCGACCAAGGCTATAGAACCCAATCTGTCCTGTTATTTAACCCATAACTGGAAGGAAGAGACGGATTAATACCTTCCCCAAGGGTATTTGCGCGTAAGTGAATGCAATGAATTCAACTGGAATTCGAACTCGGTTCCCCGATTTCTCGTTCCGAGCCGATATCCACTGGACCACAACGCACATCCGATAAAACACAACATGAAGATAATACGAGAAAGATGATGATGATGATGATGCTGCTTCAATTAAGAAATTTACAATTATATCAACATTTCTTATTGTACAAAATTATTGATAGTTTTTCTGAAAAAGGAAAGGAATTTTAGACCAGCCCAGATGATTAAAGAAAAAAGAAAAAAAAAGTTGGTCAACTGTTAATATTAAGTGGTCAATAATAGAATGAAATATTGTGTAATAATTCTGGTTTTATAAAAGGAGTCAAAGGGTAACCCGTTTATTAAGGAAAACAATTTTTTTCTTTTCTTTCTTCCAGTCTATATATGCGCAACAGGGAAGACTGAATGAGCGTGTGTGTATTTTCTGACAACTGATTTAGACAAATAGAAAAGATTAGGGGTATTTGCACAAATCCCAGTTGTTTTCGAACCATAATAATAATATTAATTACTACTTCCCTTGCATAATAGTTGTTATATTTGCATTCACACTTTAGTCACTTCATCTAACAACCATTATGGGATCACAGAAGTTATATTATAATGTAAAGATTAATCAAAGTAAAACAAAAAACATGTCATTTGCCAATGAAAACTCAACACAAAGAAGGAATTAAAAAAGAAAGAAAAAAGTGATATTTCGTACTAAACAAAATTAAATCATGGGGAGGGGAAGAACAACTAAAAATGAGAAAATAATTCTTTATTACGAAAATTAAATAAATGAAAAATATCCCACACTCAAACACACCTAAAATGGATTTAGCATTGGAAGGATTAAAATAAAATTGCCTCCTCTCCTCTTTATACCACTGCCACCACGTTTAAGGAATCAATATTGTGTTTTGTTTTAGAGATGTACATTGAAAAGTTAATTTTGCCAAAGTTCTACAAATAAAGAGAAAGGCTTTCTTTTAAGGTGGGGGAGGGGTGCATAAAATTGTAAAAAAAAATTCCCTTTGATCTTGTATCAAACTGGTGGGAGAGAGATTTTTTTCTTCTGTACTTTCATATCTGTTTAATAGCCTTGATATATGTCTACAAGAAAAGGGGGAAAATATTGATAAAAATTACTGAAGGTCGTTAACTAAGATTTTAAACTAGCAAAAATATGAAAAAAATAAAATAAACAAACTATGATGGAGAGGTAGAGAAAAATAAAGAGAGAAGCCGACAAACTAACAGAAAACAGAATGAGGCATATTTTGTACAGAAATGCACATTATATATATATATATATATATATATATATATATATGAAAAAAGATAAAAGGAAAATTTATCTTAGCCAATACATTTCATCTCCTGATGGACTTTATCAAGGAAAATCAGTGGACAAAATGCGTTGGCTAAGTTTTCCTTTTGTCTTTATTCATATTGTCATATATATATATGCGCACATACAATTTTTATAAACAGTCAGATACTGCAGATTTTACAAGTACACAAATGCATTTATTTAATAAGCATTAAATGATTGAGACTGACCAACATTACTAGATGACTGCACAAAAGCTGAAATTCATAACAATTACATTTTATCTGAATCCGCAATTCAAAGAACTAGTGTCATTACCAGATAAGGATCACCAATTTGCAGTACAAGGAGGACAAACAGGAGTAACAGATTGTTATACTCCTATAAATAAACAAATAGAGTGCCTGCAGTGGTGGTTTGGAAGGTCTCGCTGCATGGACTTTTAGGCTTACAAGTGGCAGTCATACCTTTTTTTTTTTTTTTGGAATAATTTAGTTCACTGCACTTAACAAGTGTTTACAGTTAAATTAAATGAAACAATTGATTTTGTATAAAGTTGACTGAAATTAACAACTGAAGTTTATCATTCTTGACACCTAATTCATTTTATTCTGGGGAGGAAGCATGAATTTTTTTGTTTTCCATGACACAATGGGGTAGAAAAGATGAAACTAGGATCTATTATTTATGCCACCCAACCCAAGACACTTTAGTCATTATTTTATACTAAAATAATATTGATAGTTACAAATGTTTATTTCATTAGAAACTGAGGATTTTACAAGTGAACACATGTACTCTTTCTACAGTGGGCATGGAAGTGGAAAGACTTGTCTAAGGCTTAACAAATGTAGTAATGGTGGTTGTGGTAACAGCAGCACAAGTCTCTTTGATTTCTCTCCGTGACCCTTTTTTTTTTTTTTTTTACACATTATTGTAAAGAAAAATAAGAAATCTATTTATCATTAATCGTCAATCCTACAAAAAGGAAAATAAACAGTAACATAAAAACAAAAATTAAAAGAAAAATATTTTTAAATAAAGAAACAAAAAAGTAAAACGCAAAGAGAAAAAAAAAAAAACGAAACAAAACACAGAGACACAAAAAAATTTACTGAAAAATGTTTCTGTTTCCTAATATTTTTTAAAAATTCTTTTGTTGTCTGTTCTTTATTTTTGTGTCTTTAAAGTTGTTTTTTCTTCTTCTTTATTTTATAGGTGGTGAAAAGGAAAGAGGGGAAACTTATAATGATGTGGGATTGAGTAAGTAGGTAGATAGATTCTTAGGTGCCTGTTGTTGTGTTGCGAGGGGTGGGGCAGAAGGGGACGGCGGGGAATGGTGGGGATATTAGATCTGATTTGGGTTCAGGATCGAGTTGAGAACGGGGAAGAGAGAGGGGTTGGGTCAGTTAATCCACGGGATAAGTCGAGTTGGCCGTGGATCGCTGAGTGGCATTGCTTGAAGGACTTGGTCAAGAAGCTGCAGAGGCCGGTGGAGTTGGACTTCAATCCAGCAAGGTGTCTCTTTGATGCTACCCCTCGGGTAGTCTGGCCCCCAACCTTTCACAAAACTCAACCTCAGGATACATAAACGTCGGAGGTCGTCCACACCAATACCAGCAACTGCAGATAGGCCTGTGAAAAAAAAAAGAAAAAAGACATGCCAGTTTCTAACCCCAGCAGAAAAGTTATCTTAAGAAAACAAGAGAGAAGGGAGGTAATCGATGTCCTAAATAAGACGGTAGAAGAAGAAAGAGTAACATTTAATATGATGCCATAGCAAAACAATCATGGAGGGAAATGAAACTAATATTGAAGAAAGCCATTTTTAAAACATTTGATATTATTAAGAAACGCCTTGCGTTTATAGTAATCAAAATTTGGTAAAAGACGGAGTTGATCATAAAGAGTAATTTTTTTCAGATATTCATTTCAATGACGTCATGATTTGAAAATTCACTCGTAATAGACCAAATTTCTTTCTCTATAAATTGTTTCTTTAAATAAACTTTTCAGCAATTAAAAAATTAAAAATCTTAACAGAATGCTATTTTATTTTTAATTTCCAAACTGCCATAACAGATCGAAAGTTCCAGAAAAAGCAGAAACAAACAAAATTCACTCTAAATACGACACAGATATTTGATTCTTTTTGTATCAATCAAACACTAAAATCTTCAAATGTTTTTCAGAGAAAATGATTTTCAAGAGGAATTCTTATCAAATATAAAATTTTTCCAAAAATAAGACAAGTGAAAATATTTAGAAATAAAGAACTACAGTTAACTTTTTAAACTCTTAGGAATTCATATTAAGCTACAGGTGCAGACAAATTTTTTAAAATCTTTTTTCTCTATAATGATGACTAGCATCATAGCCCGGCATTGCCCCTGCAACTCAGAAGATTTTAGTAGTACGAGAAGATGCCACTTTTTATTTTACATATTTTGTTTTCGTTTTAAAAAAGTTTTTTTTTTTTAAATATTTTTGTTTTAAAATTATGGGGAGAAATATTCACATTTTTTTGTTGACCAAATGAATTTTTAAAACGTTGGAATAAAAATTAAATATAAAGGCTCATTTTTTTTTAATAAAAAAATATTTTAGTCACATTTGACACATGTGATTTGATTTCTGTGATGTAATCTAGCAACCATCTTAGATATTAGATGTTTAACAGAGCAAATGTAAACACTCGGCTCCATTGGCTTAAAAGTGCGAAAGGGAAAACTGCTGAACTTAAACTCAAAAAGTATGTGTCGACCTGGCTTCCCTGTAGATATGTGTCCCTAGAAAGTTTGAATGGCGAAGCTTGAAAATGTAAACATGTATAGGGAACAGTCACACACAGACTCACAGATTACCTTTTATATATATAGAGATTTTAAATTGACCCCCACCACATCCCTGACAGATGATTTACTATCACATTGTCTTAAATAAAATTCAAGGAATAAACACTATAGGTTTCTGTTTTCACACCTAGTCCATAAAGGTGAGAATATATTGAATGTAAATTAATACTTATAAGAAGTTTTATTTGATTCTTAAAACAAGCATTTAACTTTGACTTCACTACATATGAAAAATTGAATCTAATTTTTGAGTATTATTTTAAAATATTTCACAATTCATTTGAAAAAAAAAAAAAAAATCTCAAACACATTGAAAATAAATTACATTTAACAAAGCAATATAGAAGATATTTATGTAATGTATAATTTGGGTAAGAGTTACCTCCCTTATCCAGAATTCCTAAAATCAAAAGTAAAAAAAAAAGTAAAGAAGTAAAAAAACCATCAATGATAAATAATTATAGCAGATATCAGAGAAAAAACAATCCTCATCTTTAGTGTCTAGGGGGAGAGCTACGGGATGAGAGGCAGGTTTTCACTGGCAAAACTATCATAAGTAATACTACAGAGTTATGAAAAAAAAAATGAGAAGGAATATATATTTATTATTATTACTCAAAGATTTTTACTTTTAAGGTTTTTTTTTTTAAAAACTTTGACTAATGAATTTAAGTCATTAATATTTTAAACTAAAAAATGACAATCCATAAAATTAGTAAAATCCTCATCTAAACTTATTTATAAATGGAACTTTGTGTGTGTGTGTCCGTTACCTATAGACTCCGAAATGGCTGAACCGATTTTCTTGAAAATTTACACAGTTGTACTATAAGCATCTGTGAGTGTTCTTAGCTAGGTTTTGTGTCGAGGTACCCCCGATAAATATTGAAAATCGATAATCGAAAAAATCAGGTTATAGAAGGAGTGGTCCAATTTTAATCAAATTTGATACACTGATAGACAAAGACATAAGAAACGATATTCAGAAGTTTCAAGGTTGCAGTTCTTACAATAGTGCAGAAAATCGATTATATATATATATATATATATATATATATAAAAGGCAAGATGTTTGTATGTGTGTGTCTGTTTATCTGTCTGTATGTCCTTTATACAAATCCACAATTTTTATCCGATTCTCACCCAACTTCACACAAATATTCTTTAGGCTGAGTCTGAGTTCCAGGACAATGCCGGGCTATACTGCTAGTTGTTACCTAAAATTCTGTTGAGTAACTAAATTTCTAAACATTGCAGCCTGTGAATAATTTTGAGAATTTAAAACAACTCCAAAAATCAGAAGCTAAACAACTTGAATTCCTCACAATAAAACCAGCCTGATAACAAAATAAAATAAGAAATGTGACTTTAAAGATAATTTTTCTAACAACTTCTTTGATAGATTAAACAAGTCCACCACTGACTAATTCCAACAGTTTCTCTGCTTGAAAATTTATTGATAATCCATTCTATCAAACTATAACAACCACAATCCATGTCTAAGCGAACAGAAATACAGATCCATCTTAAATTCACACGATTATACAGGTTATAAAATAGCAATAAAAACATCCTACTATCTGCATGGGGAAGAGGTGGGCATGACATAGAATTTGGGAAAATGAGATTATAATTTTTTAAAAAAATTAGTTCTGGAAAAAGTAGTAAAAAAAAAAAAAAAAAAAAAAATTAAATTTTTTTAAATGCACCAATTTACCTTCTAAAGTTAAATAAGACATTAAAAGGCATCTTTTTTAATCCAGTTCTTGGGTTAAAAAAAAAAATCCAAACAATAATATCAAAAAGTATTCTTTAAATTGTTTCCTTAAATATCATGTTTCCTATTTCATTGGCTAAACTTAAGATAGTGCTTACAAACAACAGAAAGTTAAGTAAGAAATTTCTTCTTTAAAATCTTTAAAAAGTATGTTTGTAAAGCAAACAGTCACATGATGGGAGGAGGATGAGAAAGAGAGAAAGTAAGAAATTTTTATTACACAGATATTTTTCCTTTAACTGTAATTCTATTTTCATGTGAAATTATTTAATTAAACAAGCTTCAGAAACACAGATCATATTTTAGTGCAGTGTTGATTATATATATATATATATATATATATATATAAAGAGCACGATGGACAAATTGTCACCTAAATTATGCAAAACTGAAAATACCTCTGATATTTCATTTTAACAAAAATATTTACCAAAATTACACAAAAATATTTTGAAATACAAAAATTATTCAATAAAATCACCATTGGCTTCAACCATGGCCTCCAGACAACTTTAGAATCTCTTGCAACTCTTTTGAACAGTCCTTTTGTATAAGTTGAATCCTGCTATAACTCCTGCCTTCAGTTCATCTTTGGTATTACAAGGAGTTTTGTTGGTCTCTCACCCAACTGCAGCCTACACATAATAATTAAGGAGGTTGCAGTCTGGGGAGTTAGGTGGCCTGATATAAGGGCTGATGTGGTCACGTGGCAACCACGACTGGGTTCTGCTGCTTGTGTGGTGTGGTGCAGAGTCCTGTTGCCAGACATTGGGTCTTGCAGCAGTTACTCTCCTGACCCAGACCAGTACTACCTCCTCAAGGTACTCCTCCATGTTGAGCCTGAGGTCATGTGGTAAGATGAATGGAAGCATGATTACTGACCACTCCAAAAGCTTTTGTAATCACCATTAGACTCATCCAACTCTTTCCAAATCCTCTGCACTGTTTTCAGATTGACACCCAAACAATCTGAAATGTTCATATTGGAAGCTTCTGGCACCAATGCCAAGCAGTACAGCATGACATTTCCAAATTTCTGGCAAAGGGAATTGTGCCATGGTGTTTTTTTTTTTTTCTTACAGATGGTATCAATCTGGTCCTATTATACTGTACAGTGGACACGATCAAAAACAATGCAAAATTAAAAATATACAATGGCGACAATTTATCCAACGCACCGCATGTTTATATATATATATATATATATATATATATATATATATATATATATAGAAATAAAAATCAAATTCTCCAAGAAAGAAACACTATTCTTGAAATAAATCCATTGAGATTTTCTTTTGGGTAGGAGGGAAGGAAATGTGGAATTGCTATAAAGGCTATATCTTCAATTTCAATTTCAGGGGGTGGTATTTTTTTTGTTTATGATTTACTTACCTACAGCAGGGGCAATCCCACCTACAGATGCCGGTCCTGGCACATTACCTGCAACGGCTGCAGCTTGGGCTGCAGCAGCAGCTTGTGCAGTTGCAGCTTGCTGCTGCATCTGACAATGGCACTGTCTTATGTCAAATACCTGAAGAGAAACACGAGAAGTGAAAGTAGAATAGAAACGACAACACAGAGAAAACATTTATAAAAGTGAAATTAAATTGAAGGAAGATTTTATATTTATTTAACCAAAATGATCATGTTCAATCAGTTTGTTAGGGATGTCTCACTTAATACATTTGACAAACGTCACCAGCCCCCTAATACATCTGCTAATGTTGCCCCTATTAATATGTTGACACCCCATACACTTGCCAAAGATTACCTCCTTGAAATTTACTAAAGTTGCCTGAGTTAGATTTGACAAGGTTACCTCTTTTATATTTGCCATGGTTGCCTGTATTAAGTTTGCCTCTCTTAAACTTGCCAATAATTTTGAAAGTTGATTGACAGTTTTCCAAAGTTGCTCCAGTTAAATAGTTTACCATTGGTTTTGCCAAAGTTGTCTCTTGTAAATTGGTTACTGTTGAATTTGCAAAGGTTGTTCCCTGTTTTAAGTTACCTCGTTAAGTTGCTGAAGTTTGCAAATGAAAAATGCTGTTTATGAAAGTTGTCCCTCTTGAATTTGCTAAAAATGTCCCGTCCTTAAAGTTTTCTAAAATTTTCTTCATTAAGATGACAAAGATTGCTTATGGGAGCAACTTTAGTAAATTTAACAATAGGAAATTGTGACAAATTTATCAGACAACTTTGGTTGGTTGGTTGGGTTTTATGTCATATCAACCTTTGTGGGTCATTTAATGCCAAAACATTTGTTGTATCACATCTTTTTTGGTCAATTGTTCCAAGATTATTTCTTTGACACATTCGTTGGATCAAATCATTTTTTCTTAAATTATCCATTGGTTTCGGTCAAGTTACTTTAAAACATTCATTGCATTAAATCTTACTCTTTTGCATCATACATATCTTTGGGTTTGGTTAGTGCTATATTTTCTTGTATTGATTTACTTTTTTCAGAAAGGCTATAATAGTATTGGGGTTTGTTTTTGCAAATAGTTCTTTCAGACTGTTGGCATTGTAGTAAGTCTGGCAGGCATGGGAAAGATTGCCACAATCCAATAGGAAGTGCTTCACAGTATAGGACTCCTCCTGGCATGCTGCACATACCGGATGGTCCTCTCTTTCCAACAGGAAGGAATGGGTCAAGTGTGTGTGTGTCCTATATGAATACAGGATGTAACCACTTCTTCCTTGCGTGATTTTCTGATTCCCGGTGTCCATTCTTTAAGTAGCGACTTAATCTTAAACAGTTTATTATTTTGGCAAGTGTTCCATGTCTCTTGCCATCTTTTTATAATGAACTTGTTAATTAATGATTTAAAGTCTGTATATGGAATTTTCGTATTACCTTTGTCAAGGTTTAAGGAGTTCTTGGCTGCCGAGTCAGCCTTTTCATTTCCATGAAGTCCACAATGACTGAGGACCCAACAAAACATGATGCTTTTATTTCGAGAAATATCGTCAATTCTTTGAAGTAGTTTGGTGATTAAAGAGTTATTGATGTTTTGGTTCTTTATAGACTAACGCTGATAAGGAGTCTGAGATTATAAAAAATTGATCATACTTGTGTTCAGTTATAAGATCTAGTGCCAAATCTAAGGCTGTGGCTTTGGCACTAAATATTGAAGAGTGGTCAGGTAGTGTTTTCTGAAGGGTGGTTTTGTTGTAGACTATTCCACAACCTGTTTTATTGTCATCTTTGGAGCCGTCTGTGTAAATATGCAGATGGTTAGGGTATTTTTCCTGAATTTGGTAAAATTTCTCTTGATAAGTTATAGGATGGGTTTGATTTTTTGAGAGCTTGTTTAGATCAAGTATAACCGAAGGCTGCTTGAGTAGCCAGGGTGGTGAGGTTAGTTGGATGGTTTCTTCTATATTGGAGATTTGGATCTCTGCGACTTCAAGCTATGTTTTTCATGCGGAGTTCAAAGGGTTTTATAGCCTTTCCTTTTAGTCCAAATAAATCTTGATATTTGGGATGGAAAATGCAGTTGTAAGCTGGATTTGTTGGTTGAGATTTAATTTTATTGTAGTCATGTAGTTTTATTTTTTGGAATCGAAGTGATAGTGGTAGTTCATGGGCTTCGTCCTTCATGGTGAATTGAATTAAATGATTTCAAGCAGCTCCATAAATGTGACATCCATAGTCAAGTTTGGATCGAGTTAGTGCACTATATAGAGCTTTAATAGAGTTTGTTGATCAGTTTCCCAGTCTTTGTGGGCACAAGAAGGAGTTTTAAGGTTTTACAGCATTTCTCCAATAGTACTTGTATACGTTTAATAAAGTTAAGTTTTTGTTTTGGAAATCCTAAAGCCGTTTGTAATGGCCCATCTATTAATTTTGTTAATTCCTTATTGCAATTGACGTTCTGCTGTATGCATGTATCAGGATTTGGGAGTGATACAAAAGTCATCGACATACAGATAATTGTCTACTCCGGGGTTCAAACAATTTGGAATGCTGTTTATTTTTATGTTGAAGAGAGTTGCCGATACAATACTCCCCTGAGATACGCCCTATTTTTTTGTTTTTGTATTTCTGATAGGGTTGAGCCGATTCGGACTCTAAATTTTCTGTCTGAAAGAAAGGATTTGATAAATATCAGGAGTCTGCCTTTCAGTCCCATATCGCATAAGTCCTTCATGATACCATGCTTCTATGTAGTCTCATAGGCCTTTTCCAAATAAAAAAAATACTGCTAGAAGGTGCTGTTTTTGGGTGTTAGCCTCCCTTATGGAAGTTTCTAATCTGACTATATGATCCATTGTGGGTCTTTGCTTTTGGAAGCCGCATTGTGGGTTGGAGAGCAAGTTATTCGATTCTAGGTACCAGACTAGTCTTTTGTTCCCCATACGCTCCTAGGCAGCTGGTGAGTGCTATTGGGCGATAGTTTGTTGGATGTAGCTTGTTTTTTCCTGGCTTGTGAATGGGAATGATGGTAGCCATTTTCCATGACCCAGGGACTTTACTGCTTTCCCAGATGTGGTTGAAAGCATTTAGTGAATTTATAGGTAGTTGTTTGAGAAATTCATGGTGGATCTCATCTGGTTCAGTTGAAGTATTATGTGCTTTTTTAATGGCTTCTTTTAATTCTGATAGTGTAAAGAGTTTATTATAGTCCTCTAAGTTGTTTGAGTTGAAATTTAATTTTTGTTTTTCGGTTTTTAATTTGACTTTATAAAGTTCGGTTTTTGTGTGATCAGGAGTTGAGAAAGTCTCAGCCAGTGAATCCGCAATATTCTTTATACTTATGACCTCGTTTTTGTTCTTAATAAGGTGACTGATTGTAGTAGTCTGATTTTTCCCCGCCAATTTTTCTGACCATTTTCCATACGGTAGAAGTTTTAGTTGAAGATTTTATTTTACTTACGTAGCTTTGCCAACTGTTTTTATTTTTTGGCCAATTTGATTATTTTTCTAGTCTTTGCTCTAAGCGATTTAAACGTGATGAGGTTAGCAGTAGAAGGATTATTTTTTTAATTTTCAAAGAGTAGCATTTCCTAAGCGGATTACTGTTTTACATTCATTGTTGTACCAGAGTAAGTTACGTCTGTTACGAGTAGACATTTTGGGGATTGTTTTGTTTGCTATTGTAATTAGGGTTTCTGAGAAGTGTTTTATAGGATCTGGGTTATTTGGATTATAGATCAATCTCGAGTTATATAGCTCTTTGAACTGATGCCAATCAGCTTTGTTTATTTTTCAATATGGGTGGTTGTCATTGTCTTTACTAGGTTGTGTGATCTTAATTATGATCGGGAAGTGGTCACTGCCACAGGGATCATCATGAACTTACCATGTATAATCAATATAGCTTGTAGGATCCTTTAGAGTGATATCGATGGCTGAGTGGGTTCCTGTATATGAATCTTTTTGAGTAGAGGATTTATCATTTAGTATGCAAAGATTAGTGTTGTTGATGATTTCTTCTAGTTCCTTGCCTTTTTTATTAGATTTTTGACATCCCCATATAGTGTTGTAGCTGTTAAAGTCCCCTACTATTAAATAGGGTTTGGGAATTTGTTTTATTAGTTTATTTAGCTTAATATCATTGATAGTTTCATGGGGAGGAATGTATATTGAACAAATGATTATTGTTTCGAGTAATACTGCTTTAACAACAATTACTTGAAAATTGCTGGTTATAATTATTTGTTGTTGGGGAACAACGTTCCTAATTAGGATTGATACAACGCCAGATGCTCTATGTCCATCAGTGTGGATGTAGTTGTATGTTGTGTAGTTTTTTTTTATGTTTAGTTGATTGTTGTCTTTAAGGAAGGTTTTTTGTAGACATATGATTTTAGGTTTGTATTTGTCCAGGAGGATTAATAATTCTTCATAATTAGATCTTATTCCTCTGCAATTCCACTGAAGTATCATTTTATTTACTAATTTTGTTGGGTAGGTTGGGTTTTATTTTCTCTATATTTGTTTGAATTATTTGGTTCTTCTGTTTCCATTTTTTCTATTTGACTGTTTTTGGTGTTTGATTTATCTCTGCTTCCAGAGGCTGAACGAGACCGTCTTATATTTTTAGATGAGTTGATTTTTTGTGGAGATATTTTTTCATTTCTTGGTTTTGTTTGTTCAGTACTCATCTTAGTCGCTTCTTTGTTTTTGGATTTATTGACATTTTTGTTTTTTTTGTTGTTGGAGTTTGGGATATCCACTCCATTGTGATGCGATTGTTCCTCAGTGTCGTCTTTTTTAACACCTGGAAACTGTTCGTAAGGAGGGTTTGTGAATTTATTTGAGTATTTTGGATTGTTAAGTTGGCATCTGATTATTTCTACTTCGTTTTGTAGATTCACTTTCTTTAAGTGAAACCCTGGGTTCAGGGTTATTAGGTTTTAAGATGGAGTTTTTTTGATTTTTGGAGGATTTGTTCTGTACAGCAATTGCATTTTTGAGGGGATATTTGGCTTTGCGATTATGTAGTTGATTTTAGGATTTCATTTCCTTTATTGATTTTTTCGATATTCTGAGAATGAGTTATCTGTAAGGATTTTTGAAAGTTTATCAGTTCATTTGGATCTAAGTGGATTAGCTTTTCTATTAGGTCATTGTATTTATCGAGAATTTGGGGGATGTTTGGGTTAGCTTTTTCAACCATTTTTGCATAAGTTTGGTTTTCCATGTAGTTTCCTACTATTCTTTTTGCTTCTGCAAAAAGAGATATCTCTTTGGTATTTTATTAAGATTTCTTTTTCTTTTTTTCCATCTTTTACAGGATTTAGAAAAGGCTGGATGTTTTCCTGAGCAGTTTGGACATTTAATTTCTTCATAACAAACATCTATATTGTGGTCTTCCTCTTTCGATCCACATTTAGGACATGTAGATCTCCCTCTTGTGGTACAGTGGATATCAGCTCGGAACGAGAAACTGGGGAGCCGAGTTCGAATTCCAGTTGAATCCATTGTATTCACTTACGTGCAAATACCCTTGGGAAAGGTATTAATCCCTCTCTTCCTTCCAGTTATGGGTTAAATAACAGGACAGATTGGGTTCTATAGCCTTGGTCGGCAACCAGTCTACCGGAGAAAGCAATGGCAACCTACTGCTGGATAATCTTCTGCCCAGTCAGTCATGTCTCTTTCGAGACATGATCGCCCAAGCGTGTATTATGTATGTCACTTAACTGACTGACTGAGATCTCCCTCTGCATTTGTCTCTGTGGTGGCCTAACTTTTGGCATCTGAAACATCTTAATGGGGATGGAATATAGACCTCTACAGGTTCCACATTATAGCCGATTTTGATTTTTGAGGGGATCTTTGGTGTATTAAATGTGAGAATATATGAATTAGTTGGGATTTTTTCATTATTTTTTTTAAAAGATTCTTTGGAATTCTATAACCCCTTGGTTGCTCAGTTCATTTAGTATCTCCTCTGGTGAGGCAAGAGATAGTTCTCTGCTTCTAATTTTACCTTTGGATTGGTTTAATCTGGGGGGGAGGGGGTCACTTTGACCTTAATATCATGGAAACTTGATATTTTCTTTAGTTTTTCACTTTGGTATTTTTGGTCTATTTCTATCATCAAGTTACCATCTCTAATTTTCTTAACATTTTTTGGTTTGATAAAGTTGGATAGGACCTTTTCTATCAGGAAAAGTGATAGTTTGGACATTGACTTATCTCTTATTGCTTCTATAACAGAATCGAGGAAAGTTCATATCAATTTCTGAGTCATTTTCATTTACTACGTCAGAGAGAGTGTGTTTGGGTTTTTTATTTTGGTTTGACATAAGTTTTATTTTTTTTTTGTTTTCACTGCCAGTGCTCTCCACCCACCTCGGAGCCCATTGTTAAGACCTGGTAAGGGGGAATCCCAATCGCCTTGTCAGGTCAGAGCTACACTGAGCAGTAGACTCGATCATGTGTGTCTCCCAGAGCATCTGTTACAGTATTTGATGCACAACCCAAAACTTATGTGAACAAATAACTTTGTTTACAATCAGGTCTGGTTTTATGACCTTCACATGTCGATTGACCCTCATCCAACGCCTTCTAATGTCTACTCCATGTTTGAGATGTTAAAATCTTGTTTATTTTCCTTTCCTTATGAGGGATGTAGTTTCTGTTTTGGCTTTTTGTCTTTTAATTATATATCAGGCTTTATTTCAGAGGAAATTCGTTTGATAGTAGACGTTAGGGCTTGATCTGACAAGCCGATCGATTGGATCGGGTCTCTCCAAAGTAGTGTGTTTCAGGAACCTGATCTCTTTGTACCCTGGTCATGACCTGCTCAACCACCAGGATTCCATCGCCACCTATAGCCAACAGGTGGTCCCCTTGGGGTACTTTTACCCCCTGCAGAGGTGCAGTCGGCATATTCTGAAGCCCTGCCAACAGGGCATAGATAACTTTGGTAAATTTTAGAGGGGCAAACATTGGTAAAACAGTATAGGTAGCATTTGCACATTGAAGAAAGATAACATTAAGAAAAAAACAAACTCTTAGGGTTAAAATAGGGTTAAAATGGAAGTACTAAGATGCAAATGTGTTTACTGTTTCATTTCTTCCTTATGATGAGATTCTTTTGTGTCATTATTCTTATGTGCGTGTGTGCAATTATTATAGTGAATAAACATTGACATCTTTGCTAAATATATCTTAATTCTATGATAGAAACATAGTTTAAACATAAAAAAACCTTGTTTTAATGGAGGAAAAAAGATAATTATTAGGCTGTCCCAAAAGTTCGTAAACACTTGCGAAATGGCGTCCGTCTGGTCTAGCACAATCGAGACGAGCGATGGGTTCAGAAAGGGCAAGAGACACCATCGGTTCCAAAACAAGATCGATTCGGCAAGAAAGTCATGTTGTGCGTTTGGTGGAACTTTGAAGGAATCGTGCATTTTGAATTGATTCCGAATGATCGTGCCATCACTGCCGAACTTTACTGTCAGCAACTTAAGCGGGTCTGTGAAAGGTTGAAGCAAAAGTACCCGGCTCTGATTAACCGAAAGCGCGCTTTGATGCAGCAGGACAATGCCAAGCCACACACCGCCAGGAAGACCAAAGATAAGTTTGAAGAGCTGGACTGTGTTGAGGTTCTGCCACATCCAGCCTACAGTCCTGACTGTGCTCCATCAGATTACGGCATTTTCCGCTCAATGCAACACTTTCTGAAAGGCCGCCGATTCGACTCCTTTGATGAAGTCAAGGAAAAGTGTCAAGAATACTTTGATTCGAAGCCGGCTGAATGGTACTTTGACCAGATTTGAAAGCTTGCAGATCAATGGCAGAAAGTCTTGGAAAATGATGGTCTTTATTTTGAGCAATAATTTTTGTTGTTTTTGCAAGTAAAATTTCAATATTTTGCAAGTGTTTACAAACTTTTTGGACAACCTAATATTTCAAATGAAGATTTTACTGGGTACAAATTTAAAAAAAAATTTTTTTTTATACCTGATAAATTGAGACCCAAACCTACACACATAGATACATGGACCAACACACCCGCAAAAAAAAAAAAAAAAAATTGGTACGGCCTATTTTCTTACACATTATTTTCATTCACATCAAATGTTAATTTAGAAACCTGTTTACATCCACTAGTTTTAGTATTTGTGGTTTTACTCTATACTTACAATGAAGTGAATTAAAGTTTTAATGTGTTTAATGAAGTACATTTTTTAATTCAACAGGGTACAAAACAGTAATAAATTGTAAAGGGCTATTTACATGTTTGCCAAGAACTTGGATAGAAAATGTTAGGGTTATTCATTTTATACGTGTTGATTCTCACAGGAAACAGTACAATAGAAATATTAGAATTTGTTTGCATTCTCACATATATTAAATATTGTATATTTAGTTAGCAAGTTTTAATACAATTAATCATGTTCTATGAACAGGGAATATATATTAGCCTTTTCAGAAGTTGTGACTGCTGTTAAAAAATAAATTTAATGTCAGGTGGAAACCTGCAAACATGTTATATACCAAATACATTTAAAAGTCACTGACCATTTTGAAGGGAAGAAGGTAGAAACAAGAAAGAGTTTTGAGGGGTAAAGAAAATGGTTGAACAAGAAAAAGAACTGGGTTTAGAAAGGAAAAGAGAATGACTGAACAAGAATGAGGATAGGGTTTAGAAGGGAAAAGAAAATAGCTAAATAAGTCAAATTTGCTTTATTACCTTGATATACGCTACAGGATAAATCTTATGAACAGCATCTCCTGGTGCTCGACCAGCTTCCCGGTCAAGGTAATAAGATTGTACAAACACACTATGGTCACTTAGACACTTAATCCAGACATCGCCTTCTCCTCTACAATCCAACTGCACTCCTTTGCCTATATGCAATCTGCAAAGATAGGAAGAAAACTTTTTTGTAAATTAAACAATTCATGCAAATTATCATGTGAAAAATTCAATTATTTTCTCACAATTTAAACCCATGTTATGTTAACAACAAAGCTGATGCACAACAGTATGTTTTTTTTCTTTGTATCTTCTTAATCTCTCCCTTATTTTTTTCAGTCTTTAATACTCATCTATCTTTTTATTTAAATGCTATGCAAACATGGATCATGGCTTATAAAGTCAAAAGGAAAGCATATATTCACTGACAGGAAATAATATTGCATTACCCAAACACTTTTTTTTTCTGGGCTGCATTTTCAGAATGAAAATTTGCTTGCACCTCACCAAATTTCATGTAATAAAATGAACATAATAGTAACACTAATAACTTATAATAAAAGTCCACTAATTTAATGAAAGGTATGAGCTTGTTTTTGACAAGCTTTATAGCTCTCCTTTATATTAGGCCTAATTTGAGATTAACAAGCTGATCAGAAACCCTATAGCAATGAATGTCCAGAGAGAGGGTTAAAGTGTGATAACCACAGATTCGGAGTTCAAACATCATTATTGATAACTTTCAACCTCCAATTTGCAAACCATAATTACTATATTCTTTATACGTGCAAAAATATCACAACAATAAAATCAGTCAATAATTGTTTATAACTATTTATAGTGGGACTCCTGAATGCAATTACAAGTAAGCCATCATAATATTTAAAATTTTGAAATCATATTTACTTTTGGCAGATGAATTTTTTGAAACTGTTTCTAAATTTTTGTCTTTCAATCATTTCACTGCTATCCTTTTCCACTGCACATGAGGCATGCTGCACTGTTTGGGAATCACTACCCTAAAGGCTCAAAAGCTGGTTTTAAAATTTCAAAGATTTTGTTTATCCTGTGGTGTACATTCACAACAGTGCACCATTTGTGCCTGAGTTTCAGATAGTCACATGTAACACAATAAGGATGAGAGTTGTGAAAGTGTCCATTGCAAGCAGTTGTTATAACATGAAGATCATGTTGATGCGTTGTGAGAGTATACATACAAATGCACAGAATATAAAGAAATATTTACACTATTTACATTGTTCTGACTTTTTGTCCTCATCTTTACTGTCATGTTCAATATTTCAACCGTTGTATGCTTTGATCTGCTTCAGGTGATATATGTTGGTATTTCAAACAGAACCCTTTATTTTATCTGCCAGGATAGATTGTTCTCATTCCATATGCAATGCCTTTTTTGGATAACTCAGTTTCAGTTATTTCCCTTTATTAAATAACCTCTCCAAGTTTTTGTTCACCTCTGCTGTGACCAGGTACTGAACTCACAACTCTCTGGATCAAATCACTTGAGTACTTCAACCAATGCTTCAACCACTGGAGAGTTGAGTTACTGAAAGGAATTAACCAAAACTGAGATATCCAGAAAAGGCATGGCATATGGAACTAGAACAAAATAAAGGCTTTGGTTTGATATTCCAATGTATATCACCTGAAGAAGGCCAGAGTGTGCAATGGCCGAAATGTCATGAATATGACATAGATGAGGAAAACAGCCCAAATAATGTAAATAGTTAAATACCTCATCTCAGAAATATAGACAAATCCTGAAAAAGACCGGAGTGTACAACGACCGAAATGTTGCGAATATGACAAAGACGAGGATAACAGCTCGAACGATGTAAATAGCATAATGCTTCATCTCGGAAATATATGTACAAATGTAAGAAAAAGAAAGAAAAAAAACATTAAATATTAAAAAAAATTCATGAAAATGACCTTTTTGTAGGTAAGCTAAAACGTGACCAGGAAAGATGAATTGTCAATATTTTTACAAACTGTTTTGTTTTGTTTACCTTGCTCTTTCACTGGCTTCAGTTCGATGCACATTTGATAGCTGACCGAGGCAAAACCGATCAATACTTGATGGGTCGGTGTAGCCATCTACTTTGACACTTGGGCAACCCGAAGGAACTTTAAAGGTTTCTCCCACTTGCTGATCAAGTTCAAAATAAGTTATTGTGCACCAAAATTCTGGAGCTAAAAAAGGAGAGAGAAAGAAAGTGATATGAATATTTTTTAAGACCAATACTTGATCCAAGCTTGTCAAAATGCATGATAAATCAAACTTCATTATTTGATGACACCATCGTTTTCCATGTTCAGTTCTGATCAACTGTTCAAAATAAGCAGAATAGAAACAGTCAGACAATGTGGCTACAATAATGTCAATAAAATTAAAAGAAAAAAAGTAAAAATGGGTTTCAGTACTTTAAACTATAATTTGGAAATTAAATTATTTTGTTCAGTTGATGAATCATTTGCAGAGTACAGTGTATTTAAATTTAGAATTAATTTTATTTTCTGTTCTTTGATATTTATTATTTGCTTTTTTGGCTGTTTGGGGGTAACTGGAAACAATGAAAGTAGGATAATTTTTTTAAAGTGACTATTCTGGGCAAAAGAAAAGATAACTGTTTTATTCAAGTTCCATCGTATTTGTTTCTCAGTCTATTGTCCCCATTTTTACAGCCAGGTTTACAATGTTTCGGCAGTTGTACTCTTTAGCCTTCTTCAGGTGCTAGGAATTTTGAATCAAACCCATTATTACAATCACTGGGGTATATATCTCATTCCATGTGTGATGTCATTTCTGATAGCCATGTAGTTATCTCCCTTTAACTTAACTCTCTAAGTTATTTGTTCAAGAGCACATGGCCCAGTGGATATAGGCATTGGCTAGTTCCAGTGACTTGACCCAAAACGTTTTGAGTTCAATACCAAGCTACAGTAGTGGTGAACAAATAACTTGAAGAGTTAAGTGAAAGGGAGATAACTACATGGCTATCAGAAGTGGAATGAGAATGATATACCCCAGTGACCGTAATAGAGGGTCCAGTATAAAATTCCGAGCACCTGAAGAAGTACAAAGCATACAAAGGCCAAAACATCGTAAACATAGCAGTAAAGATGAGGACACTAGTCTGAACAATGTAAACAGAGTAAATACTACATCATCTCAGAATTATAGACAAAAATTAATTTCTGACTAGAATTCCTGGGTTATCATTGCTTCCACTATTTATATTCAGACTATTGTCTTCATTCAGGTCATTGTTATTACAATTTTTTAGCTGTTGTGACCTCTAGCCATCAGCAGATGCATATGTGGATAACCTACAGGGAGTCTGAGTTTCGTTTAACGGCATATGAAGATGTCTGTGGGTTATTTAGTGCCAAAAAGGTAGGGTTTTAAGATATTATTTTTAATGTTCAGTTATAATTGAGAAGGTTGATTTAGTCACATTTTGATAAAAAAAAATTTTTATTGTTATTATTTTCTTTATTTTAGAAAATTAAAGATGTCTTCCAGTCTTGTATTCAAAAATGTATTATGGCAATAATATTTTTTTTCTCTTCTAAAATGCATTGTTGGTAATATTTTTTATTAAAAAAATGTATATTTTTCTATAAAAGTCTATTTTTATCCTTTCATAGAGTTTTGACCCCAGTTTGGAAGTTAACTATTTGCCCAAAGCTGGGACCCTAACAGGTGTTATCACTCTGGGTCAAGGTAGACCTGGGAATAACAGCAATTAAGAGGCGGTTCCATGCTCCTCACAACTTCCCAATCAGAGGCCATGTTGCCGAATGCAGCTTATTATCATACCCAGGACCCTAACCTACAGGTAATTACAAACTGAATCTTATTTCATCTATGGAGAGTAAACTGTTCTCATTCCACTGCCTGTGTCTAGGGACATCTTGTCTAGTTTTTATTTTTAGTACTACTCAGTTATTGCTCAGTGTTTCCACTGAGCACAGTTACACACTGAGATTGATCTCACAATTACTATGTCACCAAATTCATGAATCAACGATTTAATCTATTAGTCTACAGATATATAGTGAATGCGTGTTGTGGTGCAGTGGATATCGACTCGGAACTAGAAATCAGGGAGCCAAGTTCGAATTCCAGTTGAATTCATTGCATTCACTTATGCACAAATACACTTGGGAAAGGTATAAATCTGTCTCTTCCCTCCAGCTATGGGTTAAATAACAGGATAGATTGGGTTCTATAGCCTTGGTAGGCAACCAGTCTACCACAGAAAGCAATGGGATAATCTTCTGCCCAGTCAGTCATGTCTCTTTGGAAACATGATTGCCAAAGCATGTATCACGTATAGCATTTAACTGACTGACTGATATGTAAACCAAAATCATAATTGCCAGATAAGTGCATTTAGATTAAATTCTTTTCTGGATAATATTAAGTCAATGAGAATTTTGACAGGGACAATAATTTTTAATTTGTTTTTTGGTTCATCAGTAATAAAAGTGACAGTTAAACAACAAACTATGCTTACTGTTTGCAAATTAAGAAAGATTGGATGAAAGAAGAAGACATATATTTCTTTAATTACATGCATTCTGTAACACCACAGTGTAACACAACCCATGTTGTATCAAAATATGTGCAGGTGTGACCAGATTTTCAGACATACCAAATAGGCATGAAAAGAAAATCTATTTAAAAGGAAACTGACTTTATATCATAATACTATGTTTAGGACAACAGGTTTTGATTCTTGTCACTCAATGTAGAACCACATGCTGTGTATCATTTTATCATCATCTAAGAGTCAAGAAAACTTGGTTGTGGTTCCAGATGTGCAATTATGAAAAGATAAAGAACTGGACATCGATCACTAATTTGGGCAATGTCCTTGACAGGAGATGGCTCCACTTGTATTGTGTTCACTTAAGATATGAAGAACTCACACAAGCTTGTACGTTTAATAAAACGTACCTTTTTTCAGTTGTTCGTTACTCGGGCCACCTTGTATAAAAAAAAGAAAAAAAAAGTATTTTCTTTAAATGATAAAATTTCATTATCTACAGTTCTACAGTATATTTGCTATTATTTTTTTTCTTTCTCCTCAGCTCCTCTTACTACTAAAAAGTTTAAATTTGGATTTGTCTGTCGATTAATTTAGCTAAATTACGAATGTTTTGTATGAGAAATATAATATTTTGTTTTTAGCATTAATCCCCCTCCCCATTAGACCTTTTAGATCACCAATTTTCAACTAAGTTAAATGTTAATATAGGTTCTAAATGTTAACTCAGCCCTGACTAATGTTGCAAACAAGACATTGCAGTTGTCTTTGATTGGTGGGGGGGGGGAAAGAAAGATTTTGACATTATGGCAATATATTCATAGGTTTTTAAATGAATTTTTTGATTTTGAAGTAATTTACACCATATAACAAAATCAAAGAAGCTAAGCATTGAGATGTGGGCATAAACTGAAATTTTATTCAAAGAAGGTTACTATCAAAGACAAATTGCCAAGAAATTGAAGACTTCTAGACATAGAGCGCAATATTTTTACAAAGGCAGTTAGAAACTGGCACAAATGCTGACAGAAAAAAGAGCTGAAGCTCAAGTGATAACTGCTACTGAAGGGATACACTTGATTATTGAGAACAAAACAAAGAAAGAAAGAAAATGCTCTAGAGTTGACAGCTGAACTTAATTCCTCTTGACAGCAACCAGTTTTGCTCCCAACTGAAAAATTGGCTTAGATCAGCGGGACTCAGGTGGTGCATAGCCATCAAGAGACTCCTGTTATGTAATGTGAATAAACTGAAAAGAATTATGGGGAAAAAGAATAAAAACTGGACATTGAAAGAGTGGCTGGCAAAATGTATTATGGACAGACGAGTTGAAATTTGAATGTTTTGGTTGTAAGAAGAGAGTCTATGTAAGGAGAACGACTGGATGATGAACGTGTGGTTCAAAAAGTTAAGCGTGGTGGTGGATCTATAATTGTGTGGGGGTGTTTTGAAGATAAGAGGTCTTGAAATTTAATTCAAGTTAAGGGAATCATGAAAAAAGAACAATATCATTTGATTTTGAAACGACATGCTATACCATTTAGTTTATGCATAACCGGAAAAAACTTTAATAAAAACAATCCAAAACACTCTTCTAAATTATGTCAAAATTATCTTCAGTAAAAAATAATGGAACAAAATTTTGAAAATTATGACTTGGCCACCTTGACTTTTCTCTCAATGAATTAGTATAAGATGAATTAAAAGAGAATACCTAAAGAGTGATAGTGAGCTTTTTTAGTGCTTGAAGAATGCTTGGAAAAGTTTGCCACTTAATTTTTTTTTTCAAGAACTTTTGGAAAGAATGTCAAGAATTTACAAAAGTAATTAAGGCAGGTGGTGGTTTTATGGATGAAAACAAAAATATGTTGTTATTCAATAATTTTATTATCATGAAGTGCTTATGTTTTTTGTCAAAATTGAAGCAAATACACTGTAGTTACTGAAATTTTATCACTTACTTTAAAAAATACAAAAATATTTCATTTTAAGGTGTTTTTTAAGAAACTTCAGTTGTCCCAAAACTTTTTTTCCTGTTGTGTAGGTGCTTCAAACAAACAGCTTCCTTTCTGTGAATTCTAACACTTGAAAGCGAGATGAAAAATCACAAACTTCAATTTGTTCATTCACGGCTCTGATGATTATAAAACAGTAATTGCATATGAGTGTCTGACCCCTTCTCTTATTTTTCAAAGATTTGGGTGCTACTCTGGTGTTTTGTTCTTACAATTGCTGCTATGATCTGCATTTCTCAGGCCTCTCACATCTAATAGGAAGTGTCTAAGGTGTCGGCCTTGTCCTTTGTATATGGAATTCAACCTACAGAATTCTTACCATTTATACAATTTGGCCCTTAATTTACATATTTACGTTCCACAACACCTGTAGCCAGCTATAGTCAATTAAGAGGTCTTATTACCTACTTCCTGAAAAGTATTCATCCTCTAGTGAATATGCTTTATTATAAACAGATCATGCAGGCCATGGGATGGCTTTGGCAAAGTTTTTCCAGAAAATCATTTCTCTGAAATTATTCAGCTTCAGAATTGACACCAAATCTTATGGATAGATCTTTGTGAAAACAACTTCTTAATGTAAAAGGTTTTTCTTGATTTGGACAATAATTTTCACCTGATTGGTGAATGTAGCAGGAACTAATTTAATAAGTTAATAATAAGGTTTGGTTCTTTAACAATTCCTCACAGAAACTTTTCATTTCTTAAAAGTATTTAACTTTCTTAATTGGTTCTTTTTACACATTTAATTCCAAATGAAATGCAATCAAGTTTTCTTTCACGTGTTCTACTTGGTTCTATACCATAAAAACAGGCTATTTTAACTTTGTTTATTTTACACTGACAAACCTCCTTGGGGTTCTTATCCTTTTAAAATTCTTGTATATAAATCAGAGAACAAATGAAAACTAGAAGTTGCTTTTAATGAAGCCATACGATTCATTTGTAGAAACAATAATATAGAAAGATATTTTTATGTTGAAAAAGTAAAATTTATTCCAGGTCCAGAAATGTCTACTGTTTTTTGCCAATTTTTTTCATAAGAATATGTGGTTGAAGAGCTAATAACAAAATTAAAGTAAAAACTGAAAAAATAAAGGCAAAGAAGAAAAGCTTGAAGAAAAAATTTAGAAAGAAAAATAGGTAAAAAGATAAAATGAATAAAATAAAACAAGAAAACATTTAAAAAATAAGGAAAGAATCAAAAAGGTAAAGAATTTTTTTTCTCTGAAAGGAAAAAGTGAAAAAAGAAAAAGAATAAGAGGAAAAAAAACAAAAAGTGGATATAACAAAATTAAATGAGGAAAACCTTTGCCAAAATAATAGGAAAGGTCAACCCTTATTTCATACCAATAATTTTCTATTGAGATTTTTTTTAACTGTAAAGAAAACAAAAACACAAAAGAAGCACTTAAAAAATCTTATATATTCTATTTTTTTTCACAACACACAAAACGAATGACAGTAAATTAAAAATAAAACATGGAAATACAGAAAGAAACATTCAATTTCTAACCTGTTTTAACTAAAGAGGTGATTTCAGAGATTAGCTAATTAATAATGTAACTAATTGCCTGTACATGTCTTGCTGGCATCTGTTTCCCTTGTGTGCTTTTAAGAAATACTTCAAGTGTACAAGCTTAAGTTTGCATTTTGGTGAATTCAATTTTAACATGAAATTTTATTGGGTATGTGAAATTGAAACTCAAAATGCACTTCTACAAAACATTACACAAAAGAAAGCAATTTACTCAAGTATTAGAAATGCATTCATTTTCATTCATTAAAAAAAGAAAAAAAGATTTTTCAAAATTACAAAGAAAGGTTTTTCTGAAGTCGACATTATTTTACTTAAAAATAAATTGTGAAAATAAATCTGATTTTTTGACACAAGATAAAATCTAATAATATCCAGAGAAAGAACCATTTATTTTTCATTCTGTATAAATTAAGTTTCATTATATATAAGATGACATTCTTGAATTAAGACACTAACATTCTATGATCTTTTTAAATCAATGTAGTTATAAGAATCTGTTGACATTTACATTGTTCATAAGAATTGTTTAAAAAAATTTGAATATACAGCCTCAACATTAATATAGATTTTTTTAAAAAATGAATTCATCAATTTAAGTTTCCTTAGAAAAACTTTTTTCCTTTCTGGCACACTTTTCAATCATTTTGATCTTTGGTTAAAAAAAACAAACAAAAAAAAACTTTTCTTTCATTGTAAAAAGCAGCAGAACTGTGTACAACAATTTTCCTTTTCCTCTTTATCTCAATAGAAACTTTTCACACCACAAAACACAAATGGAAAAAGAAAAAACAACAACAAAGACATGAAAACCACAACAAAGAAACAATGATAACAAAAAGCAAATACATCCATGCAGTTAAACAACACAGCAAAAGACTTTATTAGTGCTTGAAAAAGAAAATGTTAATACCAAGTGAATAACTATTAAATCCAGCTTGATTATTTCAAATGCTTTAGTAGAAAGTTGAAAATTAAAAATAAAAAAGCAAAGAATACAAAAAGAAAAGACTGATAATGTGTTAGCCGACGTGTTAGTAGGGCAAAAATACGAGAGAGAAAGAGATCTGAAAATGATCTGTTATGCAAGATACAGATGGCTATATAGGAACTCCTCGATTAATACATGTTTGATTAGCGTGCCAAAATTTTTATATACCAAAATTCAATTTGCGCATACATAATACTCGATTAGTGCAGTAAAACATTCTTCAGTTTAACTATAGCAATTGAAATTTTTAAAGTCATCAATTAATTAAAAATTTTTCTAAAATTTAAAAATGGGTAACTGTTTTGTTTAAGTATTTTTAATCTAAATAATTAGAGTAGTGTTCAAAAAATGGAGGGTTATAAATAGAGAAATTTTCTAATATAAACGAATAGTAAAAATACATATTTGAATATTTGTCTCTATTAAAATTTTTTGAATATTTTGATTGTTTTGTTTATTTTGAAAGTCTTAAAAAGAAATTTTTTGATTTTTCTTATAAAAGAAATTCAATTTAATTAGATACAGACATTTTAAAAATATTAAAAAACACTGAAATATGAGAGATATATGCATCCCTGGCACCAAAACAAGGTAAAATGCCCATCAGTCTAGAAACGCAGTCTGATACACCCATGCAGTGTCCATTATAATTAGTGCAGCTATATATATATATAATATATATATATATATATATATATATATATATAAAAAAAGAAAAAGTCAGCGGCAAAATATGTATTACCCATGAAATTGTAGAATATCTAAAATTTTTTTCTCAATTAAATTACTCTGTTAAATTAAATAAATGAATTTAATATTGAGTTCTTTTGAGTTTGTCTATCATCAGAATTTACCTGACTAATATACCAAGTATTCTACGTTATATATATATATATAAAAACATGGGAAAACAATACATAAATTTTTATATGTCAGAATTTTAGGAAAATCTATGACTAAGTAAAAAATATTTTTTGTGCGACGTGTGTCATACATTTGGATTTTATCGGACTAAATTGCTGAAATTTTAAGTCTAAATTTAATTTTTGTTTTTAAATATAAGTTTGGGTATGCAATCCAGGCAATTTCATTTAGTTTGTTTTCATTTATCGTTTTATTATGTTAAATATCTCACATATATGAAAACATAAAATGCATACAGGTAATTCTTTCAAATATGATACCTGAAAACAATAAAAATCTATGAATTAATTTGTCTCTATAAAGGGCTTATCTTGTTTTGAAAAAGTAAACTTTTAGGAGAGAAAAGATGCATCTCCAAGATTAATTTTCCTTTTGGAGTTTTACTAGGGATTCACAGAAAATAGGAGGTATTTGAGGCTGTTGTTATTCCATCATAGTTTTTCAAGAGCAGGTAAGAAATTCTTTTTCTACAGAATATGAAGAAATGTGCAGCTTCAAGCTTCAATAGAGGAATTTGTCAATGTGCATCCTCCATATATTTTACATATTAATGTTATATCTTTCTTTTTTCTTATGGAAGAGAAATGTGACATTAGCAAAATGATGAGAGTTGTAGAATTGCAAAATCTGGGAATTTTGTGGGTTTTTTGAGGAGGAAGTAAAAATAAAAAAAAATCTCTCCCTTATCAGTGAAAACATTCAAATAATTTTTTTTTTTTGTAAGTTGCATATAATCTCAGCTTTCACTTATTCATTTCTCTCAGGGTGACATTAGTAAGCAAATGAGGGAAAGGAGGAATAGTGTAATATGGAGGCAGGCTAATTAGCAAGGGAACTGTAAAGTATCCCCGACCCCCTTACTTTATTGAAATTGCAAGCAGCCAGGTAGAAAGTGATAATCATGGACCATTTCTTAGGGACAAAAAAAAAAAAAAAAAAAATTAAAGAGCTCTCTTCAGAATCCATGGATTAAGGGACTATTTGATGAGATCTTTGATCATTCAAAGAAGAGTGTCAAATTTTTAAGCACCAATTAACATGCCACCCCAGAAGCAAGCACTTTCTTTCTTTGGCAATACATCAGGGAATTAATTGAAGAGAAAATGAATCTTATTTCTCTTTACAAAAACATTTTCCAAGATTACTATTTTCTGTGGCGATAAAAAAAATATGAACCAAAAAAGAAACTCCCTCTTTCTATCAACATAATACACCTATTTTTATTATAAATATTTAAAATAACTTATTTGGTGGCATGAATTGAATTTAAATTATACAACTTGAGGGTTGTTCATAATTTATCAAAATTTAATAAATATAGACTGGCTTTATAAATGTTACAGAAGAAGACTGAAGAAAGTGGAATGACCAGAAATATTTGAAAACCTGGTTTTGCAAAACAGAAAGAAAAGATAGAACATTTTAAGAACATCAGCTCCAAAGAGATGAAAGTGACCAAATTATTATCTTTAAAATCTAAGAGAGACAAGTTTGGGGAAAGGATATAAAAATGGAGTTGACATTTTTTAATGATGAATGTCGAGCCACACTGGATGAAACTAATGGCTGGGTTCAAATTGGGGATCTTCCTGGAAATAGTCAAGGATCATAACTTAGAAAGCAACAGAGAATGGGTGTGAATTGATGATGGTATCAAAATAAAAACAAAGAATTATTTTAAGTTCTTGGAAGGTTTTTGGGTGATAAATGCAAGACAATGTTTCTTCACCGACAATTGCTCACCTTGCCAAAAAGAGATAGCAAACTCACATGATATATGTTGCCTCTCCAGATATTAATTTGAAAGAAAACTTGTGGGCCATCATTAAATTTGATGTATCAGTCAGTTAAGTGCCATGTGTGATACACGCTTTGGGCGATCATGTCTCGAAAGAGACATGACTGACTGGGCAGAAGATTATACTGCAGTAGGTTTCCATTGCTTTCTGCAGTAGTCTAGTTGCCAGCCAAGGCTATAGAACCCAATCTGTCCTATTATTGAACTAATAAATGGAGTGAAGAGATGGATTAATACCTTTCCCAAGGGTATTTGAGTGTAAGTGAATGCAAGGAATTCAACTGGAATTCAAACTTGGCTCCCTGATTCGTCGTTCCGAGTCGATATCCATCACACAACAACACACATCCTATGATGTATACAAGAAAGGAAAACTAAACAAAGTATCTTGGGAAGCAATAAAAAAAAAAAAACTGCTGCAAGTAATATTTAATTAAAAAAAGTGTAAAAGTTAATAAAATCAATAAATGAAGGACTGAATAAATTTATAGAATGTCAAGGAGTCTATATTAACACGTGTTATGTAGAAATATAAATGACAACGCGTGTTTGAACACCGATCACCAGTGAAAGAATAATGCAAGAAAAAATAGATTATTCCACAGGTGAACAAGTGACCACTAAAATAACTAAAAAAGGCACCAGACAGAAGTCTGGGGTAATTGTTGATGAGCACATAGCGAATAACTGGTTGAGCAATAGCGAGTAATTAAAGTTCAGTGAATAACAAATCTATCGAGTGACAACTGTGAATCTACCATGGATTAATATTATTATGAGTAACTAACTGAATATACCAATACCAAGATATACAACTGTGTGATACCAACACTTCAGTAAACTTCAAGAGCATTTGGAGGGGGATAACCTTTTACTTGCAGCACATTCAAGTACAATACATGTCCGTTTGAAGCTGTATCATAACACAAGGGCATAGGAAACTGTAATATTTACAGTTTTTATTTTATTTAAAAATGAAATCGTATATGACATCAAATATAGTAGATAAATATGCAGCATTTAAAACAACTGTGGCTCAATTGGACATTGTAAGCTGAACTGCCTTTACAAATGTTACAAAATCTTTTTGCCTCTGGAAAGTGCAACCACAGTGGCATTTCCAACTATTAATAGCCATCAATTAAATATTTCATGATAAAATGTGGAAGGTGATTTAATGGAATTCTAATTGAAGGTAATTTACTGGAATTCTAATTGAAAATAATTTAATGGAAATCTAATGGAGTTTCAGTTTGCCAATTTGAAATGCGTTTCTTATTAGCAGAAAAGCAAACTTGAGGCAAATCAAGGCAAGCATCTAATTTCACATTCAAACTATCTTTGCTAAAAAGTAGAAAGCCAAATAGGTTAATAAATCAATGTACAGGATTAGCGTGGGCCAAAAGTATCTTGAGAGCAGGCACATTTTATATACAGGGTGATCCAAATGCATCCCTTGCGTAATTTCTCAAAATGCCAACACTTTTTGGTTTTTGACTATGAACTTTGTTCTTAAGTCATCTCCAAAAGAAGAAATTTATTGGGGTCAAGTCAGGTGAATGTGCTGGTCAATCATTTTGACCTCTTTGGCTAATCCATTTCTCGGGAAATATTTCATCAAGACTCTCAGAGACTTTTCTGCAGGTCTGACCTGATGTATAATTAACACTTAATTTTCAAGTTTTATTTCTCATTTATAAAAACTTTTTTTCCTTTTTTTTATTTGTTCATCGGTGTTTTCTTGGGTAAAAATACTAGTAATAATGACATTAATGCTATATCGATTTATTGATGACTAGCCAAATCAGAAAATTTTATTTTCTAAGAGTTTCATAAAATTCCGTTGATGGATGCGGAAGGTTTTTTCTTTGTGAAAGGCTTACATTTTCATTAAATTTCTCCTAATCGCGATGCTCTTGAATAATTTAGAAATACAACCGATACACAAACCTCTTTCATTCTGTGAACGCCCTTGTGTCTTAATGGCTTTAATGCCTTCGGGTAAAATATGTTTTATTGTAATAGTTCATCAATAAATACTGTGGATTTAAAAGTTGAAAAACATCCACAGTTCTTGTGTCGGATTTTGAAAATGGCTGAAAGTGCTCGATTAAAGTTTGAACAATATTTACATTTGTCAAATCCAAAAAACGTTCTGTAGATAAAGAAAATAACATTAATAAAATCTTAGTAAAAAATTCCTTGTTATTGCTTTTAATCAACTTGTGCTAACGGAAGATATATTTTTGGTGGCGAAGAGAATAGGCAGCATTCCACACCCTAACCACTTTTCATAAAGTAATGACTGATAGTAACCCTGTGTGTGTGTGTTTTTTGTGTGCGTGTGCATGTGTTTGGAACAAACTCTGGAAATGTATTTTAAGGCTGCCTTTAGAAATATATGCACACTGTAAATATGACCCACAAAAGCTGCTTAAAAAGAACGAGAAAATAAATGAAAATCCAAATATTACATGGCCTTCAATGTGCTGGTATAATAAACTGCAGGAAAAATACTAACGGTTTGAACTTGAAAGCTGATACAGAATGAAGGATGATGGAGAATCGTCATCCAAATTAAAAAAAGAAAAATCCCCTGTAAATTAAACTGGCAAATCATCATTGTATTTGAAAAATAAATATTGATCTGTTATTGGATGATTTTTGTCACAAAATTTGCTTATTCCAAACATGATAACAAGTAACACACAACTGCAAATCTATATATAAAAAGCAAGATGTTTGTGTGTGTGTCTGTCTGTATGTCCTTTATAAAAATCCATAATTTTTATCAGATTCTCACCCAATCGATGCCCCTGATATTCTATCGAATTTGATCAAAGACCAATATTCAGCTATCAATATGGCTCCTTTTCTCCAATTTTACTCCCGATGGGTACGATAAGTTTTCATGGACTTAGGTTAGTTTATACTTGGATGACTTATTTGACTCCGATATTGGAAATGATACCCCGATATCCTATCGGGTCAGATCAAAATCATGTTTTCAGCCCTTTTATTTTGGTTTTTGTTTCGGGTTTTGCTCCAAGTAGGTATAATTATAGTTCTTAGTCTCAGCCATGATACCATTTACTCAGAGGACTTATTTAGCCTTCAGAATTCAGTTTGCGACGGAAAACTTGTTTGACATGGATACAGAAAATCAAAATTTGACTTACATCTATTCATTTTTCTTTCAATCTACGGTTTCGCTATGACTGGAAACAACTATTGCTTTTTAGTCTTTCGTGCCAATGTCCAAAGAGTCTGAGCTCCAGAACCATGGATTAGTTTTAAAGCTTTCATTACATTCAAGCAACTCCAGGCTATACTACTAGTTGTTGATAAATGTAGAGAAATTATTGCAACTGGTGACAAAATAGTTTGTCTTGTCCTGAGCTTTATTAACTGTCCAATTTTCTATATAACCAATATAAAATATGAATGCTTTCCATGTCAAATATTTACTTTTCATATTGTATTTTGGCTTTTCAAGTTGATGCAAAAATTATTTGTGGGTGAGACATTTTTTTATTATTATAGACTTTTCATAGTAGTCTTTCAGTTGTCGTATTTGATTCCAGTGATTAATAAAATGGTTAATACCTAAGAAATAAAAAGAAAATTATTATCATTAATGATTGATTTTAAAAAATTACACAAAAATCCTGAGATTTAAAAAGGTTAGTCATCCTTAGTTTAACAATGAAATAAGAACAACTTTCAAAATAATACCTGTCTCATCATTGGTACTAAAAAGTGACAGAGGTTTCATGTCATGTTTAGACAAAACATTTAAATTGTTTAAGGAATGGTCATACGGCAGATTTTGGATTGCTAAAAATGAAGGGTGGAAAAAAAAAAGTTAAATTTTAATTCAGAAAAATAGAAACATTTAAGAATTTTAAAAAGTAAATTTAAAAAAAATTGTTCCATATTTCATAAATACCAATTTTTAAAGTGTTGACAACATTAATTGACTTTGAGAGGACGATAGGAAGCCAAGGAGAAATATTAATGACAAAAAAAAAAAAAAAAAAAAAAAAAAAAAAATTCTAACCAACTCAAACTTGCTGATCATAAAAATTTAATGCTTAAGCTTTACATATATATATTCAAACATTTTATTAAATAGAACAGAAAAAGAAATGTCTATTGAGCTCTTGGGGTTGTTTCTCTTGGCATAGGGATATGCGTTGTGGTAGAGTCAATATCAGCTCGGAACGAGAAATCGGGGAACCAGTTGAATTCATTGCATTCACCTTAACACAAATACCCTTGGGAAAGGTATTAATCCGATTCTTCCTTCAAGTTACGGATTAAATAACAGGACAGACTGGGTTCTATAGCCTTGGCTGGCAAGCATTCTACCGTAGAAAGTAAGGGCAGTTTTTAGGATTTATTTTCCCAATCATAACAGTACAACAAAAGTGGAAGATTCCAGAAATGAAAGCAAATCCTGAATTTATCCATTTTATTCAAAAATGTTTTGATGAAAGAAACAATGAAATTGAGGGATGATATCAAAGTTATATTTCTGTGTCATCTCAGTAATGAGGGGTGACAGTGAGAGTCACATTTCATAAGTAAGACAACACACCCTGTTTCCATCTGAAGTGTTTATCTTTTAGTCATTTTTTAGTCATTTAATGTTTTTAGGCCTTGTGCCACAATTTTTTGTATTTTGTACAAAAAATAAATAGAGTGTATGAGTGAAGATTATTGTATTGTTGACTAAAATCTGTCTGATGTTTAGAACAGCTCATGATTAAACATAGTGAACATTCATTGTCTCTTATATTTAACAGTATATGTTTAGAAAATTATCAGCTGCCTCGATACACTAAATATATATATATGTGTGTGTGTGTGTAAATTGTATTCAATAAATATTTACTAGATATTACTGATAAGTAGTTTTATAGAAAGTGTGCTTAATATCAATAATTGTATGAGCAGTGGTAAAACCAGATATCAATTTGCCACAACAATTGTCAGGCTATTGTATCAAGAAGTCAGATCCTTTTATATTTATATTTATAGGTACCAATGTGTACATTCCATTCATCAATTGCAGGGAGATGACATAACCCATCACTCAATAAATCCCGGGTCTGACACATAGATGGTGCCACTAATAAAAAATCCATATTAATTTTTATGAAGTACCAACCTTCAAATGGCATGTGACAAGATTTGGGCCCAAGCAGATTATTAGTTTACAAATTACAGTTATTTAAGTCAAGCTACTGTTACAAATTTTTAAAACAATGGAAAAATCTGAATTTCATGTGTTGATAAAGCATTGCTTTCTGCTTGAAAAAATACTGTTTAATCAAAGCAATGGCTTAATAAGTGTCCTTTGAACTCTACTCTATCAGAAACAGCAGTTAAGAGGTGGTATGCTGATTTTCGATGTGGTTGTACAGATACAAATGATGTCGAATGCTCAGGTCACCCACAATCAACAGTTGTTCTAGAAAACAAAAAAAATCCACAAGCTTGTTTTGGCAGAGTGAAGTTGCGTAAAATAGCAGAGGAGTTGAACAAATCAGAAGGCAATGTATTCACCATATTGCATGAACATTTGTCAATGAGAAAGCTGTGTTCAAAGTGGGTGCCATGTTTGTTTACAGTTGATCAAAAACGAGTCTACAATTCAGAGAGTTGTTTGCAACTGTTTCAATGCTACAAGGAGATTTTGCATAAATATATAACACTGGATGAAACATGGATCCACTACTTCACTCCAGAGTCAAATCAGCAGTCAGTTGAGTAGACAGCAGCAGATGAAATTCGTCCAAAGCAACCAAAGATGCAAACATCAACAGACAAGGTTTTGACCTCCATATTTTGGGACACATAAGGTATTTTATTCATTGATTACCTTGAGAAAGGGAAAAAACCATCAATAACGATTACTACATAGCATTATTGGTGTGTTTGGAAGAAGAAATCGCCAAAAAACTGTCACAAATGGAGAAGAAAAAAGTAATTTTTCACCAAGACAACGTACCATGTCACAAGTCGATTGCAACGATAGCAAAACTACATAAATTGCACTTCAATTTGCTTTTGCATCCACCCTATTCTCCAAATCTGGCCCTCAGTAACTACTGGTTGTTTGTAGACCTTAAAAGAATGCTCCAGGGAAAGAGATGTGTCTCCAATGAAGAAATGATATAGGAAACTGAGGCGTAATTTGGGACCAAAGATAACTCATTCTACAAAAAAGGCATTGACTTGTTAGAGTAGCGTTGGAATCAGTGTATCACCCTAGAAGGAGATTATGTTGATGTATAAAGTTGAATTCTGCCTAAAAGTTGTTGTTTTATTAATTAGGCCCGGGATTTATTGAACGATATGTTAAGTGCTTACATTTAGAAACCACTTCCAATCTTTCATATAATAATCAATCATAGAACACAACTGTTTAATTATTTCTCTTCTAAGCATAAATTGTATCTTTCTAACTCTTCAATGCAAGTGAATGCACCCACCAGCCCAAATTTCTAATTCACTTCAGGTATTTGTCAATTTTGATCCTTCTGTATTGTTTTGGTATCATGCCTTCTAAAAGGAAATCATGAAAATCTTTACTTCCAAAATGGCTCCAATATACAGTATATCAGATATATTATCAAAGTCTACTGGAATTAAATCCATATTATTTTGTACCAAAATTAGTCCTTTGATAAATTCTTGTTGAGGTTTACTTTCAAAATAATAATGAAAAATATTTAGAGGATCAGCTGATGCCATGAAAGAAAAGCTGTAGAATTCAAAGTAGGGATGAATATGACACCGTTTAGAAATTTGAAAAAAAAAAAAAAAAAAAAAAATTTTTTTTATTTGTCTATATTTCTGAGATGAGGTATTATTTACATTGTTTGGACTGTTGTCCTCATCACTATTGCCATGTTTACGACATTTCAGGAGTTGTACGTTCCAGGCTTCATCAGGTGCTAAGAATTTCAAACCAAACCCTTTATTTCAATCACTGGGGTATATCATTCTTATTCCATGTGTGATGCCACTTCTGGTAGCAATGTAGTTATCTCCCTTTAGGTTATTTGTTTACCACTGCTGTAGCCTGGTATTGAACTCACAAGTCACTGGAACTAACCAACACCTATATCTTTAATTTTTTTTTTTTTTACTTGAATATTGTTTCTTGGTATTTTAGTCAAACTTGTTAGATGACAGCAAAAGGAAGAAGACGTTCTTGTTTGATTCTATAAGAATAAGAGAATTTATAAACTTTCAGTAATATGGGGAGAGAGAGAGAGAGAGATTCTATCAGGTTACTTACAGAATAATAGAATTTATAATAAAATTTCAGTAATATAGAAGAGAGAGAGAGAGAGTAAAATATCCATTAGTCCCAAATTACCTCTGATAAGTTCAAAAAGTCTATTAATGTTGTCATTAGTTTTGAGCAAAATAGATTTTCAATAAATGGCACATGAAAATATGAAACAAAACAAAAATTAAATTAAAAAAAGCAAAATGTCATGTAACGGTAAACTTTAAATGTATTATACATGTTGGTATTAATTTAGAGAGTAAAATTTTGATAAAATTAATTCTTCTTTTTCTTTAAATATTTCTGGTTTGTTCTACAGTTCAAGTGGCTCATAGTCAAGAGTCAGATGTAAGTAAAAAGAACATGGCTGCAAGTGAAATCAATTTTTTTTTTTTTTTTGCAGTAAGCTTTGAACTTTACTTATTAACCATTTACAACGAAGAGAGTGCATAACAAAATATAAAATCATTAAACCCTACAAGATGCAATAATTTATGTTCTAAAACTTACTGGTGCGAATTACAAACGTGAAATCCAAATCACAATGTATTTATGAAAAAAGTTAAATAATTTATATTAAGCTATTAAATGAAGATGTCGGGTATTTTTGTCAAAGTTTAATTTATGATCTTTACATTCTAAATAAAATTTTAAAACAAAGATGTCGTGTTAGTTTATAATGGTATATAATTAGTATATAAAGTTGAGCAAATATAAAAGTATAGACATTTAAATTTTATTTTAAATTAAAAATTATCAAATGAAAAAATTTTTTTTTTTTCAATACCTGAAATATCATTGGAACTATTTAAGTTTGGGACTCTTGATGAAAGAAGATATGGATTTACACAATATGGAATAGTTGCCTTAAAATCTAAAAAGAAGTGAAAAAAAGAAATTCATCATAGAGTAAGAAATTCTCCAAGAAAATCATGTAGGGAGAGGAAATTGTGAAAATCAAAAATTGTCAAAAAATTTAATGAAATTTTTAATTGGATTCTTTAGTCTAAATACTTTTTTTGATTCTCATGTTTTTTAAAAATACAACATTGACAAAAAATTATACTCATGTCTTTAGAGAGAATTTTCATTTTTTTTTTTTTTTTTTTTTAAATAGTTTTTGATGGAACAGATTTTTGCAAAATATTTATCCAACAATGTCTTAAATATTGCATAAGTGACTGTAAATTATATGAATGAATTTTGTCCTGAAATTACTCCAAAGATACAATCATTGTTTCTTGAAAGACAGTGTATAATTGTCAATATTCTATTATGAATGCGTAAAAATTCCCAGCACTTTACTTGGTGTCATTAGATAATTAGTTGTGTTGATCAATACAGAAAATTTAAATGATGTTCAAAATTTCATTGATAACTTCACAGCATCAAAGTCAGGGTTGTTTTAAAAAGATGGAATATCAAAACTTCTGAAACTGACATCAGTCTGAAAGGATTTTTGTTTAAAAGTAGTAGATACATAATATGCTAAATGTAATTCTAATTTTTTTCATTTTATGTAATGTCCTTTTTAGCTATCATAGATTTATCTTCATATGTTCATAAACATGCTAGGTAGAAGTGTCTTTGCCATGACAAGATCACACTGTTCAAGAATGTTAGCAAAACCGTAAGGTGAAGAGATTAACTTCATGAAAGACAACAACAATAATAATTGGAAAACGATATTCAAAGTCTTATGTTTGAAAACTCGATAATAGTCAGTACAAAATATTTGGTCACTTTTTATGAAATAGGTGAACTAGAATTAGTAAATTATACTGGACATAAAGTGGGGATCGATTTTCCACTGTTCTTAAGTAATAAACTACTCCCCCCCTCCCAAAAAAAAAAATCATTACATCAATAGAATTAGAAAAAACAACATTCAAAGACATATTTGAAAACTTAATAGGCAGCACTTAAAATATTCAGTCACTTTTACAAACTGGGTGAACTACTTATATTAACAATTTCAATAATAAATGCTGGAAACTTTTACACACACTCAACATACATTGATTATTTAAGTTGTAGCAAAAATTCTTTGAAAGAAGACAAAATATACTTATAAATACTTTAGAGTCAACAGGTTTAAAGAAATATACTTCAATGAATATAAAAAGGAATGGTTTTAGTAAAACAAATAATTGTTAGGAATGATAGTTTTTGTTTTTACTTTTTAAAGAGATGATGACAGATAACAAGGGTTTCCTGGTGGGAAAAAAAACAAACTTTTTATTAACTTTTATAAACAAAGTAATATTGGCAGTTTTTTTTTTTGTCTTGGCAAGAGAATTATGACAAGTACTGATGTAAACAATGCCATTTCATTTAAGAAAAACAAAAATTAGCAAACTTGGACCTTTGTATCTGTAAAAAAAAGTGTCAAAAGTATAATTTTTCTCATGAGACCATTATTATTATTTTAGCTAATTTTACTCCTTGGTAATATTTATTCTTTTAAATAGTGTCAGAAATAATAAACACTATTATATTGGTTATTGGTTGACAAAAACTTTGACTAATTGCCAATTGATTCAAATTTTATTAAATTAGAAAATAAAAAGGATTTCATTATAGCTCACACATTTTAATAATTTTGTAAACGTTTATAAATTTATGAATAAAAATTTTCATATTTCTTTATAAATTGGTAAATGATAAATATTGCATTGCATTAGTTTTAATTGTACCAGTTACTAGAATGTTTTAAATATAGAATTATTCTTGTAAATAATCTAATTAATAGTGTTTAATATTTTTGTAAATTCACAAAAACTAAAAATACAAAAATATAAATTTACTTTATTCAAAGTATTGCTTTTTTTTAAAAACAATAAACCTTGCTGAGAAGTGAAAGTAGTTAAAATAACAGCAGTGTCAAGGGGAAAAAAAAAGTTCTTTTTTGGACATGAAGGTTAAAGATTGCTGATAAGTTTTTTGAACTATTTAAAAAAATATATATTAACTGATATCAGTGTCATGTATATTTAAGAGTTAACTGGTTTATTCCACAAATATTTTGAAGATGTGGGTGGTCAGTGTATCTAAAAGGTTGTTAAAGGAAATTTGATTTAATTTTTAGAGACGGCATAAAAACCTGTTGAAATATAACAAAAATTAAATTTACTTTTTATAGAAGTTATCAATTTGCTACAAAGATACTTTGTGGATAAAAGTAGATATCGAGAGCTGTGAATTCTAGATTTAGAAAATAAATTTTATATTTACATTAATTAGTATTTACATGAAGAGAAAGACATTCAAAATATTTTTAAACTCAATATTCATTGGCAAAATATATGAATATTTGAAAGGAGAACAAAGCTATTTCTTACATAAAACATTGATTTATGATTAATGTTTTTTTTTTGTTTGTTTGTTTTCTAATGCTATAAAAATTAAACAGTAAAAAATAATTCTAAAAGAATTTTTAGGAGGAGGAAGGTTTGATAGCAGCCATTTGTATTTTAATCTGACGATGTTGGGAGATTTTTTTTTCCACTTTGTTCTTTCTTGATTTAATTTTTTCTTTCTCAGTTCATTTCATGCTCAGATTCATCCACATTAAACATTATTTTGAAGTCTTTTCATTCATTATTTTTTATTCATATTTTAAGGTTTTATTATAATTCTAATCACTTCTTAAAACAATAAATATTGCTGAAGAATGAAGGTAGTTAAAATAATAACAGTGTCAAGAGGAAAAGAACTTTGACACACTGCTTTTTTGCAGGCATGAAGGCTCATATCTGCAAAAAATTTAGCTAATATAAGATCATTGTCTTCTTCATTAGTTTGAATAAATGTCATGGCGGCATCACCCACAACGGAATGAACTCTTCCAACCATTACATATACCTTCCCTCACAAGAGGGGTGAGAGTGGATAGCCAGGTAGATACCCTGAGAGAGTAGCCCAAGGAGAATGCCCTGAACATAGCCGAGAGTCGTCTACAAACACAGCTACCGTAACGACTATTATGAGTCACAGTTCAAGGGTTGATTTATAGTATTACTCACTAACCCGTATTATTGTTCTACTAACAAAGTTTCAAGTATTGTACTTTGCCGTGTTTAATATATATTCGTTATTTCTTATTTTGGTTGTTTTGTATTATTGTTACTGGACCTTTAACTGTTTCCACGACAATAAATAACAGTACTTTTATTAAATTAGTAGATGAAAAACACTTAACAATAACAGTAATGATTAAAGCTCTTTCAATGGCTGAATAAAGTCTCTTCTTCAGAAATTAAAATCCACTTGTTCCATAAAATCTACACCACTCTAGTCATTGAAGATGCATTGTCCTCCAAAACCTTGTGAGAAAAACATAAATGAAATGTTGACTTTGAAGAAACTTCGAAACTTGAAAGCGAGTTTGGATTTGTGACACAGTAAAATTACATACTTGAACAGAGAGATAAAAATATGTATAAAAGGATTGTCATAATCAACTTTATTAACTTACATTGTTATAATAATGAAATATGAATAATAGTTATAATAAATTACATTGTTATAATAATGAAACAACTTGATTCTTATTTTGTGCTAAATACCTGAAGCTCGACTTGAGTAATTAATTTCTGGTATGTTCATCTGAGACGTTCGTTGGCATAATGTTTCTAGGGGAAATGGATTTGGAAAATTTGAAACAAAAGCTAAAAAATAAAATAAAAAATAAAGTGAAGGGAAAGAAACATTGTTTGAAATGATTACATCAGTCCTGAAATTATAAAAAGAATGTTCAAAGTGAAAATTTTTAACTATTTTAAAAGCCTATCATCAACAACTTCATAACGGAATGAATTCAAATACATTATTTTTTATTGCATCTAATTGTGTCCAAGTTACTGATAATTGGTGGAATTCTAGTAAACTAAGTACTTTCTGTAACAGTTCACCCACAAACCTTATCACCTATTGTCTGTTGGCAATTAGATTCTCCTATCAAGCTGCGAGTATCAGGGAAGTAACAACTCTTCACAATCACTCACGGTCCCACAAGTTCTGTTCAGGCTGAGCCTCTATTAGAACCTTCCATTAAGATCCTGCAAATCTCTAGTGGTTCACCTGGTTTATTCACATCTTCCATGCATCGAATCATCTATTTCTAAATGGTCTTTCCACTGATATTTATGACATTACTTCCTAAGATAAAACAAAATCTGTGCTCATCATTCAAGAATATACTGGGGTATTTTCTGCTTGAATTTCTGAGATGAGGAATTGTCATTGTCTGTCTTAAAATGAAGAGTTATCATTAATTATTTACATAATGAGGACAATAGACTGACTGTAAAAAACAAAAGTAATGTAAACTCCTCATCCACAAAATTCAAACAGAAATTATGTGATGTGCTAATGGAGGTGACTAGAAAATCTCCATGAAAAATTGGCACAAATGTTGAACCACTTGACATTCCTATGCAGAGGGAGGGACCAAAAAATGTGTTCCACCAGGGTTATCAATCAAATTCCAGAAGGATACAAACAGCAGCAGGAAGAACAGGGCAATTTACAATTTGCCCAATTGTAAATATAAATACTGCTACATTATATAGAATGTTGAGAAGAGCTATTAGCATATTCAACACTATTCACAAATAAATCTCTTCTTTATGTATTTGTTGATACGTTTCAGCCAATTCATTCTTCAGCCTTCATCAGTTTAATCCACGAAAAAAGGAAAATAGTATTAAATTCAAAACTATGCGGTTCCCCTTGCTGAGCAAAATGGGTATTGGGAATCCCTATATTCCCACTCATGGTATAGCTTGGAGTGATTTGGGCATTTTGCTTACCTGTCACTAAAAAAAAAAAAAAGTCTGGTGGATAAACTTATGCAGAATTTCTTTACTGGTTGTACTGTGAGTTGTTATTTATTTATTTTTATTTTCCTTGTGGATTAGTTGGAACATTATGATAAGAAGAGCAAAAATACAATGAAGGAATTTAAGTGTTTTCTGAAGAATGTTGGCTCTACTTGAGACCCAGGAAATGATTGCCAAATAAAGCAAGAATGTCTTAAGAGCTGCCTAACAAAATTAGCCTAACTCAAAGTACCAGTTTGCTTGTATACTACTGCTTCATTAATGCATTTACTGCCACAAGACACACAGATGGCATATTGTACAGAGCTTGATATATGCGTGTGTCCATTCTTGGGTTTTCATTTCTTTGACAATTTGAGGGGGGGAAAAAAAAAAAAGAGTTATTTTTTGTGATGATTTGTAAATCTTTTTCTTTTTCATAAAACAATGGTCAAGATAAACAAATGTGTCATGTATATCTGGAGAAAAATGCCAAACCAGGCTGAGGAAGCAAAGTAAGGCACATGTAATCTTCTTTAACAATTCCTAACGGGAACTTTCATTAAAAAAATGAAAAAAAAATTAAGATGCAAGTACGCAACAGGTTCTATGAACTGTGAATAAAAATATCCTTTTTGTTTGGTTGGTCGTTTGTTAATGAGAAGAGTTTAACATGAAAGTATTAAATAAATATTTCAGCATAAACATAAAGAAATAAAATTGTTTCTGAAAACGCTCTTGACAAGGTAAATCGAGTTTTGAAACTGAGAAGAATGTGATGAACGTTTATATAAAATGCAACAACAAATACAAAGAACAAGAAGCAAAGTAAGAAATTGGTGATAAAAAGGCAAACAAGAACTAAAAAGATGTAAAGTGAGACAAGCAAAGCAAGCAACAACAACAAAAACATAAAAAATGGAGTCAAAAGGAAAAAGAGGAAAAACAAAAAGTTTCAATTTTTTGCAAGCAAAACAAAAGCTTTAAAAATAAAAAACATATACCATCTAAATTCTTGCCCTGCCCCAAGAGGCATAGACATCTATCAGTGGCAAGTTTTAACACAAATTATACTTCAGAAATACTTTCACTTTAACAAACATGCACATATCTTGAAATCTAAGATTCACCATGTTTCCCACAAAAGATAGAAAAACAGTAATTATATATTTTTTATACCTTTATTATATTACTTAAGCTGGGCTAAAATTCAAAATTGTATCTTTAAACAATTTATTATTTCTAATTTTAGAGATATCAGTGCCTTTTTTGAACATGTTAAACTTGTTATATTGCATAAGCTGAAGTAAAAGTGCAAAGGTATATAAAAATTGAATTTTTTTATTTTCTGAAAGCATCAAAACTTACGTGGCTGGTTTGTCAAAGGAGGTAACTGATTGCTATTCCCTGAAAAAGACATTTAAACTTGGGTTTAATAAATAATTAACAGGCACAAAAGTTAAAAATAAAATCAATAAATGAAAAGTAAATTGACAACCCAATGGGCCTACGTTGAAAAATACTGCGTGGTTGGAGAGCAGATAACAGAAGAGGTGAATAACAAGATTACCAATTTTCAGTTTTACTGGCCAACACTCTAGTCACCTGTAATGCAAGATTGGGGCCTAGGGATTAAAAAAAAAGACATGCCCAAAATAAGCGATTTTCATTTAAAAATAAATAATTTTGTGTACAAATTTCTATTGCTTGGATCTATCGAGAGTTCATGTTTCTTTTGAAATTATATCAATTGTATCTTTGTCTTATAAATGTGGATACTGGAAGTAACTTCGTATCTGTTGCAGGATTGTTGGGAATTGGTAAAATGAATGCAAAATAGGTGGGTGGGTTTTTCTGCATTGGTTGGAAGATATGTCAACTTTACAGTGTCAGTTTCTTTTTTTCACCTTCAGTCTATGCATTAATTCAGTGAGGGTGTTAAAAATCTTGTGGTGAAAGACTGTCAATAGCCAGAGTTACCCATTTCTGGTTGGAGGTAAATTACTTTAGAAAATACCTGTATCAATTATGTAGCACACATTTGTTGAGGGTTGATTGATTGATTATTTGGTTTACCAGTGTTAAATGACCCACCGGGGTTGATATATCATTTAATACTGAAGCTGGAATTTTTTATTCAGGGATTTTTTAAAACGATTCAAGTGGTTGTGAGGTTTTTTTAAATTGTTTCCAAAATATCACAAGTTGTATAGCTTGAAAGTATTTCAAAATGTAAGGGGTTTGTTTTGTTTTCTTTAATTGCTGTTAAACTAGATAGGGGGTCTGACAATATTATGAACTTTGTATCTTCTGAATTTTCTATCATTTTAAGCGACATTTTAATGGATTGTAGTTCAGCTGTGTAGATGGATGCATCATTTGATAGTTTAATTTGCTTATGAATGTGTCTGTGGCTGCTGTGCCTATTCTGTCTAAGATTTTTTATTCATCCGTGTAGAATGGTTTATAGTCATGATATGTGTCTTCAATTCTCTGTACATACTTTTGTTGATTGACACAAAGAAAAAAGAAATAACATTAGGTCTATATGAGGTTTGCAGATTGTCCATAGAGCTATCTTATTTACTGTGACTGGTTTTACAGTATTAGGGTCTTTATTTGTTTTAGTGTTTCATCAATTCAAAGCCCAAGTGATGGGTTGGCTTGGTTTAGAACTGGATATATTGAGGTTAATGTATTTTTGGGGTTGGATTGTAGTTATAGAGTATATTGGGATAATTTTTCCTATCTCAGAGATATAGGTGGTTCACTGCATGATTGAGGTCCGGAAAATGCCGAGACTTAAATTTGTATGGTTTATAGATAGTAAGCTTATAATATTCTCAGATTCACTATCTTCTGAATTTTATATCATTTTAATGGATTATAGTTCAGCTGTATAGATGGATACATTATTTGATAGCCTGAATTTTTTATGGCTGCAGTGCCTATTCTATTTAGGATATTTTATCCATCTGTATAGAATGGTTTATATTCATGATATTTGTCTTCAATTCTCTGTACATACTTTTGTTAATTCTTTTTTTCTTTGTGAAGTTTGGAGATTGTCCATAGAGCATCCTTTTTTATAGTGATTGGTTTTATCAGGATCTTCATTTGTTTGTTCTAGTGCTTTGTTAATTCCAAGTTCAAGTAAAGGGATGGCTGTTGGTTTATTTCTACAGAACTGGATATTTTGAGGTTCATATGTCTTTTGGTATGCTGAAATATTTGGGTTAGATTGTAGTTTTAGTGCATATTGGAGGTACAGTCTTTCCCCCCTGAGAGAGATAGGTTCATTGGCTTCTATATAGAAACTTAGCATAGATGAAGTATGGAAGGCTCCAAGATTTAATCTCAATCCTTGATTATGTGTGGTTTGTTGTTTTTTTAAGATAGGATTAACATGTGGCACTGTAAATGATGTATCCATAGTTAATTTGGATTTGATGTATGACCTATATATATTTTTTGATGTTACTTTTGGAAGCTTCGAAGACATTTTTTTTAAGCTAACCAATATGCACCTTGAAGATAAGTTTGCTTTCTAGTATGATTCCTAAATATGTTATAAGAGAAGCACTATATATTAAACCGGTTTTTTCCTACCATTAACCTTGCATTTTTTAACAGTGGAAGGGAATTTTGAAAGCTTTTTTAAAAGACAGATGCTCAGGTGATGCCCAGCTGTGCACATCACATGATAGCTTTAAAGAACTCTTTTCAAAAAAACACTGAAACACAAAATATTACATTACAGTCAAACATGAGGACATAATAACAACACAGAAAAAAAAATAACATCCTTGAAAATGGCTTGTGAAGAGGCTGAAAGTGCTTGGAAGTTGAAAATTATGGAACATTTTTACGTTCCTTATCTCCAGCAAAAAGGAAACATGTAAGAATACTAAAAAAATTATATCAAAGATTAATGAAATCTTCCATATTTAAATGAAAGATTGCTGGTCAAATATATATATATATATATATATATATATATATATATATATATATTCATTTAAATAAGTGAGTTTGTGACCCTGGGTTTCACGATCTTGAGATCATCAGACAATCACAAGAGTGTGAAACCCAGGGTCACAAACTCACACCTATCTAAATGAATATGTTAGCTCTATCACTGATATTAAGTATTTTCAAATAAGTACTGCATATATATATATATATATATATATATTAATAAGCTAATTGCTTAATTCAACATTTTTCAAAAAATGTTATATTTTGTGGATATTTTCTTTGTCCATCTCTAAGATGGGAGATGTGAATTTCAGTTAAAAAAAAAATCATATGCACCCACTGAAGATAATGTTTGAGTGATAAGAAATTATATATATATATATATATATATATATTCATTTCATCTAAAGCACGCCAAGAAACTCACTAAGATTACATCAGTTAAATTTAGCCATTTTAACTGTAAAATGAAGAGCCCTTACTACCAATCTAATTCTGTGCTTACATTCATAAATTCTAAGTACCATAGAGGAAAGTTCATCAAAACAATTACCATGAAAATATTTATAGAAAAATCACAGAGATGTTACATTGCATGGCATTGGGAAATTGACTGAAGTCGAGATGCCATAACCAATAACATTGCAAATTCTTCTTTGGATTTCAACAAGGATCTCTAAATATATAACAGGAACACCAGACTAGGCATGGCAGCAATATTTAAAACAAGGACAAGTGGTAAACTTGTAAATACATAAAATAAATTTGAGTAAGAAAAATTGTCTAGCAAGACATATTGAAACAACAATTATCACCTTGAATATGACCAATGTCAACATCTTAATACGATAACAGTAAAGAGGTGATAGCTAAGGAACTTTTTGGCCAAACCCTCATTAGAGAAAAAAATTGTTAGTGGAAACATTTTTTTTTTATAATAGGAACAACAAAAACAATTTAAGGGGACCAAATGAGAGAACCAAACCTGTGCATGGCTAAAATATAAAATTATAACAATCAAAATTGGTAAGTCAATTCAGTTTATAAAATTAAAAATGAATAAAATTGACAAACAAAACTGAAAAGGCACCAGAAATAAATCAGGAGAGAGAGGGGAAAAAAAAAATTAATGTTTCCCAAAAGAAGAAGCGAATCCACAAAGAGTTGGTCTTCTGAACTTGATTGTGACAGCCTCAACGATCTTGATTAAGTGTCAAGTCAACCAGTTCTCTCTTGGCCAGAACAAACAAGATTTTCGATCAAGTGCTGACCTATGATAGAATTCAACACTGATTGTGTTACTTGTATAGAACCCTGCAATTCACCCTGTATTATACAGATTGGAATATGCTGGTTGATTCTTGTACCCAAGTATAAATTGCAAAAACGTGCATGAGGACAACCTCAGAATAATGATTATCCAGGATGATATATTCTATCTTACATTATAAATCTAAAATGGTCATTACATATAAATTCTTAGTTGCTTCTGAGCTTTGCACATGTTCATAAATTTTGGAAATGCAAAAATCAATCTAAAGATAAAAGTTTAATGAATACTATTTCAGGTAATTGAAATTGATACAAAAAAAAAATTCAGGTTTAGGAGAGAGTGATCCAAATTACCAAAATTATATATATATATATATATATATAGTTACTTGCAGACAGATCTGTTTTGCTGTATAACAGCTCATCAGTACGGTTAGACATCCGATTGCTTTTTACCCAGGATTGAAACCCGACCGAATTGGCGTCAGTTGGTGATTCTACCTCTGAGCTATAGGTGCTCAGTAGGAGGTAGATTTTTAGCGTGTGATATACAATGTATTCATATGCCAGTAGTTTGAGTGTTCTAATTCATTACTGAATGAGTGATGCATAGATACTAGAGTAGGTACTGTTTTTTTAAAGTCTTAAACAAATTCTTTCTACTACCACACCAATTTTCAATTATTTTTAAAGGGATCATCTTTTCATTAAGAAAGATACAAAAGTATCTCAATTAAAAAGAGAAAAGAAAAAGAAAAAATAAGAGGGGGATTTTAAGGCACCTCTTGGCTGACAAATCATCAGAAAAAAACCATCAGCAATTAAAACAAAGAAGTTGTCAAGAAAAATTTCTGAACCATGTCTGAGGTAAAAAACACAGGATTAAAACCAAAAAAAAACCCCCCAAAAAACCATTACCTATGTTGGGCGGTAGTTTCCCCGAAGAATTTGAATTTGAATTTCAATTTTCTCTGTCTGCACAAGACAGGATGTTGTATGTTGATGGTCAGAGACTCCAGGATGCCCAGATGGAGTCTCGTCCTAGCCCTGACAGAGAAGAAATCCGGGGAATAATATATATATATATATATATATATATTTCTCTCTCTGATTCCATGCATCTATGGCTTAGTGGGTACTAACTCCAACTGACACCATATTGGTTGAGTTTCGATCCTGGCCAGAAGCGTCTTGTATGTGGATGACTTTATATATATATATATATATATATATATATATATAGTGCGTTTATACTTCATATATTATTTTTAGTGGCTACCAGATATTCAAGTAGATGCTCCATTTATTTTAAAAATAGTTATTTTGTCAAGCAATCTGTGTACTTGAGAAAACTTAATAATGATAAGAGTAAAATATTAGATAAGTAAAAATTCTTAAGGACAAAAAGGCCGACGGCAAATACGTGCCTATGCAGTAAATCAAAGAGCTCAAAAAAAAGCACTTCACAATATTAACACTCAACGAAGGACAATTGAAGTTGCTACTTAAGTTTCTTGTTCTTGCACACTTCATGCGACTAGAATAGAGTAGATAGGTTTGCCTGTCATGTATGCATACAGCATCCGATGGATAAATTGTCACCTAAATTTACCAAGATTACACAAAAATTACAACAACACTAACATCTCATTTTAAAAGATATAGTAACCAAAATTACATAAAAATATCTTGAAATACTAAAGAATAAATTTATTCAATAAAATTGCCATTGGTTTCAACCACAGCCTTCAGACGATTTCAGAATCTCTTGCGACTTTTCTGAATGGTCTCCTTGTTTAAGTTGGTGAATGCTGCCATCATGCTTGCTTCCACTTCATCTTTAATATTACAAAGTTTTGTTAGTCTTTCATTCAACTGAGCCCCTACACATAATAAACAAGGGGATTGCAGTCTGGGGAGTTAGGTGGCCAGATGTAAGCGGGTGATGTGGTTGTAGAAATTGTCTGGCAGACATGACTGGGTTCACAAGCCTGTGTAACATGGTACAGAATCCTGTTGCCAGATATAGGATTTTTCATCAGCCATTGTTTTGAACCAGAGCTGTACTACCTCCTCAAGGCACTTGATGTAAGCCTCTATGTTGAGTTTAATACCCTGTGAGAAAATAAATGGAAGCATAACGTCACTATCACTTGCGATCATTCCAAACACCATAATGTTAACTGGACATTCGGTTTTCGGAACTCTGTATATCTTTTCGAGACTGTATTCTCTGCACTGTCCTCAGGTTGACACCCAAAATCACTGAAATGTTTGTATTAGAGCTTCTGGCAGTACAGCCTGCCATTTTCCAAGTTTCTGATGAAGTAAATTGTTTCATGGTGTTCTTGGTTTCACAAATGGTGGCCAACTGACTGAACTATATAGTGCAATTGACAAAATCAAAAACAAACAATACATATCGAAGAATACAAATCAAATGATGGAACCAAAATGGTTGAAACCCTGGTAGTGTAATCGGCTGATCTTACCAACTTAGTTAAAAACTCTACATGTTAAAACTTAATTTTCCTTTAAACACATTAAGCACTTTCTAATACAATTGTTTACTGGTTGAACTTAAATCTAATTTAGTGTGTGTGTGTGTGCGAGAGAGAGAGAGAGTTGTGATATTGTTTTCCACGAGTTCTATTGAGAAAAGGTATTTTAGCAAGCAGGTTTTTTTTTTTTTGTAAAGTGCTTTGGGATAGAGATAAAGTGTTAATAAAATTAATGTAAAGAAGTTTGTCACTTACCTGAGCAGTGAGAGAGTGAGGGAGTGAGTGAGTGAGTGAGTGAGTGAGTGAGTGAGTGAGTGAGTGAGTGAGTGAGAAGATATGTTCCCCTATCATCTGATTCACCCTCCTACATTTTTAACAGGAGTAAAGGTTTGCCACTTGTTTCCTTGATTGGGCCTTTAGTTCCCTATAAAGTCTTCTCATTCTCTTTCACTCCCAGCAGTCTCTTGTAGCATTAGTGGACATTAAAATCAACACCCAAAGGCGATAGTCTGTTTCATGCTAAATGCAATACAAGAGAAATTTCTTGACAGCCTGTATTCTTTTATAGAGATGTGCCTGATTACACTCACAGGGTGAAGGGTTAAATTCAACATTCACCCACTTCAATTTTGTGTTTGATTTCATGTATGGCCAGATGCTGCCAGTTTGTAGATTTAGTTCTACATCCAAAGATTGGACAACTTTCTCGTTCCTATCGATCTCAGTTTTGAACTTCAGACACTTGAAGAATTTAAGAAGTATTTTTATTTTGTCATTTCCTCTTCCTCTTATGAGAACAATTTTAAAGAAAAGAAAAAAAAATGATATCAAAAGAGGAGGGTCTAAAATTAACATGGAATTTAAACTTCAAAGGAACCCACAAATGAGCACTAAGAAAAGAAAAAGAAACATAATTTGGTTTAACCCCCCCCCACACACACACACTTTTAATTTAGAAATAAAATCTAACATAGGAAAAATATTTTTCAATTTACTTAATAAGCACTTCGCTAAGTGTTCTGAATTGCACAAAATCTTCAATAGAAATGCATTGAATTTAAGTTACAGCTGTACAAGCAATTTGGAAACTACTATTGAAAGGCAGAATGCCAGGAATTTCAAAGCAAGCATGCAGAGAAAAGTGTTAATAGTGAAATGTCTAACTGTACGGACAGAAGCAAATATCCACTGGATGGAGTTTGTAAAACAGAAGGGGTAGTCTACATCGCCAAAGTAGAAAAAGTAAATAGCCAAAACAGTGGGATTCAATGAAGGCAGCTTCAAAAAGAGATGGTACAATCACAAGTCATTGTTTCGACTAGAAAACCATAGAAAATTTACTGGACTGGTCAGTACATTAAAAAAGCCAAGTCCTACAGCATTGGTAGTGATGTTTGCAGATTGTGTCAAGATTGTGCCAAGAAGAGAAATTGACAATAACATATCCAGACCAAAAGAAGCCGTTGAATGAGAGGTTTGGAATTATGTTGGGATGTAAACACACTAGAAAGTATATTTTAAGTTTGTACAAACCTGAATGAGGGTGCACATATATTCCTCTACCTCCTATCCTATTTTTCTTACTCTGGCTTTACCCCTCTACTTCTGTTGACCTTTCTGTTGTGTATATAAATAAACAAATTAAGTGTTAAGAAATATAATTAACCTGTACCACCTGACAAAACCCCATTGGTTGAAACCAGGGTAGCATAATGGTTGATATTTCTTTTGTTTAGTGTTTAAAAGCTTTAAACAATCGACTTTTTTTCTTGTGTATTAAGCACTTTTTTATAAAAGTTTTCAGGTTTGGTTTAACACTGACCAATAAATATCACACACACACACACATACATATATATATACATATTTTCTAAACATATACTGTTAAATATAAGAGACAATGAATGTCTATTATGCTTAATCATGAGCCGTTCTAAACGTCGTATTTTTGCTTTAATTTCAGTTGAAAATAAAGACAAAAATTCTCCAACATTTGGATAATTATTTATTGGTTTTCTTCTAAGCTTTCGGCTCACATGAGCCATCTTCAGAGAGGTTGTTTAAACTAAAATATTATAAAATCCACCATCACCGACGATTTTATTTTGTGTTGACATAAAACTCCGCTTGGCAACGGCAATAGTTACCAAAAATAATAAACGCAGTTCTTAAGTTTGCAATGCATCAAAAGAAAATCGTTGGAATTATAAATCAAACAAAAAGAACAGCAATGAAAATGAAGAAACAGCATATAAATAATTAGTTAAAATATCCCCCAACAAATGAAGAGACTTCGCAAAATCCTTCTGCCCGCAAAAAGAAGGCTTCCGTAAAGATATGCAGACTGATTCCAAAATCTTTAAGTGATTATTGGAACCAGCTACATGTAAAATTTTGAACCACATTTTCCTATACGACTTGGCACAGGCTATATTCTCTACTAGGTGTTGAGCAATAGCAGATTCCATATTTGTAGAAGGAAGATAACATACAGTATCTATTTTGCCAAACCGTATTTTAGAAGGTACATGTTGATTAACTCTTGTTTCCAAATGTAAGGTTGTATGCCCCACATAACCAACAGTGCACTGGCAATTGAATTCATATACCAAATTACTTAATTTGATATAGGGCAATTCATCCTTATGAAAAGACGGAAGAGCAGACCTAGTCCGAAAAATACAATGCAGAACAACAGATAGAAAACAAACAGAAACCGACTTGCTAACCTGCTTAACTAAGTTGTAGCCCTCATCCCCAATCCAAGGAACCTTTAAATAAACCAGACACTTAGAATATGATTAATAAGGGCTTCCGGAAAGCCCATTACTAAGGAAAATCTCCCTGATATTCTCAAATTCAGAGTCTAGTCTAGTAGGAGAACAACACAATCATACATGATACATGCTTGGGCAATCATGTCTCTAAAGAGACATGACTGACTGGGCAGAAAATTATCCCACAGTAGGTTGCCATTGCTTTCTGCAGTAGACTGGTTGCTGGCCAAGACTATAGAACCCAGTCTGTCCTGTTATTTAATTCATAACTGGAGGGAAGTGACGAATTAATACTTTTCCCCAAGGGTATTAGCACGTAAATGAATGTAAGGAATTCAACTGGATTTCGAACTTGGCTCCCCGATTTGTCGTTTTGAGTCGATATCCACTGTACCACAACACACATCCTATATATATATATATATATATATATATATATATATATACACACACACACGTGTGTGTGTGTGTGTGGGTGGGTGTGGGTGTGTGTGTGAAATGTGTATGAATATAAATATACAATTTGTTATATATATTATTCATATTTGTGCGGTACTTATTGGAAAGTGCTCAATATCAGTGATAGAGCTAACATATTCAGCACATTCAGTTGGATTGATGTGAGTTTGTGACCCTGGGTTTCACGCTTTTGTGATTGTCAGACAAACTGATTATTTTTTTTAAAATTTGGATATATGTGGGGTTGCGTAATTAGGTGTTTTTATGGAAGTGGGAGTTAGTATGAGTGGAGTGATGATGACAATTTTCCCTCCTGCTTCCATAAAAACACAAAATTATGCAACTCCACATATATCCAAATTTAAAAAAAAATTAATCAGTTTGTCTGACGATCGCAAAAGCATGAAACCCAGGTTCACGAACTCACATCAATCCAACTGAATATATATAGGGAGTAGAGAATCTGACTGACACTAAATCGGTCGAGTTTTGATCCCGACCAGAAGCAAGTGGATATGTCTAGCCACACTGATGAGCTGTGATACAGCGAAACGGGCTTGTATGTGGATGACTTATATATATATATATATATAATGAAATAAATTACAAACTAAATTAAAAGTGAATTAAATTTTTCTTGTCTATTACATTCAAGGAAATATATTTAAAAGAAAGGTTGCTGCCCATATACATATATATACATATCCAAGTGAATAGGGAACAAAGAAAAAAAAAATTTTTTTTTTTTTTTTTTTTTTACAACGTCCAAAACATTAATTTAAAACAGTGCTCGATATATAATATATAGAGATGTGAATATTTATTCTATATTATATTTTAGAACATGTACAAATTTAAAAAAAAAAAAATTATGTTCTAAAATATAATTTAGTATATATATATATATATAATAGAATGAAGTAAAAGAACAAAATAGGAAACATATCTTAATCTAACATGTTCCAATTCGAATAAAACTTCTTTAGAGACCAAGAGAAGAAAAAAAAATGTACTTTGGTATATTGTGATTTTCAGTTAATTCTTATTCATTAGTTGTGTATCATGTATCATGTATAAAAGCAATAGATAATCAGACACTCAGACAAGCATTCCTACATAAACACACACATGCACCATTACACACTTTACTGTCCACAACATTGTCTCACATATATTTAAAGATTGGGCACCTCGGTTAGTGTAATGCTTAGCAAACTTGTCTTGCTAAAATCATTATAACTGAGTAGTAAGTTCGATCCTCACTGGGTACCCCCTACTTTTGGCCATGTGTTACAACTAAACTATGCTTAGAAAATCACCTTACTCCAGGTTTGAGGGTTGGGTGCAGGGCTAACAACCCTGCCCCATAAAAAACAGTTTGTTACGGAAACAGCAAAAACGCTGCCTTACACACCATTGGGTGTAAGGAAGAAGTTTATATTTAAAGATTGTCTATTGCTTTAATACACAGGACACTAGTATTAATACACACACACTAATTTACATTACCATCCAACATACACCTAAGCAGACAAGCATTTAAATACTTACATAGATACACTATTATATTCAAAATATTCTATGCACATGCATTTAAAAATAATTATCTATTGCTTTAATAGATGTGACAGAATTAACATACCAGTATATTGTCTGTTATTTTTTTTTTATTTTTATCTTGGACTGTGAAGAAGCTTTAATAAAATTAAAACATGCTAGCTTGAGATACATTTCCTCCTTTGCTCTTTTACTTTATTCTATCATCTTGTCAGATTACAGTCAATATATATATATATATATATATATATATATATATATATATAATTAAATTTGTTATACAATTAAAAATGAAAGTGTCACGATGTATCATTAAATTTAATTTTAAAATATATATATATATATATATATATATATATATATATATATATATAGGAAAAACTACTAAAAAGTTGTAAGTTTAAAAATGTATTTTTTGACAGCATTTATTTATTTCTATTATAATATATATATTTGATATTTCAGACCGGCCTCAGCCTTACATCAGAAACAAATGATTTTAAAATTTAAACTAGAAGCGTTCGTCGTAAGGAGTGACTGTCGCAAGATGTTTACATCACGTGACGTAGAAAGCGATAGAGTTTTTGGATATTTTTAAACGTAAACCTAACTGTAATAATACTTTTAAATGTTGTTTTAAAGAAAATTTTTTGAAGTGTATCTAAAAAATGTTTAACTATTGAAATATTTATAAAGATTCAAAATACCTAAGTCCCTATTTAACCCTAGCCTATAGGTATTTCATTTTAAAATCCAGTATTCCACATACCCACGCAGAAAGAAAGAAAAATACTGGATTTTAAAATTAAATTTAATGATACATCGTGACACTTTCATTTTTAATTGTATAACAAATTTAATTATATAATTATATTAAGCTCTACAATATTTATTGTACTGAGCAGTTTTTAAAAAAAAGTAAATGCCAGAGAGGAGAACTCAAAATCTTGGGTCCTCTTTACCTGGATGTATATACATACATACATATCCTTTTGTCCTTGATAAAATCCAACGGAGAATCTGTAATGTGATTGATCCGGACTTGGCAGCTCAGATACAGTCACTTTCTCACCAGCGCAATGTGGCTTCCCAGTGTCTCTTTTACAAATACTTTCACGGCTTCTGCTCCGATGAACTTAGCTCACTGGTGCTCCCTATATATGAATTTACAAGATTAGCAACTAGGTCCCACCCTTTTACTGTGAAACCAATAAAATGTAAACGCAAATTCTACTCCAGCAGCTTCTTATCTCACACTTCCTGCTTGTGGAATTCCCTTCCGTTTACTTGCTTCCCTGACAGCCACAATCTCCACGAATTTAAATGTAAAGTCAATAGTCATCTCCTATCTCACTAACCTGCATCCTCTTTCTCATGCTCCTTTCTCCGTCCACTCCACTCATCAGTATTCTTGTCCTTCTCTTACCCAAATCCTGACACCTCCTATAACTTGGCACTCTTTCTCATAACTTTCTTTCTATGTAATTTCTTGCAAAACAACGGCAGTAAAATGCCTTGCTTGGGGTGATATTATATATATATATATATATATATATATATATATATATATATATATATATGAATGATGGTGCCGGCATGTGTTATAGATTAAGGCAGTTTACCTTGTGTGTGTGCGTGTGTGTGTGTAAACTAGTTTTGGTATTTTTTTATTTTATTTTAAGTCTGTATATTTTAATTGCTGTGTCCACCCACTTTTATGAGTAGACTAAAGCTCTGAAGAGTGAAGAATGACAACTGGTTGAATTTTCTTTTTTTTACTCTCTACTATTACCTGCTTTAGGGTAATTATTGATTTTTTTTTCTTTCTTTCTTTCTTGCCCAACATTCCTGATAATATTGCTTTTAATATGTTTGTTTTTATAGCTTTGTAGTGCAAGGTAGATTCTATGAGTAACCAAATGAGTTGTCTACATTAGGTTTTCTTAATGTTCTGAATAAATTTTGTAACTTTAAAAGATCAAATAAGTTTTGCAAAAGGGGGGAAAAAAATTAACCTGAAGCATTAACAAAAACATTTGAAATTTTTCTGAGATATTTTTGTCAGAAACAAAGCAATAACATTCATTATCACTTCTACTGCTGATAAAAACAGTAAATAGTTTAACTAGAATGACATTATTCTAGGCAATGACTTCAATCATTTTGTGCTATTCTTACCATGAGGTAATATTTTTGGCAAATGCTGAAATTATTCTGTTCGTACTTTTAGATTGGACTGTTTAGATGGAGCTAAAATTTAATTCACCTCCTGAACAAGTTGCAAAAATAGGTTAGTCATGTTCATTGTCTGTGCAAAGAATTACCAATGTTAAGGTCTGATAATTGCCAATAAAACTCAACTCTTTCGGAGAGGAAATGATCAAGTAGAAAAGAGACTCGAGATCATTCCAACTGTTTATTTTTATCCTGAAAAGAGAGTTTCTTTCTAACAGAAATGTAAAGCAAAGCACAAAAAGGGAAAATGAAAACTAAGGAAAAATCTTTTTACAGTTTCTTTCACTATATGACTATCCAGATGCCTAAGGAAGGCCAGAGAATATATCAGTCAAAAGTTGTGCCAACACTATCAAAGACACAAAAACATATTCAACTATATAAAAAAACAAACCCCTGAACATTAATGTATTCAGGGAAGCATTCAAGTGGGAGTCAGTTCCACAAATAGGCTTTTCATGGGGTGGATGGCTAAGCAGGACTTCTTATATTTGAAACACAAATGAGATAAAAATGATTCAATTATGTAGAGGTAGCACTCAGACTAATGTCCACATCTTTGTTCTTATTACAATGATTTGTGTCCTCTGGACTTCTTCAGGCCTTTCCCACTCTATAAATAAAATTCAGAGAATTTAAAACTGAACTCTTTATTTAATCTACAGAGATAGCTCATCCTCATTCTACTATTCATGTCTAGGGAAATATTTTGATCTTTTTTAGTATTCCTCAGTAAATGCTCACCTTGTTTCTACGAGTGAGTCTGTACTACCCAGCCCAGGGATTGAACACACAATTCAGTCAGTTAAGTGCCATACATGATACACGCTTGGACGATCATGTCCCGAAAGAGACATGACTGACTGGGCCGAAGATTATCCCGCAGTATGTTGCCATTGTTTTCTGCAGTAGACTGGTTGCCAACCAAGGCTATAGAACCCAATCTGTCCTATTATTTAACCCCTAACAAGAGGGAAGAGATGAATTAATACCTTTCTCAAGGGTATTTGTGCATAAGTGAATGCAAGGAATTCAACTGGAATTCGAACTCTGCTCCCAGATTTGTCGTTCTGAGTCGATATCCACTGCAGCACAACGCACATCACCGAACTCGTAATTACTAACAGCAAAATTCACAACCCAATGCTTCAATCCACTAGGTGCCTGCCATAGTAATGACTCTTCCCAAAGTTATAAAAACAATTTGAGAAAAATAAAGACCCTTGGATGATAAGAGAAGATTTCAGATTTATTTAAAATAATTGTCACTTTGCAGATGTCTAATTCACTTGTAGACTATCGTTAATATTAATAGGATATAAACGAGTCAACTACAGATTAACAAAAGATATTCCAGTCCTAGGTTTAAATAAGAGTAGACCATTTTTGCAATCACAAGTTCAAACTTTTGACTCAAAAATAAAACCAGTAAAGTGACAATAGAAAGGTCTTCTGGTATCTGCCATAAAAAAAAAAAAAGAAAAAAAAAGAAAAAAAAGAAAAAAAAGAAAAAAAGAAGAAAAAAAAGACTTAAAAAAGTCAGCACTGGTAGAACATTAAAAATACTCTAAATTCATACCATCGAAAAAACCAACAGATTTGTTTTGAAAAAAAAGGAGGGAGGGAATCCTGTCAAAAACCTTTTTCTACAAAAGCTCTTATTTAATATTCATTGGAAATGTCTGAATCTGACGAAAAAAGAAGACAAAGATATCGTCACATATGCTGGAATTGTTAACAAGAAATGTCAAAGATTCAGATTAAATGAAATGACAAGATATGTTTAAAGGGTTAATCTTTGTTCACGGATTAATAATGAAAAAAAATTCAGAAAATTGGACAAAAATTCTAAGAAATCTTGAACAGAAGAATAAACTTACACTACAGGAAATACTGGACAAATGTCAGAGAATCTTAAATCTGAGAGATGATGCCAAAGAAATTCAAGAAAGAGAATGGCAATATGTACAAACAAAAGACAATGTACAAAAAAAAGAATAAATCTTTGTTTCAGATGTGGAGATTTACAGATCAGAGACGAATGTCCCTTTAAAAATTTAAACCAAGAAAAAATTCTCACAGGAAAAAATTTATACACAACATTGCAATGAAAAAAATAAATTGAGAAATAAAAGAAAATTTGTAAAGGTGAAAATTTATAATTTGGATGTGAAAATGCTACTAGACACTGGGAGTGATATAACAATAATTAGCGAAGCCACATCAAAAGAAATTCTAAAGCTTATATTAAGAATGACTTTGAAAGTCGTCAGTAGTATCTCGAGTAAGAAAATATTTTTTATAGGCAAAATGACTTGTTATGTCTCATTCCATAATAATAAGTGAATAAGAGCTAAGACTCACGTGTTGAAAAATACTATGAACTGATTGGATGGAATTATTTGAGCTTTGGAATTTACCTATAAGCATTTATTGGCAAAAAGTAAATGGACAAGCGACCAATTTAAAAGACCAGTGAAAATTTAAAGAAACAAAAATGTTTTTTTGGATGTTCTGTTGATTGAGTTGAGTTGGTGTTCCAAATTCAAAATGAAATTTCAATTTTGAAAAGATTTGACCTGGTATTTAAACTAAAACAGAATGTACTATTTGCAGTATTGGATCGAGTCGACAAAGAATTAAACAGACTTGAAAAATTAGGTGTAATCGAAAAGATTAATCATTCAAAATGGGCAGGGCCAGCAATATATTAAAAAAAAGAGAAAAAAAACAAATAATAAAATTTGTGTTTATGTGACCACCACTTTACTTGTCCTTTATGGCAACGCCCCCAAATCTCTATGGTCAATCAATAGTTAATCACTTCATTCCAAACTGGGCTCTGTCCCATGTTGTGTTTGATAGATCACAAAGTTGGTTTGGGTTGAAAGTTGCCGAAATCCACTGCATCCATGATCTAGATAGAGCTGGAAGTCATTATAAGAAATGGAAATCTTTGTGAAATTAACAATAAGGTGTGTGTGTGTATATATATATATATATACATATATTTTTTTTTTTTAAATTATATCACCCCAAGCAAGGCGGTAACACCACTGATGCGCAGGGGGCTATATAAGAGGGAAAAGATTGGAAAAGAGAAAGCCAGAAACCACATCCTAAACAGGGAACAAGGGATGAGCCTCTTCACCTGCTCAATAGACGTGCCCAGTTCACACTCCACCCAATCTATTGAACAGGTGAAGAGGCTCATCCCTTGTTCCCTGTTTAGGATGTGGTTTCCAGCTTTCTCTTTTCCAATCTTTTTACTCTTTTCTTTTTTACACACACACACACACACACACACACACATATGTTCATTTCAGTACAGTGTTTGATTAGAGTTTATCGCTCTTGCATGCAGACAACTATAATTCCAATCCAGAGCTTCTATAGGACATAAGAAGTCATCTAAATTGGTTCTTCTGGAACCAGGCTAAAGTCAGAGGTTCTTCTAAGACAGGCAGTCACATGATTCTCATTTTAACTAGCTCACTGTCAAACCAACTCTACTGTCTGAAAACCTACTGACACTTGCTTATATTGAGCCTTGCATCCAGAGGAAATGTGTGTGATGCACTCTGGATATGCTTAGCATTTCCAAAGACCAATCAGGGATCCTCCTCTTGGTCATCTTATCAAACCAGTCTCCTCCTCTCCTGTGTGAGTGCCTCTTACCACTGCCCAAGAGACGTGGTCTAGCCAAAACTGCCAAATTTTAATCATCACTCCAAAATTTCTTTCCTATTAAACATTTGGTGAGTGGTCTTTTTTTCATATTTGCATTTTATCATTTCAACCTTTCAACCTGGGATGTTTTTAGTTATGTTGGATCGCACACAACCACTGCAAGAAATTATCTAGCTTTGATCAAAAAGAAAAATCATGTGTTTCTCTTTTTAATTATCAGTGCTTCACAATTCCCTAGAAAACAAAGAATTCTCTCTTTCTGATCAGGAGTGGCTTCTCTGTTTCAAATCAGATGTTTAGACAGCTGTCATTTTTATCAATGATCATCAAATTTTCATAATAACCAAGAGATTCATTTTTCACAATAATGGCCATTCTGAACCTGGCAACAAGAAATCATACAGAAACCTTATACTTCTGACCAAATTTTGTAGCCAGCACTCAAGAGTCATAAAAAACTTTATTTTGAGTAGTTATGTGTGAAAAGTGTATGTGTATAATTATAAATATCTATCTCTCTCTCTCTCTCTCTATATATATATATATATATATATATATATATATATATGCAATTTGTTATATATATTATATTATTTATATATTATATATGTGTGGTACTTATTTGCAAGCGCTCAATATCAGTGATAGAGCAGACATATTCATATAGAGAGGTGTGAGTTTGTAACCCTGGGTTTCACGCTCTTGCGATCATCAGACAGACTGAGTAATTTTTAAAAAAATTTGTTATATGTAGGGTTGCGTATATTCATGCATTTTTGTGGAAGTGGGGGGGGGAAATCTGTCGTCATGACTGACGCAGACATATATATATATATATATATATATATATATATATATATATATATATTTGTACATCCATCAACGCTCACTGAGGCTTGCATAAACATACATATGCGAATCGTGCGGGGCTCGGCATATGTACGTATATGTGTGCCCCTGCGCACATACATACGCATTCGGTTGGTGTATTCGAATAGTGTCGCGATGTCAACGCGCGGACAGTTGTTGGTTTTTCGTACATACATATGTACTTATGTGGGTTCTCTGTGAAACTATGATAGGTAAGAATTGCTATTATTTTATTTAAGGCTGTATTGTTATTTTTTTTTATTTTAAAGTCGGTTATTAGCTTGTTTTTTGTGGTTGCGTATATTTGAGTGGTAAAAATTCTTATTTGTAAGGCTTGTTAGTGTTTATGTGTGGTGTATTAATTTTACTACGGCAGAGACGTGTAATTTATGCTAATGATGATTGCGTACTAATATTGTGTTAGTAAATAAATATTTGATGATAATAACAGTTGTGGTAGTAAATAGTTATTGTGAAACGGTAGTAGTGATTAGTAATGGTGGTGTGATAAATGCAATTATTATGATGGTATTTGAACGAGAGAATATTTGATAGTATTATGGAATCAGCGGTCCCTTTTTTTTTTTATCTGTTTGGTATAAATTGTGATAATAGGTATTTATTTTCATGTCTGCATTTGGAAATTAGTTTTGATCTTGTGTTTGGTAAGTTCTTTTGTGGGGTATGAGATATAATTGCTATTTTTTCATGTAGGTAAAGTAGGCATTTTTTTGTAATGTTGTTGTAGGCAGGTGCTTTTTTTCAGTATTTTCCAGCTTATTGTTGGTGAAATATTTCTGTCTTTTAGACACCATACGTATGTTGATAGTGTAGTGTGTTTAAGTATTTTCTGTTGGCGAATGAAAGATTGTGGTTGTTTTTTCTTTTCTTAAATGGTCCCACAGTGGCACCGATGTAGTACATTGTGTTGTTGTTTGCACTTACCCTGGCTTTATATACTATGTTTGTTTGATGGCAATTTCTCTGAAGAAACCGACAACTGGCCGCGCGTTGACATTGCTACACTATTCAAATACACCAACTGAATTCGTATGTATGTGCGCAGGGGCACACATATACATACATATGCCGAGCCCCGCACGATTCGCATATGTATGTTTATGCAAGCCCCAGTGAGCAAACGCATGTGTGTGTGTGTGTGTGTCCTTGTGAGCGTTGATGGATGTACAAATGTGTGTGTGTGTATATATATATATATATATGTCTGCGTCAGTCATGACGACAGATTTCCCCTCACTTCTACAAAAATACACGAATATACGCAACCCTACATATAACCAATTTTTTAAAAAATTAATCAGTCTGTCTGACGATCTCAAGAGCGTGAAACCCAGGGTTACAAACTCACACCTATCTATATGAATATTTTGAGTGGTTATTCATTTTCGGTGGCCATAATTCTCTTTATCTATTTTTCTAGGGTGGTATTCTTCGAATATCCTTCACCTAGCTTCTCATGAATGAAGAAGAAAGAAAAAATATTAAATTATTATTTCTTCTCCTTCTCTTCTTTCTTTCTTGGCACCAGAAAAAGTGTTACATTTACACTGATTTTTGACAAGTTAAAACAAGTATTTTGAACCATAAATTACTCATTACCAAATTAAGAGGAAATCTTTGCAAAGTTAAACAGCGGAAAAAGTTTTGTGAAGTGACATCTTTCTGAAGCATATTTACAAATACAGGCTGAAGAAGAATGTTCAGAGTTAATAACAATAAATATGCACAAGGGATTCCATAACTGACTTTGTTTTAGTATAAAGGTGACTCCTGCTATATTTTTACATGCTATTGATACCATTCTTGCAGATTGTTATGTCACAGTTGCTTATGTGGATGTATCAATTAAAAGTCTAAGAAACAACATATTGGGCATGTAAAAAGTTTTTGTTTTTTTTTTAAATATAAAAGTATAGCTTCAAACTCAGTGAGGAAAAGCGCTATTTGTTTTTGCCTAAAATTAAGTACCCAGGATAAATCATTGACAAAATGAAGTTGAGAGAAAGTGTTTTAAAGTTAAAACAATTTGATGGAAGAACAATAAACATGTTGGGTAACTTCCGTGGCACACTTGAAATGGATGCTTAGTTAAGAGTTATTCAAATCGTGGTAGTAGCATGCAAGAAGGATCACAGATTGTTATGTATTGACACAATAAAAGTAGGTTCAACCAAATTAAATAAATTAATAAACACCATGGAAGCACGAGAGAGCGAGCTAGGATTTGTAAAAGATACAAAGTGAGTGTTTGATTAAAGAAAGTTATCACCCCAAATATGTTCAAGCCAGAAAAATACCAGTACTTTTTAGTGGTAACCATGTTAAACCACAGGATCAAGCAAGGCATTCTCAAAAAAAGTTACACATGGTTGAAATAACTGAGCCTCATCTATCGTAGCAATAAAAAAATGCTGATGGGGATTTGCAGATATGCAGTGACTATAAAGTTGGAGTAAATCACCAGATATACCTGGACTCGTTTCCATTAGCTAACATGGAAACGGCAAGTCATGAAATGGCAAACATGGAATATTTTGCAAAAACTGATTTGAGATCTCTCTACAACCAAATTCAGATTGATGAAAAAATTTAAAGAAGTTGCTCTGATCAACACCCGTATAGGCCTGTTAAAGTGGACCCACTTGGAATTAAAATTTTGAATCATATATTTCAAAGGGAAATCAAAGGAATTTTACTAGGCAAAGTAACTTACATGATGATACAGGGGTAGGATCGAAAACCAAACAAGAATTAAAACAAAAAGTGAATCAAATATTATGGCAATTGAAAAAAGCTGTATTAACCATTAATAGAGACAAATGTAACTTTTAGTCCAAGAATCTGGCATATTTGGGTTACCAAAAATCGAAAACCAGTATAGCACCTGACAAAAGGCTAACAAAAAAGATTACAGAGGTAGTGACTCCAACCAACAAAAACAAATTGGAATCCTTTTTAGATTTGATAAATTTTTACAGTAAATACATCCCAAAATATAGTGAACTAACTGAACCATTGTCAGAGTTGCGTAAAAAGAACACAGAGTTTGAATGGGCTCAAAGACGAAATAACGCTTTTATGATACTAAAAGCAATTATGAAAAAGAAACCTTTAACAAGGGAGTCTGATCCTAAGAAAGAGATGACGTTGACCACGGATACAAATGAGAAAGTGATTGCTGCCATCCTATTTCAGGAAGATCATCCAATAATGTATTTCTCTAGAAGATTGACAATGGCAGAGGTAAATTACTCAAACACTGAAAAAGAGACTCTAGTGATTGTTTGGAGTATGGAGAGAGCACAAAATGTTTGTTGAGAATCTCAAAACATTTAGTAAGAACACGACACCAGATGTGGCAGCAATAATCAAATCAAGTATGAATGCAACATGTGCAATATTCTAGCAGCAGACTTAATAGATTCAAATTCTTACAAATATGGGTTTTTAACACATTTTCCTTTTGGTATTTTAAATGTCTTTAAGGGTTCAGTGTTTGTTATTCAGTTGGTGATCATGCTTTGGTCTCCATCAGCTTTTAATAATCTTTTCCAATTCGTATTTGTTTTGAGAAATTTACCTGTGGCATGGTATGCAAACCTCAGGCACCATAAAAAGGGAGAAATCATATAGCTTCCTACAAGATTTGCACATTATAACAATGGCACTGCTGATAGGATGTCTGACCAAGCTTGACAATCCGGAACATGTGGAGATGTGGATGAGGGACAGACGAAACAAAGGAGAACAAAACAAAATTACAGATATGTTCCTCGCAATAACAGGATGTGAAGCAGTAAAGAAAGAAAAACTTAGATTTAGTCTTCAAAGAAATCATCGAAATAATAAGAATATTAGACCAAAGAGGAGCACTATTTACATTATTCAGACTATTGTCCTCATCTTCGTTGCAATGAAGATGAAGACAATAGTCTGAATAATGTAAATACTACCTAATCTCAGAAATATAGACAAATACCAAAGAAGAGGTGAGTCATCACTGAAAGAACAAAATTTCTTGAGACAAGACAACAACCGAAAAAGTCTATCATACAATTTTTACACTGGTTAAAAGAAAAAGCTAAGCACTGTGAATTCGAAAAACTTAGAAGTGGTAAAATGACCACGAAAGATGAGCTGATGCAGTTATGCATGATAGAAAGCATTCATGATTCGTCATTTAAACATAAGATATTGTAAAGGGTGCAAGATGTTAATTTGAACTTAGGAACCAGTATAGAATTTGTGTAGCAGCTAGAATTGATAAAGCAGTTGAACCAAAAGCAGGATGACAGACAGACAGACATACAGCACAAAAAAAAAATGCAAAGTTCAATGCAAATACTGTGGCAGAAAGCATCTAAGAGAAAAAAAAAAAGTTGCCCAGCTCTCTGTAAAACAAGCTTAAACTTGGGGGGGGGGGGGCACACACACTTTCAGAGGGTATGTAAATACAAAAAGAAAGAAATTGAAGACACACAAATTGCTACAGAAAAGACGAAAATATTCCCAGTAAATACAGCAACAAAAACCAGGGAAAGAGTAAAAATAAATGGGAAATATTTTCAGATGCATGTAGATACCAACAGTGGCATTCTGCTAATTCCAATGAATGTTTGGCAGGACATGGGGAAAGCCTAGGCTAAAAAAAATCTACCTTACAATTAAAACAATTGTATGGAACCACAATTAAAGTATTGAGCACATTTGAAGGAACATCCGAAACAAAGAATAGTTTCAAAATCATACCCATAACAGTTGTAGCATGTACAAAAGATCAGGGATTGCTAGGAATAGGTGTTTTAAGTCAATACTTCGGAATTAATTCGATTGAATCTGAAGAACAAAAACTAGGATTACTAAAGAATTATAAAGCAAGTATTTGCTTGAAGGAAAATCATCATCCAAGATATATTGAAGCAAGGAAACTGCCGATACATATTTTACCTGTTGTAGTGGCAACATCATAAACAAATGATTCAGCAGGGCATTTTGGAAAAGGTCACTTATGGTGGGTGCAACTAAAAAGGCAGATGGGAGATATTAGAATATGAGATGATTACAAAGTTGGAATTAATCATCAGATATGTTCAGATTCATTTCATCTACCAAGTATCGAAACCGTGAGTCATGAATTATCAATGAAACAAGAAGCATCTTGCAACGATTGACTTAAAATCGGCATATAACCAAATTAAAACAGATGACAAATTTAAGGAGGTTACTACAATACATCGTTGGAAATATTAAGATGGACTTTCCTGCCATTTGGAATTAAAAGTTATATTTTTCAGAGAGTTATCAAGAAGATCTTATTTTGAAAAGTGAAGAACATAATGATCTATCAAGATGATATATGCGTGGGAGGTTGCGCAAAGAACAAATTAAAGCGTAAAATAGAACAAGTTCTACAGAGAGTAAACCAGGCAGGCATGACGATAAACAGAGACGAATGCAAGTTAGACTGTAAAAAAATATCTAGGTTGTAAAACATCTAGAGAAGGAATATTTCTTGATGAGAGGTTAAACAAAATTGTGAAAGTAGCAAGGCCTATGAACAAGAAAGAATAGGAATCTTTTTTAGGATTAATTTCTACAGCAGATATCTTTCTAGATATAGCAAACTCTTAGAACCATTAGTGAAAATGTGTAAAAAAAAAAAAAATGTAGAACTCACATGGATGCAGAAGCAAAGTAATGCTTTTGAAGTAATAGAAAGGCTTTGACAAGTAAGCTGGTAATAAAAATCTATGACACGAAAAAAAGAAGTTAATTTAACGACTGACACAAGTGAACATGCCATAGCAGCTATGGTATCACAAGAATGTCACCTAATGCCTCTTTCCAGAAAACTGTCATCAGTAGAAGGTAATAATTCTAATATAGAAAAAAGAAGCATCGGCCATAGTGTAGAGTATGGAGAGAGAACAGAATTTCTTGTTGGGTAGAAAGTTCCTGTTAAAATCAGATCACAATTTCTTGGAATTCTTATTCAATCTGCAAAAAAAAGTTACCAAGAGTAATGTAATCAAGAATTTTAAGGTGGGCTATTAAAATCATAGCGTTTGATTTTGACATTATGTTGAAGGAAGCCCCATTCCTCATATGGATGCATTATCAAGAATAAGATTTCAGAGTGAAAATGCAAAGGAACATGAAAATGCGAATAAGAGAGTCATAAAATGGGTAGAAACAGATGTATTATCCGCAGAACACTAAGCATCGAAAGCCAACAAGACCTAATACTAAGCAAAATACTAGAGCGCATAGGAAAGAATGTGTTGAGTAAATTCATTATAATGGAAAGACCTTTCAAGGAAGCAAGACATAAGTTAATGAGAAGTTAATAGAGAAAGGCATTATATGCAATGTAGACACAATAGCACCTTACCAAATTTTAAGGAAGGAAATAAAAGTGTGCACAATGACATACATTGCAGTGTCACAGCGATGCAAAGAAGGTTGAGACTGCAAGCTTGGTGGACAGGATATTCTAAAGATATTGAAGAACACATAAGATGTCATAAATGTACAGAAATTAAAACATGTAAACCATATTACACACATGCTCCAAAGAGAGGAGCCTTGGACAAGGGCCAAGGACCATGCCCACATTAGAGATATTGGTTTATTTTTAATCTTAGTAGACTCATTTTCAGCCTGGCCAGAACTTATAAAGGTAAGAGATAGGAAAGCTGCCACTGTGAAACAAATATTGAGAACCATATTTGCAAGAAATGGTGCACCTAAGACAATTGTTACCAACAACACTTCGGAATTCTGCGATGAAAATTTAGTGTCTTCATTAAAAAGAAAAAAAGAAAAAAGGGGTGTATACCATATAAAACGTCACTGTATCACCTACAATCAAATGGCATAGCAGAAAGAATGGTTCAGGCAGTAAAAATGGGACTAAAGGGGTTTTCACCTTTTAATGAGAATACAGAAGCATATCTCTATAATTTACTTTTAAGCTATCAAATGATTTCTCATACAGATAAGAAGAAAAGCTCACTAGCTTTAATGAAAAGGTAAATTAGAGCCTCAATAACCATGTCGTTTGCCACAGAAGAGAAAGTTTGATAAAAAAAAAAAAAAAATACAAGGAGGCAGAGCCAGAAAGGGCAAGGTTCATCTTACAGAAAAGACAGAACATGGCTATGCTAAGAAAAAAAAAAAAAAAAAAGTAAAAAGGAAAACCAATATAGGCTCACATGGATCAATTTAGAACCAGGTTTCGAGCAAAAATACAAAACAAAGGAGGAGGAGACAGAGGATGGAGAAACTGAAATGAAACAGAACATGGAGGAAAGTGAAAATGAGTTAACAGACCTAGAAGAGGAAGATGAATCTAGAACAAGAACTTTATTAAAGAGAAGATAAAAAAAACAAACAAACAGAAGAGTGATGCAGACCAGCCAGAATATTCAGAAGAAGCGATAGAGCAACTAAGAGCATCAAGCCTCTCAGGTTCAAGAAGGTGTAGCAAGGTATGCAAATGAAGTACATGCATAAATAGAGTGAACCTCAGGCACTGAGAAAAAGGAAGAAATCACGTAGCTTCCTATGAGATTTACACATTAAAACACTACCAACGTGAACTAACCTATACATATATTTTTCTTTTTAAAGATAATTATTACAATTTATGTCTCACCAAAGTTATGACAGTAGTGTACGCGCACACACACACACACACACACATATATATATATATATATATAGATCATTTTCATGATTTAACATGTGCATGACCATGATATTATAACATAAAAGAAATTCCATTTTGGATAATTTTCACGTTCTAATGAACACTAAGCAATTTGTCAACCATTACAATTAAACATGAAGAAAATTTACAGTAATTTTAGCAACACAATTTTGTGGTCATTTTTTTTTTTACTCACACCCCTGAAGATGATCTCGAAAGATTGAAAGTACTTGGGAATATCAAAAAATGAATAATAAAATCATCTGTCAAAGTTACAGCTCATTTCTTACATCTTTCAATTATAATACATGAAAGATTATTCATGAGTATGAACGAATTTCATTAAAAAAAAGCAGACACAATGTTTTCAATTTACTAAATCTAACATGTCTAAAAGAAAATTTGCTGCCTAAATACACAAATATATATAAGGCTAAGTCTAACTCTAACTCCTTTGTAATCAAGCAGTCTAAGACATGTCAAATCAACAGTTTCCCCTAAGTGATGCAGGTTTGAATTCTGCTGGAGGAAACATTTCCCTTACAAGATTTCTCAATTATTCAGGCCTGTAGATAAAAATTAATATGCTGTTTAATTATAAAAAACAGTATCTACTTAAACACGAGTCTCCATAAAAAATAATGTCTAAACAAACAGTAGCTACTCCAGCAAATACGCATCGCTCATTCAACAATGAATTAGAGCACTCTAGCTATTGGGCGTGTGTAATGATATACGTGCTAAAAGGTCTGCCTTCTTCTACCGGACGCTCTATTTCAATCCTGGGTTAGGAAGCGAACGGAATCTAACCGTACTGATGAGCTGTGATACAGTGAAACAGATCTGTCTGCAGATGACTATAGTGTGTGTATATGTATGTGTATATATATATATATATATATATATTTTTTTATGGGTGGGGGAGAATATGATATATATATATATATATATATATATATATATATATCAGAAAAATAATGTTAGGCAATTGTGGAGGAAAAAAGTTCCAATTATGAGCCATTACCCACTACACCACCCACACATCCAAGCTTAAAGTGCCTGGTATTCCCAAGTGGTCACCCAGGCATGAAATTGCTTAACTTTGGTGATTGTACAAGAACTGGTGTTTCAATATAATATGGCTGAAAGCAGAACTCAAAAAAAAAAAAAAAAATGACATTATAAAGATGTTGACATTCCACCCTACCTCAAATAAAAGATTGAGGTGGAAACCCCTTATCAATACTGCAAAGAACAATACCGGACTTGAGGAAACTATTTCCCTGAAAAAATTTTTAAGAGAAAGATTTTGTAAATTTCAGCAAACAGCAAAGCTGGCTGCTTTGTCAATGAATTGCAAATGTTTCCTTATAAAGAAACCTTTAATATTACTATTGCATGTACTATTGTTCAGAATCTAACATTGAAAGAAATATCCACAAATACTGAATAACCTAAAAATCTTCAAATTCTGATTTAATTTTGTTTTAATCTGAAATCTGTGTCACTTCTATCATCTGTTATTCGAGAATTTGGTATACATCGTTCCAGTTGCCTCTTTCTTAAAACTTAAAATCAAAGTTCAAAATAGGTTTTGCATCAGGTCATAAAAATTGGGTTCAATTTACTTGCCATTTTGAAAAAATTAAATCCTGAAATTAAAATAGGATTGATTGAAGCCAAACATTTATAAATTAAATCCTGAAATTAAAATAGGATTGATTGAAGCCAAACATTGATAGACAAAGAAAGAAAAAGTTAGAAAAACAATTGAAAGTTGTCTTGTTTTCTTTTCTTTCTTTTTTGATTGTGCAAAAAGAATATCATTTACCAAGTAGATTTTGGTTAAAATAATTCTTGAACTAGAATGAAAGTGTGTTGGCTGAGAGAAAAAAGAAAGTGATGAGAGAGAAGGAAAAATAAGAAAGGCAATAAACAAAGACTAGGTAGAAAGAAATATTCAAAGAGAGAATGAGAAAAATTAACAGAATAAGTCTCTGATAGAAAACCTTTTTATAAAAGGGAAAAAAAGAAAAAGGGGAAAAGAAAAAAAGAAGAAAAAGAAAAAAGAAGAAAAAGAAAAAGGAAAAAATAAAGATAAAGAAAAAAAGGAAAAAGAGGAAAAGAAAAAGGTAAAAAGAAAAAGGGAAAAAGATAAAGGAAAAGAGGAAAAGGAAAAAGGAAAAAGAGGAAAAGAAAAAGAGGAAAAGGAAAAAGGTAAAAAGAAAAAGATAAAGGAAAGAGGAAAAGAGAAAAAGATAAAGGAAAGAGGAAAAGAGAAAAAGAAAAAGGAAAAATGACAAAAAGGAAAAAAGAAACAGTTGGAAATAATAAAAAACTGTATCAGGTTCCATAAGATAATGAAGAAGGTTAAAGAGAAATGGTTGGAAGATTTTTGTTTCATTTCATCTGAAAACAGAAAACATAAAACTGGTTACAAATTGTAGAAAATTCTCTTGAAACAAAAAAAAAAAATTGAAAGAGAGATAGATAGATAGATAGATATCAAGAGGCATAAAAGATTGTTTCATAGAAGTAAAAGAGAAGAAAGAAAGATACTTTATTTTGCACATACCATATTGGGAACATACCTTATTCAGAACTTGAAGAGCACCAAACATCTTTTCAAAATCAGATTAAACAAAAGTCACAGACCCAATTGTCATGAAAAAAAAAAAAAAGTCTGAAAATAGGAATTCATTTTCATACTTCCCCAATATATAGATTGTGATGATGATATTATAATCAAAATTTGGGAGAAGTGTCTACTTAAGTAGACAGCTTCATATTTCAATCCAGATATTCTCTTTGACAATCATTAGAAAAGTTAACCAAAAATGTTACAAAGTCTCCTGGTAACATATTTTCTGACTTTTCAAGAATATAGGTGCTGTCAAAAGTTTTCAATAAGATATATTCTCAATATAATAATAATAATAGTAAGCTATCAACAAAAAAGGAAAGAAGAAAATGTTATGGCAAGAGAAGCATTTTGAAATAAAATGCAAAAAGAGAAGAAATTGCAATTAAATTTTGAAGGTTACAAAGCCACAAAGGTCAAAGGATAAGAGCAAAACATTTAATCAGGAGGCAGGGTTGGTGAGTGACAAAAACAAAGTAGTGGTGGTGGCAGTGGTGGGAAGGAAGAAAGAAATGATTAGAAAATGAATCAAGAAAAAAGTAATTAATGGAAAAATTTAAAACTGGGAAGATTATTACTTAAAAGATTATTCTTTTCTTTTTAAATTGCTTATTTTTACTTTCATGTGACTGACGAACTAGTTCAGTGATTAATCAATTGACTGATTGACCAAGTGGATGGATGATTGATTTTTGCAATGAGTTAAACATAAAGGAGGGAAACATAAAATATAATTAGTTCATTAATGTTAAAACACAGGTTAAAGAAACTATTTTGTGCTGATAAAATAGCAACATTTAAAAACTGAGGGGGTAAGGGAGGACACATTTAAAAAAAAAAAAGAAAAAAGGTGGGGTGAAAAAAAAGAAAAAAGAGAAAATGGATTTTTACCTTTAAAAATTTTATATCTAAAAGGGAGTGCTGGAAGTCCTTGACCCAACTAAAAAGCCCTTAAAAAAAAAAAAAAAAAAAAAATGAAGAAATCTGAAGTTGGGAATTGGATCAGAGTGAGGAGAGAATTTCCAGCACCCCCAGGGATATACAAAAGAATCCTTTGCTGTTGTTGTTTACTAGATTATCCTAATTAATAGAGAAGGCACTGTGGATGCAGGTTCCTCGATTTTTCAAGAAACCTTTTCTGGTTTGCAGTGTGTAAAGACAAAAATAATGAAAAATGAACTATATTACATAGAATATATTGCAAAGAGATTCCTCCTTTTGTTCTCTCATAGAAAGCCACTGAAGTAATTTTCTTTTTTGGGGGAGGGTCATCTTGTCAGTAAACATTTAAAGAATAAGATCATTGGAAATGGTCAAAGGCATTGTGAATACTGTAATCACCAGTGAAATGCCAATCAACCTGCATATTCTGTTCTTCATTTCACAAGTTACTGCAGAAAAGCTAAGGATTTACAAACACAACATTTTGGAATATATTTTAATTACAGGCATTAGATTAATAAATGTTTTCATGATCTTACACTTCTTTTAAGTTTAAATAATTGAGAAAAATATTGCCTAGAAATTCTTTAATATGAGCATGGTTGGTACTTTAATAAATGGCAAATTAACCAACAAGATAATGTAGTAGTTGTATGTTGACAGAAATTTGATATTTTTAGTTTTCCTAATACATTACTAATCTCATTAATCTATCATGTTCAACAGGAGATAAAGTGAGAGAGTGATGTTCATTTAAGTAATTATTTTTTTCCAGATATAATGACTATTGTAATATATCAGGGAATTGGGAAATGCCAAAAACTCATTCCAATGACCATTGGGAACAATATTTTTAAAGGATTCAATTGAAAGATCCATTTTCATTTTTTTTCCTTTAATTAAACATTTTTGTGTCCTGCCTTACCTGGGGATTCAGGTGCCATGCAGTAAGTAGACTGCCCTACCCTTTACTTACAGTATTGACTATCTTGAGCAACGCTTTGTGTGTATGTAGCGGTGTTATTACCAGCCCAACTTGTGGTGGTACCTGCAATACAAAACTAAGCAATCAGAAACAGAACTCGACAGTGACAAGCTGGCAGAATTATCTTGTTAAAAAGAAAACGCCTAACATTGATTCATTTTCAAAGATGGTGGAACATACTGAAGTTACATACCTGTAATAATAAAAAGAGTTAAAGTTAATAATTTTTCTGACCCCATCCCAACTTAAAATTAATGATATGTCTTTAAAAAAAAAAAAAAAAGCAAAGAAAGAATTACCACAAGTCATCTTGATTTTTTTTTTATGAATATTTTTAATAAATTTATGAAATTTTTCTATTCATCTTTAGTTCTGCATAATACTAGGGTTGTTTTCAATTCTATGACTAAAAAGCATTTAGAGGTTAAAAATAAAAAAAAAAGTCTGATAAAAAAACTTAAGCTCATCTAATATAGATGATGACTTACTAATTTTGCTACAATGACATTTGCTTATGAAATACAATTTTACTACATCCTTACTATTTTTTTTTTTTTACATCTAGTAGATGTAATATTCTTAAATTGTGTGAATTTCAAAGAGAGGCATTTTCAGTATTCTTTTTCTACCTACAAGTTTTTCTTTTGACCGTTGCTTTTTATCATAATAAATGAAAATCTTGCGATGTGACAAAAATTTATTGTATTTTATTGTGTGATCACTTTATCAAATATAGGACTGAATTCATTAACATATTATTTTGGTTTTCCCAGATTTTTTAAAAGGAACAAGATTACCATGTTAAAAATCTTAATGCAGTCAAAAGTTACAATATAAAAACAGGCAAAAAATACCATATCTGAGAATTTTCTGAGAGAGAGTGACAAAAGGCAAATATTTTTCAATATTACAAACTGTTGGCAAAATATCAGTTCAAAAATATACAAGATTTAAATAGCATTTAAAACCTGTAATATTATTTCTAAATATTCTTGAGATAGTTGCTCAAAATAGAGGGTCTGACTGAAAGAGATGAGACTTTACTGTAGATGAACAGACACTTTCACATGAGGTTGTTCAGTCAACAATGAGATACCATTGAGGGAGTTTGTGTACTGGATGATCAACGCATTCATTATGACAATAAGCCTGTCCATACTTCAACAACTCATACAAATTTTTTTCAGCACAGAGAGGGAGGAGTTTTCGAAACTTGAATGAGATTACAGAGAACATAATGAAACAGCTGATGGCAATCCAGAAAGAAATTGCAGAGACTCTTGAAATGAAAGGGATGATGAGATCAGTGTACGAGGTCATATTGTTCTAAATGAGGTTTTTTGTTTTCTCCCTCTCATTAACATTAAATGGCTTAATGCAGAACAGACTTTGTATTATGTATATATTATAGGCCAAAGGTTTGTGGGAGAAACTCTGGATTTCAAAAAATTGCCTAAAAATTGAAGGAGTTCATGCCTTTTTCAAAACTAAGTTACTACCTCTCTTCAAACCAGAGAGACTTTTTCTTCCTGACGAATTCAAAATTCACAATGATGATAATGAAATTAACACATTGCCTTCAAATTTTAACTTCTCTTGCCTAATCTACCTTATTGGTTAATAGTAATCATAGGCTTGGAAGATTAAACATTTTAGGTAACCATCTCTCTAAAAGATCAGATAGCATGCACTAATGTGTTCAATAGTTTCAGCATCCTAACTTGGAGTTATTTAAGCTAAAGGAGGTATTAAATCCAGAGGTATGGCCCTATGCTTTTCGCTTATTGTGTGCCATCAGTTTCTGAGGCTAACATAAAAACAAGTTTTAGAAGTGTTACCTGAAAACTTTTTTTTAAATGTATATATTTATCTGAATCGAAGATTTTTTTTTTTTTTAAATATCTGCCACCAATGATATTGCAATAGATATTTTCCAGTCATTATAATGTAGGATTTATGGGTTAGAGGTTAGGGGAGAGGTGTTAAGACCAGAAATGCAGTGCATGATCAAATAGAGTTTTAGAATTAGAAGCAAGCAGTGAGAGGGTGAGTGGAATGATAAATCAGAGTTTCAGGAATATACCCACTGGGAAAATGGTTGGAACCAAATGCAAATACCAAAAGAAAACAAGAAAAGAAAAAAGGATCATATTATAAAAGATTCTTTTTACGAATCCTTCATAAATCCGATAAATTGCTGGTGGAATTGAAATCCAAAATATTTCGTAAAGCAGAAGAGATTTTCTTTTTCAACTCAACCAACACAATTTATGTTGTAATTTTTTAGATGAAGAATTATGATTGTCATTATACAGTGATTTATTCAGATCAAAGTCTTGCTTGCTATAGTCATAAAGTATGTTGTATTAACCTTCTCCCAATTAATAGATAAAAAAACATCTAGCATGCCTGGTAAAATAAGAAAATTCAACACTTGTGGATTAAATCCAGATTTGGGTTTGAAATTCTGAGATAGTTAACTGACTATAAGAGACACTCATAGAAGGCCAAATGGTACAGTGGCTGAAATGTTATGACAATAACAACCAAGATGAGGATACAAGTCTGAGTAAATCAATGTGTAATAATCAACCAATACAGATGCTAAACAAAATTGAGTGAAAAATTTAAAATAGATGAGATTATGTATTTAGTCGATTAGTTCTATCTCTAAAAACAATCATGGAAAATGAAACATTCAAGTAAACAGAACCTCAGAAAAGGCTGCAAACATATCTGTCATGTCATGAACATCCAAATGGATTGTCATAATTATTGATCGATCACAATGGCACAAACCAGCTTGAAAATATGAAAATCAGGTTTGTTTTATTCCAGTTCTTGCAGAAATCCCCACCCGACAGGGTGGATTTGTAAATATAAATGATTAAGAAATTCTGAAAATTAAGCATGAAGTTATGTCAAAATATTAAAGCATGAAACAAATCAATAAATTTAATTACAAAACATGTGAAATGTATGTCGGCAGAGGCAGGATTATGATTTTGCAAAGTTGATAAGTAATAAATGGATCACTATTGTGCTTTATGAGATGTATGCATGGGTATTCTAGTCGTCTGAAGATCACAAGAGTGTGAAATTTGAGTAACGACTCAAGCCATCATTTGTTTAAGTGGCAACATTGTGAAACATTTTTTGCTCTGTGTAGTCTAGGTATTGGGCACTTTACTGTGTATTAACACTATTGTCTTTCTTTGTTTTTTGTTTCCTTGTTTAGGATTTTTCCTTGTCATAGATATTAGGTTGGCTGGCAAGTTGTCTGTTAGTTGCACTAACATTTGTATTTCTTTAGTAATAGTAGTACTATGTGTGTGTGTGTGTGTGTGTGTGTGTATATATATATATACATATATATATATATATACATATATACACATACACACACACCAGGTGTGATGGATAAATTGTCATCTACAAATGAAAATAACACTGACATTTCATTTTAACATATGTTTACCAAAATGACACAAAAGTATCTTGAAATACTGAACAGTAAATTTATTCAATGAAATATTGCATTTGGCTTCAACCACGACCTCCAGGCAATTTTGCATCTATTCTAGACAGTCTCCTTGTTTAAGTTGATGAATGCTACCATAATCCTTGTCTTTAGTTCATCTTTGGTGTTGCAAGTTTTGTTGGTCTCTCACTCAACTCTATGGCATGGGGCAGAATCCTGTTGCCAGACATATGGTCTTCCAGTAATCACCCTATTGACCCAGGGAAGCTTTACCTCTTCAAGGCCCTTGATGTGGACCTCCGTGCTGAGCCTGAGGCCTTCACCAATAAGATGAATGAAGGCATAATATCACTATGACTAATGAACACTACAAACACCATGATGTTGACCGGATATTTGATTTTCATCATCTTAGGTACATCTTTTGGGGACATAGCATCACCTGCACTGTCCTCAGATTGACACCTAAACTGTGAAATGTTTGTATTAGAGCTTACAGTGAAAATACCAAGTAGCAGAGGATGTAGTTTCCAAATTTTTGACAGTGAATTGTGTCATGGTGAGCTTTTTCTCACAGGCAGTGCCCAACTGACCTAACTATACTGTGCAGATGACAAAATCTAGAACAATGCACGCATGCACAAAATTAAAATTATAGCTAGCAAAAATTTACCCATTCTATCCAGTATGAATGAGTGAGTGAGTTTTGTTTAATGGCACATCAACCTCTCTGGGTTATTTAATGCCAAAAAAGTGGAGTTTTAAGGTATTTTCTTAAATGTTCAATTATAGTGAGAAGGTTGATTTAGTCATTCTTTTTTTTTTTTTTTTCAACTGAAAAGTCTTCTAGTTTTGTATTCAAAAATGTTTTGCTGAGAATGTTTTTTTTTTCTTCAAAAATGTATATTTTTCTATAAAAGTATTTTTATGTATAGATTTATATAAAAGTATATACTTTCATAGTGTTTTGACCCCAGTTTGAGGGGGTTAAGTATTTGCCCATAGCTGGGACCCTAACAGGTGCTACCACTCCGGGTCAGGGTGGACCTGAGAACAACAGCAATTAAGAAATGGTTCCATGCTCCTCATAACCTCTTAATCAGAGGCCTTGCTGTCCCACCTTGTATGAAATGAATTTTAGTTTTTAATCCAACATTTTATACCCATATTTAAGTAAATGTACTGCTTATTTGAAACTGCATTCATTTTGTCTATCAGCTTACATACTCAAGAAAACTTAAGCAAATGTACCCTCCATCAGGATTCGAACTTGCATCCCAATTGCAGGAAGAACCACTGTCTTATTCAGAGTGTTTTTACTATTCGGCTACAAAGATCTTTAAAATAAAGCAAGGCTCTATTTTGCCTTTAAGGCACTCACTCACTCAATTTTTTTTCTCAAAATAATTATCTATTCAGTTTTGTATCTGTAATGTAAACAAAGCAATTTGTTAAAAATAAATTACTTAAAATAAACCAAGTGTCTATTCAAATATGGGTATCCACAAAAAATAACCTTCCAAGTAATATGTATTTATATATTCTGAAAAATTCATTTTATATAATATTATTAATCAAATTGATGCACTTTTCAACTCTAAGATGTTTCAACTGGAGTGATAATGGTCATATCTTGGCTTTGAGGCATAACACTTCTCAGCACATGAAATGTTCCAAACACCACTGTCACCCACACACTTCTAATGATGTCAGGTATCTCAAACAGCACTTTGTGAGGGGGAATAATTTTTCAGAATGGTTCAAAGTGCACCAACCATAAAAGAGATAATTTGAGCTGCTGTTCTGAATATTTTTTTGGTTAGCACAGCCAGGTCTTGTAATCTTTGTATTTTCACCTGTTCTGCTTTCATGATCTTCTTATTGCAAGATTTATCAAGAGCTTTTGTTGCTATTCTCATTATCTATTATTCTAAGAGTCATACAATTCTGCATCCCTATATGTTTTATTTCTTGCATCTGAAGAAACAGTTAAAAAGCATTGGGGTTGAATGTGTTAAATTTGTGTCCCAAAAAGGAAGAAAACAACAGTAAATATTGACAGCAATTTGTCTTTACACTAAACAATATTTTATAAGGAGAAATTATTAAGTATCAACTTACTCCTCTCTATCTATTTACAAATAGGAAACAATTTTACAAGAATCAGAATCAATTTTTATACAAGACCCAACTGAGAGTTTTTTTTATGAAAGCTTTGTATTTAGTAAATTCTAAAACTTATATATGTAACTAATTCATAACTTGCGATTAAATCTCAAAGTTAAATACAGTAGATGTGATATTTATACTTAAAAAGCAAGTACCACTCAAAAAATGTCTTTCCCAGAACTGTTACTGCATGGAACAAACTCCCGAGAGAATGCTTCTCTGAAAACTACAGTTTTGGTTTCTAAGTCTAGTGTCAAGCAATATCTATCCTACATGTTGTCACCACACTCTTACTTTCCCCTTCCTTATAACAATCCATCAATGACATTCTACCTTGAGTGGCTTTTGGGCCTTGTACTGGATGAACCAAAGAAACAAAAGGTTTGCCATTTAAAGAAAGAAAAATGTGAAAATAATTAGAACCTCAAACATTTTCAATTTTGTTGAAGTAATGCAGAATAAAAAAATGACAGAAGAGTTTTTAATTTTCTAATAAGGGATTTTTTTCAAAATATATTGTACATAGTTTCTAGTATTAAGCAAAAACACAAATTTATTATGCATTGATTTTAATAATAGATGATTTTTAAACAAGTTACAAAGGAAATAAATCAAGCCAAGTAAATTTATATTTAACTGCTATTGTAAGATTCAATAGAGCAGTTAAATATAAAATGTAATGTTTGAATGTGTGTTCTGGTGTAATGGATATCAGTTCGTCAGGGGAAATTGGAGAGCAGAGTTCAAATTCTAATCAGGTTCGTTACATTCACTAACGCGCAAATACCCTTATGAAAGGTATAAATCTATTTCTTCTCCCTCAAGCTATGGGTTGAATAGCAGATGAGACTGGGTTCTATAGCCTTGGTTAGCAAACCAGTCTACTGCAGAATGAAATGACAACCTACTGTGTGGAAAATCTTCTGCCTAGTCAGTTATGTATCGAAAGAGATATGATCACCCAAGTGTGTATCACGTATGGCATTTAATTGACTGACTGTAAAATTAAAAAATTAAATCCCGTTTTTTTAAGGTGCTGGTTAAGTATAAAAATTAATGAAGTTAAATTGTCAAAATGATTGCATAATGAGAATGAATATTTTAAAAAATGGTTAGCTTAATGACATTATGAAAATGTTTTAAAAACAAACTTACATGTTAAAAAATACAAAAAATAAGGCAGATAGAATATTGTCATAGGAGAGATGGTTAACAATAGTCAAGTGGTCAGTATTAGAGAAAGAAATCATGGTAGTGATGTGTTTAAGAAGATGGATACAGGACTGATGGTTAAGAGTAACTACTGACCAAAACGAAGAAGTTATTGAAGGTCTTAGAAGAAAAGGAAAGAAAAAATAAAGCACAAGTGAATGGGGGGGGGGTGTTCTAATTGAGATTTCTGGTTCTGTTTACTATTTCATAAACCCTAAACAAATTTTCCCATGAAAATCATGACAGTTGCCCCTCTTATCCATTGTCTCAGTTACTCACAATCAACCCAAAAAATAAAGAGTTCACAATTTTCACTTAATAATGATTCCAGATGGTGAAAATTTAGATATGCAATAGAGAAGCCAATAAAAGCTTCCCTTAAGCAAAAAAGTAGAATTTATCAATAGGCAAAGGAGAAAAATCATATGATAAGAATAAACCTTCTATCTGTTATGAGAGAACAATTAAAGAAATTATTTTATTATTATTTATTGTTGTCAATCTGGTATTGTGACTAATTCATAAATTAAAACTTTATTATATGTAAGGAGAGCATAAAAAAAACACAGTGTATATATAAGGTTCAGTACTATGCATAGTTTTAGACAAATATAAGAGTCTTACCAGCAAATCAGTCAGTCAGTTAAGTGGCATACATGATACACATTTAGGCAATCATGTCTCGAAATAGACATGACTGATTGGATAGAAGATTCTCCTGCAGTAGGTTGCCAACCAAGGCTATAGAATCCAATCTGTGCTGCTATTTAACCCATAGCTGTAGGAAGAATAGATTTAATATCTTTCCAAAAGATATTTGCGTGTAAGTGAATGCAACAAATTCAACTGGAATTCAAACTCAGCTTTCAGATTTCTCGTTCAGAGCCGATATCCAATGTACCATAGCACAAAACCTCCCAGCAGAGAGCAGAATAGATTGCTGCAGACAATAATACAATGATCAGTACAAACTATAAAAAGAATTTAAGGTTTTGGAAGACAATTTGACAAAGTTAAACAATTGAAATTATGACATCATATCTCCTTTATATCTTTAAAAGTAAGTAATTCAGAGATAATGTTAACCTCATCTTGAAGAATCTAACAAAATCAAGCAAACTATTCAAGGGTTAAGGGAACAAAAAAAAGAAAAAAAAATACAACCCAAAATATAAATAATCTTCTATTGAACAGGTTAAGAGGTTCATCCCTTGTTCCCTGTTTAGGATGTGGTTTCCGGCTTACTCTTTTCCAATCTTTTCACTCTTACGTAGACCCCTAAGCATCAGTGGTGTTACTGCCTTGCTTGGGGTGATATGATTAAAAAAAAAATAAATAAATAAAGTGGTGGATGTCTAAAAACAAGTGAAAAACTTTGAGGATTATCAAGAATAGAAAATTTTTCACAATACCATTTTTAAATGATCCTATTATTGTAAATATCATATTTAAATTATATATTTTACATTTCGGCAGTAATCTCTCTTTTATGCAAGTTTCATTAAAAATGACGGACAAGGTATTAATGGTTAAGTTTTTTTATGTAATTTTTCATGTGATCTTATTTTTCCTTTTTTCAGAACATAAACTATATAAAAATTCTGCCAATGTTTTGTTTTTCCAAGCGCTTTCGTCAATACTTTTAGCCATCATCAAAGATGGATATAATTTTACATGTAACTGAATATATATATATATATATATATATATATATATATAGTATTAAGTATGTTTGTAGAGTAGTGTGCATGATTTATGTTCCGAACATGGTAAGCACGTGTTTGTTGCTGATTTTGGTTTTCTTCTATCATTAATATTCTTAGCGTTTTCATTGATTTCCATTATATATATATATATTGCATTTCAGCAGTAATCTCTTTTATGCAAGTTTCATTAAAAATGACAGACAAGGTATTAATGGTTAAGTTTTTTTATGTAATTTTTCATGCGATCTTATTTTTTTTTTCAGAAAATAATATAAAATAAATTATCCAAATGTTTGTTTTTCTGCACATTTTTGGCTATACTTTTAGCCGTTATCAAAGATGGATTTTATTTTACACATGACTGAAAATGTAAAGTGTTAACGGAAGTGCATAGTATTATATTCTAAACACAGTAAACACGTTGCTGGGTTTATAGTAGATAGTATTAAGTTTTAGATTTTTCCTTTTTATTAATAATACTTCTGTTATTATTAGCCTTTTTTTGCATATTGATGATGCTATGATATTTGTGTTATCAAAAAGTATGCTATAGATAAAATTTGGTAGGTCTGTGTGTGTGTTTAAATGAAATCAAATTGAACTATATGAGATCTTGTCAATCACGTGGAAGTGTGCCCAGAGTAATTATTTATGAAATCGAATTGATCAAGAACACAGTTCTTCAGAGGACATGTAAATTTATAAATAATATTGATTCTTTGCAGTTTAGATCTTGCAGGTGAATTGTTATTTTTGACAAGATAGGTTAGTCGTTTTCAATTTTGTGTAATAGATAATTTGATTTTTTTTTTTTGTTTAAACTTAACCATAATATCTTGTCTGTCATTTTTAATGAGACATATTTATTGTAATTTTGTTATTACAATGGTTTATATCACTGCACAAAAATTTTTATGTTTCAGAACAATACTCTTTCTTCAGGTAATATGTTAAAATAAATGGCGAAAATTATTTATTTTGAAAATATAAAATTAGTTCATGGTTATTTAGAAAATTAGGGAGTGGTAGTTGTAGAACATGCTTTAGGTGTGTCAATATTGTTCAATCAAAACTGAGAATTAGGTAACTATGGAGTTGAAGATCTGGATTGCAATAGGAAGCAGGAAGGCCTGGTGTCGAGACATGTCAATTTTTAATTTTGTCTAGATAAGATACATAGTGGGACCATAGATTATTTAAATGGGTAGACAATTTTTAACAGCAGGTTGGATTTTAGGATTTTTTAAAAATTAGATTTTGTACTACCTCATGAGTAAAGGGGCTGGAATGTTTAGGTTAGAATTAAAATTAAATAATTATGGTATCCTAAGGTATATTGAAGTTAAGAAAACCAAATAAGTATTGTGCAGGTCATTTATTTTAGTAAAATAAATTTTAAGTTTGAAGTTATATTAGAGCATAAGTTATAAATGAAACATTACAATTAAATCTTGATGAAAAATATTTTCAATGTTTACATAAAATGGTCAATTTATCACTACAGTTCAGTAGTTCTTTTAGGAAACCTTAGAAACTGCGGCTTTTCACTCAGGCACAGAGGCCAGATATCATAGAACGACTTACAGATTCTTGTCTTTTCCAGAATTTTCCATTTTACTGTGGGGGTTTTGTTTGTATCCTTTAACTTCCAAAAATACACAGAAAGGGATGTTTGGTTTAGGTACATGTTGTTTTTGAAGAAAGTTAAGTGCATATACCAATGCTGTTTAAAATTTTTTTAGTAGATCCAATGTAAACTTCTTTGATATTTGGATTTTCATTTGATGTTATATTACATTTGTACACAATAGAATTTGTTAGACACCTATTTCACAGTGGGCAATTGTTAGGATTTCGACAATTACAAGTTTCTCTTATTATTTTCTATATTATTTGGATAGTTATTGTTACTTTGGTTTATGTGCTGATTTAAGATATTATTACAAATTTTAATGATTTATTCTAGATTATTTGTACAACTTAATTTAAAGGTATTTTTTATCAAAAAATTTACTTCGAGAATTATTATTAGGGAAATGTTTTCTTAATTAAAGTGAAGAACTTCAGCCCTAACTTGGTGCTAACTATTTAGTTAAAAGGGTGTGTATACCAAATGATTTTACTATTTCTATTTTTCCTGTTATAGTAATATTTTATGTATTTGATATCTTGGTTTTTGTAGCCACTATTCTTTAATATATATATATATATATATATATATATATATATATATATATATATATATATATATATATAAATAAAATTTCGATATTTAAATCTATTGGATAGCCATTTCTACGAGGACATCCTCGCTTTGTCAGCAATATCAAAATTTTAGTTTTATTTTTTATATTTGGCTCTGGAAATAGAATGTAATATTTGCATCAAGCCCTCCACCTTAATCAATTTTAATATTAATGAAATTAATATTAGTTATGATCAAGTTTTTGGGATTTACCTATCTGATCATCCTTTTGGATTTAAAATATAAAAATAATACACACACACACACACATATCTCTCTCTCTCTCTCTCTATATATATATATATATATATATATATATACATGTTCTTGTTTTGTTACTAACCTAAGTTCTCTACTAGTCACCCTTGTAATGCACTGCGACTATGATTGTGTAAATTGTTTTTAATTATCAAATTTAGTTTTAGTATATAGGGTTTCGGTTATATGTAGGAATTCTGAGTAAAGACCGGCCATGTTTGTTTTTTTTTTGTTCTCTCTTCCTCTTTCTCCCTTGCTAACTGGACACATGGCTTCGAGGTGTTCCCCCCTCCCACTTCAATGTATTCTACCCTCACACTACTCCCTGTTACTGCTTACTTAGGGGCAGCTTAAACTTTCCAGAACTGAATGGGGGAAAAAAAATGAAGATAATTTTTGAAATTTTCTTAACTTTTTTCTGTCAGTCAGCCTGCAACTGGTAAGTTTTAGCCAGTCTGATCTTATTTTGCTGTATTTTTTGAAATTTTTTTTTATTCCTTTGGTTCTTAGCTTTTTTGTATAATTTTTGTTCTTGTTTTGTTACTAACATAAGTTCTCTACTAGTCGCCTTTGTAATGCACTGCGACTATGATTGTGTAAATTGTTTTTAATTATCAAATTTAGTTTCAACTTATATTAAGTTAAAACTTAGTAAACTTCAGTCTCACATTTATTTTTTTAAATTGGAGTAGATAGTACCTACTATCGCCCGATCTCACACTCCACCCCCTTCTTTTGGACAGGAGTAGAGGTGATCGCCTTGTTTCTTGTTTAGGAAGGGGTTCCCGGTTCATCTCTCTCTTTGTCGGTCTTGATGTCGGCTCGGCTGGAAGCTTTTTGCAGTTGGTGAGTATGGCGGCAACATCTCTTCATTCTGAGGGTACCGGGTTGGCAGTTTCCTGGTTGCTGCTTCCGACTGGTAGTTAGGAGCCCGAACTCTTGCGTAGCATCTTGAGAGGCTGCTCTGATCAACAGTTGAATAATATCGGGGTTCCTGTAGTGCCATTTCGCGCATGGACGGGCATCCCTGCATGAATTTCCGATGAGCAACCCCGAGGCCACATTATGCTGCAGGCGGCGCCATTCACCATCCTTCACCTGCTGCAATTAACGACCATCTGACCCTACTCTAGACCTCTCTATCCACAACTATAACCAGCATGAAATTAAACTAACAAAACAGCAAGACTAAACCAGCTAGTCATAAATCGCCCAAACCTATCTGTGTTTCCTTCACAAACATACGAGGTATTCGCAGTAACTTTAATAGTATAGAATCATTCCTTCTAACTAACTCACCCGATATCTTAGCTATATGTGAGACTAACCTTGACCCTTCTATCCCCTCTTCGGAGCTGTTCGTTCCTGGTTACCTTCCCCTCTTCAGGAAGGACTCCAATGTCCATATGCACGGGCTTGGTGTATATGTCAGCGAACAACTCCCCCTAGCCAGGGTCACATCTCTTGAATCCCTTGATCATTCCTTCACGTGCTCACTTCTAAGCTCAGTTAGCTATCTCTTCTTCCTCTACTGCTCCCCCTCCTCCTCTGACGATGGTACTTGATTGCATCTCTACTAATATCGACAGGACCGTTTCTTCTCACCCATCTGCCCATATATTTGTGTTTGGCAATTTTAACGCCCACCACACTAAGTGGCTTGAAAACTCAGCCACTGACCTTGCTGGGATCCGCACCATGTATTTTTCAATAACCCAAGCTCTAACGCAAGTTGTGGGCTTCCCCACGCATTTCTCTAATAACCCTAACAGAAGGGACTCTTTACTCGACCTTTGCTTTGCCTCCATCCCAGACTCCTGCACTACCAGGCAACTCTGCCCCCTCGGAAACTCTGACCACGCCGTAGTCTCCATCAACATTTCAATCCGCGCTAACTCTACCTAAGAAAACCAGACCAGCAGAATATCATACTGCTACCAGAGAGCAGACTGGGACTCGTTCCAAGACTTCCTCTGCGACGTCCCCTGGAACAACGTCTTCCATTTTCGACTGTGCCTCCAAGGTCTCCTCTTGGGTTAAGGCTGGCATCAATGCTTTTATCCCGGCCAGGAAATTCCAACTAAAATCATATTCGTCCCCCTGGTTCTCACCCGCTTGCTCGGCCACCATTGCCCACTGGAACCATTTCTTCCAGCTTTATCGAAGCTGCTCGTCGAACCAAAACAGGCGCCTTTTCACCTCAGCACAGAACAAGTGTAAAAAAGTACTGAACGAAGCTAAGAGGGTGTTTGCTACCAGAATGAGGTAACGCATAGCATCCTCTAAGTTTGGCTCCAAAGATTACTGGTGTCTCTGCAAAAGCGTGCTCAACAAGAACAAGACTTCAATACCCCCACTAATCAATGAGTTTGAAGTTCTCACCTACCCAGCAGACAAGGCTGAATGCTTTGCCCGTAGATTCTCCACCAATTCGACACTGGACTTGTTAGGAATACCTACACCAGACTTCCCACCCAGAACTAAGGCTCAACTAAATAACGTCCACATTACACCCTCGTTGGTCGCCAACTTGACCCACACAAAGCAAGCGGTGGTGACGGAATCCCAGTCATAGTACTGAAGAAATGTGCCCCAGATCTCTCCTCTGTCCTCTCTAAACTCTATAACCTCTGCCTATCTGCTTCCTGTTTTCCTGCCTGTTGGAAGTCCTCCTGTGTAGTTCCTATATTTAAGAATTCTGGCGAATCCTCAGACCCCGCCAATTACCGTCCTATTAGTCTCCTTCTGATCTTTGGCAAAGTTTTCGAAGCCATTATCAATGCCGAGGCGATTCAGCATCTCACAGCCAACAGGCTTCTCTCTGACAAACAGTACGGGTTTCGTTTCACCAGGTCTACTGCTGAAATGCTAACGACCATTACCGAGTACATATACTGGGCACTCGACAAGAATGGCGAAGCCCGAACCGTTGCCTTGGATATCTCCAAAGCGTTATACAGGGTCTGGCATGCTGGCCTCTTGTGCAAACTGCAGAGCTACGGGATAACTGGACATCTGTTTGACCTCATCCAGTCATTCCTCTCTAACCACACATTGAAGGTGGTATTAAATGGGCATGCCTCCCAAAACTACCATACGAACGCGGGCGTCCCTCAAGGTTCTAACCTAGGTCCCACGCTCTTTCTGATCTACATTAATGATCTACATTAATGATCTCCTCGACGCCATTAGATCCCAAGTTGGCATGTATGCCGATGACACAACAATCTACTCTTGCATCGATAAAAAACCAGGTGTGGACAACAAAGTGAACCTCGCTGCCGTACTTGAAAAGGACCTCCAATCTGTAGTGGCCTGGGGTAGGAAATGGCTAGTAAATTTCAATGCCTCTAAAACGAAGCTGTTATCAACTAACCACCATAGACAATCGCATCTACCTCCCATTAGCATGGGACAGGCTAGCCTCCCAGAGAGTAAAATACTACACCTCCTTGGCCTTACACTTTCAGCGGACCTCAAATGGAACGACTATATCGAATCCATTGCCAAATCTGCTGCTATGAAAGTCGGTTCTCTGTGCAGGGCCGGGAAGTTTTTCCCACCTGAATCTATTCTGCACATATACAAATCTACCATCTGCCCGTGTATTGAATATTGCTGCCATATCTGTTCGGGTGCCCCTGCTGATCTCCTTGGGCTTCTTGACAAAATACAAAGGAGGATCTGTAACATGGTTGATACTGACTTGGCAGACCGGCTGCAACCACCAGCATGATGTGGCTTCCCTGTGCCTCTTCTACAAGTACTTTCATGGCTTCTGCTTCGATGAGCTTAGATCACTGGTGCCGTCTAAGCATGAATTTACACGAGATACTAGATTAGCAACTAGGTCCCACCCTTTTACAGTTAAACAAATAAGATGTAACCGTAAATTCTACTCCAACAGCTTCTTTTCTCGCGCTCCCCGCCTGTGGAACTCCCTTCCACAAGTCTGCTTTCCCGACAGCTACAATCTCCATGTGTTTAAATGTAGAGTCAATAGACACCTATCACCCTAACTCCCAATTATTCTCAGAACACACTCATTTACCCAACCCTCATTCTCGGTATCCTTACCCGCCTATCACCCACCCTCTGACATTTCCTATATTTAACCATTCTCGGTATCCCTACCCGCCTATCACCCACCCTCTGACATTTCCTATATTTAACCATCCTTTCTCCACTCTATGTAGCCCCCTGTGCAGTAGTGGCAGTGACATGCCTTGCTCGGGGTGAAGCGCTTATTAAAAAAAAAAAACAAATACACGGGGTGAGTCAAAATTATGTTAACACAAGTATAGGAGGAATCATTTATTCAGAGTTTACTGAACAATCTTCACCTGTCCCACCAACACAAGTGATGCACAAAAACCAACGATCAACAGTACAATTAAGTACATTGACACACATTTAATGGGGCATGTTTGATGCTAAACATTTTATTATGTTCTTGATTTCTCCAATGTCTAACCTTTTTTTTCTATACACGCGTTCGTTTATCAAATCAGAAGTTACAGAATGTCAAAATCAGGGGAAGAGTGGTAGTCATGATGATTTGAACAAGATAAGTGCGAACAGTATAAGCAAAATTGTTAACATAATTTTGACTCACCATGTAAATACAGACACACACACACACACACATATATATATATATATATATATATATATATATATATATATATATATATATATATAAAACGGATAAAGTTTCAGCTTGCATTTCTTCTTGTTTATTTTCTGAAAAATTATGGATTTTTTTCAAACCAGATCAATGCTCCCCTCTTTTTTGAAAAATCGACTGTCCTATTTATGCAGAAATTCAGTTATATATAAGTGTAAATGCCACTGCGATGCAGTGTACATATGACAAACGTATCTTCAATTGGAAACACGTTTCACAACATGTCCCCGCACATATTCGTTCCAGAAATTCTGGACGTATCACAAGACCTTCTCAAGCTGTTTAGGAGTCAGCCATTGGTCAGCATTTGTTAAACAATCAAGATTGTGTATCCATGTATGAGGACACTTGGTTTTCTGTCTTGCATGGTACTCGAACCACTTTTCATTTGCGAGTTCTCAAGGCCATCTATTTCAAATTACATCGACTTAGTCTGTGCAGGCAAAAGAACCGTTTCATAAGAGGGAATGTGAGTTGACCTGTTTTCCAATTTTATTAACTCTTTTGGAGCTGGGATTTACACCCCCCCCCCACTCACATTTTAATTAATTGAATAAATTTAATTTTAAGCGAGATTCAATTTTCCTTTTATTGTCATTTCCATTTGCTTTGTGTCCCTTTAATTAAAAGAGCCAATGAATGTCCTATGAATAAATGTTGGCCAAAAGATACCTATGGTTTATAAGTAAAAAATAATAAAAATAATTATGACGTTCTGTTTGTTTAAAGCTTTTGTTCGTTTCTGTCGGTACAAGTCTTTATATATATATATATATATGAGAGTGAGGTGTGTGTGTATATATAAATAAGGGAATAGTGAAATATTCCAGGACCTACTAGCCAAACAGGTTTTTTTTTCTTAAATCTTTCCCAATGGATGAAGAACTTTTTAACCTCCTCATGTTTTTTTGTGTATGTATCCTCAAGATGGAAATAAAATAAAGTCTACATTCTTTGCTTCCATTCATGAAAGTATTTTTCCGATTCATTTTTAATGCTGATCAGCAACAATAAATTAAATAAGCATGAAACATTGCCTCAAAATGAAATCCACCATATTACAAATCAAAAAATATATCGTAGATACCTACAACATGAAAATATTTATTTTTCAACAACTGTGGTATCTCAGACATGAATTAATTACCAAAATGGGAAGGGGGTCTGGGGTTAGAAATCATAGCCAGACTAAGTCATGTTAAACTTGGATTAACAGTAGATAATGTCATGTTAGATTTGGATTAACAGTAGATAATGTCTAGAATGTGCATTGTGGTGCAGCAGATATAAGCCCAAAACGAGAAATTAGGGAGCTGAATTTGAATTCCTGCATTCATTTACATACAAATACCCTTGGAAAAGGTATTAATCTGTCTCTCCCATCCAGTTATGGGTTAAATAACAGGACATATTGGGTTCTATAGCCTTGGTTTGCAACCAGTCTACTGCAGAAAGTAATGGCAATTTACTGTGGGATAAGCTTCTGCCCAAGCATGTATCACATTAACTGACTGAATGTCTAACCAAATTTAAAAACAGATTATGTCATGTTAGGTTAACAGCAGATAATGTCTAACCACATTAAAAAACAATACAAGTTTGGAGAGGGAAACTGGGATTTGAAATCAAAGCCAGATTAAGTAATGTTAAATTTAGATTAACAGTAAATAATGTCTAATCACATTTAAAAACAAGTCAAGACCATTTTTCTAATTTTTGATTTACATAGAATACACAAATAGTTTAGTTAGAATTCTATGAGTGGAATGCTAAAAAGTTTTCAGCCCAAACAAGTAAATATCATTTTGGAAAATGAACTGATTGGGAACTTTTCAGCACCCCCTGGCAGATCATAAGAGAAAAAAAAACAAAACAAAACAAAACAAAAAACCTGCAAATCCAGTAACTGACACTAATTTGTTCTATAATTAGATCTTCCAAGTGGTTTAATTCAGAAAAACAATGTTTTATTTTTTCTTTAATTCTAAATAGGGATTAAATGAAAACGATTAACAAAATTTATCATTTGATATACAAAAAAAAAAAAAAAAAGAAAAAGGAAAAGAAGGAAAAGAACAAAAAAAAGGAAAAGAAGAAAAAAAAGGAAAGACAGAAAAAAAAGGAAAGACAGAAAAAAAAGGAAAGACAGAAAAAAAAGGAAAGACAGAAAAAAAAGGAAAGACAGAAAATGGAAGAATTTTTGCAAAATTTGTAAGTCATAATTTCTTTTCTTTTCAGAGTACATGCAACTGCTCATTTTGTCTAGCCAACTTCTCCTGTGATCAAATTCAAAGTATTTTTTGTTGTAATTTTAATTTAGTACAAACACTGAATGGCAAAATTAAACCTAATTTTGACATTTCTAAAGTAGATATTTCCCAGCCAAGATGAGAAAGAATCTGCTGGTTTCTTTCTATTTCATGACCTGTGGTTAAATTTGCACAAGTTCCTCTCTTTATGCACATCACCAAAATAATTTCATTCTGTGAGTGAATAAATTCAGGAATGATAAATTCAGGAAACCAATCATTTGGTTAAATAAAATGGAGAGAGACAAAGATGAAGAGTGATTAAAATAAGAAGCAAAGTGCGTGTCTGTTATGGTGCTGACTGGTGGGGGAGTGGAAACAACCAAGCAGTTATGATCCCTCCCCCACCTCCACCTCGATATCGCTAACAATGAGAATGGGAAACAATAATGAGAGAAATGAAAACATAGCCATGGCAACAACAAAGACAATAGAATTAACAACACTGATGACAATGGCAGGACAATACATTTCAACAACAAAGATGAGGACATATAATGATGATGATGATAGCAACAAGCAGTAACAACAGTTAACAATAACATTTAGAAAGAAATAAAATACAGATATTAAAAATGTGAAAATAAGACAAAATGATAACCTCAAATAAAAACATAAAAAATAAAGTTTCAGTTGAAAGAAAAAGGAAAAAAAATACATTGATTTTTTTTTTTTCTGCTGAAAATGTAACAAAGAGTGTTCAGTATTTACTAATTAGTTGAACACCAAACTCACACTCACATATGTAGAGATATTTCTCATACATTTGGAGTGGAAACTCCCAACTTGATAAAATTTACTTTTATATGAAGTATAAGCATGATATATGAATAATTGTTGTGCTCCAAGGGAGGTAACTTCATATTTTTTCCTGATAAGTGATTCCATGTCTATTAATATATAATATTCTTGAAACTAATAGTAATAATAATAATAAAAATAGAACTATAATTTTAAAAATTGTTATCAGCAATTTCTTAAATATTGAAACAAAAGTTAATGCTTTAAAAACTAGTAATCAAACTTGTCCCAAGTACCATTAAGTTTCTGAGATATATATATATATATATATATATATATATATATATCCTCTCAAATTCTTTGATCAGCTTCTTAACATTGATATTAAATTCATTAATGAATAATGAAGGCACCATAGCTTTTTTTGTTTTGTTTTCTCAAGTACTTTCAATCTCATCTGTGATCATCTTCAGGGGTCAATTGAAAAGAGAAAAAAATTAACGGAATTGATTGTTGGGATTTTTTTTTATAAATACATATGAAATGCGTTCTGTTATAATTCATTTTTTAAAAGTGAATTGTTAAAGCTATGATGTTTTTATCTAAGGGAGATAACTTTAATTTATATAATTTTTATATAATTAGAATGTTAAAAACATTGTTATAGACATTTTAAAAGATTGTTGCTATACTCATAACTAACCTTATTTAGTGTTGGTTGGATATCCCTTATATAGAGGATCTTGAGAATTTGAAGTTTTTGTTTTTAAATTTCCATAGTGTGGCCTATACTTATACTGTCAATCAATCAATCATTTTCTGAACAGAGAATGTGGGCAGGAGTGTGTCTTTAAATGTGCGATAGAGCTTATATTCTTTTTCATTTATATAAATATTTCTAGTAGCTCATTTTTCTCTTTCCACACACACAGTGCAATGGGTAAATTGTCACCCTTTTATATTTTTCCCCCTGACTGCACAGTATAGTAGAGTCAGTTGGGCACTGTCTATGAGAAAAAAGATCATCATGAAACAAACAATTCACTCCACCAGAATTTTGAAAACAGTATACTGTACTGCTTGGCATTCATGCCAGAAGTTCCAATACAAACATTTCAGAGTGTTTGAGTATCAATCTGAGGACAGTGCAGAGGATTTGTAAAGAGTTAGATGAGTCTTATGATGATCACAAAGGTACGGCAGTTCAGAAAACTCACTGTTCATTTTCATAAGAAAAGAAATCCGAATTTGTTGGTGAGTGCCTCAGACTCAATACAGAGGCCTACACCAAGTGTCTTAAGGAGGTCGTGCTGCTCTGGATCAAGAGGGTGGCTGCTAGATGACCCTATATCTGGCAATAGGGCGTCTACACCATGCCAAACAAGCAAAAAAACCCTGTCATGGCTGTCAGACATTTTATGCAACCACATCACTCCTCATATCTGGCCACATAACTCCCCAAACTGCAATCCCCTTTGATTATGTGTGGGGCACAGTTGAGCAAGAGACCAACAAAATTTCTTGTAACACCAAACATGAACTGAAGGCAAGGATTATGACAGTATTTACCAACTTATACAAGGACACTGTCCAGAAGACTTGCAAGAGATTCTGAAGATGCCTGGAGGCTGTGGTTAAAGCCAATGGCAATTTTATTGAATACATTTACTCTGTAGTATTTTAAGATATTTTTGTGTCATTTTAGTAAAAATATCTATTAAAATGAGATGTCAATATTTTCATTTTGAATAATTTAGACAACAAATTATTCATCAAAACCAGCATATGAGAGAGAATAGTATGTATATATATATATATATATATATATATATATATATATATATATATATTATATATAATAATATTTGAGGAAGATGTATAACAAAGCGGAAAAAGATTTTGTGTATCATGTTTTGTCCTTCAAAAGCTAATTGGACTAAATTTGTTATGTCGGTACAATTACATATGTGCACGAATGAAGGGTGTCAAAAATTTTAAAAGAATCTAAATGAAAAAGAGTGAATAAAAAATAAAAATGCCCCAAATCCCTCAGTCGTGTGCATGTGTAGTTGTACCAACATAAATTTACTCCAATGAATCTATAGATATAAAACTGTTTTTTTTTTTAATTCTCTTTAAATGAACAAATTCAATATTATATACTGGTCATGTGTGGCCCCGAACTCAGCCCTTGGGTGAAGGGGAGGGGAAAATAATAGCTATTACCCTACTCTCTTATCAATCCATTTGGAAATCTATCACCCAAAGCAGTTACAATCAATTAACCTGCTGCAAGATTATATTTACCCCTACTGAATTCACTAAAATAGATAAATCGAGTTCAAATGCTGCAATAGTAGAAAATTATTTTAAGTCAAATATAATGAGAGATTAAATTTTAGACACTCAAAATAGGCAAACATATGAATGTAAATTAAATGTCAAAATACAATGACATATAAGATTCGTTTTTGAATGAAGATAAAAATTGTAATAAAACAAAGTCTTACTTCGGGAATATGAAGCTGAGAGGCCGGCACTGTAATTGTCATACCCAGTAGCCATGGAAGCCCCCATTCCACTGGTACCTGTGCAAGAGAAACAATATGAAAATGTCAAGGCAGTGTCAGGAAAACAAATAAGTACAGAGAAATAAGGGTTAGTAGTTTTTCAGTTGCCATGGAGATGAGAGGTTGCAAAATTTTATATACATCTATAGGTTTTTGGCACTTGAGGGTACAGCAGCATGGGATACTAGACAAAGAATTGGAAGTTCCTTAGTTCAATTTCTGGTGCCAAGCATGCTCACAGACTTTAAACTTTAAATGGAGTAAAACAGGTCTTATAATAGAACCAGGGACATTGACAAACTACCGCTTTTGAGAGTTTTTCATTTGCTTTTCCGTGTAAGGATTAAGAGTGTAATTCAAATTCACTAAGTTTGCTAAGATTTCCAAAATTTAATAACTTTATATCAGTAATTCTTAATTGGGATGGGACTATGAATGCTTTTTCAACACTAATCTGAAGGAGACAAGTCAAAATTTTAAATTTGCATTTCTTTATTTTTTTTTTTTTGCCTTCATTTAAAACTGGTCTCTTGCTCAACTGTGCCCCACACATAATCAAAGGGGATTGCAGTTTGGGGAGTTATGTGGCCAGACATGAGGAGTGATGTGGTTGCATAAAATGTCTGACAGCCATGACAGGGTTTTTTTGCTTGTTTGGCATGGTGTAGACGCCCTATTGCCAGATATAGGGTCATCTAGCAGCCACCCTATATACATTTTATATACATTTTTGTTTATATTCTTTAGATATTTATAGATGTATCTTAAACATTTAACTGCACATGCAATGATTGTATCGCAAAAAAATCTGCAGACTAACATTCAGCATCATCTAAGAGGTCTGATGTGGTGACAAGGCTGGACTGTTCCCACGGTAGCATCTAGTGGTTGGTTCTGTTATAATGCAAAAATAATGTGAACAGATGACATCAATTCTGTTGCATTAACTTTGCTCCATTTTCCAGTGCATTTTTAACAAAATGGCCACCAGCACACACAAATATCTTGAAAAAGGTGGTGAAAGCGAAAAAGTAAAGAGCTACTGGTTTAGATGATAATATGTAGAAAGTGTCTTTCTGTATAACTATTGTTAACTGGAGGCTAAAATTTGATGCTAGACATAACTGGTGAATGTAATTTGGGAGGATGTCAATAATTGTGTGAAACATTTTTGTTCTTTTACATCAGAGAACTTGAAGACTAGCTCAGTTGTAGGAATTTCGTCTTTAATATTTTATCCTTTGTTAACCATTATTGATTGTTAGTGATTAAGATGCAACAAATACTAGTAAAAACTTAATAACTTATTTGGTTTCACTTGAATAAGTGGTAAACATATATCTGTAATTCTGATTTTGCCAATTTCATTTAGTGCCAAATTGTTTTAGGAGGCATCCATGTCAGATGAGCTCCAAACAGATGGAATATGTGTCTAAGTCTTGTTGGAAGCTAATTCTTTATTTTCAATAATTATATCACTTGCTTTAATAGTTGCAGTGTTTTGATCAAATGCAGCAAACAGAATCCGAGAAAATCAAGTCAAAATGATAAGAAATTAAGATGATTTAAAAAAGAAAAAAAACTATAAAGCTATGCAAAAGATATAACTGTGGATGTTTGTGTTATTGCTAATCAAGAGTAACAAGCATTCCAATCTTGCTGCACATGGCATTTGACTACAAATTGGTGAAGGGGATTATCGTAAATTTAACAAAACTAGTTTATAATGTGGAATTTACTTCATTTAACATGAGTCAGAATTTATGCACCAACATCATTTGTTGTGATTAAAGCAATTCCAAATGACTTACTATATAAAGGCTTATGTATATTGCAAGTTTTTATGATTAGATTTTTAAGCAACCCCCCCCCCATTTTGTAGAGGTTAAAAATCATGCATTTTCAGTGACCAGTTGCACTATATATGTTTGATTTTTCCCCCCCCAGAGGGTTAAAATTCATGCAAAAATGCTGGGGGGGGGGGGGTGTCACACTATACATGAAGTTGTTTTACACATGAACATATGTGCGTTTTGGTGAAATGGATGAGCTGGGTTTGGATTACAATTGAAATCCTTGCATTCACTTATGCACAAATACTCTTGGGAAAGGTATAAATCTGTTTCTCCCTCCAGTTATGGGTTAAATGGCAAAACAAATTGAATTGTATAGCCTTGATTGCAGAAATTAATGGCAGCCTACTGCAGGAAAATCATCTGCCCAGTCAGCCATGTTTCTTTTGAGACATGATCACTCAAGGATGTATCACACATGACACTTAACTGATTGACTGATATACAGTAGATCTTCTAACAGGATTGGTATTCAGAAAAGGGTTTCAAACTTTTGAGTCATTTGAAAATGTATTAAAATAACACTTAGCCAGAGTAAATGATTTTTTTTTAACACTGCATAGAATAAATATACAAGATTGTTTTTCCACATTAGATTCAGAAAATATTTTTTCATGAGGTTGCAGTCAAAATACCAAGAGAGACTTTTCAGATGTTCATATATCAGTTGTTTTTTTTAAATAAGTGATTATGAATTTTTGTGGTAAATTTAAAATAATAATAATTTATTTTTCTAATGTATAAGTTTTGGCTTATACATTGTACCTGTGTGTGTATTATATGCAAATCATGAGCATCAAATAATTTCCGTATATATAGGAAAAAAATAATTTTGAAGAATATGTCCAGAGGTTATTTATCAAATAAAAAATAATGTTGACTTTACTAATACCTCAACAGTCATCATGGGAGGGGAAAAGAACCATGAGATCTTGAAACAATATTGATGATCCAAAAGCTTTGCACAGTTACTATCAGGATTCCATTCGAGAATGTTTATATGTGCCAATCATCATTGCCAGATCCACATCAGTCAGTTAAGTGCCATACGTGATACACGCTTGAGCAATCATGTCTCGAAAGAGACATGACTGACTGGGCAGAAGATTATCCCGCAGTAGGTTGCCATTGCTTTCTGTGGTAGACTGGTTGCCAGCCAAGGCTATAGAACCCAATCTGTCCTGCTATTTAATCCATAACTGGAAGGAAGAGACAGATTAATACCTTTCCCAAGGGTATTTGTGCGGAAGTGAATACAATGGATTCGACTGGAATTCGAACTCCAGTTGAATCCATTGTATTCACTTACGCGCAAATACCCTTGGGAAAGGGTATTTGCACATCAGTTAACTCATAATATTTACAAAAATGTTAATTTGGTACACACCATTTTTAACAATGAATCAGATAAAAATTATTTTGAAATTCAAATAAAACTCCTAGGATTAAATTTCTTTTTCTCTTTGATGAAGTAGGGTGTGAGAATTTGGCTAAATAGAGACAAAGATTAATAGCTTTTATCAAATAATTAGATGCTGTCCAATTTTTTACGAAATCTGGACAAAAGACACAAACTGAAAATAGTACAAACTTTTGATGCAACCATTTGTGAGCAGGCAAATTGAGAGGATGTGTCTTAAGCATTTCCATAAGACAGTGGTTTGGTATTTTTTCTTTCTTTCTAAAATCGTAGAAATTTGAAAAAAGGAGAGAATCTGCATCAAATGTTGATTTAAGCTTAAAGAAAAAAAATACACTGGATGCTTAAGTATTTGATGATAATGCGCGTGATATAAATGCTTTAAGGATGAACATTCCAGATTATTGACAGGCATGGCACCAGAAACATCACAAAAGTTCATGAGTCAATGAGAGTCCTAAGCAGTTTATGTCTCAAAGTCTTTTGCATTGATGCATTGAATCATTCAATGCATTTTTGACATTTTCAATATAAGAACCATTGCACTTCAAAATTTGTGCTGAAACTGTAAAGTATGTGTATGTATGAGTCACTCAAAAAGTAATGCTTCCAGATTTATTATGTTGACAGTATATCAGGTGAAACTGGACGTTCTCACTACTAATCCATCTTTTCTGCCTTGTTATAAGATAGCAGGTGAGCTACTGTCTGGCACAATGGCATCTGACATGAAAGTGTTTACAAGGCAAGGTTCAATTCCTCTTTGTGAAAAAAACAAAAAAACAAAACATCCCACCCCTTGATATGCTTTGTCACTTGCTGAATGCTTACAAAGACCAAACAGTTAATGTGAGCACAGCTTGGTGGGTAACATATTTCAGAAGTGGTGTCAGCAAAGTGTGTGAAAAAGTGTGCCACAACTATTAATTGGTGCAGATTTCTCTCTCTTTTTTTTTTTTTTTTTCCAATTATTTTATTGAGGCTTTTGCTCATAGCCAGTAAAAATGCATTTCCAAAGACAATGATAATGTGGGGAAAATAATGTTCGGTTACTGAAAACTGTTTTATTTAACAGTATTATTGTACTCTGTTGTTGTATTTCACAGTATTATTGTGCTTTGTTGTAGATTCTGTAGAACTAAATAGGATGCATTACTTTTGGAGCACCCCCTCCCCTGTGTGTTGTGTGCAACACTTCAGAATGTACAGATACTACACTGACCATTGGCCAGAGACCAGGCAATAACATTTTGATCGAAGGCAAAAACGCCATATGTAAATCATCAGGTCATGTTTGATGGGTTATTGTACTCATTAAATAGAAACAAATTATGCAGTACTTATTTTGATTAATTGCATTACTTATCATTACTTCACTACGTAATATAAACATAGAAACAATCTTAATTGACAATAAGTGACAGACAGATATAAAAAAAAAAACACTGTTGATTATTTATGGCAAATTAGTTCAAATAATGCACTGGCTATTGTTGGTGTCACCAAACAATTCTAAGTCAAATGATGCACTAGAATAAATAATAAAAAACTGTTTTAAGTTCTCTGAATATTGGTGCTAACTTAACTTTAAATAACTATCTGTAAAGAAGTGATTTCTCAAATTTAATCTCCTTTACAAAGTTAAAAAAACGAGAGAGAGAGAGATATATATATAAAGAAAAATAAAGGGATTAAAGATTTTTGAATGCAACCGAATAAATATTATTATCAGAAATCTTTGACAACCAAGTCAGTGCAGTTGAGTTGGAAAAAGTTGGTATTCACCTGTACAGGATGGCTGGAGATGAAATTAAAAAATATGGCTGGCGGTCAGAATTTCATTACCCACCCCAACCCCCTAGATTTATTTCGACTTATTTTATATACATACATACAGATAGACAAGGTTGTCAGGAAACTATCTGCTTTCATTATAACCAGGTTAAATCTTAAGTTAGAATATGAATTACAAACTTATGTAAATGTGTCATACATTGTCGTCTTTATTCCTGCTAACAAGAAAATAGTAAATGATGTATTAATGACAGAAAAAAAATTAAGAACATGAAAAAATACAAAAGACATAAAAACAATCAAATGTATGCATTTAAATATGACAAAATGTTGCAAAAATTAAAAAAAAAAATGAATGTGTTTTCGTTAGTCAAAGAGAAAGAAGCACAAGGAAAAGGGGTTTTCTGCAAAAGAAGTTAGTAAAATAGTTGTCAGTTAGCAAAAGAAACAAATGAGGAAGTAACAAAAATATTGTTAATAAAAGAGAAATAGGAACAAGTTTAACATGCTTTTCTTTTTTGGTCAAGACAGTTGGTTAAAAAAAAAGTCTAAAAATTTAATACCAAAATAGGTAGCAGAGGAACAAGTAAATGAAAAAAAAATATAGTTTTGTGGGAAATTATATAACTGCAAAGAAAAATGTACAATGTTTTTTTTTTTTTAAATAATTAAGGATTTTTTCTCCTTTATTCTCACCGAGTCTTTTTCCGTTATTATCATTATAATGATGATAATGGTCATCCTCCTCCTCCAATGATTACCTATAAAAGTAAGTTATATTCTGGGCTTATTTTTTTCTTCTCTCTTTTTATAACAATATGAAGATATTATGCCACATAAAAAAAAAAAAGAAGACTTTCTGGTTTTATTTAAATTAAAAAAATGAATAAATTAAAAGCAGACTTTTTAATTGTGAACTTTCAATGAAGTTATTCTATCTAAATACACATTTGATAGGAATCATTAGGACAATGTTCTTTTTTATTATAATATGGCAATAAGGAAAACAATGTGCTATGTTTTTATTATAATACATGATTTAGTTTCCCACCACTGTAACGTAGCTTCTCTGTGCCTTTTCTATAAATAATTACAGGGTAATTGTTCTGATGAGCTTTCATCTTTGGTACCTAGACTTTTTGAATATAGACAAAGTTCTAGACTAGCATCAAGGCCTCATCATTTTTCAATTATAATGGTTAGCTGTAACCGGAAGTTCTATGCTAATAGTTTCTTCTGTTCTATTTCTTGCTTGTGAATCTCTTCTGGTTTTCTTGTTTTCCAATCAAATTTGACCTTCAAAAATTTAAATGCAATGTAAATTGTTATCTTTTGTCTTCTTAATTCCTGTTCTTTTTTTTTTATATTCTCTCACAATCAGTTAGGTCTCGTGTCTTAATCGTTTTATTGTTTTGCATGAAATAAAATGATAAAATACAAAAATGAAAAAAAATCATATGGGAATCATGAAAACAATGATTTAAGAAAAAGATTTTTATAATAGTATATAATATTAAAAGCATATTAATAATGTTTTTTTTTTTTAATACAAGTGTAATATAGGAACCATGAAAACAATTTCTTTTTTCTTTTATAAGCATATGTAGTAAAGGAATTTTAAAACGGCATCCCCCAGTAAGAAACTAACACTAAATTAAAACAAAAGAGTTTGTATATACAAAATTATATAATGTATATAGCACATTACAAAAATACACAAATACACAAAGGAAGAATTCTATTGCTCAAAACAGGAAGAATTAGGTACATGTTTATGGATGGAGCTGAGTTCGAATTCATTGAATTCACTTATGCGCAAATACCCTTGGGAAAGGTATTAACCCATCTCTTTCTTCCAGTTATGGGTTAAATAACATGACAGATTGGGTTCTATAGCCTTGGCTGGCAACCAGTCTACCACAGAAAGCAATGGCAACCTACCGCGGGATAATCTTCTGCCCAATCAGCCATGCCTCTTTCGAGACATGATCGCCCAAGCGTGTTTCACGTATGGCACTTAACTGACTGATTATGGATGGACCCCCTTCCACAACATCAGTATTCTCATGCTGGTCATTAACATACTGATTTGTAAAAGTAGGTTTAACAGACAACTTTTCTCCCTCACACCCTCATATTTATATATTTAATTTATTTATAAATTTGAAATCTCATTAGCCAATGTCAAAATCATTTTCTCCCCATTTAGTATCAACCATATCTCCATATTTAATTCAGAGATAACTAAAACCAAAACCCTCATCCTTGGTAGTGATCTCATAAAATTGGTGCTGCCAGGTGGAAGAAGATCATGATAAACTCATTCCTGCTCTAAAATGTTAACAGGCTGACCAACTATTTTGGGTTCAGTCCAAAATCTAAAGTCTAAAATCTAACTTATAAATAAGTTAGCTCATTTTTTTTTTTTTTAAATGCTTATACTACAAAATCCTCCAATAAGAGATTAAATTTCAAGGTTGACAATTAAAGCTATATCCAAGGAGTTACCAAATTTGTTCAAGACATTTAACCACGAAAAAATGACACCTGACCTTCAGTTTGGTTTGACAGTTCTGATGGCCTATAAAATTATATTACAGTCTTATGAAGTCAATTTAGGTAAAAATGTACAGCCATATCACATTGAAACACTGGTTTTCATACGATCAGTAAAGCAATGTCAAGCTTGGTCATTATCTAGAGGGGTGACTGCTTGGGAATATCGTGCATAATACGCTTGTATGTGTTGGTAGTGTAATAGATAACAGCTAGAAATTGGAGAGCTAAGTTTGAATTACAGTCTGGTTTGTTGTATTCACTTACATGCAAATAGCCTTGGCATAAACTCACCTCCTTTCTCCTGGTTAAAGGTTAATTTGTAGAACTTGTATCATGGAATCATTATTATTTCAAAAAGTTTCTAATAATCTAAAAATATATTCTGGCTTCAAATAACCTGAAAAAGGTTGATAAGCTGTAAAAACAAACAAATCAATCTATATATGTGCAAGTGCTGGCTATCTTTGGTATCTGAGTAAACATTAGCCAACCACTGATCTGAATTCTACTTATAAGAACTAGAAGACATCTTAAAGACATTTTCAGAGCATTAGGGTGGGAGAGAAGGGTTTGTTGTATAGTCAAGATGGATGCAATACAGAGAAAGTGTGCTGTGGTATTATTCAGCAAAATATCTGGTGCTAAATGGCTATACAAAGAACAGTACAATAGTTACAATGACAGACAGGACAGAACTTACAACATAGAGAGGAGGGGTTCAGACTGCGATAGTTGCCAAAGTAATCAGTCCGAATATTACTTGAATGACACCTGAATATTATGCCATAGGCCATTCCATCATTCAGAGTGCTGCAGGGGTGCCAGCCACTCTACAACAGTTTGATATATCAAAGTATGGGAGTCTCTTTGAGAATATATACAGCAAACACTGTGTTTGATCCAAGGTTCCATGGAAAGCCTATTCTACATTCAGTTCATACTTACTGCTTAAATTGAGGAAATATTTTGTTCATTTTTGGATAACATCTTGTATGTATATATATAAAGCAACAATAAAAATCAGGATATTTATTTTTAAATCTTTCTGCAATGAAAGTGAATGGACAAATGTGTTTCAAAGTAAATATTGTAAAGCAACCTCAGATAATCAAAGAGAGTTTCCAAAATCTAATCTAGAGAGTTTCCACACTTATCAAAAAAGTGTTTATTCTTGATATAAAAAAATAATTTACAAATAAAAAAATTTTTTTCATTAAAAACAGACATTTAATTTCAAACATTTAACTGATTAAGATTGTTTCATCACATTTGAAGAATAGCTTACATATCTCTCTCTTGTAAATACACAAATCACAGCAAGTGAAAAGTTTCAAGCTAAAAATATCATAAAGCAGTATTTTCAGTTTTGCTTTTTAGTGGAGCAAAAATACAATTCAAAACTTAACATTTTTATTTCTTTGGGAGAGTCTCTGACAAGAACAAATATTAATAACTAATAAAAAACTGAAATAATCAATATTAATCGATTAATATTAAAAATGTATTATATGATAAAGCAAAACTCATTTCTATTCTTGAAACAGACAATGTTTCATATTAAAATTGTAAGTTTGAAGATAAATTTCTCAAAAAGCCAATTACTGTTCACATATTAAATTATATATATTGTACCAGTTTGTGTGTAGATGGATGTAAACATAGTTAAAAGCCTAATACTAAAAAGATTTTGCTCATTGTGATTATTTTAGTCTACTAATGAAAAAAAGTCAATTCAAAATTTAGTAGTAGTGGACCAATTCAGCACCTGTAGCTGCTCAATCTAGCAGCCATGTATAACAGTGATTTTCTGGCACACTGATATCTAATGGGGCAACTGGCAAAATGAAAAGCATCTTGAAATGTTAATGACCATATGGAAAAATGTTTTGTTGTTGAAAAATTGCTTTATCCATTGGTGTTATGGGCTCCTTATATACCTTCTAAATGGAAAGAAATATTGTATTGTACACGCTTTTCTAAATGAATGTCTGATTATGAGAGGGTGCTGAAAAGTGTTCAGCCTCACCCACTTATCTGTGAATTGTCATTACTTCCTGAGGAAAGTTAGCAAAGTGGTTTCTTGTTGGCCTTATTAAGAGTTTTCTTTTTTTTAGACTGGCTGCCAACAAAGTCTACAAAACTCAGCCTACTAACCATAGATAAGACAGACGTGGATTCATGGTTTTTCCCAAGGGCATCAGTGTGAAAGTGAATGCAACAAATTTGAACTATATTCCATTTTTCATGCCAATATCTGTTACACTGCAAACATCCCATATACTTAAGTATTATAGAAAACTAGTATGCTAATTTGTTTTTTTTTAACCATGAAATATAATAACTGTAGTGAGGCCTGGTTTCTAATTTAAGTCAAAGGTCAAATTCAAAAAGTAAACTTGTAAAAGAGAAAATAAGATTAACTATGGGTTTAAGGCTGCACTTTTTGACAAATCAAATCTCTCTCCCCTTTTCGTTCTTGTCTTTAATCATGAGAAGAATGTCAAGTAAAATGACCGGAAAAGAAATTGGATTTGTCACTACTTGGGGCCAACACTGAATTAAGTTAAACTAGCAGCCGAAATAAAGAATATTAACTTAAAATCATCTCAGTAAATTTGTTTCTTTACATTTTCTCCTCCTCATTCCAAAATCTCTAAGCTTGTAAACATATTCAAGGGAATGTGTATGGTCGTGAATTGAAAGAGACAGATTCAACTATTTTTTAAAAAGCTTCAGGCTAATGACCAACAAGCAAGTGATCTAAAATTTTCTACATATAACTGACTTGTCAACTTTGTGTTCCTAGATTTGACTTGACATTGCAAAGCAGATCTAATCTGTATGAATTGCAGATTCTATCAGTAAAGAGAATTTATTTTTTTATATAATAATTTGCACTTAAAGTTCTTATTTAAAAAATATGGCCAATGAGAATCTCAAAATAAAAAGGTGACAGCGACATGATTAATAGATGGGGGTTCTTTCCTAGAACTTGTACTACTATATTTGTACAAACACAATTCTATACCATAGAAGTGTGGTGATTTTACAAGTATATAAACTGTACTTATTAACTTTTGATATCCCATCATTTCAAGAAATTGCAATGCAGAAGAAAGAGCAGTGGTCCTATTAACAGACTCACTGTCAAAAGACATTAAGACTGTTGTTACTTTATTTGTTAAGCAACAAATAGCATTAATTACATAATATCCCCCTTTTGGAATTTCTCATCATGTCTTCATTGTTATGATTAATAGATGCTTTATATCAATGCTATTTAGTTTATGGGCAATGTCCTTTGTTCTACTCTTGGCTGACACAGATCAGTAAAGATTTTAGTGCAATGGGTGTTCAAATTTAAGGGAATTTGTACATGCCTATCTAAAAGTGAAAAAAAACAACAACAAAAACTAAAGGCATCATAAGCAATATACAATGCAAAACGTTCTTGAAACACTAACCATCATTAAAGTTACACCACTACTAACCATGGGTATATCCTACCCGATTGGAAAATATCTAAAAAAATATTAAATATAAATCTTTATTTGAAATATTTTATGTGCAGGCACTTCAAACTTTGTACTTTGAGTTAACATTAAATAGGAACTGAAAAACATTATTTAGGTAAGAAAATCAGGTACTGAAAACTGTAATTAAAATGGTGTCATTTGCGCTGGGTACTGTATACCTATGGTTTGTGTTCTTGGGTTTTAAATTATGGTAGAAAATGTTTGCATATCCATTATAAGGAAAGAGCATTGTATTGTCTTCATATCTTGTGTGCATTTTTATCAAAATAAACGGATCAGCACAGAGTTCAATATATAATGCAAATGAGTAACGTTTATAAGAAATATTGTTCAAATAAAACTTTAAAGCATGTGTTTTCAACATTTTTGTCCAAGAATCCCCATTTCCAGAATATTATTTTTCTTTCTCATTTTCTTAAACGGTACACAGATTGAAATCTGGTTACAACTGGTAGAATTACAGTTTGTAGAAGACATATTTCAACAATTGAAATCTGCCAATATGTGGTATAAATTTTCACAAAAAAAAGTGGTGAAAGAGAATTTCTGGTTTAAAACGACTTCAAACTATAACCATGGAAAAGGAGATGCTGAAAAAAAATCTTGGATCAAGCCACTCCCCAACAATCAATATTCTGATGTTTGGTCATTTAAATACCAATCAGACTGAAAACTTTTCAGTTATCCCATGTATATTAATGAGAGAAAAAAAAAGTTAAAGAAAGAAGCATTAATAAAAGAAAAACCCAAACTCCTTGGACTACTTCTTATTCCTATTTCCAGCTAAGGTCAGAGAACTAGTTCCAACTTTATTTTTAAATACTGCAGAATGACGGACTGCGCATGTGATCGAATTTCAGCAGATTTTTTGTTGATTTTTTTCATTTACTGATACTTCCGGCGATGTACTTCCAGTAATGAAAGTAATGCGCTATTGTATTTCTACGCTTATTACTCTCAAAACAGGAAGTACATCGCCGGAAGTTTCAGTAAAGGACGAATTGCTGCCTACGTAGAATGCCATTCTGCAGTTAATTACATGACTTTGTGAGAGTTACGGGAGAGAAAAAGTACGAGATATAGTTCATTTTTTTTTTATGGACTTTCAAAGCAAAAAAGGTAAGTTTCTTCAATAACTAATTGTTGATTTGAGTTCAGCAAATACATTTGCACAGAAATAATGCTATTTTAGATAAATTTGAAGGGGGAAAAGTCGTCAGCACCTAAAACGAAAATTTACCGATGCAGCTAGCTGATGTGAAGTTCTGAGATGTGAGTTTATGTATGGATATGCATGTGCAGAGTGGTGTAAAACTATCTTCAAAAATTAAAATAATCTATTAGATTTTGAAAATGAGCAGGAAACAATTATACATGAGGCTCATGTTTACATTAGATTGGCCAAGTGAGGGACGTGCTCTGAAATATAGGCCAGGCAAGGGACGCGCTCTGAAATGTAGGCCAAGTGCAAATAATATTAATAATAGGAAACAACCCTGATCTCACACAAATGTTTATAATAACAGGTAAAATATCAACGAACCTATCTTCATTTTAATGATCTCCAAGCTATTGAACAGTGAGAGCAGATCACTTGCTGATCGACCTAAAATGTCTATAAATAGTATATTTCTTTATTTCACATCTCCTTACACAACATCAGTGAAGAGTAGTAAAGAAAAAGTACAAAGTTGCTTGTATAAACAGCCTTATTTTATTCACAGGATAGTCCATGTCATTCATTTTACTAGTAAAATGGATGCTACAGAATCAAAATAAAGAACTTTAACAAATAATCAAAATCACATCACTTGAGAAATTTCAATAGCAGTAACAGTAAATTGATATCATATGTAACCCGAAGAGATAATAATGGCACAATCAGGATGCTGACATTCCACACGACTTCAAACAAAAAGTTAGGAAAGAAAATCCCAATAATACTGGAAAGAGCAATAATAGTGGACTTGAGAAATCTATTTTACTGAAAAATTGTTGTAAGATTTTAGAAAATTTCAACCAACAGTAGAACTGTCAGGTTGTTTAATGTATAATGATTGTTTTTTCATAAGGAAATTTGTTATCAGAATATTGATCATTTTACTCTACAGCCTTCTTCAGTTGCTTGTAATATTTGTTAATATTCTGAAAATTTGAAACCAGAATACTGAAATACTCCACATGGGAAAATATTCTTTTTATTGCAAGTAAAAAGTTTTTGATTAAAAAAAATATGAAAATTACATAATTTAATAAGATCAGATTTTGCTCTTTCAAGATGAAAGATGAAGTGTCGTATTGACAAATAAAATCAGTGGTAAGAGTCATGGTTGAATTCCTTGTATTCACTTATGCGCAAATACTATTGGGAAAGGTATTAATCCGTCTCTTCCCACCAGTTATGGGTTAAATAACAGGACAGATTGGGTTCTATAGTCTTGGCTGGCAACCAGTCTATGGCAGAAAGTAATGGCAACCTACTGCGGGATAAACTTCTGCCCAGTCAGTCATGTCACAAAAGAGACATGATCGCCCAAGCGTGTATTATGTATGGCACTTAACTGACTGAGTGATTCTTATTTAATAAACTTCAGATTTTTACTTAACAAAGATAATTCAAAAGAAAGAGGGACAGATGTGGCAGTGAAGAAGAAAACCAAGTCTTACCTTGGAAAATAGTGTTCTTTATGCACTCTGTTGGAAAAGAAAATCAGAATCAAGAGCAAGGCAACCCGAGTCAGCCTTGAAATTAGGAAATTGTTTGCATGTCCCTTACCAGTGCCGACCAATCAAAAACCTTTTACCAAAATAAAAGATTACTACTTTGAACCACATGACTGTTCTGGCTTTTTCACAAGTGAAAAGATAGTTGCACGTTGCAAGTTGTGATGTGAATTTTTTACTCTTTTGACTTCTGCCTCTCGGTATTTATCTGATGTCAAACTTGCTAGATTGATTTTCAACCCTTAAAATTACAACTTTGAACTTACTACAATTTACCATAGTAGAGAATTACAACGGATTTATGCACTGCCGAACAGATGAAACTTCTACAATTGAAAAGCTTCAATTGATGATAATGAAAGACAGTGTCCCAAGATTTGGAAATTCCTTCTCTGCTTTTTATTACATTTTGTATGTGTTAGTGGTCAATGATCTGATGGATTATTGCAGTAGAATAACAAACAAATAACATGTTAGACAGAGCACATCAGGTACACTGATCATAGGCAGAAATACCAATCAATACCAATCAATATATATGCTTACTATGCAACTATATAAATGTATATACAACTATCCTACACCAAGTAAACAACAAAAGCAAACTACAGATTCTCAATAGAATATTCATTAAAACACTTAAGCTGTCAATTAATAGAATCAGCCATGAATACTGTAGCAACGTTCTAAAACGTTTGTAAAAAGAACAGTTTTTCCATGCTTTAACACGTGCATGACCATGACAATACAACATGTAATTTTTAGCAACACAGTTTTCTGGTTACATTTGTTGCTATAACTCACATCACTGAAGATGACCTTGGAAAGAGGTTGAAAGTACTTGGGTACCATAAGAAATGAATGAAAATAACATCTGTCAATGTTACAGCTCATTTCTGACATCTTTTGATTGTAATACACAAAAGATTATCCGCGAGTATGAGCAGATATTATTAAAAATAAGCAAACATATCGTTTGCAATTTATTTAATCTGACACATTTAAAAGAAAATTTGCTACCTAAATACAAAAATTTTATATTTATGTAGATAAAGATGAAACAAATGTATACCATCAGCAAGTTGGGCCAAGAAGAATAAAAAAAATAGACCTGACTAGGGGAGGAGCGATCAATTTGGAACAGTGCAAGCAATCACGTTTTGACCATATAACTCAATGGTATAAGCAGAGACCAGAACTTGACAGGTAGAATAAAATGCAAGAACATCTCGATTTTTAAATCTAAACCAACCACCCTGAATCTTTGCCAGAAGAACAGATCAGGATGAAATGAACAAGAAAAACAGCTGCTAGTTAGAGGATTTGTCGATTCCAGTGGATCAGAGAGTAAAGCCAAAAGAAAGTGAGACGGTAGATAAGTATCTTAACTTAGCTAGAGTAGAGAACATTGTGGAATAAAGGTGACAGTTGTGCCAGTCATTATCAGAGTGGCAATAACATAAGTCAAAACAGAGTACTGAGGAAAGTGCTGGTGTAAAGAGAATACTTATTTTACAGTATAAGATATCAGTTACCACTGTTATAAATAATAGCATTTAAAAAGCCCTTCCAATTTTAGAAACTATACAAAGTGAACTGTAGAGAAAACAGACAATATGCTAGAAATTGATATGAAATTGAGCCATGGATTAGGCAGTTATTGGTAGTTGTGATTTTCAAGATGCTAGCAGCTAGCATCAATGCTTTTCTTTGAAACTGACTGGAAATGTGCATTGAGGAAGGCAAGAATAGAAGCTGAACTCCAAAATCAATCAAATAGCATGAATTCTGTAATTTAATTCTGGAGTTCTCAGAATCCCAGGTTACATTTCTCCCCTTTTCATCCCAGATTTTCTTAATTCCTCCCTTATTGTCATCTAGAAATTCTTTGTTTTCTGTTATCATCGCCGTCTCATTGTTTTGCGGCCATTGGCCAAGATAGAACTCACTACACCACTCCAGTATTCCCTGTGCATTTGGAACCCTGACGCAGTTTTTGTAGCGAAATTCATAATCTTGTCAAATAGTTGAATACTTGATGCTTCGCCAGGGCTACCAAGGATGTTTTTTTATTCTGACACCAACACTAGATGGGTTGTCTCCAGGCACCATCCTGTTATTTTACCCATAACTGGAGGGAAGTGACGGATTAATACCTTTCCCAAGGGTACCAATGCTTAAGTGAATGCAGAGTACTCAACGGAAATTCGAGCTCGGCTCACCGATTTCTCTTTCCAAGTTGATATCCACTGCACCACAACACACATCTGTCACTGAACACTTACAGCACCTGGCATTCCCAAGTGGTCACCCATCTAAGTATTGACCAGGCTCAACGTTGCTTAACTTCGATGATCAAACAAGAACCGGTGTATTCAACGTGATAGGGCCGTAAGCATAGTTATAGTTTCTGTTATAGTTTTGTAGTGATAATTATGAAAACAATTTCTGAAAGCAAAACTGTTATTAATTGCCATGAAATAAAAAAAAATTCTTATTTCAATGAAACATTATATTTAATGCACAATTCCTCCCTTGGTTGAAATTCCTTCTTTAGGAGCAAAAAGTACTTCCTGTTTGAGAATCACTGATTTAATGTCTGTCTTATGTAAATTAGACAAGAAAAAAAAAATGACAATTTAAAGATAACAAATTTGGCAGACACCCTGTGTGTGTGTGTGTGTGTAGAGAGAGAGAGAATCAGCTATAGTGTTAGAAAATGGAGACATTAAAAATTGTAAGGAAAAGTTTGGATACCAAATATACAGCATAGACTAAATGATTTATAAATCTACCATCCGCCCGTGCATTGAATACTGCTGCCATATCTGGTCGGGTGCCCCTGCTGTTCTCCTCGGGCTTCTCAATAAGGTTCAGAGGAGGGTCTGTAATGTGATAGATACCGACTTGGCAGACCGCCTGCAGTCTCTCTCCCACCGGCGCGACGTGGCTTCCCCGTGTCTCTTCTATAAATACTTTCACGGCTTCTGCTCCAATGAACTTAGACCACTGGTGCCCCCTAAATACGAATTTGAACGAGATACTAGACTAGCAACTAGATCCCACCCTTTTACAGTGAAACCGATAAAATGCAGCCGTAACTTCTACTCCAACAGTTTCTTTCCTGGCACTTCCCGACTGGGGAATTCTCTTCCAAACGATTGCTTCCCCGACGGCTACAATCTCCAGGAGTTTAAATGTAAGGTCAATAGACACCTCCTAACACACTAACCTGCTCCCATTCTATCAAGCACTCTTCCCATCTGCCCGACCCTCATCCTCGCTATCCTTACTCATCTGTCACCTTCCTCCTGACATTCCCTATGTCTAACCACTCCTTCTCTTTACCTTCTCCTATGTAGCCCCATGCGCAATAGTGGCAGTGGAATGCCTTGCTTGGGGTGAGATGATAAAAAAAAAAAAAAAAATGAATGAGGGAAGGGGGACAGGAAAAATAAAGTTGGAAAATATCAGGTACACAACACTAATGGTCCTGGGTATGACAGTAAACTGCATCCAGCAGCAAGGCCTCTAATTGGGAGGTTGTGAGGAGCATGAAACCACCTCTTAATTGCTGTTGTTCCCAGGTCCACTCTGACCTGGAGTGGAAGCACCTGTAAGGGTCCCAGCTATGGGCAAATAGTTAACCCTAAAACCGGGGTCAAAGTACTATGAAAGTATAAAAACAGACTTTTATAAAAATATATACATAAAAATAAGATTTTATAGAAAAAAAAATTTTTAAGGAAAAATATTGCCATAACAAATTTTTGAAGGAAAAAAAAATTATAACCAGCAATACATTTTTGAATACCAAACTAGAATATATCTTCAGTTTTCTAAAATAAAAAAAAAATCATCAAAATGTGAGTAAACCAACCTTCTCACTATAACCAACCATTAAAAATACCTTAAAATCCCACCTTTTTTTGGCATTAAATAACCCACAGAAATTGATATGCTGTCAAACAAACTCATACTGATGAGAATGTTAAAGACAATAGATAAGATTAATAAAGATTAACAGCAACAGAGCCTGAAAAGTCAAAAGAAAGCAAAAAGGGACTATGGACAAGTAGTGGGGGTAAAAAATGGGTACAGGGTTAAATACAAGTTGACATGGTTAGATAACGTTTAGATAAAATGCAGTAAAGTTGAAAGTTCATGGTTAAAAAGACAAATAGATTAAATGCAAATTAAATAGTAATAATATTTGTGAGCAATACTGTTGACATCATGGCTCAAGAACAGAACTTCTATTGACTCTATTGATGTAGGACACCTGACATAATAAAAATACTGGATACAGCAAGCATACACTTTGAAACAAGAAACATCTATCTGATGTTCTTTTTGAGGCTTAACAGCCAGTATCTTCCATAGTACTCTAGACATAACAGCACCAGGAGACATTCAATAATAAAAATAAGTTGGAACTATTTATATCTGAACTTGTTTGAGGGACTGAAATTTATTCTATAGATTTTTGTCTTTAATATTTTTTATAAAGATTTTTTTATAGTATTGACATCATTTGGACCATTGTCCTCATATTTCTTGCCATTTGTATGACGTTTCAGCCATTGTACATTCTGGCTTTCTTCAGGTGCTAGGAATTTTGAACTGAACCCTTTATTACAATCACTGGGGTAAATGAACTCCATTCTTTGCCTAATGTCTCTTCTGGAAGCCATGAGTCATCTCCCTCTAAACCTGTAAGTTGTTAGTTCAATACCAGGCTACAGCAGTGGTGAACAAAAAGATGAGGACAATAGTTTGAATAATATGAACATTACCTCATCACAGAAATATAGACAAATACTAACTTCTTTTTTTTTGGGGGGGGGGGCTATAATGGAATAATGTATAGCGGCTCAGATTGAGAAATCAGAGACCCAGTTTGAATTCCAGTCGAGTTCATTACATTCACTTATATGCTAATACCCTTGGGAAAAGTATGAATCTAGCTTTTCTCCCTCTGGCTATCAGTAAATAGCAGGACAGACTGGGTTCTTTGGCCTTGGATGACAACCCGTCTAGAAGAAAGAAAAGCTAATTCAAGCCAGCCTGAAGAGGATTGGGCTCTGTCAGGCTGCCATGCATAAAAGAACATTAATTCTACTGCAGTCGCAAGTACTTGTGCCGTTCCTACAACTCTAATGAGTTATGGGATTAAAAAAAAAAAAAAAATGTTTTACACAAATTGTTCTGATTATCTCCAGTATTTACAGTAGGCACTTCCACTATTTTTGATACCTATGTTTTAAAGTGAATTTTAATAAATAAAAAAGCTTTCAACGTAGCTTTAACTGAAAGTTAAATGATTAAATTTACTATTTCCACTTAGCAAAATACTCTCGTGTATTTCAAATAGAAATTGTATTGATTGGAATTTAAAATTTTGAGGTTTTTAAGAAATTTTCACTTTTTTTTTACCCATTTTTGAGTGATCAACACATTCATAAACAAAAAGTTAATTCTCAGTTTTAAAAATCTTGCAAAAATAAAATATACATTGCTGACATGTTACTTGAAGAAAATTAGTAAATTTAAGGTTACATTAATCTAATTTGAAACAAATATTACTTACTTACTGCCTGAAATGTAACATAAAAATATTTCTTAATCCAGGTGGTCCTGTTTGACCAAAATTGACAAATTCATGAAACCTAAATGAACGTTTCATTTTTTATTTTTATCTACATAGTAAAATAAAAAAATTAACATATTTTCAGCAGTAATCTAACATTTTATTAAATTTTATAGCCTTACGTTTGAAGATGCTTTCTGAAAAATCAAAATTAAAATAATATTAATGTCTTAAATTAACTTTGAAATTTAATTACTGAGATAATGAAATTAAATAAAATGACAGAGGTAACTCAATTTATGAAATGTTATGGAATTTATTAATTGATATTTTTAACATTATTCTTTATTATTAATAATAATTGTTATGATGTTTATTACATGGTAAAGTTATCTTATTTATTAATTGACTGTTTCCTAAAGTTATCTTATTTATTAATTGACTTATTTATTAATTGACTGTTTCCTGATATGGTACTTATGAGATTCCATACTTAAAAAGGAGGAAATCTTATGTAACAATATAAATTTAAAAATTATTTTTAATATTTTAATGTGAAATTATTTGTATTAAGCTTTTAAATCATTATAATCAACAACAACAACAAAAAAAATTGTAAAAAATTTATAATTCTTTGAAAAAAAAAATTTTTTTTTCAAAGTACGATATTCAAAATATGTTAAATCATCTACAGGGCTTTACGTGCATTGGATATCGGCTCAGAACGAGGAATTGGGGGGGGGGGTGTTCGAATTCCAATTGAATTCATTGCATTCACTTATGCACAAATACCCTTGGGAAAGGTATTAATCCATCTATTCCTTCCAGTTATGGGTTAAATAACAGGACAGATTGGGTTCTATAGCCTAGTCTACCGCAAAAAGCAATGGCAATCTACTGCAGGATAATCTTCTGCCCAGTCAGTCATGTCTCTTTTGAGACATGATCGCCTAAGCGTGTATCACGTATGGCACTTAACTGATTGACTGACAGTGTAAAAGAGGAAAATGATAAGCCACCACCAAAAAACAAAAACAAAGAAAAGACTAAGAATGTTTTTTTTCAGGAACCTTACAAATATGGGAGTAACATATTTGATCAACCAAGATCAAATGTGCTTAGAATAGAGAAAAATAACTGCTATAAAATTTGTTGATATAGAAAACCACGAGGACAAAACTTTCAGATCCTTTTAACAGAGCCTTGATCACTTTCTATGTTGTAACTAATCTGGTTTTCAAAGGTTCATATTTATTTTATTTCACATTGATTATAAAACTTCAATTTTTTTTTCTTAAGTATGAAACTACATCATGAATTTTCCCACAAACTAATTTTATATAAATGTAAAATGACAATAAAATTTAATGTCATACTGAATTTGATATAAAATGACAAATCCTATCAATGTCATATTTAATTTTAGAATTACATAAATTTTAATCAAAGAAACTGGTTTTGAACGGAGCCATTTTGGGAATAGGGATGAAGATTCTGGGAATATCCCATGTACAATCCAACAATTTTTTCTTAATATTTCAAGTTCCAATATAGAGTGGAGATAACATTATTATATGTTTGAGAATGTCTTGTACAAAATCATTTCTTTGGACTTGTTCCTTATAAAAACATTTCAATAATTCACTTTTAACTTGCTAACATTTTAGAATTCCCTTTCACTTTTTACATTAAGAAAATGAATTTTATTACAATGAGATAAAATCAATAAACACAATTTTGAATCAGTGAATTACAGATCTACACAAAGGAACGATAAAACAAAATACAACATTTGTTTATTTTAAGCTTTAAATATTTTTTCCTGTAATGGGAACTAGACAAAGAATCAAAGTAAATTTTTAAAAACATATACAGAGAAAAAAGATATTAGGATCATGTTTGTTGGACATGATTTGGCATGTACTTACAAATTTTATATATCTCAGGAATAAATGGATATCAACATTGGTTTGACAGTTCAGGAGAGAATTTTGGCTTGCAAGCAACGATGAGGTGTTGGAAAGAATGGCAACAAAAAGGAAATTAATACTGAGCATCAGGAAGAGACAACTGAAGTTCCTGGGACACGCAATGAAGAAGGAGAGGTTGGAGAACCTGATACTGACTGGCCAGATAGAAGGAAAGAGAGACAGAGGAAGACAGTGGATAACATATTTGCAGGGCTTGATCAGGTGGATGACGGAACGGGGGTTGCCAGGAATAACAGGAGCAAACATACTAAGAGCCACAATGGATAGGCAGACGTGGAGAACCATGATCGCCTACGTCCTGAAGGGACAGGGCACATAGAAGAATAAGAAGTTTAGTCAGCTTTCAAGGAGGGGTTAGGAAAGGCATGAATCCATCTTCCTGCAGCTCTAATGATGGAGCTCTCTTGCTTCAGATAGCAGCCAGTACAGGATAAAAAAGAAACTATAAATTCAAAGCCAATTGAAAAGGGATGGGCTCTATGAAGCTATTTGCCATAGACACCTCCTGCTGCTCCGATGGTTTAAGTACATGTCCTGCCCTTGATTCTAATGAGCTATGAGCCTTGAAAGGGGGACTGAACTGAAAACTTTTCAGCTATATCAGTCAGTTAAGTGCCATACGTGATACACGCTTGGGCAATCATGTCTCGAATAAGACATGATTGACTGGGCAAAAGATTATCCCGCAGTAGGTTGTCATTACTTTCTGCAGTAGACTAGTTGCTAGCCAAAGCTTAGAACCCAATCTGTCCTGTTATTTAACCCATAACTGGAGGGAAGAGCTGGATTAATACCTTTCCTAAGGGTATTTGCGTGTAAGTGAATGCAACAAATTCAACTAGAATTCGAACTCAGCTCCCCGATTTCTCGTTCTGAGTCAATATCCACTGCACCACAATACACATCCCCTCCACTTGTATTAAAAACAATTGATGAGATTCAAATTCTATGATACAGTTCTTAATTTAATTTCAACAATTGCCGTAAAATTGAAATTTATTTAAAGTAAATTTGTGTGAACAATAGAGTAGAGATTAAAAATGAATTTTACTCTTCAGACAGTTAATGAAAAGCTAATGTTAAATGGATTGTTAAGAAGAAAACAAAAGGGGATTATGAGGGGAAAAAAAAAAGATCTAGAGATGAAATGGAATGCCAAGTTTTCCATCATTGATACATCGCAACTATTAATACAGAAATCTGTAGCAATATAGGAAAATAAAGAAAATATAATCAAATTAACTACATTAGATAATACAGTGAAACAAAACATTTGATTCTATTTCACCAAGCTGAAAGTGAGCAGCACCTCTAAGACATATGGGAATAAGTACGCATTATAACCAAATTGCATTGAGACAAATCAGAGGCATTCAAATATATTGGTTACAATCAATATCAGAAGATCAAATAGTATTTATACTGGAGAGACCAATTCCACAGTGACACAAACAAAATGAGCTACATGGAATAAACAGAATAGTTAACTCATATGAAATCTATGAGGAGCAAAACAAACGAGTAGAAACTGAGAAACTTTAGACTTCCTTTTAAACAGAGACACAAGAAATTTCAAATGGAAGGGAAAAAAATTCTTTTTTGTTTAGTCAAAAATTAGAGATTATTGAAAAACTGGACAAAGCTCCTAAATTGCTGAATTTGCAAATTAAGAATGTCATATGGATGATTCAAAAGAATGGATAAATGAAGACGCCAATGAATTCCAAAAGAATTCAACAGTGGAATCACTTCAAAATGATTTAGACTGTCAAGAAATAGATGAATGAATCATATTCTTCCAATAATGGTGGAAATACGAAATATGATGATGAAGATTGGGTCTTTGTTCAGTTGTCCAGAATGTACAAAAAACAGAACAGCAAAAAGTAAGCAAAACGAGAAAAAGAAATACGACAATTGAAAAAAAAAAAATATTGAGCATTAAAAATTGGAAATTATTTACTTTTGTAAGTGACTTAATTTTTCATTTACGATAAGGTTTTGCATTTTATTAAGTTATAGTTACATCACACACACCAAATTATACCTGAGCTATTCTGAAATTCGGATATGAGCACTCCTAACACACACACACACACACACACACACACATATATAAAATTTTAATGTGTACAGGGTATGATAGATAAATGGTTGGCTAAATTTCAGAAAAATGATAACACTGACATCTCATTTTGACAGATATATTTACCAAAATTACAGAAAAATAACTTGAATAATAAAGAGTAAATTTTTTTTTAATAAGATTGCCATTAGCTTCAACCACAGCCCCCAGACAACTTCGAAATCTCTGGCAACTCTTCTGAACTGTCTCCTCGTTCAAGTTGGCTACCATAATCCTTGCTTTCAGTTCATTTCTGTTGTTACAAGGAGTTTCATTGGTCTCTCATTCAACTCTGCCACACACACAATAATGAAGTGGGCAGTAGTTCAAGGAGTTAAATGTAAGGGGTGATGTGGCTGCACAAATCGTCTGACTGCCATGAATGGGTTCTCCACCAGTGGCATGGTGCAGAGTTCTTTGGCCAGATATAGTGTTTTCTAGCAGCCACCCTCTTGACCCAGGGTAGGGCTACCTCCCCAAGGCACAATGAAGGCTTTTGTGTTTAGCCTGAGGCCCTGTGGAAAGATGAATATAGGCATAATATCACTAGTGATCACATCAAACAACTTCATAATCACTATTAGACTCATCCAACTCTATCCAAATCTTTGCTCTTTCCTCAGATTGAAACCTAAAGACTGTTATTGGAAGTTCTGGCATGGATGCTAAAAAATAGTACAGCATGCTGTTTTCAAATTCCTGGCAGAGTGAATTGCATCATGGGTTTTTTTTCTCTCACAGATGGTGCCCAACTGACCTTACTATACTGTGCAATTGTCAAAAATCAAAAACAAACATGCATGTGCCAAATTAAAACATAAAATGGTGACAGCTTACCCATCGCAACCTTTATTATAATAATAATGATGACAACAATAATAATAATGGCCTCTTTTTTCAAAGTAAGCCTGTCTGTATGGGCACCTAGCCGATCCCTGTTGCAGACACCTCCATCAAAGGCTTTAACCAATTAGGCTATATTTCTTTTAGGCAATCCAGTAGCGTAATTCTGGTGTTTTAATATGTGTGGAATACTGGGGTTGTCCTTTCTTTCCTAGACAGTGCTCATTTCAATGATAGGTCTGCTGAGAAAGTTGCCAAAACATAGCAGTTATCTTATCCAACAATACTCTTCTGCATTGACTTCATCCCACACAAATTATAAATGCCTTTTCCCTTTTTATATATGATCAGCCATGCCTGATCTGAATGCTCCTAACTGAACAACAACAACTATCAATGTTTTTCCACCCATATTTTGAGGAGGCAGTTGGTCTCATCCTTGTATTCCTTATTAAAACTGCATGGGATAGAACACATTTTTTGGCCATGTTTTCTTTTAGTAAATGCAACAATTCGAACTTAAAATCGGTGAGCCGAGTTTGAATTCCAGTTGAATTCATTGCATTCAATGACACACAAATACCCTTGGGAAAGGTATTAATCCATCTCTTCCCTCCAGTTATCAGTTAAATAACAGGACAGATTGGGTTCTATAGCCTTGGCTGGCAACCAGTCTACCACAGAAAGCAATGGCAACCTACTGCAAGATAATCTTCTGCCCAGTCACTCATGTCTCTTTCAAGACATGATCATCCAAGCATATATCACGTATGGCACTTAACTGACTTTCTTTCAAGGGACACTTGTTTTATGGGAGAGAGTTTAATTGGTCTAGAATATTACCCTGAATTTTCACAGATGTATCCCTTAAGTACGATAAACAAGTAATTACTGTCTTTGATACTTCTGTTCAAAACTAATGTTATATCTGCAAAGTATTTGTTGCCTTAAAGAGTATGCTTTTTATGCTGATCCTCATTGGTATGTGTTTGAGTTGCCGCTTATGAGTTTGGTATGATGCAGACAGCGAATGATACCTTTCTTTATACCATATGGTGGGGATTCAATTTCAGTTATTGTTCAATAAATGTAGACATACACTAAACAGAATGCGCCAAACATTTCTCTACATTAATTATTAACTAGCAGTATAACCTGGCGTTGTTCGGATGTAATGAAAGCTTTAAAACTAATCCATGATCCTGGAGCTCAGACTCTTTGGACGCTGGCATGAAAGACTAAAAAGCAATAGCTGTTTCTAGTCAAAGCAAAACACTAGATTGAAAGAAAAATGAAAAGATGTAAGTCAAATTTTGATTTTTCAGTATTGATGTCAAATAAGTTTTCCATCACAAACTAAATTTTGAAGGCTAAATAAGTCCTTTGAGTAAATGATATGGCTGAGACTAAGAACTACAATTATACCCACTTAGAGCAAAACCTGAAGCAAAAACCAAAATAAAAGGGCTGAAAACCTGATTTTGATCAGACCCGATAGGGCATCGGGGTATCGATTTCCAATATGAGTCAAATAAGTCATCTAAGGATTAAGTAACCTAAGTAAGTCCATGAAAACTTATCGTACCCATCAGGAGTAAAATTTGAGAAAATGAGCCATATTGATGGCTGAACATCTGTTTTTGAATACCGGGGATATCAATTTCTGATATAGGAGAAAATGAGTCCTCTGAGAAAATGTTTGAGACTAAAAATTATAGTTTTACCAAGTTAGAGAAATTTCTGCAGCAAGAACCACAATAAAAGAGTTGAAATCCTGATCTTGATCAGACCTGATCGGATATCGGGGAGAAAATTTGTAAAAATAAGTAGCCCATGACCCGACCGGAAGCCTAAAAAATATTTGTGTGAAGTTTGGTGAGAATCGGATAAAAATTGTGGATTTGTATAAAGGACATAGAGACAGACAGACAGACAGACACACAAACATCTTGTCTTTTATATATATATATATATATATATATGAAATAAAACCAATCAATTTTCTGCTTTTTTTCCCCCCACTGTGAATAATGTGGAATGTTTTATTCGGTTCATATGGTCCAGTTGTATTTGTATGTCTCCCTGATGTATTATCTATTTGTCACACGATTTGCTATTATGCTAATATTACTCCTTCAAGCATTCCATGTTTATGTTTGTATTTCTGGAGAAAATAGTCATTTAATAACTAAGCCTTCTATTTTTTTTTTTTTGTCAGTATTTCTAAGAACCCAATTGGAAGTATGTTATTTGCACACAGATTTTCAACATTCCCATCAGGTCATCTTCTGTGTTCTCTTGTACATTATCCTGTAAGGAGGCCCAATTTTAAATTGTCTTAAACTTCTGATAGGCTCTCATTGGTAGAAGAGTTTCACAATGTCTCAGCTTATAAGGTTGGTAGAAATGGAAGTATTTCTGATGGTTTGCACAAAGCAAGCAGAGTTCTTCACAGAAGACAGAGACAGGTTGATTCTTATGATTTTGCTCTTGAAAAAGGCATGAACCAATCTTTTCTACTCTTCGTTAATAGGGCAGACAGATCTCTAGAGATCTGAGAGACAACTAGTCTAGGAGAAAGATAACTTTTAATTTAAAATCAGTTGAGGATGGGGCTAGCAACTACACCTATAAATAACCTACTCGTTACAAAATAAATAGCAGTAATACCATGTAAGGTGAGGATATGGCCCTCTACTCTTCAACAAGTTCTACAGGGTCAACATTCACTCTATTGTTTGTACTCTGATAAGGGAATTTTCTGAGTCTTTATTATGACCTGATGAACTAATATGAAAACAGTTTCCTGAACTGCACCATCAGTGGTGATGAAACATGGTGACATCACATCTAACTAAAATCAAAACGACAGTTCATGTGACATTGCGTTGAAAGGAAAAGTCAAGATTTAGTAATTAACAGGCAAAGTAATGTACACCGTCTTTTGGGAAAGGGAATGTACCTCCTGGAATTTTATGGAACCTAAACAAACCAAACTTTGACTTTTACATTGCAATGTGGTCTGGGAAGAAGATGATGGCCAGAGATAATTCTAGGCCCCCACATCAGTTTGAAAACCTTCAATCATGTTGCTAATGTTTACTAAACTACCCTACCAGTATTCAATGCACAGACAAATGGTAGGGTTTATAAATGTGTAAAAAGTAAGTTTTCCTCTTCAGAATCCATTTTGCATATTTATAAATCTACCAGTCGTCTGTACATTGAATACTGTTGCCATCTCTGGTCAGGTGCTTCTATTCATTTCATGGTTCTTGACAAAATTCAAAGGAGGATCTGCAATATAATCGATCCTGACTTAGCAGTTTGCTGTCAGTCACTTCCTCACCAATGTGATGTAGCTTCCCTCTGCCTTTTCTACATGTATTTTTATGGCAACTGTTCTGACAAGCTTTTTCCCCTGGTTCCCTGACTACATGTATTTACTCATGCTACTAGGTCCCACACTTTCACCATTGAAATAGTTAAATGTAACCACCTCTTCTACTCTAATAATTTCTTTTCTTGCATTTCCCATTTGTGAAACTCCCTACCATTTACTTGCTATCCTGATAGCTATAATCTCCAAAAGTTTAAATGCAATATCAACTGCCATCTTCTATCTACTTGATTCCCACTCATCTCTTACACTTTCTTCGACACGCCCTATACATTGTTTTTTCTCTCACTGTAACCCCCTGTGCACCAGTGGTGGTTCTGCCTTGCTTGGGGTGAAAGGATCCTTAATTCTTTATTATCTGTTAACAGAAAAATCTATTTAGCAAACCGTTTTATTGCATTTATGTATTTGATAAAAAACTTTATATTTCATCTTAAGATTACATTTTAATTATTAATAAATAATGTAGTTCTTTTTCAAAAACAGTGTTAGTTGGCACCAATTCAAGTCAAACCATATTAATTTATTTCTTAGACAAATCTTCTAACAATTCCTTTCTTTCAAAAATTAGAATCTTCCTTCCCCATTGTTTTAAACTGTAGCAAATATACAACACCGAATTCTATCTAACCGATGACCGTGAGTCTGATGAAGAAAATTAAATTAGCAGCTACAATCGAACATTTACTTTTGAGTTTAACAAACAAAAGAACGAAGTATGTGACTCACTCCTTTATTTTTAATAGGGAACAAAAGAAAAAAGAAAATAACCTGCTTATATTGAGACAGTGAACACGTAAAAATTTTGATTTTGTGAATGAAAAACAAAATAGAAACAAAAGACAAGAAAGGTAGCGAATTAGCAAGCTGTTTGAAACACGAAACATTTTAACATATAGCTAAGAAATTAGAATAAAGATTTTTTTATTTGGCAGTGGTTAACAAAGTAAAATGGCCTCTAATTTTCAAAATTTACTCATCTTGAGGTTTAGATTTTTTTTTAACAATAATAAATCAAATACAAGGTGTCCATAGCTTGTGTGCACTTTAAACATTTATAACTTCATTTGTATTTGCGATAAAAATAATTTGTAAAAAGGATTAGAAAGTAAATCCATTATTTTTTAAGGTTTCATTGAAATTTTATTTAAGTTTTCACATGTCTTCCATCATTAGCAATATAAAGGGTAATATGATTTTACAGTTCATGCAAAACAATTACCAACTGATTGACAGTAATATAGTTTTTATACAGGGTGTCCATAAAGTTCGTGTGCACTTTAAAAAATTTATAACTTTATTTGTATTTGCGAGAGAAATAATTTGTAAAAAGGATTAGAAAAAAGTAAATCTATATTTTTTAAGGTTTTATTGAAATTTTATTTCTTTCCACATGTCCTCCGTCATTAGCAATACAAATGGTAATACAATTTTGCAGTTCACAGAAAACATTTGCCAACGGATTTACAGTTATGCCTGAAATCACATTAGTTATTTTAGCTTTCAAATCTTCTAATGAACTAGGTTTGGTTGCATACACATGAAAAAAAACTTAATGGAGTCAAATCTGGTGAACGTGGAGGCCAAGAAAATGGTCCTTTCCTCCTGATCCATCTGTTAAGAAATTCCTGTTTTAGAAACTAACACACAGAGCAAAGTGACAAAGAGCTCCATCTTGTTAAAATACTGTATTATCTTTCAAGTTTAATTGTTCAATCTCATTTTTTATAGATTATTTCTATCACAAATACAAATAAAGTTATAAATTTTTTAAAGTGCACAAGGACTTTATGGACACCCTGTATATTCCGAGGATAAAGAAAAACCCGAACAACATTAAACAATAAGAATCCAGTGTAATGATTTGTAAAGTATTCTTGTAATAAAATAAATATCAAATGTAATCTTTACAACGGGTAACCAATATGCATTTTAAAAACATGAGTTTTGTTCAAGATTACTTTTAGGTCAATTCAAGATGATAAATTAGAAAATTCTACAACTAAAACAACTATAATAAAACTAAGAAGATAAAGTTCATAAACTTTAAACGCAGTTTGTCTATTGATCTATATATATATCAAAATTTGTTTCATATCTGCCTATACATTTCAGTTCAATTATTTATCCACTTCTCTAATTTAAAAAGGCATAAAAGAAATTCATAAATACCATTGGTATTATCAAAAAGGTGTTAGATTTAGTTGAAATGGACAATATTTACTGAAGACCAATTTAGATAAATTGTTTTCGTTGATCATACAGATAGACAATAAATGCTCTGTTTTCCAATTTCTCTATTCTTTTTCATGATTGCATCAAAAAATCAACAATAATTTACGAAAAAATCATCTTTAAAAAAAAAAAAACACACACAAACACACAAAAAAAAGATTAATATATGATAGAATAAACTTACCTAGAATGGGCAAAACCGAAAAGGAGAAATATAGAGTGTCATGAGACAAAGAATTTTTCCAAAGACAAGAGTCAAGTTACTGCCAGGTGAAGGAGTGCATCTTGCTTCCTCTTTTATAAACCATCTCCTCCTATTCCTTGAAAAAGTTTCATTACTGATCACGATCACAATATGGTATAGGAGAAATGTTAAATCAAGATAACTTTCAGTAATGCTCAGACATGCACACATGCACAACATTTGCACAGAAGCTGAAGAGAGCAGTTTGGAAATTGAATTTTAACCCATTTTAACCCAGTGTCCTCATTTGAAGACAGCATAAAATAACTGCAAAAATTAATGGGTATAAATCATTATATAAAACCATTATTATATATAGTTAGTGAGGACATTGATTCATCAATAAAATTACCTTCCAAATATTGCCCGGTTGGAAGAAAAATTCTTATGATTTGTAAATGAATTTAATGTTCTAAAACCTGAGGACACTGGGTTAAAATGGGTTAACTCTTACCCATCAACCTATCTGCTTTAAACAAAAAAATATCACAAAAAGAAAACCCAAGAGGATGAAAGGCTTTCATTCATATTCTGATTTTACTGTTATCCTCATCTATGTCTTACAAAGCATCAAGGCTTCAGCTAATTCATTATTCAGTTCTTTCTGTAAAGAATAGTGTTTTACTCAACATTGTTCAGAGAATTTAACCCCTTCTTTTGTATGTTTACTACTGTTCATAACATTTCTAACAATTCATTTTGCAAAACTCATCAGGCATATTCAGTGAAAGAAGAAAAAGAAATCTTTCTCTTTAAGGAAATAAAATTATGATAAAGGAAAATGGTGGTCATTATTATACTAATTTACTAAGCATAGCTTAAATGTGGCACATGGCTGTAAGTATGGAGCACCCAGTGAGGATCAAACTCACTAGTTATAATTGATCTAGTAAGACAAGCCTGCTAATCTTTATCCCATATCAAGACACCAGTGATCATTGATGTAACAACTGAACCAAGACATTTCCACAATGCCAAATTTACCAAATAACTGAACAATTCTAAATTCTACACTTAGGGAGCGGGGCATTAGTTTTATTCGTACCATTATTAAGACTGCAGTATACTTTATTCTTTTCTTCGGATAAGTTTTTCAATGTGAATACCTAAGAAGAAAAAAAATACCTAAGAAGAAAAAAAATACCTAAGAAGAAAAAAATACCTAAGAAGAAAAAAAATACCTAAGAAGAAAAAAAAACTGTTTGAGATGAGGATAATAATAAAATAAAAATATGAGGATTTGATGATAAAATTGTGCAAAATTTGAACCAAGAAATTGTTTATAAAGATATACAAATAAAGTTTACATAATTAATAAACAAGAAAATAACTTTTTCGAAATTGGTCAGAAAAAGATAAAATTTTCTTACTCTAACAAAGAATGTAAACTTATTATTGGTGACATATTCAATTAAATATGCATCTTATAAAAGTCTAAGTGATTTTAAATTTATACATTGATATAAATATAGTCATTGCACCATCTTGTTTTCATCTGCTTCCACAGAAATTATGTAGTCTTTGCAGCATCCTGTCTTCATCTACTTTCATACGATCATATATAGTTGTTGTGCCATATTGTCTTCATCAGCTTCCACACAAATATAACTAGAGTTTTTGTGCTATCATCTCTACATCCTTCCACACAAATATAGTCTTTGTGCCATCTTGTCTTTATCTAATTCCACACAAATTCACTATCTGTGCCATCATGTTTTCATCTGCTACCCGACAAGTATAAATAATCTTAGCGCCATCTTGGCTTTATCCATTTTCACATAATTCAAGACAAAATCATTTGTGTCAGTTTGTTTTCATCCAATTCCATACAAATACAGTCTCTGCACACATCTTTATCCAATTCCACAAAATTACATATAGTCTTTTTGCTATCTTGTCTTCATACAAATACATACAACCTCTGCGCAATTTTGTCTTCATCCAATTCCCTATAAATACAGTCTCTGCAGAATTGTCTTAATCTGCTTCCACAAATTATATAGTCTTTTTGCCATTCTGTCTTCATTCAATTCCATACAAATACAGTCTCTGCACAATCTTGTCTTCATAAACTTCCACACAAATATAAATACAGTTATTGTGAAATCTTGTCTTAATTCACAAACAACTCGATCAAATATTAACCAAAAGAAAAAAAAAAAAGAAAAAAAAAATTTCTGAAGATCAAAGAAAAAGAAGTGAAAATTTATGAGTGATACAAGCACATGAGGTTCAATCTCTCATGTTGTCACCTCTTATTTAACTCTTGTTTAAAAAGGAGAAACCCATCTTACCTACATGTGCCTTGAGTGTTGGATTATTGGTTAACAGTATTGAACATGGAATCAGTAAAAAGAGGTTGAATTCTAACTCAGTTTGTGTTCATTAATGGCCTTGGAAAAGGCACAAATCCATTTCCCCTAATAGGTTAGGTCAGAAAGTTTGTCTCTGGTAATAGTACCCTGCAAACCAGTAAACCTGTTAAATTTGACTTGGATAGAGGAACCAGAACATCCAGTCATATCATACCCAGCCACCCGCCAAAAAATGTATAAGATCATTTCATTCAATTTTTGCTAAACATAGAAAATGTTAAAAACACATGGGAGACCAAGATTTCTTGCCAGAGAGAGGGGAATTATCCTGAACCCATAAGCAGACCACAAGTAGATTATACATGATTCAACCCAACATCTCACTCTTTACAACAAAGCATTTCTTCCCTACAAATGGTGTTTTTTTATGTCTTAAAGTAACCAGAGAAAAGCAAACAAACTACAGGATTATTATTTTTATTTTGCTTTCTATTAGATGAAGTAAACATTATTATCAATTATTATTGCTAATCATTTTTATCAGTTTGCAATTAGAATTTTCTTTCACATTTTTTTTCTTATTTCCTTTCACTATTCAGAGCCTGAATCAAAAATGAAGTAAAAGGAACATGAGTTATAAAAAAAGTTTGCCTTTTATTTTTTTATCAGACCAGTTTCCTCAGGGCTGGCGTTTCGATAAAAAAATATGTAATAAATTGAGATGAAAGAAAATCCCAGTCTAATATTGATAACAAATTAAATATGGTTTGAAATGTAAATGCTTTCTTTGAAGTTTTAAACTTTAAAAATCTATGATATTAAAAATAAAACAAAAACCCATTGAAATATACAATCTAAATTCAAATTGTATGTTTTGTTTTTTCTCTTTAATGTTCTAGGATTCACTGGATGATAGTCATCTCAGCACTGACCTTTTGATCTCTTAACAAAACTAATACAGAACAACAGGCATTGATTTAATCTTAAAAAGAAAGTAAAAACCACATAAGAACATTGTGCAATTCAAAGACTTAAGAATTTCATTTTTTTTTTTTTTGTACTTGGAGGATTGGAAGGCAATATCCCCACAAGTGGCCCAGATTGTTGGGTAAAGTTTTTTTATATAATTAGTTAGTTTTTGGTCATAATTAAATTAGACCAGTACACAGTTGTATTAAAAAGTGTTCAATACATTTATATTGTAGAACTTTTGAATATTTTTCATTTGGGAATGAGTTATTTCCGCAGCCTAGATTTCAACCTTTTGGTATCTTCAGGCGATTTATAATAACTCTCTCGATATATATATATATATATATATATATATATATATATATGTGTGTGTGTGTGTGTGTGTGTGTATGGCTGTTATCTCTACATTGGTTGTAGAAAAGCCAGTTTGTAGTACATTTTGACAAATACATTGGCAGTGTTTCAGTTTTGTTTAATGACATATCAACACCTCTGTGGGTAATTTAATGCCAAAAAGGTGGGGATTTTAAGGTATTTTTTTAATGTTCGGTTATATTGAGAAAATTGATTTTGATGAAAAATTTTTATATCTTTATTTTTGAAAATTGAAGATGTTTTCTAGTTTTGTATTCAAAAATACATTGCTGGTAATAATTTTTTTTTTCCTGCAAAAATGTATATTTTTCTATAAAAGTCTATTTTTATGCTTTCATAGTATTTTGACCCCAGTTTAGGGGTTAACTATTTGTCCATAGCTGGGACCCTAACAGATGCTACCACTCCATGAAATCTAATATAGATGATTATATGAATAGATAATAAATCATTCAAGTCCCTTTTATTATAGCCTTGTACCAAACTAAGTTAACTTTAATCAATATCTAATGATATAAAAATAAATGTGTATACAAGGGTGGATCAATAAGTCCATAGTAACTTATTAACTGAATGATCTGAAAGGTTCAGCATATAATATTCAATCTGCGTGATTAACAGTAGTGTTTTGTTACATATTTTGAACAGAAGTAGAGCTTTCACTTGTTTCTTGTTTAGGATTGGGTTTCCAGTTTTATCTTTTTTTATTCTCTTTTACCACCAATAGCCCCCTTGAAACTTATATGCATTAGCACCTTTGTTTGGGTGGAGGTGATTTAAAAAAAAGTATTGAAAACAAAGAATATTATCTTGAAAAAAAATATTTTCTGCATTAAATAATTTTTCATGGAAATAGTAAAAGTCAGTAACAAATTCTCTCTCCTTTCTTTTCCTGTCTCTTTGATATTTCTCTAGTTATAATATTCTCAAATAAACATTTGCCCTCATGTTGATGATTATTTAGTTAGAAAAGTTCCTTGGAGTAGTGACTAATTTTTATATATTTTTTTTCTCTTGATAACACATCACTCAATAAATCCCAAGCTGAACTAATAAAACAACAACTTTAAGCCAAAATTTGACTTTATGAATAAACAGTTTCCTTCTAGGGTGATACACTGATGCCAATGCTTCTCTAACAATTCAATGTCTCTTTGGCCTCAAAATATGCCCCAGTTTCTGATATGGTTTCTTCATTGGAGCAAAATCTCTTTCCCTGGAGCATTCTTTTGAGGTCTGTAAAAAGCCAGTAGCTGCTGAAGCCCACATCTGGAGAAAAGGGTAGATGTGGAAGCAATTCGAAGCGCAATTCATGTAGTCTTGCCATCGTTGCAATCGACTTGTGACATGGTGCATTGTCTTGGTGAAAAATAACTTTTCTCTTCTTCAATTGTGGCTGTTTTTGGCGATTTCTTCCTTCAAACCTACCAATAATGCTATATAGTATTCGCTATTGATGGTTCTTCCTTTCTCAAGGTAATCGATGAACAAAATATCTTGCGCATCCCAAAATATGGAGACCCAAACCTTGCCTGCTGATGTTTGCGTTTGGTCACTTAGAACTGCTTTCACCTGCTGCTATCCACTAAGCTAATTGCCGATTTGACTCTGGAGTGAAGTGGTGGATCCATGTTTCATCCATTGTCATATATTTATGCAAAAACTACTTGTTACATTCAAACAGCTGCAAACAATGCTCTGAATTGTCGATGTGTTGCTGTTTTTGATTGACTGGGAACAAACATGGCACCCACTTTGAACACAGCTTTCTCATTGACCCAGATTGATATAGATTCCTCTATACGTTTGCTTATTTCTTTCTTTCTCTCTGAAATATTACTTTTCACAATTATGAATTAAATTTCTTATTTTTGCTCCTTACATTGTTTAACTTTAATTCTAAATTTTACTTCTGAATTTTTTTTATTTTCATTTAAAATCTTTTTTGTCAACATATAATATTTAAATTTTTAAGTCTCATGGTTTACACCCCTTTGATTTCATTTCTCTGCATTTTTAAAAAATTTTTTTATCTACATGTAACCTTAGAACATTTATTTTTAATCTTGTTATTAAAAAACACTAACTTAACTTTATAAAATTTCCATGAACATCAAGTGAACTTAAATTCAAATCCTTTAAACCCTCAGTCTGAAATATACACCTGATGATTGCATAACGCATGAAACTCCGAGTCATGCCAAAGACATAGGATAATATGCATGTTTATTAATATTTTAATATATTCATTTATTTTTATTTTTTTACTTATATAACCTATCATCGCCTGGTTCATACACCCCCACTTCTTTTGAACAGGTGTAGAGGCTTATCCCTTGCTTCCTGTTTAGGAAGGGGTTCCCAGTTCTTTTTCTCTCCTCTGGCATTAATACTAGTGCTCTTGCAAGTTTTCTGTAATGTGCGTGGATAGTAGCAGTGTCTCTTCATACTAAAGGTACCGGTAGGCAGTTTTTTGGTTGCTGATTCTGACTGATAGATAGGACTTCTAACTCTTGCATAGTGCCTTGAGGGGTTGCTCTGATCAACAGTTAAATAACATTGGGGTTCTTGTAGGGCCAAGACGCACATGGATGGATGTCCATGCAAAGATGTCTTCGGTGGGCAACCTGGAGAACACACTATGCTGTAGTCTGCACCATTTTCCTTCCTACACATGTTGCAACTAACGACCATCTGCTACCACTACTTGAGGCCACTTTTTACTAAAAATAACCCCAATCATGAAACTTAACAACCAAAAATTCAAGGCAAAGAAAAATCAACTAAACCCCAGAACATTACTTACTCAAACACCTGTGGCATACACTAACTTTTACTGCATGTAATTCTTCCTCCAAAAAAAGGTCCCCAGACATCCTAGCTCTCTGTAAAACTAACCTTGACCCTTGAATCCCTTCCTCTGATTTCTATATCCCTGGTTAGGAAGGACTCCAATGTCCATATGCATGGAATTGGTGTTTATGTCAGCAAACATCTCCCTCAAGCTAAGGTGATTTCTCTTTACTCTCCACACCATTCTTACACATGTCTGCATTTTTCTCTCTCTCTCTCTCTCTAACTCGGTTAGCTATCTTTTATTTCTCTACTACTCCTCTTCCTCTCCTGACTATTTCATGCTAGACAGCATTTTTGACAATATGGACCAGGCCTTTTCTTATCTGTTCACTAATATATTAGAGTTCAGTGACTTAAATGCCCACCATGCCAAGTGGCTGGAAAACTGTCACAGATCTTGCTGGTGTCCATACCATTAACTTTTCAATCACTCAATCTCTCAAGAAGTGGTGAATTTCCCAACACATTTCCATAATAACCCTGATGGAGTCACCTCACTACTACATCTTTGCTTTACTTATATCCCTGACTCTTGCCATGCCATGCTGTAACTATGTTCTCTTGGTAACTCTGACCATGCCGTGGTTTCTGTTAATATATTCTTTTATTCCCCTCTCTTTCCAGCAGAATATCTTACTGCTATTAAAGAGCAGACAGGCAGGCGTTCTGCAACTTCCTTTGTGATGTCCCTTGAAACAAAGCTTTTAGTCTCCTTGTTAAAGATTGCACCTCCTGGGCGAAAGCCAGCCTTGATACTTTCATCTCCGCAAGTTCTAACTTAAGCCTCTCTTGCTTGCCAAGCTATCATTGCCCACAGGAATCACTTCTTCCAGCTTTACTGGTGTGATGTGTCTGGCTATAATAGGCACCGTTTTGTCTGTTCGTAATGATTGCATGTCTTAAATGATGCCAAGTTGTTGTTGGCTAATAGAATGAAGCAGCGTATAGTATCCTGCAAGTTTGGCTCTAAGGACTTCTGGCGGCTCTGTAAAAGTATGCTAAACAACAGAAAGCCCTCAACCTCTCCACTACTCAATAACTTTGAGGTCTTCATATCCATAGCAAACAAGGCTAAATGCTTTGCTTGCAAATTCTCTTCCAACTCCGCACTTGGCTCATCTAGAGTACCCACACCCGACTTCTCTCCTAAAACTGAACCCGAACTGAGTGATGTATCTGTAACCCCGTCACTGGTCTTTAAGATTGTTTCTAAGCTGGACTCCTATAAAGTGAGTGGATATGAGGGAATTCCAGTCATCACCCTTAAGAAATGTGCCCCTGAACTCTCTCTCCTGTCCTCTCCAAGCCCTATAACTATTGCCTTACTGCTTCTGGCTTCTCTCTAGTTCCTGTTTTTAAAAACTCTCAAGAGCCCTCCAACCCTTCTAACTATTGCCCTATCAGCCTCTAAATGCTTTTTGGCAACATGTTTGAGGCTATTATCAATGCTGAAATAATTAACATCTTACATCCAACAACTTATCTGACAAGCAGTATGGCTTCTGCTTTGCCAGGTCTACTGCTGAGGAGCTAACGACCATCACTGACTACATATATCAAGCCCTTGACAAGAATGGCAAAGCTCGGGCTGTTGCCCTAGATATCTTGAAATCATCTGACAGAGCTTGGCATGCCGGCCTTCAACACAAGCTATAGGGCTATAACTGGATGATTGTTCAATTTAATCCAATTGCTCCTGTCAAATTGTAAAATGATGGTTGTTCTGAATGTGAATGCAGGTGTCCCTCAAAGCTCTATCCTAGATCCTACACTTTTCCTAATATTCATCAATGATCTTCCTGATGTAATCAGTTCCCAAGTAGGCAAAATGACATCACAATCTACTTCTGTCTCAATATGAAATCTGCTAGGGCTGACAAAGTAAAACTTGCTTCTACTCTTGGAAAGGACCCCAAATCTGTGATGGATTGGGGTAAGAAATGGCTTGTAAATTTAATGTTTCCAAAGCAAAGCTGCTCTCCTTTAACTCCCATAGAGAAGCTTTCTTACCTTCCATCAGTACAGATCACACTAGTCTCCCTGAAAGCAATAAATACACTGCGTCTCCTCAGCTTCACTCTCTCAACCGATCTCAAGTGGAATGAATACATTGAATCAATAGCTACATCTACTAAGAAGGTTGGATTGCTGTGTTGAGCCATGAATTTTTTTCTAATGAGAATTCATCTTACAAATCTACCATTTATCCATGCATTGAATACTGTTGCCATATCTGGTCAGGTGCTCCTGCTATTCAGATTGGGGTTTTCAACAAGAGGAGGATCTGCAATGCAGTCAGTCCTGATGTGGCAACTCACCTTCAGTCACTTTCTCACTGACAGGATGTGGCTTTCCAACAAATATTTTCAAGGCTTTTGCTCTGACAAGCTTCATTCCCTGGTGACCTGGCCTCATAAATTTACCTGTGCAACTAGGTCCCACTTTTTTTAGCAGCAAACAAACAAATATAACCAACACTTTTTCTCTAGTAGTTTCCTTTCTCATATTTCACATCTGTGGAACTTCTTTCCCTAGGCTTGCTTCCCTGATAGCTACGATCTTCAAAGGTTTAAGCGAAACTTCATTCCCCATGCTTGCTTCCCTGATAGCTACGATCACCAAAGGTTTAAGTGGAATGTCAGTTGCCATCTTCCATTTCCTTTACACCAAGTTCTCTCTTAACTTTCTTGTCACCTCCATACTGTTTTTCTTTTCTCTTCCCTTTCCTCCTATCTGTCTCTTTGTAAACCCTTGTGAACCAGTGGTATTATTGCTCTGCTTGGGGCAAATCTGGTTTGCTGGCTTGGTCCATTCTCAATAATAAGAGTTACAAAGATAATACCATTCACACCAGAAATGGACTGGAATTCTAAAAACCATACACGAGGATCATTTCTTACTGCACCTCCCTAATGAGCAAAGAAAACCAGTCCTGTTCAGTAAGATGATATATACTGATCCCTTCACAAAGATTTATTGCTTGTAAAAAGATGCAAGTAAAAAAGAAAAAAAAACTTTAAAAAGTATCATTATTAATGATTCAAAAACATTGACATCTGAGTCAAGAGTTTATCCTCTCACATACTCCAACATTCCGGATTTAAAACCTTGAATCATAAATAGAAATTGACATTGACATTAAAAAAAAAAAAATCACACATACACATTCATTCTTAACTAGTAGCAAAAATACATAACTTTGGTATTTCTGCAAGAAGATTAATAAAAGTTGGGAAGATAAAGATATTTTAACAATTGAATGAACAAGAAAGCAAGACAAAAAAAAAAGAAATTAAGTTCATATCATGGCAAATACCAAAACACCAAACTGTCTATATTTCCTTTCTCTTTTTTTTTTTTAAGCTGGAAAAATAAAGGCAGAGGATAATGTTGGTGAGGAAGAAGCAGCAGCACTACCATTTCCATTCTTGTTAGTAAACTAAAGATTTCAACACAGCAAACAAAGGCAGTTACAAAAGAAAGTGGTTCTAATGCTAAACACAGAAGGGAGAAATAAATGAAAAGAAAAGAGAGAAAGTATGAGAGTGTTGGTCTTTGGTTATAGGGAATGGAGGGATAAAACAAACAATTCAACACTGCTCACATCTCAATGATTTTAATAGTGAGAGGTCAAAGTTGACCTAACACTATTAAAAACATTGGGAGGTGAGGAAAAGAAATATTAGGTAGCCAAACATTGGTAATTACTACATAGAAGTCAATATTTCAAAAATGCACTAAGAAAAAATATATTTAATGGGGAGAGGAAAATGAAATGCAACAAAGAAATGAAAGTGCTAAACTATAAGGAAATTAGAAAAATAAAATTAGTTTTGAAAAAAATGTTTTAAGAAAATCTTAAAATGGATTTGTTTTAAGTTTACATGTTAGATACCTCCACTCATTTTCAATATCTAAACTTTAAATTGAATTTTTAGAAATAAAAAAATTTTCTTGAAACTTATTTTAGTTTTAATTGAAAGCTAAATGATTAAATTTACTATTTCCAGTAAACAAAATGCTCTGGTATATTTCAAACAGAAATTATATTGATTGGAATCTAAAACTTTTTAATTTTTTTTTTAATCTTTCAATTTTTCAGCCATTTGTGAACAAAAGTTAATTCTCGGTTTTAAAAATAATAAAATAAAATATACATCTGTAACATGTTTTTGGAAAATTAGTAAATTTTATGTCAAATTAATGATTTGAACTTTTTGACCTGTCCACTGTATATCAAACGTGTTGATAGGTTGTCAGATTAGAGATAAGATAAGTGTATGGCTATCACAAGCTACAAAATTTTAGAATTTTTGGGGGGTAAGGGGGGGGCAACTCTGACCTTTTAATTTGTCCATAGAAATTACCATTAAAAAAAACTTCAAATACACAAAAAATAAACATTTTTTTTTTAATTATTTTAAAAATATGAAGGCCAAATGATTTCTATTAAATTTTTGATAGGCAATATAATCTTCAAAATCTAACCACAACAAATCTTTGAAGTATTTTTTAAAAAATTTTAAAACTTTATGAATTATCATAAAAAAAAAAACAAACTTCTTTTGAAATCTCATTATTGACTGAAAAAAATTCCTTCTTCAGACTGTAATGTCTTTCATATATATATATATATATATATATATTAAAGCCATTAAAAGTTAACAAAATAAATATCAAAGTTTTATTGCATTTTTTATTTTACTATTCGGAGCAGATTTTTGCAAACAGAGCCCAAATTTAAAAGGAAAAAAAAAAGATGATTTATATTCCCAAATGAGTTCTGCATTTACCTAATAAAACCATTAACCACAACAAAGTTAAATTTATTAAAATTTCATGGATTTAAGTGAGGTGGGGGGGGGGGGGGAAAACATGCAAAAAAAAAATTATATATATATATATATATATATATATATATATATATATATTTTTACCAAAATATTTAAAAAATAATTTTATTCATTTGTGAAAGAGTACTGAAAGTTTCATTTAAATCTGAAAATTATTTGATTTTTGTGAGAATTTCCAAAATAATGTGTTTGTCAATGGGAAAAAAAAAAGTTATGTAATGTTACAGTTTTCATTGTAAACTCTCGTAATGATTTGGTTACCTGCCAACACAAATCAAAATAAAATTTTCGCCAAAATTTCAAACATGTGAAAAGGGATTAAAATTTTTTTTAAAATAATTAATAATTACTTTGATCTTTTCTTTTAATAATAATATAAATATTTTGATGGAAAAAGCTTGTTTTTATTAAATTTGGGGCCTTTTTTTTTATTCATACTATGCTGTTATTTTAGCAGTTTAGTGGAGGTACTTACTCTAAATAATAAAAGAACTGAAAAATTTTAAATGTTTTCAAGTATCTACCAGAAAAAAAATATAAAAATAAAAAATTTATGAAAGGAAGAATTTGTTTTTTAAATTTAGCAAATAGTTTGACATTTTAGATCATTCAAATGTTCTGTCCCATGGCACCTTGTTGTACTCATCTTGAGAGTGGAGAGGGGCGTCAAGTTTAACTCTCAAATCCTGGCAACTGTAATAAGTTTGCTTCAGGCTTATGACCTTATTATACATGAAGCTAAATTTAGTAAAGACCAATAACTGAATCAGTACTAAATGAGACATTAGTCATCATCAATGAAATTTGTGTTAAATGTTACCCAATTGCACATCCAGATTATATATATAAATAATACGTCAAGATTTTGCCAGTAATACAGAAGAAAATAATATTATCAAAGCAATTCTATAGAATGATGAGGTTACAGATTAATATACTGCTAAGGAATCAAAAAGTGGGGAAAAGATTTCACTAAGAAATTTTACAAAGAAAAAAATCAATCATAAAAAATTGAGTCTTATTTTTTTTCTAGTCTAAAACTTTGTTGCTAAAGAGTTTTTAATATATACCTATAAAATAATGAAAACTGGATAATACAATTTTGGATATTAGAAGAATTAATTAAATTCCCATTCCCACAAAAATATTAATGCTAGTTGTCCATAATTTGAACTTAGATGAATCAATGGAAAATAATATTGCAACACTCAAGAGCAATGTCAATTTCATCCTAGCAACAGTATGTCTCACAGATATTTTGACAAAATTTTCAATCACCAATGTTGTCATGAACATTCAGATCAGAGTACACTAAACTTATTTGATTTTTTTTGTCTATTGCTTACAAAATCATTATTACGCCAGTGCCCTAGGTTTGTCCAAAATGCTGTGACAAGATTTAGTCAAGTGAAACAGTGCAGTTTACATGTAAGAGTCATGTGCTACAGAAAAACAAATGTAATCATTTTGTTTGATTAGAGCAGGGTTTGATTGTGGGCCTTCAAGAGGATGGATGGTCATTTTGAAACATTACTACACATGTTGGATGTTATATAAATTAGAGCCATTGGAGTAGGTCTTTGAGAGTCTTAATAGCCATTTAATAGAAATGTACAGTTAACCAACTATCACGCTTAATGTATTGTATCAGCAGGTGCAAATGTCATGGAATAATGGTTTTCACCATATGTAGAATTACTTGCATGTGGAGTACAAGTTTGTCTTTATGTCCAAAGAAAATATACAGCATATATACTGTTGATAAATATCTTATTTTGGAACTTGTAAATATAATCATTGTCTATGCGACTCATCTATATTGAATTTTAAGTAAACTGAAATATATTCTGAGTGTTGCAATAATGTCATTTGCACAGGTTCTTTGAATATGAAATGTTTTTTTTTTCTTATGAACTTAATTCCTTCGTAAATAAAAAGCTTGCAGATTTTCAAAGAAAAACACTAACATTTCATTACTGAAAAATATTAATCAGCCATTATGTTTTTATTTGGAGTTAACCTTGTCTCTGAATAAATGAAAATTGTTCTATATATTCCAAGTTTGGTCCATGTTTAATGACAACCTCAATAAAGGTAAACATTTACATTCTTTCTCATTCCATGACACAAACTCTCGTGAGAATACATGAGTTGCATGCAAGATAACAGACACTAAAATGGAACTATGGAAAAAAACTTGTTCCAAAAGTGGACAAGTCCAGCAAGGATGTGGATTTGAGGAGTTACGTTATCATCAGCAAAAATAGTAAGCAAGAGGAAAACAACTGCAATTCTATCAAACACTTTTAGAGAATATATGTGTGTGCGTGTGTGTGTGTAAAAAAAAATCTAATTGTTTGCATAGTTAAGCACAAAGAAACAACAGGTTTCTCCAAGGTATTAGTAACAGGCTTCTTGGTAGAATAGGAGAGTATTAGTAAAAAAGAAAAACAAACAAACAAAAAAAGAAAAAAAAAAAAGATATGGTAAATAGCCACCTAAATTATCTCAAAGCTTAGATAGAATGATACAAGTCTACAAAGACAGGTTACTTTTTGTAAATTGGGAAGGAAAAAAGAAACGAGAGAGAGAGCAAAAGGGGAAAAGGAAGGAAGATGGAAGTGATGAGGGGGAACAAAAAACAGTATTAATGGCAGTAGGAAGAGTCAAGTAAGTTTTTTTTTTATATATATATATATATATATATATAAACACACACACACAAACAAATATGTGTATATTTGCGTATGTTATATACACAAATTATATACACATATGTAAGTTCATATTCACAAATACATGTACATATGTATGTATGCTGGGCATTGGGAAAATGTGTACAACTTTGAATTGGGTGTCTAATATTTTCAATAAAAATATGAAAATCCTACAAAATCAACTAACCACAACTGTTTTTTTTTACACTTTTTTACAGGTTCCTGTGGCTGACCAACTTTTCCTAATATTCACTATAATTACTCTGTAAATATTGAGCATTTTCTTGATAAAAGTCTACTAACCTTTAATATGTTAAATTTCAATAATTTATATTTTTGCTGGGTATAATTGATTTGAGTTGTGATTATTATAAGGATGAAACAAATATATACAGATTGGTAGATGAACATGCATGCAAAAACCGGGTTTAATTAGGGAGCATAAAAACTATTAAGAAAGTATCACTTCTGAATTTTATGTCTATCATCGAGATGTATTTTGTCTTTTTTAATTTTCTCCTCTCAGATTTGGACAATTATTTTTACAAATTTTTTTCAATTTTTTACAGGTTCTTGTCTGATCTGAGGGAAACATGACAATAACATGCATACAATTTAAATAGAGAAATTATAAAAAGAATTAGTTAACTACTGACAAAACACACACATACACACACAAGGTGAGTACTCTGAAGTCATTAAAATACTGATTTCAGGAAGCGGGTTTAGCTGAGAACTTTTCAGCATACTCCTCCTTTTACAAATATTATACCAAGGAATATCTTTACTATATCAGGGACTAGGAATAAATATCATGCCCCACAAAATAACTGAGTGTTACGGCTAAAAAAATGCATAAATCTAGCAGACTGGTTCTCAAGAAATCTTTTCAGAGATCAAAACTTCAGTGTGAGCAAGAGTCAAAAATAAGTAAGATGTAGATCTGAAAATTCTGACGGCAGTCGTCTTCTTCCTGTGCAGCAGAAATAAAGAAAGCTTTTTAAGATTATCTTAATACAACATTTCCTGTTTGCATAATGCATTGAAGAGATGTAAATCTTTGGCTTTCATATACAAATAATCTCCAGAGTTTTTAAGGAGATTAAAGTTTTACTGTAGCTTCCAACTGGAAGCCACAGTAAAACTGAGCCTCACTTTTAGCCATATATGTTCAGATTAACACTGTACCCTGAAAGCCTAATAACTTTCTCCAGCTTTTAGCATTCATCAGCGAAGTATTAAAAGGCACTGAGCAGGATTCAGTAAAAAAATTAAATTTTATAACATATACATTATAAATTTAGTCTATCATTTGCTTTCAAAAATATGATTTTTCAATGCATCAACATGTACATCGGACAGCATATCAATTTTTTAACAAATCAATAGCTGAATAAACCGCTATTTTCTTAAATAAAATTTAGTAGCAAAGGAATTCTATCTTTCTTAAACTCACAACAAAATGTTCTGCAAAAGTTAAAAATAAAAATACAAAATAAGTATTAATTGTATTTTTCTTAACTTATTTTCCATTTAAAAGATAACCTTAACTGCAGAAAGAAAACATAAAAGATCACTTAATATTTGACGATTCAAAGTCATACACTTTTTCTGTATGTTCTATAACATTTATAGAATATAGTCACGCCTATTTCATATACAGTTCTTCATGTACTTTTAAATCACTGAATTAAATTGCAGAAAACAAATTAGCATGGGCAAACTTTGACAAGTCATTTAAAAAATATCTATTTTTTTTTCATTTTATTTGAATATTATTATTAATCATGAGACTAAAAACGGTTACTGAATATTCTATGACTGAGAAATTTTTGTGAAAACATTTGCTCTCATGAAAACTTGCCAGCCTGCATATATTTTAAAATGGTTTCTGCTACCACAGAAAAAAAAAAAACATTCATCTAATTCTTTTTTTTATAAATAGGCCAATAAGCCCAAGTCTGAACATACATATATTTGTATTCAAATATACATTCAATTCACACGTGTCAGTTTATATGTATATATATATATATATATATATTTTATATATGCTTTTTATACATATCTACATATTGATATGATGAGGGGTCATTAGGACTCACTAAGTTGATTCAAATCAATCCCGGCTGTGCTCTGTGCTGTGGGTGAGGAAACTGACTGCTGCTGCTGTTGGGGTTGAGAAGTGAGGGAAAGCTGCTGGTGGGGTGGTGGCTGTGGGGCCGGGATGCCTGCTCCCCCTGTGGTCGATCCTGGGCCAGTGGCCCCTGCCAGGACTGATGGCACACCGCCACTGTTACCCTTTTGCTGCTGCTGGTGCTGCACAGTAGCCTGAGGGGTAGGTGACCCCTGACCTGTGCATACATAAAAACAATGGTAAGAAAAACAGGGGCCAATTAAATGACCTCTGACCTGCGTATAGAAACAAACAAACAAGAATGGACAGAGGTCAGTTGCTTACTCCTCCATTTCCAATCTTGGGAAAAATTTTTATTATTTTCAAGATATAATTTTGAAAAAAAATTTTTTTTAAATTTGAACTTCTATCGGTTGTTTTGCTTAGAAAAGAAAAAATGTATTAAAAATGATTCTGTGTAATCACATGCAAAAAAGAGAAATAGACTGAGAATAGTATGTGTAACTGTACATATGAGCAGTCAAGTGTGTCTGAGTGTGTATCCCTCTCTTTATATTGTGTTGATATTAGAGTGTTGCAAAAGAGAGCATTGTAAACACAAAGAAAGAAAGAAAAGCATGGAATACACAAAAAGAAAACTAAACAAATTCTAAAGTGTAAATCTAGATATACACGTTAATAAAAACATTTATTGTTAAGACATTCAATTACACTATACATAATATTTTAAACACACATACACACACAAAAAATACTTTAATGATTTTATTCTTATTGCCTTTTTTATTTAATTTCTGTCTGAATTGCTAAAATAAAGAAATATTATCAAAATAAATTTATTTAATATCCTTATGTTGGTTGTTATAGACATAACAATCTACCCTTCTTCAAATGCTAGTTGTAGTTTTTGACCTTTTGGAAATTTTGAATAAAACACTTTATTCAACCAACAAAGATTGACTGTTCTTATTCTAGTATCCGTGACAGGATATTTCATAAGCAAATTCATCCTTATAATGCAAGTTAGGTTCAGTTTGCTGGACCAGAATATACTAATTTCACTGCCTGAGTCGGGGTTGAAATAATTGTTCTTAACAATTTTACCATTTTATTCCTCTATAAGACAATGATTAAATATATTATTTAATCATTGTCCTATAGAGGAATAAAATGGCGAAACTAGTTAAGAACAATTATTTTATACAAGATAACCTTGAGCACAGAGGGTAGAATAAAAACAACCAATCCTCACAGCGTCAACTGAATAAAAACTTTTGTTCAAAATCTCCATGTTACCATCTACAACAAGTGACAAACAACCAAGATAAAAATACCAGTTTGAATAAATCACTGTATGACTTTTTCGTTCATTTCTCTTTTTTTTTTCAATCAAGATAAGAACAAGAAAAAATGTACTGCATAAAATAACAAATTAAAACAAAAAGAAAAAAACAAGACTTTAGTCCCCAATCCACTGGTTTTCAAGAAGTCTGAAGAATAAGAATTTTGGGGGGACATGAAGGAGACTACCACCACCTTTAAATTTGTTGTTGTTCATCTTTTTCTTTTTTACTTTTATTTTAGTGCAATCTTATCGATTACACTCTAAACTTTTCGATTGACAAAATAAATTTGGAAAAATTTCAATATTTCAACAATTTTAAAGGGGGTTCAGTTTTTCATACAATGTTATAGTAAATTAAGCCTCCATTTTGGAATCACTCGCCGGTATGACATGACCACCACTTGTAAATTGGTTGATTATCAATTTTTAAAAATTTTTTTCAGTGCAATCTCATTGATTAAACCCTAAACTTTTTGATTGACAAAGAAATCTGTAAAAATTTCAACATTTAAATAATTTTAGGGGGGGGTCAGTTTTTCATACAACCTTATAGTAATTCAATCCTGTGCAATTAACTTTTTTGCTTGCGCATATTCAACTACTGAATCCTTTGCAAAATTTTTGAATAAAGCCATTCTTGGAGTTTCCGAGGAAAATGTCATAAGAACTAAAGAAAACTTGAAAAAGACAAAAATGAGCAACAACTCGTCCCAAAAAACCAAAACAAAGCGACCCCAACGCGATTGGTTCCAAAATGGAAGATCAATTTACTATAATGTTGTATGAGAAAGTGAGCCCCCCACCCCAACTGTTTAAATATTGAATTTTTTCAAATTTTTTTGATAATCTGAAACTTTATGTAATAGCCAATAATACTGCACTGAAAAAAGTAAAAAAAAAAATTATAAAACAACAAATTTAAAGGTGGTGGTAGTCTTCTTCAGGTTTGCCAATTTTTTTTAATGAACTCAAAGGACACAATTCCAAATGACATGCTTTCTGGTCAGTTGCAATATATTCTACTCAATGTTTTCAGGAAACAAGTGTCATACTTAAAATAGTATAGCAATAAATTAAAAAAATCCTTCTCTAAGTCAATTCTAACAGCTGATAAGAAATGCTAAGTTCTTTCGTTGAAATGGTGGAATATTACAGAAATAACAACATCTAAACAATTATAATACTTGCTCCTAATATCATAGAAGAGCAGTCACTACTTCAATTCTAAATATACATAGCTTGTCACTGAGAATAATGATAATTTCAGAAACATTATAATTTTTAATATTAACAAGGAAAAAACAATGAATAAATTTAAATTTAGCCAGAATAGAAAACATATCATCTTCATTAATAAATATTGCAGAAAAATCAACTGCCAGGGAAGAACATGAAAATATAAAACATTTGTGATAACAACTGAAAGACAAACTCAAAATACTGAGGCAAATAAAAAATAAATTAAAACTTAGAAATAAATCTTAAAACATTCTGGAGACATTAAAGAGTTAGTTCCATGAAGTCACACACAACGAAACAAAAATCTGAAGGGTTAATTAAAATTTGTTTTTAAAGCTTATCAACCCCTTTGGGGGTTATTTAAAGCTAAAATATTTTCAGGATTGTAAGTAATTTTTTTATTTCGTTTTGAGTGAATATTGCATTGAAAATTTTGGGGAGATAATTTTTCCAAATATTTTCTATTTAACCCATAGCTTGGGGAGGAGAAAAGATTCATAGATTTACCAAGGGTATTTGAATGTAAATGAATGTAACAAACTTGACTGGAATTCAAACTCAATTCTATGAATTCTCATTCTGAGCCATGATTCGTTACATCACACACACATTTTTCAAAATTTGACAGAAGTACGGACAATAAATGAAGCATGTTTCAATAGACTTTCAAATCTCAGTTCACATGAATTGATAACAGTTTACAGCTGTTTAAATTTTTCATAAGTCCTGATTCTTTGGAATTTCTGGGTTAAACAGTTGTTATTTACACTATTTACATTAAGGCTATTGTCCTTATCTTTGTTGATTTTTATCACACCGTTTCTGCTGCTGTACCCTCCAGGCTTCTTCAGGTGGATATCAATCTGGATAACCTACAGAGAATTTTGAAATGAATCCTTTATTTAATAAATGGAGGTTGACTGCTCTTGCTCCACTGCCCATGTCTAGGGATATTTTGGCTAGTCCTTATTTTATTTAATGCTGGGCAGTTATTCCTCACCCATTTCCATTGAGTTCAATCCCTGGGTAGAGTAATGTATACTTGCTCTGAGTGGAAACAGGTAAGCAATAACTGAATTATAAACAAAAAGATGCAGAAAGTTTCTCAGCCAGCCCAAGAATACCCGCAACACAAAAAAAAAAGAAAAAAAAAAACAAAAAAAAACAAACAAATACTGATGGTTTGCTATCTAAAATTTTAAGAAAGTATCCTTTCATCTAAGTCCGCTAAAACTTTTTTCTCCACTGGTTATGTCAGAATTTGAGAAAAAAAAAAAAAATGAGTTAGAAAAACATAGATAGAAGTTTTAAAAACAGATTAATCTATCAACTATTTCAAATTTAAACCTTTAACAGGAGATTCCATGCCAGAAACAAGAGAAGGGCCACATATCACAAACAGAATCATTTTTATTACTATAAAACGTTTAGCACTGTCATTTTGTTTCCCCAAAAGACCTTTAAATAAACCCAGTTATGTATCCACAAATTTAAAGCCTGTTAATAAAGTTCCCACTAAAACAATCTAATGAAAATCAAAACCAAAAACGTAAATCAGAAAATTGGTTTCTGGTTTTTAAATCATATTAATCATATATTTGGCTTATTTTCTGCTGAAATGAAAAAAATAGGTGCATCAACGAAAATATATATGCTGGTGATACGGCAGTCAATATGCACATCACCAAAAATTTATATGAGGGTGATACGACAGTCGATACACGCATCACCGAATATATATATATATATATATATATATATATATATATAGATATGTGCGGGTGATACGACAATTCGATATGCGCATCACCGGATATATATATATATATATGCGGGCGATACGACAGTCGATAGGCGCATCCCCGAAAATATATATGCGGGCGATGCAACAGTCAATAGCAACTAATCTCGCCTTTAATCAAATTTCCAAGAAGTGAGAAAATGCTGAGAAATTTTCATCACCTACTACTCCTGTACATAGAAAAAAACCTGAGATAAGCAAGATGAAGATTTACAAAAAGAAACAGTGAAGAGTAGCAGGAGAATGGATATGAATGTAAGCTACCTTTGGGTGATAGCAGTAACAAAGACATGGAGGTAAGAAGATGCCTGGCTGCAGTGGGGACATGGACAGAAGGCAACGCCCGGCTGCAGCGGGGACGTGGAGGTAAAGAGACGCCCGGCTGCAGCGGGGACATGGTGGTAAAGAGACGCCCGGCTGCAGCGGGGACGTGGAGGTAAAGAGACGCCCGGCTGCAGCGGGGACGTGGAGGTAAAGAGACGCCCGGCTGCAGCGGGGACGTGGAGGTAAAGAGACGCCCGGCTGCAGCGGGGACGTGGAGGTAAAGAGACGCCCGGCTGCAGCGGGGACGTGGAGGTAAAGAGACGCCCGGCTGCAGCGGGGACGTGGAGGTAAAGAGACGCCCGGCTGCAGCGGGGACGTGGAGGTAAAGAGACGCCCGGCTGCAGCGGGGACGTGGAGGTAAAGAGACGCCCGGCTGCAGCGGGGACATGGACGTAAAGGGATGCCTGGCTGCAAGAATCTTACAATTCTTTCTATTACATTTTTTTAAATGTCCTTACAGTTACTTATTTGATCTCAGTGCCTTAAAAATACCCTTAAACACCCACATCCAGAACTGCTTTCTTCATAAGAAAACTTCTTGTTGATAAAATCATTATTATTATTATATATATATATATATATATATATATATATATATATACACACACACACGGATAGATATAATAAAAACAAAGACACTATTAGAAGTGTGCACAATGTAAAATATATAAAATACACACTAACAAACAGAACCAATATAAGAAAAACAATATACAGATATTACTGCTTTTGCACAACTAGATGGACAGTCAAATAGTTTTGTGGTTGTCTCACAAATCTTCAGGCAAGACAAGGGATTAGATATTCAAATATATTAATGTACAATTGAGTAATTGTAGAGTGAGACAACTGCTTATCTATCTTGGTGTCCACATGAAACTCATCACAGAAAGAAAATATCTGAATTGTGTGTGTGTGTGTGTGTGTGCATATATAAATAAATAAAACACATCGTTGTAGTTTTGCCATCATTGCAATTAATGTGCATTGTCTTGGTAAAAGATCACTTTTTTTCTTCTTCATTTGTGGCTGTTTTTTTGGCAATTTCTTCCTTCAAATGCACCAATAATGCTATATAATATTTGCTATTGATGGTTCTTTCTTTCTCAAGGTAATCATTGAACAAAATACGGAGGCCAAAACTTTGTCTGCTGATGTTTGCATCTTTGATCGTTTTGGACTGCTTTTACCTGCAGATATCCGCTCAACTGCCGACTGCCGATTTAATTCTGGAGTGAAGTGGTGGATCCATGTTTCATCCCTTGTCACATATTTATGCAAAACTCCTTGTTGAAGCAGTTGCAAACAACATTGTGAATCGTTGACATGTTTTTGATCAATTGTTAGCAAACACAGCACCCACTTTGAACACAGCTTTCTCATTGACGAATGTTCATGCAAAATGGTGAATACACTAACTTCTGATATGTTCAACCCCTCTGCTACTTCAATTTACGATCAGTCAAAACGAGTTTGTTGATATTTTCTTTTTGTGTTTTCCAGGACAACTGCCAATTTTGGGCAGCCTGAACATTCAGCATCATATGTGCCTGTACAACTGTTTTAAGTCAGCATACCACATCTTAACCAGCTTTTCTGATGAAGCAGAGTCTAAATAACACTTATCAAGCCATTGCTTTGCTTGAACAGTATTTTTTTTTCATCAGAACATAATGCTTTAGCAACACACAGAATTCATATTTTCCTATAGTTTTGAAAATTTGCAACAGTAGCTTCACTTAAATAACTGTAATTTGCAAATAATTAATCTGACTGGGCCCAAATTTTGTCATGTGACATTTGAAGGTGAGTACTTTTATAAGGGTTGTCCGAAAAGTTCATAAGGGTAATTAAAACACAAAACCAAATTTTCATTAAATATTTATTCAACTAAATATGGACCATTTCTTTGTACAACCTTTCTTCATTTTTTCCTGCAAGATTCTGTTTGTTTTGGCATAAAACTAATTGAGGTGGTTTCTTTTATGTCATCCAAAGTATTAAAATTTTTACCATTGAGATTATTTTGCAAGGACCTAAATAAATGAAAAATCTAAAGGAGCAATGCCTAGTGAATATGGCAAATTGAGTAACACATCCGAAACATGCTGTAACAATTTCTGGCAGGTCACAAAAGAAATGTGAGGTCTAGCATCATTCTAATGGAAAACATCACTTTTCCAGTTCATCAATTCTGAGCATTTTCCTTGAATTGCCGCCTTTAATTCGTCCAGTTGCAAGCAGTACTTTTCAGAATCAATTGACTGGTTACTTAACAGAAGCTTATAGTACAGGATTCCTTCCCAATCCCACCAGATGCACAACATGACTTTTTTAAGATGAAGACCTGCTTTTGGAGTGGCTAAAATTGGTTCATGTTGCTTACCTCTGGATTTTTTTTGTTCGACATTATTGTAAACAGTCCATTTCTCATCACCAGTCACAATTTGCTTCAAAAAGTATATATTTATACAACAAATCACATATAGAAATGCAATCCAAAAGATCTTTTGCACTAAGATCATGTGGTAGCTAAACATTGTAACAATTTGAGTAGCCAAGCTTCACTAAGTGATCATGGAAGGTGGATTTTGATAAATTTACTGTTTCTGTTAATTCCTATGTTGTGTCATGTGAATTATTCATAATCAATGGCTTGATTTGGTTGTTATCTGTAGAGTGTGGGTGTGGGGCAGGTTTACCTGAGCGTTCTTCATTAATAAGGCTACAATCACAACCTCTGAAGTTAGTGAAACTCATCCGTTAAGTGTCAGATAAAGCACCTTTCCTGTACACAGCATATTTTCTTGTTGCCTTTACAGTGATAAAAAAAAAAAAAGCATCAAGTGTTTTTCCTTCAAAACTTTATTGTTGGTAATATTTTTTTCTCCAAAAATGTATGTTTTTCTATAAAAGTCTATTTTTATGTATATATTTCTATAAAAGTATTTTTATACTTTCATCATGTTTTGACCTCAGTTTGGGAGTTAACTATTTGCCAATAGCTGGGACCCTAACAGGTGTTACCACTCCGAGTCAGGGTGGACCTGGGAACAACAGCAATTAAGAGGTGGTTCCATGCTCTTCACAACCTCTCAATCAGAGGCCTTGCTGCCAGATACAGTTTACCCTCATGCCCAGGACCAGAACTTTCTGGACAATGCAGTGTGTGTGTGTGTGTGTGTGTGTGCATCCTCATCATGTCTCTCACACACTTCAATAACTCCTTTATTTCACATGGGACAATTCTCATATTCACCAACTATTCTATTGAGTGTTTATTTGTACCTCTCTCAATAACATTCCATTTTGTAAGTACTTCTCTTAAAACTACTCCCATTCATAAATCCTTTATTTTTCTACCCTATTTAGTTTCTTCATATGCTTTTCACTTTGTTTTTACGTCAAATGCCGAAAGAACTGGCCTTAATCCGAGAGCCAAACATGGATTTAATTAACCAAATTTCTCTTTCTTTAAACTTATTCTATCAAAGGAATCCTGTTCCTTGATGATATCTGCCATCTGCAGGGTTTGATTTCAGTTGAGTAATTGATGCTCGGCCGTTTATGTCTTTATGGCTTATCTCCAGAAGAAAGGACCACCAAGAAGGCAAGTTCAAAACTGGCCTGCTAAATTTCTCAGATTTCAATTAGAAGAAATCTTGTGTTTATGAGAAAATTAAGGACCTCCCTCCTACCCACCAAAATAGCATTTTTTTTTATTTTAAATGTCAAATTTTGGTTCTGACAGAACTCGAGAGAAATAAATATTTGAAAAGCTTTTCTACACAATTTTAGAGAGATCTTTTTTTTTCTTTTTCTGCAAATGATTGCGTTAGCATTTTAATTATGAATTGATAATTTGCTTCTTTACATTTTTATTGCAATGTTTCCTCAATCCATAAATGCTTGCAGTCAGTTTTTATTTTTCCATACATTCTGGTTATTTTGATTTAAGTAGGCTCTTCATTTCTTTTCAGCTGAAAACTGATATTTTCCAACATATCTCAGAGATTTTTTTTCACCCCAAGCAAGGTGAGAATGTCACTAAGACATAAAGGGTTACTGGGAGTGACAAAGAACACTTTAGTCAAGAGAAAGGAACAGAATTCAGGAAGCTAGATGATGATTAACGTTGCATGTAAATTGTGGAAGATCTGTGTTTGAGAGTTTGAGTTTTTTTTTTTGAGTTAACAAAAGTTTGAGTTTTATTTTTAATGGCTTATCAACTTCTGTGGGTTATTTAATGGCAAAAAGATGGGGTTTTAAGGTATTTTTTAAATGTTCAGTTATAGTGAGAAAGTTGATTTAGACAGATCTTGATAAAAAAATTTGTTTTTATTTTTCTATTTTAGAAAACAATATCTTATTTCAGAAGATGGAAAATGTTTTGCTGAGAATATTTTTTTCCTTTAAAAATGTGTTATGGTAACATTTCTTCCTTCAAAAATGTATTGTCCGCAACGTTTCTTCCTTCAAAAATGTGTTGTCCGCAAAACGTTTCTTCCTTCAAATATGTGCTGTCCGCAACGTTTCTTCCTTCAAATATGTGCTGTCCGCAACGTTTCTTCCTTCAAATATGTGCTGTCCGCAACGTTTCTTCCTTCAAATATGTGCTGTCCGCAACGTTTCTTCCTTCAAATATGTGCTGTCCGCAACGTTTCTTCCTTCAAATATGTGCTGTCCGCAACGTTTCTTCCTTCAAAAATGTGTTGTCCGCAACGTTTCTTCCTTCAAAAATGTGTTGTCCGCAACGTTTCTTCCTTCAAAAATGTATTGTCCGCAACGTTTCTTCCTTCAAAAATGTATTGTCCGCAATTTCTTCCATGTATTGTCCGCAACGTTTCTTCCTTCATAAATGTATTGTCCGCAACGTTTCTTCCTTCATAAATGTATTGTCCGCAACGTTTCTTCCTTCATAAATGTATTGTCCGCAACGTTTCTTCCTTCAAAAATGTATTGTCCGCAACGTTTCTTCCTTCAAAAATGTATTGTCCGCAACGTTTCTTCCTTCATAAATGTATTGTCCGCAACGTTTCTTCCTTCATAAATGTATTGTCCGCAACGTTTCTTCCTTCATAAATGTATTGTCCACAACGTTTCTTCCTTCATAAATGTATTGTCCGCAACGTTTCTTCCTTCATAAATGTATTGTCCGCAACGTTTCTTCCTTCATAAATGTATTGTTCGTAATATTTTTTCCTCAAAAATATATATTTATCTATAAAAATCTATTTTTTATATATATATTTCTATAAAAGTGTATTTTTATACTTTCGTGTTTTGACCCCTGTTTGGGGGCTAGCTATTTGCCTATATCTGGAACCCTAACACTCCGGGTCAGGGTGAAGCTAGGAACAACAGCAATTAAGAATTGGTTCCATGCTCCTCACAACCTCCCAATCAGAGGCCTTGCTGCCAAATGCAGTTTACTGTTGTATCCAGGATGAAGACAAGAGACTGGGTAAGAATTCCACACTATTAGAATAGAACCTACCCTTACATCTAGCTATTTAAACAGTAAAGCGATGAAACCTACTTGCTAACATAGTAGTATATTGAACTTCATGTGATTGTATGAAAGAAGAAAGGTTATCAAATAAATTTCCATGAAAATAATTATAGAAATGTCACGGCAGTGCAAAAGTGAATGATGTTGAAATACCAAGTCAGTATCACTAGCCTTACAGACTCTTCTTTTGATTTTGTGAAGACATACAGCAGGAACACCTGAGCAAATATGGCAGCAATATTTAATGTATATGCAAGATGAAGTCTGGCAAATGACAGATTTAATCAACATTCTTAACAGCAGACCTAGCAATTGATTCAATATAATCACTCCACTTCATGTCAGTGGAAAAAATGAGACAAAGAAGACACAATGAGTTGCTTTCCTGGATGTTAGCATCAGTCATGTTGATAGGAAATGCAAAAGGTTCTCTATGATGATTAAAAGATAAGAATTTCATTTCGGAGGTATTCCAATTTTTTATCCAAGTTAACATTAGAGGTCATTTTTTTAGATCAGTTGCCAGTTTTAGTTTATCAGACATAGATTGTTATCAAATTCTGTTCAAGAAAACCACAAATAAAATATACTTAGTAGAAAAGAAAAATGTTTATCAAACTTAAAACAGGAGTAAATAATTGTGTCATCAACATATATACCAAGTTAGAAACTGATGACATTGTTGATGAATTAAACAACATTGGTCAAAAGAAAAAGAGCCCTGTGGGACTCCTGCAGTAATGTGAAAGGATCTAGAGGAATGACCATTCAATAGGATTCTCATGACATGATTTGTTAAGAACAATTAAATCAAGTCAAATATTTGGCCAGAGAAAATATTTTTTTGTGAAGAGAAGCTTGCCAAACCTTGTTAAACACCTTTGAGATATTTACAACCACATCCTGAGCTTTGCTGTTCTTATCTAAAGCTTGACAAATTTAGTAAAGAGTTCTGATATACATTCAAATTAATCTTTGTTGTCATTATGAAGAAGTTCGCACCAATGTGTCCTCTGGCCTTCTTCAGGTGTTTGTTGATGGAGGTAAGCTTCTTGGAATTTCAAACTGAACCCTTTATTTAATTTACGGGTATAGATTGCCCCACAACCTTGGATTTGAAGTCTTAAACCCAATGTCCTTCTTTCCAGTCCACTGTTGATGTTGTCATGCATAACTGCATTCATGACAGTTTTTCTTCTTTAATGTTGCTGTTGAAGACTAATTGTCATTTCTCTAAAATTTGTCAGATACCATCAAAGATGTGGATATTAGACCATATCTAAGTAACTGAAATTATTTTCATTTTTCAAATCTACAATTTGTAATTACAATGATGTTCGGTGTGGTGCAGTGAATATCGGCTCAGAATGAGAAATCAGGGAGCCAAGTTCAAATTTCAATTGATATTCCTTGCATTCACTTACACGCAAATACCCCTGGGAAAGGTATTAATCCGTCTCTTACCTCCATTTATGAATTTAATTAACAGGACAGATTGGGCTTTTATAGCCTTGGCTGGCAACCAGTCTACCACAGAAAGCAATGGCAACCTATTGCAGGGAAAATCTTCTGCCCAGTCAGTCATGTCTTTTTCGAGATATAATCGCCCAAGCGTGTATCACGTATGGCACTTAACCGACTGAATTACATTTTAGACAAATGGGAGGTGGGTGAAGGTGGTTATCAGTTTAAACTAAAGCTAGAAGGATGTGGGTTAATAAAAATTAAGAAAAATAAATCTTTTACTATTTTATATTAAAGAAAGAAAGTATGTAAACAAAGTTTGGCCTTTCACACTATCTCTGAAAAGTCACCATTCAGATTTAAGTTTGCACTCAAATTTATCAAAGAATTTTCAGAAATAAACTTTTTGTCACCTGATTTCTGATTGATTGACACTGGCAATTACAGTTAAGCATTAAACAGAAGAAAGAAAATTCAATTAAAAAAAAGAGGGGGAGAGAGACAGAGAGAGAGGGGGGGGAGAGGAGACTTATTTCAATATTTTCAGTAACACAATTTTAATCACATCCATTCTTCTGTCCAAAGTTTAATATCCATTTTCATTCTCTTTTTTTTCTTTTTAATCGTATCACCCCGAGCAAGGCGGTAATGCCACTGATGTGCAAAGGGGCTACATCAGAATAAAAAGATTAGGAGTCTACATAAGAGTAAAAAGATTAGACAGGAGGAGAGTGAAGAGAAAGACGAACCAGTTAGAAAGGAACAAGAGAAGGATGGGAATACTGGTGTGATAACAGTTGCAAAAGTAGAGACAAAAGAAAAGATATACAAGGTGGTGTGGCAAGAACTAGAGTCAAGTGGTTAAGAGATGGCTATTGACATTGCATTTAAATTTCCATCAGGAAAGCAAGAGTATGGAAGTGAGTTCCACAGGCGGGAAGTGTGAGAAAAGAAGCTGCAGGAGTAGAATTTGGGAAAAAAAAAAAAAAGGAAATAAATGCCTTCTGTAATTTTGAGAAAAGTCTTCAAAAAGAAGAATGCTTCCTTACTTCTCGATGGTCATATTGGCTTTTGTTTATCATTATAGACTAAGCATATTCTAGCAAAATACTGACTTTTGCCTCTGGTTGTGTTCATAAATTCACACTTTCAAAAGAAAATAATTAGTTTATTTCTAAAATAAAATCTACATGTGAAATTCCATTTAAAATGACATGGACTTTGAGATTTTAGCATTACTCTTAGAATTAAAAAATGTTCACTTTAACTTTATACTGAATAACACCTTGAAAATATTTCAAATATTTACTCTCAATAATATACAGTGCACTGAATGAAATTCAAGCAACTTTGGTTTCTACATAAATTTTACTAAAATAATTTCTATATTCTTCTCGTTTGCAGATGATCAGCTTGCAAGTCAGCATGGCCGAAATTTCAAAGCTGTGATTATCAAATCAAGAAGAAGCACGCTTGCAAAACTGAATTGCATTTTCAATCATGTCAAGTAATTATTAATGCTTGATTCAAATGTATAGACACAGTGAGACACAAGAAAACCCAAAAAAACTTTGCTTCAAAGCTATTTCTCTTTGAGTAACCATAAAAAGATGCAACTATGATGATTTTAACTGTAATAAACATGTGTTTGAAAGCAATAAATTGGTAAAATACAGTCATTGTTGTCTGAATTAATAGATGAATAAAATATTTTAATTCTTGGTTTTCAAGTTTAAGATTTATTCAAATTTATTAGGAAAATAATATGAGCTTAAATAAGAAATGAGTTTTCTTTTGAAGTTAAATTGTCTGATCATCTCTTGACCACATGAAATTTCTACATTTTTGTCAACACTGAGTGGGTACTGTTACCTCTGGCTGGTCTGATAGCAAATTGAATTGGCAAAAAATATTTTTATATCATCATAAATATGCCCAAAGCTTCTTTTGATGACCAGGAAAGTTTGAAAATTAATTAAAAGGATCAAGCTTGAATATATGATATTGTTTTTGTTTCTTAGCACAAGAGTACATTTTGTTTGTGACTTTCTTGAACATGATTTGAGAACTATATAGTGAATTTAGAACTTTTAATGTTGTCTTTGTAATTTCAACTGACAACAGAATTTTACACAATTTAAAGAGTAAAAATAATGACTACTTTCTATAAAATTACAGTTAGACAATCACATCATATACAATATGATCAACATTACCCTTTGGCGGACACAGGCAAAATGTTTAGGAATATCAGACTGTCTTTCACTACATTTACACCAGGAAAATAAAATGGCTTTACTGAGAAACACATTGCTCAGTCAAGTAAAATGCTTGTGTATAAAAGTTGATATAAAGACAGGTCTGTTTTATTTTCAAATGTTTCTGTTTCTCAAAGGATGTGCATTGTGGTGCAGTGGATATTGACTTGGAATGACAAATCGGGGTTCCGAGTTCAAATTCCAGCTGAATTCCTTGCATTCACTTACAAATACCTCTGGGAAAAGTATTAATCTGTCACTTCCCTCCAGTTATGGGTTAAATAATAGGACAGATTGGGTTCTATAACCGTAGCTGGCAACCAGTCTACCGCAGAAAGCAATAGCAACCTACTGCGGGATGATCTTCTGTCCAGTCAGTCATGTCCCTTTGGAGACATGATCGCCCAAAGTGTGTATCACGTATGGCACTTAACTGACTGACTGTTTCTCAAGCCTTAATGGGCTACTAAGGTGGGAGACTTCTTTATTGTTCTAGAATTTTTTCCTTTGTATTGTATTACCATACATGTATGTTTGTATTACCACTACTGAAATGTCTTTATTTTACTAATTAAGATCAATCAAAACTTCTTTTTTTAATTACCTTTTTTATTTGTACTATGGTTTCATAATTTCCTTTTGTTTATTCAACTGAATTTGATCCCCCCCCCCCAACCAACTTTCAATTTAAAGTAAGACTCATATTTTGCAAGAAATTTTCTCAACAACCCAATTTTCCAAAGGTTATGACCAAAGAGCTATGGAATTTTACCAAAAAACAGCAATATTTTCATAAAAGTAAAACCTTATTGATATTTTTATTTGCTTTTCTATTCTTATATGATAAATGTAAAGAACATTTTCATTTATCAACAGTTTATCTATTTTAGGCCCATCATAGCTGACAATCTCTTCTAATCTGCTCATATACTCATTTTACCAACAAATATTACAAGAAAAAATAATAAAACACTAGGAAAACAACTAAATTAAAATAAACCAATTGTTGTAAAATTAACTCAAATAACTATTTTCTCATATGACAGAAGCATTTTATATGCCATTGACTTTTGTGTACCTAAAAGACAAACAAGTGTCGAACTTTGCAATCTATCATTCAAGTTTGTTATCATAAAATAGTCTGGCAACTTTTTTCTTTTTTTTTTGTTAGAGTGAATGCAGTTTGAAAATCACACTACACATTCATTTTTTTTTAATGAGAATTTCCTTTCAGGCACTTCAATTTGTTAGTTATAAAAAACTGAGCAGTTAGATAAACAACTGGAAAAATTGGTTTCAATTAGTAAAAGAAACAGAAATACATTCATCCACAGAAAACTTGTGATAGAAATCTACTTTACTTTTTTATAAAAAAAAAAAAAAAAAAAAATCAACACATGCAAGTGTTTTATGAATCAAATACACAGTCTATTAAATATTAAGATGAATTCTAAAACAATAAACACTGAAAACTTTGCAAAATCATTAGAGTTGAATACAGAGGATTTGGAGCTCACTTTCTTCTTTTTTTTCTATGCAACTATGTAAAACTTAATTCATATGATAATTGATATCATTATTTCAATCATAAAAGGTATGACTGCATATATTTGAAGATATTCGGGATATCATCAAGAATGAGAAAATTAATAGTTTTATCAAAATCTGTATTAAAATATAATTTGTTTTTGGTTTGTTTTTAAGACAAGTCATGTTAGTGAGCATTGTTTAATCTGTAATGATTACAAAAATATTTGTCAAACGCAACACATAATTTCCATGCTCATATTGCAATTAGTTTTAAGCAAAGTCGTAAGTGCTTTATATTTATTTATTTTATCGCCTACAATTTTCACTTTTAAAATATTTCATCTTTATTATCCAGTAGCCAATTTTTTTTGCAGCAATTTTATCTTTGAAAATTACACTCAATCTTGAATATTTTCCTCACATTAACTCAATTTATTTTTTTTTATTTTTCTCTAGTAGACGAATCACTGAACTTCTAGACAAAACATTCAGTTTTGTTTGTAAAGCTTGTGAAGTGGAGAAACTTCCCTAGGGCAAAACTGAAATTTGAAGACATGATTTACGATTTTGAAAGCTTGAAAGCTCTTTCAAAAAAATAAAAATAGCTTACCAAGTCAACAAACGATTGAAAATAGAAAAATATCTCATTTAAAAACATTTACTTTGAAATTATGTATGTTTAAAGAAATACATAAGTGTGTGTCTACATACACAAATAAATAAATATAGAATATCACACATTACTACCATAGATAATAAAATAGTGATTAATGTATAACAGAGTGATAATTTATATTAAAAAAAAAAAAAGAAGACATTTTCCTCCCCAGTAACACAACTCTGAGTTTCATGCAGAACCCAATCATCAGGTACTGATTAACAACTTCAAAACATTGTGCAACTGGTGAGGAAAAAAAATGCGTGTGTATATCTATGGGCATGTGGCTGAGTGATTAAAATATTTGTTTTCTGACAATGAAATCTAGATTCGAATCTAACAATGGCTAATTTGTTAGGAGGGTGACGTCTTGATGTTATTGGTCTGGGGTAAACCATTGCATAATGCCTGAAAACTATATAACAAGTTTACCCATGCCTTGTGAGTGAAATTGGGCAAATTGAACTATTTGGGAGCTGTTGTTTCTGATCAGACGTTTGCTAAGGCAGCTAGCCAATCCCAGTTGCAGACGCATAGTCAGGCCTACTCAACAGAAACAAACTATAGTTTATACTGTAACTATATTGAGCAGACCTTCCTTAGTTACAGTTTCTAAGAAAGAGAGAATATTATCTGGCATGATCCATAGTTTGAACAAAGCTAGAATGCTCAAAATCCTTCAATCACGACCGGTGACTTTGTGAAGGGTTAGGGTGTGCTTTGTGCTAATACAATCATCAGTGTACAATGTATATTTACCCAATTTCTCTTACAAAGCTTCGGTCAACTCATCATGTTATTTTCAGGTATTTTCTGATGGTGGTGCAGGCCAATAACATCAAGAAGTAACCTTCCTGACAAATCAACCAGTGTGAGATTCAAACCCTGGTCTCATGGTCAGAAACCAAGCATTTTGACCATTTACCCACACACAGGAAAAATAACAGTCATATCTAATATGACGAAAACTGATTGATTTAGGTCTGGTGTAAAAAAAATTCAATATAAATCAGAATGTTGAGTAGGTTTAAAGTGAGCAATGTTCAATTGGTTTCAAATGATCGCCGATGAAAACCTTGTCCTACAACATATCTAAACAATTAAACGAACCAAATATCTACTTCCTTGTAGTATCATTAAGTAACATTTTTTACAATTCCAGTTCATTCTAATCTAAATACTGTGATAGATTAAATGGAAATAAATTGAAAAGGGTCATAGAAATGTGTTTAATAAGGTTCTTTTTTGGCTAAAATGTTACATAGCAGCTGATAATTTCTAACATTAATTGAAGACATGTTTCTTTGCAGAACCTGCAGGGACAGATCAATGATTCTCAGCAGGGTGGAATCAAATTAAAAAATTTATTGATAAAGACCTTGGTTTTACAATGGTACTGCCACAAAAGTCAATGTAATAAACGTCAACTGATATTCAAACTTGGTTCTCAAATTTCTTGTTCCAAGTCATTAACTATTACACCAATACTAAATATGTAAGCTAAATGTTACTTTATGAGGTGCTGAAAAGTTCTAGCCATACCCACTTCTAATAAAAATAAAATAAACAAACTCATCGAATAACCAATGTTTTTATTTATTTTTTAGGGGAGGAGGCAGTTAGGACAGAATTTTTCAGTACAGCCATGTCCACCTTTGAAAAATTTAGTTGTTTCTCCTTGCCCTGACCTGCCTCGTTAAAGGCTTTCAGTAAATGTTTACAGTGATATTTATTATAAAAAATATCAATTTTTAGTGGGTACAAATACGCAGTTTCTCAGTTACCCTGGGGAGAAGGAGAGTTAGAATTTTTCTTTAGCAGGATTTTTCGATCTAGGCTGGTTGTTAATAATTTCACTGTTTAAGAAAATTGAAACAGACAACAACTTAAGCATATTTATCCACTAAAAATAGCATTTTCAGGAAAGAAAAAAAAATAATGTCAAATTAAAAAAAAAAACATTAAAAAATTACCCATATTTTATCCAGAAGTGTCTCTCTCTCTCTCTATATATATATATATATATATATATATATATATTAAAAGTAGAAATAGAGGTTGTTACAATGAGAAATTGGTACAGAAAAAAAGTGTGAGAAGCTGTAATGTGTAGATTTATTATTATTATTATTTGCTTTTTGTATGATATATTAAGTGTCCATAATGGTATTTGAGTCACTACATGTGTTTCGAGTCTAAGGTCCAAGTCTCTTCAGGTGAATAAACTTGTGACTTGCCATATCGAGATCCGTTTGTTTATCCAATGGCCAAGATATCGGGTAAAAATAGATAAATCAAGCAGTGAGGAGGTCAGAAAGTTCATATGCATGCATGCGTGTTGGGTTTTTTTCACACTCACACATATCTCTCCAGTCACCTTCGTTGGCTATAAAAAATTTATTCACTAACTTGTGAAATTTAATTTTGTCTTTATACTTTTAAAGTATAGAGACAAAATTCAATTCTACGAGAGTAGAATTGAATCAAAATCACTGGAAATATTTCCGTATAATCACTTTTTAAAGTAAGCTGAAAAACAAGTTTATTCGCCTTTAGACTCAAAAAACATGTAGTGACACAAATATCATTATGGACACTTCAAACGAGTGCAAGCTCCACAGAATCATCAGTTTAATGAGCCATATAACAAAACTGATCATCCGAATCCTGATGAATAGAGCGAGAAGCAGAATCAGGCCAGAGATAAAACAAGAACAGTGCGATTTTGTCAAAGACACTGGAACAAGGAACGTCATATTTATGATTAGGATGCTCTCTGAAAGGGCAATACAAAGGAAAAAGGACTCATACCTGTGCTTTATTGATTATGCGAAGGTGTTTGACAAGATACGCCACAAAGAATTGATGGAAATGCTTGGCAGCCTTGACATATTTGAGAAAGACTTCAAAGTAATCAATAATCTTTACTGGCAGCAAACCTCTTGAATATAAACAGGTAACGAATTCAGCAGATATACAAAGATAGAAAAGGGCGCAAGGCAAGGATGTGTCTTTTCACCAGATCTGTTCAACAAGAAGTTGACCCTAGAAGTTATGCCTGGATTTGTCATCAAAGGCCACAATTTAAACAACCTAAGATATGCAGATGATACCAGTGCTGATAGCAGACACAAAGGAAACTACAAGACCTCCTACAGAAGGTAGCTGAAGAGAGTGATAAGAAAGGACTACAAATAAACTGCAAGAAAATCAAATGCATGGTCATCAGTAAAAAGGGCAGTCCAATATGCCAAATACAGATCAGGGATACTAGAATCAAGCAGGTACAAAAATTTAAATACCTGGGAAGTTTTATAACAGAAGACGTAAAGTGCGACACAGAGATTCGAAAGCGAATTGCCATGGTGAAAGAAGCATTTCAGAAGTTGAGTAAAATATTAGGAAACAGGACAATTTCGCTAGAAACAAAGAAGAGAGTACTGGATTGCTATGTGTTGTCAGTTCTTCAATATGGCAGTGAATGCTGGACAATATCATCAAAGATGAAGGAAAAACTTGAAGCAACTAAAATGTGGTTCTACAGAAGGATGCTGCAAATATCATAAATCGAGCATGTGAGCAATGATGTGGTCTTAGAAATGATGGAAACGAAAAGGAAATTAATACTGAGCATTAGGAAGAGACAGCTGAAGTTCCTGGGACATGCAATAAGGAAGGAGGGCTTGGAGAACCTGATACTAACAGGCCAGATAGAAGGAAAAAGAGACAGAGGAAAGCAGCGGATAACATATTTGAAGGCCCTAATCAGGTGGATGATGGAACGAGGGTTCATGGTGTAAGAGGAGAAGGTGTGCTAAGAGCCACCATGGATAGGGAAACATGGAAAGCCATGATCACCTATGTCCTGAAGGGACAGGGCACATAGAAGAAGAAGAATATATATTAAGTAATATTAATAATAACAACAATAAATTTACACTTTAAAACAAAACAATCACGGCTTCTCACCCTTTTTCTATCTCACACTAAATTAAATAGTCGTCGTCTCTTACAAAGGGGAGCACAGGTTTGAACCCTGCCAGAAAGTCCTTTTCTTTATCAATCTTTTATGGGTGTGTGGACTTCTAGAGACGGTACAGTGTTTTCAAAAACATCAGGTGTATATTGCAAACACAGGTTTTTTTTGGGGTTTTTTTTTATAATCATATCACCTCAAGCAAGGCATTTTACTGCCATTGTTTTGCAGGGGGTTACATAGGAGGAAAGTTATGAGAAAGAGTGACAGGTTATAGGGGGTGTCAGAAAGTGGGTAAGAAAAGGATGAGAATACTGATGAGAGTGGAGTGGATGGAAAAAGGAGCATGAGAGAGAGGATGCAGATTAGTGAGATAGGAGATGACTGTTGACTTTACATTTAAATTCTTGGAGATTATAGGTGTCAGGAAAGCAAGTATGCGGAAGGGAATTCCACAGGTGAGAAGTGCAAGAAAAGAAGCTGCTGGAGTAGAATTTGTGTTTACATTTTATTGGTTTCACAGTAAAAGGGTGGGACCTAGTTGCTAATCTTTTGGTTCGAGTAAATTCATATATAGGTGGTACCAGTAAGCTAAATTCAGCAGAGCAAAAGCCGTGAAGGTATCTACTAAAAGTAATGTGGCCTAGGGGTAGAATCGGCAACTGACGCCGATTCGGTCGGGTGTCAATCCTGGGTTAGGAAGTGAACGGAGTCTAAGCCGTACTGATGAACTGTAATACAGCGAAACAGATCTGTCTGCGGATGACTGTAGTATATATATATATACACACACACACACACACTGAGGAGTGGATATAACCAGGGGCTGATAAGTTAAATTTTATTTTAAAATTTCCTGTTCGAATTTATTCATAGGGATTATTCATAACTTAGAATAGTCAATAATCAAAATTGAAACAAAATATATTAAAAGAACATTAAAAGGTACCTCAATGATTTGTTAACAAATTAGCAAACCATGATGAAAAAAATCTATTAAAACCAAAAGATTTTTTTTTCCCATTAGCAGCATTTCAAGGCCTATATAGAAAATTTTAGCATCTTTTTTCATTGACTTGGAAACTCTTGCAAAAATTAAACACTTGTTAGATAATAAAAAATAAAATAATTGCAGAAAATTATCAGAGAAATTTTGTCATTTGATCTATCTTTTCCCAAGCATTGGACATACATGAGAGAGTATTGAATTAATCTGCAAATATTCTTAATTTTTGATCATCTTTTTCATTCTTGCCTGTTAAAATGTCTCATTATTTTCAGCAAAAGAAAAAGTTTTATTTTTTTTGTTTTAAACGACTGATGAGCCTCAAAAAATTTGGGTGAAAATATTCACCTCATGATTTATTTATCTTTATTAATAAAGAGAAATAAATCATGAGGCGAATATTTTCACCCAAATGTCCACTGAGTTCACATATGCAACATTTAGATGGGGTGTCACCAGTTATAAGTTATGAGCACACTAATTCCATGGAAAGTCTATAGTACCCAATGTTTCATTTTTTTTAGTGGGAGGGGGAGTTATCAACATTTTTGTCATTGACAAAGTCAGTGGGGGGTGGAGGATATAAAAGTCAGTTGGGGGGGGGGGTGGAGGATATAAAAGTCAGTAGGGGGTGGAGGATATAAAAGTCAGTTGGGGGGGGGGGGGTGGAGGATATAAAAGTCAGTGGGGGGGGTGGAGGATATAAAAGTCAGTGGGGGGGTGGAGGATATAAAATTCCTTGGGGGTTGGAGCATATAAAAGTCAGTGGGGGGTGGAGGATATCAAATAAAAATGATTATACTAAAAGTAACATTGGGGGATGTAAGAGTCAATAAACTGTAGATCACATATGAGGATTTTATTAAAAAAAATGTGCGTATAGGAAAGAAGGAGTTTATTGACTAAATGAATCTGTTTCTTGTCATTTGCTACAAAACTAGAAGCAAAAGAAAGTAATGCTTTCAGAAATATCTTCAGAACTCAATTTCATCTCATAGGATTTATTAGCATGTGTGTGTATACACAGAAACATGAGTATGCACCTGAATGGGGGGGAGGGTAAGAACCACCTCTTTGTCAATGCACTTAATTCACTAATGAATGTTAATCACAAACATGGAATGTATTTGATTCACTGGTATATATAAAACATTATACTGTAAAAAAGTTCACAGTAAAATTTAAATGTTTACCAGTCAAGCTACAATGTTAGTAATGCACTCTTGTGTGTGTGTGTGTGTGTGTGTGTGTGTGTGTGTGTGTGCGCATACACACACCCACACACACACAAATAATCTTAAGATAATGCTATATTTATAGGTAAAAGCGCTCAACATTAGGGATAGACTGTTTACATTGTTGTCCTCATCTGTATATTTTCACAATAGTTTGGTCATAGCATGCTCCAAGTTTTTTCAGATGATATAAATTGATATCTAGAAAAGGCACGCCACATGGAACTAGAAAAATCTACATCTGTGGATTTAAAAAAAGGGGTTCAAAATTTCCAACGTATATCACCTGAGAAAAGCCAGCCTGTACAAAAGCCAAAACGTCATGAATATGACAAAGACAGGGACAAAAATATGAACAATGTAAATGGAGTAAATAGTTACAATACCTCATCTCAGAAATATAGACAGATACAAGAGAGAGAATATGTTAATGTGTGTGTGTGTGTGTGTGTGTGTGTGTGTGTGTATACATATATAATTTGCATACTTTAAGTGGATACTGAGGTTAAAACATTGTTGACAGTCTGTTTCATGCTTAAACACAATGTTCAAGCCTTCCTCTTGCACTAGTGTGTGTGTGTGTGTGTGTAAAAGCAACAAGACTCTATTCAGCCATATTTTTCATTGTAATCAATCAACAAGGTTTGCTTGTTTTTTTTTCCTTCCCTACATTTTTCCACTTTGCATGTTAGGTGCCATACATCCAGATTGAATTTATGAAGAAACTGTTCAGTTTATGTTTTTTTTTTTTAATACTTTCCACTACCACTAAAATCATCATCCCTATCAGTCAACACTAAAAAAAATTCTATTCATTTTAAATATATGTTATAATTCTAATTTAAATGTACATGCATCAAATATAATTGATGTTATGTGCAGAACAATCTGTAAGTGATGTATACCTTTTTTTTTAGAAAGTTTTTAATAAGTCATTAAAAATCACAGAACTTCACAGCACCACAAACTATATTTTAATACATTTTTAAAAACCTTCCTCTATAGTAAAGAATAAGATATTTAATGTAGGTTGCATTTTTTTTTTTATTAGAATAGCAGCCCACATTAAACATTTTTGTTTTAATTTTTTTTTTTTACAATTACTTTTATATTGTATTATCTCCTTTGAGTTATCCAATATCTTGCAGTCTTATGGGACTTATTGATCAATATTTCATGATTATTAGCATTAGCGATACAATCTCCCAAAGGAAAAAAGGATTCATAAAAATTGATTTGACGTAAAAGTGATTTTTAATGGTTTCAGTTATCTGCTATGATTAAAATGAAATGCTTTACTTTTTTTTTTAACTAATAAATGATAAATTGTAGATATTTATTACAATCATTAAGTGATATGCATCTATGAATTAGATTTTTAATGGCTTTTTCTTTTTATATCTTCTTCGTAGTTAGGATGCATTTGGAACAGATCAAGAGATTCATTTCCTTTTCCTAAAATTCATTAAATTTAATTTTATTTGATCATCAACATGAGTTGGGAGGCCACTTGAGTATTTCAGTTTTTGTTCTTACGTTTTAAAAAAAGTTCTTTAATAATTTCACCCAAAGGAAGGCAATAAAGCTACTAAGATACAAGGGTTATTGATAGTGAAAAAAAAAGTTGAGAAAAACATTAAAGAGAGAGGAGAATAAAAGAACAAGATTCAAGGGGACAGATGACAATGAATGACATTTTATTTAAATTTTTGAAGGTCAAAGTTGACTGGATAGCAAGAAGAGAGTTCTTCATGCAAGAAGTGTGAGAAAAAAAAAAAAGGAAAACTATTAACATAAAACTTACAGTTGAAACAAGCAATTTCAACAGTAAAATTCTGGGACCAAGCTGCCAATCTAGCATTGTTCTTAAATTTGCAAGGCCAAGGTACCAGAGAAGCAAGTGCACTAGAAAAATTTATCTGACTCAATTATTTATAAAATAATCTGTGTTAAACAAGTTAGTTTAGCTCAGTTGCTCATTTTCTTTATAACTTATTTTATATCTGAAGATCTTCAGTTTAGTATTATGACTAGCAGAGGAATAAAAACATCAAGAAAAGGAATTCTATTGCTAAGTTTATAATTGCAGAAATTTTCTTGAAGAATTTCTTGTTTTTATTTCAGCTATATTTTTTTTAAAACCTCACAATCCCTCTTTAAAAAGGTGAAATGGAAGTAACATAGGTACTATTCTTTTTATTTTTTCATGTGCGTTGTGGTGCAGTGGATATCGACTCAGAATGACAAACCAGTTGAATTCCTTCTATTCACTTACGCACAAATGCCCTTGGGAAAGGTATTAATCCATCTCTTCCCTCCAGTTATGGATTAAACAATAGGACAGATCAGGTTCTATAGCATTGACTGGCAACCACTCTACTGCAAAAGCAATGGCAACCTACTGCGGGATAATCTTCTGCCCAGTCAGTCATGTCTCTTTCAAGACATGATCGCCCAAAGCGTGTATCACATATGGCGCCTAACTGACTGATATGTATATATGTGAATTAATAAATACACATATGGGTAGACACGCATGTATAAAAATATTATTCAGGTGTTAATAAATCAGTGCTCAGTGTAATATAAACAGAGCTATTATATATTAATAAATATACATATTTTTAGTCAGTAAAATGATTTGGAATTTCATGCACTATGCAGTCATCAGGTGTATATTACAAACTGGATACAAACAGTTTGAAATATGCACCAATGTAGCGTATGAAACTCAAAGTCATGCCACATATGTAGGATTATATAAAAACTGCAAAAGTATTTGAGCAGTTCAAACAATTGTAAATTCTTAATTGCCATCTTTTAAATGGATTTTGTTTTTTTTCATTGCACTGTCTATTGATGAAACTTTGGCCATGTTGGGTTCATTTTCACACCTAATTATATTTTTTAGCAAGGTTTCTGAATGAGGGGAAAAAATTTAGAAATGACACCCAAAAATAACCGTGCAAAATTCTTCACCCACCTGACCATTTTTGTTTTCTCTTGCTTTTTATCTACATATATGGGTGTAAATTCTGACATCTAATTCCTGTATTCTTTCATTACTTGAAATCAGAGCAAAAGTTCCCAAATAAACCAAGATGAAGATAGGAAGATGTCCAAGAATATGAACAAGCCAGTAATTGCTTTAAAATTTGAAATGTCGAGAAGTGGCATCTCAGAAATCCTCTTGAAGTCTTAAAGCACAGAAAGTGTTTTGGATGAACCAAAATATGGTCGCCTTTGAAAGCTGCAGGCTAGAATAATACGGACACTGATTAAGGAGAAAAAAAAAACAACCTTGGTGAAAGACCAATAGAGAAGTGATGAATGAGTGTGACTTGTTTGGTGTCAGCAAACAGCATTCTTCAAGAACATGAACTGAAACAATCTATTTAAATGAAGAAACCATTTTAAAGAAAAAGCTCGTATTGATTTAAGAGTAAAAAGAAAAATATATATATATATATATATATATATATATATATATATATCAAGATGACTGGCACAGGGACTGAATATAGTAGTTCAAAATTATTCATTACCATGACAAAAAGAAATCAATATACAAAAAATAAAAAAGAAAAGATATGGGTTTTTATTTGCAGAATAAAAAAATGTTTAATGGGTATTCATACAAGTTATATAATGTGTGTATGTATTCTGATTTTTTTTTACAATATATTTTATCTTATATATTTTAATGATTGAACTATTGAAATCATAATGAAATTTTGTTAAAAAACAAAAGAAAGTCCCTATCATCAAAAAATTAAACTGCTAAGATTTGCTAGAATGACTTTGAAACTTAAGAACCTTAACTATTATTCAAGAGAATCTCCAAGATTCGTTTTTTTAAAAGAGAGAAAATGCAATAAACAGATAATGAAAGATCCTGTTATAACAAAATAAAAAAAATTAAAAAATAGTTTATAGCTACATTGAATCAAATAATCAAGAAAATATCACCACTTGAAACAAGCTGTCGGATTCTTTATGACTGAAGATTTTAAAAACAAACATCAAGTTAATTCCTTCAAAACTCATTCTTCAATAACAAAATGATTAAAAAAGGACAAAATGAAATAGAAAAGGCAGTAATAGAGAAAACTGTAGGTTTCAGGTTTTTGATCTTTCTGAAGAATTAAAAGACTATCCAAAATGGTTCACATCTTACAAAACAGTAATAGATTTTAACCTTTGACCCACCAGAAACCATATTGCTTCAAAATAAATAAATTCCATGTTGGACAAAGACACAAAGTGACCAAACTGGGTTGCTTCTACAGTTTACAGATTAAAGACTATCCTGTCATACAACACTTCAAGACAAAAATAATACAGCCCCCTCCCCCAAACAAGCTCACCACCTTAACTAAGCAAGCTTGGATTAAAATACCTGTCATTTTCAATATGAATATTGGCCAACAGACTCTTTTATTATTATTTTATTTCTAGTTTTAAGCCATCTTAATATTGTTGGTTTTAGATGAAGCTTTTTCACACTTTATTTTAGGGCTACATTTCCTCCATATTTATTTTGACTTTTTGTCATGTCACTGGTAAAAAGGCAGAAAAACAAAATTTTGTGAAAATGCTTCATCAAACATTTCAAAAGAAACAGAGAGAAGTGAAGAACAAATAATTCAGACAATTTTTTCCCCCCATTATTTTGTTTATAATTAGTTATATATAAACTGAATATGTACAAGGCTATTAATGTATGTTTGTGTGTGCATAAAGAAAACACTGTCAGAATGAAAGCCTGTGTGTGTGTGTGTGTGTGTGTGTGTGTGTGTGTGTGTATAAAAAATAAGCAAGTATATAGCAGCAGTAAGAACGTGAATACTTACCAGAATTCCCTGCTCTGAACTTAGGGGCTTGTGGCTGTATTCCTAAACATGACAAAACACAACATTTAGAGGGGAAAAAGGGAGAAGAAAGAAATAACTGCCCTTTTCTTCTTCTTCTCATTAAAAGGAAGTTATTAACCATTTGATGAGAATGGTGAAAGATGAAGATACATTAACAACAACAAAAACAACAAAGAACATGCAGTATATATATATATCAGAATAGATAAGAGTTTTGAAACTTGAAGAGCAAAGAGAAAAATAATCCAACATCTTGACCAAACTTTTAAAATAAGTTCAAAAGGTCATTCAATTGTAGTACATTGCAAATAAACAAACAAGTTTTAAAAAACTTTTTTAACATTATTTCTTTAAGGTGAGTGAGAAATATCTTTAGCATATAAAAAAAATTAGGGATGCAGATAGAATTATTTAGTAAGGCACTTATTTAAACAAGGGTAATGGCTTGGAAGGAGAAATTGAAGAGCAGAGTTCAAATTCCAGTCGGATTTGTTACATTCAGTTACACACAAATACCTTTGAGAAATGTACAAGTCCATCTCTTCTCCCTCCAGCTATAGGTAGAATAGCAAGACAGCCTGGGTCCTATAGCCCTTGTTGGCAACCAGTCTATTGCTGAAAGAAACAGCAGCCAACTGTGGGGAAATCTTCTGCCTCATCAGTCATGAATCGAAAAGAGACATGATTGCCTGGGCATGTATTATGTATGGCACTTAACTGATTAACTGAAGGTATTTGTGATGCCATGAATGCTAACAAGCTAATCTTACATCATTACTGCTGCCTTGTGCCAGGTTAGATTATGCTTCATATCCAAAAACAGTTCTTTATGAATTAATATGGAAATTTTCAATTCATGCCACCAATACATAATCTGGAACAGTGTGGGCACAAGAAGCCGTTAGTTGTCATCATTGCATGTATTAATGCCCTGGGATAGTGTTTTCATTAGTAGAGGCTCAAAGAACTATGGCTCTTCAACAAGATTGATTTCTAACATGCTCCTCCAGTTCTTTTTAATCAGATTATGCTTAATAAATCTTACAGATGAACACAGGGCCAGAATCAAGGCCTATTCCAAATCTAGTCATTCCAGGAGGAGCTAGACATTTTAATATATCACTTAATAAGTCCTGGGACTGACATATAGATGGTACCACTAATAAAAAATCTATATGATTTTTATGGTATACTAACCTTCAAATGGCATGTGACAAAATTTAGGCCCAATCAGATTATTAATTTACAAGTTAGTTATTTAAGTGAAGCTACTGTTGCAAATTTTCAAAACAATGGAAAAATCTGAGTTTCATGTGTTGATAAAGAATTGCTTTCTGATGGAAAAAACACTGTTCAAGAAAAGCAAAGTATTACTTGGACTTTGCTTCATTGGAAACAATGGTCAAGAGGTGGTATGCTGACTTTAAACGCAGTTGTACAGACACAAAAGATGCTGAACGCTCAGATCGCCTAAAATCAGCAGTTGTCACGGAAAACACCAAAAATCCGCAAACTCTTTTGGTTGATCGTAAATTCAAGTTACGTGAAATAAGAGGAGTTGAACATATTAGAAGGCAGAGAATTCACCATTTTGCATGAACATTTGTCAATGAGAAAGCTGTGTTCAAAGTGGGTGCTGCGTTTGCTCACAGTTGATCAAAAACAAAAACACATTGATGATTCAGAGCATTGTTTGCAACTGTGTCACCGCAACAAAAAAGAGGTTTTGCATAGATATATGACAATAGATAAAACACGGATTCACCATTTCACTCTGGAGTCAAATCACCAGTCAGCTGAGTGGACAGCAGCAGGTGAAAGCCATTTAAAGCGACCAAAGATGCAAACATCAGCAGGCAAGGTTTTGGTCTGTGTATTTTGGGATGTGCAAGGTATTTTGTTCATCAATTACCTTGAGAAAAGAAGAACCATCAACAACAAATATATAGCATTATTGGTGCGTTTGAAGGATGAAATCAACAAAAAACAGCCACAAATGAAGAAAAACGTGATCTTTCACCAAGACAACACACCATATCACAAGTTGATCAAAACGATGGCAAAACTACATGAATTGCACTTTGAACTGCTTCTGTACCCACCCTATTTTCCAGATCTGGTCCCCTCCCCAGTGACTACTGGCTCTTTGCAGACCTCAAAAAATGCTCCGATTAAGAAGTGATATCAGAAAGTGCAGTGTATTTTGAGGCCAAAGAGAAATCGTTTTACAAAAAAAAAAAAAGACATCAAATTGCTAGAGAAATGTCTGAATCAGTGTATCACCCTAGAAGGAAACTATGTTGATGAATAAAGTCGATTTTTGCCTAAAAGTTGTTTTATTAGTTATACTCGGGATTTGAGTGATGCGTTAGTTTTGGTTTGTGGTAATTTGCTTTTTACTTTTGGAATAACTTTTACTTACTTAATTGAAGTAAGTACAAGATTTATTTGTTCTGCTTCCAGCAGACATAATATATTATTTGATGATTTTGTCTATATTTCTGAAATGATATATTACAATTATTTGTATTATTTACATTGTTCAGGCTGCTGTCCTCATGTTTGCGGTGATATGCACAACATTTCGACCATCGTACACTTTGGCATTCTTCAGGTGTTTGGAATTCCAAACCAAACCTTTTATTTTGTACACCAGGAGTAGATTGTTCTAGTTCCACATGCTATGCCTCTTCCAGATATCTCAGTATTGGCTATCTGCCTTTAACTCAACTCTCCAAGTTTTTGTTCTCCTCTGCTGTAGCCAGGTATTGAACTCACAACTCTTTTGGTCAAATCACTGGACCATGTATCCTTGAGATATTCTAAACACTTTAACGAGACTAGAGAATACAATGGTCGAAATGTCATGAATATAGCAACTAAAATGAGGACATCAGTCTGAACAATGTAAATAGTGTAAATATTTCATGTTTTTTTTTTGTTTTTTTTTTGCAAAAACAAACATTTCATTGCAAAATTAACTAAATATAATTTAGGAATTAGTTTTCTTTCTTTGAAGTTAATTTAACATTGTTCTCTATGAAATTTTGATTCATAAGCAATACACTTATAAGCAATTTTATTTAAATACTATTTTGCATAATCAGTAATTTTGTTTCTCACAGAATTTTCTAACAGTTGTTTGAATTTTTTACCTCACTTCATATACAAAATGCAACAATTTTACTTGATTCAAAGAAATAATTTATTAATCAGAATTTTTTCTAGGTTTTCTTCTTACAAATGTTACAAAGTCTCTCTCGCAAATCAATTTTAATATATTATGCTTCATTTTTAACAGAGACTTTTCTTCCGAATACTTTTTGCCTAAGTTGTTTTGCACTGTGAATTTTATAATACCATTGTCACATAAATTTAATGTTTCTGAATGATATTGTTATTCATAACAATACATAATGAAAAATTTAACTTTTTATGAGTAATTTGTGTTTCTTTTTAGAAGGTATTTAAAAAGTATATTGAATTTCAGTTTACTGTTAAAAAACATAAAATAGAAGCAAACATATTTTTAAGTGACAAAATTAATGAGGCATTTATTAAGAATGTTATGCAAAATTGTTGTCATAGTTAAACCTTAATGTTTAACCACACATTTTTAATAGCCAATTATTTTTCTAACTCTTTCTATAGTGATCAACAACATATTTACGTCAAAATAAGTCAGCATAACAATAGTTTATTCCTAAGCAATAAAATAAAAATTTACTTTCAGGTTTATTTTGTTTCATGTCATTTTTATTCCAAAATTCATGTTTCCAATTTGGCTTTTGTTACATTAAAACAGTTTTAACATAGATAATTCAAAGATTAACATTCATGTAAGATTTTGTTGTTAACAGGGTGAGAAGAGATAAATCTAAAACTCCACTAAGACGTTAGCAATGAAAAAATACACACCAATACAAAGATTGAATTTTCAAGCCAAATTATGCTTTTAATTGTTATTTTGTTTTCTTCAGATTTCTTAAGCCACCTACAGTAAGAAACTACCAGAAACTCAAACTAAAACTTATCACTCTTAGTGGATTGACAAAATTTGAAATAAACCACTAGTTCTGGCCCTCTGCTGCATCATGAGTTGGCCTCAAGTAAAGAATACCACAAACTCACAAGTACCAAAAGAGTGACTAGAAGCAAGGCTCCTTAGACTGTGAATCTCTCAGACTATTATGACAGTGGTGAATTTGATCCTCACTGAGTGCCCCATACAGGTGTCAGATAATATGTTAAGCTGGGCAAGTAACTGATCAGAGGTAAAGTTGCATCAGTGAACAGGTAACTCACCTGCTGTTATGAAATTAAATTTTCAGCGTGCAACTGATGTTTTTGTCGGGGCAACAATAAGCCATTTGATAAATTTAAGAAAAAGATTTTTTTTTTAAAGGCTTCATTGCACGAACAGAAAGATAGGAAGAAGGAAGAACAATTTGATTTTTTTTTTTAAACAGGAGCATAGAATGAAATATTCTTATACTTTACATATAGATGGGAAATAAAACAAGAAAATAATCATTGAAACAATTGTAAATATATGATGTGTAATAAGATTCATGCTAAAACAAGAGTTTAGAAATGCATAAACTGGACTAGGCATCTGTAGGAGAACATGTGGAAAGATGTGCCTCAGTTTAAACCACTAATGACTATTTCATATCAGGAAATAAAACCATATATGATAGACAGATAAAATTCTAATGGGATGATGCTTCCCCAATTACTACAATCTTAAACTCTTCAAATCTCAGGTCAACTGTCATCTATCCTAGTTATCCTCATAATTTGTACCTTTTGCTCCTCCACCACTGTATGTCCTTAAATCAACCTCATTCAGTAATTTAATATCTTGAGTGGCTCTTGAGCTTGTATTGAGTAAACAATAGTATAATAAAACTAACATAATTCTGCACATGAAGATATTTTTACTGCACGTTAAATTCTAGAAATCATTTTTTTTTTTAAACATTAATGCCTTCAATAATCATGATCATATAGTGGGTAATAGTTCAGGCTGAATATTGCTTAACTCAAAGAATCAAGCTGTTTCTGATGTTGCACAAACTATATTGGTATCACTTCATGTGAGCCATTAGAATTATTTGCTGCAGTATTTATTATGTGAATCTCTTATATGTAACATTAATTATTATTAAAGTAATTGACACTTCTGCTTCAATATTTATAAACAGGTGACAGAGCAAATTTCCCCTCCTATCCACTTATGTATATGATTGGATCAACCAAGAGATGTGATATTGATGTGATATTGATGTGAAAACAAAAAGAAAAATAATTTAAGAAAAATGCTTAGATTAATTAAGCTTTAAATTATTTTACTTTTTATTTACTTGGAACAAAAGCCAATAAATGGTATTAGGTAGAATCAGAAAAGATTTTCAATGTTTAGTCAACTACATATTTTTTTATCTCTATGGTCAAATAAGAATCAGGCATTACAGAATTTACAAGTACATGAAAGCACTTTACATATTGATTATTAGTTAATGAGACAGTCAAGGTTAAACAGCTATTTTTGATTAAGACAATTATTTGTGGTGTCCTATGTTTGTCGGAATCTATTGAAAAATAAATCTCCCTATATTTACACGCTTTTCTTGAATGACATAAAAACCAATAAAAATCTTTAGTTCAATTTTTCTCACAAATTAAATGCTCGGCATACAATAGATTAACATTTTCAGTTAAATTTGTTAATACCATTTCAGTTAATACAGCTTTAAGTGACCTTTTTAATAGATTAAATCAAATCAGATACTTTTAAAACTTATCTTTGCTACAAGTGTTTGTCAGAAGTGCTTTCTTAATGATTCATCTACCTGTTGCCTATAAGTTTAGAAAATTAAACATTGTCATTATTTTATTATTTGGACCTGTTTCCACATCTAAGATTGAAAACAATACATAATAAAGACGACTTGATCAAATTTTATATTTGAAACTGAAATTGACATTTGTGTTTTTTGTTCATTCTTTAGTAGATAGATTGGAAATATATTTATTGCTAAGGAAAAATGAAAAAATTTAAGCAAAGTGTATAACCAGAAAAACAGAGCCTTAAGCTACCAGTTTCTGAGAGAGGTCACATTTCTTTTGAGCAGGTACTATAGTGAACGATCTCTTTCAATAATGCAGTACATGAGACTTGAGAATCATTCCTAGGAGAACATTTGTTCAGAGTGAATTCTCAAAGCTACAGCTTGTGTCCGGGGAGGTGGTTCTGTCCAAGATGGAGAGGATTTAAAAACAAATGCACCACAAACAGACATGACAAAGAAGCTTGTTTTGGTAAACATTCAATGAAAACAACACTGATAACATTAAGCAGGACAACCATTAAAAACAAGAATAAGTAACAACAGGGCATGCCGAGTTTTGAAGCTAATGAGAAATAACCAATCTGTAGCAGATAACACAAAAAGATTTTTAAAAAACTGATTGGTGGAGGGGAGTGGGGTAAAATGGTAAATCTAAGAGAATAGGTAAAACTGACCTGGCATGAGACCAAAGTTATCTTGAGGTGGATGTTGCACCGTTTGGGAGCCTTCACCAGCCCCACTTCCATTGAGTTGACCATCATGACCATATTCATCTTTTACCAGTCGACTGGGTGCTGGACAATAAAAAAATAAATAAATAAATCATTTTCTTTTTAATTTTTTTTTACATAAATATATACAGTTTGATAAATAACCATAATAAAAAATAAGCTTTAAAATAGTCTAAACAATGAATAATTTGTCTTCAGTGTTAGTATGAATATACCACAGATTATTTTATCTATTCAATAGCAGCATTTTGACCAAACAATGTCATGGTGGTACACATAGTCAAATGAAGGCAGAGTACATAATCAAGTCATATGATTGCTTTTAATAATGAAAACAAATTTTGTGCATGTCCTGCTACTGTACTGTAGTTAGCTAATTTGAAACGTGGAAACATTTTCTCTAGTTTGACCTCTCGTTCTCTTTTCAAGTAACATTCCAAATAAAGCAAGAATTGTAATCTTTCGAAATTCTACAGAAGAAGATCACTGCAAAAAAAATCACTGGCTCATATTTGTCAAAATGAAATTACATTTGCATTGATATAGTCATTTGTTGGTTGTCAAATGTTTAGTACTCAATTAAAATAAAGAAAAATAAAAGGAGTTCGGAATATTTTTCTCCAAAAAGATTAATAATGCAATTAATTTTCTGCCAAATGAAAAATAATAAAAACCTAAGTATTTACCCAACTTTTGAAAAGAATCAATTTAAAATTGAAGCTATATTCAGATATTATTAGATCCTTGTGGCCTGCTTAGTATCCGTCACTGAATTGAAGCTATCTCATGTTTCAGCCTGCATTCAAAAACAGTCTTGTGAGAGGTATTTTCCCCCACCATCCTCCAGCCCCTTTCCCACCCCAGACACAACATTGCAAGCTTTTCACGACTATCATTACTTCCATGGCAAATGCACCATACTATACTGCCACCTTCTCAGACTTTTACAACCAAGACCTACCTCAATACATCTACAGGGTTGAAACAGTCCAGTTCTCTAGATAATGTTTTGGTAAGAAGAGAGTTCCTAAGAACCATTGTTTTGTGGAACAGACTCCTGTGAATGCATCTTCAAACAATATTAACCTCTTCAAGACTATGGGCAATCATTGTCTATCCCAATATCCTTGTAATCTTCATTTCTTAATTCCTCTTCTTACTTTCATATTATGTATTTTATTCATTCCTCTCTACCTTAAGCGGGTCTTGAGCCTTATATAGGGTAAATTTTAGTTAAAAAATAAAAAAAGTTAATAGAGTTCAAATTTCACAGGAAACACTTAATACTCTTGTCAAAGGAATGAATCCATTTCTTTTTGCTTTCTATTGTCACTAATATACAATGAAGATGCTTGAAGACAGTGGAAAATCCCATGAAGTAGAAGCCAAAATATGGTATTCCTCAATGCTAATTTTGTCAGAAACCAATACTATTTAATGATCACAAGATATTTTGATGCTTCCCTCGTAGATCAATACCATGTTAGTTTATATTGTATTTGAGCAAAGCAATCAGTCTATCCTTTTGTTACCACTGATAATTAAACAAAAGAATGTGTCTCTTTTATTAGATGATTAGGATTACAAATAAGAAAAAATGCACAGTAACAAAAGTTGGGGAGGAGGAGGAGGAGGTACACATCTTGTAGTTGAGTAGGTTTTTTGTAAGGTAAACAGAAGTATAGAATGAAAGCTCAAAAAACTGGACCAAACCAAGATAATTATGGAGAAACCAATCATTCAATCAAAATGTGTGTGTGTGTGAGAGTGAGAGAGAGATTTGCAATCATTTTTTATAGTCTCATCAGAAAATGGTTTAAAAACAACAAAATTTCTCCAAATCAAATTAATTACTTCAATAAAAGACTGGCTTGAAAGTGATAGGAGCAACCATTTAAAACAAATCCAATACATTCAAAAAGGAGTCAATGATGTTTTTAATTCTTTTCTAAAATGGTGGGTGGCTGGCTGGTTGGGGCATCAATAATATGTTTGAAGCCTGGATTTGCATGAATAGAACTATTCATTCAAGGCAGGCATGGACAAAGGAGAATAGATATGAATAAGTGAAAGTTTAAAACACAAAGCATTAATAAATAAATAAAAAAACGGAAATTCATCAAGATCTTAATTACAATATTATTCTTAAAATTTTTATATGTGAATATTTCACTAATTTACTTGATTAAATATCAAATTTCATATAATTATTTTGTGTTAACCCAGATCACAGCTTCACTGGCATGTCATGTCAACGTCGAGGCTCACTCCTTTATTGGGGTATCATGTCAACGTCGCAGCTCTCTTCTTTACCGGCGCATCATGTCAATGTCACAGTCAACACCTCTGTAGCTGAGTTTTAACCAACATCAATTTTAGCAATTCTTTCTATAAAGAAAAATTTACCCTAAGCAATATGAGAATTCAGGGGATAGATATAAGAGAAAGAGAATTCAGGGGATAGATATAAGAGAAAGAGAATTCAGGGGATAGATATAAGAGAAAGAGAATTCAGGGGATAGATATAAGAGAAAGAGAATTCAGGGGATAGATATAAGAGAAAGAGATGGCCAAATTTAATTTGTCATCTGTTTTTTTTTTCTTTCTTTCCTCCTTAATTTTATTTTTGGAGTGTAGTGCCCCAGTTAGATTTTTCTTAACCACAAATACACACACACACACACACACACACACACACACACACATATAAGAAAAATTAAGGCAGACACGTTATTTCATGAAATAACGTGTCTGCCTTAATTTTTCTTATATTTGCCCTATATGTATTTATATACATATATATTTAGAGCTCTCTTAGAGAGTTATCCTACCACTGTATGTACAGGATACTCCTTTGGATTTTTCTATATCTACACCGCATGCTGATATATATATATATATATATATATATATATAAACCAGTGATGTAAAATAATATTTATCTGTTGTGCATTTTATAGAAAATAAAAATATAATATTCAATTAAGAAACAAAAAAAAAACTTACATAAAAAGCAACATGCCCTTCCTTCCTAATACATTGATGAAATGTTTTTACTGAACTTAATAAAAAAAAACTTTTTTTTAAAATCACCATACTTCTAAAATCTAAAAATACTGCTTCCATTTACAAATATATTTTTGTATATGAGATCATACAAGAGAAGTCAGTGATGCTAAACAAGCTTTTATTACCCTCCTCCACAATTTACACACAATAGATTACAAAGTGCGAGTGAATATTAACATTAGATATAAAAGAATTAAATTAGATACAAAGTTCCCTCCCTTTTTTGTGGAGGGCGATGAAGATTGATTGTAACGATACAGTCTCTTCAGAGATAATACTGTCTGTAATTGATTTTATTGTGTAAAATAGATACAAAACTTGAATTACTATGACATGGATATATGTCTGGAATGTACAGTAAATCCTTTACTTGCTAAAGTCAAAAGTTTTACAAGACAAAAATAACACTTCAAATATTGTCAGAATTTATGATGCAAGTCAATGTTTTCGCAATAAAATTGGCATTAACCAACCAATATTGGTAAAATTTTCAGGGTATATATAAAATATTGAGAGGAAATATTTTTAAAACTTTTAACATAAGTGGAGCTTGTTATTATTTAAACTGGAAATAAACTGGGATCTAAATTTAAATATCTTTATTTCTGGTTTAAATAATACAAGCTTCACTTCCTCTGTTCAAATTTTTAAAAAATATTCTGAGTGAATTTATTTATTTTTCAATGGGCTGAACAAGACAATGTAAGTAAGTTTGCACTGTTGAAATAAATCTCGATTTATAACCGTCTAAATATGCACTGAGTTTTCTTTTTAATATTTTCTAATGCTCTAGAAAATCTCCATCAAGCACTCTATTTTCATCTAATCAATAATTTATATTAATTGGATAAAATTGTTTGAATTATCCTGTCTTTACGAGTCCACTTTCACTGACAATCCGTTTAGGTGAAACCTAGTAGGTTGTCTGGATTTTTAGGTATTCTTTATTCAGCGCTACCTAAGTATTGAGCGCTTTTTTGTTAGTTGATTGCTCGTGTCAGGGTTTTTTCTTTGGGCTACATGCTACCTCAGTCTGAGCTCTTTTGACTGATGCTCATGTACTTAGCTCTTTATTTTTTAAAACCATTTTTTCCCTTCTTTGTAGATACGTGGAAGGTTTTTCCACACAAGTATAGTTATTATCACAGATATATATATATATCTATATTCAAACATACGCACCGTAATGTGGGCGCTAGAGGGTGTCATCAGTGATGTCATCGTGAGGATCACTAGGGGGTTTCGGGTCTTTCAACATCACCGCATCGACCCGACCAGAGATGATCAGCCTCCGGCCCACCCTTGATAAGCGCTTTCAGACACTGGAAAATTATGTTTAGGCCTGGTACGAAACCCTGCAAATGCTTCCGATTGGCGACAGTCAGAGCCAATTTCCATTTAGAGACGAACCGCACATGTGCTCGTCCAAAACATCAATTTAGACGCAGAATTTCGGGGAATTTTAGCTAACAATTTGAAATCCAGGCACTCTCTCTTTTGATCCATAACCAATTAGCTGTTCTTTCTGCTATTTCGGTTATGGACTTAAGTGCTTTTCTTTTTTTTACTCACACTATCCCAATATCTGCTAAGGCTTTGCATAAGGACCTTGCTGCAAATCCTCTAGTCCCCACTTCTATAGAAGTGCAGCTAGCCCTCCAGCCTTTAACCCTGAAACTCTCCAGCAGTTTGTCATATTTTAACTATATATATATATATATATATATATATATATATATATATACACACACACACGTATATTTTTCATTTTTAATTGAGTTATTTCACTACTCAGGTTTCTAGCGTGGGTAGTGTCTTCAGGTGATTTTTAATAACTGATTTTACTGTTTACCGTTTTTCTTTTTAAGAATGCTCAATTAAAATTTAAAATAGAAAAATTAAAAAACAATACAAAATTGGCTAGCCATATCTGGAAATTGAAATCAAAATATAGAAAAGACTCAGATGTAACGGAGAACTGTAAAAACAGCCAAGCCTTACAATGGTGGAAAAATATGTAGACTGTGCCAAGAAAAAAAAAATTAGAAATTATGATATTCCCAAATAAAGACGAACTGTTAAATGAAAGAACGGAAAATATGGCTAAATGCATCCACACTAAGAACTACTTCTTAGGTTCATACAACCATGGATGAAATGCCATAATCCATTTTAATCTAAAAATCGCGTGTTCATAAATTCCCTGCTATGTGAACATTCAAATAAAACACTGTTACAAGAGCGTTCTTAAGAAAAACGGTAAAATCAGTTATTAAAAATCACCTGAAGACACCACTCCTGGTAGAAACCTGGGTAGCAAAATAACTCGTTTAAAAATGGAAAATATTCAAAAGTTCTTCAATATAATTGTATTGAACACTTTTTAATACAAATGTGTACTGGTCTAACCCTATTATCACCAAAAACTAAGTATTAAACAATCGATATATATATATATATATATATATATAAAATGAAAATACCACAAAGTTTTATCTTATAATATCAGTTTTAATTATTGTAAACATTTCATTGTTGACTGTTTAAAACATTATTGTACATTATGTCATTAGGCAAGTCATTTTTTTTCAAAATAAAACTGGCATAAACCAGTAATTATTGGTAAGTGCTACATGATAGATATAACGTTTCAGTTTAAGATCTGTTTTCATTGAAATATTTATACTAACTCATTTGGTTGTATAAGTTTTTTAATTATACAACTTGAGTGGTATTCAACCATATACGCACATGTACACACACCCTCGTGCAAATTAATTGAAGCAACTGGTTTAGTTACCTTTCTTTTATCATACAGTCAATTTTTGGGGGTCCAGTGGAGTGAGAGGGTGTAAACGATTTCTATATTTTCCTCAGGTTAGGTCATTTTGCACTGGTGTTTAGTAATATGAATCTATTTTCAGTGTGTACGATGAAATTTGTTTGACCTTGAAAAATAGTTTCATTGGTGATTGCATCAGATTTCTATCCTGCCCAGACACCATTGTTTTGACTGTTGGTTAGTTGTCCTACAGCCACTGTCTGCAATGGGCATTACTCCAAGGAAGTGTACAAAAATTATAATGCTGCACGAACACACTGAAAAACCTTGCTGAGAGATCACGAATATTGTTGGTGTCAGCCTTTCAACTGTCAGTCATGTCATCAAGGCAAAGAAACAAACTGGATGCATCAGCCCAAAATGCAAAGGAAAATGCGGTTAGAAGAGAAAAACAATGCCAAGATATCATGGATACATGATCAGGGAAAATGTGAAAGATGCTAGGAAGACAGTATTTGTTTTGTTTCAATTAATTTGCACAAGGTTGTATTTATCATAATACAGTTACTAGTCTTTTGTAAATTTATATATATATATATATATATATATATATATATATAAAGATTGTCACTGATTTTATGAAAGTAACCACTCAAGAGAACAAACATACTGAAAAGTTTTGAGCGACAGAAACAAAAGAGTGTTGAACTTTGTTTTATAATTTTGCATACAACAATCCAAAATGAGATTGAAAAAATTTATCAAAAAAAGAAAAGGACATTGCTTGAAGAATATCAAAGAGAGATTTATGAATAATGCTGAATGTTTATCCAATAAAACAACATAAATGCCATGATTAAAGAAATCTTACAAAGAGAAACATGCAAATTAGGGAAAGGAAGAACATAAAAAACTGATGTTAGCAATAATTGTTGGTAATGAAAATAGAGCTACAATGGATGGACATGACAGCTGGGTTAGAGATTAGACATCTCATGGAAATAATCAGCAACATGAAAATAACCGAAGAGGGGGAATTTTGGGAGTTTTTTCAGGGCAAATGTTTAGAATTACAAATTTATGATAAGTTGCTTTTCTTTGGGTGGTAAAGATCATAACCAAAGAAGCTATAATTGTATATTTATGCAAGACAAAGCCGCTTCACATTCTGCAAAAGTGACCGGGTTAAAAATGCTTCAAAGGCACAAAATTAAATAGACAACAACCAATCCAAATATTAATCCAATAGAGGAAAAACATGTGTAATTGGTCAAGAGATTCATCTGAGAATATTAACTGATTTCTGGCAGGCAATAAAAAAAACTGCTGCAAATGATGTTAAAGTTGAAACAGAAAAATTGAAATAAATGGTTGAATGAGCGATGAAGGTAACAATATTAACAAGCCTATATTAACATGTAAAATTATATAATGATTTATTCGGGTGTAAGAAATATTGTGTTAATTAAATGTTCCTGTAGCCATATATATTTTAGAAATATGTATTAATATAAATTCATGTTAGATGTGCCTTAATATTTACATCACTAAAAGTGGACAACTTAAAATATTGGTCCAGAGAAAGATCGCATCATCATCTTAAGGTATAACTTAGAGGGAAACTGGATGAATAACCATTTGGAGGTTAAATAAATGGAACAGTTCTTTCAGATAAAATAAGGCTTCTTTTTATTAATTTTTTTACTTCATTTCTTGCAAATTTTGCAGTGGAGAAAGACTGATTCACTTACTACAATTCATGTAACGCCCATTATGGTGGAGACAAGGACAGAGAAGAGAGAAAAGCAATGAGAGAATAGATGCGGGACTAGACAAGCAACCAGAGAGAGAAGACGCCGGAGGGGTGAGACAAGCAACCGAGAGAGAAGACGCCGGAGGGGTGAGACAAGCAACCGGAGAGAGAAGACGCCGGAGGGGTGAGACAAGCAACCGGAGAGAGAAGACGCCGGAGGGAGGAGACAAGCAACCGGAGAGAGAAGACGCCGGAGGGGGTGAGACAAGCAACCGGAGAGAGAAGACGCCGGAGGGGTGAGACAAGCAACAGGGAGAGAGAAGACGCCGGAGGGGTGAGACAAGCAACCGGAGAGAGAAGACGCGGAGGGGTGAGACAAGCAACCGGAGAGAGAAGACGCCGGAGGGGTGAGACAAGCAACCGGAGAGAGAAGACGCCGGAGGGGTGAGACAAGCAACCGGAGAGAGAAGACGCCGGAGGGGTGAGACAAGCAACCGGAGAGAGAAGACGCCGGAGGGGTGAGACAAGCAAACTGAGAGAAGACGCCGGAGGGGTGAGACAAGCAACCAGAGAGAGAAGACGCAAAGGTGAGACAAGCAACCAGAGAGAGAAGACGCCGGAGGGTGAGACAAGCAACCAGAGAGAGAAGACGCCGGAGGGGTGAGACAAGCAACCAGGAGAGAGAGAGAAGACGCCGGAGGTGAGACAAGCAACCGGAGAGAGAAGACGCCGGAGGGGTGAGACAAGCAACTGGAGAGAGAAGACGCCGGAGGGGTGAGACAAGCAACCGGAGAGAGAAGACGCCGGAGGGGTGAGACAAGCAACCGGAGAGAGAAGACGCCGGAGGGGTGAGACAAGCAACCGGAGAGAGAAGACGCCGGAGGGGTGAGACAAGCACCGAGGAGAGAAGACGCGGAGGGGTGAGACAAGCAACCGGAGAGAGAAGACGCCGGAGGGTGAGACAAGCAACCAGAGAGAGAGAAGACGCCGGAGGGGTGAGACAAGCAACCAGAGAGAGAAGACGCCGGAGGGTGAGACAAGCAACCAGAGTGAGAAGACGCGGAGGGGTGAGACAAGCAACCAGAGAGAGAAGACGCCGGAGGGGTGAGACAAGCAACCAGAGAGAGAAGACGCCGGAGGGGTGAGACAAGCAACCAGAGAGAGAAGACGCCGGAGGGGTGAGACAAGCAACCAGAGAGAGAAGACGCCTGAGGGGTGAGACAAGCAACCAGAGAGAGAAGACGCCGGAGGGGTGAGACAAGCAACCAGAGAGAGAAGACGCCGGAGGGGTGAGACAAGCAACCAGAGAGAGAAGACGCCGGAGGGGTGAGACAAGCAACCAGAGAGAGAAGACGCCGGAGGGGTGAGACAAGCAACCAGAGAGAGAAGACGCCGGAGGGGTGATGTTAACCTGAGAGAGAAGACGCCGGAGGGGTGAGAAGGCAACCAGAGAGAGAAGACGCCAAAGGGGTGAGACAAGCAACCAGAGAGAGAAGACGCCAAAGGGCGAGACAAGCAACCAGAGAGAGAAGACGCCAAAGGGTGAGACAAGCAACCAGAGAGAGAAGACGCCAAAGGGGGTGAGACAAGCAACCAGAGAGAGAAGACACTGGAGAAGTGAGACAAGCAACGAGAGAGAAGACGCCGGAGGGGTGAGACAAGCAATGAGAGAGAAAATGCCAGAAGACCCTTGGGTAGGAGGACAAACTGCAAGAGTGTAGTAAAGTGGAAAACAATGAGAGTATAGTAATTGGATATTTGCTTTACCAATTGCTGTGGGTCGTTTAATCCTTAAACAGGATGATATTTTCAGAGCATTTCAAGTGGTTGCAAGGTTTTTTTTAAAAATTGTTTTCAAAATATCACAAGTTGTATAATTCAGGAGTATTTCAAAACCTAAGTTGAACGGTTCAAAGTCCAAGCTCTACTTTCTGCTTTAGCTCAACCTTGTTTGTAGTTTTATAGGTTGGTTATGGGTGGATTCCTGGTTTTAACTGCTTCTGCTGAAAACCAGTGTTTTGATTTGGTATGTCGTTTAAAGGAAGATTTAGTTATTGTTAGTCTTGTGTTAGTATGTTTGTAAAGGAGAGTATTGGTTCTGGTTCATTGAGAACTTCCATGTTGATTTGAAATGAGCAGAGTTCAGTGAATTTTAGCCAGTTAGCTTTTGTGTAGTTGCCATTTTGAATTTCTTTCTTCAAGCATTGGTTTGCTTATATTTAGAAAAATAGGTGAATGGTCACTACCACATTGGTCATCATGAATTTTTCATTGAAAGTTCATAAAAATTGATAGGAAACATATGGTTAGGTTGATAACTGATGTTCATCTGGTACCTGGGTATAAGAACATGTGAATTTGGTCATTAAGGATACATAAATCAGATGATTCTAGTAGAAATTCTATAATCTTACCAGTTTGACTGGAGTTCCTACGGCTCCACAACTGCTGTGCACATTAAAATCTCCCATTAGTAGAAAGGGAACATTAAGTTGGCCAATAAGCCTTTTCATTCAGTCATATTCAGTCTGTTTAGGAGGAATATAAACTGAAAATGTTGTTGTTCAATGAATTGAAGCTTTTACTGGCATGGTCTGTATATTTGTGTTTAACAGTAGTTTTTCATGGAGTATTGATTTTTTTTAACCAATATTTAAGTACCCCCACTTGGCCTATTCTCTATTGTTGAAACCTTTTTTTTGATGTGTTTCATATTCTTTAAAGGAGATGCCAGCTTTTATTTTTATAAAAGAAAGGTCTCCTGCGAACAGGCTATATTTAGATTGTAATCTGTAAAGAGTTGTTTGATTTCCTTATAGTTTGATTTAACACCTCTACAGCTCCATTGTATGGTGCTTGTGTTTCGTTTGTCCATTTGAGTGATAATTGTTTTATTTTCGTGAGTGGATCTTAAAGGTGACTATGTTCATGTTTTTCATTACCTATTTCCATATATTCCACACTTTCTATACTGTTTGTTTTCCTTGTTTTTAATCAAGAATTTGTATGTTCTTGATTATTTGACTTCTCATTTTGTTTTTTTCTCTCAATATCTTTATGTGTGTTGTTGTCCTGTTTATTTGCTTTTAATTCTGTTTTATGGATTTTAATTTTGTTTTCTATTGAGGTTTGATTTTGTTCTGTCAGTTTTGTTTGGGCAATTTTTCATTTGACAAGTTTCGAGTGTTTTGTCATTGCGAGGTTGTTGTCAGTGAATTTTGTGATGATTTACATTTGTGGAGTCTTGGTTCAGTGGTATGTGTTCTTTCCAAGTTGACAACTGGTTTTAATGTTTTCAATATCTTTTATAATTCTTGAATTAAAAATGTTAATTCTTGTATTTTATGTAACTTGATTGATGTTAGATTTTCATAGATATAGCATGATGTTGCTTGGGTAATTTTTGTATATGACAGTGTATTGAAGTTTGTTTCAATGCTTATCCTTGCTTCTGGGTAGGGAATTTTTTTGGTATTTTTAAATTTTAATATATCTTTTTTTCAGGTTTTGCAGTCTCTGAAAGTTGTCCTACATTTTTTTTTTTATGATTAGGGCATTTGGTTTCATTTGGGCATGTGATCTCTGCATGGTTAGGATCATTCTGCCCACATTTTCCACATATTGTTTTCCTTGTACATTTATTCTTACCATGTCCATATTTTTGGTAGTTGAAAAATCTTAATGGGTTTGAAATGTATGTTTCTTTGAAAACTGTATATCTAATTTTTTACTTCATGGGGTGATTCCAGTGCATAAAAAAATATCTATAATTGTAACATTTATTATTTTTAATGGATATTCTTTTTATGTCTGTATTGTTTAGTTTTTTGATAGAATTATTTTTTCTTAATTTCCTCCACTGTATACAGTGAAACTTCAGCGTTTCTCAGAATGCCTATAGAGGAATTTCAAAATTATTATGGGTAGACCCATACCGTCATCTCAGGAAATTTAGTCATTCTTAGTAGAGTTTCAGTGTCATGGCTTTTTTTGACTTCTATTACTATGAATTACAAAACATTTTCCTGTCTAGCTCAAGTAGGGGGCTAAAGTGGTGTGTTTGAGTTTAGGAGTGTGTGTGTGTATATATATATATATATATATATATATATATATATATATATATCTCCCAACTCTTAAAACCTTCAACCATCACAGGTTGCTACACTCAGCAAACAAGTAATCCCATTGGGGAACTTTTACCTCCTGCACAAGTGCAGTCAGTGTATTCTGAAACTCTGACAACAGGATGTGTGAGTGTAGTGAAGAGGGGAGACAAGCAACAAGAGAATGTAGTGAAGAGGGGAGACAAGCAACAAGAGAATGTAGTGAAGAGGGGAGACAAGCAACAAGAGAATGTAGTGAAGAGGGGAGACAAGCAACAAGAGAATGTAGTGAAGAGGGGAGACAAGCAACAAGAGAATGCAGTGAAGAGGGGAGGGGACAAGCAACAAGAGAATGCAGTGAAGAGGGGAGACAAGCAACAAGAGAATGCAGTGAAGAGGGGAGACAAGCAACAAGAGAATGTAGTGAAGAGGGGAGACAAGCAACAAGAGAATGCAGTGAAGAGGGGAGACAAGCAACAAGAGAATGCAGTGAAGAGGGGAGACAAGCAACAAGAGAATGTAGTGAAGAGGGGAGACAAGCAACAAGAGAATGTAGTGAAGAGGGGAGACAAGCAACAAGAGAATGTAGTGAAGAGAGAAGAGATAACAAGTGAGGTTGGATAACATAAAAGATGAAAAAAAAAAGGAAAAGTAAATTCTGGAAAGAGAAATGGAAATATGTTGAAAAGACGAAAAGTAAGGAAACCCATTGAAAAAAACAGCCATGATAAAAACTAGAAGAAAAATGACAGAAGCAGCTGTACGAATAAATTGACAGTCATAATTTATGTATAAAGTAAGAATGGGCCTTTGCCTTTAGAACTGTTCTCTGAGCAGAGTTCAGAGTTGGTGCCAACCAATTCAGCTCTGGCTTACATTGCTGACAGGAATAAGTGAGGAGGGAGAAGAAATTCTCTGGACAAACAAACAAACAATTTCTCTTGAAGCAAATCACTTGAAAAAGCAAATGCATTCATCCATTCTGCAAATACACCATTGAAAACAATGGAGACATGGAAACGCAAGCTTGGCTGGTTCTGTTAAATAAAAAAAAATAAAAAATTATTAGAGGAGGACAAGAACGAAATATTAAATATCATCCATTATTCATGTGACTTAACTGGAATCCAGGATTTTTATTTTTGGTTTCTAAACAAAGAGCAGTTGAGATTGCCAAAAAGCTACATTTTAACTGCTGAAGACATCAGGACCAAGACTTCAACAATCAACAGCAAGGGCTCATTTCAGAATAGGTTTGTGGAACATGTTAGACGCTCACAAATAAGAGCTTTTTTATCACGATGGTTAACTTAGCTTAGTGGATTTAAAAATACTTCAATTCTTGCTGGATCATTCAATGTTGAATTCACTCCCTCTATTTTTGCTTTCTTTCCCACCCGTTTCCTTGAATCAAGTGCTGCTAAATCTATAAATTAAGAACAAACATCACAAGGAATAATTCTGTGTGTTTTATAATGGAGATGGTGGCATCATTCTATGAAATTCTAAATGAATTGCATCTGGCTCTCTGTTTCACCTTTAAAGAAGAAGGTGAGACACATAAATACAAAGACAAAATTCTTTGTTACATCTGTGTATTAAGAATCCAAGCTTACTGGATTATACATTCATTGTGATTCATTCTGTCCTATGCCTGAGGGGTTCAAAAACAGTTTCAAAAAATTTGTGTACCAAAAATAAATCATTTTAAAATTTCAAATATTATTCTGGATTACTTGTAATTGCATGCAGGAGTTCCAGTATAAATAGTTATAAATAATTTTTGACCATTTTTATCACTGTGATATTTTTCATTATATCATTAAGAATATAGTAACTAGGGTCAGCAAATTGGTGAAGAGAGTTATCAATTACAGTGTTGTAATTTTGAATCTGCAGTTATTTCCATTTAGCCATCTGTTTTTTTTATTTATTTTTAAATGTACTTTTTATCACATAAGATTTAGTGAGGTGCAAACAAATTTTAATTCCAAAAACGGTATAAAATTAATCTTATAAAGAATTTAGTCCATCAGACCTTGCTGATATGTTCTATGAATAAATTAGAATCTGAATTTATTAAAATATCTTGTGATAATGGTTATCTTGTGGACATGATGCAACCTTTCACTAATGCTAAAATTTTACAGTTCCATAAAATAAAAACATTTTCCACCTAAAAATATCCTGTATATCTTAGAGAAGCTGGTGCTAGACTTACTAATCAAATCTCTACTCGTGTTCTATTTTCGACCACTTCATGCATTATTACTTACCTATAACCTACAGCTTAGGGCCACACACCCCAGAGGCCGCATTTTTAAAATATATTTTAATCTTTTCATTTAGCACTAAATCAGAATTGATATATATATATATATATATATATATATACTTTATCATTAGAATTCATATAAAAATACCTATTGTAATAATGACAACAGTATGGTACATTAGGCTTCAAAGACTTTCTTCCAGAAAAAAAACAAACTGATTCAAATACAGATGAAGAATTTTTCTCCAAGGCATAAATTTTGACTAAAATCTTTTATTCCTGTTGCAGGCTGCACCTTACACATAAATTTTGACTAAAATCTTTTATTCCTGTTGCAGGCTGCACCTTACATGAATAAAAGCGCAACCATATATAATGTTGCAGAGAAAATATCATTTCCAGATGATTTACATTCTTCAGAGGAACAACTCCATCATGCAGAAACGCCAATTATTGAAGAACATCCTAGTGATGCCAATATGAATCTGGTAGATGGTATGAAAACATTTTCTTGTTTATGTTAAGCAAAAATTATCCAAACAAGCTACAAAAATAAAATTCATCAAGTTCTTCCAAACATAGGAGGCATTTTACAATTATTCTGATGATTGATAGTTAAAAATTGCACAAGAGAAAATTGTTCACCACTAAAAAGAATTTAAAAAAAAAAAAACTGAACAAACATGTTGCAATCATGATTTTGCACGAGAAAAATCATGGAAAAGAATGGTTTAAATAAAAAGCAGATTATTAAATTTAGTTTTGTTTAAATATTTGTACTTAATATTTGCTAATTGTTAAGGGGAGTAATTATTTTCTAAGTGGCAATTGGAATAAATTGATGAGTTAAAAAGAACATTTTGTAACCAATTTAATCTTGTAACCAATAATAAACAATAATCATGTATAATTATTTTTAATTATTTTACCCAAATTTATTTTAGTGAAGGACTTTGATTTTCATATAATTCATGACCTAAGGAAGTGACAGTCCAGCTCTGCTGATGAGTGAAGTGTGATAACCAGTTAGTTTATTTTCTTGTTCCTATTACCAACTACCATAGCTTATCTCTTGATTAGAATCTATTTTGTATTCATGTTCAGTATGTAAGAAATTAAAAAATAAAGAATAGTAGATACATTTAATTTAAAAAAAAAATGCATGAAATATTATTTTCTTTGTTTATAGAAGTAAACTAAGCAATTGGAAACTTTAAGCATTGAAAAAGTGGGGAGGACTCATTTCTTCCTTTACCCATATACTTCACTGTCTCCTGGGATCTATATATAAAGTGCGTAAGTCAGTTAAAGTGCCATACATAAGACATGCTTGGGCAATCATGTCTTGAAAAAGACATGACTGACTGGGCAGAAGGTTATCTCGCAGTAGGTTGCCATTGCTTTCTGCAGTATACTGGTTGCCAGCCAAGACTATAAAAAACCCAATCTGTCCTATTATGTAACCTATAACTGGAAGGAAGAGACTGATTAATAACTTTCCCAAGGGTATTTGCGTGTAAAAAAATGCAAGGAATTCAACTGGAATCCAAACTTGGCTCCCTGATTTCTTGTTTTTAGCCGATATCCGCTGAGGCACAACATACATATAAAGTGAGATCACTTAATAAAAAAAAAAAGATACTTTCCAGTTAAATGAAGTCATAAATTCTCTGTCCATATCTATCATTGAAAGCAAAATTCTTAATTACCATCTCTTTCCACCTTTTAGAGTAATAAATATTCTTTTTTAATTAGAAATATCAAAGCCAGTATTTGGAAGTTTTAAGTATGTGTTATGAATTAAACTTTCCTGAAACAGTTAACACAGAAAGTGGAAAACAAAAAGATTGAAAAAGGAGGCATCTAGATTTAAAACACACAAAAATAAAAAAAAGAGATGAGTAAAAATTAACACATACCAGTGTGTTGTAATGAAAGTCCGGTTAAGTCTACAAATAAAAAGGAAAGCATCTTTTTTTAAAGTCTTATGAAGCAAATAAAAGCATTTTCAAGGCAAGAGAATTGTATTGATACATGATTAAGTGTCAAATCTGCACAAATCAATTTCATGCGCAACATAAAACAAAGATCTGAAATTAACAAAATTGGGCAATTTCCAAAGTAACAAAATAACAAAATTAATGGCACTATTAAGAATTTGTTTTACAGATAAATCATTACATGACTGGGAATTGACCTAATGGACACTCACCAATAAACTATTAAGTGATTCACTTGCAACAATTATTTCTAACAGAAAAATAAAACAATATTTTCAGAATTTAAACAATTTCTTTATAATTCGACATGACACTGCATCATCAATAATATTAAAAAATTGCAGCAGAGTAGCAACAGCAAAAAAAAAAAAAAAAAAGAAAAAGCAATGGCGTGCAAAAAAAAAAAAACAGCAACAGCTGCAAAAAAGAGTGAGAAGAAGCAGTGAAAAGAGGAAGAAAAAAGCAGCAGCAGCAAGAGAGGAAGAAGAAGCAGCAGCAAAGGAAGAAGAAGCAGCAGCAGCAGCAAAGGAAGAAGAAGCAGCAGCAGCAAGAGCAACAGCGTGCAGAGGAAGAAGAAGCAGGCAGCAGCAGCAGAGGAAGAAGAAGCAGCAGCAAGAGAGGAAGAAGAAGCAGCAGCAAGAGAGGAAGAAGAAGCAGCAAGAGAGGAAGAAGAAGCAGCAAGAGAGGAAGAAGAAGGCAAGAGGAGGAAGAAGAAGCAGCAAGAGAGGAAGAAGAAGCAGCAAGAGAGGAAGAAGAAGCAGCAAGAGAGGAAGAAGAAGCAGCAAGAGAGGAAGAAGAAGCAGCAAGAGGAGGAAGAAGAAGCAGCAAGAGAGGAAGAAGAAGCAGCAAGAGAGGAAGAAGAAGCAGCAGCAGCAAAGAGGCAGCAGCAGCAGCAAAGAGAAGAAGGCAGCAAAGAGAAGAAGCAGCAGCATAAAAAGAGGAAGAAGCAGTAGCAGCAGCAAAAGAGGAAGAAGCAGCAGCAGCAGCAAAGATAGCTGAAAGCAGCAGCAAAGAGGAAATAGCTACATATAAAGAGAAGAAGCAGCAGCAGCAAAAGAGGAAGAAGCTGTTGTTGGTAAAGAGAATAGCTGTTGTTGTTAAAAGAGGAAGAAGCACAGCAGCAACAAGAGGAAGAAGCAGCAGCAGCAAAAGAGGGGCACAGCAGCAGCAAGAGGAAAAGCAGCAGCAGCAAAGAGGAAGAAGCAGCAGCAGCAAGAGAAGAAGGCAGCAGCAGCAAAAGAGAAGAAGCAGCAGCAGCAAAAGAGGAAGAAGCAGCAGCAGCAAAGAGGAAGAAGCAGCAGCAGTAGCAAAAGAGGAAGAAGCAGCAGCAGCAGCAAGAGGAAGAAGCAGCAGCAGCAGTAAAAGAGGAAGAAGCAGCAGCAGTAGTAAAAGAGGAAGAAGCAGCAGCAGTAGCAAAAGAGGAAAAGCAGCAGCAGTAGCAAAAGAGGAAAAAAGCAGCAGCAGCAGCAAAAGAGGAAAAGCAGCAGCAGCAGCAAAGAGGAAAAGCAGCAGCAGCAGTAAAAGAGGAAAGCAGCAGCAGCAGCAAAAGAGGAAAAAGCAGCAGCAGCAGCAGCAAAAGAGGAAAGCAGCAGCAGCAAAAGAGGAAAAGCAGCAGCAAAAGAGGAGAAAAAGCAGCAGCAGCAAAAGAGGAAAAAGCAGCAGCAGATGTAGTATCAAATTAAGTATCAACAAACGAAACAGCAGCATTAAAAATGTTGCAGTAAGAGCAGTTGCAAGAGGAAAAAGCAGCAACAAAAGAAGAATAAACAATTGCAGCAGCAGCAGCTGAAGAAGCTGTGGTAGCAAAGGAAGTATGAATAAAGAAATGCTGCAGTAACAGTAGCAAAAGTAGTAGTCATAGAAGTAATAGCAAAAGAAGCAGGAGCAGGAAAATATAAACAGCAGCAGCAAAAGCAGAAAAAAAGAAAAAAATCAGGAAGAGGAAATAAAACAGGAATTTTTTTTCTTTGTTTTGTTTTTAGAAATAAAACTATTTTGGTGAATTCAATATTTCACTGTGAAAGCCATGTAGTTTAAGTACTAACAATTTGATCTTCACAGGAAGACTGAAGAAAAAGTGGTCCTGAGCTTGGCAAGATTTAATAAACTCATCTGTAGACTAACAAATAAACATTGCCTAAAACTGCATTTACAAAGTAAAGTAAAAACTTGACATAGTTTTGCTGAGCAACCATTATTTTCTTCTGTATAATATATACTTAAGTTTGAAAATAATTTAGTTATATTAATATAGTACCATTGATGATACTATATTACAAATTAATAATGAAAATATCAATGCTTTAGGAGTTTAGATAAAAATCAAGCACCTTTCTTTTCACCTCCATTCCTGCTATAGATGATTAAGATTATGAATCAGCTTACATGAAAGGTTCGTTCTTTTTAAAAAGCAAGCATTAAACTATGTTTCATAATTAAGTAATGAAAACCTCCCAGTTTATGCCAAATCCATACAAAAAGAAAGCATTATAAAAAAAAAAAAAAAGTCTCTTCAGTATGAAATAATGTAATACGAGGCATGTGCAGAATTAAGAAACCATTTTGAAAATCTACAAAACCAGTTAACATCAAGGATGTAACTTAGCAAGCTGTTCGTGGAAACCTTACTGTGGATACACATGCAGATACTCTTCCATGAGGTTACTCGATAGTTAGAAACTACCAAGCAGGCTTTGTAAACTATGTGATGGTTAAATTCACAAAGACAAAGCAAATCTGCACAGTATTATGCAAGTTTTTTTTTTCTCTATCCACCAACTGAAAACGTCATATTCACCCACAGGCGGTTGTCTTAATTCGAAACTGAGTGGCATCTGGCTATTACAGATGAAGTGAAAGACGTTTCAGACTGTGACAAGGTAGCTGATGCCAAGCATGAAAAGTGGACTTGGCAGATTATTTTGAAGGATGGACACATGATATAAGTGTGTGAAGTGCTAAAGAAGTAATCTGTAAAAATATCATTATTATTATCAATGATAAGGACGAAATGGAAATCCTTTATAAATTTCACGTTTTACTCTTTTTAAATTACTGATGAAGCTAAATAGAAACAAAGGAGGGAGGGAGAAAGAAAGAAATAAAGAAAGAAAGAAGAGCGGGAGAAAGAAAGAAAGAAAGGGAGAGTGAAAGAGAGAAAAGGAGAGTGGGAGAGAGAAAGGGAGAGAGGGAGAGAGAAAGGGAGGGAGAGAGAGAAAGGGAGAGTGGGAGAGAGAAAGGGAGAGTGGGAGAGAGAAAAGGAGAGGGTGGGAGAGAGAAAAGGAGAGTGGGAGAGAGAAACGAACAGAGGAAGAGAGAAAGGGACAGAGAAGTAGCAACAGCAGGAGGAGGAGAGAAAGAAAAAAATCAAATATTGAGAGTGAGCTTATCATCGATTTGCATCAAAAATCTAAATAAAAGTAAATCTTTGATGTCATTGTCATTTGTTAGACACAATGTTTTAAGCAAGTGTAATTCTGATGAATGACAAAACAAAATAAGTGACTTACCTATTCCAGGGGAAACTACCCGCTCGTAATGATATGGATTGACACATACGCTATCTGCTTTTATATCAAAAGCATACTGACAGAATTTTGCATGTTTAAGCTCATTTTTATGTAAATCTGGCCATCGCCAAATTCTTGCGTAAATAACATGCGGAAAACCTTTTCGTCCAGCGACCTGAAAGCAAAAGGGTATAATAATTCAGAAAAAATTCAACCAAGCTGTGTGTGTGTGTGTGTGCACACGCATACACACACACACACACACAGTGTAATAGATAAATTTTCAGCATTTTATATATTTAATTTCATGCATGAGCATTGTCTGCTTTTGTCAACTGCACAGTATAGTAGGGTCAGTATTTTTTGTGTAATTTTGGTAAATATATCTGTTAAAATGAGATGTCATTGTTATTTTAAATTTGAGTAATTTAGATGACAATTTATTCATCGCACTGTGTGTGTGCGCGTTATGAATAAAGACAAATGGGAAACTTAACGGATGCATTCTATCCTCTGATGGATTTTCATGATGCAAGTTAAAAAAAAAATATATATACTTGGATGTGCATTGTGATGCAGTAGATATCGACTCAATGAGAAATCAGGGTGCCAAGTTCAAATTCCAGTTGAATTCCTTGCACTCATTTCCACACAAATACCCTTTGGGAAAGGTATCAATCCGTCTCTTCCCTCCAGTTATGGGTTAAATAACAGGGCAGACTGGGTTCTATAGCCTTGGCTAGCAACTAGTTTACCATAGAAAGCAATGGCAACCTACTGCAGGGTAATCTTCTGCCCAGTCAGTCATGTCTCAAAAGAGACATGATTGCTTAAAGCATGTATCATGTATGGCACTTAACTGACTGACTTTCACATATTAGACACTAGCTAAAAAGTCACAGACTTTTCTTCTCGTTCCTGCCCTGAATTCTACAAATTGTTTTCCATCCTGACAAAGTAGCAAGAGAGTTATTCTGATGTGCTAGAAGAAGTGTTTTGATTCAGTTCAGTTCTCATCCAGAAGAGATGGCAATGGCTCTGGAGTAACTGATAGATCTTCCATTTGTACTTTTTCTTTGTTACACCATCTGGTTCATCCTTGAATCTGAGAGCAAGACAAGGTTTACAATTATTGATCAAATAGATAACATTGGATGATATCAAAAAACTGTGACAATAACTATTCAAGTTATTGTCACAGTTTTATTGAAAAGCCAACTTGGACAGGCTCAAAAAAAAGAAAAAAAGTTGCATTCCTTTTCGTAGGATTGTGATTATCATTCACCTGTTTGGTATATCCTTTTATCAGATCTTTTCCTTTCATGGTCCGCAGCATGTTTCTCTCCTTGATTAAACTATCATCCTCTGCAGCTCTTGATTTTCTTTATCTTTCAGTATCTGCTTCTTTCCTTGAAGAAGTTTCACTGTCATCTGCTTCTCTCCTGGCTTGCACCTCATCTGATCTTTCAGATGCTTTTGATCTTCTGAGGTTTGCAGCATCTGCTTGTCTCCTAGCTTGTACCTCTACTGGTGTTTCTTCTGATCTTCTCTGGCTTTGCATTAGAGCTCTGGTATTTGGATTTGTTCATGGTATTTTGAAAAAATAACTTAATTCCTCCATGGAACTTCAAAATTTTACTTTAACTTTGCTTTGGGTGATAAGTCCAATTTCAGTCAAAAGACTGATTTAGGCCGAAAACTGAATTCTTCAAATCACAAACTCTCATAACCTCACATCACAAAATTTTTCACATTAATTCTGATTCCTTGGCATTGTGAAGAAATAAAATTAATTTCCTCAATTCACAAAGAATTGGAGATATATTTTTAACTGAATTTAAAACAATTTTTTTTGAAATTCAGTTTTTGTGCTAGTTTAAACTCAGTATGAATTAAAAAAATTTTTTAAAATCACTAATTAATTTCAAGTTATTTAAAAAATTGAATTTTTAACTGTTCCTTCCTCATCCAGACAATGCTAGAGGTTCAAGCCCCAGATGAAGAGCAGATTTTCAATCCCAGGATCATCCTGATTCCAAAAAGGTATAATATGTCTATGTAGAGCAAGTGTGAATTTTTAACTGTTCCTTCCTCATCCAGACAAAGCCCTAGATGAAGAGCAGATTTTCAATCCCAGGATCATCCTGATTCCAAATGTCTATGTAAGGCAGGCATGTCAAACATGTGGCCTGCGGGCTGCATGCAGCCCATTGTAGACATGCCTGCGGCCCTCACAAATGATCTTCCATTCTCCCATAATTCATTGGCAGACTCATACCTGTATGCATATCAACGGACAGAAATCAAAGCTTTGACATCGATTTCTATTTTTTTTTTAGACGCTAAGAGAGTGATGCAGTTGAAAACGTAATATCGTTCGATGGTTGTTTGATTTCTAAGAAATGGCTTGACGAGATAATAGTGATAGTGATGTTTCTTTATTAAATTGAAATTATGGAAGTCTCAAATCTCTAGTGAAAATTTAGTCCATTTTGCTACATGCAAAAAAGAGCTGCAAAACAGTGCTGATACAAAGTCTGCATTGAGTTTTGCTGGAATCATTATCAAAAGAGTTTGAGAAAAGATTTAGTGATTTCGCATCTTATGAACGCCAGTTTGCATTATTTTCAGGACCATTTAGTTTTGATGTTGCTGAAGAAAACCTACAAATGGAACTATCAGAAATTCAATCGGATTCCTCACTCAGGTCCAAATATTTGGAGGTGGGAATACCTGATTTCTTTTCATACCTTCCGGAAAGGTTTAGAAACTTTAGAAAGTTTACCACAAGGATCATGGCAATGTTCGGCTCCACATATTTGTGTGAACAGTTATTTTCTTTCATGAAATCAACAAAAGCATCTCAAAGAACAAGACTGACTGATCAACATATGTCATCCCTCATCAAACTCGGCACTACACAGAAATTTCAACAACACATACAAAAAATTTTCAACAAAAAGTGATGTCAAGCTTCAGATCAAAACAGTGAAAGTCTTTCAATTCTTGTTGATGAATGTCAGTTTTGAATTTATGTACAATACATTTTTGCTATTGTTTTGAAATAGATGAAGATCGTCAAATTTTTCGTTATATTCTTTTGTTGAACTACATGTACACTATTACTTGAATTTGCCCGTATGTTTCCAAATTGAAAAAAAGCGCATAAATTTTTATTTAACATGTTCAACTTTTGCAGCCCCCATGACAATACAAATTGACTCCTATGGCCCTGAGGGGACTGAGTTTGACATGCCTGATGTAGAGCAAGTGTGAATATTTAACTGTTCCTTCCTCATCTGGACACAATTCTCAATGCTGGATGTTCGAGTACCAGATGAAGGGCAGATTTTCAATCCCAGGATCATCCTGATTCCAAAAAGGTATAATATGTATGTAGATCAAGTGTGATCAGAGTTAGATGACAGACAGACAGACAGAATTTGTCATTTATTTAGAAATTGAATAACTTCACTTAGCATCCTCCATAATTTATCTTGACTTTTCAGTTAACCTGATGAATATTTATGAGTGTCTAATAAGGTATATGTCTATGTAGAGAAAGTATGGCTTGAGTTAGATGATGGACAGACAGTCAGAATTGGCGATTTATTTAGAAAATTAAATTACATTACTTAGCATCTTTCATAATTTACCTGATAAATACTTATAAGTGTCTAATAAGGTATATGTCTATATAGAGAAAGTATGGGTGAATTTAGATGACGGACAGACACAGACAGAATTTGCCATTTATTTAGAAGAATAAATTACTTCACTTAGCATCCTCCATAATTTACCTTGACTTTTCAGTTAACCTGATGGATATTTATGAGCGCCTCTTAAATTTAAGTTTTGAAAAACTAGCAACATTTTTACTCTTGTTTACAAGTAGTTGTTGCAAAATAAAATCCTTCTATTTATTGTGATAAAGTCTATTAGGGGAGAAAATGCATCAGCTAAGGTAAGTTTTTCTTTTGTCTTTATTCATGTTGCTTGACACATATATTTTGGCTATATATTTAGTAAAATAAAGGGAGAAACCCACAGTATACGAACCTACTTTTTAATGAGCATTAGTCAAACAGATTCTGTTTCTATGCACAACTATTATGATTTACAACTTAAGATCAGTGTAGTATCATACAAATCTCCATCTCTTCTAAAAAAGCACATAAATTCAGTAGGAAGGAATTAGTAAAAGCAAAGGGAGAAAGGGGTAAGGAAGGCAGGATAAAAGGTAAACCAGCAAGAGAAAATGGATAAGTATATGTAAAAAGATTAGGATAGAAGAGAGAGAGAGAGAGAGACTTGATATCTAGAGACAATGAGTGAAAGATTGAAAAACAAGGATGAAAATATATAATTGCAATTCACTAAATTCTTTAAGAAGTAAAATACAAAGTTATATATATAACTATATATATATATATATATATATATATATATATATATATAGATATATATATATATAGTACTGTGCAAAAGTACTATATATATTCATTCACATTTATTATTCTGTGGTGGAACTCTGCTGAGCTCCTTTTACCCATAGGACTGCGCTTCCCAGAGCCACAACTACTATCACCAAGCCGCTCACACTGGAGCTTTATAAGCCAGTTCAAGCAACAATATACAGATGATAAATTGTATAAAAATTGAATAAAACTTGATGAATTACTTATATATACATACAGTACTGTGCAAAAGTATTAGGACAAGAACTGTTTCATCTTTTATGAGGCATATTGACAGAAAATAAACAATTTAATTTAGTAATTTTATTTGATTTACTCAACAAATGCTTTAACAAGAAAAAAATACTTGTTACAAAAATTTAATATTTAGTATAATAGCCTTTTGTTTTGATCACAGCCTTCACTCTGTCAGGCATTGCCATCACAAGCTTCTTCAATGTATCTAATGGTATCTCCTGCCAAGCAGCTTGTATTTGTCCCCAAAGTGTGTCTTGTGAAGTAACATTAGATTTAACAATTTTTTTATCCAAAATATCCCATAGATGTTCAATAGAGTAATTTCAAAATAACTTGTTTAATAGAAAATAGAAAAAATTAATAAATATAACTTCTTTTTGATACATTTCTTTTACAACTAGCTTTAAATAATCAATATTTATTAGCAATTTACTTGGCTTTTCACCCTGTATTTGGATTTCAGTGAGGTTTTTAGGAAAATCACCCCTGTCCTAATATTGTTGCAGACTACTAGTAGTATGCAAAAGTGTTAGGACAGGGGTGATTATAAACTTTATTTTGATACCTCATAAAAGATAAAACAATTCTTGTCCTAATACTTTTGCACAGTACTGTACTGGCATATGATACATCATACACTAAAAGTCTGCCTCCTTCTACCAAGCACCCATAGCTCAGAGGTAGAATCGCCGAGTGACGCAAATTCAGTCGGGTTTCAACTCTGGGTTAAAAGCAATTGGATGTCTAACCATACTGATGAGCTGTGATACAGCAAAACAGATCTGTCTGAGGATGACTATATATATATATATATATATATATATATATATATATATACACACACACACACACACTTGTGCTAATTAATAAAAACAACTAGTTTAGACCCACTGGAGTGACAGAGTGGAACTGATTTCTATTTTTTTCCTTAAATAGGGTCATTTGCAGTGTTGTGCAGCAATATGAATCTATTTTTTGGCTGTATGATGAAATTTATTTGGTTTTGAAAAATAATGCATCATCTGTACTACTCCAAGGAAACATACAAACATTCTAGCGCTGCACAAACACACTGGTAAACCTTACAGAGAGGTCCCCAATATTATTGGCATCAGCCCTGTCATCAAGGCAAAAAAACAAACTGGATTCATTAATCTAAAACGTAAAGGAAAAATGCAGTTTGTAGGAGAAAACCACACCAAGCATGATCAGGGAAAGAATGAAGATCCTAGAAAGACATTCATTTTTTTTTTTTTTTTTTTTTTTTTTTTTTTTTTTTTTTTGTTTCAATTAATTTGCACAAGTATGTGTGTGTGTGTGGTTGTCCTGAAAGTTCATGCTAATTTTAGTCACTCATGTTCCCATATGTCAGAATGCAAATTTATCAACAGATATAATCTTTTATTAAAGCACACTTCAAACTATTTCTTGAGAAAAAAAGTTTAAAATTACTCATGTCAATTTTGCAGCTCTATGAAAATGGAATATTATAGGGTGCATTTTAGACACTTGATACTTTTTTTTAAAAACACTGTAAAGGCAAAAATGTCTTACAAGCAATAAAATAAATATGAGCTGTGTCAAGTGAAGGTGCTTTATCTAATAGAACTGTACAGAAGTTTAGAGTTGGTGATTGCAGACTTATTGATGAAGACTGCTCAGGCAGACATCCCACCTCCCACTAAAGATGACAACCAAATGAAGACATTGTGAATAATCTGCATTACACAAGGCAGGAATTGGCAGAAACATTAAATCTACCAGATCCACCATCAATGTGCACTTAGTGAAGCTTGGGTATTCAAATCACGATAATATTTACATGCTACATGATCTTCTGAGTGAAAAACAATCTTTCAGATCACATTTCGGTCCTTACGTATTATCGGGAGGACCTTTGATAACAAGGTGTTATAAGCCCGCTTATAACACCAAGGAACTGGAAAAATCAGGCTTTCATCACCTCAACGTCAACCACAAGTACAACTTTGTGGATTCGAACACCGGGGCTCATACGCAGACAGTGGAACGCCTATGGGGATCGACAAAGTGGCGAAACAAGAAGCACTGTGGCACTGCACGTCACCATTTGGAGTCGTATTTGGCCGAATTCATGTGGCGGAAGCATGTTGCCTGTACTGATGTCTTTGAGTCACTTTTGGAAGCAATTGCGACGTTCTGGCCTCCGGAATTACAAATGTAATGTTATTTTATTGTTTTAACCGTTTCAATAAATAATTTACTTTAATTTTTGAGTCGTTTTTTTAAAGGTCCTCCCGATAATACGTAAGTACCCACATTTCTATCTGATTTACTGTATCACAATGAAAATGCACCTTTTTTGAATTGTGATGGGTGATATGAAATGGATCATTTACAACAATTATCAGTATAAAAAATTCTGGGGTAAGCGACATGAAGCAAATTTAATCCCCCAAAAGCAGGTCTTCATCCTCAGAAAATCATGCTGCTCATATGAGGGGATTGCAAAGGAACACTGGACTATGAGCTTTCACCAAGTAACAAGCCAATTGATTGTGAAAACAACTGCTTGCATGTGGATCAATTAAAGGTAGCAACCGAAGAAAAATGCCTAGAATAGGCACCAGGAAAGGTGTTGTTTTCCAGCAGAATAATGTCAGATCTCACATTTCTTTGGCAATTTGGCTGGGACATATTACCTCACCTGCCATATTCACCAGAAATTGCTCCTTTGGTTTTTCATTTATTCAGGCCTCTATTATAATCTCAAATGGGAAAAATTTTAATATTTTGGATGACATAAAAAAATCACCTTGAGTTCTTTGCCTAAAAACCACCAAAATTCTGAGAAGATGAAACCAAAGTTGGAAAAAAAAAAAAAAAAAAAAAAAAAGGTTGTGCAACAAAAATGTTTTATATTTAGTTGAATGAATATTTAATGGCATATAATTTTGTTCTGTGTTTTAATTTCCCTTAGAAATCAGTATGAACTTTCTAAACAACCGTGTGTGCATGCATACATGTAAAACCGAATATATAGTTTTGAATATGCAGTCTAAAAAATGCATTTTAAGCGAGCTTGAACAGAGAAATTCACTGTCTTCAGTTTCTGAAAGTTTTCAATTTATATTCACCCTAGTAAACGCATTCCTCTAAGGAGATGATATTTAAACACCCCCATAGATATTTGATAACTTCTATGCTTCATTTGATTGAATATAAATACATCATAAACAAATCAGATAAAGGAGAAAGTCATATTCAAAGAGAGAGAGAGACAACTTTATCTAAATACACAAATCATAGAATTACTGAATATAACTCAGTTGATAGAGGGAGACACAAAAGAGGATGGAGGAGAAAGAAAGAGAGGCACAAAAGAGGATGGAGGAGAAAGAAAGAGAGGCACAAAAGAGGATGGAGGAGAAAGAAAGAGAGGCACAAAAGAGGATGGAGGAGAAAGAAAGAGAGGCACAAAAGAGGATGGAGGAGAAAGAAAGAGAGGCACAAAAGAGGATGGAGGAGAAAGAAAGAGAGGCACAAAAGAGGATGGAGGAGAAAGAAAGAGAGGCACAAAAGAGGATGGAGGAGAAAGAAAGAGAGGCACAAAAGAGGATGGAGGAGAAAGAAAGAGAGGCACAAAAGAGGATGGAGGAGAAAGAAAGAGAGGCACAAAAGAGGATGGAGGAGAAAGAAAGAGAGGCACAAAAGAGGATGGAGGAGAAAGAAAGAGAGGCACAAAAGAGGATGGAGGAGAAAGAAAGAGAGGCACAAAAGAGGATGGAGGAGAAAGAAAGAGAGGCACAAAAGAGGATGGAGGAGAAAGAAAGAGAGGCACAAAAGAGGATGGAGGAGAAAGGAAAGCACATAGATGAGGAAGGGCGGAAAAGTAAAAATTACAATAGTAAACAAGGCTAGAGAGTAGAAACAGACAGAGAGAAAGAAAGAGAGGCACGAAAGATAGATGGAGAGAAAGAAAGAAAATAAAAGAGAGGGAGGGAGGAAAGAAAGAGAGTAAGACAAAAGAGGATGGAGTGAGAAAAAGAAATAGAGCGAGAGAGATGGAGGGAGAAAGAAAGAGAGAGTAAGACAGAGAGAAAGAAAGAGAGGGAGGGACGGAGAGAAAGAAAGCAAGGAGAGGAAGGAAATCAAGCACGGCCTACAATAGAGGGAGAGACAGGGGAAGAAAAGGGGCAAGGCAAAAAGGGTAGACAGGGGAAGAAAAGGAGCAAGGCAAAAAGGGTAGACAGGGGAAGGGGCAAGGCAAAAAGGGTAGACAGGGGAAGGGGCAAGGGCAAAAAGGGTAGACAAGGGGAAGCAAAAGGGGGCAAGGCAAAAAGGGTCGACAGGGGAACAAATGGGAGCAAGAAGGACAAACAAGGACAAAAGAGGGAACGAGACAATAAGAGTAGACAGGGAAAGAAAGGCAAGTCATGAACAGGTGCAAATGCAGAAAGACAAAGAGGCCAGGAGGAAGGATTGTTACAGGGAAAGATGAATTATGAGGAGAAGCATTGAGGGCGAGGTCAATCAGAGAGATAAAAATGACAGGTAGGTGAAAGAGCTTCTAAAAAAAGAAAAACGCAACTCACCTGTAGCCGTCCATCCAGTGTCCGCTGAATTGTTACACATTTGGTGGGATGTGCCCCATTTGTTGTAATGGCAGTTATCAGACTATCTAGTTCATCTCTTTTTTCCTTGAGCTTCTTGACCAAGCTTTCAATTGCCCGCTTAGCAAAGCTTTCGCTCTCACCACCTTGACGGTGGCACATGAGGCTGTGCACGATGCTCAGGCAAGCATCTGCCGACGTGGGCGCCTGACTCGTTATTGCGGTGTGCATTGCAATTTGTTCTTTTTAGTTGTTGTTTTTTTGTCACACGCCGTGGCTGCAGGCAGCCAAACGCCGTGGACTGAGGTAATTCAGTAGTTACTTCCAATGGAGGTGAGAGAAGTGGTAACCTCCAGTTCCAACATTAACGGGGAGAACAAAATCTGAAATAACAAGGAAAGTCAATTTAATCAACAGATTCATACAAGTGAAATGCTAAACAGCTTAGATACAAATTTGTTAAACTGTTTGAAAATTTTCTTACAATTCATCCAAGTGCTAGACATGATCTCAATGAAACCCTCTCTATTATGTTCATATATATATATATATATATATATATATATATATATATATATATATGCCCCCCCCCCCTCTACATTCACTGGGGATAACGTGTGAGGAAACAGCTAATAACACTCTTAAGCATTTTACCATCCTTTTTGACAGCAGGGGGTAGATTATTATAATAATATATATGCTGATGCTACAACAAGCATGACTCTCCTAGCTCCTGATATAATTGATGGAAGTGTTAACATGTACATGTTTTCTTAAATTAAGATGAGTTACAGTATATATATTCTCTTCAGTATGACAGCTGCCTGACCTTAACTAATTAGGTGTCTCTCAAAAGAGCTGACATCTCTATTCATGAGCAGGAGATGATTTTCAAGAGGTTTGAAATATGAAGCAAGCAAGGTGACTTGTGAATCACATGTAAATATTTAGAAAAATAAAAAAATGGAGACCATCTGTGCGGACTAGGTTAACCAAGCTGAAGTTATTTTTAGCTGAGCCCCTCCAGCAAGGTTATGTCCTACTTTTATCAATAGTTATAAACATATTGCACACATTTAGGTTTGATGCACCTACCTAATATACCATTAACAGACTGTGTGACATGACGGATATATTAAGTTTTGTCAATTTATATCTGGACATGGATGCTTCTCTCCAATTTACACTGTTCTCCTCATCTTTATTGCTATATTCACAAGGTTTTGGCCATTGTACACGCCAACCTTATTCAAGTGATTGGAATTTGTCTTTATTTCAAAAATTGGGGTAGATTGTTCTCAGTCCATGTCTTCAAGGACAAATAGCCCAGTCAATAAAAGCATTGGTAACTTGACCCAAAGAGTTGTGAGTTCAATACATGGCTAGAAAGTTGAAGACATCCAGAAGTGACATGACCCATGGAACTCGAACAATCTACCCCAGTGATCAAAATAAAGGGCTCATTTCAAAATTCTAATCACCTGAAGAAGGTAGGAGCATACAACGGCTAAAATGTCATGAATATGACAAAGTTGGGGATAACAGTTTGAACGATATAAATAGTTACAATACCTCATCTCAGAACTACAGACAACTGTCTATTCTCTATTATTATTATAACTACATGTGCTATTTAAAAAGTTAAGAGAATTTGAACAGTATGTGCAAACCAAATGTAGTACAGATTTTTGCTGTGACCTTTCAGCCAGTGTACTGGCTTACATGAAAGCAAGAGAACTGGAGACAGAAAGAGGAGAAATCAGTTTTTATACTAAAATTTCAAAAGTTTTTGAGGTACCATCTTTGATAATTTGCTAATTTTTGGCAATAATGATAAATTAAAAAAAAAAAAAAAAAAAAAGGATAAAAAAAAATTCTTACATTTAGAATCATGAATATCAATTGGGTCTTAAAGGGAGAGGGAATAAACAAACTTTCTTAAAATTTAAATTTAGTTTTCCAAGTAAAACTAATTTCAGATTTTTATGTCTATACACATAAAAGTTAGATAAATATAAGCAACATACTTTTCATAATCTAATCATTAACAGAATCCTTACAAAATTCTTTCCGTGATTTATGTCTATATTAATGTACATTTTGAGGGATGTTGAAAGGCTTTGGAATCGTTCCATTTATCTATGTTAGATACACAAAGACCATGAGACCCAGTCATCGTGCCCATATAATTCCATCTTGTCAAGCAAAAGCTACTACTACTACTGCTCGGTTTTTCTTCCCTGTCTTCCTCATGTCTGAGGGTTGGAAGTTCTACCATGTCGTCCAGGTCTGATGTTCATTTGCCACCACCCCCGATCCATTGCTTGCTCAGGTTTGAGGCCGGTGCTTTTCAGATCCTCATTGATGCAGTCGGTCCATCTTTTCCGTAGGCGACCTCTAGGGTAGGAGCCTGGGATGACAATACTCTCAACTTTTCTAGGCCACACATCTTGGTCCATGCGCTGAAGGTGGCCATACCAGCAAAGTCTGTTCCACCAAAAAACCTCCTCCACACTAGCCAGACCCAGTCTAGACCTCAATGAATGTCAGGGGTCCCTGTCAGAGAGTTTCGAGGCACAGATCCAGCATATCATGGCGTGATCACTACGGGCTAATCTGGCTATATGCTCAGCTGTAACAGGCCATGTCTCACTAGCGTGGAGAAGGACGCACCTGACACACAAATTGTAAACATGGCCCCTGTTGTGCAGAGAGATGCCACGACATGTAAGGATGGGAAGGAGCTCTCTAAACTTTTTTTCCATGCCAATCTTAACCTGGCAGTTGTGGCATCATAGCAGCCCCCTCTCTCACCAGTGGCATCACCCAGGTGACAACTTCCAGTTGTTCTCCATCAAACTCCAAGTGGGTAAGAGCAGGAGCAAAAAAAAAAAAAAAAAAAAAAAAAAAAAAAAAGAAGAAGAAGAAAAAAAGGCTAAGAGCAGGAGCAAAAAAGAAAAAAAAAAAGAACATCTTTACTTATCCAGTAAGAACACAAAGAAAGAGTTCAATTATTTAAACAAAGTTTGACATGTTAGTCTTTCAAATGTTAGAATTAAAATATTTGCAAGTTTTGTGTTCTCTTTTTGAAGCCTAATAAGTTTAAAGAACTACGGATGCTATTTCCAAGAGATCCCAAAACGGTTCTGCTAACAACTAATTGCATGCTCATCTCGCTGCCCATAGGATGCTACTCCTGCTGCCACCATTCATCATCACTGTGCAATTTTAAACCAGACTTGGTAAACACCTGCTCATTTGAAGGTTTTAAATAATTCCAATTCTCAAAGGATATCAGGGGAAGTAGATCACAAGTTGTCTTTGTAAATAACTAAATTTAACTGAAACTAACTGTTGTGGGGCGTTATCCACTTAGCTATGGACGCTTCCTACCAGTATATTAACTGATAGTTAATCACTCTTGTGACTTCAGTTCAGCTCAGCACAGTCTGTCTGTTAGTCAGTCATGAGCGAGCGAAGCTTATATTTACTGTTCTCTTGTATCTATTTTTGACTTAATATATGTTGTAACCTTACCACCGTGTTTCGAGTTATCATTTCGTAGTCCCATCACCGGTCCACATCAACTGGTGATGAGGATTTCGAACATCTCCACCAGGAAATGAGTTCATAAAAAAAAAATACCCCTCTCATCAACTGGCGAACGGGAACTTCGAAAAACTAAAAACCAGTTTCAGATCCGCATCAACAAACAAACATTCGAGCTAGAGTATGAACAGCGACTGACCAAGTGATAACCTGTACCAAGCTAAAAGCACAATCCCAGTTAAAAGATAACGCCCAGCCCGTGTTTAAAAAGAAAAGGAACGTTCCGTTTGTAGTGGTGAACCAAATCAATGAAGAGTTAGACAGATTGGAAAATGCAGGTATCCTGTCTAAAATAGATTTCAGTGAATGGGCTGCACCAACAGTATATGTAAAGAAAAATTCAAGCCAAATCAGAGTATGTGTTGATTTCTCAACAGGATTAAACGCCGCACTATAAAACCACCACTATCCTCTGCCTAGCCCTGAAAAGATAGATAGTAAATTAAATGGTGCCAAATTTTTTTTCTAAAATGGACATCGGATGCATATTTACAAATCCAGGTTGAGAACTGTTCCAAACTTATTTGTATAAATACACATAGAGGTTTGTATAAATTTAAAAGACTGGCTTTTGGAGTCAAGGTCGCGCATGCTATCTATCAGCAGGTTATGGATACCATGCTGGACAACCTTGATTTCACAACTGCCTATATTAATGATATCCTAATTACTACTAAATTGATGAAAGACCATCGGGAGCACGTACTAAGCATATTTGATAAAATTCAAGAATATGACATCAAAGTCAAGGAGGTTAAATGTGATTTTTATTTGACACAAATAAAATATTTGGAGCATATAATTTACATAGACGGTCAACGAGCGGATCCAAACAGAGCTACGGCGATCAAGGACATGCCAACCCCAGATAATGTGCAAACACTACAAAGCTTCTTAGGCTTAGCAAATTTTTACCAAGTGTTCATCAAAAACATGCACAACTTGCAAGCTCCCTTAAACGAACTACTAAAGAAAGACAAATGGACACCGGAATGCCAATCTGCATTCAAAAAAATTAAGAACACATTCACTTAGACCTTTCTCTCACTCACTATGACTCAAAGTTGGACATCACAGTTACAAGTGATGCCAGCTCTTTATGGCATCGGTGCCTGCATTTTACACAAACTTCCAGATGGAACAAGGAAACCCATCGAGGATGCATCTCAAACTTTGCTGCCTGCAGAAAAGCAATATTCGCAGATCGAAAAGCATAATCATCACCATTACCAAGTTTCACAGATATCTACACGGCAGATATTTTACATTACAGACTGACCACAAACCACTGCTGACTATAGACGGATCTAAGAAGAGATTACTGGTGTACACTGCGAACAGACTTATACAGTGGGTACAATATTGCTGAACTATAATTTTAAGATTGAGTACCTGTCCTCCAAGAACATCTGCTACGCTGACGGTTTGTCTAAACTCGTTCCAAAAAACAAAGAAATATTCAGCATGATTTTATAACAAATACATCATAAGCTTCTGAAAAGCTTTGCTAAGTAAAAAAAAAACATACTACCTCTGTCCCATCATATTTGTTACATTTAGTATTTAAAACTAGCAGTATAGCCCAGCGTTACTCGGGTGTAATAAAAGCTTTAAAACTAACCCATGGTCCTGAAGCTCAGACTCTTTGGCACAAAAGACTAAAAAGCAATAGTTGTTTCCAGTTAAAGCAAAACTGTAGACTGAAAGAAAAATGAATGGATCTAAGTCAAATCTTGATTTCCTGCTTTTGATATCAAATAAGTTTTTTTCGTCATAAACTGAATTTTGAAGGCTAAATAAGTCCTCTGAGTAAATGGTATCATGGCTGAGACTAAGAACTACAATTATACCTACTTAGAGCCAAACCCAAAGCAAAAACTAAAATGAAAGGGCTGAAAAAAATAAAATAAAATAAAAAAAAATACAGACATACAGGCAGATAAACAGATACATACACAAACATCTTGCCTTTTATATCTATAATCGATTTTCTGCACTATTGTAAGAACTGCAACCTTAACACTTCTGAATACCGTTTCTTATGTCTTTGTCTATGAGTATATCAAGTTTGATTAAAATCAGACCACTCCTTCTATAACCTGATTTTTTCGATTATTTATTTTCGATATTTATCGGGGGTACTTCGATACAAAACCTAGCTAAGGACACTCACAGACGCCTATCGTAAAACTGTGTAAATTTTCAAGAAAATCGGTTCAGCCATTTCGGAGTCTATAGGTAACGAACACACACAGACACACAAAGTTTCATTTATAAATAAGTTCAGATTTAGATATGCATGTAAATGTAACAACTACTTTGGGACAAAGATCATAGGACATTATTTTCTGTAGTCTATTAACCTAACATAAACTTCATCACTCCCAGTAAAGCATAGTCTATTGATGAGGGGTTCATCAATGCTTCTATATCTTGTTCCTCCCCCACAGGTAGGAGCATTGACCCTACGCAAACCTCTTTATCCTCTAAGCAAGGTATAGTGGTTGCCAGCCAAAGCTATAGAACCCAATCTGTCCTGCTATTTAACTTATAGCTGAAGGGAGAAGAGATGGATTCATACCAGTGTCAAACGTGTGTAAGTGAATGCAATGAATTCAACTAGAATTTGAACTCAGCTCTCCAGTTACTCATTCCAAGACGACACCCATTGCACCACAATGTACATCCAGTCTATTAAGACTTATTATAGAAAACATTTAGCATAAAACAAATTTATTTTTCACTGATAAATACAAAGTGAGGTAAATATTATCACAAATTGTTTTATCAAACAACATTATCTCCCTTAATCAGAACATCAACAAATAAGCTTCTGCTTTTTACATATTTAAATAATGAGGACAAATAGGTCGATAGTCTTTGATATTTTATTTTTGCTGTTTTCTATGAATGAACTAGCAAGTGGGATAAGAATATTCAAGCATCAGTTTGAAAGTGTTAGGCTAAATGGTTGAGTGTTCAAAGAGTGGAATCTAATTTTTGTTTGACAAGTAACTACCATGTAACATCAAGACACCAACAATATTTGCCCAGCCTCACCCCCTCCCAGTCTATCTCTACCTGACACAGAATAGCTGACAGCAGCAGCGGCAGCAATTGCAATTCTGCCAGAATAAGTTGCTCCAGTAGCCATGCCTCACTAATGCATATTATCAACTTCACTGCCCAAAATGGAGATCCTGCTATCCAGTCAGCTTTTAAAATTACCACTGGGCCTCTTTTTTTTTTTCTTTTTTTTTTAAACCTTAACTCATAGCACAGGCATTATCTCACACTTTTAAATACCCTTAACACCTAATAGGGAGCTGTAAAGTAGGCTTCATTCTTCCCAGCAGATAAAATTCAGCTGAGAAAAGAAAATGCAATGTTTAAAACTGAAACCCACAGGGAAAAAAAAAAAGCTAAAGTTTGAACAATGTCATATCTAAAAGTAGAGAGAGAGAGAGAGAGAGTGTGTGTGTGTTTTTTTTAATCATATCACCCCAAGCAGTGGAGAAGTTTGTCACTTAACTGAGCAGAGTTATGTCAACTCCCAAGTTTTGTGAAGGCATAATTAAGATGTCCTCACCTCTCAGCGCTTATTTCTCAACTTTGTGTCATGTCCTGGTTTTATTCCTGTTTGCATAAAACTTGGTGTAAAAATATGGAGCAGAGTGAGGTCATCATAATGGTGTTGTGACAAAATTTTAAAGTCAGCATGATTCTTCTCAGGTAAGTGACAAACTTCTCCATAATAATCCTATCAAAGTTCTATCTCTATATAGCAACGGGGGGGAAAAAAAAAAAAAAAAAACCCTGCTTGACAAAATATCTTTTGATCAGTAAACCCCTGAATAAATTCCAGTGACCAGTTATGATTTTTTTTTTTGGGTGAAGGTTTCCAGCATCCACTCTGTATGTGGGGGACACACGCACACAGATAGGCAAAGCAATGTCATTGCACAACAGTGATGAGCTGATATTTAATCTAAAATTTTCCATCTACATAAACTGTAGAGAAATGCTATATTAAGTGCATTGACAAAAAAAAAAAAAAAAAGAAAGAGAAAGAAAGAAAGAAAATTATACTGGGAGATAATTATTGTGATATAAAAGGGAACCCCAATCCATATGCACCTCTTAGAGTTTCTCCAGATTTATTGATATACCTATATAATTCTTCGGAGATTAAAATGGATTTTATTTCATTTCAAGATCAAATATTTTCATATTACACATAGCATTAATAGTCATCTCTCGCTCTCCCTCTCTCTCAGGAGGGAAATGAAGGTCAGGATATTCTTTGAGATCTATTGTTATTGCAATTCTTTTTTCCTTTTTTGGAAAAGGCCTTTTTTTTTTTTTTCTGGCATACCACTAGACAAAACTAGATATAAAAAATACCTCCTCCAATTTTTTTACCACATGACTAAAAAAACTTTGCTTGTGCATGCACATGGTCAGTGATTTCAGAATTCTTCTGCTAGTCCCTTATCACTTTACATGCAGGTTTCTTAAAGTATACGAACAGTTGGCTAAAATTTTAAATCAAGATGCAGACTCACTGATAATACTGTTTCATATCATTAAATACACTCAAGTCTTTTAAGGAAAGTATTTGTGAATTAAAGCCAATGACAAAAATGTAATTTGAAAAGCTAACAAAACAAACTGACAAACCCTGCAAAGATCTCTAATCTCTAATTCAAAATCAGAAATGGAATGATTTGCTCAGCTTACTTTGGCATGGCACAAGGCCATAAAAGTGAAACATCCACTAAGAATTTGCAAGATTTGTGGATGGTCACCTCGGTGAATAGTAATGGAAATATCCAGATTGAAAATAAACAACAAAGGAAAGCCCTCACTTTTGTAGAAATTTGATTTGAAAATATGTTTATGTGTCTTTGATTATCTGTGATTGAGTTTCCTTTCTTTTTGCACTCTCTAGCAGATTTCTTTTTCCTTTTTCTGTAAAAAAATATGGCACTATAAAATCAATTGAAAGAATGATATAATGAAAAGAAGGAATGTGCATCTATCATAATGAGATAATTTTCTTCATTAAAAGAATATCTAATATTGTAATTATATAGAGAACAGACAAATGGTGTTAATATCTTCTCTTGTCCTTTCCCTTTGAGGATTTCATACTTTCACTTGCATAAGCAATTGAGTCAATTTGGTTCATTGCCATTCAACTATCAGTAAAGAAAGATCCTTTTGTTTTTTAACCACCTGCTATTGAGATATTTTGTTCTGATTCTCTTTCATTTTATTCCTCCATAATTTGTGAATCCTTGTATTTTATGTCCATTTCATATCATTTTTAAAATTAAGAAGGTATTTATTATGCATTTCCATATAATGTAAAATTTGTCACAAGATTAGGCTGTTTACAAAGGCATATTGGCCAAACTGCAGACATTATTGAATGTCCTTCCTCTAAATGCAACAGAAACTTACTGCTTAAAAAAATAAAAAAAACAGTTGTTATTTTTCATATCTTGGATTATGATGGAGAGACTAGTATTCATCATAATTAATTGATCAATGCTATAAAAACATTTTTTTACAAATAGTGAAATAAACTGTGAATTCTTGGTTGGCAATATAGAAGAACAGTTATGAATTCAATAAACAGGTATGAAAAAAAATATATATCAAGGTGATGAACCCTACTAATACAAAAGCATACAAAGTTACAAGCATATCTCACACATTCATGCCCCCTCCCCACACACACACACACCAATTGAAAAGAGCAACTACCTTTAAGGAAAAACCACTGATGCCACTGATATCAGTGCAATAAGATGTGATAGTTTTCATCTTTGGGTGGAAGTAAATGATGAGTTGGGACCAAAATATAGTCAAGAGGATGTGGAGAGAAGAATCTATTTTGAGAATTCAACTTTTAATCTGGGCACAGGGAAGGGTATATGAGGGAATGAGACCCATGCAAACACCCATTGGCAATGCACGTAAACTGTCTTTTTTAAGGGAGGAAAAAAAAATTGAATTTGAGCTGCAAGATAAATTTAAGAAATATTACTAGTCAATAAACTGGACTATAAAATTGACTAGTACGCAACTAAGAATAAAAGAAAAGGAAAGAAAATACCTGAACAAATTTCTAAATATTCTGTGTAAAATCTTTTGCTCACCAAAGACCATAATAAGCAGCTATATGTTTGAGATTATATATCAAGATACATGTTTTGCATAAAAACAAAATGTAGAAAAACCCATTTCACACACCCTGCTTACAAAACTATAAAAAAAGAAATGAAGAACGAAAAGATCTGTGAATCAATTCTATCAAGTGCTTAGTCATAAACACAAACAAAAGCAAAGATTAACTATGATAAATGCAGGGAAATTTGGGCAGATTTATATACCAAGATCATAAACCAATCCAGACATGACATCCCCCACCATCATTTATTATGCAATGTTTTCAAAGCAGAATCATTTTTATGATTAAAAATAGTAAAAACAAACAAAAAAAAAAGAAAAAGTGGCATTTATTTATTTATTTATTTATTACTTCAAGCATTATTTTTTTTGGATACCTGTATTTGAGTAGATGCTCCATTTTATTTCAACAGTATTTGTTTAGTTTCTCAACCTGCACACTAGAGAAAGCTTATTAGAGAAAATGTAGCAAGATTCTAACCTGCATCCCCCTTTGGAGGAGAAACCTTGAGAAAAAAAAGAAAAAAAAAATCACAATCAGACCAGATATGATTCCACCTTCATGTTGTTTTATCAGGTACATTGAATTGAAAGCACACCAGCAGCCAAGTTACTGCAAAAATTAACTAGATATTAATCAACAAAATAAGGGACAAATTTTATGGTTAATAATGTATTTCACCCACAAACATTTTCTAAACAACTTCCGAACACACTTTTATCAGAATCCTATTTGTTTGCATTTCTTACAATCTAGAGATTTAAAAATATGGTAAGTGTATTGTAAGTGGGTCAGAAGCATTTTTTTTCCCTATTTTATTTTTGTACGCTTAGCTCCTACTGTATAATCTAACCCCGTGCCCTGCAACACGAAAATCCAGTGATACAGCTTATCCAATATAACTCTAGAAAGAGGGAAATCAGATTATAAAACTTAGGCATTGTGTGTGTATACATGTGTGCATACAGGGCAATTGAAAAGTAATCCCCTATTTTATGTATAAGTGACCAGCCAGGAATCTTGACTTAAAACCCTGTAACTTTTTTCTTTGGGAGTTTGTTAAAGGATCAAAACTACTATACGAAACCAAGACTTTGGGAGAATTTGATGAGTGAAGTGATGCCTTCTATACTACATGAGTCCCTGGTGAAATCAGATGACACAATTCCTGGGCATTTTGAGGAGCTGGTAGCAGAATCTGGTGCCGATATACCATTTTAAATAAAACTTCATGCTTAACTCTTTCCTCTCTCATATTTTCTTGTAAAAATTATAGATGATAAATGAATTATAAGTATTCTAAAACATCGAACTACTTTTCAATCACCTTTATATATATATAGCATACACATACAGGACACTGAATAGTTCTCAGCTCAAACCACTCCACAAATAAAACATAACTTTTAAAAAGGTTTTCATTGTTGGTATGAAGATTTTTCACCAATCTCTTATTTCTTATATATATACAGAATGCAACAGATGTACCTGCCACAAAATGTTTTCTGCACACACCCACTTGTCTGCTAGGGTGCAAGCCATTCACTGTCGGTGTCACTTGTTCAAGGATATTTGAGTTTCTTCAACATCAGCAGAATCTACCAGTTTAATATGCAACTATGCTGAGCAGGCCTTAGTTGCAGTTTCTGGGAGACAGTGTATAATCTGTCATGATCAGGAGTGTGAACAACACCGGTATGCTCAGTCCCTCAGTCATGATGACTTGTGACTTTGTGCTAACACAACCATCAACAGTTTCTGAGCAGTTCAGTCTACCCAATTTCACTTACAAGGGTCAACCAGTATGGTTTTGAGGAAGTTTCCAAAAACGTCATTTCACCTCACTAGACTAATAACATTAACAAGTCACAAATTGACAATGCCAAGATTTGAAGCCAAGTCTAATGGTCAAAAAGTGAACACTCTAATCACTTGAATATGTGTATGCATATATTAGACTTCAAATGTCATTTTTAGTGGATAACTGTATTTACATAGTCACTCCATTTATTTTAAACAGTTAATTTTGTCAGCTAACTTATGAACTTGACAAAACTGAAGAAAATATGTCCTCCAACAAGATATCTTTAGAAACTAACTCCACAGTGTGAGAGTATATATATATATATATATATATATATATATATAGCTTTAAACAATACTGGTGTCATTGTGTGAACCTGAGAACCCTTTCAGCCAACACTTTTCAAAGGTCTTCATTGGCGTTATTTTTAATAATAAAACTGGACACAGGAAAAACAAAAGTTTACTTGCAAAGACGGAGGAAAGGAGGAGTTCGTTTAAAAGTAAATTTTAATTGAAAAATAATTAAAATGTAAGGCGGGGATGTAAATACACAGCTCCACAAGATAAAATTGAAAAAATAACTCACATACCCACCAATAACGCCAACAAAAACCTTTGAAAAGCGTTGGCTGAAAGGTTCCTCAGGTTCACACAATGACACCAGTATTGTTTAAAGCAATTTGTTGTTTCTGTGGGTACAAATCCCTGTGTATATATATATATATATATGTGTGTGTGTGTGTGTGTACATACACACTACTGCCCATAATTATTAAGCCACTCCAGTTTTTTTTTTTTTAAAAAGAAATGATGTATTTCATGCTATTTTTTACTATTTATTGCCAAATTAAAATAGAATGGTTCTTTTGTTATTATTACTTTGCAAAATTTGACAAGGCAAGGAAACAAAGATGAGCTCGTCCAAATTAGCCTAAATTTTCTTCATTCTTTCATTGATGAAACTGCAATATAGGTAATTATTAAATATTTATAAATTCATTTGATACACATGTTATTGTGCAATATTAACAAAAGAACCATTCTATTTTCATTTACAATTATTCACTTGGCAATAAATACTAAAAAATAGTATGAAATACATCATTTTTTGAAAACACTGGGGTAGCCTAATAATTATGGCTGGTAGTGTGTGTGTGTATATATATATATATATATATATATATATATGAGGGCTGTTAAAACATTCTTTGTAAATAGTTAAAACATAGGAAAACTAAAACCTAGATCTCAACAGGTTCCTTCCTTATCAATCCTGTTATTCCCACCTTTGAATAAATACATAAAAACTTGCTAGTTGCTTCCCTAGCCATGTGCAAGTTCCATCTAACCTGTCACCATCACTGGAGAATTGTTGCTGCCTGTATGTTGCATAAATCTAGAAGTTCTTCAATTTGATAGCAACTACTGTCTGCTTTTTCAAAGAATCTGTCAGCATTCACAGACCTTTGAGCAGATAACAGACTGCACTATTAACATGGCTCACTAGAAGGCTTTCACAAAGTTTTGCCATTATCATTCTTCTGTCAGTTTTAATAAGAGCATCAGTTTTTTTGTTTTTTATCACTAATAGCAGCAGTTGACCTGCCACAGTATGTCCTTTTACTCATCTAAGTTTCTCTTTTCTCTTGCAGACTTATTAATACCACTCACTCATCTGCTTACATCAGCAGTTTTACATAAACATTGACTAATCACCTGTAAATGTTTGCAGCACTTTCTCCTTCCAAAAACAGACATTCTAAGACTGCTCTTTGCTTTACCTGTGTGTCCAGAGGTTTAGAGAAAAGGGGTTTGAGTAGGAAAAGTGAGGGGATCTCAACAGATTCTCTTAAACTTCAAGATGATTTATTATTTATAGCTTTAAAAAAGTCCAAAACATTTAGAATGATATTTCAAAAAGTAATTAGAACATGCGTCACCTTCAATTGAACTTCATATATAATATTATATAAAAAGCTAATGTCATGCTTTTGTTGGTTTTGTCGTGCTAGAGAAAATTGAGATATAAAATTGATTCCAGCTCTGGTTCACATCTCCTATATGAGGAGATGCACAAAAGAGACATAAAAAATATTGCATAAATTTAGGTTTCAGATATGAACATTTGCAATGATTTTAATGAATTACCGCTACTTTTTATTTTTTCAAATACTAATGCATTAAATTCATTTAAAACAAATAAAAAACAAATTTAATATTTTTTTTAATTTGATATTTAAAAAATAGAGACAAGAATTTAAAGCTTAAAATCTATAAATGCTTTATTTTTCTCAAGTGCTACATTTTTTTTTCTCTTTTAGTTAAGACTGGAGTGTTTTTAACAAACTGTTCTGACTTATCTCCCACCCCCACTTTTTTAAAAACAATCATTTCACCCCAAGCAAGGCAATAAAGCCACTAAAATATGGAGCGGGGGTACTGAGCATGAAAGAATAAGAGAACAAGAAAAACATTATTAAAGAGTGAAAACAAGAAAAGAGGAATCAAGACAAAAGATAATTGACATTTCATTTAAGTTTTTAAAGATCAAATTGGGAAACAAAAAGCTGGAAAAGAGTGCCACAAGCAAAAGGTACGATAGAAAAAAACCTATTAGCATAGAACTGACAGTTACATCTTGCCATTTCAAGATGTTGAGACCAATCTGCCAATCTAGTACCACATTTAAATTCATAAAGTAAAGGTATCAAAGAGAAAAAGCTCATCAGAGCAATCATCATGAAAATATTTATAGAAAAGGCACAGGGAAGTTATGACTGAATATGACAAGCTGAAATGCCAGGTTAGCACCAATAATGTTGCAAATTTTTGTCGTGTAACATTTCCTTTGAATATGAATCATATTTTAACAGTAATTACTTTACCTTATTTTTGTAACAACATTGATGTACTTAAGTCCTCAAAATTGTGGAAAAATAAAATTAACTTAAAGAGCTATTACTGCTAATTATATTACCGTCATATACATTGTCAATATAAGAAACAATCATAGAATGGTCAATTTCAGAGACAAATTTTACTTATTTTGCAAAATTAATCTGTATTGGGCTTCAGTTAATAGACAAAACAAGAATAAACAAGTAAAAGCTGTTTTTACTGATATGTTAAAGAAAAAAAGAGAAAGAGAGAGAAACAATTAGCACAAGAGAATTGATGAAGATCTGAACACTGTGTGTGTAAAAATATGAGAGTTTCTTTTTCCACTAACTTGCACATTACCAAGTAACTAGGTGAAGAGTGGACAGCTGAAAATTTGATGTTGATGAATTACTCAGTTTGCCAAACACTTGAGCTTCTCACTAATTTCCAGTTTTTGTATTCAAAGCAACAATATTGGCAACTTCATTAGAAAGCCTTTTTGCACGGAGTCAATGCATTTCATCTCGCAGACCCCCCCCCACCGCAATGCTCAGCTATCCTCAGTATTTCCCAAACACCTCCCTGCCTATGACAGCCAACCCCCAAATTTTTTCCATTCCACCATGCTCTTCTTTTTTTCTTTTATAAACATTACTACTTATCTTGTTCATGAAAACAGTCAAAATGAAAACTTTCATAAATAAATTGATATAGTTTAGAGATATCGATAAGAAATACAAAGCAATGTGTGAGATATTAGCATAATCTTGACAAACTATAAGCTCATTTTAAATAGATAAACAATGTGGTAATTTAACAGGACTAACTGATAAATAGGAAACAACGAAGAAAGTACTAGATTGCTATGTGATGTCAGTTCTTCAATATGGTAGTGAATGTTGGACAACATAAGCAAAGATGAAGGAAAAACTTGAAGCAAATGAAATGTGGTTCTACAGAAGGATGCTGCAGATATCACGGACCGAGCATGTGAGCAATGATGAGGTTTTGGAAAGGATGGAAACGAAAAGGAAATTAATACTGAGCAACAGGAAGAGGCAACTGAAGTTCCTGGGACATGTAATGAGAAAGGAGGGATTGTAGAACCTGATACTGACAGGCCAGATAGAAGGAAAAAGAGACAGGGGAAAGCAGCGGATAACATATTTAAAGGACCTAATCAGGTGGATGATGGAACAAGAGTTGCATGGCGTAACAGGAGAAAGCATGCTCAGAGCCACCAGGGATAGGAAAACGTGGAAAGTCATGATCACCTACGTCCTGAAGGGACAGGGCACATAGAAGAAGAACTGATAAATTGGCATATTTAAAATGATCTTATGGCCATGTGTAATCGATTTTATTTTGTAAATATTTTCATAATAAAATTGGTATAAACCAACATTTACAAATAAACTTGCAAGAATGTAAATTTTAGTTTATAATATTTGCTTTAGTTCAAAGTGCTTGTTGGTATTAAGATTTTGAGATACAGCTTGAGAGTTGGTGAACATATTATGAATAAAAATATCCAGTAGTTAATGGTATATGCACTTCTATGGCCGATGTCATTCTGGCTTCTAAATCAAAAAGATTATGCATTCTGGTTATTCTTCAGAAAGTTCCAAACTTTCAGCTTTGGGAAGAATACTGAAACGTAGGTACAGGAATTTTGCCTACCACACCAACATTAAATTGGTTCTTGAAAATGACAGTCAAATGTACTTGAGCAAAATGATGCAACATGAACTTCAAACAGTTTATCCAATTTTAAGCATAATGTTCTCTTTTAATAAACGTGGTTTTTCATTTTAGGATCAAAGTTGTGGTTTAACTTGTTTTCTGTATGGAAATGGCTATTTTATTATTATTATTATTATTGTTGTTATCTAATTTAATCATTTCTTAACAAGCAAGGCCGGACTGCCACTAGTCTGCAGGGGTTATAGTGAGAGAAAAAAAACTAGGTACAGTGGTTATTCAAGAAAGGACGAAAAATGAATAGGATTCAAGAAAATAGAAAATGGCAATTGACATTGCATGTAAAACCCTGTCAAATGCTTTTGAGATATTTAAGCAACAGCTAGAGTTTCACCATTATTATCAATAGCCTGGTATACATATTCAGTGATGGCTGTTAGCAAATCAGTGGTAGACATGGCAAAGTGCAAGAAGCCATATTGTTTGTCACAGAATAAGTTGTTTCAGCATTGATCAGAATGTCAAATACTTTGCCAAAAAGTACTAAGAGACTAATAGGGCAATAGTTAGAAGGGTCAGAGGGTTCACCAGAGTTCTTAAAAACAGAAACAACAGATGAGGATTTCCAACAAGCAGGAAAGCAGGAAGCAGAAAGCCAATAGTTGTAGTGTTTGGAAAGGACTGGAGCTAGCTCAGGAGTACATTCCATTAGCAAATTTTACCAAGTTACCAATTTTGACAAGATGGTGCTAGCACAGACGGATAACAAAATCCCCAAAACCCTCATAACGAACAAAGTTTATATACAATTAAGTTTAACAACTAGATATTCCAGCTGTAAAAAGAAAGAACCTGAAAATCTGTCAAAATAAATTGATAACTACACATAAAATGCATTTCTAAATATAAATATTAAGTGCAGGCTTTAAAAGATTTCTGGAAATTATTTTCACAAATATATTTATGCAGATCGTTAAAAAAAAAAAAGTGACAAATTTTTAAGCTTTTCCCAAAGTCAGTTTAATTTTAATTACAAAAACAATTTCTCATGACTGATTTCTACACAAAATCACAAAAAATTCAAACAGCTGAGAAGCCGACCGATAGAATTAAAAAGGCAATTTGAAACAATTATCAAGTAGATGAGTATCTTCGTTCAAAACAAAGGAAAAACATTTTTTTATCGACCACCTCAAATGTTCATTTTGCGATTAGGTCAAAATGCAAGAAACCCTTATTTTAAAATAATCTTACTCCTTAATCATTATTCTTCTGTAGTGAGCTGATCTGTTTTGCATGATAACGAAAACTTTTAAGAAATATTCAACTCAATAACAATGCAGGGAAATTGTAGATATAACAACAGATGCAGAACACTGACAGATATGAAAAGCTGCAGTTACTTTCAACTTCAACATGATCGAAACCAGATTGTTTTAGGTTTTCCGTTTTACATCAGTGGTTATAGTTTTAATTGTCTTCCCCTAAGATTCAATCTACAGGACTAAAAATGAAGCTTTGTTGGTGAGGAATTATTTTGCACCCTGAAACTCCTACCCCACAGACAAAATGTCATCAGTTTCTGTCTCACTACTACACGACTATTACTATGGCAAATGTTCAAACTAGCTATGTTAGTAGTAAGATTATGCTAACAATATGTTAGTCATCCAAAACAATACTAGGAAGATTATGTTTAATATAACAATGTTAGTCATCCAAAACAGAAGTGAGTAAGAAATGATACTAGGCTCAAACTTCCATATAAAAAAGCCTTTAGTATAAAATAACTGAAATATTTCAGTTTTCCTGAATTTAATTATTTTTTTTATTTACAACTTTTCTTCAATTCCAGCATCTCACAGATGATTCTATTTCAAAACTTAAAATTGTCCAGTAATCATTTGTTAAATTATAATCTGTATAAAAAAAGTAACTAAATGGATTTATTTTCAACTTTTAAAACTCAAAGTGTGATTATTTACTCAAATAAAATTGAAAATGTAAAAGTCTTAAGTTTTTTAAATTACTGTTTTCAAAAAAGTTAAATTCACCAAATTATATATATATATTCACTGTAAGGTGAAAAGAGGCTTTAAATAATAATGATGTTATTATATTTTAATTACATTTCAATAATATCTTAAATCAAAATTGTCTTCATAAATCCTCAGCTTACATCTCCATGGGGAAAACATAAAACAAGTAAGAAAGATGAAAACAAAAGCCTAATCTTAATGACCTGTTTTTGTTTTTTTCTTAAAAAAAAAAAAAAAAAAAAAAAAAAAAGGCAACAAAAGCTATAAATACAGTGATATTTCTAAGGAAAACAATATAACATTCAATCCCTGTTATTATCGTAATATTAGAAATAATTAAACACACACTACAGGTGCAAATAAACCATTATCATCAAAATCAAAGCAAAACAATATTTACAGGCCAAACTCAGTAACAAGGTTTTATTTTAAATTTTGTATAGCATTTTTAGAAGACTTGCTATGAATATTGCAATAATGATGGGGCAGAAAGGAGATTGTAATTTCTATTATTTCTTAAAATCTTTTTTTCATTCCAATTGAAAAATAATCTTGCAACGAAAAGACAAAAAGGACAAATGGGTCAAAATCAAAACTTGATATAATGCCTCTCTAATATGTACAGAATTAAATTTCCCAAATTCATCAGTGTACAATTTCTGTCCATCTGTCTGTGTCTCTCTACCTACACATTTGTGTGTGAGTGTGAATGACAGAGAGAGGCTCATGAAACAAACAAAATTGTAAAAAGCAGAAATAATAATATTCAAGATAAAGACTTAAGAGATATTTGCTGCCTATTCTATTTACCAAATATGTTTAAACAAAAAATTGATTTGATTTGAGTTTTGTTAAACGGCATATCAACCTCTGTGGGTTATTTAATGCCAAAAAGGTAGTGTTATAAAGGTATTGTTATAAAGGTATTTTTTTTAATGTTTGGTTATAGTGAGAAGGTTCATTTAGTCAAATTTTTAAGAAAAAAATTTTTTTCTATTTATTTTAGGAAAGTGAAGATGTATTCTAGTTTTGTATTCAAAAATGTATTGCTGGTTTTTATTTTTTTCCTTCAAAAATGTATATATTTCCATAAAAGTCTATTTTTATACTTTCATCGTATTTTGACCCCAGTTTGGTGGTTAACTATTTTCCCATAGCTGGGATCCTAACAGGTGCTACCACTATGACCTGGGAACAGCAGCAACTAAAAGGTGGTTCTATGCTCCTCACAACCTCCTAATCAGAGGCCTTGCTGCCAAATGCAGCAGAAGAACTGCTACCTAAATACACCAGTTTAAGATATAGGTTTAAAATTTGCTATATTTCTAGGAGAAAGCTTGTGTGGGTTGGTGTAATGGATAGGAACTTGGAAAGAAAAATTAAAGAACCAGATTCAAATTTATGTCAGATTCATTACATTCACTAACAAGCAAATACTCTTGGGAAAGGTATGAAGCATTCTTCTCTCCCCAGTTATAGATTAAATAGTATAACTTGTATCTGGAAAAAAATCTATGTAAAAAAAAAAAAAAAAAGTTAATGTAATATTCACTCAAAAAAGAATTATTCTTACAATCCAAAATATGTATCGGCTTGAAATAACAATAAGAAGAAATTTTTTGCTCAATATCAAAGACAGTGATTATATCTATAAACAGTTTCAACATAGAAATTGACAGTGTGTGTGTGTGGTGAGCGTGTTCACATATATACAATGCATTCTCTGTCAGGATACCAACCTGCATCTCTCATTGCTTCAAAAACCATCATTACATTCAACATGCTTTTAACCTACTCGGACACGAAGAGCGTTGCAAGCAAGGGTGAATACTCCTTTTAAATACAATACTTCTCGTTCCAGATTCCTGAAAGTTCATATCTACTCAGTTTCACATCCAAGACAAAGTAATTTCTTCTAAAGAAGTAATTTTTTTATTTATCAATCAATCCAACAAATTTTTATCTCTTTAAAGATTATTTTTAGTGGATACCCTTGTTTGAGTAGACACACTGTTTATTTTAAACAGTATATTTATTTTCACCTATCGCTTTTACTAAAGAAAAAGAAGTGCCTCTGAATCTGTTTCAGTGGAACATTGCCAAACATAGAAAATGTGTGCGCAAATTAGCTAATTAGAACACAATTCTAGAAACAGAAAGAATAACGGAACATTAATTAGTAATCACTTACTGTATAATCTGAACCACTTGTCACAGTTTTAGATCTTTGTCAAAGTGTCAAAACACAATAATTCAAAGATATTATTAAAAACATAACACTTCAATTATTTTCTCCATAAAAACTCCGTCTGCCGATATAAATACCAATTTAGTTCAACATTTTCCACTAACAGTCAACAGTGTACACATCACATTTATTTACTAAAATAAAACACTTGGTCTTTCACTTCTTCCTGATTTAAAACTAAAGTAAAAACATAATTATTCATTAAAGATAAACTTTTTTGAAAAATTTTAATGCTAATAAGAAAAAACATCCCATCAGTAAAAAAAATTATTTTAAAATATATACAGCTTAAAAAAAGAAAAAAGAAAAAAAAGAAAAAAGAAAAAAAAGAAAAAAGAAAAAAAAGAAAAAAAAGAAAAAAAGAAAAGAGAAAAAAAATTGTTTGATTTCAGTTAAATATTTCTAATACATTTGAAAAATTGTAATTTCATTGATACCAAGACCCTCACACTCTCACTCACCAAATTCCAGGCTGGTCTTGCACCCTATGAATTCAGAAGCATTTCCCTGTATCAAGGGTTTCTGTTAATATAAGTAGCAAAAGATTGTATTAGTTGTCAGCTTGCTAGGCCTGTCATGTGGATTACAGCACCAGGTATTCCCCAGTAGTCCTGACCAGGATCAACAAAGTTTAATTTCTTCAAGTGATCGGATAAGAACTAGTGTTTCCGCATAATGTTGTACAAAATCCATAAATAGAACATTTCTTTTCTATGAATGTGTGTGATACAAAAAAATAAAAATAAAAGAAAATAAAACAAAAAAGTGAAACATTTACATTAAAAATTAAAACAAAATTGAAGAGATATTTTTGGCATAGATTCATGCCTAGTTTATATAATAAATAATTTCGTTTGTTCAGACATGCTCTATTAACATAAGCAATAAATAGTGTTACATCTTATAGACGTGTAAAATGAATAAATTAAGTAATTTTATTTTACTTACATCATTCAAAAGTTTTTAAAAAAAACGTTTGTGTATTTTTTTTTTTTGGCACATTTAAAAATCTACAATCAAAATATTCAAATTTTTAATTACCATATGAAAGAGTAAACTGGCTATCAATCACAATATGCCATAAATTAATGCATTTAAAAAAAAAAAATCATCTAAAGGGACAAGAGAAACTTCAACTACAGTAGCTGGAAGGGAAAAAAATAAAAAAGAAAGAATAGAAAAGAAAAAAAGGAAAATTACAGAAGAACAAAGAAAAATTAAAAAAAAAAAAAAATTTACAAAAATCCCATAAAATGTTATTACACCTCACCTGTCAGAATTCAATTGAGGAAATTAAATTGTTATACACACCAAGAAAGGAAAACACAAGAAAATACACAATGTATAATATATCATGATATAATGTATCAATAATATATTGATACAAGTATATCCATAAACAGATCACACAAAGTCCTAACAAAAAACACTTTTTTTTTTTTAATCAATTCACAACAAACAAGACAATAATGTCACTAAGACACAAGAGTCTACTGAGAAGACTTTAGAAGGAACAGAAAACCCAATCCTTAACAGAAAACCAGGTATAAGCCATTTTTCCTGTTCAAAAAACTGGAAAGTAATCTAAGCCAGAGAACAGGTGACCCTATCTTGTATTATTCTTTGCATCAGCATGATTGTTTTGATTTAATATAAATTTTTTTGAGGTTTTGATTCTCTTGATCAAGTACTAACAAGTGAGGTGCAGTAAGTGGTGAACCTATTCTTTTATTCTTCATATTACCAACTACAGCTGTAACTGAAGTTATTCTTTTGTCTGTTTTAATTATGCCTCCGGCTTTTATTACATTTTTTGTTGACCAAATGAATTTTTAAAACGTCTGATTAAAAATTAAATATAAAGGCTCTTTTTTTTAATAAATAAAAAAAATATTTTAGTCACGTTTGATACATGTGATTTGATTCCTGTGACATAATTTAGCAACCATCTTAGATCTTAGACGTTTTATGGAGCAAATGTAAGCAATCGGCTCCATTGGCCAAAAAGTGCAAAAGGGAAAATTTGCTGAACTTAAACTCAAAAAATATGTGTCAACCTGGCTTCCTTGTAGATATGTGTTCCTAGAAAGTTTGAATGGCATAGCTTAAAAAATGTAGGCGTGCATAGGGAACAGTCACACACAGACTCACAGATTGCCTTTTATATATATAAATTATTTGTTTGTCAATTCCATTTAGTAAACTGTAAATTGTCTTCCTCTATGACTGTGTGCCTGGTAAAAAGTAGTCAAGCCAAAAGTAAAATATAAAAATGTTTCGCAATAAACATTTTGTAAACTATCTAAAATAAATGTATAACTTTACACAGCAACTAAAAAAAAATAAATGGGGGTGGGTATGACTAGAAGAATGAACCATATTTATCCAAAAATAAATTATTTCAAAACAATTCACTTACATATCTACAGGCTTTTAATGATTTGTTCAAGAATTAAAATCTATCAGTTATCTGAATTAATAATGACTATTTTGCTACTAAACTGTTTGCAATGTCGAACAAGCAAGTAAAAATAAAATAGATTTCAAGAAAGAAAGAAAAACTATTCAGCAAATAAAAACGATTTCCACTTCAACAGACTGCATTCAACTTGACCACATGACAAACATTAAAAGCAAAGTAAATATTGTACTTACTTAAAGACACTGCTACCACCGACAGCAACAACTCAAAGCAAGCAAACAAATAATGTCTTTCTCGAGAAATGGTCAAGAGCATATGACTATGAAACAGACTGTAGCATAGAGATGAATATAACATTTTTCTATTGGTAAGTATATGTGCATACATAAAAGCATGGTCAAATGAATCGTGTTGATCCAAATTACATACAATGTCTACTAGAGGTAATATGCAGTGGTCATTAGTCTATACAATGGTATAACAGTTTCAGCTGGCCAGGCCTTCTTTTCAAGCAGAATCAGATTAACAATGCCTTAATTAGTATCAAGTCAACTGAAGCTTTGGCTAACCATTGTGTCTTGCAACAGATATTAAAATTTGTATTAATTTCCCTGTGTTATGGTCCATATTTCCGGCTGCCATGTCATGTGTGTTCCTGTGTACTCAAGCTGAAAGTTTGTTACATGATGGACTGTGCGAATAGAATAAGAATATAAGAAAGTTACAAGGACATATTGTGCATGCTGCTAATAGGTGAGGTTCAGTAGAAGAGCTGTTGGAATTGGTTAAAAATCTTAAAGCGTTATACTCGAAAGGGAAGTGAGATTCATTACCAAATACATAAGTTTTGCAAATGCAGCAGAGTGATAGAATGATCAAAAGCGAGAATTGGGGTTTTTTTTTTAACAGAAATCTTAAAAGAAAACTTATTACAAAACAAAAACATTTTTCCATAGAGAAATGCTAGACAATTTCATCACGGATGATAAAGACTTGAGGCAACAGAAATGTAGTTCTATATAAGAATATTAAAAATATCATGGGCGAAACCTGTGAGCAGCAATGAAAAGCATTGTGGAAATGCTCAGAATCAGAAAGACAGTTAATTAAAATTTCTAAAACACAAAAAAGAAAGAGTGCTTGGAGAATTTAACACTTACAGAGCATAGTGAAGGCAAGAGAGAAGAGAACAGTAACTAACCTATTTTACATTCCTGTGTAAAAAGATGACAAAAAGGAGCGAGATAGTAAAAAGACATTGTTAAAAGTTACAAATCATAGGAAGTTATAGAGAGTCATAATCGACTATAAGTTATAAAAATATACTTTTAAGGTATGCTATATTTATAAGTAAAAGTGTTCAATATCAGAGATACAGTGTTCATCTATACTTTTGAGATGAGGTAGTATTTATATTATTTACATTGTTCAGACTGCTGTCCTCATATTTACCCATAGAGTAGCCATAGCAGAGTTTTGGACATATCAAAGATGCTTCCATCCAATGATGAGCCTGGATGTCATAAGTTTGTTCACCAAGGGTGGAGGCACAATAGATAGTCAAGGACAGACTAACCTTGGACTTATCCCTAGGAGAATATACCAGTATACAACTAGATAGATATGCTAACTTTCTGCACACCAACAACACTTTAGAATGGGGTCAGACATATATTGGCAGGATGAAGGCTTGGCAATGGGCTCACCATTATCACCATCATTGACTAACATATACATGGAATACTTCGAAGAGATGGCATTAGAATCCACATAAAAAAAAAATAATTTTATGGTTGGTATATGTTGATGACACTTCATACTCTGGCCATACTAGGATGAGGTGTAGATGCTATTGGACCATATGAACTCAATAAGATCATCGATAAGGTTCACAATGGAAAACGATACAAACAAACTAGCATTCCTGGATGTACTGCTGTCTTGAACAGAAAATGAATTTAAGCCATCCATATATCACAAGCCAACATTCACTTGCAACATTGAGCAAGTTATAAGCAGTGACCCAGGGACATATGAACAAGAATTGGTTGATATAAGCAGTACCCTACAACGTAACAACTACCCAGAGTACATGACAACAGTCCCAACAAGCATGGAATGAGGTGGGGATCAGGGGGAAAGAGAGATAACAATACTCAGAAAATGAGTCCCAAAAATCTCATACACTAATGTCCTCAAGGACACATTGCTCAGTAAATAAAAGCGTTGGTTAGATACAGTGTCTTGACCCAAAGAGTTGTGAGTTCAATACCTGGCTACAACAGTGGTGAACAAATAACTTAGAGAGTTGAGTTAAAGGAGGATAACTACATGACATCGAGAAGTGGAATGGCACATAGAACAAGAATGATCCAAAACAGTGTGAATACAGCAACAAAGTGCGAACAATGTAAAAGGTCTGTCACCTAGTTTTTTAACTTCAGCATCCTGACTTCAGAGTTGTTTTTAACGGCATCAACTCCTTATAGGTCATTTCATGACAAAATTTAATTTTCTTGGAAGCAAATATAAAAATGCTGGTCATTTTTATTCTATGGAATTTTATATACATTTATGTTTTGACCTCAGTTTGGGGGTTAATTATTTGCTCATAGCTGGAACTTTAACAAGTGATACCATCCTAAGCTAATATGGTCATGGAAAATGCAGCTTATCATAGCAAGTATGGATAGAGTTTCGTAGACAAGCCATTATATATATATATATATATATATATATATATTAGTTCTGTCTCTTTATGAAGAGCACTTTAGCCACAGTTATTACTTGCTATCTACCACTTATTCATCTTGCTGAGACACACACCATGATATCTGTAAGAAATACTTTGAAGACTGACTCCAATGGTCTTTTTCTTTTTTTCTGACGACTTAAAGTCCCTATTTAAGCTTCTAGACTAGTTCATTTAGTCAGAGTTTAAATGAAGAAATCACCAAATCTTACAAAATAAAAGCTCCAGATTCCCACATTGAAAATATCAACAAGGAAACTAAAATTAGTACACAAAAGCTGGATTTAAGCAACAAGATACAAATTTTGACTGGTAAGCAAACTTTCTTAACGATAAAAGACCACAAAGATACTTTTCACAATAGCCCCTCGTACCAGCTTATAAACTCAACAAAAACTGAAGTAGATATTAAGCCATCGAATATTAAAAACATTTGTGACTTACTGAAAATTGCTACTCAAAATAACCAGTGGAAAAAAAAAACAAGTGATTGTATTTCTTGGTTTCAAAAAATTCAAAACAAAAACAAATATACTTACATAAAATGACATTAAAAACTTTTACCTATCAATATCTGAAAAAGGTTTAATGAATCCTTAAATTTCGCTAAAAGTTACATAGATATACCATTCAACCATGTAAGTATATGTTGCCAAAAATCCATACTATTCCAATGGTGAAGCATAGATTAAAAAAAAATAAAATAAAATAAAAAAAATAAAAAAAAGGCACATTTGATGCACCACAAGGCTCATTTGATGGAGCCAAAATTTCAGAAATGATGGAAATACTCATTCAAAGTAAAATTAATAAAATAATCCACATAGACAACCACAAATTATATAGAGATAACGAATTAATGACAGCACAAAATAACAAAAGAGAAAATGATAGAATAAAAAAATGCTTTACAAACTCTTTAAAAGATCTAGATTTTAAAATAGTAATTGAAACAAATAAGACAGTAGCCCAATATTTAGATGTAGAATTTCATTTACAAAATGGTAGTGTCTCTCCATATATGAAGAAAACACAACTTTTAAGTATGTAAACATAAGATCTTACCATTGAAAAAGCATAATCGTTCACACCCATAAAAGAATAAAGCAAAGGCTATCAAAAATTTTGTCAAACAAAGCAATCTTTGATGAAAAGAAAATGATTATAAAAATGCCTTAAAAAAACCTGACTATAAGAACATTTTAGAATACAAACCTCAAACAAACAAATGAAAAACAAACAAAATTCGAAACATTATTTTGTTTAATCCACCATTTAACTTAGAAGTAAAAAACAAGATAGAACAAATATTTTTTTTAAATTAATCGATAAACACTTTTCGGAAGACTCGGAATCAAATAAAATTTTCAATAGAAATTCAATCAAATTAAGTTATAGCTCTACTAGTAAATTAGAAAATTATATAAAAAACAAAATGCCAGAAATCAAACAACATCATTCACAAAGAACGTAATTGTAGGGACAAAAACAAATGCTCACTTAACGAACTTTGTAATACAGAAGGGGTTATTTACAAAGCTGATATACATTACATAAATGGTCAAAGTAAAACATATTTGGGATCTACCAAAGACAGGTTTAAAATCAAACTGGCCAGTCACGTGTGGAAATTTTAAACTGAAATACGAAAAAGACCCTGACATAGCTTGGAGCATAGTGAAAACAGCCAAACAATACAATGGTGGCAATGTATGCAGATTGTGTCAGGAAGAAAAATCAGCTATTATGTTGTTCCCAGAAAGAAAAAGATTACTAAGTGAAAGATTAGAAAATGTCCAAATGTTATCCTACCAAATAAATACTTACTAGAATCATACAAACATGGATGAAAGGATTCTAAGATTCTTACCTAAGTTCTTAAGTTTTAAAACTTTTTGGTTGTTTGTGCATTTGAAGAATGGTAAAATCAGTTATTGTAAATCGTCTGAAGATACTGAAAGGTTGAAACCTAGGTTGCAGAAATAACTAATTTCCAAATATATATATATATATATATATATATATATATATATATATATATAGAGAGAGAGAGAGAGAGAGAGAGAGAGAGAGAGAGAGATAAGATTAAAATACTGAAAGGAAGTCATGGATCTTAAAATCATCTCAGACCCAGACAGGTGACTTTGGTGAAGCAGAACTTAGCTCAACTATAGATTTCAATAATATTTTAAATAAGTAAATAAATCTCTTTCTAGAAATAATGTTTTCTTTTTTTTTTCTTTCTTTCAAGCCCGCTTCTTCAATCATTCCATTCAAAAACTTTTATCAAGAGACTCTCCAACAAAGCATCAAGTTGACCACTAACAAACTGGAAAAGCTAATTGCAATGTAAATGGTGAAGGAAATGAATGGTCATTAGTGGAACTAATTCTTTTCAGCATAATGTCCAAATCAATGAATGGAGACAAGATGGAGTCTAATAAGGCAACAAGCCATCAGAAGGTGACAGAGTCACAATCTAAACGCCATACAAACCTGAAGAGAGGAAATTAACACTTCTAATGAACACTAACATGTTCAGCAACAAGACAATGTCTGCCTAATCGCATTCACTAAAGGCTATTCATATAGGCAGATAATTAGGAACCGTGCATGGGATTAAAGCTGATTAGGGATTACCTGAGATTTACTGCTAATCAGAAAATGCTTATGTGTGGTCAACAAGGAAATATTAATATCAGAGTTGGTCACTTGTTTAAGTCAAATTTTACTTGACCTACTTTCCAAAAGTTGTAAACTCTACACACAGAATAAATATATCAGTGGGTGCTGAAAAGATTTCTGGTTATCCAAAAGAGACAGAAAAACATTTTACTTGACACTATTCTTGAGCAGGTCAAGAACTTATAAAAGACAGTGTCTTTAAAAGAAACAAAAAAAAAAAAATGACCAGTACATTTCTAGAAAGATAAAACTTGAATTTTAAGACTGCTGTGGAGTAAATAATACCCCCCACCACCTCCAGTGACTAAATGAACTAGTCTAGAAGCTTAATAAGAACTTCAACTAGTCAGGGGAAAAAAAGAGAGAAGAGGAGAAGGCCATTGAAGTCAGTCTTCAAAATATTTCTTATAAACATCACAGTGAGTGCTCCAGCAAGATGAATGTTGTAACAGCTAGAAAACAAGTAATAACTGGAATAAAGTGCTCTTAATCAAGAGACAGAACATTAATACTAAACCAATAAAATTGAAGAGCCACTTATCTATAACTATGCTAAGTTCCAAAGAGAATACATTCATTTACTATGGGTACAACAACTGAATAAAAATCTTTGACTGGGAAGCTGGGTTTACAATGTAATTATGTTTAAATAAATTCAGTTTTACAATTGCTTCCCTACTGTAGCTGCTGCCAGGCACCATTTGCTACCAAACCTTAATGTAAAATCAGCAGGTTCGTTTTCTCGCCAAAGCCAGCCCTGTAATTCTTGACCAGCAGCCTTGTCACCCACTTGGGACAATGTTGCCAGAAAATATAGTTCCTTATATTTTAGGACAACGTAAAACAATTATGAGGTCTAAATAGAAAGTATGAAACAGAAACAGTAAAGTTAAAATAAGTAAGTAAAAATATAACAAGTAAGCTGTTTTTACGGCAACCTTTTCTAGAATATAGGATTTTGGCCTCTGCATAAGAAATACAAACCCTCTAACAACCTTTTGGATTAAGACCTTCTAAGAGGTCAGACGTAAATTTGTTATCTCCAGTGGCAGCACATTTGTTTGGTACTGTTAGGGAGTAACTCAATTGCCATAGACCACACGAGGTGCCAACGAGGTAATTAACATTTTTTCCATTCACTTTCCAGCAAACCCTAGACAAATTTTATAGTTAATAGAATTTAATTCTTCCAAAGTTTTATTGCTTTTTAGACCCTTTCTTAATTTGTAAAAATGTATTGTTTGGTGACGCAAACAATTCTTGTTGATTTAAACACTTGTTATAAGTTCCCTTGTTTTGTTATAACAATTTATGTCAATTTCATTATTTTCTTATTTTTTTTAATTTTGTAATTATCTATCCTTGTGTACATTCTTCCTCCATGTGCTCATGTTATTTGTTTGTCTTAATTGCAGTTTTCACAGCTGCACAAGTACTGTAAAGGAAATAAAACCTTTTACAATATATACCCGCAGTTGTCAGTTCTCTTATGCATGTTTCATGTGGCAATGGCAATTACACTCACCACCCACACACCCACCACAACAAGTGGATGCAACTGAGTTGGGATAGTTAAATGAACTTTTAATGTGGCATCATTTTAATGTATAAATGCCAGTATGTCAAAAATTAAAAACAATTTAACAAAGTCATGGTTTTCACTGCAATCGTTTATGTGTTGGATCTTGAAGATGGATAAATAGCAAAAAAGCAGCTATAATCTTTCTCTGAGATTTGTTGATACTCAATCTATTCAACTGTTTAACACACGGCTGGGGAGAGTTCTTGGATACACTATCTAGCAACATTCTTCCATTCATAATAAGAAAAATAACCCTTTCTTGTATTAGTAAAAAAATTGCTTTCAAAATCCACAAAAAGATTTTGTATGTAAGCCATTAGGTTTTTAGCCTTTGTACAAACAAAATGAATATATTACATATTTTATTGCCATTGTCCAACCCTCATTTTATAGAAAAATAATAATTAAATTTAAAAGTAAGTGTTCTTGTTTGTTCCACAAAAAGCCAGGAAAGATTTCAGTTAAAATTTGAAGATTATTTTTTAAAAATAAAAACGTAGCTCATTTAAATATGAAATTCAAGCACTTTTTTCATGTTAGTCATTCAATTTTAAGATACTAATTTTCAGCTGAAACCAATAAACAATGAATTTCAGGCAAGATTCAAATATTTTAAAAACTCCAGTCAAAAAGCTTCACACACTGAAACTTTTATAAATTTGTCACATAAGCCCAACTGGAAATGATACCAGGGGTGGGGGTGTTTCAGGAAGTCAAGGATAACAAACTGACTTCATTCTCACGCAACAAAGAAAACTAACCTTTCATTTGTACTTCAGTTTTAGGAGATAATTGGGCCTATTTTTACCAATGCTTGATCACAGTCTACAATGTTGTCAAATACTTTGTGGATCATGTTTTGTTTGTTTGAAACCTACAAATTGAAGCGTAGCCAGATCTTACTTGTTGAAACGAAACAAGGATGGCTGAAATGAAAGGGAGAAAAATCTGTAAATTGGTTATAATTGGTTATATGGAGTTCTTTTCTTATCAGAACAATCAGAATGCATTTTCCAAGCTGCCATACTTTCATAATCACCATTAGACTCATCCAACTCTTTCCAAATCCCCTGCACTGTTTGCAGATTGACACTCAAACACACTGAAATATTCGTATTGGAGTTTCAGGTGAGAATACCAAGCACTAAAGCATACCATTTGCAAATTTCTGGCAGAGTGAATTACATCCTGGTGATTTTTTTCACACAGACGGTGACCAACTGACCCTACTATAGTATGCAATTGAGAAAATCAAAAAACAACACTTATGTGCAAAACTAAAAATATAAAATGGTGTCAATTTACCCATCGCACTGTTTTACAACCTATTTTAAACATGACCCACTGCCACCAAATTCTTAAAAGTTGATCTACCTTCCCTAAACCCTATACCAATATAATGAAACCGACCTGTTAATACAGATAATCAGAAACATAAAAATAATTTTTGTCAATTGTATTTAAAAGCTCATTTTGGGGAGGTTGTGGTCCCTTAGATTCAAATCCTACAGAATCTTTTATGAATGTCTACAAAATCTGACTTGTATGATAAACTGCAGCTGGCAAAAAGGTCTCTGATCAGGAGATTTGGGGATTTTTAAAAGAATGGAATCATATCTTAATTGCTGCTGTTCCCAGGTCAACCCTGATCCAGATGCAAATAGTGAACCTCCAAAACAAAAAGCAACAGTATTTTTAGAGTAAAATGAGAATCAATACATTTAAAAAACAATTACCAACAAGACATTTTATTATCTACTCTATATATATATATATATATATATATATATATATATAAAATTTAAAAAAACAAAAACAAAAAAAAAACACACATATACACTGAAAGTATAAAATTCCATACAAAATATTTAGATTCTGGCTTAGAGGTTGATATTACCACAAAACAAAATCAATTTACAAGATAATGATAAGTTAACAGTGATACTTGATAGTCATCAAATTTCACCAAGACAACAATAAGTTTCTCTCAAGATTGGTAAGACATTTTAGCTAAAATATTTCAATCTAGCATTGATCACAATCAAAATCAAACGTGAGAAAGAAATTTCACTGCACTATAGTCCAGCTGAAAAGTAGTCACTTAAAATCAAATTGTTTATTAATATGAAGAACATGCATGAATTTCATATTAAAATGAGCCACCTTTTATTTTTTTTAAATGATCAATGTTTTAAAATTTGTCAAAGCCTGTTGAATACAAAGATCTTCAAATTGTAATTGAAATCTGTCCTGGCTTTTCAAGAAAAAAACTAGAGCACTGTTTCTTTTAAATTTAATTATTATTTCTCTGGAAATACAATAGCAATATGGTAGAATGGTTTGCCTGTGTCAGTCAGTTAAGTGCCATACGTGATACACGCTTTGGGTGATCATGTCTCAAAAGAGACATGACTGACTGGGCAGAAGATTATCCCGGAGTAGGTTGCTATTGCTTTCTGTGGTAGACTGGTTGCTGACCAAGGCTATAGAACCCAATCTGTCCTGTTATTTAACCCATAACTAGAGGGAAGAAACGGATTAATACCTTTCCTAAGGGTATTTGTGAGTTACTGAATGCAATGAATTCAACTAGAATTCGAACTCGGATCCCCAATTTGTCATTCTGAGTCGATATCCACTGCACCACAATGCAACTGCTTGCGTACTCATTCCAAATGACTCTTAGGAAATAGATGAATTCTTGTCATATATTAGACATCTAAGTTTTTAACGGCAGTGTTTATGTAATAGCATTCAGAAGCAAAACACTGAGAACTGCAGAGAATATAGCACCATACACTGTTAAAACAATGTCACAGCTGGCAAAAAAAGGAAAAAAGAAAAGATCATTAACAAAAAAGCAAGCAAATATGTGTTAGTTCCCAGGAGAATGTGGCATTCTCAAGTGGTCGACTTTAGCAAATGTTGTTTAATTTTGATGATAGAGTAGAAGGTGGAGTAAGCCATATATCAAGGCAGATTGTAGACCAACACTGAGAAAGCCAAGTAATTGGTTTGCTGACCTCCTTTAGAAGACAATGGCCTAAAACCCTGCCTGGTATTAAATCTACATCCCTGGATTTTATTTTTATTTTATTCTTTCCAGTCTCGTACAAAAGAAACAAAGCCATGCATATGGTATCTGTTTGCATATGGAAGCAGTTAGAGGTTTGATATGAAAAACATCACCACTTGATAAAGTTCTGTTTTCTTTAACTTCCTGCCCAATCAGTATCGCTGTGATTGAGATCAATGAATTTAAACAGAACAAATGTACAAACTTCCTGCATATGGTGATGCAAATAGTGAAAGGAAGATTATTTAGCCCCAAACTCACAATATGCAATTCAATTATGAAGACTTAAAAGCCTTTTTACATGTGAAAAACAACATAAGTACATTTATTTGAAAGTCAGTACTAACCTATACAAGGCAGTAAAGCCACTAAGACACAAGGGGTTACAGGGTATAGAAGAATTAGGAACAGAAACATTACTAATGAGCAGGTCAAAGAAAGCATAATCAGAAGAACAATAGATATCAATTGATATTGCATTTAAATTTTTACAGATTAAGTTCAGCTGAAAAGCATAGAACCAGAAGGTAGTTCCACAAACGATACATACATGACATCATGATTTCAGTAAGAATTCTATTGGGTAGCTGCTGTGTAATACTAACACTATTCATACAAAGCTTACTCTTGAATTGGTTTATGACCAAGATGTTAGAACAGAATGACAAACATTTCTCAAGAGGCAAAAGACCTCAGGTACCATCGTCAACACTGCAAATATCCAAAAAGTAAATAGGTCAATAGAAAGTAGAAATACCAGGAACATACACATAATTTGTCACACAGGTGATTGATGCCATTTCCAGCATCTGCCTAGAGTCGTGTAGATAGACTCTCCAATAATCACTTCACCCACTCGTCCGAAGATACTAGTAATTGACTGTGTATTTTTCTTATTTATACTATCATAATCTGAAATAGTGCAAACTATTCTGTTTACCAATTTTTATTCATGAGAAGCATCTCTGAGAAATATTACAGTTCAGGCCATGAACTTTATCAAATGGAAATTTAATATTAGTTCAAGTTACAAAAGAAAACACTGATGAGCAGAAGTCAAAAAAAGGCTGCACATTGGTGGATGGAAAAAGGAACTTTTTTTTTTTAAGGGTGTAAGTTATAAAAGAACTTGTAAGCTGAGAAACAAACAAGGCAAGGTGAACTTTTAAAAGCAAAAACTCTGGAAAGCAGATAAATTAATAGTACCCTCAGTTTTAAAGCAGTTTGTCATAAAATTTATACTATCTCTCCAACTAATACAAGCCAGATGTCTATTTTGTGTTCAACAGATAAAAGTGTTTATATGTATAAGGAAATAATTATTGAATATGATGCTAATGATTGTGGCAGTGTTAGCATTTAAGTGTGCGATCACTACTAGTCAAATGCACTGTATGAATTAAAGTTAACATGTGCAAAGCATTTAGGATTAAGCCATATACAAAGCTAAGACAGGACTAGAGTGCAGATACATTGTCCAACTGTCATATTTTTAAAGAAGTTCCTTATAAAGCAAAAATTAAAAAGAAAGAGGTTAGTCAAGTAATGCTTCGGAATTATTTCCCTTTATGTTGACCGTTCAACATTTAAAGTTGGTATACATCTCCATGCAGATGAATAAAATTAAGATAACAAAAATGTGATTCTGCAGAAGGATGTTAAGAATACCATAGACTGACCAAATAAGTACTGAGGAGCTTTCAAGGAAAATGAAAGCAAAATTAACGCTCTGAATCTGAGAAAACTTAAATTTCTAGGAAACAAAGGGAAAGGGGGCTTGGAGAATCTGACACTCACATGATGAGATAGCCAAAGACAAACAGTGATTAACCTACCTAATAAGCAAAGAGTTAGCAGAACAAGGCTTAGGAAGATAAAAAAAAAAAAAAAAAAAAAAAGAGAAATTTCACAAGCTACAAAAGACAGAAAGTTGTAAATGCCAACATCCTCAAGTGACACCGCACATAGAAATAACATAAAAATGAAAAATTTCAAACAATAAAAAATAAAAGAATTAGCCGACTTCTTATTTTCATCACATTAAAATAAATCTCTCCATCAACAAACCACCTTAACATTTAACTTTATGCTATATCCTGGGCATCCATATCCATTCATCTTTCTGATCGATAAAATAATATACAGTGAAAATTTCAGATCAAAATTCAGCTGTTAGCAACATGTCAAAAAAATTATATATACACACACACACACACACTGGCATACACAAAATTTGTCACACAGGTGATTGATGCCCTTTCCAGCATCTTCAGTCTGGAGTCGTGTACATAGACCCTCCAGTAATCACTTCACCCACTCATCAGAAGATACTAGCAATTGACTGTGTATTTTCTTATTTTTGTCATTTTTATATTGAGCTAAAAATGATTTATGCACTTTTATTGGTGCAAGGTTGTTCTCTCTTTTTTTTTTTTATTGTGTGCATGCACGTGTCTGCATTCACCTGTCCATGTGGCTGTATAAAAAGTCATGTTTATTTCACCTTTTCATCATTTTTCTTGTCTCTTCATACTCTCTCCTTATTGATGTTTTGATCAAATTTTACTTGTGGGTCAAACTAAGAACTTTTCAGACTTCCATTTTCACTCACACATGTTTTCATACTTAACTTGCAGAGATTTTCCAAAATTATACTGCATCAAATGCACAAACATTATGAATATAGGAAAGAGCATAAAAGACGATTGAAGAAGAAATGAATTATGATGTAATGGTCAAGCATCATTTCATTTTAAGCTGAAAATTATCTGCATCTAACTTTTGTGATGTTCACTGTGATACTCTTATAATGTCAAAGGCCCCTTTTCTTTTTTCAAACACAGAAATTTAAGAAAGATTCTCATAACAAAAATGAGCAAAAACTATTTGCTTATTGACTTGGAATCCACACCTATCATAATTTTTTCATCTTTCTTTTTCAAATTCTTATAAAAAATTTTTTAGAATGTCTTTGTGCATTAACTTCAGTCTAAGATTAAAATAAAATGGATATGTTATAACATTTTATTTTTTCATCAGACATCAAACTGTGAGAATTCAAAACAAAAAATTATTTCAGACAAAATTCAAATCATTTGTCAGCTACATGTCATAAATCGCAAACATTAAAATAAAACTAAAAAAAATACACACACCACATAAAACACATTGTGCAATGGATAAATTGTCATTTTGTATATACTCATTATCTTAGTTAACGCATTTTTTCCTCAGAGAAATTTTATATATATATATATATATATATATATATATATAGACACACACACACAAGTATAGGGTAGGTATGGATGAAGTAAAATTCCATATCTAAAGAAACACTATTCTTAAAAAAGTGCTCAATACAAAGTAGACCAAATAATATTTAAAATTTATAACATAAATATGTAACATAATTAATATATAAACATGAATGTTATAATATCACTACAAAAGTAGCCATTTTGTTTCGACAATATCTGTGTCATATCAAGTGATGAAGTTTATATATATTTAATTACCCACTTACAAAACATTTTGTGCAGGCTGTAAATGGTTAATTAAATCAAGAATGTATATTAAAAATTTAGATCAATTATTGTTGATTATAACCTATAATTTGTGAACATTCTTGTTGATTATAACCTCAAAAAAGCATTATAATGACACTGAATGAAGAGACTAACGGGTCTATACTGAGAGTTCACTCGCATTCTTGAAAACCAGGCCTACAGTTGGCACCTTCCACAGACTTGAGAAGGATTTCTCCTTCAAGCTACGGCTAAATCATTTTGTATGACACGGGAATAATTGCCACTGTGATTTGTGTCTGGGATAGTGGCTTTCTTAGGTTCAAGATTTTTTATAAATCTTGAAACAACCCAAGCCGTTATAAAAATACTAAGATTGTGCTCAGTGAGAGGGTAGAAGTCAGGAGTGTCATGGCCTAAGATTGAGACGGTGACTTTTGCCCTAAAAAATATTTAAAATTGAGCACAATTGAAAATAAGCAACTTAAAATTTGTAGCATATTTTATGAATATCTAGAAGTTGATAATGCAGTATGGAATGAAGCTGGGAAAAAAAGGAAGGATTAAAAATACAAATGCGGGGGAGGGGGGTCCTTCCTTCCTACCAAGATGATATAGGCCTTGCCACATGACATAGCAAAGCTCCCATGATACAGAATAGGAGTTTCATGCCTCATCTAAAGCAATTTCTCAATTTTAAATACCTCCGATTTGGTAACTAGAAAATGTTTTTTAACCATTTCACCACCAAGGCAGGCGGGACCACCAATAATGTGCAAAAAGATTACAGTGAGAGAAAAGACTGTATCAAGGGTATTGACGAAAGGATAAAAGATGAATGGGATTCAAGAAGATAGATAATGATTGAAAATTTCACAAGTGGAGAAAAAACAATTAAGACAACCACAAAAAAAAAATATATATATATATATATATATATATATATATATATATATATATATTAAAAAAAAAAATCAAAAACTTAAACATGAAATAATGTTCCAGTTTTGCATAAAATGTCACTTGGGAGATTTTGTCAAGCATTAAACACACATAGCAAGTTAGTTGCCATAAACTGTTTCAATAAACCAGTAAAGTGTGCAGTAGTTGTCCTGAATAAATAATAGATCTAAGATGCTTGCTAACCAGAATTGGTGACAGCCTCATTAAGCTGCAACATCAATGCTCAACAAACCATTTACATAAATAGGACAGCTCGATTATCTCATTTCACTTGATTCTAATGTCAGTGCCTGAAATGCAGAGCAAATGATGAGAAAATGAGTGTCTAGCAAAAATACTGCCAATATTCTGAACTGAAAGTAGCACAAGAGTAGGTACCTCCACTCATTTTTCTATATCTAAATTTAAATTGAAATTTTAATAATAAATAAGTTATCTCCAAGCTTTAAAATTAGCTTTAATTGAAAGCCAACGGATCAAATTTACTCATTTCAGTAAGCAAAATATCCTGGTGTATTTTAAACCGAAATTATACTGATCAGAATCAAAAACAATTTTTTAAATTTCAAAAATTTCTGCCATTTTTCATCGATTGTAAGCAGAAGCCAATTCTCGGTTTTAAAAATTCTTACAAAAATAAAATACACCTCACTGACACATTATTATCTTCAAATTACCGAATTTAAACTTACTTTAGGTTGATTTGATACAAGAATTACTTGCTTACTGCTTGAAAATTGTTTCAAAAAACATTCCTCAATTACGGTAGCCTTGTTATCACAGCTGTCAACAACACCTTATCAGCGCCTTAGGAGCAGCCGACAACTGATGATTTAGTAACCGGCCAAAAGTATGGAAGACGAATTTGGTATAAATCTCATTCATACAAATCGTTTTTTTTTCTTTAATTTTTAACTATGTTAAAATTAAAAATTTCAGTTTTCAGTAATTATCCAATTTTTGATGAAATTTTAGTTATTTTAACTTTGTAGGCTTACGTTAAATGTTTTATGAAAAACAAAAATTAAAATAATATAAAACTTTCTTTTAAAAAAATTTACAATTTAATAACAGAATGAAAATAACGGCAGAGTTAACTCAATAATTTATGAAATGTTATGGTATTTATTAATTTTTATTTCTAATATCTATTTTTCATATTATTTTTAGGTACCTCTACAAATTGTGAATTTCACAATTATTATTACTTTTTTTTAACAAAATTAGAAAATTAGGAATTAAAATGTAAGAGTTGCTTTAAATGTTTAAGGAATGACTTGCAAAACAGGCTGTTGAATTTTATAAACGGCTTGAAAAGACTTGAATCAGAATCAAAGTGTGGTTTCTGTCGTTTTCCATGAAAGGAGAATAATCCAAAACACTTGTAAACTTCTAAAATAAATACGACCCCTACGGAAACTTGTTATGGGCCCGATGGAACATCGTACTCAAATGAACATATTTATTTACACACAAAAAATTTTTTTTAATAATTTTAGAAATATACTGTGTGAAAAATTTTTATTAAATTTTTTTATTTTTTGATAGGCAATATAATCATCAATTGTTAACTAAAAAAAAGAAATCATACAGTTCTTTAAAAGATTTTTAAAATATTTTTAAAACTTTATGAATTATTATAATGATAAAAAGAAATGAAAATTCTTTTAACATTTTATTAGTAATCGAAAAAAATTTTTTTCTTAAGACTATAATGTACTTAATTTTTATTATTTATTCCAGCAATTAAAAGCTGATTAAATTATATCAGAGTTTTATTGCATTTTCTATATTTCTCTTCGAAGTGGATTTTCGGATAGTGCCGGATAATTTTAAATAAAAAAAATAGATGATTTATATTTCCCGATGAGTTCTTCATTTAACTTATAAAAAAAAATAATTTACAGAAATTAAAATTTATCAAAATTTCCTGAATTTACAAGGGGGGGGGGAGAGAGAGAGAGAGAGAGAGAGAGAGAGAAACAGTTAAAAAAAATTTTTTCTCATCAATATTTAAAAAAAAATAATAATTTCAAAAATAATTTTATTCATTTGTGAATGAGTACTGAAAGTTTCATTATAATCCATCAATTATTTGATTTTTGCGAGAATTTCCAAATTAATTTGTTTGTCACCGAAAAAGTGAGTTACGTAAAAAAGAAAAAAAAAAAGTTACGTAATCAATTGCAAACAATTGTAAGATTTTCTCAGATTTTCTGCAACACTAACTCAAATTAAAACAAAATTTTCTGCCAAAATGTCGAACATGTTCAAAGGGATTAAAAAATTTTATAAATAAAGAAAATTACTTTGATCTTTCCTCTTAATAATAATATAAACATTTTGATAGAAAAAGTTCATTTAATTAAGTTTTGAACCTTTTTAAATCTTACTGTGCTGAATTTTTTGTGATATAATGGAGGTACCTACACAAGAGTAAAATTTATCCAATTAAAATTAGATTCTTTTTCAAAGGACACAAGGGGTTTTTTGTTTTTTTTTGTGCTTCATCTTTTAACAAAGTGATTTGTAAACAAATCAACCACATAATTTATAACATTTAGTCATGTCTGTGGTCCTTGATCTTTTTTTATGATGGAATGGTCAAAAGCAAACCTTGTTATTTGAATTATTTTTAGTTTTTTGCTAAAGTTTGCAAATGGAAAGGCATATTTGAAAACTACTAACAATATAAATAGCTAGACAAAAAGAGGTTTTTTTTTTTTAATAAAAACAACTCATGAGCCTGAGAATGCAACACTGTAAATAGTATATATATATATATATATATATATATATATATATATATAAATAAATGGAACTTTGTCTGGCCAATTTTAATCAAATTTGATACACTCATAGACAAAGACATAAGAAACGATATTCAGAAGTTTCAAGGTTGCAGTTCTTACAATAGTGCAGAAAATCGATAATATATATATATATATATATATATATATATATATATATATATATATATAAAAGGCAAGATGTTTGTGTGTGTGTCTGCATGTCTTTTATACAAATCTACAATTTTTATCCGATTCTCACCAAACTTCACACAAATATTCTTTAGGCTGAGTCTGAGCTCCAGAAACATGGATTAGTTTTAAAGCTTTCATTACACCCGAGCAACGCCAGGCTATACTGCTAGTGTATATATATATATATATATATATATATATATATATATATATAGTAACTTCATAAATATACATATGAGGACAGTGTAGCTGTGTGTAGTATTATTATTCAAGTGTCAATAAGACAGTGCTCAATGTATGAACAGAGCTGTATTATATATATATATATATATATATATATATAAAATTCTATGTCTTTGGCACGACTAAGTTTCATGTGTTAGGCAATCATCAGATGCATGAGTTTGAAATATGCACCTGATGATTGCATAACGCATGAAATGCCCATATTAGCAGGGGTACATCCTCTAGCAGGCCTGAATGTGTGTTCCCTAGAGACAGCTATTGTAAGATATGCTGGGAGAACATATCAACTTACCAAACAGTCATCTACAATTCCAGCCCACACATTAAATGTAAACTGACGTTGGTCCCTAGCCTGTATTGTACGATGAGGATTCAGATCTGCCCACAAATGTTGGTTGTGTAAATTTGTTATTACACTCCCAAATGTTGCCTCAGCCATAAACAAGATTGAAGAGACAAACAGCAAATGGGCAGATTATGCAATAAACCATCGGAAAAAATTCTCATGTGGTGAGCAAACAGAGGGTGAAAACCTCTGTACACATTGCAACGGATATAGAAGCTGCTCTTTAAGTACACTCCATGCTGTACTATAAGATGTACAACATGCTAGGGCCTCTTAACATGTGCTGATAGTTGGATTGTCTGCAACACCTTGTAGAATATATTCTTTCCAGTTAAGTGTATGAGTAGATCTCAGTTTTTCTTGATCCATAACTTGTGACGCCATGGATCCTGTCTCAGAAATACAACGATAAACAGCAGCAAAGATTGGAGAACTTAGTTGCCTTCGGCAGAAAAATGCAATCTGATACAGCCGTGCAACTTCGTTTAAAATTCAATAATGGGCACCAGATTTTGCTATCAGCTTCTTAAACTGTCCAGGATATTGCATCACCTGATTTTATCAGGAACTCTTGTGGTATGGAAGGTGTAGCTTCTTGTATTCACCCTTCAAGTTCTTCCAAGGTCTTAATTTGGTATAGTAGACTTGCTCCTTTAATCAAACCCAAAAAAATAAGTCACAGTGTATTAAGCCACTCATACATAAAATAGGGACTGTGTGTGTGTCTCGCTCTCTCTCTCTCTCTCTCTCTATATATATATATATATATACACACACACACACATGAAAAATGAAATAATGGATGTTTTTATTTATTAATCCAACATTTTTATGATTTGTAAAATATGTTTTCATTGAGGAATAGACAGCATTTATTTTAAACAGTACTTTATTTTCAGGTTAGATTATGAAATAAAATACTAAAAAAAAAAAAAATTAAATATGAGTATCCACTAAAAATTATGTTTAAAGTGATGTTTTATATATATATATATATATATATATATGGGGTAGGTGGATAAAATATGTTTTCATTCTAACGAAGGTGCTATCTTTAAAATATGCTTTTATTTCATTCAACTGTATAAATATTTATTACCTGTCATTAATTAATACTATTTGCTACCCTGAACATTTCTTTCGGAAATATCTTAATCTGTTTATAATGAAGCTTATTCATATGATTCATATATATTCTCTATCATTTTATGTTTAGAATTGCTGTCATATTCATGTTGAATGTAACTGCCTCAGCCTGTTATAAATAAAGTTTCACTTTTGTTAGAGGCAATAAAATACAACTCTTGTTGGCTGATGGCTATGCGTTGTAGTGCAGTGGATATCGGCTCAGAACAAGAAATCGGAGAAGAGAATTTGGATTCCAATTGAAATTCCTTGCATTTGCTTACGCACAAATACTCTTGGTAAAGATATTAATCCACCTCTTCTCTCCAGTTATGAGTTAAATAACGGGACAGATTGGGTTCTATAGCCTTGGCAGGCAACCAGTCTACAGCTGAAAGCAATGGCACCCTACTGTGGAATAATCTTCTGCCCAGTCACATACGCCACTTAACTGATGGTTGGCTAATGCCTTTTATTATACAAAAATACTAATAGCACAAGAATATTTGATAATACATATATTTGAGGTATTATCTCTAAACCTGAAAAGTCATTAGAGGTAGGGTTTGGAAAATAGAACCGAAGAAGAATGAAGACTAGATCATATCTTCCAGATGTAAGAAGATCCCATGTAGGCATATACGCTGATGACGCTACAGTTTACTCTTGCATTGATCAAAAATCTTCTAAAGCTGACAAAGCAAACCTCGCTGCCAAGCTTGAAAATGACCTCCAATCCGAGGCGGACAGGGGTAAGAAATGGCTCGTGAATTTTATGCTTCCGAAACGAAGTTGCTATCTATTAATCATCACAGACAATCGCTCCTACCCCTCATTAGCATGGATCAGGCTAGTCTCCCTGAAAGCAAAACTGTGTCTCCTCGGCTTAACTCACAACAGACCTCAAGTGGAATGACGATATAAAATCCATAGCTAAATCTGCTGCTAAGAAAGTTGGTTCTCTGTGTCAGGCCAGAAAGTTTTCTCCGCCTGAAACAATCCTGCACATATATAAATCTACTATCCGCCCGTGCACTGAATACTGCTGCCCTATTTGGTCAGGTGCTCCTGCTATCCACCTAGGTATTCTTGACAAAATCAAATGGAGAATCTGTAATGTGATAGATCCCAACTTAGCAGCTCAGATACAGTCAGTTTCTCACTGGTGCAATGTGGCTTCCCTGTGTCTCTTCTACAAATACTTTCACGGCTTCTGCTCCAATGAACTTAGCTCACTGGTGCCTCCTATATATAAGTTTACTCCACAAGATTAGCAACTAATTTCTCACACTTCCCGCCTGTGGAATTCACTTCCATTTACTTACTTTCCTGACAGCTATAATCTCCAAGAATTTAAATACAAAGTCAATAGTCACCTCCTATCTCACTAACATGCATCCTCTCTCTCATGCTCCTTTCTCCGTCCACTTCACTCTCATCAGTATTCTCATCCTTCTCCTACCCACTTCTTGACACCCCGATAACATGTCACTCTTTCTCATAACTTTCCTCCTATGTAACCCCCTGCAAAACAGTGGCAGTAAAATGCCTTGCTTGGGGCGATATGATTATAAAAAAAAAAAAAAAGGAGGAGGAGTTAAAAGAAAGTGTGTCGAAAGTAACATCTATGAAAATTTTGCAACTGTCAGATTTGCATGTGCTAATACAGGATAACGACTTATTTTAAGAGAAATTTGTATGCATAATGTGATTTTTATTAGAACAAATAAATGTTTCTATATTTCTCTTCCCAGAAGAGAAACCAAAGTTTTTCAATATTATAAAACAGATAGGCAAGGTATTTGACTCTGAATGGATTTGAAAAAAACCTCTTTATTCAAAGCAACATCTCTGGAACCTTGCAAAATTGATAAAACTTTTTAAAAAATTTAAATAACTGTCTACATCGAGGAAATTTTAAAATATTACTTACTATAAAGATTTTAAAGACCTTCATGTTTGGAGAATACAGTAAGCATGTACACACATATACTCACACAATATATATTATCTGCACACCCATTTAAATAAAATATAGCAGAAGGCTGTTTTTAAAGTAGGAATCCCATATGTAGATTGAGAGTAATAACAAAAATTTCTCAGTTTTCCTTGGGGATGAAATATATAGCCATACAGAAGGTTGGGAAAATCAAAAGTTGCAAAATTTCTGCAGGTTCCAAAATTCGTCTATTATGCATTAAAAGGCCATTTTAATACAAAATGATATTAATATGACTTATAGATAATATATAGATAATGTATTCAATGTGGTTTACACCCACTTTTAAATGGTAAACTTAAAGGTGTTGATATTGGGTAGTCGTTCTTTTTGATGACCTGCACTAAAATGCACCTCCATGGCAAAGTTGAGTGCAGAGGTGGCCAAACCACAGCTTGCAAGCCACACGCAGGTCTTTTACCATTAATATGTGGCTCGTAGAAATATATTGGCTGAGCTTCTTACGTTATCACAGTTAATATAAAAAGGTAAATAAGAAATATTTCAATATTATTTATGGGTATTAATTGAGACCCTTTTGGATTAAAATGTAAATTTAAATGTATGTGCAACAAAAAGGTATATCTAAGTTTTGTTCATAAGTTGTGGACCTCAAACATCTGAAATTTCGTCCATGTGTCTCTTACATTAAGTTTGCCCACCCCTGTTCTAGCATGTTCAGGTCTGTACTGAAGAAGGGCCAGAACTTCTTCTGTACCTTCTGAGATGGGATCACTCTCCTGAGTCAGCACATAGGTGTCCTCTGTGTTTAGCCTTGGTTCTTCATGATCTTATAGCAGATTTTTTATAGGAGTTTATAAAACAATGCATCCCCGCCCACGGGACCATGACACCCAAGAACTGATGTGAATGTTTGGTCCTGAAGGTGAACTTGTCATCAACTTTTCATTCTGTGATATACATAAGCAATAATTATTTTTTTTGGAAAGATTCTTCTCCCTCCCCCACATTATTTTCTTTCCACTATAAATACCGAATGTGCGTTGTGGTGCAATGGATACCAACTCGAAACGACAAATCAGCGAGCCAAGTTCGAATTCTAGTTGAAGTCCTTGCATTCACTTGTGGACATATATCCTTGGGAAAGGTATTAATCCGTCTTATTTATGAGTTAAATAATAGGACAGATTGGGTTCTATAGCCTTGGCCAGCAACCAGTCTACTGCAGAAAGCAATGACAACCTATTGTGGGATAATCTTCTGCCCAGTCAGTCATGTCTCGAAAGAGACATGATCACCCAAAGCGTGTATAACATATAGCACTTAACTGACAGACTATAAATGTTATTTTTAGAGACTACATGTGTAAGTTGCTGTCCCTGTTCTTTTTATTTCATTAAGTTGGTTGTTATTAATTTCACTGTTTAATGAAATAGATAAATGTAACAATTCAAATCTGTGTATTGACTAAAAAAATAACATTTATAGTATTAAGAAATATAAAGGTACCTCCACAGATTCAGTAAAAAAAATAAGCAGGGCATGATGAAAAATTACCTCAAGCTTAATAAAAACAAAGTTTTATTCTCAAAATTCTTATTATTAAGAGGAAAGACCAAAGGATATTTTGATTATTGAATTATCTTTTTATCCTTTTTAGAAAGTTTGAAATTTTGGTCCAAAATTTTGTTTTCTTATAAATTATAAGTATTTTAAAATTGGGAGTTAATTTTTAATCACCCACTCAGTGTGTGTGTGTTCATAAATTATCTGTACAAAATATACATTGCAATTTTTCTTGTAAATCAGGGATCAATAATAAACACTTAACATCTACCTGAAAAGACAAACAAAAGTGAATTGAGAGAAAACTGTCTAGAAATTAGAACTTTAATAATTCTTTAATATGCAAAGGAGTGTACTGACGGATCTTAACTCTAAAGGATGCGATAAACTGTGAAATCTGTACAGAATTTATGGACACAAAAACGCACACACACACACACTAGATTCACATTGTTTTACACATATGTGGGTACACGATTCAGTTCTTAGAACAGAACAGTCACATGAATGGATCAGTGCTGAAGGCTGAGGTAGAACCAACCTGACTTTTTTGGAAAATCCAAATACACAGTGTGCCACAAGGTTTCTAAATTATACTCATGTTTTGAATTCAGAATTATCATTGTTATAGACTGGTTGCCACTTAATGTTATAAGAGACTGTCCTGCTGTTTACATAGCTTTGGGGGCAGAAGAGAGAGAGATTAGATTCAATCCCTCCTCAAAGGTATTTGCATGTAAGTGAATATAAGGAACTTGACAGGAATTTGAATTCAGCTCTGCTTCTTCAACCATATATATATATATATATATATATATATATATATATATATATATATATATGTGCACGTGTATATGTATTCTACAGATAAACATACAAATACTACTCAGAGATACACCTACAGATGCAAATTTGATATAAATTATACATATACAAACATCCATGCTTATATATTGATACATGTGAAAAGGTATACCTACATATGTATATAAACCTCATCTAACAGCAAATCTAATAAAAAGTGGACGCATATAAATTGATAAGCCTACACAAATAGCAATATAAGATTTTATTTATATACAAGAATATCTCATATCAAGAAATCTGACAAATATCTTCACTTAACTGTATGTATGTTTATATCTATGTATACATATATATTTTTACATTGGCAAAACAATTTTCCTACCCACCCCAAGATCAAACTAAGCTAAGCTTAGTAAACAATAGTAATAGACACTATATATATATATATATATGATAGTGTGTGAGAAAAAGAGATAGAAATATAGGTATGTAATTTTGAAAATGCACAGGTGGACAAGACAAGCAAGAAGAAAGGAAGTAGGTCTGCAGATTAGAAATGCTGAAAAGAAATATTGAAGAGAATCAATATTCAGAATGAGTCTACAGAAATGGTACAACTACTGAGTTTGGGAATTACTCTAAAAGATACACAAGCAACAGAAGTAGAGTGCTAGAATGGTTGGTGAATTAGTGTAGCAGCATAAAAACAAATGCATATATAATATGGGGGTCTCCACCCCATCCCCACCAAAAAGTTTCCAGTCTGACACACTTCCCCATATCTGACCAGACAATCAAACATCAGAATCCTTTCTTCCTTTACATTTTTTTTTGTTGGAGAGGAAGAACTTTCCAGAGTGTGTGTGTGTGCACACGCATGTAAGCACTCACTCTCCCATACAAATTTCTTTGTGTAAATATATGTTCATACTCTTATGGTATATGTATTATGTTACAAGACACAGTACTTCTTTGTAAGTGCACACACATAGAATTTTATATATTAAGCTCTATAATATTTATTATATTGAGCACTGTTTATAATAAAATAAAAAGCAAAACCTTGAGTCCTCTTCACCTGAATTTATTTATATATATATATATATATATATATATATATATATATATATATATAAAGTTAAAGAACAGACTACACACCATTTACTTGATACCTAGGTTTCAACCACGCAGATCTCTTCAGGCAAGCCAGAGAAAACCTGCATGGCCGAAACCTGTGTAGCAAGTACGTGATGTGTTTAACATATTGTTAGGTCTGCATATTCATTTCATTTGTGTTGGGTGTGCATTGAGCACTTTTTTCTCACTACTATGTTGGCCCAACCATCCACTATTTAGCTTTTGTATATATATATATATATATATATATATATATATATATATATATGCGCATGTGTGTGTATATAAAATTTTAGATATGCATGAATATACAATTGTGTGTGTGTGTGTGTGTGTGTATATATATATATATATATATATATATAAACTAAATCTAAAAGAGAGCCAGAAGTCGACTGCGGTTTCACTCGTTCTGACAATCTGGCGAGTGAAACCATGGTCGACTTCTGGCTCTTAGATTTAGTTCGTGTTTTTGCTCTACTTTCGTACTGAGCTCTTTCTAGTTAAGGTTTTCGTCCTCGGGGTTTTTTTTTCTTTCAAACACAGCTTATGCTTTGTTTCTTTTTTTTATTCCCCTCTACCCATTTGATAATACCTTTTGGGTTTGACGACTAACTTTTCCGATTTGTTAGCAATAGGTTTTTCTGATTTCGGTCGTGATTAGTGCTACTGTTTTGTTGGTATGTTTAACAGTATATATATATATATATATATATATATTGATCTATTTCAGAGTATCATAGCATGAAAAAAAAAAAACACCAACTTTCTATGTTCAGAAAATAAATGTTTGTCATTTAATATATTTTAAAGCAAAGTATTTTCATCCAATTCCTTCCTTTTTTCATTTATGTTTGATTTTATATTCTCTTTAATATTCTGTTATTATATTTTATTTTTTCAATCCTGCAAGTTGCAAACCCACTCACAACTCATATTCTTTTTATATTTAGATAACATTAAATACACACAGCTTAATATCAAAGCTATTTATTGTATGTTATTGGAGTTATTTTCTCATGAGAGCATAGAATTTATACATTTTCTACTTTCACATGTTGCTATGGACACTGCTTCATCAAAGAATACATTATCATCACAAGGCATATTTTCAAATCCTAATATGACATTAATAATTATATATATATATATATATATATATATATATATATATTACAGAAGACATAAATACTAATTGCATCTGATGTTTTATTAACAGGCTAAGTATGTATGTATGTATGAAATACTGCACTTTTGCTCAGATTGTGTGTGTGCAATTGCAATTTCTCACTGCCACTTTAAGTGAAGTCATGCGGAAGCATGGTGTATAAGACAACATATAGACATCAAATTCTCAGTGTAATACAGAGGGAAACCTACTAGCATCTCAAACCATTAACAGAATGTTTAAGCCTCACTGAGTGTACCAAGAATCTTTGAGTTTGTTCAAATAAATGAAAAATGATTTTAGTCTGTTTGAAAAGAGGAGTACTTTTCTTTTTATTTTTCCCTCAAAAGAACACACATTATGATGAAATGATTTAAACAAACATTTTTTCTGTAGTTATAAAGCACTTTAGCTCTTGATTGGAAGATCCCATATTATTGTAGTTTTCACTCATATTATTTTTTTTTTAGCAATATAAAAACTGTTTTGGCTGATAAAATATAATCTAAAAATACAAAACAATATATTAAAACATAAAATCAAACACTTCTTCATTAAAAATGAGCATCACAAAGAAAAACATGTAATTTGGGTGATGAAGTACTTTAAAACGGATTTCTCAACAGTAATTTTTAGTGATGATTGTAGAGCTACATCGGATGAATCTGATGGCTGATTCAGAAGTTGGGAAATGGTCATCAACATAAGTGAGAAGATAAAAGAAGTGAAGATGGAGTAATGTCTGTTGAGTGAGTATTGTAGGCAATAAAATCCTAAGGCTTTCAAATTTGATAATATTTCCAGGTAAATGCAGAGAATTTATCTATGCCCTGAGATAAAACATTTCATTTCAGTAATAAAAGTTATAGACAAGAATCTTTGAGATAAAGAGTACAGGCATGAAAAAAAAAAGTTCTTTTACTTTCAGAAGAAAAAAAAAGAATGTTTCAAAGACACGAAATTAATGAAAGGGTCTCCAGCCTTTTTAGATATTAATCCAATAGAAACAAAAAAAGAAAAGAAAAAATATTAATAATTATTTTTTCAGGTATATGGAATATTGTGTTTAATTAAAATGTTTCTGTACACTTTGTTTGCATCATAAAACCGGACATTCCTAAAACAAATTATCAAGAATTTTTTTTTTTTTTGCTTTAAAAAGAAATGAGATATTATAAGCTTATATAAATACAAGCATATCTTGAAATGTTCACCAACATCTGTTGGTTAATAGCAATTTTATTGTGAAAACATTAACTTGCATAAGAAAATCAGACACACTAAATGAGAGAGAATTTCTTGGCCCAACCCACTTCCTAAAAATCTGACCAAACATCAGTTTTCTTTGACTGGGTTGGGAATTTCCCTCCCAACACACACACACAAGGTGCTCCCTGAAAGTTCCAGAGTTTTGAAAAGATTAATCAATGTGTTCATCTGTGAAATTATCCAACCGTTTCCCATGTCCTGCAGCATATTCCGCACATATCTTTTAAGGAGTTCACCAGGAAATAAATGTTTTTTTCCTTTTTTCTAACCATTTTTGTTTTTTTGAGCAAGCCATTTCATGCTTTATGTTTTGCTAGCAACTTGTGTATGTGTGATAGAGATCAGTACTAAAACAATCCTCAGCCTCACAAGGGTGGCCATTTGAAGTTAAATAAGAAGAAAAAAAATTATGGTATTTGATTAGATTTTGAAAAGTGGGTCAGTCCAAGAGCCATTCAATGTGTGTGTAAGAGTGAGTGAGTGTGTGTGTATATATATATATATATAAAGCATGCATATCTGGTATCTTTAAGGCTTATATTTCCAACTTGACTTCATTTTCATATGTAAAAAGAAAAAAATTTCCATTTCAAATAGACGACCACAAAAATAGCACAACGTAATAAAATAAAAACCGAATAAATCAATAAGGATTTATCAATGTACCCAGGATTTGTGTGACTAGTGGATGACAAACTGGGATACACAGGAGGAGAGGTGCTCTGGGTGTGGCAAAGGCAGATATGGAGAGATAGTCCTCCTTATTTCTGAAACAAACTGATTGAAAATAATATTCATCAAAATCCAAATTTTAATCAGCACAATTTCATTTCTTCTAAGAATTTTGATTAACGACACATTAAATTATGTTTTAATAAAGATTTCCTTTCCATTCCCTTTTTAAAATTTCTTACTTTCTTATATTTATTTCCAATATCTTAAAATATAAGTTTTTTTGCTGTTTTTTTTTTATATTATAGCAACATTTGTTAAAAATTGACAGTTAATAAGTGATAATGAGAGTTTCATTTCTATTGGCTTCTCTATTTAGAATGGATCTGAACAATCAAAAGGCAACAAAGTTTAAAAACTTGAATATATTTTGCTCCTTTATTCTTTTTCTCCTTCTTCAGTCAAGTGGAAGTGGTGCACAAGAAAATTTTTCCCTGGCATTTAGATACAGGCAGAGAATAAAGATGAAACAGATCAAAATCAATGAGAATAGATAGTTTTATCACTGTTATCAATCAGAAAGAATTTCATTTTTAGATTTTTTTTTTAACTTTTCTTTTCTAACAGCATCCAGAAGTATCTATTAGAGTTCTTTGAAAGTCATTAAAAGACAAAGAAAAAAATCAAGTTATCAAAAAAAATTGTCAGGAGGTAACATTTTTTTACTATAAAAATTATTCTAAAAATTTTAAACACATCTAATGCTTAAAATCTATACTAAACAAGAAATTTAGAAATTATATGGACAACTTTTTTAAATTGCATTTAAAACTTAAGAATTCTTCTAAAATATTCTAAAATAATTTTATTTTAAAATATTTTAGAAAAAAGCCCCCTATAAATTAAACAACTATAAGCTAAAATTGTCAGGAGTAACATTGTTTACTATTAAAATTATTCTAAAAATTTCAAACACATCAAATACTTAAATTTTATACTAAACAAGAAATTTAGAAATTGTATGGACAACTTTTTTAAATTGCATATTTAAAACTTAAGAATTCTTCTAAAATATTCTAAAATAAAATTATTTTAACAAAATATTTTAGAAAAAGGCCCTCTATAAATTAAGCAACTATAAATTAAAAATAAAAAAAACCTTTGTCAGGAAAAAATAAGAACTTCTAGGGATTTATTTTTAAATAACTTTGGGAGGAAAAGAAAGATAAAAAAAATTATTCAATTCCCTAATACATTGGTGCCAGTCTACACCATTGGTGTCACTGGCATTACCACCAACAAGGAAGCAGCAGCTGCAACCAAGGGAATTAAGTGTCAGGTGACATATTGATTGGCTGTGAAGGTAATTTGAAAGAAGTTGATGGGTGGGAGGTGGGGGCTGAAATAGGAGAAACTTTGGATCCAGCCAGACTGGAACAGACAGCACCCAGGTGCCAGAATGTCTAAGAGAAGGTTATCTGAATGCATTCTGGCTGTGAAGAAAATAGGAAGTTCTTTAATTGTCACAGATTCACCTTCTCTGTTTATCTAGCCCTTGGTGCTCATGCAAGTGGGGAAAGACAGGACAAAAGACAGCATGTAATTTCCACTTGCTCCCGAAAACAGATCATTCCTTCTCATTACAAGTGACAGAAAAAAAGAGAAATAAAGAATACAATAGAAAAGAAAAATTCCTTTTGTTTTTTTTTAAAGCTGCATTACATAAAAAAAAAAAAGGGAAAGAAAGTAACAATAGTATTGATGATGTGATCCAAGACGCTTATTGAAATGAACATCTGATGTGGTTTTTCTCACAAAAACTGTTTCATATGGATTACAAGCCATTTACACAACAATGCAAACATATTATACAGAAATACTTTATATATATATAAATATATATATATGTTTCTGATGAAGGACCGAGGATGGTCTGAAATATAAAATATAATAGAAATAAACAAATACTGTAAAAAAAAAAAAAAACACATTTTTTAAACTCAAAGTTTTTTAATATTCTTTCCTATATATATACATATATATATATATTTTTTGAAACATATACTGTTAAATATAAGAGACAATGAATGTCTATTATGTTTAATCATGAGCCGTTCTAAACATCATATTTTGGCTTTAATTTCAGTTGAAAAAATATAAAGACAAATTCTCCAACATTTGGATAATTTTTTTCTAAGCTTTTGGCTCACACGAGCCATCTTCAGAGAGGTTATTAAGACGGTAATACAATAACATCCACCATCACCAACGATTTTATTTTGTGTTGATATAAAACTCCGCTAGGCAACGGCAATAGTTAGCAAAAATAACAAACTCAGTTTGCAAATTTGCAATGCGGTTCTATGACGTCACACCGCGTGATAGCGCGAAATAACAGAACCATGTATTCTATACTATATATATATATATATATATATATATATATATAATATATATATTACATTTTATATTCCCATTTGGGAATACCAAGTGCTGTCAGTGCTTATTGACGGATGTGCGTTGTGGTGCGGTGGATGCCAACTTGGAAGGGGAAATCGGTGAACCAAGTTCCAATTCCAGTCAAACATTCTGCATTCACTTACGCACTGGTACCCTTGGGAAAGGTATTAATCCGTCCCTTCCCTCCAGTTATGTGTTAAATAACTGAGGTCTGCTGTTCATGCAATCTGTGGCAAACTTCTGCACCGATTGTTTGTTATCAGCAGTTCCAAAAATTGTGGATGCCGCTACACAAGCCTCCACCACTCTAAACAATTCTTTGTGTGGCAGTCTAACTGAGTTAGACACTCATACGTTGAAATCGACGGGAGAGTCCATAAAGATAATAATAATTATATATATATGTGAGAGAGAGAGAGGGTGATTTGTGGGGGAAAATCAGAGTGAGAAGGATAACACCTCTATATGGCCCTCATTACTTGTACATTGAAACCACCAATCCCAACTAGTACAAAACATCAACTCATGTACAGTTAATACTGATATAAGAATGTAAATAACAATTAAAATGAAGCAAAATATACAGTGTCATGTAATATCAACTTTTTATTTTGTATATAATGAAATCCAATTTGTTTTCATACCATCCAATAAGGAAAACACCATATAGGGGGCTCAATTTAATAAAAAATTGAGTGCACATTTCAATTTGAAGGAGGACTTTAAGCCCTGAAATAACATTGTGCTTCTTGTAATAAGAATTTGGTTGATTTTATAAAATATCCACCCTTATTGAATTATTTAATATTGAATTTTAGGGGATCAGGCACCCCAGTGAGGATCAAACTCACTATTCAATAGTAATGCTCAACTAGACTACTCTCCCAAACCATTCCCCTATGTCTGTTTGTTGACTGATTTTCCAACATGGTAGCCCATATTGAATTATTTAATGTTTCATTTTCTGATTTGTGTTTTAATAAAATCTTAAAATGGAAACAGTCTCAATAAACATTATTTGCTATTAAGCTATTTCTGTTTAATAAATAAATGAATAAAATATACTTTGTTCTTCAATTAATTTTTTTAAAAAATAAATTAAAAACTAGAAGAGATGGTAGTTGTAAGAAATCATACAATTCACCATTGCAAATAGGAGAATTATTAAGGATAAATTTCAAGAAAATAATGTCAATACCAAAGAAAAGTTGTGTGTTCTCCAATCTTTGGAATACTTTTGTTCCTCAATGTAGCAACCTTTAAACCTAGCATTGTGGTGCAGTGGATGTTGCCTTGGAACAAGAAATCAAGAAGCTGAGTCCGAATTCCAGTTGAATTCCCTGCATTCACTTATGCACAAATACCTTTGAGAAAGGTAAAAATCCATCTCTTCCCTCCAGTTATGGGTTAAATAATAGAACAGATTGGGTTCTATAGCTGGCAACCAGTCTACCGCAGAAACTAATGGCACCCTATTGCGGGATAATCTTCTGCTCAGTCAATCATGTCTCATTTGAGATGCCCAACTGACTGAGTGAATGTCCAAGCAGTGAAAATGTTAGAAAACCAGAATAGTTAGTAAAATACTGCAATAGATTTGAATATAATTTGTAATATAAATTACAATAAATGATAATTATTTGCATTGAACATAAGATTTTGGAAAAAAAAAAAAAAAAAAAAAAAAAGGAAAATGCATCTGTATTGTTATGATGAAATAAATGACAAAAGTTGTTAAATTTATCTCTTTGATCTGGTTTCAAAATGACTATTTTTTTAAGGTGGGGAGGGGGTGAAAATACACATTTTGTTTAACAAGTTAGATTATGAGGCATGGGTTCAAAGCAGATTGAAAAAACTCTTATAGCATATCCACAAACTAATTGTTGCACATTCAAAACAATGTTTAATTGAGAAAATTATCAAAGTAGAGTACAGAGCCTCACATTAAACAAGTACAATGTATAGCTGTAATGGTGAGGGGGGGGGGGAACATTTCAAATAAATTGCATAACAAAAAAAAGAAAAAAAGACATGAAAGAACAATCTATTACCCAGGTAAACTTTGTCTCTCTCTCTCTCACACACACACACACACACAAGAGAGAGGCAGAAAGATTGTGCATACGCATGTGTGTTTTTAGTGTGTCTGCTCATCTTGTACACACAATCTTTTTGACTAATATATATATATATATGTGTGTGTGTGTGTGTGTGTGCATGCATACACATGTGCAAGATGAGCTGAGAGAAAGAATATAAAGCCTCACAAATCAGATATCTTGACATTGAAGAAAGTGTTAATGAGACCACCTAATATTTTTTGAGCTTCATCAACAAAATTTGTATAAAAAATATAACCAATAATCCATATTTACAATGTTATTGTTACATTGTTCATTTTTAAGAAAATGGATTAAAATGAATAGCTAGTTAAAAGACAAAAACACCACTTCTCACAAAAATTTACAAAATAGAGCTTAAGAACCACTGCATCTCACTGTATAATAATTTTTTTTTTTTTTAATTTTAATCATTTCACTCCAACAGAGGCAATGATGCCACTAAGATAGGAAGGGTGACTAAGAGAGAAAGAGAATGTGAGGACTTGGTGGGGTGGGGGGTCAATAACAGGACAGGTTTCAGGAAGACAGAAGATGGCAATTGGTGATGCATTTAGAATTCTCAAGATTGAAGGCAACAAGAAAGCAAGAAACCAGAAAGAGAGATTCATAAGCATAAAGTGTGAGAAAAGAAACTATTAGAATAGAAATTAGTTACATCAAGCTGGCACAACTGTATGACAACAAAACTTAGTTATCATTCCAGCTGTACACTTAAATGCATGTAGTTGTGGTACCAAGGAGGAAAGCTCGTCAGAACAATTGCTGCGAAAATATGTATAGAAAAGATAAAGGGAAGCCATATCTCAGTGGTGAGAAAGTGACTGAGGACAAACTATTAGAATAGAACCTACAGATGCATCTAGCTAGTTCAACAGTAAAATAGTGAGACCTAGATGCCAATCTAGTAGCATGCTTCATAATAAATTCTTCATTAAAATTGGTGAAGAAAAAAGTAGGAGTAAAATTGGCAAGTTATTAGTGTCAGCTATGTTTGGAAACTCAACGTTGGGATTCTTTAAGATTGTGACACTTGTTTTCTAAAATGCTTTACTTTTAATTCAACTCAACACATTTACTGAACTTCAGAAAATAATATATTTTTTGTTCAAAAATAGTGATTAAAACAAGAATAATTTCAATCAAAATTTGAAAGTAATGTCGAAAAGAATATAGCATATACAAAGACTACAAAGTAATATATTTAAACAGGCATCATGTGTATCACTTTGGAGCAGTTGCTCAATAAAGCATAAGATTGCATAAAATAAATTTATTTTTTTTATTTTTTTCTCCACTTCCCCACACCTGCACCACTCGCTCACGGGGAGTAATATCCCCCACCACCAAGAATCAACACCACATTTTGAGCCTTTTGATGTTGTGCTAGAATCAGAATTTTAGAATCATCATGCAAGGCTTTTGATGCATGGTGTTATGCATACATAGAGTTTTTTTTTTTAATAAGTAAATCACTTGGCTTTGTACTGGGCAGACTACAAACACCAAGGAACGTCCTTGAACTTACTAATTCGGAGGTACAGACTTGAAGAATAGGATCTCTACCCGCTGAAATAAAACATATAAAGTCCCTGAGAAAGTAGACAGGCAGCTTGGCTTAAATTAGCTACTAGAATTACATCTTTATTTCAAAAAGAAAAAGGTAATTTCTAATTTTCATTTTAACAAACAAATGAAATTGTAAAAAGAAAATTTACTCCCTTTTATTTTCTTTTAAATTAAATCTTATAAATTCCTGAACAAAAGTGAAAATGTCTTCTTTTACATATCACCCCTGGAATTTTGCTAACTTAAGAGAGTCATCTAAATTTAACAATAATTTATAGTTATTCCCCCTTAAGGTTACCTTTCAACTCTTTAAAAGAAAGAACTATTAACATGCAAAATTAAAAAGATTATACATTTCCAACTTTTGGAAAGAAAATAATATACATAAAGGTAATAGAATCATTAGATGAAATTTTCAATGTAGAAATGTGAAATGCATTTGATGAATATTGACCACAGAATTAAGTACAATAAGAAATTATTTTGAAAAGTAATTATTTGTTATAAAAACCTTGATGTCGCCACTGTGTGTGTTAAACTTCATATGTAACTAAAAGTATCTGTAAAAGACAATATAAATAAAGACAAAAGAGATAATTATCTTTGCTGACACATTTCGTCCTTTAATGTAAAGATTTTACTTTGCAACAAGTACTGCTTATAAATACTTGTTGCAAAATAACATCCTTACACTTGCTTTAATAATGTCCATCAAACGATGAAACGTATTGGCAAAGACGTTTCTTTTTTTTGTCTTTGACACACACACTATATATGCATACATACACACATATATGTATAGTTTTTGGTCATAATTAAATTCGACCAGTACCCAGTTGTATTAAAAAGTGCTCAATACATTTATATTGTAGCACTTTTGAATATTTAGAAATGAGTAGGCTTCAACATTTTGTTATCTTTAGGTGATTTATAATAACCGATTTTCCAACATTTTTCAAACATACAAAATGGATTTTTATGAAAGCATGACTGAAATTGTTAAACAACCAAATATTTTCTAAGTTAGGGAAGAGTTACTTAAGGATCTTAAAACACTTTCATCCAGGTTTGTATGATCGCAAGATATATTTATAGGTGTGATTACGTCTGCACTTTACTTCTGATCTTTTTTTTTTTTGGTTCTGGAAACAATATTATGTCTAACTTTTCTTCTTGGCACAATTTGCAGACATCACCATCGCTGTAAGGTTTGGGCATTTTTTTTTTTTTATATTCCATATTATATCAGGATCTTTCCTACTTTTTGTTTTAATTTCCACACATGGCTAGCATGTTTGCTACATTTTTTTGTTTGTTTTCCAGCTTAAATGTAGATTTGTGATTATTCCATCTTTTTTTTTTTTAAATTCTTTTTGTAGATCCCAAATATGTTTTTCTTTGTCCACCTGTATCATGTGCCTCTGCTTTGTAAATAACTCCTTCTGTTTTACAAAGTCCATCAAGTGGGCATTTGTTTTAGCTGCTACAGTTACATTCTTTATTAGTGATGTCATGTGGCATGTTATTTTTTAGGTTTCTGGTATTTTGTTTTTTATGTAATTTTCTAAATTATTTGTACAGCTATAACTTAATTTGATTGAATTCCTATTGAATTTAATTCCGAGTTTTTTGGGAAGTGTTTACTAATTAATTTAAAAAAATATTTGCCCTATTTTGTATTTTCCTTCTAAGTTAAACAGTGGGTTGAACCAAATAATGTTTTGATTTCTAGTATTATTTTTCATTTGTTTAACTTAGGTCTGTATCCTACTATATATAAGTGTACACACATACATAAAAGTGGGGGCTGCTATTTTTTTTGGCTCAACCATGAATGATTTCCCCCCCCCTTCAAAATACAACTGACGTTTAGATATTTGATTACATTTTGTGAAGTGGATTGGGCCAAGAACTTTTCAGCACCCCATCACATATAAATGAGTGTATAGATTGTTTATCAGAAAAGGGTTGGGGGTGAGGGAGATTTAGAATCCCTTATGTCTACAAAACACTTACTGTTCAATACTAACAATTACTGTTACATCAACAAATTCTAAATATTGATTTTAAATAAACATTTTTTTTTCCTTTAAATTCTTTATTTTCCTACTTGATCTTTTAAAACAAATCAAGCAAAAAATAAAAAAAGAATGATATTAAAAATAAAAAGAGAAAAGAGTATTGAGAAAAAAGGGAAAATGCAAGGGAAAAAATAAAAGCAGGTGGGTACAATAGTAAAAACCTGGTATGTATTTGTTCGGAGGAGAGATGAATGTTCTAATGATATGTGGGTTGAAAAAGAATCATACAAGTGAAAAGAATGAGAGACAGGGAAAGAAAGAAAAACCAAAGTTCTTTGTGTATTTCAAGAGAAAGAAAAATGGAGCATCTTGAAGCGTTGCATTGCTATTTTGTCAATAGGGCACAAGTAAAATCAAACAAATACAGAGCAATTATTGAGATGAAAAGCAGAGAATGGAAAAAATACTAGAAAATAAATAAAATATCTAAAAACTAACAGCACAACATAAAAACCTACTTGTCTACAAAACAAACAAGTGGGTGCTGAAAAATTCTAAGACCAATCAAGTCAACATTTTTAAAAAGTTTCTAAAGAATTAATGGATTTATTTTTAAAAGGGGAAAATCGAGCCTTGCTTACTGCAATTTTCAGGGCCAAGCAGTAAAGCACACCAGCCCAAACAGTGGTTTCACCAACAAAGACACATGCAGGTTCAATCCCTGCCATGGAACACCATTTTCTTTAAGATTTCTTGAATGCACAGGTTGATAGAGGTACTAGACTTGCAAATGCAAATTGTCCATAACAGTAACATTTGACACACACAACACAAAAAGTGGGTTCAAAAAGTATCCATTTTTTTTCCTGCCTGAATGAGTGATATTTTATGTCATTTTATGCTTTGTTAATTAAATATTCAACATTTACGCTATAAGTAAACACTGAACTTACAAAAACATTCTACAGCTAAAAAAGTTTATAATTCTTTTCAAAATAATCTAACCAAAAGTGAATAGATATAAATGACTATTTTAAAGAGGGGTAATTTGACCAACAGTCTATGTCTCAAGTAAACAATTTGGATCAAAAGAGCATTACAAAAACTGGAGCATGGAACAAAATAACCTAATGGTGCCCATCCCTCTCCAGACTGGTTTGAATTCAGTTTTTCTTCTCTTAAACTGGTTACCAACCAAGGCTGAAGGATTCTGTCCTGTTATTTCCCTAGAACCGAGGGGAGAAGAAATGGTATTTGCACTGAAATCCAAACTGGGCTCATTCCAAGCAACTATCCATTACACTACTGCCCATCCACAATGGCCTTCTTTTTTTTCTTTAATAATCATATTGCCCAAGCAAGGCATTTTATTGCCACCGTTTTGCAGGGGTTTACATAGGAGGAAAGTTATGAGAAAGAGTGACGGGTTATAGGGAGTGTCAGGAAGTGGGTAAGAGAAGGATGAGAATACTGATGAGAGTGGCGTGGACGGAGAAAGGAGCATAAGACAGAGGATGCAGGTTAGTGAGATAGGAGATGACTATTGACTTTACATTTAAATTATTGGAGATTATAGCTTTGAGGAAAGCAAGTAAATGGAAGGGAATTCCACAGGTGAGAAGTGCGAGAAAAGAAACTGCTGCAGTAGAATTTGTGTTTACAATTTATTGGTTTCACAGTAAAAGGGTGGAACCTCGTTGTTAATCTTGTGACTCAAGTAAATTTATATATGAGGGGCACCAGTAAGCTAAGTTCATCAGAGCAGAAAGCGTGAAAGTATTTGTAGAAGAGACACAGGGAAGCCACATTGCACCGGTGAGAAAGTGATTGTGTCCGAGCTGCCAAGTCGGGATCTATCCCATTGCAGATTCTTTGTTGGATTTTGTCAAGGACACCCAGGTGGATAGCAGGACCAACCGACCAGATACAGCAGCAGTATTCAATGCACAGGCGGATGGTAGATTTTTATATGTGCAGGATTAGAGAAAACTTCCTGGCCCTACACAGAAAACCGATTTTCTTAGCAGCGGATTTAACCATCGATTCTATATAGTCATTCCACTTGAGGTCTGTTGTGAGAGTTAAGCCGAGGAGAATACAATAATAAGAAATAGTAAGAAATAGTATTTTGTTTAAATCTTAAGTAATGAAATCAAATGCCTAACATTTTAAGATAATTTTTTGGCTAGTTTTAAATGTCAAATAAATATGAACCATCAACCAGAAATACAAGTGAAACCAAGAAAACCAGATTGATTAAACATGGGTGAATACGACTTATTAATATTACTAATATAAAGTTAATTTCCATGTATTGTGTTATGAGGTCTTGTCATGGTTAAAGCTTGAATAGGGGAATGATGGTCTTAAAAAATTTAATCATAATTATGCTAAACTTTAAGATATAAAGACACATTAATGCAAATAATTGATGAATGCTTTGTATCATTCATCTGTTAATGTACGATGCCTACATGTGATGATGTTTTCAGTGAGAGCCTTTTTCTGCAAAATCTTGTGGTACAAAAAAAGGGTTTGGCAGAAATCATTATCCCTTTGCAGCATATGCAGGTGTACATGCACATAATATATTAAGGAATTCAAGAGTTTTATTTTGTTCTAGTTTCTCTGTGAAACTCCAATTCAGAAGCTTTTGAACTATATATATATATATATATATATATATATATATATAGTCATCCACATACAAGCCTGTTTCGCAGTATCACAGCTCGTCAGTGTGCCTAGAGACATCCTCTTGCTTCTAGTCGGGTTCGAAACTTAACCGATTTGACATCAGTCAGAGTCGCTATGCCCTAAAGCCATAGGTGCAGAGAATCAGAAGGAAAATTTTAATGTGCTGTATATAAGAAGTGTATACACACGCCAGTCATCAAAAGAACTATCCATTTCTGAAGAGAAATATGTGTGTGTGTGTGTGTGGCCCAAAACTTATTTTACTGTAATACTATAATTGAAAAAAAAAAAATTAAATCAAAATACATGAATTTAATAAATTGAAACCAGCAGTCATGTGAAAGCTGAAAATCAACTGAGTTGAAATCTAAGCATGCTGAAAAATTAGTATGACATTAACTTTTGGACTAACAGAAGTGTGAACACTAATGTAAACACACAGTGTGACGGTCTGAAACAAACTTGAAGGCTATCTTCAGATCTTTATATTGCATTCAAGCATGAAATAAAATGTTAGCATTAGTGTCCACAACCCTTATATTTACAAATACTCTATCCAAAATATTGAATACTTTTGTTTATTCAGTGATTTATTGATAAAAAAGATAAGCAGGTTGAAGATTTAGTCCTGATGAGTGAAGACAACAGTGCTCTCACAAAACTTGGAAGTTGGCATGGCAGCTCAGTTAAATGAAAAACTTTGCTACAATAATCACACACACACAAAAATATCGTTTCAAGGTATGCTATACCCACAATTAAAAGTGTTCAATATTTAACACTCTCACTATCAGGTTGAATACTGGTTATCACAACATCATGTATTTAACCCTTTTGTCCCTTGGGAGTTATCCTGGTCACAAGACTGTATATCTAGCACTTCCACTATACAGGTCAATTCAGATCAATGTGCACCGGACCTAACTCTTGCATTCTGGTCCCTCAACCTTCGGCATCTTCCTCTTCGGGTTGAAGTGTCTATTCAGTCTTAACCAAACTCAAGGGGTTGGCCGTAGGTCCCTGAGCATCCGCAGGTCAGTCGACCGGCTCACTGGTTTAAATCTGCTTTCTGCCCACGTTGTGATTATTAAATCCAGAAAGCAGGCATATTGTTCATTCACAGTCGACTGAAGATGTAGATATGGCTGGGAGAGCCGGTTCTAAACATTTAGAATACAGCAAAAAAAAAAAAAATAGAAAAAAAAATGTCTGTAGAAAGCCAAACAAATAACTGTTCAAAGGTTGCACTGTTAATGTCGTTTATATACAAGAAAATAGAAAAAAGGAAAAGGTTACAGAAAGTAAAAGTTTTTAGCATAACTCACACACAGGATTCTAGACAGGCAGAGAGAGAGAGAGTATGGTTCACTTGTTGTTAAATCGTCTCAGAAGATATAATTCTTTTCAACAATGTTCTCTAGACTCTTTTGACAGAGTTAGTTCTTCTCAAATAAAACACTGGGTCCACGGTGTCTTGCAAAGGTGCTGGTACAAACGATGGATGATGCAATTCCAATGTTGTCGGGCTAGTGATAACATTAAGCTTCATATACTAAGCGGTTATTAATATGACTGCTATAATGACATTACTTCTTATAGTCCTTTGGCAACTATTAAATTTCAACAATCCGCAACAAATTCAGGCGACGCTTAAACTTTTCACATCATAAATCTCCTTGTTGGGAACTACTCAATCCAACGTCTTTGCAAAACATCAGTTTCACATAATCATTTCTTAATCTTCTTCCTTGTCCTTTTGACATCACCAGCAACAATAATTACAATTTGCAACAAAGCCTCCATCTGAACAATAGAGCCAAATGCCAGTAAAATATAAAATATATTTTACTCTCCTTTTTCATACAAAGACATCTTTGGTTAGGTGGTTGATTGGTTCGAATTGTCAGCAACCTTGACCTGTACATTCATATGGTCCTGGTCTCTCTTATCAGCACCCCACTGATTGGGGAGACCGATGACACCCAACTGTAAGATTCTACAGTTGTGAACAGACTCTCCCAACTTCAGCGTTACGACGTGCTTATATAGGAAACATGGGTTCACAAGCCAGGTCATTCACGTGCTTATCACAAGTGTTTGTTGCTACAGCCAAAAATCCTTTGACCTCCAAAGGTTCTTTTGCTTACCAAGCGCGATTTCGATTCCACTTGCAAAAATTTATTTTCATTCATTTCCACCATTCTCCGATGATGGCACTCAACTCAGATTTCGACTTTAGTAAATAAGATACATCTCGATGTTCAATCTATTCCAAAATCCTTTTTATCAAAAATTATTTTATTTACCTCCATTGCTTTCTGATGACCCAAATAGAATGGCCTGTGGTTTAGATCAAATTTCGCTACCAGTAAACAATTATGCTGGTTTATTTCAATGTTCAATTTAATATTGCCACACTGGAAGTAGAAATTTTGTTTAGAAAAATTATTAATAGAAATTAAGAAGAAAGAAACAACTTGATGTTTCGGCCTTTCTCATGTGCTAGGAATTTTGAACCTTTTCAATATGTGTATGTGTTTGACTCTCTCTCTCTCCCTCTCTGTGTCACAAATATCAGAGAGAGCATTACATAAATATGAAAATAGACACTGAGGTCAGTATCAAGTGACAACAGTATTTCATGCATGAACACAATCTTCAGGCACTTGGTGTTGACCTCAGTATCCACTATATATAATAAGTGACTGCAGAAAAGTTCCTGGTCTAACCCATTTCCTAATTCATAATCAAATGTCACAGCATAATTTTCTTTTTAATCTTTATAAAGTCAAGAAATTTTCAGCAACCACGCCTCCTCATATATCCTGATTCTGGTTTGCAACTCCTTGGCAAACTCTTTCAACTGACCTCAAATGGAACAACTACACTGAATCTATGCCTGCATCTAAGATTGGGTCACTGTGCTGGGCCAGAAAGTTTCTTATCAGAATCAATTTTCCACAATTAACTATCTACTATTTATCCATACATTGAATACTGTTGCCATATCTGGTCAGGTGCTTCTGCCATTCATCTTGAGGTTCTCAACAAAATTCAAAGGCAGATCTGCAATATAATCGATCCTGACTTAGCAGCCTGCCTTTAGCTTCCCTCTGTCTTTTCTACAAGTATTTTTATGACTACTGCTCTGACAATCTTCTTTCCTTGGAGGTTCGATCACATCTATTTATATTTGCTACTAAATTTGACAGTAAAAGAGTGGGACCTTGATGCCAAATAGTTAAATGTAAATTCCTTTTCTACTCTAACAGTTTCTTTTCTCACACTTCCCATTTGTGAAACTCCTTTCCATTTGCTTGTTTCCTTGATAGCTACAATCTCCAAAGATTTAAATGCAACATCAATTGCCATCTGTCTATTTGATTCCCATATTTCTCTTTTCCTCTCTTTGACATCCCTCTTTTCTTTCTTTCTTTTCTTTCACTATAACTCCCTGTGTACCAGTGGCAGTTCTGCCTAGCTTGGGTAAAACAATTTAAAAAAAAAAAAGGATCAGAGCAGAGGACTCCATATCTGTTGCAAGCTTGTTGGTGATAAGCAATATCCATACAAGACAAGAGATTTTCCTAGTATGTACAGGATTGTTGGCTGAAAAAAAGGACCAAGTTGCACTTCCTCCTCTTCCTTTTTTTCTCCTTGATCCTTAGTCTGCAGATTTGATTCAGTGAGGGTGGTCATTTGGAAATTGCAAAGGTTCCAGGAAGACTTGTCAGCAACCTCAATGATCCATTTACAGTTACTCTTTTGAGGGAATCTGTTTTCTCTCTCTCTCTCTCCACTGAACCTCTTTGTCCCATTGACCTGAGGGTAGCTGGCCAAACAGAAGGGCTTTTGGAAGGTGATAGCTTATCTTCACTATATTAGCTCGTCCTTGGCAGCTGTTACTTCAGCAATGTTTTAATGCTAAAGGCATTGACACTGGAAAACTTAGATATAATAATGGAATACAATTATGTAGTGGGTGCTGAAAATAAAAAAAAATTAAAAAAAAGATATTAAGTTTGATTATTGAAATTCTTTTTGGCATTGGATCAGACCAAAAGGTTTTCAGCACCATAAGTGCTTTTACAACACTCTACAGGTACATACATATCTACATATCAATATCAAACTGGAATACAATTATTCAAACATACATACACATCTATATAGTGCATTCTAACTATCCACAAACAAAATATTCAGCTGAAAGATATCCTTCAAGTTTAACCTTACACATTTTGAAAGAAACAACAAAAGAAAATCTTGAGACATCAACATATAAAGAGCATTATGCATACTATTATGACAGAGCAATATATCATGGAATTATATCAAAAATGCATTTAATAGACACACATTTATATTAGTGCCAACATATTGGCATACAAAGAAGTGTTTGGTTTTTGAACTCTTATAAATTCTACTGTTTCTTAAAATGTGGATTGCTGACATTTTGGGAGGTATGAATTCCCTCCAACACCACATATTTTAACTCAAAACTTCATAAGAGATTTTCATCCTTGAATAATAACTCTCTCTCAATTTGAATTTGTTGAGTGAGTCTTATGCCATGGAGAAAAGTATCAATGAAATTAGAGACAGAAACTGATATTATAAATATTCTTCATATCTTGTGTATTTGAATTACAAATTTCATAAAACTTACTCTTTAAATTAAATGCCCATATTGATAAGTAGTTTAAATACACAATATTTTTTTCTTAGCTATGAAGAATAGTACAGATGGAAAGGATAAATTTTCTAAATTATGCTATTCTCACCATTCAAAAGTGAATCTTAAGAAAACCAATTCTGATATGGCTTTGCTACAGCATGCTCATCTTGATTATTATACTGACAAGTTTCAGCCATTGTGTTTTCCAACCTTTTTCAGGTAACTTCTTAGAATTTTAAACTAAACTCTTTAGTTAATGCATATAACAAAAATCAAAATTAACACCAATAGAAAGTAACTTATGTGTTTGAATATAAAAATATTTTCATTGCTCATATGACAATGACTTCTTAAAATCAGTTTACCCCAAGCTAGGCAATAATGGCACTAAGATGCAAAATGAAAGAATGATAAAATTCATAGGGGGAACTGGAAATCCAAACCTAAACAGAAAGCAAGAAATAAATCTCTACTCCTATTCAAAAGGCTGGGGAGGAATGGGAACCAGACAATTAGTTGGGATTTCATATTCTAGTTTATAAATTAAGGGATATGATTTAATGGGCCCCAAAGCATAAATTTGGATTCAAATACTAAACTGATTTTTATACAGATTTGAAAAAAAAGAACTAATATGCCTATCTACATGTAAAAATGGTACCATAAAATGACATACTGTAATTACGAACAAAAACTTTGATTCCCTTCTTTTAATAAAGAATTTGCCTTAAAATAGTCATGATCTTTCAGTTTAAGAAAAAAACGTGTTTTCATTTATATTTTTACAAAAGAATGACAAAAAATTTCATTCGATAATTTAAGTCAATCTGTAAAATTATAAATGGCAATAAAATATTTCAGTAATTTAATTTCTTTTAATTCTAACATCAGTAAACAAGCAACCATATATATATATATATATATATAAGGCTACTTGTTTATTTTTTTGTGGCGTATATTTCTCAAATCTTAACTGTTATTTTTTTATTTCTCTTTTTGATCTTATTTTTTCTCATTTTGACTTCGACTGACTGTTGCTGAGGAGGCATGAAATCTCTCTTTGGGATTTCATGTTGAAATGTTCATTCAACATTTTTGAAAAGTTATTTTAATTTATATATATATATATATATATATATATATATATGAAAATATTTTTAAAGAACTAATGGGTTTTTATTTATAAATACATTTTTCTCTAATAACATTTCTTGAATATTTAAACCAGTAGACAAAAATAAATCTGTCTAATAAATAAATAAATAGAACATCTATTCAAATATGAGTATCCACTAAAACTGTTTAAAGTGAAAAAAATATGAAAAATAAAACTTTCATGAGATTGACTGAAGTTTTTGGTTTTATTTTTTGACCATTTATTATTTTTTTTTTTTAGTGTGCATATGTAAATAACACAAAATCCTAGATTTGTTTTAATCCAATCCCAATATATCTTTAAATGACGGGCTCCAGTTTCTCAACTTTTATAATACTAGACAGAATTAAAATATCTTTTAATGATTATTCTTTTCATAAAATTGTGTTCACATTTGTGATGCTTAATAGGTGACATAATGTATAACATCTAAAAAAGGTTTTATTAGTACTCATAATTCTACAAAATATATATTGCACATAAATAAGATACAATGTTCACACATGCCCGTGATTGTGCTTATGAAATGTTTCAGTGCACAGATATTACACTCCTAGCCAGTAATGCCAAACAGCAATATTCTGAGAAGAGGCAAAATACACAGATACTACACTGATCTGAGTAGTGGTGCCAGTGATTCCAAAGAAGAGTGCAGGGATAATTTGATTCTAAACAGAAATGGGAATCTATATATTAATAAACCTAGCAGTTCTGACAGATTAGATGCTTGTTAGTAAATAATAGACATTGCGATAACACAAGACACAGCACCTTGACAAAAGGTATAATCATTCTAAACAGAAAACAAGAACGGTTTTCAATCCAACTATGATACAACAAAGAGAGAAAGCTTATTTCTATGCATATAAGGAGCCTCAATCAGATAAGTTGCCATTGATGTTACGACCAATGACAAAACAGCAGAAGATAAATACTTTATGATGACATAATTTTTCAAAATAAAAGGCATCAGTAGAAAAACTCATAAATCCCTTCAGTACTACTGGTTATGAAATATGGTTTCAGAAATCTAAAATCTCACACTGGCATATTGAAAGTGACTTCCCTTTTCTCATCTATCAGAAACTGTCTATGTTCTGACTAGTAACTGTCTTGATTTGACAGAGAAACTGTTAACTGTGTACTAACAATAATAATAATGTTAAAAATTCTATTTTCTTTGGAAGTGACTTATTATTGACATCTTTTATTAAAAGAAATAATTTACATTCAGCAATATATACCTACCCACAAATGATAGTCCTGTGGGGTTAGGAAAAACAGAAACAAATTTCTGATTATCAGCTGTGACACTTTTTGATTCTGATTGAAAACTGAATAATGGATTACTTTTTCATTATTAACTCAAGAAAGCCAAGGTAAGAAATAATAATAATAATAATAATAATAATAATAGCATTGTATAGCACTTTAGCTAAGTTAAAACTTATAATTAAAAAGAAAATTAACTTTTGACAAAAGTAGTATTTGTCAAGAAATGGTTAAATTATTAAGGTACTCAATACAAATTTTAAAAAAGGAAATGTAAAGCAATTTACAATAAAATATTTAGAAAATTTTTAATAAAATTGTGTTTGTATGTGTGCTATTGTTGGGGAATAAACTGATACCCCATTCTAATTTCTTACAAATGAGGTAGATTGTTAGTAATCTTGTAGGATGAAAACTAAGACGTATGAAAGGGTGGAAGAACTCTTCATGGGTGAACTGTCAGCTAAATAGAGGTGGTGTCTCAATAAAATCATCATAGGAAAGACAACAGGAAACCACTCCACTATCAATCCTGAGAAAGTTTCTGTCTTTTAACAATCAAATTATTAAGAGCTACATATAACAAGAAATTGAAGGGACATGGCCCATAGAAGAAAACTGAAATACAATGCATATGGGTCACTTCTAACCTTAAAGGGTTCAACAACATACATATACAAGGAAGATGTCAATTAATGAAGCCTACAATGAAGAAAATACTAAATCTCCTTATATGATTGCCATAAACAATTTTTCAATTTTCAAAATTTCTTTTGTTTCTTACTGAAATCCATGAAGATGGATACTTTCTTTCAAATGTTAAAAAAAAAAAAAAAAAATCAAACTAAATATGATACACCGAGTAGCAAATCTTTCTCTATCTCTTTCCCACTCTTTAAAATGTCTTGATTTCTTTTCCAATTGTTCTAATGTTAATTGTATTTACCACAGCATTGTTAATTAGTTTTCAATTTGAAATGATCACTCACTTAAAACTTCTGATGAGATTACTTTTCATGAAACTTAGATTTACACACACACACACACACACACTATATCTCCAAGTATAGGCTAGGTATGAATGGAATAAAATTCCATATTAAAAAAAAAAATCACTATTCTTAAAAAAAAGTGCTCAATATAAAGTAGAGCAAATTATATTTATTTTGTTTCGACATCAACTGTGTCTTATCAAATGATGATGTTGATTAAAGAGTTTTAAAAGGTTCAAAACTAGACAAACCTCCTCAATCAGGGAGACATTGTTACATAGTATGTGGTGACCAAACAGAATACAAGTCATTTATAATTTCAGAAACATAAAAACAAACTAAAACCAATTTATTGGGGCATTAATGTTAATATTTGATTCAAATAGAGATCGGTATTATTAATCAACTATTAATTTTACTTGAAAATAAAAATGAAAATTTATTTTCAAAAAAAATATTACAAACTAACCCAATTTAATTTTTAATAAATATATTTTTTTTTTTAATATATTTATTATGAATTAACGAATTAAATTCGTAAGAAATATTTTTATTTTTTTTTTAAGTAAAAAAGTTTTTATGTTTTTTTAACATGATTTCAAACTTGACCCCCATAAGGTGAGTGGAGGTGACAGAATCCCAATCATTGTCCGGAAGAAATGTGCTCCTGAACTCTCCTCTGTCCTCTCCAAACTCTACAACTACTGCCCCTCTGCTTCTTGCTTCCCTGCCTGCTGTAAATCCTCCTCTGTGGTTCCTGTATTTAAGAACGCTGGAGAACCCTCAGACCCCTCCAATTATTGCCCTATCAGCCTCCTATCAATTTTTGGCAAAGTGCTTGAGTCTATTATGAATGCTGAATTGGTTAAACATCTCACAGCTCATGGCCTCTTCTTTGATAAACAGTATAGCTTCCGCTTCACAAGGTTTACTGCTGATATGTTAACGAGCATCACAGACTATATATACCAAGCTCTCGATAAGAACGGTGAAGCTTGAGCTATTGCACTAGATATCTCCAAAACTTTTGACAGAGTCTGGCATGCTGGCCTTCTATGCAAGCTACATGGCTATAGTATAACTGGATGATTGTTTGACCTAATTTAGTCTTTCTTTTCAAACTGTATAATGAAGGTAGTATTGAATAGGCATGCTTTCAGATACTACCATAAGAATGCAGGTGTCCTTCAAGGCTCTATTCTAGGTCCTATGCTTTTTTTCTGATCTTCAACGATCTCCCAGATGTAATCAGATCCCAAGTAGGCATTTATGCTGACAACAATTTATTCCCACTTCAATAAGAAATCTGTCGATGCTGAAAAAGTAAATTTACTGATCTAGAAAAGGACTACTAATCTGTGGCGGACTGGGGTAAGAAATGGCTCGTAAATTTTAATGCTTTCAAAACAAAGCTGCTATCATTTAACCACCATAGACAACCACTTCTACCCTCCATCAGAATGGATCAGGCTAGTCTCCCTGAAAGCAAAACACTGCGCCTCCTCGGTCTAAATCTATCAGCTGATCTCAAGTGAAATGACTACACTGAATCCATAGCTAAATCTGCTGCTCGGAAGGTTGGTTCCCTCTGTAGGACTAGGAGGTTTTTCTCATCTAAATCTATCTTACATATATATAAATCTACTATCCACCCAGGCATTGAATACTGCTGTCATATTTGGTTGGGTGCCTCTGCTATTCATCTTGAGCTTCTTGACAAGATCCAGCAAAGAATCTCTAATGTAATTGCTCCCAACCTGGTAGATCAACAGCAGTCACTTTCTCACCAACATAATGTAGCTTCCCTCTGTCTCTTCTAGAAATACTCTCACTGCTTCTGCTCTGACGAGCTTAGCTCCCTGGTGCCCCCTCTGAATGAATTTACTCAAGCTACTAGACTAGCAACTAGGTCCAATCAGATGTAACTGCAACTTCTACTCTAGCAGCTTTTTTGCTCACACTTCCTGCCTGTGGAATTCCCTTCTGTATACTTGTTTCCCTGAAAACTACAATCTTCAAGAATTTAAATGCAAAGTCAATTGCCATCTCTTATCTTCTTGACTCACATCCTTTTGCTGACAACCCTTGTATCATCTTGTTCTTTACACTCCTCTCTCATGCAACCATCTTCACACCCTTATTCTCATCCTATTCTTACTCATTCTCTGACTCCCCTGTATCTTGTTCCTCTTTCTCATCACTTACTTCTTATGTAACCCCCTAAGCACCAGTTGTTTGGGGTGAAATGATTTTAAAAATTTATAAAAATTTATCGTAAAGTGAAACTATTAGTCAATTAATAATACTGATCTCTATTTTAATCAAATATTAACATTAATGCCCCAATAAATTGTTTTTAGAGTCTGCTCTTATGTTCCTAAAGTTAGAAATTATTTGTTTTTTGATTGGTCATCATAGACTGTGTAACAATCTCTCCCTGATTTGGGGTGTTTGGCTAATTTTGAACCTTTTAAAACTCTTAAGCTTGAATTCAGCACCATCACAAGACAAATAGTGTCAAAACAAAAGAGCTACTTTTGTAGTGATATTTTATTTATATATATATATACACACACACACACACACACACACACACACACACACAGAGTTCATATGTTTTATGTACCTGTAAAATAAATACTGACAAAGAATGATTGTCATGTAAGCTATTTTCTCATGGACAGCACTGGATCATATTTCTAGAAGAAGGAATATATTTTTGGATACTAAGACTTTGAAAGCTCCAGGGAGATGACAAGTGAAAATAATAAATAGAACAACTGCTTGTATCTATCCATTCTTGCTTGCTTGCTTTCTTCAATATTTGTTGAGTGGGGAATGGTAGAAGAGAGGGTCTCTTAATCAGATGTGATAACTTGGCCTTTTCTGCTCGTTCACTGGAGACTAAGAATCTTTCACGGCAAAGATGAAGAATACTGTAAAAGTAAAGTACAGCTACAACTACAGACATTACTAAGAAAATCTTTTTATTTTTCCAATGGTTCCATCCTTGGCTGGTTTCATTCATCATACATTAATGTAAATTCTGACTGTGTTTACATTTAAATGACTTAGATACAGAAGTCAAGTGACAATCAATATATTTATTTATTCAAACCATGCATAAAAAATAGATACTTAAATATTCTGCTAGGTTTATTCAGTTGCATTAAACATACTGGTGATAAAAGAAAAGAAAAACAAATGCTTTTTTTTTTTTTAAATTCATTTCTCCCCAAGGAAGGTGATAATGCCACTAAGACATCAGGGGTTACTGAGAATGAAAGAGAATGAGATAACTACAGTGAGGAGTAAGGAGAATAAAAGAACAAAATTCAAAATATGGCAATTTTTTAGAATCATAGCTGACAAGGAAACAAGAAACCATAAAAGAGTTCCACAGGCAAGAAGTGCTAGAAGAGAGACAATTGGAATAGAATATACAAGCTATTTCAACAGTAAAAAAAAAAAAAAAAGATCTAATTACCAACTTAGTAAAATGCTTAAATTCAGGTATCAAGAAGGAAATATAATTAGAACAACTGTCATGAAAAAATTTATAGAAAAGGCAGAGAGAAGCCATGATACAACTGTGAGAAAGTGACTGAAACTAAGATGAATTGGTCATGACCAATAACATTACAGATCCCCTTCTCATTATAAATATATAATTTCTACACAAACACAAAACTATATATGTTCATGTACCTTCTGACATACATACGTATGTACAAATGCCTTCACATGAGCACATCCATCCATATATAAATATATATGCATTCAGAAATACATACATACATACATTCTTTCACAAATATGTAGACATGTGCAAATCAACCTCACACTTACTCAACCTTTGCCCACATGCACCTTCTTTAGGTCATGTATGTTCACAGACTCATAAATACATGTATATACACGTATATGCTAAAATACAGACTGTTTCCCTCCACTCTCACACATGTACTCTCTTAAACATCCTTTCATACAGACACAATACAAGTCAAAGTAGACGTATTTTGAGGGACAACACATTTCACCCTTCATGTGATTGGTTAGCAACTTCAAACCAGAAGGAAAGACAAAATGGTGTCTTTTGTATCAAAACTGTTGATGTTTGTTCAATTTGAAATTAACCCATTCCAAATAAATCACTCCTACTCTCAACTATTAACTTCCATACTATATATTGCTGCTATTGCTTTGCATTGAGGTTATGTATGATCCCGGTCTTAGATTTATCGTTGAAAATAGTGAGATGAGTACCCTCAATGCATTTTCTTCTGAGCAAATCTTGACCAGATTGTCACTTATTAAGCCAAAACCATGGCCAGATGTGTTGGATGATACCAACATAGCAAACAGACATTGATGTCTTTAATACCCAAGACAGTTTTGTTTTTCATTCTGACTTGAAGACTCCAACCCAGAACATGAAGGTGAAATGCATTTTCATTAAAAGGATTTTCCATTTTGTCTCATTTTTCTGCTTTTCTTTCAGTTCTATATCCTACTAACATGGATACACAAATATGAAATATATAAATATACACTCAGCAAACAAACACACATATATCTCTCTAAACATATACTGTTAAATATAACAGACAATGAATATCTATTATGTTTAATCATGAGCCATTTTAAACATCGTATTTTGGCTTTAATTTCAGGTAAAAATAAAGACAAAAATTGACCAACATTTGGACACTTCTCTATTATGCTGGCTTCAAACTCCAGCCCACATGAGCCATCCTCAGAAAGGTTACAGGGATGTTAACACAAAAACAAATGTTGGAGAATTTTTGTCTTTATTTTCAACTGAAATTAAAGCCAAAATACAATGAACAACTCATGATTAAACTTAATATTCATTGTCTGTTATATTTAACAATATATGTTTAGATAATTATCTGCTGCCTCTATATATATATATATATATATATATATATATATATATATATATGCACACACACACAAGTGCAAACACAAGCATGAACAGATATGTATACACTATGAGATTTTACAATGCAAGTCAATATTTTTACAATTGTTATTAACCAACTAATCTTGTTAAAAATTATATAAGCAATAGATCAGCTTATACTGTTTTATTAGAAATAATCAGAATAATTTTGTGACATGAAATTTCATTATACAATCTGAGAATTGTTCCATAGTTTTTACATATGACAAATTGAAAGAAGTTTTTTCCCAATTTGCCATATATCTTTTCTTACAAAACTCTACTTGATATATTCAGTATACTTATTGACATTTTCAATATCACATACATAAAGATTGCTACGTGTCATAAGATATAATCTCTAAAGAAAAACAAGATAAAGTTATTGAAGAATAGGAAAACATTGAAAATTACAAAATAGTTGAACCAAGATTCTACATCAATCAATAAAGAAATTGAAAACAGTGGCAAAATAAGAAAAATAGTGACTTTAAAATGTCAAAAGTTAGAAAAATGGAGTGATCAACAAGAAAATATGAGAAAAAACTGAGGTTGTGAAGTAAAACAGAGAAAATATGCAGAATATGGAAAACATTGCCTAAAAACATGAAAGTAACCAAACTTTTTAAGCACATATCACAAAGAGAATCATCAAAGTTGGGTGAAAAAGTTCATGAAAACTAATTCCCCAACAATAAATTTTTAGTGATGACTGTAGAGCTAGATTGGATGAAACTGATGGCTGAGTCTGAAATTTGGACCTTCCTAGAAATAGAAAACATCTTTTATAAGTCATTTTCATTCAGAATGTGGGTGATCATGGCTCTCGACAACTTCCTACCCTCTTAATGTTTGTAATTTAGCTATCTCATTATCTTTGTTCTGCAAGTCTTTCTTACAAGCATCTAAGATAGGTTATTCATGACTTTTCTCTTCTCTACTTGCCTTCAATATGCCCTGTGTGTGTCAGATTCTCCAAGTCCTCTTTCCACATTATGTGCGCCAATACATGTGTTAAAAGAAAATGGTAGACTAATGTGTTAAGTTAGAATTCTATCAAGAAGATTTCAGTTAAAAGTATTATGTTCATACAAGAAAATATTCCATTCGTTCACATTCTGTAAAGTTGACTATTGCCCACATTCGCTAAAACATAAAATAATTTTTTTTAAAAACAGCAAATCAATAGAATAGCTTGGAGACTCCAGATATTAATCAAATAGAAAACTTGTGTTCCTTCAGAGATGTGGATAAGAATGAAAAACAATATTCAAGTAAATAAAAACTGTGGGAACCAATAAAATCTGTCACAAGTCTTGATCAAGTCAAAACTCTAGAAAAATGAGTAAAATCAAATGAGCCATGTCAATAGAAGCAGGCCCTGAAAATTACACCAATTGATGGGAAAACATTAACTTACATTATAACATCTGTCAGTGTGCATACACCTATACACACATGAAAAAAAAAAAAATTAGACTGATGAAACTGAGTCGGTCTTTGGGAAGTAAGGTGAACTTTTAACATATTTTATACAATAGTCCAGACTGGCAACAAGGTCTCACCCACTTACAGTCAGATCAACCAAATGCAGCCGTCGATTCTACTCCAGCAGCTTCTTTTACCGCACTTCATGCTTGTGGAACTCTTCTGTATTCTTGCTTTCCTGACAGCTACAATCTCCAAGTATTTAAATGCCAGGTCAATACCCATCTCTTATCCACTTGACTCAAGTTCTTTCTACATCCCACTGAGTATCTTGTTCTATCTTCTTTTTCTTTCTCTCTACCTTGGCAACTGTCTTCACACCTGTCTTTCCGTCCTTCTCTTCATGCTTCTCTTGCCTAAACTTTCACTCTTATGTAGACCCTGTGCATCAGTGGTGGTACCCCCTTGCTTGGGGTGAAATGATTAAAAAAAAAAGTTATTGTTCTTAATTGCTACTGAGTACTTTATTAGAAAGAATTCTGTTCACATTGATATGTGTTAAATTACATAATTTTAGTTATATCAATAGGTGTGTGAGAGAGAGAGAGAAATCACCACCCCCATTTGTGGAAGTAAATAAATCTTTTGGGCTTTCAGGTTTCATTTTGCTGCCGATAAAGCCAGACAACTGAAGACAACACAAACAGCTATACTAAACACAAACATTTTATTCATCAAATTGATATTAAAAGAAATTGGATATAAATTTATAAATATACATTTTACCAATAAATTAAGCACACAGAAAATAATCGCATTCAAGCTATAAAAAAAAAAAACAGTCTTAAAATTGAGAATGTCTTCTGCACACATTTTTAATCAACCGATACATAATACTATATAAAGATATATAAAAAGCACAATCTACAAACTTTTTAATAAACCTACAAAGGTAATACATTTACAAAAGGTTTTACAAAGCACAAGTAATTTTTTGGAATCAACTCCCAAGGGGACACTTTCCCAACTACTGCAATCTTAACATGTTCAGCTCAGGTTAACTGATATAATTTATAACAAATGTTATAATATCGAAAACATTATCAAAACAAAATAGCTACTTTTGTAATAAATTCTAAATAAATATTATTCGGTCTGCTTTATATTGAGTACTATTTTAAGAACATTGTTTTTTGGATACGGAATTTTATTTCATCCATATCTACTCTAAAAGAAGCTTGTTAAAGTGAAACACGTTAGATTAAAGACACTTTTTTTCCTACTTGTTCTTTACTCTTTCATATATATATATATATATATATATAAATGAAGATTAACGAAACTGGTTATAAACAACCAACAATTTGAAATGATTTGTTTGAACATAATTTTTGATCAATACTTGTATTTAAGTAGATATTCTGTTTATAATCAAACAGTATTATATATTTATTTCTACCGGACAGATTATTTACGATAAATTTTTGTTACGAAAATGTGTATCATCAAGCAGGATTCAAGCCTGCGACCCCTATTCCCATAGGAGAAGCCGCCATGTGATCTGGTGCGTCTCAGGCCTCTTGAGCACGAATGACGATCAGTCATTATAGGTTTAACTTGACTGATCATTTAGCATTGCTCAAAAATAATGTTCAAACAAATCATTTCATATATATATATATATATATATATATATATATATATATATGAACATGTTACGGAAATTAACGAGTTTTAAAGAAACTGTTATAAGCAAACGACAATTTGTAATGAATTATTTTGAACATTATTTTTACCGATACTAGTATTTAAGTAGGTATTCTGTTTTTAATTAAACAGTATTTTTATATTTATATCTATGGGCCTGATTATTTACGATAAATTTTTATTACAAAAATGTGTGCTACCCAGCAGGATTCGAACCTGCGACCCCTATTTATAAAAATTTATCGTAAATAATCAGGCCGATAGATATAAATATAAAAATACTGTTTAATTAAAAACAGAATATCAACTTAAATACGAGTATCGGTAAAAATAATGTTCAAAATAATTCATTATATATATATATATATATATATATAAAACTGCACCTCTTCCCACTAACATAAGACAACTCCTTCGGTAAATTTCTATCTTGAGCAAATCTTTGGCCTTGTATAATGTGAACAGTAATGTGTGTGTGTGTGTGTGTGTGTGTGTGTGTGTGTGTGTGTGTGTATATATATATATATCGGTTTACATAGGAGGTTAAGAGCAAAAAAAACTTGTTTATTTTATAACCTACAAAATGTCTATATAAGCTAAACTTATTAAACAATTAGAAATTCTTATTTAATATATATGTAATATATCATGCAGAATTAAGGTTTTAAAATGGAATAAAGTATTTATGCATTTAAGCATCAAAATATTCAGATTCAAATTTTTCAGTTAATCAATTTATTAGGCTTGAGTCAGAAAAAATTTTGTATTTTTATTCAATTTTATTCTCCAAAAAAGAAAGCCCAATTACATTTTATTCTCTTATATATTCACTATTATTTGTAATGACCTGTTGCCATTTATCAAGAAACTTTTCAATGACTTTAAAATTCCACACGATTTTATGTGAAATGTTTTCAATAAACTCTTGAATCTGGTTTTCATTAGAGAAATACCCCTCTCTCACAAAAACATTTTGCAGTGACTGAAAAAAAAAAGGGGGGGTGCAAGGTCAGTTGAATAAGGTTGGCAGGGAAAAACAGACCAAACTGATTTTCTGTGTTAATAATGCTGTATGCAGCCTTGCATTGCCATCAAGGAGAATAACAACTTTCTTTTCATCCACTGTGTATGCTGCCATTGCTGCGAGAAAAACTAATACTGATTAACTGATTCGTTCATTTTCTATGGCTTATCAACTATTTACAAGTAATTTAAAAGCAGAAAACATTTTTGGATGATGAAAATATATATATATATATATATATATATATATATATATATATTTGTGAGAATAATGATTACCCATAACTAGGAGGAGGAGAAGTGGATTCCTACCTTTTCCAAGAGTATTTGCACACAATGTATATATAATATACCCAACTGAAATTGGAACCCGGCTCTCTGATTAACAATTCAAAGCCATTATTCATTACACCACCCACGCATCTAAGCTTACAGCACCTGGTATTTCCCAGTAGTCGCCATCTAGGTAGTCACCAGACTCAATGTTGCTTAACTTTGGTTATTGTATAGCAACCAATGCTTCACCATTCATGTGGCTGTAAGCCACAAAAACTAAGGTATGTTAGTGCAGTCCAAATGTATTATTAAGTGCTACATATGATTAACAGTTCGAATGATACATTCATCATTACAGTTAGTTCACAAAAACAGAAATTACTTATGACTGAACCTAATACATCATTATGATATATTTAATACATGATTATTTAGGATGATATGTTTGTCATTACAATGGGTTTACAAAAATAAAACTTACTTATGACTCAATATATCACATGCCAAGTGCTTTTTTTTATATAATATCTTTTTTACTTAAACATTATTTTTAGTGGATACCAATATTTGAGTATATGCTATTTTTTTTATTTATTTATTTTTTGTTTTTTATAAAACAGTATATTCATTATTGTCTACTGGCCTGAATCTTATTAAAAAAAAATGATATTAAAGAAACAAATCTTATTAAAGAAAAATATATGATCTCTGGCAAAATTTGAGCCTGCATCTCTCCTAGAATGAGAAACCATCATTAGATCAGACCATGCTTGTAATAACTCAGCCATGAAGGATATTACCAATCAAGCAAAGCTGAACTTGTGCCATTAAGTAAAATTCTTCCTGTCATAGATTCTCAAAATTTCATGTGTGCTTGATTTCATATCCAAACAGCCATTTCGGAAAATGTATTTATTAATCCAACATATTTTTATCACTTAAACAGAGCAACTACTCAAATATAGGTATCTACAATAACAATGTTTAAGTGATAAAAATCTGCTAGCTTAATAAATAAATAAAAATCCATTATTTCTTTAGAAATTTGTAATATTTTTAACTTATTTACTTTCCACCGGTGACACAAGGTGGCAGTGTCTTTGTTGTAGCAATAGGGAACTATTCCAAAATATTTATAAAGTCAGGTCATAATCACAAACTAGGATTCAACCGGCATTTTTGAGTGGGTGGGCAAACATTTGTGCGTAGATTACATTAAATATTTATATTTATGTTTATGTGTGTGTGTATATATATATATATATATATATATATCTCAACATTTTATAAAACATTTAAGTTGTACAAGGCTGCAAGATAGAAAATAATCTATATTCATAGAACAATGAGAGCAGAACAACCTAACAACATCTGTTAAGAAAAAAAGAAAGAAAGAAAAGGCCCTACCGCTATCACGTGGCCGTTTCACATGTGTTAGCATGACAGGAAATATTAGAATGGACTTTAACCTTTTTTCAAGTTTACAATTTTTTTAAACATTGCTGTATATTGCTTAAAATAAAATTTTAAGAAATGTCAAAAGTGGGGTGTTTATGAAACATGTTTTTATTTTTTACTTCAGTAAAAAAGACTATGAGTGCTTCTTTAACAGTTTGCATGAGGCAAGCAAAAGCCAAGAAATGGTGTTTTATTAGTATTATTATTGATTTATGATCTCCAGCAATATTATGACAACACCTTGGATGAGTGAGGTGTTTGAATGTTTGACACCTGCAGTAATCAAATCCAAGAAAAAATTAGGGCTTAAAATATTTTACAAGCACACTAAATTCTACCATTTTGAAAAATTGACTAAGATAAATTCATTGAAGCCTGTACATTTATGTACTTGTAAAATGTATATTGGTACAAAATAGCTCAGACAACCTAAAGTTACTGAAATATTTCTATTTGTAATGAATGTATACAAAAAACATCACATAAATAAAGGAAATAGAAAAAAACAATCCTATATATGAGACATAAAGAGAAAATAAACATTGAAGCAATAACATGAAGTTGAGTTTCCATTTTTTTTTTTTTGTTATTCATAATCAATGAACTTCACTATTAAAAATTTCCATCTTAAAAGCCAAGAGAATTTACACTTCTATCCATAAAAGTAAAGGCTAGAACCAGTTACAACTGAGTAGTGAGTACGATCCTCACTGGGTGTCCCATAGTTTTGGCCTTGAACCACATCTAAGCAGTGCTTAGAAAATCTACTATCCATAATAGTGAAATTAATTGTCCCCAAAATTTCACAGTTAAAAAAAGAGAAACCCACAAGTTCTCAAGTACAATTGCTTTTTACCCAAATTCACATTCAACACCAATAATTTTTCATGCATATAAAACAACAATATGCTTTTCCAGGACTGGATATTTTACCAGAAACTGACACACTGAGGCCGAATATGACAAGGTGCTTTTAATGTGGGAATTCTAAGCCCTGAAGCTCGAACCAAAATTTCCCATAAACCTTGAATTCCCCCCCCCCCCAAAAAAAACTGCTCTTTGGCAATACCTCGCTTGGGTTTCTCTCTGCCTGAAGGCATCAAGTCCAACAAGGTTGTCTTCTTTCAAAACTGAATCAACCTAGTTTTTCCTGAGATTAACCTGCTGTTAAAATTTCTTTACTAAGCATTTATTAATTACACTGACATTTCAAAGGTCATGAGATAAGTACCTACTAGATTGATATCAGTAACACAAATGATTGGAAACTCTCTAGAAAGATGGTACCCTCTCCTTTCCCCCATGTTGACTGATAGTTCTGAGTGTGGGATTTTGCTGCCATCTCCAATAAATGCTCAGTCAAGCTTATGTCAAGTGAACATGGCAGCCACACCATTTACCAGAATGTTCCTCAAACCAATTCCAGGCAACTTGGAGCCATGCATTACCCTGCTTGAAGAACCTATCATTGTTAGGATAAAAGCCGTTTATGAATTGGTGCAAATGGTCAAGTAGCAGTGCAACATAGCAGTCACTATTGAGGCAAGCCCACCCAAAGCCAGGTGAACATACCACATACCATTATGTTTGGTTGTTTCATTTTCTACAGCTTATTAACCCCAAATTGTTTTTTACAAGAATTTACTGATATAAAGTCTCACTAATTAACCTATGACTAGGGGAAGGATAGGTGGATTCATATCCTTCCCAAGAGTATTTGCATACAGATCAATATCACAAAACAAACTAAAATTGGAACTCGTTTCTCTGATTAACCACTCCAAGTTATCTATTACACAAACAGCCCCTGGTATTCCCAAGTGGTCACCCATCTAGGTAGTGACCAAGCTCGATGTTGCTTAACTTTGGTGATTATATAGAAACCAGTGATTTAATTCTATAATATTGTGGAACCACCACCAGCCTGCATGATGCTTTGTTCGCAACTGTGGTCCATAGCTGCTGTATTAAATCCAAACTCCACTATAAATGTAACCATGACTCATCAAGCCACACAATCTGTTGCCAGACATCCAGGGGCCAACCAGAGACATCACAAGCCCAGATGAAGCCTTATATCCAGAGATGAGGCATTAATCAAGGCATCCTACGAGGTCTTCCTCACCCCCTCACCTATATCTTATGGAAACTAAAGAGCACTGAACTGAATGTGGATATGATTTGAACTAATCTTTTACCACATACAATTCAAGCCAGACACCTTTTGTCATCAGCAGTAAATACCCATGATTGGTCTCTGCACTCCCCATGAGCATAAAACTACAGATTGAGGAAAGCCAAATAGCTCCACTATTTCAGAAATGGAATACCCTACCATCTGTCCCCATTCAAGCCGATTCTTCAAGTCACCTTGTCATGAGCAACCTAGCTAGTGTTCATATCGATTCACCAGTTCTCAGAAAACAACTGATATTGGTCTGGATAATCACGTTACAGCAGCACCACCTATCATTACCTTTATATACAGTTCCCCCATAACTTTTGGCACACCAGTGTAACCCCTTTGTGCTTATCTTAAACACAAAGACAGAGGTGAGTTTAGAAAAAAATAAACCAATAAGTGGTGAAAATTTTACAGCTGAGGTACAGCAGCTTTATCATGAAAGAAATATAAAATAAAAAATGAAACACACACACAGAGAGCAGAAATTTCTTCCACATGTTTAAAAAGCAAACAAAAATTCACTTATTTAAGTATTTTTGATGAAGCTAAAAAAATGACTAATGTTTCTTATAATTGGCCAAGATCTTTTTTTAGTGTTGTTTTTTTTTTTTAATCCATCATTAATTTAGCTTAAGCATGTTTAACACAATAAGCAAATTCCTGTTTCGTTTATTGACTGCAAACAATCTTCTAAAAAAAAGTCTTAATTAGGTTCTTTTTCTTTCTTCAAATGTTATGAACAGAGTTTCATTTGTTCTACTCATTTTTAAGTATTCTTGTTTGGAGGAAAAGGAACATGAGAGACGACTCAGTAGATAATCCTAAGAATAAAAAAGGGAAAATATTTCAAAATGTTTACAATAAATATTTTGAGGATATACTGGTGAAAAAATATAAAATGAGAAATTTAAATTATTGCATTTAAGTAAAAATTTCTGCAAAATATAAGGATGAAATTAATCAGAATATTTCATTGTTGCATATGATAGCATGAATACTCCTTATGAGGATTAGTGATTGCTGAAAGAAACATAAAACATCAGGAAATTTGGACATCTTTATAAATTTTATCTGGATGTGTGACTGCTTATATCCAAACTAGAAATAGAAAATTCAACAGTAAAGCATGCCTGAATGAATTCTTGCTTATATATATATATATATATATATATATATACACACACACACACACACACACACACACACACACACACGAGAGAGAGATAAAACCAATTAAAGTTGATTAGCAGAAAATAATTACGGTGTTATAAAAAATTTAAGAATTAGTACTGATAACTGGGGTGGGAAGCAATTAATGATCACATTAATCTTTAACAATTTGACTATATACACCCTCAGACACAGAGGATTACATGGATAAATTGTCTAAATTACGCAAAAAATGAAAATAATACTGATATCTCATTTTAACAGATATATTTACTACAATATCTTGAAATACCAAAGGGTAAATTTGTTAAAGTCATCATTGGCTTCAATCAAGGCCTTCATATGACTTTGGAATCTCCTGCATCTGAATGGCTTCCTTGTTTAAGTTAGCAAATGCTGCCATAAACCTTACCTTCAATTCATCTTTGGTATTACATGGAGTTTTGTTCTCTCACTCAACTGTGCCCCACACACAATAATCAAGCAAGGGACACATTCCAAGGAGTGAAATCAGTAAGGGTTGATGTGGTTGCAGAAATTGGCTTACAGCCATGATTGGGTTCTCCTGCTTGTGTGGCATGTTGCCAGACACTGGGTCTTCCAGTAGCCATCCTCTTGACCCAGAGCAGCACTACCTCCTCGAGGCACTTGAGGTTGACTTCCATGCTGAATCTGAGGCCCTGTGGGAAGATGAATGGAGATACAACCCCGCCATCACTAATGATCACTCCAAACATGATATTGACTGGATATATCATCCAATTCTTTCCAAATGCTTTGCAATGTTTACAGATTTACACTCAAACACATTTGTATTGGAGCTTCTGGCACAAATGCTAAGCAGTATTGCATGCTGTTTCCAAATTTCTGGTTGAGTGAATTACATCATGGTGCTTTTTTTTTTCTCTCACAAACAGTACCCAACTGACCCTACTATATTGCGCAGTTGACAAAATCAAAATAAACAATGCATTAAATTATAAATATAAAATGGCAAAACTTTACACACTGCACTTATATATATATATATATATATATATATATATATAATTTTAAGATACTTGCAAACAGGAAATAAAAGAAAACACTTTTTTTTATTTTTTTAAGTCAAAACAATACAATGCAAGCTGGTTCACAGCAGCAGCAGCTGTCACGGTTTTTACACCTGTTGTTATTTACTGAGCTGAGCTTAGCTTTGGCACAAGGCCACATTTCTTTCTTTCTTTTTTTTTTTAACACATCTGTTGTTTATTTAGTCTACAGCTGTAGGATTTGTCTCCCCTTTAGATATTTCTTTCTAAAATACACAAAATTATTTAATCTTCTTTCTTGATCTTCCTTCTCATGACCAAAAGCAATTTGCATGTATCATACGACGGGTAGACAACTGGAATGCAATATTTAGGTTGTGGTTCAATTCTTTGTGTTGAATATATAAAGGTCATTTGTCAGTATTTAGAGAGGGGAAATGTTACGCAAATCAGGTTTCTTCACACATTCTCATTTCGAAGGTCAAATTAACCCAATTCAAAGATGGAAATTTTATGCATTACAAGTTTTGAAATTGTTCATGAATGCTTGCAATTATTAACTAAATGTACACCAAATACAAGGCCTAAAAGTCACTCAAGATTGAGACTTACTGAATGCAGCTGCTCTATGAGGAAAAGGAGGAGAATGTCAATGCAAATTGTGAAAACAGATAATGGCTGACCCTAGGCTCAAAGTGCTTAAGATTATAGCGATTGGGGAAGTATCCACTTGGGCGTCTGTTCCACAAAGCATTTCTTCTAGATGACTTTCATATTATCATCATAATCTTCCAGTTATGAGTTGTGTTAAGATATTCTTCTGTACCTATTATCATTTGGAATAGAGTCATGACCGTGGGAATTTTCCAATATAGAAAAGATGCGTGTCGGTTCAAATAAACATTACACTAGTTATTTTCATATAATTGTGCCACAGTGAAAATTACATGGCCCACCAAATAGGCTCTATACTTTGGGGAAAGAAGGAGCACTGAAGAAAATAATTTGATCATGCTGGCACATTTGAAACCAAATTGTATACCCTAATCTCATTACATAATTATACATATGTGTATATAAGAGAAATATGGCGATAGCATGGAGCCATAACAAATTAATAATACTGGATAAGAAAATTAGGGATACCAAGCAGAAGATCAAAGTTAACTAATCAAAAGGTCATTATAAAAAAAAAATTAAATAAATCAATAGTCATAAAAAACATACAAGACCTTTTTGGACCAAATACACATGCCATATAGAATAGTCATGCCAAAGGCAATTTTTTTTAAACTATAAATTAAGCAAGGAATTTTTTTTCTTGAAACAAAATAACTGACCTGGGAAAAATTTATTGGTAAGATAATAAGCATGCCACATTAAATAATCACCTTGTCAAAATGTGTAGAGTTGGGGGAACTGAAGGAAATTTTAATCAAGCCAACACTTGTATTTTATACAAAACAAAAAAAAATATATTCAGATGATTTTGCTCCAATCTATGAACATTGGCTCTCAAGCATTAAATGGTGTGAGTGTGTGTGTGTTAAAAGCACTTCAATCTTTAGTCGTAAAAAGACAGCCACCACAAGTAAGCCATTTACATAATTGTTAGTAGAAAACAAATTGAACTTTTTAACACAAGCACCTAAAAATCCACAATGAATATTTATCAACATGCTAATAATGCTCATAGACAAGTTTATAAGTGTAGTAGCATTATAAACCAACTGAGCCAACCCAACGAACAATAAAATCTTTTCTTAAAAATATAAAACTTGATTTTAGATAAGCTTATACAGGTGTAGAGTTTTTATAATTCACTAAACAAGAAAAGTAATGAAAAAAGAACATCAGAGAACATTCAACAGAATGATGCAAATGCCAGAAAAGTAGGTTCCTCTGGTAATTTGCTGAAAAAACAGCATAGTATAAAGAAAAAAGGCCCCAAACTTAATAAAAAACAAGGTTTTTTTCCATCAAAATGTTCATATTATTAAGAGGAAAGATCAAAGTATTTTTTTAATTTTTTAATCCTTTCTCACAAGTTCAAAATTTTGGTAAAAAATCTTGTTTTGCTTTTTGTCAGCAGATAATCAAATTATTACCAGAATTTACGATGAATAATGTAATATTGTGTAACTTAGATTTTTTTTTGTTTTTTGTTTTTTATTTATTTTTTTTTTAGTGAAAAACATTGATTTGGAAATTCTTGCAAAAATCAAATAATCATCAGATTTTAATGAAACTTTCAGGACTTATTCACATATGAATGGAATTATGTTTGAAATTATTATTTTCATAAAATCTTGATAAAAAAAAAAATTTTCCCAAACATTTGTTCTATGTGCTATAAAACTATGACATTAATTAAGTTTTCAAAACACATACAGACACACACACACACACATATATATATATATATATATATATATATATATAGAGAGAGAGAGAGAGAGAGAGAGGACATTATAGTCTGAAGAAAAAAACTATCGATGTATAATAAAGTTTTACAAGAATTGTTTTCATTTTAAATTATAATAATCTCTAAAATTTCAAAATTTTTAAAAATTCTACAAAGCCTTGTTGTGGTTAGGTTATTAAGTGAAGACTATATTTCTTCTTCTATGTGCCATGTCCCTTCAGGATGTAGGCGATCATGGCATTCCGCATCGCCCTATCCCTGGTGGCTCCTGTTATGTCACCCAAGCCCCACTCTAACATCTGCCTGCTCAGGCCTGTCAAATATGTTATCTACTGATTTCCATTGTCTCTTCCCCCCCCCGCCCACTATCTGACCTGTGAGCATCAGATTCTACAAGCCTTTCATCCTCTTTACATGACCAAAGAACTTTAGCTGTCTTTTCCTCATGCTCAGTATTAATTTCTTTTTTATTTCCATCCTTTCCAAAACCTCATCATTATTAACATGCTCTAGCCATGATATTCACAGCATCCTTCTGTAGAACCACATTTCAGTTGCTTCAAGTTTTTCCTTCATCTTTGATGATATTCACTGCCATATTGAAGAACAGACATCACATAGCAACCCAGTACTCTCTCGTCTTTGTTTATAGTGAAATTTTCCTGCCTTTTAATACTCTACTCAGCTTTTGGAATATGTCCTTTGCCATGCCAATTCACCTTCAGGTCTCAGTGTCACACTTTCCACCTTCTGTTAGAACACTTCCTAAGTACTTGCATTTTTGTACCTGCTTGATTTCAGTATCCCCAACCTGTAATTTATATATTTTGCTCCTCTGTTTGCTGATGATCATTTACTAATCGAAAATTGAAAAGTTTAATACAAATCATCAAGCCAATAAATTGTTTAAATAATTTTAAATTTTTGTTTTGTGTGCAAAAATGTTCCTTTTTGTTAAATATGTTCTGCAGGAGACATACTGATTTAAAAAGTCAATATGTTTCAAAGATTGTTCCCCTTACAGATAAAATGCCCTCACAAACTTTTTCAGCTGTTTCCAATTCTTTCATTTTACTCCAGTGTTTTATTAGTACATTTCAACTTGAACAGCCTTTGCAAGTCATTCCTTCAAAATTTAAAGTAAATTTTACTTTTTCAATTCCTAATTTCCTCAATGAAAAATGTTCACTTTGGTTTCATCAATTTTTGTCAATTCAGGTCAACTATACTTAGCTTGTCAATCGTCAGACTGTCATAAATCATTTAGCATTTCTATTCTAAATTTCATGTCATAAGCAAGTAATATTTGTTTCAAATCAGATTAATGTAACTTAAATTTGCTAATTTTTGTAAAATAGCATGTCAGCAATGCATATTTTGTTTACAAATGTGTTGATCGCTCAAAAATGCCTGAAAAATTGACAAAAACAAAATTTTAAAACTGAAAAATTTCAGATTCAAATCAATATAATTTCTATTTTAAATATACCAGAGTATTTTGCCTACCGGAAATAGTAATTTAATCATTTAACTTTTAATTAAAACTTAAATAAGATTCAAGAGAACTTTTTCATTTTTAAAAATTCATTTTAAAACTTAGGTATCAAAAATGAGTGAAGGTACCTAAAAAAGGGAAAAAGGTATGAAAAAAGAACTTCAGAGAATGACGCAAATGCCATGTAAGAATGTTTGATGCATCAAATAAACAAATGTTCATGATTATTGGATTCTTTTTTTACTTTTGTCTGTCTTTTTTTTTTTTTTCAATTTTTCAAATTGTTCATTTCTATTTTTACAAAGAATACTTTCTTTAAATGAAATTATATAATCAGGATGACTTTCCATGAATGATGGGTTTTCCATAAATGTTGCCTTTTTCCACTGTTATTATAAAACTTCAAAATCCCATGTTTTCAGTAAAAAAAACTCAAAAAAATAATTTTTTAAAATTTTCTGCAATATTTAAAGGGAAAATGATTAACAATGTTTAAAAAAGAAAAAATAACGAGGCACCCACTGTCAAATATTATTCCCACCTGAAACTACAGTCCATTAAAAGCTCTTACGCAAATCACAAACTCAAATAACTTAAATTTGCTTTGAATAATTTTTGTAAAATTTCAAACAATTATGACATCAAAACAAAGCTAGAGTTAAAATTTTAGGCAACTTCAACATGTTTTATTAAAGTTATTGGACTTAGAAAAAAATTCATTTCTTTAAAAGTGAGAGTAAGCAATAACTGAGCAGAGTTAACTAAGAAATAGACAAAATATCCCTAAAGAGACAACAGAACATGAACAATATATCCTCATAGATTAAATAAAGAGTTCAAATCAAAATTCTCTGGATTGACATGCACCAGATGTAGGCTGGAGAGCTGAGCAGACAAAATGTAATAGCAAACAATAAATAGTGGGACAATAGTCTACAGGTAAATAACTCCTCATCACAGAAATCCAGCAGGAAAGATTTTTATCCTTTTAAGTAAAAATTGACAGAGAAACAATAATCCAAGTGCTGAAATTTTGGCATATTCAGTTACCATGTCTAAACACATTGTGTTACATTTGTGCTAGAATTGTTTTTTGACATCTGTAAATGCTTTCATAATTCAGTCACCTTTCTGCTGCTGTAATGTGGCTTTCCTCTGTCTTTCTATAAATAGTTTCATGACAATTGTTCTATTTTGGTTTCATTTTTAAATGTTTTTTTTCTTCTCTCCACTTCCCAATAAACACAAATTATACATACGAGTACTTGTTAGGACTTCATAGAGACTTTCAGGCTGTAGTAAAGAATGTGGTTGTTTTGGTGGAAGGAATACTGTGTCGTATGTTTGGATCAGTAATTGTGTCTATCTAAGACAGACTGAAGACCAACCTTCCCCCTATTACCCACTTTTGGCCTTGTGCCACATTTTTGCATTATAACAAAATAAATATTATGATTGTGAGGGATTTTATTATTAACAATAGTTTATTTAGTTTCTTGCATTTATTCTTGCATTTAAATTGAGATCATTGTAAATATTCATTGGGGTGTTATTTTTAAATGTTATTTTTATCCACCATCCCCAGACAAATTGTACATATGAGAACTAGTTAGAACTACACAGAGACTTTGAGGTATTATGGTGACTGTAGTAATAATGGTAAGTAAGAATGTTTTGGTGTAACGAATATTGTGGTATGTTTAGATCAGTAATTGTGTCCAAGTTTTTAAAAAAGACTAAAGACCAAGCTTCCCTCTTTTGGCCTTGTGCCACATTTTCATATTAAAACAAAATAAGCATTACTTTCCCCCTTGGTACCTCAACAACTTCAATTTAAGCACATTACAAGATTGGCAACTAGGTCTCACTGTTTTACTTTTCAACTAGCAAGATGGAATGAGCTAGATGTAACCATAAGTTCTATTGTAAGAGCTTCTTTTCTCGCACTGAAAAGCTGTCTTCCTGAATTCTGTCCTTTTATTATCCTTTCTACTCACTAAAGTCTGCTAATTCTCTTTCACTATCAGTAACTTCTTGGTGCTTAGTGACATTATCACTTTGCTTAGGGTGAGATGATAAAAAAAAAAAAAAATTATAATGCTTGAAAATATGATTTTGTTTGTGCACATTAATACAAGATATATTTTTGTGTTTAATATGAAATAGACAATAGGATTTAATTTTCAAAGAGTTTTTTGCATATCCTATTTAGTTTAAGTTTTTTAAATTTTAGTCAGATATTTGCTTTTGTAAAACTGAGAAAAACAGTCCTTCCTGAATACGCGAATGTCTCACTGATTCAATCATCAGCAAATAAGGTTAACTGGGTGAACGTTAGTTGTCTGAATCTTCTTTATGAGTTTACTAGGTCAAAACATCACTCGTCAGTTGAGTAGAAGATCCAAATAGCTGTGGCGTATTAAGTTTGCTTTTTTTCTTTTTTTTTTCACTATACAATAGAGAGTAATAGAAAGGTACATTTTATGGCTGTACTTTTACTTGGTAATACTACAACTACTACTGTTGCTGCTTTATCTAAACTGACAAATATCAGCAAACAAGAAATGCTTAAAAAAGAAAAAAAGCTTTTAGGGGAAAAAAAAAAAAAAAAAACAGATTTGTAAATATTATCACAGATTTCTATAAAAATGATATATTATTCATGTTTTTAAGTTTTCCAAAAGTTGCTTCCTTTGTAATAATTACAATGAATCTAATACAGTTTAAAATTAAGATATTTTCTTAAGATATATATATAGCTTTAGATCAGTTTGAATTATTTTTAAAATCAATGTAAACTTTTAACACAAGCTGACAGAGATCTACAGTGTGTGAAATAATGGCAAGCCCGTAAATACATAGAGGATAACCCAAGATATTTTATTAAATTGATATAGTATATAAAATAGATAAAAATAGAGAGCTCAATGGAAATTATCCAGAGCAATATGAAATATTGAGATGAAACTCAACACAATATATATATATATATATATATATATATATATATATATATATATATATATACACACATTTCTATTGTCAATATTTTAGTATTATATAATAGCATTATTCTAACAATAATACTTGCATCAAAACCTGACACCTTACAATCTCTTTGTGATTTATAATGAATTTCTATTGTAAGTACTATACATATAACAGCATTTTTATCATAACCATTTGCATTATCTTTCTTTTTAAGCTGTAATGCATTTTTATAGTAGATATTCCAATATTATATATGGTTTTCATTTATTAGTATTATTTACCTTGATATTGACCTCAATATCTAACTGACGATAGCTTTGTTATGTTTCCAAAATACAACCTACAGATTGAATGCTAAAAATTACAAAAACTGATCAGTTTAATGTTTAATTTTTATATTTTACTTGATTACCAAAAATATCTTGTGAATGCAGTAAATGACTGAAATTCAGTATGTGTTATGAATAAGAAAACAACAGCAACAACCTTGTCCATGCATACCAATTTCAAATATCACAGGAATTGTTTCAGCTAACCACAAAACTACTAGAAGTGTGTGTGTGTGTGTTCAACTTCATATCTGACACACAAACCAATTTCTAAAGAATTAATGGATTTTTTTTATCCAACATTGTTATTACGTTTCCTCATGTACGGGATAGTAAACAATATATACACACACATATGCAATGCTTAAATAATTGCAAAAACTGAAAATTTTGCAGTATTTGTTTAGTAAATCCTACCTATGATATCACAGGTCACATAAATGGCTAGTATTAAAATTAAAACTATTGTGAATTTCATTTTTTTTTTTTTTTAAAGTTTGGTTAACTGTTAGTAATAGTTGTTAATATCACTATTTCCTTGTGAGAGAAATTTTTATTTTAATCTTTGAAAAAAATCATTAAAACACAAAGGTGGTACATAGCAGAAAGTGGAAGTTAAGGATATTAGCAATTATCAGAACACAGTCATTAAGAATTGGTAATTCCTACTACTCTCTTCTCTTCAAAAAAAAAAAACAAAAAAAAAAAACATTATTAGCACCTTTACCAATTTCAGATAGCATAAAAATCTTTCATGAGCATCAAGATAGTCCCTAAAGAAATCAGTGATATTGGTTTGTTTTTTTTTTTTCTCTTCATACATAATCAGTTTCCTTCCATTCATTCTTCTTTTCCGAATGGTTTAGATTACAGCTGAATTTTTTTACATTATGCACTTGAAGTGAAAATAATTATTTTAGCCAGAGGGAAAACAAAATAAGGGGTGGGGTGGGGGCTAACTGCCAAACTCAAAACTTACTAACATACATTCACATGCAAAGTGTTTACCAGCTTCCAGATCAGATATTTGTAGTGATTGCTAAAAAGAAACCATCTTTTAGACTATTAGCTTGAAGGCTGATTAAAATTTGCAAAAAATGCTCTTTCCATCTTTCATTTCACCAGATTTATCACTGACAAAGATATCTCTCAATGTTACTCACCTTCTCTTTTGCATACATATCATCAACAAGAAAAAGATTAAGGTTTTTTTTTGTTTTTTAATTCTAAATCACAAGCTAGCAAGCAAACAAAGGCAAAGAAATAACCACATATAACCACACCCATGTCAGTACTCTAAGAATGAAACTTAGACAATTGTTTATATCATATTTTTAAAAAGGAAACAAAAGACAAACTTGTTTCCTAAATTTAAGTAAAATAATTTTGGGTGCTTTCATATTATTCTAACAAACATTTTCACCTCTCTACCCAGTCATTAATGAACCATAGATACTTTTGATCATAATTAAATTAGATCAATACACAGTTGTATTAAAAACTGTTCAATACATTTGTAGAACTTTTAAATGTTTTTCATTGAAAATGTATTATGACTTGAAACCTAGGTTGCAGAAATAACTCATTTCTATAAATGTTCAATACCTATTGAAAGCCAACTCGGTTTCATAATTTTCCAAACACTCATTATGACCGTCATAAAGAATTAGAAATAATTCTGATAAAAGAGAAACACATTAAATAATTTTTTATTAATTGCTCGCATTATTGCGTGTGAGAGCACGCACACAAGGGCCAGATGAAAAGTTCATAAGCTGACCCAGGTATAAATCTAAGTTGACACACCAGTGGTTACACTTGCAGGCTCTTAGTCTACCAACTGTTGTGACTACTTGGTCAGCCTGTGAACTTTTTAGGTAAGTCTCATAAAGTAACAAATTTTATTTATTTTTTTAACTTATTTTATGAATAGATGTGCATGGATGCACATTAATGGGTGTGTGTGTATTTGTATTTTTATCTGAATATAATTGTGTAAATATCAATATGTAGATAAGAATCGTGATAAAATATTTGTATGTTTGTATACCTTTGTATTTTTTTAAATACTATTTTTAAAACAGTATCACTTCCTACAAAGTAAAGTTTGGAAGAATTAAAAACAGAAACATTAATAATAAGAGGAAATGTGGATGAAGATATAATTAATTAGAACACTCTCAGCTATTGGGCGTGTATAATGATAGTATACACGCTAAAAAGTCTGCCTCCTTCTACCAAGTGCCCATAGCTCAGAGGTAGAATTGCTGACTGACGCCAGTTTGGTCGGGTTTCAATCCTGGGTAAATGGCAATCAGCTGTCTTACTGTACTGATGAGCTGTGATACAGCGAAACAGATCTGTCTGCAGATGACTATATATATATATATATATATATATATATATATATATATATATATATATGTGTGTGTGTGTATCATTGATATATTGTGTGCTCATTTGTATTATATTTCCAAATATAAATGTGTACATTTGAATTTAAATTATATTTTATGTTTGGATGTAAGTGTATATATTTTTCTACCCACACCCCTAAATGAATTGCCCAACTGGCATTATAATGGTATGGTACAAATATCAATATTTAAATTCAACAAGTCAGTTTTCAACCAGTACCTGATGATCACATTGAGCATCAAATTTAGAAGGTTTTTTAATTTTTTTTTTTTTTTTTTTTAATCATTTCACCCCAAGCAAGGCGGTACCGCCACTGGTGTGCAGGGGGGCTACTTAAAAGAAGAGTGAAAGTTTAAGCAGGAGGAGAGCAAAGAGAAAAACAAACCGGTTACAGTGGACGTCAGAGAAAGGGCAAGAGAAGGATGGAAATACCAGTGTGAAGACAGTTGCGAGGGTAGAATGAGAAAGGAAAAGAACAAGATACACAAGATGATGGGGAAAGGACGAGAGAAGGACTCGAGTCAAGTGGACAAAAGATGGGAATTGACATTGCATTTAAACTCTTGGAGATTGTAGCTGTCAGGAAAGTAAATATACAGAAGGTAGTTCCATAGGTGGAAAGTGCGAGAAAAGAAGCTGCTGGGATAGAAGTGCCAGCTGCATTTAGTTGATGTAACTGTAAAAGGGTGGATGCTGTTGCCAGTCCGGTTGCTCGAGTAAATTCTTGTGGAGGGGGCATCAGTAAGATAAGCTTGTCAGAGCAGAAGCCATGAAAATATTTGTAGAATAGACAGAGGGAAGCCACATCCCACCAGTGAAAATGTGGCTGGAGTTGAGCTGCCAGGTTGGGACTGATCACATTACAGATTCTCATTTGGAGCTTTTTGAGAACCCTGAGATGAATGGCAGAGGCACTTGACTAGATATGACAACAGTATTCTATGCACAGTCGGATGGTTGATTTGTATATATGCAAGGTGAACTCAGGCATGAAAAACTTCCTGGCCTGACAGTGACCCAATCTTCCTAGCAATCAATTCAGCTTAATGATTCAATAAAAAACAGTTTGCTACAATATTTCTATTAAACAGATGCCAAATTTGTGATATGAGTGAGGAACTGTGTGTGTGTGTGTGTATATATATATATATATATATATTCAGAAATTATAACATGGATATGTTATAATATCACTACAAAAGTAGCTATTTTGTTTAGACACTTCTTGTGTTTTGTCAAATGATGTAGTTTATTCCAAATTGAATGGTTTTAAAAGGTTAAAAACAAGCAAAACCCCTTTAATCAGAAAGGCATTGTTGTATGTACAATGTGAACCAATCAGAGTAAAGCAACGTCTAATTTGGAGAATATGTAAGCAGACTTAAAAATAATGGTCGGGGGCGTTAGTATTAATATTTGATTAAATTGAGATCAGCATTATTAATTAGCTATTAGATCTACTTTATTATTGTTGTGAAATTTTAAAAAAATTTTCTAAGTTTAACAATTTATTAGATTTAGAAAGTTATTCATATATTAAACAAGAAAGAGAAAGAACGCACACATAAATAAACCTACAAACATCCACACATGGAAAAATAGACGTGATTCACAAAATAGATTCACAAACACTGGCAAACAGACACATATACAGATTAATATACCCAAGCATATATACATGCACAAATTACAAAATTTTTACAACTTGTCAATTTGTCTGTTAAATTTTATAGCTCTATTTGGACACAGACTGAATTGCCCCATATTGGATACAATCAAGGTGAATTTGTAACCTGACCAGCCTTGAATGAATGGGGTCGGGACAGGCACAATCATATTTCAATGCATGAACATAAACATAATTAGATATATACTTATGCAAATGCACAAGCTAAGAACAAAAATGTACACGACTAAAAACAGATTGTAAAAAATATATAACCATATAGATGGAAATACACGAAACCTTTGGCAAACACACTATACACAAATTAAATGTGTATGCATGTACAAAACATCATACATATATATATATATATATATATATATATATATATATATTTTTAATCATATCACCCCGAGCAAGGCGGTAAGGCCACTGATGTGCCGGGGGCTACGTAAGAGTGAAAAGATTAGAAGAGAGAAAGCCGGAAACCACATCCTAAACAGGGAACAAGGGATGAGCCATGAGCCTCTACACCTGTTCAATAGACGTGGGTGGAGTGTGAACCGGGCGATAGTTTAGACTATCTACTCCAATTTATATATATATATATATATATATATATATATATATATATATATATATATATATGAAATGATTTGTTTGAACATTATTCTCAAATTGTCGGTTGTTTATAACCAAGTTTTGTTAATCTTCATTATTTTCCATAAAATATATATTTGTTATATTTTGGTGTGTGTGTGTGTGTATGTGTGTGTGTTCAGAAAGAAGGGTTCATTATAAACAAGTGTTATAGTATTTTATAATTTATCCATTTTAGTGACTGCACCATCAAAGAACAACATGCTGTAGTGCAATTCATTTGGCAGGAGGAATTAAACTTGCAGAAATCCATCACCAGATGTTGTCTCAAGATGTAGCAAGTGCTATGAATCAATGAAAGGTGTATGAGTGGGGGTAGGACACTTTAAAACAGGAAGAACAAGTGTAAGATACAAAAGTTACACCAACATCACAATGGAAGAACGCATTCAGAGAACAGTTGTCCTGATCAGGGAAGACAAACAAATCCCGCTAACACAAGTGGTGACAATCATGGACCTCAGCTATGATACATTGCGCAAATCTAGAGTGCTGGATGTTTTGGGGGTAATGTAAACTTTGTATACATTGCGGGTCTAAACAACCAAGTGGTGCAGATATGTCTTTGTGAGCAACTGAAAAGATTCTTTTTCATGTGTGTGTGTGTGTGTGTGTGTGTGTGTGTGTGTGTGTGTGTGTATATATATATATATATAAAAACGCACACATCTACCTAAACTTATTTATAAATGGAACCTTGTCTCTGTGTGTGTGTGTCTGTCTGTCACCTATAGGCTCTGAAACGGCTGAACCAATTTTCTTGAAAATTTACACAGTTGTACTATAAGCATCTATGAGTGTTCTTAGCTAGGTTTTGTGTCGAGGTACCCCCCCCCCGATAAATATCGAAAATCGATAATCAGAAAAAAAAAAAAAAACGGGTTATAGAAGGAGTGGTCCGATTTTAATAAAATTTGCTACACTCATAGACAAACACATAAGAAGCGATATTCAGAAGTTTGAAGGTTGCAGTTCTTACAGTAGTGCAGAAAATTTGATATCGATACCAGGAAATCAAAATTTGACTTACATCCATTCATTTTTCTTTCAGTCTACGGTCTCGCTTTAACTGGAGACAACTATTGCTTTTTAGTCTTTCGTGCCAACGTCTACAGAGTCTGAGCTCCAGGACCATGGATTAGTTTTAAAACTTTCATTACACCTGAGCAACACCGGGCTATACTCCTAGTAAATAATAAATATACATTTTCTTCTTCACTATTTCATATAATGGACTTTCGTGCATGAGGAAATAAGCAGGGTGAAAATTAGACCCAGATGGATATAGATTTCTCTACGTTTACTCCTTTCTTTCTTCTGCAATATTACTTTTAACAGTTATGAATTAAACCACTTTTATTTTTGCTTCTTACATTTTTTAATTTTAATTCTAAATTAATTACTTTTTATTATTAATTTTTATTTTATTATATTTAGAATTTTAATTTTTTTAATTACATGTAACATTAGAATATATAAGTTATTAATCTTGTTATTAAAACAGCAGTAACATTAACTTTATAAGATTTAATTCCCATAAACATTGAGTGAACTTAAATTCAAATCTAATAAACTATCAATTTGAACATACAAATATGCAATCAACACATACCCATGTTCAAAATGTTTAAAACAAAACATACATATCCTCTCCAATAAATTTAAATACAATTTACACACATTCAATACAGATTTTCACAATTCGCATATTCACACACACACACACACACACACACACACATTTGGCATATCGACACGTGCACACAACTCGCACATCCAGACAAGCACACATACAATTTGCATATCCAGACACACAAAGGAGATTTCACTGATTAAGCAGACAATATATTTTATTCATAAAAAAAGTTGTCTTCATATATTTTGCACATATGATTATATTTCAAAATGATTTCACAATGCTTTTCTTAAAATCCTATAAAACTCATTGCAGATGCACTTTTCAGATTGAAGTTCATATTGTGTAAATGGCGCTGCAAACAAATTTCAACAAATTAAGTCATTTACACAAGATATACTAGAATTAGGATTAATTATCTATGATAAAAAGCAATAAAATGAAACTTCTTAATCTTTCTAACATAAGATCATTAAAAGAGGCGTTTTCATGACAATGAGAACATGTATGCTTGTGCGTCTGTATACACCCACATACACAGGTTCTCTCTCTTTTGAATGCGACTTAAACAGTGAGATAAAAGCAGATATAAAAAAAAAAATCAACAGGCTAATAATACTTGTAATTAGATAAGTAGATTAAACAAAAGGTTTGAGTGAAAATGTTTCTCAAAAAATGATTTTAAATTAGAATTATTCTTTCTTGGTTACTTTTCTAAAATGAGAAATGAATGTCTATATTGCATTACTACTTGCTGCACTTCTTTTTAATCATCCAAATGCAATTCAAAAAATGTTGGAATACTTGAAAAATTATCCGTACCAATTCTGCCATTCTTTTTTTGTTTTATAATATAGCAAAAACCATCATCCTGATTTTATTTTGAATGGTCTGTTTTGAAAATAAATACAAGGTATTTACAGGTACTTGGTTGTTTGTCACTTTTCTAAACAAAAAGAAAAAGGAAAAAAAAAAAAAATTGGAAAGGAGGCTTATATTATTTTCGGATTCAACTTATTGAGAAGTTAAAAAGAAACAAAGAAACCGATAAAGCATTTTTCACATATTATTAGGCTCAAAGAAATATCTGAGGTCATTCTATTTATATTGAACATTAATGAATGCCTGAACAGCATTTTCTCTTGATGACAGGACTTGGAAAATTTACAAATTTTTTGCTAAATGTTTGCATATAAACTTGGAAGGATTAAGAATGAATAAATCTTTTCTCTTTGCTGCCCCACCCCCGGGGGTGGCTTTTAGGTCTTGAAATTGTACTAACAATATTTTGACAATAAACCAAAACAATTGTTTACAAAAACACAGCAAAGAAAATCATATCTAAATGAATAGATTTCTTTGCAATTTTAAAAATGGATATGACATGATTGTTCAAATAGGTGGTTAATTAGAATCTTAGAAGTTATTACAACTTCAACAATGGCAAATATTTATTTAATATCCCTGGCATTCCTTAATAGTTGATACAGTTATTGTATGAAATACATATACAAATATAGTCTATGAAATGTCTATGCAAATATAACAACTACTATAGGACAGATGTAGTACATTATCATGTTGCCGCTGTCCCATAATAGTTTGTACATTTAATGTATGAAATGTATATGCAAATGTAACAACTGAGTAGTAACATTATTTCTTTTACTGTGTGTGCATTTTTTTTCGGGGGGGTGGGGGTGGATGGAATCTGAAAATTATTCAAGATCAGTATTTTGAGAATTAAAATAGTTAATATTTTACAAATTGTAGGTTTTTTTTTGGTTTTTTTTTTTTGGTTTTTTTTTAATAAAAAAATTTCTATTTTAAAAGATCTGATATAATTTTATACATATTTTGCAACAATTATCACTATAGATTGTTTTAGAATTCTATTTTACAAATGTTTGGCAATATAAACAGTGAATACAAATTTTTAAGTTTATCCAAGAATCATAAGAGGAAAAATATAAGTTAAACAAATTACATTTTATATATATATATATATATATATATATATATATATATATGATAATAATGAACAAATAGGAAACGTTTATAAATTTAACATACTTTTGATTTTATTGAAGCTTGGTCAGAATTAAAATATGGAAGAGAAAGAACCAATTTTTGGGGGTTTTGTGTTTGTTTTTCAACAAAACAGCTCAAAACTATATCCTGAAATTTCACAAATCCCAACCCATATATTTATCCCAAGCATTAAAACAACTGATCCTACCATGTTTACCCAATAGTCTTAATTCCACAAACACTTTTCTTGAAATACTGAACACAAATAAACCTAATAACTTCACCCTAACCTTTTTCAGTGTTGACAGTCTTTACCAACCTTTGTCAAAGAAACTATAAACATAGTAATACCTATTGCATATAAGTATTACTCACTCCTAACTAATATGCGATTAACAATTCTATATAAACTTCTATTTTGTATCAGAAAAGTACCTTTCTATGATCATTGTCATAACATTTACACACAGCTACATGGCATAGCTATGAGTTCACCTTTTGGTCTCTCTTTATATTTCTACATAACCCACATAAAAATCAAAATCATAATTTAAAAAAACCTATAATTTATGCTCAATATATTGATAAGATTTAAACCTTGAAGAAAACCTCCATCCTACACTTATAAAATTAACATCAATAGAATATTTTTTGTTGATGTTTTGTGGACACAGTGATAATATTGCTACTTCACTGTACATAGCCTACAAGCAACAATTTTTGTCTTCTCAATTACAGAAATGGCTATCTTCACAAGTATAAAATAGCTGTAATGAAAAACATCAACCCAACAAAAATGATTTTTTTTTCATACATATGATTTTATGAAAAATTGAGCAACCTAAAACCAACACTTAACAATAATTCTCCGTCATCAACAAGCAAATAAAGTAATTTTTACATTTTTTCTTTCTTTCTTTTTTTTAAAGAAAAACTAAGACAAGTCAACAACAATAAAAACATTAACTTATTCTGCCATAACCAGAGTAAATTTAACTATAAACCAGCCATTAAAAATATAATTCACCAGTGCATATTTGATTCCAATAAACATCTTAGGTTTTTCATATATTATAAAATTTTAAAACATTTAACTTCATTATTATCAATAAACTCAAAAATCTTCTCACTTTGCTAAAAACAATGTTGTTTCTGAAGTCTCATTTCCATCAGAAGATTGTATTTCCAATATCAATAATCAAACATTCTTACATTGGCCTCACAGGCATGACAATGTCTTGTAAACTAACTTGTTACTTATCGAAACTTTGCACAACAATTAATCATCACATCAGAAGTAATCAAAATACAATTATTAACCCAAGACAAATATTAGTGGATAATACAAAACTATTTTATAGCACTCACTGCAAAGAAAGACTAAAAATACTCAAAGCTAATATTATTAAAAAAAAAAATGCATTAAATATTTTTCAGCACAACCAAAAGAGACAGTATCTTAAAGTATGTATAAAATATTTAGTATTCTTTTAATACATTTAAAATATTTTATACATTTTATTTTTTTTTATAGTGCAGTCAAGATCTGTTAAACTGTTCTACACATGGTATCACTTGTACAAGACATACACATTTGAATTTCAAGTGTAGCATATGGGGGGAAAAATCCAAGATGTTGTCAGCAAAATCTTGCTTACCATACTAACAATATTTAATTCTTGATGCTGACCAAAATGGTTGAAATTGCATGAGAAAAACAAAACCATGGACTTTGGTCAGTTTATCCATAAATTTTTTACATTTTTCAAATAATAAAAATGCTAAAATTACCACAGAAAATAACAAATACATATCTGAATATAAAAAGACACTAGTATCTTTTAAAACAATAAAATTTGTAATTTGTTATATAAAAAAATATAATTATTAATTATATCTCTGTAAATTATACATTCTATTAAAGCTTTGAGATTTACTTTTTGGTAGAGAAGAGATAAAAAACATTTAGAAAGAAGATAGAAACTCAACATTTATTTTCATACTTTATAATATTGCATTTCAAGTTAATTTATATTCACAACAACTTGTCAGATAAAATGATTACTTCACTACTACTAATATAAAGGTAAAAAGTCTTAGCTGAAAATAATATAAGTGACCAATGGCTATAAAAAGGTATTGTTGATTATTTACAACAAATTTAAATAATGCACTGATCACTGTTTGCACCACATGGCAATAACTGTAATTAAAAAGATGCACTGAAATAAGTAACCAAATAATCATTTTAAGTTCTCTGAATATCAGTGCTAAATATACATTTGTCTCTCTGAAGGGTACTAAAAAGTTCTCAGCAAGACCCACTTCCTCATATCCAAGCAATTAGATTTTCTGATAAGGGTTTCTTAGTTAGAACTTTTCAGCCCTCACACAAATGTGTGTGTGCGTGTGTGTGTGTGAAAAAAAAGTTATTCATATTGTCTTTTTACAGATATATTTTTAGTTGTATCTGCTATTTTACACATGTATGTGTGTGTGTTCGCACATTTTGGCAGTAATCTCTTTTATGCCGATTTCATTAAAAATTAAAAATGACAAACAAGGTATTATCATTAAGATTTTATGTAATTTTTCATGTGTTTTTAGGATATGTTCTTTTAAGAACTCAAATTATATAAGAATTGTCCAAAGGTTCTGTATTTTCGAGCACATTCGGCTATACTTTTAGCCATTATCAAGAATGAATTTCGTTTTACTTGTAAATAAACATGTAATATTTTTGTATACAGTGTCATATGTATGTTCTGAACACGGTGAGGACATTGTTACCATGTCATAATTGATGTTATTAAGTGTAGGAGTTCTGTTTTTTTTTATTTATTTATTAATAATGCCTCCATTATTTTTTAATCTTTTTTGCATTCTTATATCATTTGAGTTCTGAAAAGGAAAAAAAAAAAAAAAAAAAAACATGAAAATTTATTTATACTGCTAATAAGAAATATATATTTTGTTCTTCACTGTTTGGTACATCTGAGTATCTGTCCCTGACAATTACTGTGTGTGGTAAACTCAGATTGTTTATTTTTTAAATTAGTTCACCCAAAGTAAGATGATAATGTCACTAAAATAATATTTTTTATCTAAATTAAATCATGAGTTTTAACACAATCCTAGAGTTTGAGAGCGATAATTTTAAAATAATGGATGCTCTCATAAATATTTAATTTTGTCGAATCATCCATTATTTTAAAATTCTCACTTGGATCATATTTAATTTAAATATCTGGAGTGATAATTTCAGCAATATACCTACACTATGATTTCATGAGGACTCCTAAGTTAATATTATTTGAGAAAGTAACTTTTATGAACTCCTGGTGACCATTTCTTTTTTTCTGTTGACCTTAAGAAGGGGAGGTGGGTGCTTAAGGAAAAGTCACAACTTTGATTTCTAAAAAGGAATTCTTCAGCGAAATGCTTACTTCATATGGATAAACAACAAAAGGATAAAGAGTCCAATTTCACTAACCTAATAGTTACAAAGTAGGGCCCAATTTAACATTATATTCATATTGTAAATCACACCCAGTTCTGAAAAATGTTAAATTATCAAGAACTAATATGCTGAAACATATGAAGGAAAAGTAAAATGAAACATATGAAGGAAAAATTAAATTAGAAACCAAAGACATTTAGTCAGAGACAGACAAAAAAGACATTTGTTGAATCAGATGAAGATATGCTGAATGTTTTCTTTCCTCTAAATACAGTTTCAAAGTACTCCTGTCATGCACTGTCCTTGTGAAAAGGAAAAAATGCAGTTTAATGTCAATCCTAAACGCCAACTTTCAGTGATGTACATCAATTCAGAATCTTACTATTTGAAACAGTACAGTTCTAAGGGTTCTCATGATAACAGGAGAAATAGGTCATTAACTTTTAATAGAGAAAAAAATTGTGTGAAATGAGAAGCTACCAATAACAAAATCTTGTTTTTCAATCATATCACACCAAGCAAAGTAATAAAAGACACTAAGATGCAAGCGGATATTGAGTGTGAAAGAAACAAAAATCATTACCGAGTAGAAGTGACAATAAAAAATGAGGATTAAAACAGACACATGACAATTGCAGTTGCATTTAAATTTTTGACAATTGTAGTTGACAGAAAAGCAAGAAGCTGGAAGAAAGTTCCAGAATCAAAATGCATGAGATAAGAAACCATTAGCATAGAATTTATGGTGTTATATCTAACAATTTTAACTGTAAAAGGACGAGACCTAGCTACCGATCTAGTACTGTGTTAACATTTGTGAAAACAAGGAACAAAATAGGAAAGGCTGTCAAAACAATTGAGATGAAAATTTAGAAAAGGCACAGAGACGCAATATTACGACAATAGGAACACAAGGTCAGGACCAATAACATTGCAGATTCTTCTTTTGGAGAAATGTTTTTGACAATAATGTAGTCCATTTTATAAAGACATTTACACCTGAAAATAGATTAAATGAAACATATTTTGTGTAAATTAACAACCTCTGATTTGTAAATTAAACAGATTTTATCCGTGAGAAATTTGCATTAGCGTTTAAATTTCTCTCCACACCCTTTGCACACATTGGTTAATGATTTATATAAAAAGACAAGATATATGTGTGTGTGCATGTGATAATGTTTCGTGCCAAGATTGTTTTTTAGTGGTTTTACTGATAAAATGTATTTTGGCAAGCAGGTTTTTTATATAAAAGAAAAGTGTCATTTGCTTCCCGTTGTGTCGATAATGTTGAAAAATTATTACAATCATCCCACAAATGTTGTTTAACATTTTCATCAATGCAAAGATGAGAATACTGATCCCAATAAATCAAGTACTTTGGTGAATTTTAATAATACAAAAAGAACATTATTAAAACTCCCAAATTTGAAAGTAACATGCTTTACAAATTCTTCTTCTTAGAATCTGAGTAATTTCTATGCTATTCTTAAAAATAATGTAAAGTAAAAAAAAAAAAAGTTACATCAAACCAAATTATCTCTTTTTCACAAATCAGCCGCTGCTATAGACAAATGCATGTATACATTCGTATCTATATATCCGTATATAGTCTCTTCCTTTTTCTTTAGCACAAGCAAATTTCGATGGGAAATGCAGAATCTACCTTCCAAAAACAGCAATAACAATATTTATATCTACAAATGAGTTCATGACCAAACCAAACTCAATGAGTTTACCTTAAATATTTACACAAGCGAACAATACATTTCACGGACCTTCTGTGAGATAAAGAATTCAAAAACTGATTCCCTCGACTCATAATATACCACTGAGCTATACCCACATATACCTGTAAACTCAGTTTATAAATAGCAAGATTTTTTTTCTTCTTTTTGCTTCCATTCAGGAAGAGAAAAGAGAAACATGGTTGGTACTTAAATAAACACTAAGAACTCAACATTACACACTTCTCCAAGTCAAACACAAAGCACCAATAAGAGTAACAACAACATCACCTGGTTTCTACTGAATTTTAGCATCACAAGAAAAATGGTCAAACTGCAACAACATAGCATAAAGACAAACAAACTGTCTTTTTTTACACTAAAACTATATTTGGATTACCCACACCCACACCCAGGGTGTTACAGTGTTGCAAAAATGAAAATAACACTGACATCTCATTTTAACAGATATATTTACCAAAATTACACAAAAATATCTTGAAATACTAAAGAGTAAATTTATTTAATAAAATCTTCATTGGTTTCAACCACAACCTCCAGATGACTTTGGAATCTCCTTTAACTCTTCTGGACAGTCACCTTGTTTAAGTTGGTGAATGCTGCCATAATCCTTACCTTCAGTTCCTCTTTGGTGTTACAAGGAGTTTTGTTGGTCTGTTGCTCAACTTTGTCCCACACATAATAATCAAGGGGGTTGCACTCTGGAAAGTTAAGTAGTTAGATGTAAGGGGGGAGAATATGATCGCAGGAATTGTCTGACAACCATGACACGCTTTCTCCTGTTTGTGCAGCATGGTGCAGAGTCCTGTTGATAGACACACGGTCTTCCAACAGGGAAGCACTATCTCCTCAAGGAACTTGATATAGGCTTTTGTGTTGAGTCTAAGGCCCTGTGGGGAGACGAATGGAGGTATAACATCAACATCACCAATGAACACTCCAAACACCTTTGTAATCACCATTAGACTCATCCAACTCTTTCCAAATCCTCTGCACTGTCCTCAGATTGACATCCATACATTCAGAATTGTTCATATTAGAGCTTCTGGGGAAAATGCCAAGCAGTACAGCATGCTGTTTCTAAATTTCTAGTGGAGTGAATTGCATCATGATGCTTTTTTTTCCCCCCCTCACAGACGGTGCCCAACTGACCCTACTATACTGAGCTAGTCAACAAAATTAAAACTATGCATGCAAGAAATAAAAAATATAGTGTCAATTAACTCATCACACTTTGTAAAATGTATTTAAAAGTGCTTTTTATGTGAGAGTAATCAGAAATATTAGTAATGAAATTTTCAGGAGTATTAAATGCATATTAAAACAGCATTATACTTATTACGACAGAAATTAATAAAACCAAAGACAACAATTACTTATAAGATTTATATATTTCGGCGTATCTACTATTTGGATCATGTAATGCCAAATGTTTATTTTTGAAGAAAATAAATTCTTTATGATTTCATAAATGTTCTTTTACAAACCCAAAGATAGAATGGTTGATATTTTTTCCTGCAAGAAGCTGGCTTAAAAAAATAATAATAATAACGCATGTGATAAGAAACTTGTGTAAAGGGATTTATCTGAGAAAGATATTGGTTCTTTAACCATGATAATACAAATTTGAAGATTTTAGTTCAACATGAACATTAAAGGCTTGAGGAAGTCTTCAAAACAATTTAACTGTCTTAAACAAAATTTATTATTAATTTTAGAAATTATTTTCTACATCAAAGTAGAATTTCATTGAGAATAAACTTTTTTTTAGGAGGGGGGTTCTAACATTAAGAACAAAAAATATGACAAGAAACTTTAAAGTAAGAAAGGAGTCCTTCATGATCATCATTAACCTTTGAGAGTCAAGTTTATTTTCAAAATGTTTGCATTAAAAGAAAAAGGTTATTTTAATAATAACCTTTTCAAATTTTAAGTAAAAACAACATTAAGGAAAGTATACAATTTTAATTAGAGTAAAAATAAGTTTGAAAATGATTTTCAAATAGCTGTGCATCGATTTTTCTAAAAGATAATAGTAACATGGTCACATGGCCGAATACACCTTCAGCCCATGGCTAAGAAAAATATCTCAACTCTCTTGTAAAAGACATGGTCTCAATCAAGATAATTGTTTAAGGCTTTTTTCCCCATTTCTTTTTGCTTCTATAATGAAAATTTATGATTTTTTTCTATACTTTTAATAAGATTATTGTACTAAACACAGGCTATTCATAATATGAAGGATTACTAAATAAAAAAAAATGAAAGCATGGACAAAAGACAATTGAACAGATATTTTTTTTAGCATAAAAAAGAATAAAATAAGATAGAGAAAAAATATATACAAAGTGTTTTCCTTTGATAAACTGACTCTCACATATTTTTTTGTTTCTTTTGAAGAAGAGAAGAATAAAAAAAGAAAAAAAAACATTGCACAGATAACTGTTGATACATACCAGCACTATAAGATTGGTACCAGCCTAATGTGTATATGTGCATGTATTTTGGTAGTAGGCGTAGTACTTACCAGTTGTATGCAACAGCATAGTTGTAGCATAGTAGCACATTCGTTTGTGGTTGTACCAATTCTGCTGGTGCTGCTCTAACTACCACTGCAATAGTCACCAAAATACTAAAATGGTTCCAGCTTAACCTAGAATGGCTAGTCTTCCACCCACTCCAAGACTTTTCCCCCCCACTTTCTCATCTAAGATTGGATTCTTGAAGGCCCTCAAAATCAACCACCTCCAAAAAATTTCAACTACTTAACAAAATAGAAAAAAATAAGTATTTAAACTTAATCCTTTTAATTGCTTTTCTGTTTAAGGAATGAAGTAATTCAACAATCTATAGATGAAAGAAATAATGTTTGTCAGTCCGTCTTAGATCTATGCGTAACAGGCAACGTGCAACTGATTTTTTTTTTTTAAAGTTTGCCTTGACTTTAACGAAAGGATTAAACTTGCATTAGACAATACATAATAATGTTAAGAATTCTTTGATGCCAAACAAATCACTAAGACTATTAGATTTATTTCTAATAACAAAACAAGTCTCTTTCAAATAACCAATTTCTTTAATTTGTAAATTGTTAATCAGTTTGTAACTGTTATAATAAATAAGAATTAGGCAAACCACCAGATTTAATGTGTATTTTTAGAAATTTGCCATAAACCATTCTCAAGTGAATATTTGCCAACTGCCTGAACTTTCACCTTGCAGTAGAGACAGGAAGAAAAGTTGATGGAAGTTGACACCAGAAAAATCAGTCGTAATGCCATTGTTCTGTATTTGTTCATTTTGGCATAAACGAGATTTATTAACAAAATATCTTTAAAATATTCATTTCCACTGTTACATTATTTGAAATAATATTTTCTTTTGGCACGCATATTCATTTATGAGAAAATATAGAGTATATTTAGGATTGTGAGGTTTGCCAAATCAAAATGCAAGACACACTGTTCCAATTGAAACAAAAATGATTTCTAATTTACACCTACAAATGTAAAAAGTGATAAAATAATATTGCTGAATAGGATAAACTTATAGACTAAAAAATAATATTAAAAATCATTTGAATTTCAGTATAAGCAGGAGGTCTTTTTCTATTTAATGAATGTAGATATCCTAAGTAAAGATATTAAGCAGGAGGTCTTTTTCTATCCTAAGTAAAGCTGATGAAATGATTAAATAAAAGATTCCATTTTCAGTCTCCCTCCAAGAATTAATTTTGTCAGTCCCACTTCAATACAAGAAAATTGATGAATAAACAAATACAAATTAAAAATTTCTTTTATCATATCAAACTATGAGGTGTGTGTGTGAAAATTAACAAAAGATGAAAACAGAGACAGGAGAACTCACCAAAACATTTTCTGTCAATAGCAGAAATTTAATTAAACAAAACTTAGAGACAGTCAAGACTTGAAACAATCAAATGTATCTAATTCAAACCATTATCATATTGCTAAATCGGGAAAGAAAAAAAAAGGCAATCAGTTTCAGGAATTTATACAAAACATACATAAATGTTTATTTCAAGACAGAAACAAAAAAAAAGTCTCAAAATGACTAATGATTGATTAAAAGGATAGAATTGCTCAAACAAGACCAACGTCAGTTTAAAGAGTGAGTAAAAAGTAAAAACAGATAAGCAATAATCAAGTTGACCACAAGTGGCAGGCAATCAAGGCAAGGAAAAAATGAGAAGAGGAAGATCAATACAGATATTACTAAGTTAAAAATAATATTTCAACTGAAACTTCATAATTGACAAACAATAGGCTAATCATATAATACAAACACCAAAGTTAAACAGATTTATTTTTCTTTTTACTTAATTGCCTTAAAAAAAAAAAAAAAAAAAAAAAAAGTATATGACCCTGCCTTGTTGCTTTAAGTAAGAGAAGAATGTTTTTTGTTACCAAATCTGATGAGTTTTTCTCATTTTACATCATGTGTTTTGTCATTACAAATTGCTTTATGTAAGATATATGTCAATTTCTGCAACTGATTTTTAAATATGGCTCTGAGACAAACAGGTAAAAGTGTACATACACTCCCAGCCATAATTATTAGGCCACCCCAGTTTTTTTTAAAGAAATGATGTATTTCATACTATTTATTGCCATGTGGATAATTCTAAATGAAAACACAGAAAGGTTCTTTTTTAATACTGCATAATAATATGTGCATCAAATGAACTGTTCTGGTGTCCAGTTTTTGTGCTCTCTTCCCCATGCTAGTCTCCTCTTCTTATTGGCTGGTCAACACAAAGGTTTCCTGGCTGCCTTGTAAAATTTTGCAAAGTAATTATAACAAAAGAACCATTCTATTTTCATTTAGAATTATCCACTTGGCAATAAATACTAAAAATAGTGTGAAATACATCATTTCATTTAAGAAACTGGGGTGGCCTAATAATCATGGTTGTGTGTGTGTGTGTGTGTGTGTGTGTGTGTGTGTGTGTGACTGCAACCCCACCTCCCCCATATGCACAGTCATCCCACCTAATGACTGTGTGCTGATGTCAATAACTTAAAAACAATGCTTCAGGGATACAAATTTCATCTATGTGTTTCTTTTGTGTGAAATAACGCTTGAGGGTAGATGATTCTCATGCCTTCTTCCTTTGTATCACCTGCCATCACCTAGGAGTTTTTAGACATTCACCAAGTACATATCAATTTTTTCCTTCCCCCTTTTTAACACACTAAGTAAGAAGGGTCTTTTTTTTTTTCAAGTAACTGATTTATAAGGAATGGCATTTTAAAGTTTCAAAAATGTAACTGCTTTTCTCTTCTTTCATTTAAATTATTTGTCCATGTTTATGACTAAATAGCTTTTCTATGTTATATGCACTTTTTCTCAACCTTCTAATTAACTCTTCCTCTACCACAAGCTAAATAGCCTGGTACGAACTGTGAAAAAGCAGCACAAACAATTGGCTACATAGTTTTAAAGTGATGTTAATCATTATCTACTGGAGGGCAGTGATTTAGTGTCTTACACCCTAATACTGTTATCTAACCACAGAGTTACTGAGTGCTCAGAATGAAAACTAAGTGGATAATTGAAAGACTAACAGTGCACAAAACTGTCACCAACGCAGAATTGTCAATGCATTGTATATAAGTCATGGCCAAGCAAGACTTTAAAAAGAAGAAAGCAACACAAAAAATAAAAGCACTAAGAGAAATGTATATAAAAAAAAAAATCAATTCTCAAATTAATTTGAATTTTTTTGTAATTATGAACACTAAAATATTTTTAAATTTTAAAAATATTTCTTTAAAATAAAGATCTATTTACAAAAGTATTTTTCTGCAAAGAAATTTTTTTTTCCAGTTTGTGCTAAAGTAATTTAAACAAACTTTTTTGATAACTCATTAATTAAACAGAGCACAGAAAAGAAAATACAAAAATGCTTAAATTAATCAAGTAATGTTATATAAACTTTTTGCCCCAAATTTATCTAGCATTCCTTTATAAAGTTACCTCAAAATTCTATCTAAATTATAAAATTACAATGCATAAAAAAATATTTTTCTTCTAACTGAACTTTATTGAGTTTAAATATATATGTTATATTTTGGGGCTATGTGTCTTAGTGTAAACGGAACTGAAAATATTTCTTCTAAAATGTTCCTTAAAATTAAAGACTAAAATCTCAACAGAACATAAGCACCATATCTCCAAGTTAGAATTATCATACGGTTCAAAACACTGGACAAAAGACAATAACATCAACAATATTCTGTTACCAGTGCTAGGTATATGAAGTTCATTAACTATAAACTCACCTTAGAGGAACAAAACTTTGATTTCAAATCAGGGCAAGTGAGGTATTTTAGTAAGGTAGACCCCTCACGTGACTGTGGGCAAACTGATGTTGTATGATGCCCAAGAATAGCACACATACCTATAAAAACAAGAAATAAACAAACAACTGTTAAGAGAAAGGAACCAGTGGATTGTAAAAATGTTCTAGGCACACATCATTAGCAACAGTCAACACTGTTGGCAAATCACAGGAAGTACCCAACCCTCAAATGAGCTGAAGGAGTTGGCCTGATACATTGTCCTTGTCTTTTATTGGCAAAGGTATGTTCTCTACTGCTTAACAAGTTACCTCAAAATTAAAAAAAACAAAACAAAAAAAAACAATAGACAATATGTGAGAATAAGATAATAAAAAGAAAAAGAGGAAGTACTTGTTTATACCACTGACTGCTATGATGTCATCATTATTGCCTATTAGGACATTTTATTTTGGCTTTCTCTCAGTGACAGGACAAAGGTTAACAAAACAGCTGGGTAAAAGTAAAAATTAAATCTAAATTTATTCCCCCACTGCAATAGGGGGGAATGCCCTGGACATTTCAAAACATCACTGCCAGTAACAGCAAACTCACTCGATAGCAGTTGAACTAATTCCAGAACACAAAGAATAATTTGAGCCACAATATTTTTTTAGGTTGGGGGAGGGGATACTTAGTGCTTTAGAAAATACAATTACATACATACAAGAAGGGTTGCCCACTTATAGAGAAAAGGGGAAACTCAGCCCATTTTATTCAAGAAAAATTTTTAAAAATATATTCTGCAAATATTGCTTGCACAGAAAAATCCTTTTTTTTTTTTAACCATTTTTTTTTTTTGCTACTTTACCCATGCCTAAAAAAAAATGGCAGCCATATTTGATAATTAATTCTGCATTCTACTTCTAAAATATCAAACTTTAGGTTGCCCTGTATTTTTTTGTTTACATTCAATACTTCCTGGATATTAAACAAGTCAAACTAAATAAAGATAATTGATCCTTTGCTTTTGTTTCCCTATTAAAACTAAAAACAATTATACAAATTAAATTTAAACGTATCATACTTTAAAAGTTTCATTATAGAGATATAAAGCAATAGTTACAGAATAAAAACCACGACAATAAAAGAATGATATTTGATAGCTTTTAGTTTTAACTTCAAATTAAAAAAAAACATTTAAAATAAAACAGCAAAAAATTATATTTCTATATTTATCAAAAAAGTTCAATAGATAGAAAAGATTTATTGACCAATTCATTTTTTATGGCTTAACCCATTAACACTTATTTAAAAGCCAGAAAATATTTTTAGATTGTAAAATATTTTTGGGAGAGATAATGGTTTAGCAATACAAGTCTGACTAATTAACTCATAGCTGGGGGAAAGGTGGATTCATACCTTTCCCCAAGTGTATTTGCACAGAACTGAATATAATCACAGCTCTGATAAAAAAAAATTTGGATTCATTATCATTACACTACTCACATATCCAAGTTTACAGCAACTGGCATTTCCAAGTGGTCACTCATCTAAGTACTGATCAGGCTTGACATTGCTTGACTTTGGTAATCATACAGGAACTAGTGTTTTAATATGATGTGGCCATATGCCAGATAGAAATTAATCAAGTTTAACCTGATGTATTCCCTTTCTACCATTACCCGAAGTGTCTACCATGTACTGGTAAGCAATTTGACATCACTATGTAATTAACCCTTCCAGTAACACAAAAAAGGGGATAAAATACATGGTGAGAAGTTTCCAGCTGGCCAAGAAAGGGTGAAGTAATAAAAGAATAACTTCTGATGTTTAGTCATTTAGTCTAAAAGACGTTTTAGAAAGTAAATAAGGCCAAGAACTTTTCAGCACTCTTCTAAACGTGTGTGTGTGTGTGTGTGTGTGTGTGTGTGTGTGTAGATATGTAGATTGTTTAATTACTTACTTTCTGGTCATCATAAGGTTAGACCAGTGCACATTTGTATTAAAAAGCGTTCAATACAATTATATTGTAGAACTTTTGAATATTTTCCATTTGTAAACTAGTTATAACTCGTTTACAAATTTTATATATATATATATATCCGAGTGAGTACAGAACGAGGAGAGAAAATTTTTTTTCCTGTCCAAAACATTTTTTTTTAAATTTAAAACAGTGCTCGATATATGATGTATAGAGCTGTGAATATTTATTATAAATTATAAATATATAGAAAAAATTATGTACATGTTCTAAAAGATAATTTATAATATATATATATATATATATATATGTGTGTGTGTGTGTGTGTGTGCGCACACACAAATGTCATTAAAAACAAATAAAAAAATCCATACATTCAGTTAAAAGTAAAAATAAAATCAACCTTGATAATGACTAATAGTATAGCTGAAAGCACTTACAGAACATTTAGACAAGTTCTACATGTGATTTATGTTCAGAAAAGAAGAAAATTATAAGAGCACAAATAAAAATTAAATAGAAAACTTAACTGCAGTACCTTATCAGTCGTTTTTTTATGGAACGTGTATAAAAGAGGGATTGTTGCCCATATATATATATATATATATATATATATATATATATAGAGAGAGAGAGAGAGAGAGAGTGGGGGGGGCACGTGAATCAATAAATATACATATGGATATATACATACACACACACATAAATTATTATTCAGGTGTTGATAAAACAGTGATTAATGCAGTATAAACACAGCTATTAATCCTATACTAATAAATATACATATTATCCTACATTAGTGGCATGACTCAGTTTCATGGGACTCAGAGTTGTGTCACCAACGTAAGATAATATGTATATTTATTGCGTATGTTTGTGTGTAATTTGTGACTTAGCTGATTGGCGCTATATTCTGCATCCTAACTTCAGAGTCTCATAGATTAATGTTTTTGTCATCATTTGGTCCACTCATCAGGAGGAAACAGTGAGTGTGTGTGTGTGTGTGTGTGTGTGTGTGTGTGTGCGCACAAGACCTGAGGATTGCATTCAAGCCTGAAACAGATGGTGGTCTACATTGCATATGATTTATCATGGATATTAAGCACTTTTAACTATCTCTCTCTCTCTCTCTCACATGCACACTGAGTCTGAGGATGATTTGTGCATAAAACTAGTAGTCACAGTGAAGTTTGTGTCTCTTTGCTTTGGATTGTATTTGCGCTAGCTTTTCTAGATTGCTTTTCAATTTTATAATTTCTGGCATAATATAAGATAAAAAGTGCTTATTCTATGTACACTGAAATAATGTCTTTAATTTTGTTTTTTAATGCCTCTATAAAATTAGAATTCTTTTTAAAATTTCTAATCAGTTTCTATTTTCATTAAAATAACAATCCATATAAAGTAACCCAAGGAGATTTCAAATGATCTTGGTAATGCCTGGATTTGTTTGCTATTTTGTTAATATCTTTTTGGTGAAATATTATTCTAATCATTTTCAGAATAAGCTAGCTCAAGATTTCATGTAAACTTCTTTGCTCGCACTTCCTGCCTGTGGAATTCCCTTCCATTTACTTGCTTTCCCGACAGCTATAATCTCCAAGAATTTAAATGTAAAGTCAATAGTCATCTCCTATCTCACTAACCTGCATCCTCTCTCTCATGCTCCTTTCTCTGTCCACTCAACTCTCATCAGTATTCTCATCCTTCTCTTACCCACTTCCTGACACTCCCTATAATCTGTCACTCTTTCTCATAACTTTCCTCCTATGTAACCCCCTGCAAAACAGTGGTAATAAAATGCCTTGCTTGGGGCAATATGATTATGAAGAAAAAAATTCTATAGTATTATTATGTGGGTATAAAGCAGGGGATCAATTCTGTATTACAATCAATATATAAACTGATCCCTCATTTTATGGACACAATTCTTCTCTTACTTGCTTCCTGACACCCCTTATAACCTGTCACTCTTTCTCATAACTTTCCTCCTATGTAGCCCCCTGCAAAACAGTGGCAATAAACTGCCTTGCTTGTGGCGATGATTAAAAAACAATAAGATTAAAAGCCAATATATAAATAAATAAATTAATAAATAAAAAGACTTTTTTTAAAAAGGTAATTTGAAAGTTAAAAAAAAAAAAAAAAAAAAAAAAAAACAGGGGAAAAATGTTAAATAAATTTGAGTCATTCTAGATCTTTACATAAGGATCAATTATTGATCTACTGAAAATAAATGCAAACTATGATCTCTTTTTAAAAAATTGTTTAATACATGAATAGATTGCTGTCAGAATTAACAATGTTAAAATTTTTTCAAGCCTATTTTAAAATTACCTGCACATTTTGTTCATACATTCAATCCACATATGTATTAAATCAAATATAAAGATAATATTTTTTTTCATTATATTTTTTTTGGATGTATAATTCTTTAAAAATGGTCATAGTGTAAGGAATAAATACTGGAAAGTGAAATAAGTTTTCAAATTTAGAAATTAAACATTTTCACAAACAAATTCAAAGTAATGCATAATATAAGACACTCCCACCAAAAAAGAAAACTAAAAACATTTCTCGAATACAGTATGCAAAGTTAACTACTACACACTTGTGCAGATCAATTGAAACAAAACAGACATTTTCCTAGGATCTTTCACACTTTCCCTGACCATGTATGTTATCTCTTGGCATTGTTTTTTTCCTTCCCAGCCGCATTTTCCTTTAAGTTCTGGATTGATGGATCCTGCTTTTCTTCACCTTGATGACATGACTGACAGTTGAAAGGCTGATATCAACAATATCCACAATCTCTCTGTAATGCTTGCCAGTGTGTTCATGCAGCATTCCAATTTTTTTTTTTTTTTTTACATCCATTGTAGACAATGGCCATAGGACAACTAGTCAACAATTGAGACAATATTATCTGGGCACGATAAAAATCTGATGCAATCACCAATGAAACAATATTTTTCAAGGCCAAACAACTTTCACAGTGCACCCCAAAAATAGGTTCACATTACTGCACACCCCTGCAAATGACCTAATCTGAGGTAAAAATAGAAATCACTTACATCCTGTCACTCCAGTAAGTCTAAAACAGACCATATAGTGAAAGAAATAAAATTAAAGTAGTTGTTTCAATTAATTTGTACAAAGGTGTATGCTAACATATCTGGTAGTTTAAGGTTTACCTAGATCAGGGGTTTTCAAACTGTGGTCCGTGGACCACAGGAGGTCCGCAAGGATAAGATAGTGGATCCAAGGATTAACTAATCACGTATTCAAAGTATAAATTTTCATGTATTCAAAATATAAATTTTCAATGTCTAGATATTTATTTTTACTTATTAATGTTATCAAATGACAAAGCTTGCACTATCACCCATTACATGTCAACTTTATTGACACAAAAAATTATTTTACACATGCAAGAGCTTGATGTTCCAATTAACTTTTTTTTTTTCAGGATGCAAGTGTCACCCATGGATAAATTTTTAAAACGGAAACCTCACGATGAAATCAACACAGAATCCGCTATAGAGATGGAAGAGATTGTTTGAAAAAACAAATTAAGGAAGTATGATGTGGAATATATTTGATTTGGATTCACTGAAAAAAAACTTGAAATATAAAGGGGTCCATTAATCAAAAAGTTTGAAAACCCCTTGCCTAGATGCTAAGAGAAAACAGAGGATTTTATCTGCCAGCAAATAGAGTTTTGTAACATTTTTGCATCTAATTTCGGAATCTAAATATAATTTATATTAATTAGGAATGCCAGGTATTTTCTTCAATCGTATCACCCCGAGCAAGGCAGTAACGCCACTGATGTACAGGGGACTACATAATAGTGAAAAGATTGGAAAAGAGAAAGCCGGAAACCACATCCTAAACAGGGAACAAGGGATGAGCCTCTTAACCTGTTCAATAGACATAGGTGGAGTTTGAACCGGGCGATAGATTTATCTACTCCAATTAAGAAAAAAAAACAAAAACAAAATGAGAAGATTGGAAAAGAGAAAGCTGGAAACCACATCCTAAACAGGGAACAAGGGATGAGTCTCTTAACCTGTTCAATAGATGTGGGTGGAGTGTGCATTCTCAAATTTATTTCTGTATTTTTGCAGCAGAATCCAGATTTTATTGCACAGTGTTTAAAACCTTAGATCTTGTCTGTTGTCGGAGTCTAAATTTATGACACTGAAGTTTTACCTCATCTTTTCAATATATATTCTGATTTCTTTTTTTTTAATCATATCACCCCAAGCAAGGCGGTAACGCCACTGAAGCGCAGGGGGCTACGTAAGAAAGAAAAGATTGGAAAAGAGAAAGCCGGAAACCACATCCTAAACAAGGAACAAGGGATGGGCCTTTTCACCTGTTCAATAGACATGGGTGGAGTGTGAACCGGGCGATAGTTTAGTCTATCTAACACATAAAGACAGAACTGGATCTGATATATCAAGAAAATTTAAAAACTACCTATATAGTAAAATCTGTTTAGTTAAAATCATATTCATTCAAAAATTAATGATAAATAATGCTTGATTGAATAAATTTAAAAATGTTATTTAAGTTGCATAATACTTGGAACATTTCATGTATGAAATGTGTGCACAAATCTAACAACTATTGAAGTGTCCAAGCCGCATGCACCCGGGTCGGGGTTGAGTTGGCTTTCTCCCCAATGGAGAAAGTTTCATTGGGATTTGTTTAAGGGCAGTGTCCCAACTCCTGCCCTGTTATTTAACCCATAACTGGAGGGAAGGGACAGATTAATACCTTTCCCAAGGATACCAGTGCGTAAGTGAATACAGAGCGTTTGACTGGAATTTGAACTCGGCTCACCGATTTCACTTTCTGAGCCGATATCCACTGCACCAAAACACAAGTTCATCATTAAACGCTTACAGCACCTGGTATTCCCAAGCGGTCACTCATCTAAGTACTGACCAGGCTCAACGTTGCTTCAGTGATCAAGCAAGAACCGGTGTATTCAACATGATATGACCGTAAGCAATTATTAGAAGGACAGAAGTTGTATTTAGTATTATGGAATATATGGAATTTTTCTGAGAAAAGTTTTGTCTTGTATTGTCACTAGTTGGTAAATTCCAAACGCTATGAATTTTTTCTTTTCCATTATTGAAAATGTTTATTATTATTATTTAGCAATTCTGATTTAGAGTGCACTGGGTTAATAACTCTTAAATATTTTATACAGTGACCCCATATAGCTGCAGATCATAGCTAAAAGCATTCTTTCTGCAACTTGTCACTGTACAAAAAGGGTAGAATCAGGAGGCAATACCCTAATGCCTGTATTGTATCAATGTGTGAATACACAAGCACACACACACACACACATATATATATATATATATATATATATATATATATTCTTCACTTCATGTGGATTGACTTGTTTTTGAGAGCTTATCAACCTTAGAAAATATTTTTAGATTGTAAAAAAAATTGTAGGCAGAAACAGATTGCTTTTTGTTCATTCTGAAAATGTTTCTCAATTCATAATTGTTGATTTGGTCTCTTTTAGCTCACATTTTTGTTGGCATTTAAGATGAAATTTGACCCATGAACATGTTTGAGTATTTCTTTATATTTGATACGCCATCAGACAGTGGTCTTTATTAGAAATATTCTGTTTTGTCATTGCCAACATCTGTAAGCACAAGCTTTTTCTAATTTAATAAAGTTTTAGAATTTTGCACAACACTCAAAGTTTATCATTGAATCACATTTTAACTTCACCTGATAATTTTTGTTTTTTAACTACCTGCCAACTACCAAAGTAATCAGTTTTGAAAATATTTCTTTCGTTCTCATCCCAACTCCTGAGTAAACAACAGATTGGTTGACAACTTCATATACTGTTTCCTCACCAAGTGATAACTGATGAACACCTGACAAATCTTACCCAGAAACTTCACTGCTCCTTATCAAAATCTTTCGGGTTTTTTTTAACTTTCTGGTTTATATTTAATTTTAAAGCATTCAATCGAAAAAATTTACTTAGATTTCTGCTTCCAGTTTTTCCAACTGGACAATGTGCATTCATTGGTCACTCAACTACTTGAGATTCCCTGCATGCCAGAAAACTTGGAAACAACAGTGATTATCTGCAAACCCCCATCATGCTAGAACAAATTCCTTCGATAATATAGTACACAGGAGACATGGGTAATGAATTGAAAAAGCCCAAATAGATGCATTGTTTTAACTACATAAGTTTGTCCTGTGTTAGATGAAACAAAGCTTATTAACAAAAAAAATATGATAGAATGGAAATATAGAACCTGTTATTAGAAGGAAGAAGTGATTTTGTTTGCGGCATCCATTGAACAGGAAACATTTAGAAACACTTTAGATATTTTGACATTTTCATAAAAAAGAAAAAAAAGAAAAAAAAGAAAAAAAGAAAAAAAAAAGCAGCATGGCATGATGAAAAAAGGCCCTAAACTTAATAAAACTAAGTTTTATCATCTAAATATTCATGTTATTATTGAGAGAAAAAAAACAAAGTATCTTTTTATTTAAATTTTCAATCCTTTATAGGACATTAAAAATTTTGGATAAAAATCTTGTTTCTTTGTGTTAGCAATAATATTTACAATTAGCATTTGACACCATTTTTTCAAGTGAAAAACACATTGATCTGGAAATTCTTGCAAAAATAAAATAATTGTCAGATTTCAATTAAACTTACTTTCAGGACTTATTTGCTAATGAATAATTTTTTTTTTTTTTTTAGAAATCTTGGTAAATATTAAATGTGTGTGTATGTTACACCCACCCCTAATTAATTACATGAAATTGAGAAATTAAATTTTCACCCAAACAATTTCTTTTTGATTAATAGCAGGACTTTTTGAAGAATATAAATCACCAATATTTTTGCCAAACTACAACTCATTCCCTCAAAATCTGCTCTGAATCATAAAATAAAAAATGCAATAAAACTATAACATTATTTTAGTAGAAAAGCTTTCAATTGTTTTTAAAAATAAGATTTAAAAAGGACACTATTGTTCTTAAAAAAAAAAAAAAAAAAATTCGGAGATGAATAACTTTTTTTTTTTTACAAGAATTGTTTTAATTTTAGTTAAAATAATTTGTAATCTATAAATCTTAAAATTCTGTGTTACTTTAACTACATTAAGTGAAAACTATATTTACTAACCAAAAATTAAAAGGCTTAATACAAATCATTTTGCACCAAGATTTTTTAAAGAATTTTTTCTTTTTTGTTACATATATAAAATATTATGTAATGTGGCCATTTTTGAAAGGCTGGTTGACCATACATGACATATAGGAAATTTAAAAGCAACATTCCTAAAATTAAATTACAGAGAATATATCCCAACATTTTTAAGATTAAGTACTTAAAAATTATATAAAAAGGAAATCATTTTTGAACAGAGGTTGTAACCTAAAAAGGTTACTGAATGAGAAATAATCCAAACAGAGGTTGGAAAACGAAATTGTAATCTTTATAACATCAACAAAATTCAATCATTGCCAGCTGCATGAAGTAGATAAGCACTGCTATGGGTGAACTGCTAGACAGCAATATAACCACCCCCTCACAATAGTGTCCAATGTATTTATGAGAACTGGGACATACCCATTAATGTAGGTACATATATAACAATAGATAATGTGTCCGTAGAAACCAGTCAACACTTTTCAGTACTTGTCATGTGATTGACAAAGTACAAAATCACTGCTACTGTTTGTTTTAAAAATCCATTTGTCTTTTTAAACTTAAAATAAATATTTTTTTCAAATCAGAAAAGTATATTTTATTTTTGGAAGAGTTTTAAAACCAAGAATTAACTTTTTATTTATTTATTGATTTATTTTTTACAAATGTGTGAAAATGGCTGATTTCAATTATTTTAATCAAAGCAACCAAAAAAATTTATTCCAATCAATATAATTTATGTTTGGAATACACCAGAGTATTTTACTTACGGGAAATTAAATTTAATCATTTAGCTTTCAATTAAAGCTAAAAGGAAAGCTTCAAGAATTCTTTTTTCATTTTAAAAAAAAAATCATTTTAAACCTAAGGCATTCAAAAATTAAATCATTTAAAAGGGAGGAATGAGTTCAATGCTACAAAAAGAATTTTTTTGGAGAGAATTATTATTAATTAAAAAAAGGAAAAAAATGCTTGCAAGCAATCAATTTTAGATGGGTTTAAACTTCACAATAAATAACATTAACCAAAATATTTTAATTAGATTTGATTTTTTTATATTTTTTTTCTATTTTATTTAAAGCCAGAAAATATTTTTTTTGATTTTAAGAATTTTTGGGGATAATGATTTCTTGATAAAAGTCTCTACTCATTAACACATAGCTGGTAGGGGAAGAGGTGAATGTATACCTTTCCCAAGGATATTAGTGCTTACGTGAACATAACAATCCCGACTGGAATTGGATTCCAGTTTTCTAATCTTTAATGTTAAGTTGTGATCAGTTATACTACCCACACATCAAAGCTTACAACACCAGGTATTCGTAAGACACCATCCCATCTTGGTAGTGAACTATTCCGATCAACATTGCTTAACTTCGGTAATCAGATGAGTACCAGTATTTCACTGTGACATGGCCATAAACCAACAGTAGATTTTCCTTTCTTTTTGGTAAACAGAAATATGAAAGGAGGTTTCATTAATATGTTTCAGGCTTTTGAAATTTTTTTTTTTTTCAAATCTAGGTCTTAAAGTATTACTCAGCTATAACAAAGGAAAAGATAGGAAAAAATTCGCTCCCAATGAGCACGTGAGTGTTATTCAGTTTTTACCTTAAGCCTCTTTAGATGCCATAAATTTACACAAAAATAAATGCATTTTTACATCAATTCATTTTTATTCAATTGCATGACCAGCCCTTTTGACTTGCAACTTTTCATTAATTCTAAACCCAATTCTATGAAAAATAAGCCAAGCAACATCAAAAGGAAGTAAGTTTTAATATTGATTTTATTTTTCTTTCATTTTGGGGGGTAAGGGGTGGAAAATGTTTTGTTGATCATGTTTTACAATTCTTGCAAATACAGTTTATGAATTATGTATTTCAATCCTTTCAGACATTGTGTTATACCATCAATGGAAAACAAATATATTAGCAAGTGAAACCCAACTGCAGATACATCTATAGAGTCTAGGTGTGTCAGTATCAATATACTTGGGAATATTACACACACACTGCAGGACAGATGCCAAATCTCAGTTGATTTTTAATCAAAAGAATTATTTAAGTGCTAAAATTAGAAAACATCAAAAATATATGCATATTAACTAAAAGCAGAATATTAAAAAAGAATTTTTTTTCTTCTTCTGAACCTATGCAAAGGGAAAAAATAAAGAAAGCAATAGACGAGACAAAAAGAAAGTGCATGTTTGTCAAAACTGAAAATAGTAAAATGCTGCAAATTTGATACTTGAGGTTATCTAAATAGAGGAACCTTGTGTTTTATTTTAATCATTTGTTTTACTTTCTTTTTTTAAATCAATCCATTCTAAGTTCTTGCTCAGCTGTGACAAGAATAGGTAATAGAGTTTGAAGCAGTGCTATTAGAATTCTAAATCTATAATCTTCCAATAAGTCTTATTTAGTCAATTCTAGAAGGGGGGGGGTATAACATACCATATTTCCCAAGTGTCAAAAACAATATCTCAAAAAACAATATCTCAAAAAAAAAAAAAAAATTATTTTTGATATATATTTTGCTCCATTTTTGTGCTAGTCACTCCCCCACACACACGGAAAAAGGCAGAGAGGGGTAATTTCTGTTCAGAATCCTTAAGAAATAATTTAGAAAGAAAAATAACTGAATCCGACTATGACAAATACATGCAGTCATTTGTATAAAAACAGTGATAAGTAAATAAAAAAATTGTTATTTATATCTAGTTATATATTTTGCTCCATTTTTGTGCTAGTCACCCCACACAGACACACATGCACGGAAAAATGCAGAGAGGGGTAATTTCTGTTCAGAATCCTTAAGAAATAAAAACAGTGATATGTAAATAAAAAAATTGTTATTTATATCTAGTTTATAAAAGAAAAAACATCTGCTTTTAATTCTAAACTTTACAGCAGATGAGTTATGCACGTGGAGACAATATCTGACAGACATGAAGAGGAGGAGTATTTCAGAGTTGGGTGAGTGGGTATGTGCTGATAGCTCTTATTGTCATTACCAATGCAATGGTCCTTTTACTGAAATATTCTAAAGTGCTTTAGTACAAGAAGAACTAATTTTCTATCACTTCTGATTGAACAAGGAATTTGAAAATTTCAATAGTATCATTCAGTGTGACTGCAAAGAAATTCTTGTGGTATAATTGCTGTGTGTGTGTGTGTGTGTGTGTGTGTGTGTGTATACACACACGTTATGGAAAGTTACAAAATAGAATTGGAATTAACCAACATATTTAAGTTATTTGTTTGAATATGGTTTTTTTTTAATTTTAAAACCAGGAATTTATGTATTTATAGCTTAATTTGACCTTGTCTAACTACAAAATCTTCCATGGTTGAATGGTTAAGACACACCAGATCAATTAATGGCTTCTATTACGTCTAAAAAAGTCACAGGTTTGAATCCTACCAGAGGATGCATATTTTCCTAAGATTTATTAAATATTCAAACTGGTAGACATATATAAATGTCCTGTTTAATTATTAAAAAAAACAAAAAAAAACAGACCATCTACTCTAATACAAGTACCCATTAAAAATAATGTTCAATCAAACAAATTTTATATATATATATATATATATATATATATATATATGCTAAACATATCTACATTAAATACAAACAACCCACACTTAACACATTACATTGCATTTGAATACATGGTCCTGTTGTCATTTCACGCTATCACGCGGTGTAACGTCATAGAACCTCATTGCAAATTTGCAAACTGCGTTTGTTATTTTTGGTAACTATTGGCATTGTTTAGCAGAGTTTTATGTCAACACAAGATAAAATCGTCACTGATGGTGGATGTTATTGCGTTAACGTCATAATAACCTCTCTGAAGATGGCTCATGTGAGCCAAAACCTTAGAACCAAATTAATAAAAAATTATCCAAATGTTGGAGAATTTTTGTCTTTATTTTCAACTGAAATTAAAGCCAAAATATGACATTTAGAACAGCTCATGATTAAACATAATAGACATTCATTGTCCCTTATATTTAACAGTATATGTTTAGAAAATTATTTGTTGCCTCGATAAAGTATATATATATATATATATATATATATATAATGAATGAATGATTTGTTTGAACATTATTTTTGATCAATACTCGTATTTGAGTAGGTATTGTTTTTTAATGAAACAGTATTATATATTTATTTATTTATTTCTAGCGGCCTGATTATTTACAATGAATTTTCGTTAGGAAAATCTGTGTCATTTGGCAGGATTCCAAGCCACCAAGTGATCTGGTGCGTGTTTGACCTCTCGACCACGAATGACAATAAGTCTAAATGAAGTCAGATTAAGCCTATAACACAATTTTTGATACATCACAATAACCATAATAATCCTGCCGAATGACACACATTTTCGTAACAAAAATTTATAAATAATCAGGCCAGTAGAAATAAATATATAATACCGTTTCATTAAAAACAATATCTACTTAAATACGAGCATCGATCAAAAATAATGTTCAAACAAATCATTTCAAATTGTCGGTTGTTTATAACGAGTTTCATTAATCTTCGTTAATTTATATATACACACACACAATGATTTTTATGCAGAAGGCTAAATCAGTCTGCTACAATATACGGGGTGAAATGTGTGAATTGTCACTATTTTATATTTTTAATTTTGCACATGTGCATTGTTTATTTTTGTCAACTGCACAGTATATAGTAGGGTCAGTTGGGCACCATCTGTAAGAAATTAATTCACCAGAAATTTGCAAACTGCATCCTGTACTGCTTGACATTTGATTTGTATCAAAAGCAACAACATGAAACATTTCAGAGTGATTGGGTGACAGTGCAGAGGATTTGGAAAGAGTTGGATGAAACTAATGATTGTTATGAAGGAAGAGCAGCTCAGAAAAATCACTGATCATTCTGATAAAAAAGAACTCCTGAATTTGTGTGTGGGAGCCTCAGACTTACTTAACACTGAGGCCTACATCAAGTGCCTTGAAGAGGTAGCGCTGTCCTGAGTCAAGAAGGTGACTACTGGAAGACCCTATATCTAGCAACAGGACTCTGCACTACACAAACAATTTTTCTGTGATGATATCATCCCTTGAATCTGGCCACTTAACTCTCCAGACTTCAACCCCGCCTTGAATATTATGTGTGGGGCACAGTTGAGCAAGAGACCAACAAAAATCCTTGTAATACCAAAGATGAAGTGAAGGCAAGCATTATGGCAGTATTCCCTAACTTAAACAAGGAGACCGCCTAGAAGAGTTGCTGGAGATTCTGAAATTGTCTGGAGCCAATGGTGATTTTATTGAAAGAATTTTCTTTTAATATTTCAAGAGATTTTTTTGTGTAATTTTGAGAAATATATCTGTTAAAATGAGATGTCAGTGTTATTTTCTCTTTTTTATGCAACTTAGACAACATTTTTTTCATTGCACTAAAGTGTGTGTGTGTGTGTGTGTGTGGTGTTGAGTTGAGCTAATGTTTCGTGCCAAGATTATTAATTTTTTTTTTTTTCAGTAGTTTTACTGGTAAAAGTTATTTTAACAAGCTGTTTTTTTTGGTTTTTTTTTATAATCTTAGAGTGCTTGATATTGGTGTGGAGAGAGAGTGTTGATAGGTTTAATGCCAAGAATTTTGTCACTTCTGAGAGGGTTCATGCAGACTTCAAAGTTTCATGAGGACACTGTTGTGATGTCTTCACTCATCAGGGCTGAGTTTTTTTGTGATCCAGTTTACCAAAAAAACTGTGGAGAATCATGATGTCTATATCCTGGAGAGACATGGCATTTTGAACTGTGATTACAAATGCAATGCAATTTAATACAAAGGTCATTTTGGGAGTGAGTTTTTATTTTTTTATTTTTTTAATTAGATCATTTCAAAAACCTTACATAGGGGTTCAACAGCACTTAATTTATTCATGACAACACTTTATTTAACATAAGTACAATCTTAGAAAGAGAGAGAGAGAGAAACACACTTTACTCTTGGTATTGAATCTTTCATAAAATATTCTATTTGAATATCACTTTCTCATCTATTTCAATTTATATTGAAATTACTTATATCTAATACAATGCATGGTGTGTGTTTCATTAAAAATGACTGACAAGGTACTGCAGTTAAGTTTTTATGTAATTTTACTTGCTTTCTTGTAATTTTCTTCTTTTCTGGACATCAATTTTGTAGAAATTATCTGAATGTTCTGTAGATCCAAGTGGTTTCAGCTATTCTTTTAGCCATCATCAAGGATTATTTCATTTCTTAACTGAAGATGTGGATTTTGTTATGTATGTATCTAAGGTTATAGAGATGTTTTATTTTCCAAACATGGCCAGTACATTGTAGCCATGTTCATAGTTGATGTCATTGAGTGCCAACAGTATTTGAAAAAATAAAACTTTACTATAACTCTACATACATACCAAAAAAAAATAAATTCACCTATCAAACAGCAAACATGAAATGCATAGCCAAATATAATCAAACTACAGGCATCACCTCACGACCAACCTATTGGCATCACTGAGATCAACCAATGAATGCAAGAGAAAGAAAAACTGAATTTTGTTTAACGGCATATCAACCTCTGTGGGTTATTTAATGTCAAAAAAATGCATTTTAAGGTATTCTTTTTAATGTTCAGTTATAGTGAGAAGGTTGATTTAGTCAGATGCTAATGGATATTTTTTTTTGAAAATGGAAAATATCTTCTAGTTTTATATTCAAAAATGTTTTGATGAGAATAATTTTCACCCCACTTCAAAAATGTGTTATGGTAATAATTTTTTTTTTTTTCCAAAAAATATATTGTTGGTAATATTTTTCCTTAGAAAAAGGTATATTTTTCTATAAAAGTCTATTTTTATGTATATATTTCTATAAAAGTATTTTTTTTTTTTTTTGGTACTTTCATAGTGTTTTGACCCCAGTTTGTGGGTTAATTATTTGCCCATATCTGGGACCCTAACAGATACTACCACTCTGGGTCAGAGTGGACCTGAGAACAGCAATTAAGAGGTGGTGCTATGCTCCTCGCAACCTCCCAATCAGAGGCCTTGCAACCGGATGCAGTTTACCGTCATGCCCAGGACCAGAAAAACTGAGGATATCATTAATAGTAGGAAGCTACATAAACATGTCTACATATCACTTCCACAAAACATGTGAATACAAATGGTCAAACAAATTTTCTTTATCTACCAATAAATGGATGTCAAAAAGTCTGGAGAAAATGTCCAAGAAAGAAGATTACCAAATAATCTGTTGACAGAGTGTCATATCCACAATATTTCAAACACATTAAATCAGATGTTATTCAAGAACTAATAAATCTTGAACTCAAAGCAAAAAGTGTCAAAAAAAAAAAAAAAAAAAAAAAAATTTCTTTGATGTCCTATGAAGAATGGGATAATTTCTATTTATGATTGGCAAATTGAAATTCCCAGGAAAAAAAAATTGAACATTTTTTTTCTGCCAAAATTCCTGACTATTGATAACCACATTTATCCCAATATCAAAATTAAATGGCAAAACTTACTAAAACATTTTTTTTAAGTTAACAAGTTAAAAAATTGCAAAATTCAACTTTGACTAATTAAATTTGTTTTCCCTCTTACCAGAAATACTTAGTTTTTGTAAAAAGTGAGTAAAGACAAGAGGAGCAGCCATGAAGTAATGATATAGTAAGTGGGCAGCTATGAGAAGAAAAAAAATCTTTCTTATATATATTGAATTTAATATATATTTCAAATTGAAACAGAAAATTTTAATGTATTTGATAAATTGTAGCAGTAAAGTTTAAAGGTTATATAAAGAGTTCCTAATAAATAAGCATATACATTACAGTTTCTAGAAGGGATTGGTTGATCTCTGCTGTGTGACAGTTCAAATTAAAATTATTTTTGGGGGATATTACCAAAAGTCACACAAGCAAAGCAAAGTTAATTGAAGAGATCTGTCATCTTATTTGATGTTTCATTCCATTTTAAATTTTGAAATATAATGGTACTATTAGCCATTTCCTTAAAAGAAAACATTTGGCATTCACTGACTGAGAAGCTTGTGATTCTTTCGTTTGAAATTTATAAACTATCTTTCTCTTAAAACAATTTTTAAAGAAAATGGCTTTCTCAAGTTCACCGTTATCACTCTTTCCTTCTTAACCTTTTGTTTGAAGTAGTGTGGAAAGTTAACATCTTTATTATGTCATTTTCTCTTCAAGTTACATGTGTTATCTATTTTAGTTGTCTTTAAAGTCTTTAAGTGATGTGGCAAGTTAAAAACTAATCAATTCCAGTTAATATTTTCTATTTAATCAAAGAAATAACAGATACGCTTGCTAATATTTTATGCAAAAACTAAAAAGAAAATTCTCTTGAAAAAAAAAAAAAAAATACATAAATTCTTCTCGCAAATATTTCCAACTCTGAATAATTAATTTGGCCATTGCAAAATAAAGAACAGAAGTTTTAAATTTGTGACAAAAGTGGTTGGCAACAAGAAAATATGTATGTTTTTAATGGAATAATTTAGTCAATATAGTTGTGTTTTAAGAGATGAATCAAAGATTAATTGAAGACAATAGCAAAAACAAAAACAATGTATATGGCAAACAAGTGAATTTTCTATAAATGTAGAAAGAAAATATTCACACACACATTATATATATATATATATATATATATATATATATATATATATATATATGAGAAAATTATTTTTTTGATAAATGTTATGAAATGGTTTAAAAGCAGACAAAAGAATTCCAGGAAATAAAATGATATTTAAAGGAGAAAAAAAAAAACAAAAGAGAAAAAAAAAAGTCACTAAAATTCATGTTGAATGTAACAATAATAAATCCATAAATTTCAAGACAGTTAAAATCAGGAAGTCAATTTTTTTTCTTCTAATTTAAAAGTTTATTTTAAACCTTTATCAGAGTATTTTTACTATCTTTTGTCAAATGTATTGTGTATGATAAAATATTAAATGAATTTAAATATACTTACCAGGGGGGGAAAAGAGCTTGTGTGTGGTACCCTCCTAAATGTTTTGCTGAAAAGAGAAAAAGAAAATACAGAGTAAAATAAATCATAAAATGATTAAAATATACATTCATTAATTTAGTTGGTTACATTGTCTAATTTTTAAGAGACTTTATATTTTACCCAAAATAAAATGGGGGGAAAAACAAAAGACAAATAAAAGAGAGACAAAGAGAAATTGGCGTGTGTAATTAAATGAGTTTATTTTAATACTGGTTGACTAATATTACTAAGTCAATATCACCAAGCCTTAAGAGATACAGTATTATGGATTTTGCCAGATTACAAGTTGCTGGATTAAATAAATACACACACCCACACACAGTCTAATCATTATCTCATTCTATCTATAAAATCTCAAATAAGTGGGTATTGAGTAACAGGGAAAAGTAAAATATTACATGAAAACCAAAGTAAAATGTTTATATCATCATTGTCAGCAGAAACAGCTTCTATATGTTCCTTCAGGATGGTGATTATGGCTCTCCACAATTTCCTGTCTTTTGCAGCTCTTAATAATTTTTGTCTTTGTTATTTCTTTTTAACCTTGCTCTGCCAACCAGTCACTTATGAAGAAATACTCTTAAGAAAGGTTAGAATCCATCCCGTTTACCCCTAGCTGTGTGTTAAATACTAAGAAAAAAAAAATCATTGTTATTCTCAAAAATTTATAGTAATATTCACTTGCAAGAAAAAATAAAAAATAAAAAAATAAAAGAAAATGAATAAATAAATTAAAAAAAAAGATAGGTGGGGAAGATAATCTGAAATATATTTTGTGATTATTTTAAATATAAAAATATATTTTGACAATGTTTTGACTAAGTAAGCCACAGGTAAGAATCCATCTCCTCCCCTCCAGCTGCAGGTTAAACAGTAAAGGAAAAAAAATAGGAAGAAAGAAGAATTATTCTTACAATCTGAAATATGTTTTAACTAAGTAAGCCACACAGGGTTGATAAGCCACAAAAAAAATTATCAATTTTTAATGAACAAAGCTATCTCATATATTTTGGTCTTCCTTGATGAAAATGCTATAAGTTGCAGGACATGAAAACAATAGTTATTAATTGATGCCACAGTGGAAAAACACAAATCCAATCCAGATTAGCAATGGCACTGAATCGAGGGTGACTGGATTTTCTTAAGGTTTGACTTTTGTAATGCAGGACAAAATCTCAACTCCTTATACCTTTGCTACTCTTGACTCCACCAGATTAAATTGATTCTTTTTCTATCAATAATGCAAGAAGAGACCAATTTTTGGAAGTAATCTTAGCCGTTCTTTGTGATGCCTCATCAGTCATTATTCCAGCCTATTTTTAGGTGATTAAAATATTTAAATAAAAAAGAAAAAGGCACATAAATAAATTTGAAGGTAAAATTTTTAAAGAAACAACTACCACAGTTTTGAGAACAGGCAAAGGAGGACAAAGTGGCAAGCTATTCAATTGTAAAATCAATGTTTCCCCAACCAGGATGTCACTAAGTTAGTCCAAAGGGGATTCAATTTTAAACATTCCTCATGCAAATAGAATATCAAGAAAAAATATATTGAAATATCCCTACAAGATCTGACACCAACGCAGGATGGTGTTAAAATTTATTATGAATTCATTAATCAATAAAATTATTATAAATTAATTAATCAATAAAAATTCTACAAATAAGAAAATGAAAAGGGATATCTTCATTATTGTACCCATTATCAACTGGAGATACAAATCAGGTCAAGTTTAAATATAGAAATAAAATTCATCAGATGTTTTCTTCCAGCCACCACCCGAGTTGACTTCTTGTTAACAAACTGAACAAAACTGTTAGTTTTTTTGGTTTTTTTTTTTTTTTTTTGTTTTGTTTGGATTTTTTTGTTGAAATTTTTGTATTTTATAAATGGCTAGCATCATAGCCCGGCATTGCCCGTGCAACTCAGAACATTTTAGCAATAATTAAATTAACCATTGGCACCCCCCCCCCAATATTTTGTTTGAAAAAACACTTTTTTTTTTCTTTTTTTTTTTAAATATTTCTTTTGTTTCAAAATTATGGGGGAAAATATTCACATTTTCTTGTTGACCAAATGAATTTTTAAAACGTCTGATTACAGCTTTTGTTTTTTTTTTTAATTAATAAAAAAATATTTGAGTCGTGTTTGATACATGTGATTTGATTCCTGTGACGTAATTTAGCAACCATCTTAGATCTTAGACGTTTTTTGGAGCAAACGTAAACAATCAGCTCCATTGACCAAAAAGCGCAAAAAGGAAAATTTGCTGAACTTAAACTCAAAAAATATGTGTCGACCTGGCTTCCCTGTAGATATGTGTTCCTAGAAAGTTTGAATGGCATAGCTTAAAAAATGTAGGCATGCATAGGGAACAGTCACACACAGACTCACAGATTGCCTTATATATATATATATATATATATATATATATATATATATATATATATATATATATTATTAAAAGAAAAGAAAGATACACCAGATTATAACCAACCTAACCTCTTCAAAAGAGAAATAAAACATTTTTCGAGTTGATTAATGAGAAGACAACATTGGAAATTGCAGAAAAGAGATCACCACTGAAAAAATAATTTTATATTTGTCAAATAACAAGAAAAATAGTTTTAAGAATGTCACACAAAACAAAGAGATAAAATGGCAAAAGGTAAAAGGAAAAAGTGGATAGAATACAAAAAATTCTGAAGTTTGTATTGCAAATATCAACAGTATTATGCAATATTGCAACTTTATTTCAATTGTTAATTTTATAGGAGTGATCAGAAATCAAATGTAAGTCATTGATGAGATTTAAATTTGTGTCTCTTTTAGCATCACATAAATCCTAGTGAACGCTCAGTAGTTTAAACTGATAAACTTAGAAAATGTCATGGTTTTGAAGAACAAGTCTCACCTATATCCTATCATCCCATTTTACCTTTCTTGTTTTTGTACAGTTTCCAGAAATTTATTTTTATTAGCTGAAGCAATGTCAACTAGTATTCATTTTTGGCTAGTATTTTATTTTCATTTTATTTAGACAAATGTAACATTAAAAAAAAAAAAAAAGAAGCTCTCATGTGTTAAAAAATGGTTTCATCAGTATTTTATTTATTTTTTAACAACCAACTTAATTTCTTAATTAATGTTTGATACAGCAGATTTTATCTTTTATTACACCTCACCTCTGGCTATGTGGTGGGGTAGAAAGAAATTCCCCTCTCCTCCACTGAGCTACACACATTTTTATTGATGACTGACTGACACCATTTCCAGCCCTCACCAATCATTGCTGGCCAGAAGTGTAATCAAAACAAAGCAATTAAGCTGATTAATTATCCATCGATAAAAGTCACTGGAACATCACAGTGCACTCTTATATGTGCGTTTTTGCTTGCTTTACATTTTAAAAACATTCAATTTTTTCTGCACCTGTCAGTACTTTGGAAAGAGGATTAAATAAGAGAAAATAAATTTAAGTTTTTCAATGAAAAAAAATAAAGTATTTCATAACACATATATCAAGCACAACAACATAGTAAAACAAAACAAAAGAAAGAAAAACAACAAATTAGTGCCATGTAATGATACTAAAACGTTCTTTTGAAAATTTACAAGAAAATCTGACATAAGAGAAACTTTTGCCTTAAATGTTGCATCGTCATATTATTTAGTTAGAAAATCAGACAACTTCTGGGAGTACAGATGGAACCAAGCAAAAAAAAAAAAAAAAAAAAAGTCTTGGAAAAAGAAAACGAAAATATAAATAAACAAAAAATAAAGTAACTGCACTTCATCTTTTACCCAACATGATGTATATATATATATATATATATATATATATATATATTGTTTATTCTGCTCTAAAAACTTTCCTTTTTCTTTCTCTTGTGAATCTTCATTTTGGAACCCATTGATCAAAGCCCTCAAGAAAAGAAAATATCTATTATTTATCTAGCAAAACTTCACAACATGAATATCTGCAACCCAAAACATTTTTTTCTGGAAGTAATCTAATATAAGAATTTCTCATTCCTAGAAATTAGTGATAGGCTGGTATCTCAAGAATGATACACACAAATACAATGGTACCATAATGATTGCTTTAGAACCACTTTACCAAACAACAGTTATCAAGAATTTAAGTAAAAAATTTACATTAAAAGACAACAGACGAGAACTAAATTTAGATGCTGAAACACAAACAATGAAGACTATATTAAGAATGGAATTTGAAAAATGTTGTGTATATATATATTTATTTATTTTTTAAAAAAAATTTTAAAATCCACAAAATGGAGAAAGATTCTGAGAATGGGAAGAGGAAAATAAAAAATACAGAAAAAAAAATGAACAGTGAAGTCTATACAAATAGAAATGGAGAAAGACGAAAATTGATCAACAAATCAAGAAAGGAAGCCCAGTAACGACAAAGACAAAAAGTGTTAATTCATTTCTGATAATGTTTTGTTTTTCTTATCCTATTAATGTTGCTCCAAGCCAAACAAAGTACTGCTAAGCATGTCCTTGAATTGAAAAGACCTCAATAACATCTCCCACCAACCACTAGAAAAAGAGAGCAAGCTATTACCAAACCAAGTGTTACACGGGTGACTAGATAATGACTGATAATAAATACTCTTACGGTTGCCTGAAGAAACTTGGCAGAGTCAATGTCAGTGTCATCTTCACTGATACAGACAGTTAACCAAACACACCACTTTTCTATTTTCTTGTCAGATTGAGAGTCAGGCACATATCACTTACCTGATGCTATTTCAGCTATAATAATCACTCCCTTCACTCACCTGCTTATTAATTTTGGAGGTTTGGGGAGGGGACCCTCAGCCCTGCTTCTTTAAATAAAAAAAAAAGCTAAACTAATACTCCCTCCTCCATAGATTTTACAATCCCTGCTCCACTTATTAAATTTGAAAAATAATTCCACTCCACCATATTTTATCTCTGTCTTTATTCAAGAAGGAGTTCATCCATCTATGCCAGCCAAAGAGTGTTTTTGTTAAAACCTCTACAAATAATAGAAAAACCAATTTTGCTTCCTCTGCCATAAACTTGGACACACACTTAAGCATTCACTCTTCCTATTTGTAGATACCCACATATCAAAAATAGGTTAGTAAAATACTTAGATCATCTAAGTTCAAAATTCAATAAGAACAACAATGTTTTACCACAGAGGGTTTTTTTTTGTTTTTTTCTTGTTATTCCAGGCAGTTTTCTTCAACTGAGATTATCGATCATAAAAATAAACTTAACTAAGAAAAATAAAAGAAGACCATCAAAATGTAAGAAGAAAAACTAAGCTTTTTGCAAATGGCATTCACTTGGGCTGAATTATAAAGATAAGTTCAGAAAAAATACAAGGAAGTTCTTTTGAAAGTGTGAAGAAATTATGCTAGCCATTTTCTTTGTCACATACTACATTCCTGACTCGTCCGGCTCGTCTACAGGCTTCAAATATATGACAAAAGGATAACTTATTCCATGTCATTAATTTTGCTTTTAGCAGCAGGTTTCCAATATAAGTGACATGATTAATAAAAATACTGAGGCCTGTAAGTAACGTTACTGTCTATTCAAACGCAATACAGATTTCTAACATATCAATTGGACAAAAGCCATATCATTACACACTCAATGTTAGAAAGAAAGACTCTTGTTTAAAATTGTTTTCTTTTCCAGAGTTTAGCTCCACCAATTAAGACTTTGCAAAGAACTTCTCATCTTTTCAGCTACTATTACTCCATTGCTAAACCAAAATAAACAATGTTTCCATTGTCACACTAAAAGCTCTTTAATTCTGATGAAACAGGCAAAGAAAAAAACATGGGCTTGTTTACGATTTTAAAATTCAGCAGACAATCAAATACTGCAGATAAAAAATTGAAATAAATAATATAAAAATAAAAAAAGATTTTTAATGCAAATATCGAAACGTGTATTAGTTTGTAAAACCCTTGCTTAATTTTAAATTTATTTAAACTCAAGTTTAATTAAGAGAGGAGAAAAAAAAATTTCAAAATATATAGATTAATTTTTTTAAATATTTGATCATGAAATATCACAACATAGCCAACATCATTACATAATGAGTTGTGTGAAACTACTTTGAATCACTTCAAATAATTTGTATAAATGTTGGTTTTAATCATAGAATTAATCCAACCAAATCTCAAAAAAGGGGGAGTTCCTAAGCCAACCATGCATTGAATACTGCTGTCACATTTGGTCGGATGCCTTTGCTATACATCTCGGGCTTCTTGACAATATCCAACAGAGAATCTGCAATGCAATCGATCCAGACCTGGTAGCTCAATGCCAGTCACTTTCTCACCAATGTAATATGGCCTCCCTCTGTCTCTTCTACAAATACTTTCACAGCTTCTGCTCCAATGAGCTTACCTCCCTGGTGCCACTTCTGCATGAATTTACTCAAGCTACTAGACTAGCTGCTAGGTTCCATCCTTTTATAGTGAAATCAAATGTAACCGCAACTTCTACTCTAGCAACTTTCTTGCTCACACTTCCCACCTGTGGAATTTCCTTTCCGTACACTTGCTTCTCTAACAGCTATAATCTCCAAGAATTGAAATGCAAACTCAATTGCCATCTCTTATCACTGACTCGCATCCTTTCCCTGACAACCCTTGTATCATATTCTTCTTCCTTTCCACTTTACTCTTATGCAGCCCTCTTCACACCAGTGTTTTCATCCTTCTCTTACTCATTGTCTGACTCCCCTGTAATTTGCTCCTCTTTCTCATCACTCACCTATTAGGTAAGCCACTGTGCACCAGTGGCAGTTCTGCTTTGCTTGGTGTGAAATGATTAGAAGAAGAAGAAGAGAAGAAAAAAAACAATGTTTAAATCCCCTTAAATGAATTTATGCATAAACTTACAAATTAGTTTCAATAAATGTATTTCTTGCTACAATATTGTTTTTTGCTAAGATAAACATCAACAAATAGCAGTAAGACAAAGCACATGCCGAATTAAATATTCTAACGGACAAAAACAGGCTCACCATTTGAATGCACTGGGGGAAAAAAATGAGATTTACTGAGGGATGTTCTCACCACTTTTAATCTTGGGCTTGGAAGATTGCTCATGCAAACTTATCCGCACAAAAAAAAATATCAGAAATTAGTTACTTTAAAAACAAAACTGAATAAGTAAAAGCATTTAATAGTACATCATCTATAGTAAATAAAATTTAATGGAGACCATCTATTTTGGAAATGCAATGAACTAAAGGGTTATAATTTGTTACTATTTTCAAAGCATATGCTTCAGGTCTCCCCAAATGGAAATTGTTCTGTTTGAATTGCAGAAGAATCTAATATTACATATGTACCAAACCAGAATGCACCTTAAATGAATTTATGCAAAACTTACAAATTAGTTTCAAGAAAAATAGTGGTAAACCAAATATACTAACAACATTACAGTGTGCAATTTACAAAATTTTTATATTTACCAAAAATATCAAACATTTATATAGACTATGTGGATACAGGAATCAACATTGCATAGTGACTATCAGTTTTACACTTCAATGCAATCATTCGATCAATGTCCCTGTAGCAAAGTGAAAAGCATGCAGAATTTTTAAAGCAGGGGCCCCCAAGATAATATATATATATATATATATACATACATACACACAGAGTCGAAACTGAAAAGTTCTGAACCCAGCCTAGCTCAGCCCACTATTAAAAATATGCCAAGATGACCAATTTTTTTTTTTCTTCTTCTGGGGAGCTTCCCCCTTGGTGAGTTCAAAAGCATTTTAGCATCCCCCCCCACTCCAACACACACGAAGATACAAAATTGTTAAAGAATTTGAATAGCACAGATATGAAAAACAAAGTGTGAGTTGCTTACTGTTCTTTTTACATTGGTCCTACTCACCTACTATTCTATGTAACCAATGTTACATTGGTAGCCAGTGAATAGGTAAGTTTACTTGGTACAGTTCAAACTAAAATAGACTGTATTGAATTTTTTTTTTTAAGGAGCAATGTAACTTTCTTTTACATAAATTTGTAGAAGAAATGCTTATAGAAATTTTAATTCGAATCTAGATTTCTCATGTTTTTAGAATGTTTATATTTATCTAACATTTATTTTGGCACTGTAACTTATTTTTCATCTAACCAACCCACTGTTTCTTTATTTCACCTCTAGACCTAAGATTACAAACCCTACCAAATATAACAGTATATAAAAGGTAAAAAAAAGATTTCCTAATAGAGGTCAATTTAGACCCTCTTGGATGAATAAAGCTCAATTAACCTTAATACTCAAGTTCAACTCATTACAAATTTGTAAACATGAGTATTCTACAAGCTTTGAGCCCATGAGGTAAAAGAGACTCCCACCCCACTCTTCCAATATCCTCATCACAACCAACTTTTTAAAGTGACTTCATTAAGATATACTCTCTTGGCATTAGCATTATTATAACAACAACAACAATTATAACACATACACATTTATGAAGAACATGTTTCCTAATGAAAATAATAAGGCGGGAAAGAATTGTGGGTGTCTATTGACAGAACAAGAACAAATGATTGACCTCTTCTAAAATGCTTCAAGCAATAAAATAATGATGTATTGGAAATATAATAAAGTTATCTTAAAGAATGTGCTTTCATTATGGCGGTTATTATGGCGGTTATAATGGTGTCTTATTAAATGTACTGAATATAAAAAGCAGAACTTTTTAGAGGTACAATGCAGAAAAGTTTCTTAAGCAACAACAAGAGTGAATAGTAATGAAAAAAGTGTAAAGACTAATTCTAGTGCTGAATAGAACACGAGAAAAGAAATTCTCATTAATACAGAGGGTACCAAGCTGGTATTTGTTACTATATATTTAGAGAATTTTATCATATATATTACCATAAAACAAGTTAAAAAAAAAAAAAAAAAAAAAAAAAAAAGCAACCAATGATTTTCTAAGTGTCATTTCCCTTCATAGGATCAGTGATCATGTCTCTCCACAGCTTCTTTAATACTGTGCACTGCTATAATTCTTGGGAAAGATAGGAGAGCAATTTCTCATGACATTATGAATGCTTTTCAATTCAAATGTTTTTTCTCCTAGGTTTGTTGCCTACTTAAGTTAAAAGAACCCAGCCTGCCCTGGAGATGGAGGACAGGGGAGAACCTATAGATTTAAACCTCTCTCTCAAAGATCATTCCAGAATGTGAACATTGCTTATCAATTGCCTTCCTCACAATCCATGTAAACAAATAGGACTGACAAAGTTCTACTGAAAATCAAAATATAGTGATGCCCTGCCAAGTCAATGGAAATCCATAAGCATAAATCCAGATCTGAAGATCATAAATTAGATTGATTCACATTTAAAGTTTAAAAAATATATACTTTACTATAACAGTGTGTCTGCCCAGAAATAAAGAAACTGAAATTTCATGTTTCTAACACTGAGATTACAAATGAAAATAATTCTTACTTTCTATGACTTACAATTAACAGAAAAAGATTTATAAGCTATAAAATTGTTTGCATAAACAAATACAAAGAAGTTGTTCAATAGGGAGGGAAAAAAACCTAAAGACGCTAATTTCTAGTAATTTGCATATCAGTTGACCTCCCAGCCCTAAACTAATGTCACTATCAATATTCTTTGCACACTTGTTGATTCTAGTAACAAATCTGAAAATACCGATCATTTTAAAGTGAACGAATTGGAGAAAAATGATTCAGAACCTCATAATGTTTGAGCATCATTGTTAATGATATACAGCATAAATTGCCATAGATGATCATGATAATAAAGGGAAAAAATTGAAAATTAGAAATTAAAGTAATTAGAAAAAAATGAAGGCAAACATATGCCAAGTTTTATATTTGCAAGCATGAATCAATATATTTTCAAACATTATAAAAATCGTGTCAACCAGTTAAAAAAGAAATTGACAATGCATTATACTTATTAAGGATTTGTAAAAAAACAAATATGCATTTTTAAAACCAGTTTCTTAGAATTATTTTTAGTAATTCAATAAATGTATTTCTTGCTACAATGATTGTTTTTTGCTAAGATACACATCAACAAATAGCAGCAAGACAAAGCACATGCCGAATTAAATATTTTAACGGACAAAAACAGGCTCACCATTTGAATGTACTGGGGGAAAAAAATTGTCATACATCACTTGAGGTTCTTGATATTATCCTTTTAGCATTATGAAACAAATTCTTTGCTTTTGATTCACAAATTAAGATTTATCATGAAGTGAACCATTCTGTCTATTTTTATGTAAAAAAAAAAAAAAAAACAAAGATGCTAGGGAAACAAAAATATAGTTAATGAAAAATACAAGAGAGGAAAAAGTATAACCAATATCATTCTTATAGAAATATAAACATACAACATCCAATGATAATTATATACTATATGCCATTTGCACCTACTGATGCAATAATGTTACAGGGGGGTTAATTGTACACTCCCATACATTTCTATGAAATGATTATCAAGCCTCTTAAAGACCCACGGTCAAGATCCCCTCTCAAATGAAGACAAAGGTTGAACCCGTGCATTACAGCTGCTTGCAGTAGATGCTGAACTTTATTGCAGCATGCACAACTGTTTTTTTATTGTCACATGATGGCCGAAGACTAAAAAGTTTATCAAAATATCTGACATTCTGGCATACATATATTGTCTAAAGCCAAGATTATCATATTTTACACGCTCAAACACTGAATAAAAATAAAATCGCAACATTCTAAATATCTTGCGATTTACTCTGAATATACAGGCAATATAAAGGAGTTACATAGTAAATGATTACATATACAGATCAATACAGGCACAGGTTTCTAACTAAAAAAAAGGGGGCGGGGAGTATTTTATTGGCATCAGTAGTTCCCTGAGCCACATTTTCAGAATTAAAATTTGCCATCACCTCAAATTTTATGTGACAAAAAGTTCACTTAAAAATAAAACAAAAAGAGGGTTAAAGGGAGATAACTGCAGACTTGAAGTCAGAACATTATCATTGATAACTCTCTTTTCCAGTTTGCAAACCCCAGTTAAAATATTTTTAATACTTAATATAATGCAAAAATATCACAATGATAAAATCAGTCAATAGTTATTGATAAATATACTGTGACTAATGCATGCAACTACAAGTAATCCATAATAATTTTTTTAAAGTTTGAAATCATTACTTTTGGTATATGAATTTTATGAGACTGTTTCTAAAACTGCCTTCTAATCATTCAACTGCACTTGCTATTCTTTTCCACTGCACAGTTTCAGAACCACTTATCTACAATATTCAAGCCCATTATTAATACACTATTCTCCAAGGAGAGTAACAAGTGGCTGCACTTTGACCTGCATACAATCATACAGATTGAAAATACCATCCTGTGATAGATTATTTTACACCTATTTCACCTGTTGGTACAATATGGGAAGCATGTTGTAGGTAGGCTAAATGGATGCATCAGCTCTCATTCATCATGTGTTATGCATGTAGAATGAGGGACAAGTTTACCAATCACATCAACAGTATTTCGACTCCATATTAATATAATGATGTAACAAAAGCCAGAGTACAGAAGTAATGGTAGGTGGTTTCACCATACATTGATATCACAGAAATGTTCATACCAATGTGAGTTGTGACCTGGCATATGGTTAGTCACAGTGAACCCTGCCTAGGCAACTCATTAAAGATCAAAGAGAACATGACTGAGCATTCCATTTCTAAAATTGTGGGGATGTTTAGCATCTCTTGATCCTTAGTTTCATGTGTGCAGTGGAAATGCCTGATGAAAGGCATTAGACAGCACCACAGACAGTTCATTGGTCAACCACATGTATTTAATAATCCTGTTTAGAAATGTCTGTGGTAGGAGAGCAGTGACACTGGCTCAAGTCACAGCCACATTCAATGCAGAGGGTACTGGATATATATCCGACAAATGAGTTCGAAATAGGGTGCCCTTGTTAACACAACTCTGGAGATAATGCTTCACCTGGGATAGTGTTAATCCTTATCTTCCTCCAGAAAACTTTCAATGTATGGCCTGGTCTGATGAGTATGGTACAGAGGCCATTGGCTCCAGATACTATGCAGGTTAGTGGTCATTCCATAATGGTATGGATTAAGTTTGCTTAAACATGCCATTGGCTGATCACTTAATTGCACTACTTTGTGTCAATTTGCACTCGTTCATATCTATCTTTATATTGACTAAATTGTCTGTCTTTGATACTAACACACTTCCTCTATAAATATAGCAAATTTTAAATAAAATTAGATATTGTGTCTGTGATGGTAATGATAATATTAGCAGTTTCTTTAGAAGGAAACATTCAGAATTCATTAACTGAGCAGCCAGTACTACCATCAGTTGAAATTTATAAATTGTTTCTATTAAAATATTTTTTCAAGAATATAGGTTTCAAGTGTGGTAGCTATTATCTCTCTTACAAGTATTGATGGTTTCCTTCCTAACCTTTTATTTGAAGTAGTGCAGAATGTCAGCATATTCATTATGCCATTATGTTATTTTCAAGTTACCTATGTTATCCATTTTTGTTGTTGCAAGTTCTCAAATAATATGGTTTTGGTTGCTAGGTATTTACATTTTCAAATTTTAAGTTTAAGCTCTAAACAATATTTAGCACTTTTACTAAAGCCTCTTTATATTAGTTAACATTCACTAACTTTTAATGTGTTTAAATTAGGCATGTCATGTTGAAACATTGGCTCCCATATGATCACCGAAGTTAAGTCATGTCAAATATGGTCAGTACCTAGATGAATGACTGTTTGGGAATGCTAAGTACTGTGAGCTTTAATGTGTGGATGAAGTAATGGATAATGGCTCAAAATTCTTAATCAAAGAGCCGAGTTCTAATTCCCATTGAGTTTGTTATATTCACTTATGCACAAATACCCTTGGGAAAAGTATGAATCCATCTCTTCCCCCTCAGTTATGTGCTAATTAGCAAAACTTGTGTCACTAAACCATTATTCTTACAAGCTAAAATATCTTCTGGCTTTAAATAACCTGCAAAGAGTTGATAAATCAAAGAAAATTAATCAATTATAAACAAAGAGAATATACTGTTGATAAATCTTATTTTTGGAGCTAAGAATATATTAATAATTTTCTGTGTAACCCATCTATATTGCCAGTACTTTTGAGTAAATTGAAAGGATGTGCATTGTGGTGCAGTGGATATTGACTCGGAACGCCAAATCGGGGAACTGAGTTCAAATTCCAGTTAAATTCCTTGCAGTCACTTATGCACAAATACCCTTGGGAAAGGTATTAATCTGTCTCTTCCCTCCAATTATGGGTTAAATAATAGGACAGACTGGGTTCTATAGCCTTGACTGGCAACCAGTCTACTGCGGGATAATCTTCTGCCCAGTCAGTCATGTCACTTTCGAGACATGATCGCCGAAGCATGTATCAGGTATGGCATTTAACTGACTGAAATATATACTGAGTGTTGCAATTTTCTGTCAGAGTGTGTGCATAACCAAGAAGCCATTTAAAAAAAAAATTTTTTTAAATAAAAAAAGTTCTTATCAATCAATTAAGTGCCATATGTAATACACACCTTGGGCAATCATGTCCCGAAAGAGACATGACTGACTGGGCAGATGATTATCTCACAGTTGGTTGCCATTGCTTTCTGCAATAGACTGGTTACCAGCCAAGGCTATAGAACCCAATCTGTCCTATTATTTAACCCATATACGGGAGAAGAGACAGATTAGTACCTTTCCCAAGGGTATTGTGCCTAAGTGAATACAAGGAATCTAACTGGAATTCAAACTCGGCTCCCTGATTGCTCGTTCCGAACCGATATCCACTGCACCACAACACACATCCCAAAATAGACGCTTATAGCACCTGATATTCCCAAGCAGTCATCCATCTAAGTACTGACCAGGTTCTACGTTGCTTAACTTCAGTGATTGGACAAGAACCGGTGTATTCAATGTGATATGGCCATAAGTTCTTATACTTGGCCAGATTTTAGAAAGCTGTCTGAGCTAAATGCTTTTCAGCACCTCTCTCTCTCTCTCTCTCTATATATATATATGTGTGTGTGTGTGTGTGTGTGTGTGTGAATATAGAAATCAATGCAGCATTGTGACTAATAACCTCAAGCAATCATCAGACCAATTTCAGATGATTTGAAGCTCACTTGAGGCATGAAACTGACAGTTATTATGAATTGTTGATTTCTGTATCTATATTGTTTATATCTTAACTATTGAGTCAGTCAGTCAGTCAAGTGCCACACGTGATACACAAGTTGGGTGATCACGACTCGAAAGAAACATGACTGAGCAAAAGATTATCCCGCAGTAGGTTGCCATTGCTTTCTGCGGTAGACTGGTTGCCATCCAAGGCTACAGAACCCAATCTCTTCTATTATTTAACCCATAACTGGAGGGAAGAGACAAATTAATACTTTTCTTAAGGGTATTTGTGCATAAGTGAATGCAAGGAATTCAACTGGAATTTGAACTTGGCACCGCGATTTCTCATTCCGAGTCGATATCCACTGCACCACAGCGCACATTCTATTGAGTACTTACCCCATAAATACAGCAATTTTGAAAATTACATACATTATATATAAATATAATTACACATGGTCCAATTATATATATATATATATATATATATATATGAGGCTAAGCAAATAGGAAAATCATATTCATCTCTTTAAAAATCTCTAATTTACTGGATCCCTTAAGCAAACAAAATGATGAAAAAATAAATTTGAGAGGGAGTAAACTTTGAAGAAAGAAAAAATATTTTCAAGGTCAAAAAATTCAAAATGCTAACTCCAAGATAGAGAACAGGGAAAAATAAAATTTAAAAATAAATCCCTCAATTGAAAAAACATAGCCTATTACATAAGATCCCACAGCTGCAGCCACCATGACTAGAGTAGAAGAGGTATCAGCTTTTTCAACACACACACACACACACACAGAAGGGGTGTTGGTGACATCAGGTCTGCAAAAGTTTCGCTCTTATTCTAAGATCACTGAGGTGTAACATGTTCCTTAACCCCCAACAGCCATTAAGAAACCCCACAATTAATGTTCTGATTTACAACTGAACACACAAGTTGCCCCAACAACAAACTTAAGACGTTCCAACCAAGGCGATCCTTAACTCAGGAGTGCCTCAATTCTAACACATTCAATACAATAAATTATTTGCTTTCTAGGAATGTTTATGAATGGACAGAAAGTATAAATTAAGAACAGAAGTAGGCAGGGTTAAATAAACTATCTGGATAAGTGAGGGAGGATGGCAATTCAAGAAGAGAAATGAAAACCAGAAAGTGAAACATTTTTTTTTATTTGAACAAAGAGTCTACATCATCTTTCAGAGTCTGACTTTAATAGTGTTTTTATATATAATAAATTGGCTCTTGGAATGTACTCTGTCAGATTAAATAGATTTTCTTAAGATTGTGTGTGTGTGTGTGTGTTACACACTATAGACCAAAAGTTTAGGGCCACACACTGAATTTAATGATTGATAACTTTTATACCTATTTTACTTAATTTCTACTAAGTTAGGATTGCTTAGTGTTCCTCCACCTTTTTTTTCTTTTTAGAGAAGACATTACCTAAATTTTAAAATCAGACAGACCTCCTCGGCGTGGTGTAATGGTTAGCAAGCTCGTCTCGCTAGAATCATTATAACTCAGTAGTGAGTTCAATCCTCACTGGGTACCCCTTACTTTTGGCTATGTGTTACGTCTAAGCTACACTTAGAAAAATTACCTTCCTCCAGGTTTGGGGGTTGAGCGCAGAGCAAACAACCCCGCCCCATAAAAAACAGTTTGTTACGGAAACAGCAAAATTGCTGCCCTACACAACATTGGGTGTAACGGAAAAGTTTTTTTTAGACCTAAGATTACCATTAGCCAACAAAGTCATTTTGGCAAAAAGAGCTAAAATTTGAAGGAAATTTCGTGAAGTAATGGATTAATTTTGTTATTAATACTGAATATGACAAAATCCATCAGGAAAAGAAAAGTCTTTCTAGCCTAGAAGTGAGCTACTAAATTAGTTTTGAAAAAAACCACAAAAGCATTTAATTTTTAGATGATTCCTTGAAATCCCAAGCGTAACCCCAAACTTTTGGCCAATAGGTTGTATACACGCAACCTATATATTTATTTCATTTCCTATTTATTTGAATTAACTGTGCCTTTATGGAAAAGTTGAAACAATACAAGGACTTACATGAACAATGCATAAGGCAGAGCTGGGTCAAATGGCCAATGAGTTTCCTGTTGAGATCAGATATCAAGGTTTAAGGTCAATTCACCAATTATGCTTCAATATACCTGTCTAGAATCAGGTTGGCACAAATGAAAAAAGGAACATCTACTCTGCCACACACACACACACACACACCTTGGTACTACTGGTTATGAGATAGAATTTTGAAAATATACAACTTTCACAAAATCTGGATTTCCAGCACTTTTGATTGCTCAAGTGATGAGTATTAAAATTATTGAAATGCATTGCTTCCCAATTGCATGCACATTCAGGCAATTTCAAACTGCAAGAGTGTGAAAATTGTTGGCATATTTGGGTGCTTCTAACCACAAAAGGTTAAAAGGCACTGACACCAGGCTGAATCAGTGCCTGTATGTACACTAATATGACTTAGCACTTGTATGTTTTGAAATTCTTCTTGAAGGAATCGATTGTGTTTTGTTTTGGGGACTGCTTTAGGACATTCGGTCAGTCAGTTAAGTGCCATATGTGATACACGCTTGGGCGATCATGTCTCGAAAAAGACTTGACTGACTGGGCAGAAGATTATCCCCGCAGTAGGCTGCCATTGTTTTCTGCAGTAGACTGGTTGCCAGCCAAGGCTATAGAACCCAATCTGTCCTATTATTTAACCCATAATTGGAGAGAAGAGATAGATTAACACCTTTCCCAAAGGTATTTGTGCATAAGTGAATGCAAGGAATTTATCTGGAATTTGAACTCAGTTCCCCAATTCGGCACTCCAAGCCGATATCCACTGCATCACAACGCACAATACCTGCCAAAAATAACAAGATTATGTATTGGCATTTCTACCTTGGATCAATATATCAGTGCACTCTAATAAGAATCAACGTTTTCAAGAAAAAGTGTACAGAATTTGAACATTTGCAACCATGTTAGGCATTAAGGTGTGTGTGTGCATGAATTAGTGAAGGAGTGAGTGAGATTGATTTGTTTTTTATGGTTTATCAACTTTATGTTTCTTTAAAACCAAAACATTTTTTAAATTTTAACAATTTTTTTAGAGAGAATGATTTTGATAGATGTTCTACTATTTAACCCATAGCTGTGAGAAGAGATGGATTCATACTTTTCCCCAAAAATATTTGCATGTCATATAATGAACTCAATTGAAATTTAAAATATTCCAAATTTTATTCACTATATCAATTGCATATCCAAGCTAGTATTCCAAGCAGTTACCCATCTAGCTCAAACTTTTTTTTTTTTAATCGTATCACCCCGAGCAAGGCAGTAACGCCACTGATGTGCAGGGGGCTATGTAATAGTGAAAAGATTGGAAAAGAGAAAGCCACAAACCATATCCTAAACAGGGAACAAGGGATGAGCTTCTTAATTATTTAACTTCAATGAATATGTGCACATACATATTGTCCAATAAAAATATCTCCTACATAATGGTAAGACATTAGTAGCAATGGTGTGTGTGTGTGTGTGTGTGACTTTCAAATTAAGGGGAAAACTTCCATGACTTCTGTAAGCTTTACGCCACTGAAATTCAGTGAGGTTTGTCTTAAATTTCAAAAGAAGTTTTACAGCTTTAGATAAATATTTCTTCTTTTTTATAATATAAATGGGTATACAACAGAATTGGATTTTGAATGTATTTCATGAAACCTAGTTGTGCTTTTTACTTGAAATTTGTTTAACTGTAGGCTATCATGAAATTCTTGTTCTGCAGAGAAAACATTAAAAAGGAAAATCATGAATGTATAATGCAAACATTGAATAACAATTGCCAGTCAACCAAGAAGAAGCGGTGTGTCAACTTCCAGTGAGGACATTGTGAAAACCCCAAATGCAGCATACTCTGATAGTTCTGCAGCAGTATTCGCTGGAATTCATGATCAACATGTTCATAGGCAAATTTGATTTGATTTTTTGCTCAACTGAGAAATATCAGAAAAGAAATTACTGAAAGTATAAATATATCCAAGGAATGTATTTTAAGCTTGGGTTCACACTCCACCAACGTCTATTGAACAGGTGAAGAGGCTCATCCCTTGTTTCCTATTTAGGATGCGGTTTCCAGTTTTCTCTTTTCCAATTGGAATAGATAGACTAATCTATCGCCCGGTTCACAATCCACCCACGTCTATTGAACAAGTGAAGAGGCTCATCCCTTGTTGCTTGTTTAGGATGTAGTTTCCGGCTTTCTCTTTTCCAATCTTTTTACTCTTACATAGCCCCTTGCACTTCAGTGACGTTACCGCCTTGCTTGGGGTGATATGATATAAAAAAAAAAAAACAAAGACTCATGAGCAGTTGGGTATGCTTCAATAGTTGTAATAGTTTGGGGGATGACTCATCACTGTCCATGAAAACAGATATCTTTAAGCAGAAAACCAATTGTCCAGTGATGGTACTCAGTTTCTTGATGGAGAAAGAAACTCTAGAGCATAAATTATGAAGGAATGATTGGAGGCTATGCTTTCTTTTAGGAGATAAGCAAGGTATTTAAATGACTATCTTGTGAAGAGACAAACAGTTAATACAGAATCTCTAATCTGGTGTTGAGGCATTAACAAAAAAACAATAGGAGAAGTTATGTAAACAAAAAAATTATGTGTAAATTGCACTGTCACCACTGGGTGTTGACCTCAGTGTATAACATGAAATCACAGCAATTAGATATTATAAAGATAAAGAGTTAATAACAGAAATAAAATGCTGGAAGTACTCAATATGCAGCAGAAATATTTAAGATCATTAAAAGGCTTATTTTAATACTGCTTTAGTTTAAGGGGCACTCACATTGGCAGATATTCTATATATATATATATATATATATATATATATATATATATATACACACACACAAAGACAGAAAATCTAGGCAAGAGCCAACAACCCAACACGGTTTCGCCAATTTCCCTGACAAACTGTTGGGCGAAACCATGTTGGGTTGTTGGCTCTTGCTTAGATTTTCTGTCTTTGTTTGCTCTACTTTCATATTGAGCGCTTTAGTGTTAGGGTTTTCATCTTGGGATTTTTTTCTTTCTTACGAGTACCTGACTTTTTGTTCATGTACTTCGTTTGTTTCTTTTTTTACTTCCCCTTTTTTTCCCTCCAAGTTCATTCTCAGTGGGTTATACAAGATGGTTTAAATTATAGCTTAATTAATAGTAGTTTCAGCAGAGTTAGTTCTCTTACTATTGGTATTGTTGTTGCTATAGTTAATATTATTATATATATATATATATATATATATATATGTAACTCCACATTTAGGCAGGAAACTTTTATGCAAGTGCTTGAATAAATAAAATATTCAGCGAAATTTTTTATATAGTTTATATGATATAAAAAATTATATTAACAACTTAACCACAGCACCTTGTATGACATTTTTATATATATCTCGCTCATTCAGTAAAATGAATTGGAGCACTCTAGCTATTGGGCACGTAATATGATATGCGCTAAAAAAGACTGCCTTCTTCCACCGAATGCCCCGAGGGCCAGGGGTAGAGTCACCGACTGACGCCAATTCAGTCGGGTTTCGAGCCTGGGTTAAGGAAGGAGCAATCGGAGTCTAACCGTACTGATGAGCTGTGAAACAGCGAAACAGATCTGTCTGACTATATATATATATATATATATATATATACACACACACACACACACACACACACACAGGTAATTTAAATTGAAATCAATATAGTTTTTGTTTATTGTTCTGTTTGAATTTTTTAGTTAAGAAATTATTTACATGCAGAGTGTCCACAGTAGTTAACTAAAATTTGATCAAAAAATTTCAGTGTATAATGTTCAAACTATTTGACCAATTCAGAATTATTGATTTAATGACAAATGATATTCCACCAAAACATAGTTGTGTAATATTATTAGCCTATGCAAAACTGGAGGTTTGAGGTAGAATAGCTCTGAACAAATACCCTGGAGAAAGGCATAAATCCACTTTGTGTTTTGTTACAGGCATGTCATGGTGGCTGAGTGCATAGGCATACCTCTGATAAATATGTTACTTGTCCATGCAAAAAAAAAAAAAAAAAAGCAGTTACACTCACTGCTAATCTCAGATTTTTTTTTTTTAACATAGATGCTCACCCTGCAAAAGGCCTGAGAGTTACTCAAGGTAGAGGGTTACAGAGTAAGAAGTACTGTTTATGTGCATATGTGGGGAAGATGACGGTTAACCCTAGACTTGAACAAGTTAAGATAGTAGCAATTGGGGAAGCCTCCTCTTGGGAGTTCGTTCCACAGAGCATTAGTTCACAGGAAGAAGATGCTCAAGTGAAAGTTACATCATCTCCTTCATGAAATATGAAAGGAATGAGGGTGGTTCAAAACAATGTGCATGGGATGGTGTGTCTAAGCTATGAAGGTTAGAACTGGTGTAACTAAAGAATATAGTTTGTCTGAGCACTTTCCATGAAAATTGCAATAGAACAGAGAGTCTTGTGACATCTGGGCTGTAAGGTGGCAAAGAATTTGTTATCCACAAGGACATGGGGATGCTTGAAGAGTATGTAGCTCCTGAGTATATATTGTAGCAGTACTTTCTTTTAGGCCAGATCTGGCTCTTTTAAAGGAAGAAGATAGCACAAGGAGTTAACTACTTACTCAAACAATACAGGGACCCAACCATTCCTCGAGCATCTTTAGCAGTGGATCATATGTACAAGATTCACTTGAAGTCCAAGTTGAGTTTAAGGCCCAATAGGTACAGGGGCTTTCTTGAGGGAGTATATCCATTCATTGTGATTGGTGGTAGTTCATTGTGTGATCGGTGATGATGGAATGCAACAAATTACTTTTTTTGAGGCATTGAATGTGACAAGCCCAAAACACACACAGAGAGCTGTTAGAGCTAGGTCAGCAGAGAGATCAGCTCCAATATCTGGTTGTCTAGAGTTATAGAGGTGCACCCATATACTGTTGCATAATCAGTTCAGATAAATGCAAACGAACATTTTACACACTAAGTAAAAAAAAAAAAGGCTTGGTCTGAAAATTGACCCCCAAGAGAAGCCAGTGTCTTCCAGATGAATTTAAAGGCTTCAAATCTTGACATCACTTCCTTTTAAGGAACACCCACTTTCAATATGATTTTTTTTTTAATAATCATCTCACCCCGAGCAAGACAGAACTGCCACTGGTGCACAAGGGGTTACATAATAGGAGAGTGAAGAGAGAGAAAGTAGAACAGGTCACAGTAGGTGTTGGGGAATGGGTAAGAGAAGGACAGGTACATTGGTGTAAAGAGAGATGCATGAGAGCAAAGTGAAAACAAGGATGCGAATCAAGGAGGTAAGAGATGACAGTTGACATTGCATTTAAACTCTTGAAGATTGGGAAACAAAAATACAGGAGTTCCACAGGTGGAAAGTGCAAGAAAAGAAGCTGATGGAGTAAAAACTGTGGTTACACTTGATTGTTTTCACAGTGAAAGAGTGGGACCTTGTTGTCAGTCTAGTAGCTCGAGTAAAGGTGTGTGTGTGGGGGGGGTGTAAGATTTGTAAATGTGCATGATGGATTCAGAAGAGAAAAACTGGGGACATGGGGACCAAACCTTTTTAGCAGCAGATTTAGCTATTAATTCAATGTAGTCATCCCACTTAAGGTCAGCTGAGAGAAGGTGAGACCAAGGAGGTGCAGTGTATTGCTTTCAGCGTAATCTATGCTGATGGTGGGTAGGAAAGATTGTCTCTGATGGCTAAAGAATTGCAGCTTCATTTTGGAAGCTGCAAAGTTTACGAGCCATTTCTTACCTCAGTCTCCCACTGACTGGAGGCCATTTTCGAGAGCAGCAGTAAGGTTTCTTTTTAGAAGTAAAAAAAGAAATCAAAGTTTACTTCAATCTTTACTTTTGTTTCCTTGATCTTTTTCTATCAAAAGTTTATCAAAATATCAAAACAGTTTTGAATCCAATAATAGAGAACTAAATAAAAACAAAGAATACAAAGTTCCAACATTAAAAATTGCAACGTTTCCAATATCTCTTCCCACCCAGTATTAAATGCTAAATGGGTAAATTAGAGAGTCAGGGAGAAATTATTATACATTAATAACAGCAGTTTCAGAATTTTTTTGGCTAACGATATGGATTAAAGCTTCAAAAATTTGGTAAAATTAAGAAATGAAAATACTTTTGAATTAGCTGCTTATACATCTAATTTAATAAATAAAAATTCTGTTTGGATTAAATTTTAAAAAACTCAATTTACACACACACACACACACACATATATATACACACACACACACACTTAAATTTTTAAGTTAAGAAAAACATTGCATGGTCATAAATTTAGGTTAAAAATAATTTCATTAAATTACAGCAGATTGATGAAAAAGAATGAAATAAATATATCCTCAAAAAAATAAAATTATTTTTATCATGACTTTGACAGGATTCTTTGACAGTGGTCTTATATTTTACACACACACACGTGGTGTAGATATAGAAAAATCCAAAGGAGTATCCTGTACATAAAGTGGTAGGATAACTCTCTAGGAGAACTTAAAATATATATGTATATAAATACATATAAAGCAAATATATGTAAAAAATTAAGACATGCTATTCTATGGTTAAGCGGAAGTATGGGCCTATTTTAGTTGAACCATCGTCAGCTTCCATCTTTATTTCATTCATGTAAAATCTTCTATGCAATAAAGACAGAAGCTGATGATGGTTCACCTGAAATAGGCATATACTTTCACTTAATCATGGAATAACATGTCTGTCTTGATTTTTATAGAGAGAGAGTTAAGCAAGACTAAATTTAAATCATCTCTACAGTTCAGCCGAAAATTCATACCATTGTAAAATCTTAAAGATTTTCGTTAAAAGGAATATTTTTATTTTTCTTCCAATACAGCGTAAGACTGAAAACAACCAAGGAAATTACAATGGCGAAAAGCAGGAACATTTAAATTTGACAAAACATTTACAAATGAAAACAATGAGGCGCTTGTCAATGTCATCTAAGAGGATAGTATTTATATTCAAGTGTCTTATCTGATTGACCCATTGAAGAAGTTTTGCATCAAAACACTCATCACAGCCAGATGTTTGATAAATCTGTTAAACTCATTATTCTAAGTATAAATTAAAAAGCCACCAAAAATGTTCATTTCCATCACTTTCTTAAATAAAAAACAAACATTATTATCACATGCTACATCAACTCTAGTAAGTACATCAACATGGTTGAATGGTTAACAAGCTTATCTAGTCGACCATGATTGCTGAGTAGTAAATTTAATTCCCACTGAGTGCTCCAGACTCTTAGCCTTGTACCAAACTAAACATATTAGTCAATAATAACCCCAATCTGAGCCATCCTCCTAAGCATTTTTTGTGTTGTACAAGTTTTACTATAAAAGACCAGAAAGTCATTGAGAGTAACATTGTTTGTTTCTATTTCCAAGATGAAGTATTGTAATTATTTACTGTTTGCATCATTTGAACTGTTGTCCTCATCTTTATTGACATATTCATGGCATTGTATACTCCAACATTCTTCATGGACCAGTGGATAAAAGCATTGGCTAAAATAATCCAAAAAGTGACTTGACACAGAGTTGTGAGTCCAATACCTGGCTACAGCAGAGGGAACAAAAATTTAGAGAGTAAAGTTACTAAAGAGAATTAACAAATGGAAAAAAAAAAAAAAAAAAAAAAAAGAAAAAAAAAAGGCATGGAACATCGAATTAGAACAATATACCTCATGAACTAAACGATAAAGGGTTCAGTTCAAAATGCCTACATATATCATCTGAAGAAGATCAGAGAGTACAATGGCCGGAACGTCATGAATATGGCAATAAAGATGAGAACAACAGTCCAAATGATGTGAATAGTAACAATATTGTTAGTGAGAATATGTTTATTTTCACTATCACCATTTCTAAATGTGGAGATCACAAAAAGAAACTTCATTTGGGGAGAGAAGCAGCAGCATAAGAAAAATAACAGTCAAAAGATTTAAACCTAGAATATTCCCAACTTCAAGCAGAAAAGTGAAAGATATAAACCTGAAAGTCTTGGCATATAATCTGGCAGTGATTCTACAGCTAGTCAAACAGAAGCAATGGACCAAAGATGGCACTGCAGGGAAAATATGGAAGATATATCAAGAGAGAAATTTACTTCAGCTCATCTTTACACAGCAGGAAGTTAACACTGGGTTAGACAAGGACAACATCAGATGCAGGAAAAGAATAATATAATAGTGTAAAATGATGAAAGTTGTCTTCCAGGCATAACTGATACCTGTACATAGAGTTCAGGTCGGTAAATGGGTGTGCACACAACAACATGGCTCGGACTTTTCATGTCAAATATATAAAATCAGGAAAACTATGAATATAGACTAGTTACTAATAAAAATTTATTTATATTAAAAATATGTTATGATTAGTTACTCATATTTAAAGTAGGATTATACAATACAGTTTTCTTATACCTGTTCAATCATCTCTAAACAGATGCAAAAATCTATGCTTCTAACAGTTTCACTCATATTTTTTAAGAGTGATTTAATATAAATATCCAGGGTGTGTGTGTGTGTGTGTGTGTGTGTGTAAAAAATGATTTTTTTTTATGACAAAGTTCTCAGACTAAGAAATTCTAAAATAAATAACAATAATCAGTAACTGAAAATGAGCTAGTGAAGTTCATGTGTAATATAATCATCTTGATTGACTGACAAGCACTTGGAGAGCAATCATCCTGTGCTAACATCACAGTTGTGCACAAAAGCAACCATGAATGGATCCTCTGCCTCGCAAGATACCTTAGCAATACCTGACATCATTGGGAAGGTGTAGGTGGCAGCATTACTTGGAATAAACTGCTGTGCTCAGAAAAATGTCTCTCTAAGCTGGAAGTAAGAAATGAAATATAACCATTATCACTCGGTTAGAATGTCTAAGCATTGGAGAGGGTCCCAATAATTATAATAATAATGTTTGTCAGATTATGGTGAGTGGTCAAGCGAGATCTTTTCAGTATCCCTTTATATGTATTATTATAAAAAATGGGTATAATGGGAGGGGTGATAAGAGGAAAAACAGTGCTGAAAGCTAAAGAGCAGAGAAAGTTGTAGAGGGCTTTGATCTTCCACATCCTAAACGGACATGGCACAAAAAAAGTCACGGTATGAGAAATGTATCAAATATTTAAGCTAAAGAAAGGAGAAAATGTTGAAGATAGTGAACATAAAAGTACTGTCATCTTTCTTGACATCTTTTGTCTCATTTATATAGCCTTCATATCACCAAAAAGCCTTATTAATCATTAAGCAACAGGAGAAAAATGCACAAACATGTAAAAAATATAAAAGCGAAATATATTTTTCAAGGGGAGCGTATTTTCGATTTGATTATATAGATAAACTTTAAAAATGATATTTTAACTTTTACATTAAAAACAAAAAAAAAAGTAAATAAAACTAACATTCTATGTGATGAAAATTTATAAATGTGTAAGAGATTCTGGCAAGAAAAATTGTTTAGCATGACACATTGAACAAACTTTCCTAGCAGCAAGCCTAGCAATTCATTCAATGTAATCTTTCAACTTCATGTCATTAGAAAATGTTCACCTGACAAGGAACAATAAAATTCTGCTGTAGTTGATCATTTTAATGCGGAGAGCCAGTTGAGAGATGAGAAAAGAGAAAACATTTTTATCTTCAACTAGCAGTATAGCCCAGGGTTGCTTGGGTGTAATGAAAACTTTAAAACTAATCCATGATCCTGGAGCTCAGACTCTTTGGACGTTGGCACGAAAGACTGAAAGAAAAATGAATGGATGTAAGTCAACTTTTGATTTCCTGGTATCGATATCAAATAAGTTTATCGTCGTAAACTGAATTTTGAAGGCTAAATAAGTCCTCTGAGTAAATGCTATCATGACTGAGACTAAGAACTACAATTATACCTACTTAGAGCCAAACCTGAAGCAAAAACTAAAATAAAAGAGCTGAAAAAAATACAGACATAACACACACAAACATCTTGACTTTATATATATATATATATATATATATATATCTCGATTTTCTGCACTATTGTAAGAACTGCAACCTTGAAACTTCTGAATATTGTTTCTTATGTCTTTGTCTATGAGTGTATCAAATTTTATTAAAATCGGACCACTCCTATAACCCGATTTTTTTCGATTATCGATTTTCAATATTTATCAGGGGTACCTCAACACAAAACCTAGCTAAGAACACTTACAGATGCTAACAGTACAACTGTGTAAATTTTCAAGCTGTTTTGGGGTCTATAGGTAACGGGTACACACACACACACACACAAAGTTCCATTTATAAAAAAGTTTAGATAGATTTAAATATTAGAAAAGCAAAAGCTAAAAGTAAGATAATGAATGAAATTTGTATTCACTAATTGACACCAAAATTAAATATGTTTGCTTGCTAAGAGTTATTACAGAAATTTGCTTCTAAACAAATCTGTTTAAACCCAACAACTTCTGATTAAGGATAATAATTTGAAGTATTTCTAGCAAGGGTTTTTAGGACAAATTACTTTAGAATTTTCAAGCAGTTCTTGACCCAATTTTGACATGTTAAAATATTTGCTTTAGTGAGGGGACATTGTGTAGAAGATTTTTTTTATAGATCCCAATTAATGAAGTATTTTACACCTTTTGTCACTCCTGATTCCCTCAAATTCCAACCTTTTCAAAAATCTCCGAGCTCTGGTCAAAAGTGGTTGTTTCTCTATAACTCACGTCAGTTTTTAAAGGCTTTTCCTATGTTTTGAGTTCTCAACTCATATTTTCAACAGCCGCCTTTATCCTTCTATAAATGTGGACATTCCCTCACTCAATAAATTAGCAAGCAAACATATTTTCTGTTTCTAAGCAGCTGTTAGATCATTCCTTTTATCCATGTTTCAATATATATTAGGAACAAAAAGAAAAAATAGTTTTTATTGCCTTCCTGAGATCTTGAGTTGATATTAGTTTAATATGTATACTAACTTCAGTCGGTCCACTTTTGTAAATTACCAATATCTCAAAAACTAACTATTGAAAATGGTAGAAAATTTAGTTAAGTATTTACTCAGGGTGAAAATGAATGAATTTAAATTATTGGTTCAAAACTTAGAACTATTAAGGTTTATTTGATTTGCATAATAACTTTGATGGGGTGTAAATCAGTTGTGAGGAAGGTAAGGAAGTTAGTTAGAGATCAAGCAGGATTAAATGCAAGATGTGTCAAAGGGCAGATGTAGGGTCAACAATCATCTAGCACAATGAAGTAGACAGTTTCATAGCTATAGATGCAGCCAGTACAGTGATGACACAACATCACTAGGCAGAGGGCTTCCTAGACAGTCAAAGACAGGATAGAGTGTTACTTTAGTGGAATCAATGGCCATGTGTTCATAATCAAGGCAAGCCCACAAATTTGAGGATATCTGCTATGGTTTGATCTGGAGGATGATAGGCTCTGCAAAATTTAAATAGCCAAAACATGCTATACTATGCATGAATGAATATCTGTCTGGCCTTCAATCTAGATGTAATAGAAGGAACTGGTCACATGCTAAAGGGACTGATGGTGATGATGATGACAAAGATACATTGGATATCTACATTCAAATACATAAATATGAACTCATCAATGCAGAAAATGCAAAAGGATATTATTCATCAACATCTACTAAAATGTCTAAAACACAGCATATTTGATGGAATACATGACTCAGATTTTTCATTAAAATATTAAAGAATTTTATAAATTTGTAATAAATGCATGCACACACACAAAAACAAAGCTGACTAAAGAACAGGGATGAACTTCCATTAACATTAAATACAGAATCCAAAAATTTATTTTTCTTTCTGAATATTCTTTGCTGAAATGGGAAGAGTAGATGTCTGTGAGCCTTAGATGCCATCAAATATAGTTATAATGTTTGCATCTGCAATATATATATATATATATATATATGTATGTATGTGTGGGAAGGAAGTATATGATTGAGGGGTGAGAGGAAGGGAAGTAAGGAGAGAAAGAAAATGAAAGCAGGGAGAGAGAAAGAAGAAAGGGCAAAGAGAGGAAGGAAAGGGCAGAAAGGACAAAGAGGAAGGGAAGGGCAGAAAGGACAAAGAGGAAGGGAAGGGCAGAAAGGACAAAGAGGAAGGGAAGGGCAGAAAGGACAAAGCGAGAGTGAGAGAAAAAGGACAAAGCGAGAGTGAGAGAAAAAGGAGCGAAAGAGGACAAAGAGAGTGAGAGAAAAAGGACAAAGCGAGAGTGAGAGAAAAAGGAGGAGAGAAAAAGGACAAAGCGAGAGTGAGAGAAAAAGGACAAAGCGAGAGTGAGAGAAAAAGGACAAAGCGAGAGTGAGAGAAAAAGGACAAAGCGAGAGTGAGAGAAAAAGGACAAAGCGAGAGTGAGAGAAAAAGGACAAAGCGAGAGTGAGAGAAAAAGGACAAAGCGAGAGTGAGAGAAAAAGGACAAAGCGAGAGTGAGAGAAAAAGGACAAAGCGAGAGTGAGAGAAAAAGGACAAAGCGAGAGTGAGAGAAAAAGGACAAAGCAAGAGTGAGAGAAAAAGGACAAAGCGAGAGTGAGAGAAAAAGGACAAAGCGAGAGTGAGAGAAAAAGGACAAAGCGAGAGTGAGATGGGGAGGGGAGAGAGGAAAGGAAAGGAGAAAAAGAGGACTGAGAGGGAGTGTAGGACAAAGTGGGAGGGAGAGAAAGAGAAATGCAAAGGAGGAGATACATTGAAATGCAAAGGGAGAGAGAAAGAAGATAAAAATAAACTGAGAAATGTATTTGTACACGTGTGCACACACATACAGGCATGTGCAAAAACCTAGAGACAGTGAAATGCACATATATTAAAAAACAAAATATAAAATCTTATACAGCAAATATAAAACATAGGAAGACAACCAACATTTTGGTGTTACATAATCAATCATCTGAATAAACAGTCCTTTTTTTTTTTTCTCAAGTCAGAAAGTCAATCAAATAAAATATACAAGCATATAATAATTTAAACTAAATATTAAAATAGTAAAATAAAATAAATGTTGCCAAATCACCAATTGGTTTTGTTTCTTTGTTGTAATGTATAATGATTAAAATTAAAATCTTGTTATTTTTGATCCGGCTGACCCTGCAAAATTAGAAGGATTACCATTTAATGTGGTGATTAAAACCAGTTTCTGACACTTGAACAAACTCAATATAAGCATTTTTTTTTTTTTTTTTGCTGTGTAAATGTATCCTGAAATATGTTCTGTTGAACTCAAACACACAAATAAAATATGATGCAGTAAACTATTTTAATGTACATGTATCTGTACATTCAAGAAGTAATTACATTATTATATGTTCCTTTCACTGTCCCACTTGATCTTAATTAGGTGCATCAGTTCAGTTGGTCTGTTAGTCCATCGTGATCATCCAACAACTCTGGCATACATTTAACTTCTATCAACACTTTAGAGATTTACTCAAAAGACAGAAAAGGCCAGCAGGCAAGCAAACTAGCAACCAACATTTAACACTAACTCATGAATGCATAGCCAAAAGCAATTTAAAGAAAATTCTGAGGAGACATCTATCAAAGAACTGGGGATGTGGGGGTAGACTGAAATAATTTGTATTCTCCTGGGGGAATGCCTTTTTTTTTTCTTCTTTTTCTTCTTATTAAGAAAAAAGCTGTCTTATTTTCTATCTTACCCATGCTCTCAAAAAGAGAAGGAAAAAAATCTAACTGCTGTTGGACCTTTTATCCTCTAAATATATTTATATTCAAAATTATGCTTTGTTCTTTTATGAGTGTTTTTATTGTTTTTTTTAACCACCTAACTTTGCAAATATAAACAACTTGCCATTGTTATAATAACGACACTGTCACCTGCTAAAGAAATATCTCTAGTCCAGCTAAAATTCAGAGCTTATAAAAATAAAAAATAAAAACTATCCTAAAGAATAATAATAAACACATTAAGATAAACGAAAAGGCTTATTGCATAAAGTGGTTTTTCTAATTGTAATTTCATTGGCCCCACATTTCCAAATAATTGTTTATTCCTTTAAAATTAACGTAGTAAGCATTTCTAAATTTTATTGTATGCATCATTTATTATATCCAAGTTTTGTCTTTATTAATCTTTACTAATTTTGGAATTTTAAATTAGTGGTATGACAACTTATTACTTATTCACATGAATCATGGTACACATACTTAATGAGGGAGAAACTATAGAAATTCTTAACCCTTAAAAAGGAAAAAGTTGCACAAACATACACAACATCAGTCAGTCAGTTAAGTGCCATACGTGATACACGCTTAGGCGATCATGTCTCTTTCGAGACATGACTGACTGGACAGAAGATTATCCCGCAGTAGGTTGCCATTGCTTTCTGCGGTAGACTGGTTGCCAACCAAGGCTGTAGAACCCAATCCATCCTGTTATTTGACCCATAGCTGGAGGGAAGAAACGGATTAATACCTTTCCCAAGGATATTTGTGCGTATATGATTGCAACGGATTCAACTGAAATTCGAACTCGGCTCTCCGATTTCTCGTTCCGAGTCGATATCCACTGGACCACAACGCACAAACATACACAACATATAGGTGAAATAAAAGAAATAAAAGAAAAAGAAAAATCAATTTTTTAATTATATATAAAATCTATAAGAATAGTATTTTAACTTTTACATTACAAAAATAAAGAAATGAAATTAAAAATACTGTTAGTTTCCTAAATTTATTATTTTTTAACGGTATCATACTCCATGATGAATTCCATGCACGATAGTTATATTCTTTACACCAAGTTGTCGCCGTTTTTTACCCGTTTTCTCTTCGTTCAAGAAGAATTTATGCCAACATGGCACTGTTATTGGCTTGTTCTTCCAACTTCATTTACAGGCAAATACTCCAGACATAAACTCATGAATCCTACTAAATAGTATTCTTGTGTATCATAGAGTTACCAATTAGTCATTTAAAATGAGAATCATGAATGAACTGAGATGCCAGTATTATTGGAAAGAGTTTAACATTATATTTATGATATTTGCTGATCTCCAATGAAACATCACGTGATGATATCTATTATTTAAAACTTCAAGCCTAAAATTTTACAAAATACTTTATTCAATAATTTAAATACTTCTAATATAGAAATGTTATTTAACTCACTTTCATCCATAAAACAAATTATTTATAAAATTTAAAAACACATAGGTTCTTAATTCAATGGGATCTGTGAACATTCCCATTTTGAAAGTTAATTTCCAAAAACAAACAGAATATTTTAGCTTTTATTGATATGCAAGACACACAATAACTAGATGTGTGTTAAAAGATTGTGATAGGATGAGGAAGTGGTGGAGAAGTTTTTCTCAATCTTCTCTGCATGTAATTACATTTTTCTCAGGAAGAGGCATCATCATGATTATCCATTGATTTATTTAAACTCAGGTTCTTATCTAGGTTGTTATGGTTGCAGTGTTTCAGTTGTACCCTTCAGCCTTCTTCAGATATCTCATATTCAATATTGTTCTGAGAATTTAAAACCTGACACTGTATTCCATCCAGAGTCAATATTGAATGATATCTCTCAAATGAGATTCCTTCTTGCACAGACAACAGAATGAGAAGACTACTCTTGTGAACTGATTAAAGAATTCAGTTGAAAATTTCCAGAACATAAATAAAAGAGGTACTGGGAGAAGCCTGGAAACTATAATGGCTAAAACTTTATTACTTACACTCAAAATTAAGACATTAGTGGATAAAAAATTAGTGTATAATAATAACAATCCTTTATTTTAGAAATCCAAACAAAAAAAAAATAAAATAAAAATAAATTCTTAAATCATAATGTGAATTTTTGAACAACTATTCTAAGTTAGTATTTCTTAATTTGTGCTTCTGATTTTAATAAATTTTTTGAAAATTTGGAAAATTCTCTCAGTTTTCTTTCCATCAAATCCCTTTTGAAAGCATACAATTTTAGCAAAACGTTATGTAGAAAGAAAGTGTCAATACTGACACATGTGGTCGAACACGGATCTCCAGGCAACAAAACATAACCGTTGAATGAACTGTGCTGCTGGGATCATGTGACTATAAATATTTAGTATATTTAGTGTGTTCTGTGTTGTACATCATTGAAGAAATTGTTTCTGAGGAAATTACTTGAGAATTATTTGAAGGATTCGTTTAGTACATTGGCTTTGTGCAAAGATACTAAAATATTATAACTCACTAACAGTGACTTACCAAAAGTTCCCTTCAAAATAATGTTATGAAAAATATGAAACAAAATAATATCATTCAACATTTATACATAAAAGCAATAAAAGAACATTTTCTTTGGTTGCATATCAAATATATAGAAATAAGAAAAAAGACTTAAAAAGTTGTGTTTCAAATAGACTAGAAATAGACATTTTATTCATTTTCCTTGACTTGAATATTTTGAGATGTCAAAATCAATGCTAAAAATGTCAGTATTTTTTACCTCTTCAATTTAATCATTTCGATTACTCAATAACTTTCTCAAATTCAATGAGCAAAGTTGGGAAAATTAGAAACTTAACAAAAGAACGTACAATCAAACTGAGAATTATAAAGCAGAATGGAACGGTAAAACTGACGCTCTTTGATTTCTGGTAAGTTTAATCAATTTCTATTTTTTTGCATTATCAATTTTGTACAAAGAAAGCCAATCAATAAAAACCTATTCCATATTTCCTTTACTCATCCACTTTAAACTTGTACAAAATTAAAGGGACAATACAATAAGGTTTATTTTAGACAATTTGTTGTAAGAAGTTATTTAAATGGTGACTATTGTTGTTGTTATCAAAACGTTTTAGTTGTTGTACCCACCAACCTTCTTCAAATTTGGCTAAACTTCAGAAAACTTTAAACAGGACCCTTTTTTTAATCTACAGAGAAGTAAAACACTATCTCTATAAATTATATGAAGGAGGAACAGCTTGAAGTTCTTTAAAGATCACCTGGATAAAATAAACACTTGATGAGGGCCAGAGGACACAAGCCAAAATGTTGTGATACAAACAACAAAGATGGGGACAATAGTATGCATATTAACAATGCAAATAATGATAAGTCCTCATTCCAGAAATTCAGAGTGATAGCAACAAAAATGAGGACAATAGGTCGAGTGTAAATAAGGCAAACAATCATAACTATTGACTCCAGAAATTAAGGCAGAACACTTCTGGTTCAAACTGTCTAAAATTGAGATCTCTTCCTCCTTCAATGCAACTGAATAATGAATTTAATCAAAACAGAAAAATACAGTTTCATCTCAATATTTTTAACCATACAGCTATCTACCTTCTTTAATAAAACAATCAGATTATGATATCCATACAATTCATTGGTAACAACTTTGAACAGGTTTTATTTCAACAAGTTTTAATCTTCCCACATTTTAAATTCTGCTTAAATATCTCAATAATATCAGGAAATGAATGCCCTCTCCAGCCCAAATAAAAAACCAAGGAGGAGAGCTATGGCTTAATATTACATTATGAACACTAACCCCAGTCCAAAGTTTATTTCTGTGTTAGAGATTTGAACCAAAAAAATGTGTAATGAATATACTTAACATTAAGAATATTTTCAAAGATATGAGCAACAAACAATATACAAGTAGAATTTTCATAAAGGAGAAAATTTTGAAAAATAAACTCTGTATAACAAATTAGGTTAAAAAACCAGACTGAAAACAAAACAAAAAAAAATATTTTCTTTAATTCTTCATGGATTGCTGATAATCCTTGAAGAATGTATAAACAGGTCCACCTATGAATCTCTGGATTCAGGATGCTGAGAGTAACAACATCAGTCAGCTAACAAAATTTTACACGCATTAGTATATATATATATATACACACACACACACACCAATTTTGCTATGTTTATAAGAAAAGACAGATCAATATTAGAAATGGAGCACTTATAGGTACTTAGTTTATGTCTTGCAAGAAATTGTTTAACGCCATCACAAATAATGCTTTATTACAATGTATTTTTTAACCAAATTTATGAGTTTCACTTTATTGACAACTATTAAGCTTATAATAAAATTAAAATTTTTTATTGACATTCTTTTAAGTTATCAAATTAAAAAAAGTTATAAAAAAAATAGTTTTCATTTTACAGTGTGAAGAAAAAACAAATATTTGCAGATTCATTATATTTAAATTGATTCAGAAAAGTTTTCCTTTTCTTTTTTTGTCCTCCTGTTTTTCATTTAAGACAATTGGTTTTCTTTTGTGGGTCCTTATTGTAGCCCAAGGTAAAGATACAAAAATGATTTTCACTCTAAATTTTTGATAAGTATTTCTTTCGTTGTAATTTTTCAGTTGCACTTTGTCATTCTGCAATCATTAGTAAGCAACATGGACAAGTGAGGGCAAAGGGGAGTATCTGTGACAACTAAAAATAGTTTCTGCTACAGTATTCGAGATAAAGAGATGTCACTATCCAGTGAAGATTATTTCAAACTGTTCTCATCTACTTGGCAGAAATCAGGATCAACAGCATCAGATGAAAACTTATTCACAAAAGCATCTTATATCAGTCACCAAAATAGCGCCCACAACAAGAATCAGGTAATGAGAATAAGAGACTATCACACTTGTAAAAAAGTTCATCAATCGACAGATATAAAGACAAGACAGTCCAAACCCCACTCACAACAAGCCAGAAAATATGCACAGTTGATATTAATAACATGCAAATGTTTTAAATAGGTAAATACTAATGTGTATGTACTCTGGGATCTCGAAATGTTCATAGCTCAACCCATTTCTGAAAATTTCACATCAAACATTAGAAATATTTTTCAGTAGAAACAAACCCCTATAACAAAAATACATGCCAATGTTTTGTCATTACTTCAAACTTTATGATAGCACAGTGGTTCTTAACCTGTTTGCATGATGCACTATTTTTTTTAAACCATAACCCAGGATATTATCACCCCAACTTTCCAAGATTGCCAACTCAGAAGGTGCATTCCAAATAATATGCATATATTATTGAAAATCTTCATTATTTTCCCTTTTCACATATGTACATTTACATGGATTATTTTTGTAGTGGCAAAAAACACAAGAGTTAGTAAAAAGAAAACCCTGCAGGAACTCTTGGTTGTGCAGGTCGATGCATATTCTGGATTGTGTCACCTTGGGGAGGTCAAAAGCTGAAACCTAAAATTTCTCACTGGTTGGGAACCCCTGTTATAGAGGACACTTAGAATTTTAAATAGATTACCAATTTTTATTCATTAAATTATCATATTAGACATGGCATTCTGAACTCAAGGAGAGGTGTTTTTTTTCTAAGCTCTAAAACTTAGACTAAGTTTAACCGAAAAAAAATGTAAATATTTCTTAAAAGTTATATAACTGAGTAATTTGCAATTATTTTTTTTTTAGTACATGTGTTATGATTATTATATTTATTTGAAATTATATATGTATTGTTTATTATTATTTCTTTTAATTATTTCCACAGTTACTGGGTTTTTCTGTCTTATGATTTTTTTTTTTTTCAACTAATCTGAAGATTTTGAGTTTGTTTTTTTTTTGCTTACCTAAAATTATCAATTTATCAACTTTGCATTTTCTATTTGTGTTCATTATTTATCAATTGATAGTTTGGGTACTAGTACCATCAAAAAGGTATTATAAATTAGTTTATAAGGACTTCATAATCTGAGTATTTTAGGCTTACATCAATTTATATGTTCATTTCTTTCTCTTTTTAAACTCTTTCCAAAATTTACAAATTTTTTGATATTTGTGTTTGTTTATGTACAACTATTTCTAGTATATTTTCTTACATAACATTTGATATATTTAAAAAAAAGCATTCATTTTTTGGAAGCTTCTAAAACATGCATTATATATAATGTTTATATATGTACATTACATATGTTCCAAAGAAAAGCATCTCAAATAGTCTTTGAGAACTCTGTCCAACTTCAAGCCGGAAATTGGTAAAAGGTGGACAACAGGTGCCTTATGATCAGCTAATTTGGGTAGATGGAGCTCGACAACTCCAGAATGTAGTCCAAAGAGAACACTCATATCTGATATATGAATTTAAATTCTCATAAGAAAACTAAAAAATGAATTTAAATTTTATGATTTTGTTTGTACACAAATTAGATTAAATTTTCCCCTAAAGATATAGTGATATATCACTTTTGATAGAATAAAATTATCAAAGTTCTATAACTGACATTCTTATGTGAATATTTGTGAGATTTAAAAAAAAAAGAAAAAAAAAAAAAGAAACTTGACAACCATCAAATTCCTTTTAATATACTTCTGAATTTAAAAAATGATTTTAGAAGCTGAATACAAATAAACTTGATTCCTCGATGAACCCATTCATCAGCAGCTTTCCTATTTTCAAAATAGAACACACTATTGTATATTTGTATGCAACAAAATCAGGTACTTTTCCTCTAAATTGTTCTCTTTCCCCTGCTATTCAAAATCAGATTAAATGGCTGATCTCATGAGCGAATTGATATATTATACATAGCCCACTCTTCAAAACTGATTCTAATATATCAAGAACAGGCATAGGATCACTACAGGGCAAAGAAAGAGTCAAGGCTGATTCCCAAGTCCCTCCCTTTTGGTCAATCATGAATTAGTTTAATGGGAGCTATATATATATATATATATATATATATATATATATATATATGTATGTATATGTGTGTGTGTGTGTGTGTGTGTATGTGTGTTTGCCACAGTTTTTATCCCCCCTGCTCATGCCGAGCACAAGGTGGAGACATGCTGACTAGACACTAACAATAAAGCTAACTTTGCTAGCCATACAAGCTGCATATCTAACACCCCAGCAAACCAAGATCAGAGATAGAGAAGTGTGTGTGTATGTGTTCATGCAAGTATGAATGTGTGAATGATGAATAGATTAAAATAGACTTGAGAGAGGGAGAGTATGTGTGTGCGTAATTGTGCCTACATGTATAGACATATATGTAACTTATACACAAGCAAATTATGTAGTGAGTGATAGGAAAATGGCAGCTTGTAAGTCTGTATAAATATGATGCTGTAATGTGTACTTTCATAAGCATAAAGAGAAATCCCTTGAGAGAGTGTATAAATGTGTGTGTGTGTGTGTGTGTGTGTATATATATATATATATATATATAGTGACAGAATTAAACAGAATGTAAACAAATTTCAACTTAGCAAATTTCATATTAGGAAAGGTCTTGGCCTGAATTTTTCAACATTATCTTCCATAAGTGTAGACACAACAGTATTTTTTCTGCTATTGATTCAAGTATCATTGAATTGGAATTTATTATTTGATTGAGAAGAGGCGAGGGAAGGTTTCTTATTTGATTTAGTTCAGACCTTCAGCAAGTCAAGGACAAGTTCAGTACTTTCATGCCCATGAAAAAGCAAGAGAAAAAGATGATGGACAAAGGAGACAAAAAAATGAAATAAAAACACTGACTTTATTTATGGCTCTGGTATATAGGATCCATTCACCCAGATATTACCTCCCTCCTGCACTAAGAGAAAATAATCTGTATGTGCAATTAGTACCTGTGTTCTTAGTTATTTCTTAAAAAATATATATGCCTTGGATAAAAACTGATCTCAACAAGATTTAAATGTTCATCCAGTAGCCTTAGATCACACCCTACTGACACACCCTACCAATTTGGCCACAGAGCCCCCCACCCCAGCAAAAAAGTTTTCTCTATGCCATATTCTTTGCTTATACAAATTTATATTAAATATTGATGTTTTTTGTTAGTACTGTTTTTAGTACTTGTAAATAAACTGTACAGTAAGAGAATAATTAGATTAATAAAAAGGTCACCAGGTAAGAAAAATTTCAATTCTACCTGCAGATGGAGAAATCAATAAAAGAATGTCCATGGTTGACAGGATCAGATTTAAGAAACAGAAAAGAAATGTGCCTGGTGCCCTGTTATATGGCAGCAGATTATTATCCCTTTTTTGGCGGTCATTTTGGATCCCACCTTTGAAGCTTTGGGTCAGATTAAACTACACTCATAAAATACATTAATGTAATAGATTTTAATAAGCAAAGACTGACAAAAATCACAAGCATGTTTATTATGTTTGAATACAACATACTCACTCTCAAATTCTAGGCAATATTTGTCATCTAATGCTAGTTTGTATCCAGCTATAAGATGCTACACCAAATCCAGGGCCTACTCACTCCTGTTTAAGGAATCTCTCACTGATAGACCATGTCTTCGGGGATGTACTATCTGGCCAATTGCAAGTTGTTGAAGCTGTTTAACCCAGTTGGGGTTTGAATTTAGAGTTGTCATTCTAGGCTGATTGCCATCAAGGCTGTAGAATTCAGTCTGTTCTACTATTTATCATAGCTGGAGAAGGGAAAGGACAGACAGATGCTACACAATTACATAAATATAATTATTCTGTAATGACTGTTCACAATTATGATGAATATATTATAAAATGGTCATGAAATTCATTAAAATTTATTTATCTTTTAGCAACTTTCTTTTATAATAGATATTAATAAAATATAAACAATAAAATTGAGCATATATAACATCTCCATTGCATCCATTCTGCAGGCGAACAGACTAACTTTATGAATTGATTGCAATTTCGTAATATTCATATAGGTTGGGTTTTAAATATATTCCTGTAGACTTTTAAGCTTTCTACAACATTAATGCAACGAGTGCTTCTCAAAAAGCAATTTCAAAATGAAGAAATATTAATAAAGCTGTTTTTTTTTTGTTTTAATCTGACTTAAAAATCCATTTATAACATTGGCATCTTCACTTTTTACAGATTTTACCAGCTTTACATTTAGAGATTTTTCAAATTATTTCCACTATTAGTGTTTTCATTTTGTATATTGTGATAGAAAATCTAAGTATACGACACCAGTGATGATTTAATCCATTATTCTGTAGTAATTGTCAACCAGATAAGACTAGCTAGCTAACAATTACCCATCCCTGAGGCATCCTGATTTTGTCAGTGCCCAAGTATTTCATTATTAATAACCGCCTTTCATTCCCCCAAAAACTGACTTTACTTATATGGTAATAAATCACCTGTGTAAAAAATAATAAATAAACTTTGTTTAAACAATTTTTTTTTTTCTTCTGCTCAAGGATCAATTCATAGAATGTTTTTCTGCAACATCAACCTTCAAACCTATTTTGCAAGAAGTTTACAAGATGTGTGACAAACTTCAGAAATATCAAGATGGATTGACCAAAAAGTTCTTTTTATCCTAAGATGACAAGTGTTTAGTTTTAACTGAATTCATTCAAAATGATAGCTCCTTTTCTTTTTATTGTTTTCTGACATCTGTTTGTATATTTTTGGTTATTGACTGATCCTGACATTGCAAGCAGGAAATAAGCTACAGATTTCAGTACATTACATTTTTTTTTAACCTTTAATAACAGGTCAAAATGCAACAAACAAAAACAAAAACAGATTTGTACAATTTATAAAAAAAATTATTTGAATAATCAAATGTCTTCACATTGAAGTTTTCTCCAGAACAAATTTTTCTTTTTTGTTAAAATATGCTCCACAGTCAAGTAAACCAGCTGAGATGACGAGCAATTCAAGACATTACTCAAGGAAAGAAAAGAAAAAAAAACGTTATACAACATAGGAGATAGAAAACATACTCAAAATATCCAACTCAAGTGTTGAGAATTTGTACCTGCATTGTTATGTTAACCACTTTGGTATGTGGCACTCACAAAAGTAATGTTAGAAAAAAAAAAAAAAAAAAAACTATTGAATTGAATGTGCAATTTTCTATTTAAGAAATTTTTAAAGTACATTATAATGTATGATGAAAGGTGGATACTTTACAAGAGATTGGGACATTACCAACATGAACCACTAAATCTATCACCCATGCTTGATCTGCATCCAATCAATGAGACAAGTGCAACAAGGAATTCAAGGTCTTCTGCTACAATATCCTTTTGGAGAATCAAACAACTGATTTGAAAAAGTACTACTCCTTATTAAACTAACTGAAGAAAAAAAAAAAATGATAATCTTAGTTACCTAATTCCAAAAAGATCTTACCACATTTCTTGTTTCTAGAATATTGACATTTCTTCCTGTCCAAAGCAAACTTTACAAGGGTTAGAAGTAACATTCCTTTGTGTCTGGAATTAGTCTAAAGAACAATTATGGGATAACATGAGATGATATGCTTCTTTGTTAAGCAAAGGAAGAAAACTTGTACAGCTTGACTGTTAAGTTTTCACTGAAAAGGATTTTTTTTTTTTTTAATTGGTACCAAGCAAGGCAGTAAAATGCAAGGGGCTACTGGGTGCAAAAAAAATTAACAGAATCAGTAATAATGAGCAGAAAGAGAAAAATGTAATCAGGAGGACAGTAGATAGTGATTGACATTGGATTCAAATTTTTGCAGATTAAAGTTGGCTGGAAAGCATGGAGCCAGAAGAAAGTTCCAGAGGCAAAAAGTACTGGAAAAGCTCAACTGTAAATTGATAAGATCTTGACGCCAGTTTAGTATTGTACTTAAAGTCAATATAACAAAGTGAAGAGCTCATTTAAACAATTACCATAAAATTATTTATGAAAAAGATACAGAAATGCAATCTTACAACAGTATGCAAGAGACTGAAGCTGAGCTACCAGTTTAATAATATTGCTGATTCTTCTTTGGCTTTTATCAAGGAGCTCAAGGTAAATAGCAGGGACACCAGACAATATGTGGCAGCAATATTATAATCATGGACAAATGATAGATTTATAGATATGCAAGAGGGATTCTAGAGAGAAAAATTGTTTCACCCAACACAGTGAACCCACTTTTTTTAGCAGCTGATCTAGCAATGGATTCAATATAGTCTTTCCACTTCATGTCAGCTGAGAACATTAGCCTGAGAAGGGACAACAAGTCACTTTCCTGAAAGTTAGCATCAGCCATACTAATGGAAAGTAGAGAAGGGTCTCTCAGATGATTAATGGAGAAATGTTTAGTTTTGAAGGCTTTAAAAGTGACAAGCCATCTTTTGCTCCAATTAATGACACTATTGATGTCATTTTGAACACTGACTACCATTTTCACCTTGTTAGACTGATCAACTTTACTATCATAGAGTAAATGGCTGTGTCATTAGTGTAGACCTCAAGTTTAGAGCTGATGTCATCAGGAAGGTTGTTAATAAAAAATTAAAAACAGCATAGGATCAAGGATAGAGCCCTGGGGATTACTGGTGTTAGCAGGAAAAGATCTAAACAAGTGGCCATTCAAGATAACTTTCATTTTGCAATTTGATAAGAAAGACTGGATCACTGTCACTTTTCAGCTTGTGGAGAAGACCTCATGTCAGACCCTGTCAACGGCTTTTGAGATGCTCAATGCTACAGCTCAGGCTTCATTGTTTTTATCTAGAGCCTGATTCTTCCTGCAATTATCATCTTTACATCAGCAGTCGACCTCAATAAATGAAAGCCATATTGCTTGTCTGAGAAAAGGCCCTGCAATGAGAGATGATGACCCAATTTGACATTGTTTAGCGCCTCTATGAGTTTCCTAAAAAGAGGTCAAAGGCTAATGGGCTGATAGACAGCTCACCAGAGTTCTGAAAAACTAGAACAGATGATGTTTTCCAGCAAGCAGGAAAGCAAAAGACAGCATGGTATTTATTATACAGTTTAGAGAGAACAGGAGCCAGTTCACGAACACACTTAATGACTATTACAGGGATACCATCATGTCATCATGCTTTGTGGAGATCTAAGTTAGAAATGAAAGCAGAAACTATGGAAGGTATTATATGCATATCACTCAATAGAGACTCAGCTCTAAGTGGGAAGTTAGGTAGGGATACTCTGGATGAATTAAGAGTAGGGTTTGAAGAGAATTCATGGGCAAAGCATTCCGCTTTGACAGAGGATGATAACACTTCGAATTGATTAAAGAGGAGAGAGCACTTGGCATTCAATGATTGTGTGGAAAGAAAAATGTCAGTCAGTTAAGTGCCATAAGTGAAACGCTTGGGCGATAAGGTCTCTTTCGAGACATGACAGACTGGGAAGAAGATTATCCCGCAGTAGGTTGCCATTGCTTTCTGCGGTCGACTGGTTGCTGACCAAGGCTATAGAACCCAGTCTGTCCTGTTATTTAACCCATAACTGGAAGGAAGAGACGGATTAATACTTTTCCCAAGGGTATTTGTGCGTAAGTGAATGCAATGAATTCAACTGGAATTCGAACTTGGCTCCCCGGGTGTACTACTCCTAAAAGATATGTCTTCATATAAAAAAGAAAAGAAAAAAAAAAAAAACAATTGGAAGGCAATTTTCTACTTAAAAAATTACATGATTGTTTGGAACAAGTATTGTAATTAAACACTTGCAAGCAGCTATAGACAAATATAATCTGCAATTAGATCAGAGAAAAAATGTAATTCTTTAAGCTGACCCTAGCTAATAAGCTTCTTTGTTAACTGAAAGAAAAATTGAGAGCATGTACTTCCCGCCTGTGGAATTCCCTTCCATTTACTTGCTTTCCCGAGAGCTATAATCTCCAAGAATTTAAATACAAAGTCAATAGTCATCTCCTATTTCACTAACCTGCATTCTCTCTCTCATGCTCCTTTCTCCGTCCACTCCACTCTCATCAGTATTCTCCTCCTCCTCCTCCTCTTACCCACTTCCTGACACCTCCTATAACCTGTCACTCTTTCTCATAACTTTCCTTCTATGTAACCCCCTGCAAAACAGTGGCAATAAAATGAAATAAAAAAAATAATGTCCAAATTTCGCAATTTTAAATTAAGATTTATTATGGGTCTTTCTAAAATTCTCTTAACGAAAACAATTTCAATTCTCTGAAAGATTGTAAAAGGTATTTTGAGAAGTCTTTGCTCACAAAGTTTTAAGATGGAATTATGAAGTTGCCCGAAAGACAGTAGAAAATAGTGGAACAAAATTACATGTTATTTAATAAGGTTGATATTAAAAAATTTAAAAATAAAAGGTGGTGATGTTCTTTTTACATTATTTCATATTATATTTTATACAACATACCGCCTTTCCTAAATCTGCTGTTATTAGAATGTGGGATATTTAAAAACAATAATGATAGAAAACTGAAGAAGGTTGGCAAAGTTATGCATCTCAATACACAGGACACCCCCAATATTTTTTTTAATTCTAGTATTAATGTAAACCCCATATTTTCTCAATGTAGAATGATTATCAATGGTGGTTGTATTTCATTCCATCTCCTTATGAATGATTGAATCAATAAAAACATTTTAGTCTAAAGAAGTCCTTTCAAAGGATGAGATACCTAACACAGAATTCCTCCTTCCCAAACAATCACTGCCACCATTTTGTCCTTCAATTAACCAATATTGTATTTAATAAGCCAAAGGACACTTACTGTAAATGTGATAAGTGAGTCGAGTCATTCAAAAAGTTACTAAATACTTTATCTTGGAAATACCATTAAAATTTTAAATAAGCACCCTCACCTAAAAATCACCCTTCCCTTTGGAACAATTAAGCAAAAACCAGGAGGAGGAGGAGGAGGAGATCACCTCAGCAAGTGAGACCAGGTCAAGTTGGTTATAGTTGAAAAGATCTCACATTTGAAGCCCTTCTGCAGGTGAGAGTCTATTCAAGCAAGGTTACCAGCTAAAGGGTGAAATGCTTGTGAACTAAAAATGCAAAGATTTCTCCATCAATAAAAATGTTTTGAAAATGAATATCATTAAAAAAGACATCTTAAGAATTCATGTAGCTTTCTGCTTGTAGCAAAACATGCAGATTTCATCTCTCACATACTAATAACATTCATCTCATCATTTTGACATACAATATCCCTATTGACCAACCCCTGCCTTACTTGGCCCTATTTGTTAGAGTTGTTGCTGCAACAGTGTCATCTTATCAAATTTCTAATTTAACAATTAAAAAAAAAAAAAAAGAAAGAAAGGACGAAAACACAAGCCCAAATTCTATTAAGGATTAATGTAGCTGATGCTTGATTATGATATATATTCTGTGGTTTGAAATTTCCATCATTCACAATTGAGCCAGATAATGCAGTCGTAGAAATTCCGATGGTCAGCATTTAAAAGATTAATATAGATTAATGTACATTGAAATTGAATATAAGTTAACATCCATGAACTTCCTCATACAAATTACCCAGTAATGCTTCGCATAAAATTATTTCCAAAATCATTAAATGAGTCCCAAGAGACAAATTCTACTTTGTCTGATCCCCCATTTAACACAAGAAAAGTAGACATGGAGGGGAAAGTTCAGAGAAAAAGACAACCTACTGAATGGTATAAAATAGGATTTACTAACCTCTTACATAAACAAGTCGATTTTTACTACTTTTGAGTAGTTGAAAATAGTTCACTAGAAAAAGGTTAGAAAAGAAGAGGTCCATTTTTGTTTATCTGTCATTTTATGGACAATAGTCAATACATTTTGCTTTTCCAATATTGGAGATACATATACACATTTTAGATATTTCATTCTATGAACATCTTCAGACAATAGTGGTGAGCCTGAAGCTAGAAGACATGCACACCAACTAGAAGGGTTTAACAGATATGGTGCCATTACCATAAAAGAGCACTTAATTGTTTAATAGCAATGAATAGGTCATTAAGTATCAAGTATTTAACAAATAAGAAGGATCTGTGTCTCTTAATATTTTTTTTTTTTTTTTGCATATTTCATCACATCATCTTGAGAATTATAACTGGAAGGGATGTTCAATACCTATCAGAATAGATATATGTCAATAAATAAAATGAAATAATAATAATCACAAAGAAAAGAGACAGAAAATGCAAATAAACAGATCGATCATCTTACCTATTAATAAAATATTGATTATCTACAACCGCAACTATTCAGACTTACTTTCATTCCTTATGCCTGAAAATATATACTAATTATTCAATATAAGTAAATATACACATTCAATCCAAAAACAGATAAAACATACCCACACTTCCTTTGAAAGTTGTACAGTAGATTAACACACACACCCACAAATTCTAATAAAGAGTGATGTTAGATGACAAATTTCTTCCTGCTCTGGTTAACTGCCATCACTGATGAAATCTAACACTGAAATGATGTGATATCAACCCATTATAGTTTGGTTAAGGATAATTGGATGGACTGTGGAAACAAAATGGTGACATTCAAAATCATCAGATTTTACCTCAGGGACCTTGTAAAGTTGTCATTCCCAAAATACACAGTTGAGAATCAAATCAGAGACAGGAGATGATGATTTACCAAAAATAAATAAAATGGTAAAAATTTTAAAAGTGAAGAAAAATATATTTAAAATAATTATAAAAAGAACAGAAAGTAAAAATGTTAAAAGTCAACAATAGTACAAAATATATTCACATCCAAATTTTGTCAACTAAAGCGTCATTGATACTCAGGAAGAGGAAATTATTGCAAACCTTTAAATCTTTGATATATATGAAAACTCCTGACATATTCTGATCTGTTCCCGTCCACTATTTGTAGGCCAAGGTGACTGTAGTCTGATACAATTGTTGTATCATTTCATGTTCACTTTTGACATTGCTATTTTAAAGATGACTGACACTCAGTATATTTACATAAATTTATGCTTTACAATTTCTTTGATCAATGTAAGAAATATCAAGATTTATTCATTGTAAAATTAAAGTAAAATTTATAGGAGAAACAAAATAAAGAAAGGGTGGGGAAAAAAGAGTCTAACAGTTATTATCAAGATGGAAATTGAAATGGCATGTAGAGTTCAAATTCCAACCTGATCTTTTGTGTTCACATTTGCATGACTGCTCTTAAAAGATATTAATTAAGTTCCTCTTTCCCCCAACTATGGGTTAAATAGATTAGATTGGTCTCTCTAGCCTTAGGTGGTAACCAGTCTAGGAGAAGGTAATAGGAAACCACTATATTTTATAAGTCCTAACAGTTCAAAGACAAAAATAAAGAGAAAACTCAAATTCCGTTTCTGCTTTGAGAGCTATCTGGTGAAAAAAGAAATTGCCGTTTTTAGATGACTGACGACAAGTGATGCACAGTTGATACATTTACATGAATTTTCCATTTCTTCAAGTCAATTTTAGAATTATCAAAACGTATTGACTTTAAAAATAAATAATTTACTGGAAAAAACTAAAAGAAACCATTGCATGGAATAATTAAACACAGGAGAAAACTGAATTTTATTTTGAGTGTTGACAAGTCCAAAAAAAATTCTGTTCAGTATCCCTGTTGAAAAGTTTTGTAAAATTGTTGTAAAGAATGTGGTTTCTGTGGAAAGTCAAAAAGGTAATTTAGTTACTTATTAATGTGTACACTTAAATTACAACGAACTTGTATCAGAAAATATATTGCATTGCATAACTAACTCATCATAGCCATGTTGAACAAAGCAAAATAAGTGGTCAGGGGTGGGATGTCTCAGTGTACCTCTTCACATACTGAAACTGGCCATAATAATTTATGCAAGGTTTTTGTACAAGGACGGATGCTTATCCTGTTGCCAACTCACACACAGTAGTTCACCCAATGATTTTTATCGAGTCACCATCTCTAGGAAGGTTGCAATTCAAGGCTTTAGATCTCCGTCCTAGCACATATACACACACACATTGACTTCTATAAAAAGCTCATCCACACTTTGACAGGTTTTGCTTTTCATCCTGTGAGGGTGACATGCTACCTTCCTTGTCAGCAAAAAGGTAGTGGGGTGCTGGTTTAGATGCCAACCACCCATCCATGCAGCAGATTGTACTGGGTTACATCTTACCATAGCAGGCCTAAACTAAAAGATAATTAAAAATAATAAATACTTTGAAAAACTTTTATATTAAAACCTCAACAACATACATATGACAAGGTCAGTGTAAATTCATTTCACATTTACAATGAAGTTCATTAGTAAGAAATAGCCTCACCATGGTTGTAAATCATATTCAAGATCTTAGTCATATTATAAAGTAAATTGAACATCTCAAGGTGGTGTAATGCTTTGCAAGCTTGTCTTGCTAGAACCATTACAATTGAGTAATGAGTTCGATCCTCACTGGGTGTCCTGTACTTTCGGCCTTGTGCCACATCTAAGCTGCACTTAGAAAATCTCTATATTATAAAGTAAATCTGTTGAGATGTTTAAATTATTCCCATCACTCAACACAAAAAAAAAAATTCTTGTAATAATCTAGTACTAGAACCATCATGATGCTAAGTGAAAATCAAATTCACCATTGAGAACAAGAAAAGCATGACTGAAAGGTGACGTATTTAGCCGACTAACCACAAATAGTTGAACCGTAATTTCATAAAGCACTTATTAAAAAAATTATAAAATAGGAAAAAATAATATAGTTAGAAAGAAGTTCTACAAGAGAATAAAAGTAAAATTATGTCAGTCAGTTAATTGCCATACGTGATACACACTTGGGTGATCATGTCTTGAAAGAGACACGACTGACTGGGAAGAAGATTATCCCGCAGTAGGTTGCCATTGCTTTCTGCGGTAGACTGGTTGCCGACCAAGGCTATAGAACCCAATCTGTCCTGCTATTTAACCCATAACTGGAAGGAAGAGACGGATTAATACCTTTCCCAAGGGTATTTGCGCGTAAGTGAATGCAAGGAATTCAACTCGAATTCGAACTCGGCTCTCCGATTTCTCGTTCCGAGTCGATATCCACTGAGCCACAACGCACATAAGCTCAATGTTTAATAACTGAATTATGAATTTGCTAGCAATACCAGTTGTTACTTATAGTTTTAATATTATCAAATTGACAATATCTAAAATAAAGAAAATTGATTCCAAATACAGAAAATGCAGTCTATTTATCTTGCTAGAACTAATGGTGGTGACAGCTTGCTGAGGGGAGTAATCCAATTTGAGTTGACCTATGAAACAAGTACTATTGGTTTAAAAAAATATATATTTAGAGACATCTGACTGGAGGCTACAATGGGTCAACAGATCAAAAGAAAAATAGCAATGAGTTAAAACTTCTTCTTGGAAGAGAATTATCAATGTCAAAAATATCTAAACATTGTAATTTTTTTTTTTTTTTTTTGCAATATGCTGGTACATATCAAAATCTTCACAATATTTTGTATCATTGAAATTATTGCTAACAATTTTTTGTTGAGGTTTACAAACTCAACATTTCATTCAATTTCGCAAAACAAAGAAATATTTCAATTGGAGTAGATAGACTAAACTATCACCCAGTTCACACTCCACCCACGTCTATTGAACAGGTGAAGAGGCTCATCCCTTGTTCCCTGTTTAGGTTGTGGTTTCCGGTTTTTCTCTTTTCCAATCTTTTCACTTTTTTTTTTTTTTTCAATTGGAGTAGATAGACTAAACTATCGCTTGGGGTGATATGATTAAAAAAAAAAAATATATCAAAACTGAAAAGATATGCAAATAACAATATTGGTTTTTTTATAAATAAGTATTTGTTGCTTTAATCATTGTTTTTAAAATAGTATGAAATTTTTGTATGTTAAATAATAAAACTTAAATTTTTAATTAAAGAATTCAAATTTTTTTGTAGTAAGTTATGCGCACACTGAAAAAACCAATAGTACTTTGTACCCATTTACCTATTTGCACTTCTACCAGAAATTTGACTTTAATCTATGTATGGCTGTTTTAGAGGGTATGATGGATAGATGAAGTCACAGAATTTATATATAGATTGTATATGCTAAATATTTAATATCAGAACTTACACAAACCAAATGCTTGTATTTGCTATATAACAAGACCTCAGGCCTCAAGTAGTGGGGGTGTTGTGATGATGGTGGTGGCTTCAAATAAAGATAAAGCAAAATTCCTTTTCATAGCACTTGAATATATAAAAATCCAAATGTAGCCTTCAAGGGAAAAATCAATTAAAGTTATTTTTTTTTTTTTTTTTAATCTTATATTTTTCTATAACTTTCTGAGAATTTTATCCAAAGTTTAAGAATTTTTTTTTTGTTTTTTCACAGTATAAATATCTTCAAAGACTGATCAAGGAATGATTTTAAGACAAAAGCACTTATATTCTTTTGTTTTCCTTTTTGCTAGAAGGATACAATCGAAATATGTGCTCTTTCTTTTCCCCTTCCCCACAAGAATTTACTAAAACTCTTTTCATCCAACATTTGAAACTCTGATGAAGCAAAGATTTTCAGAATGAATATTGGCATTGACCTTTGCAACAGAACTCATTGTTTCTACTTCTTAGCAGTAGTAGAAGATGTCTTTGAACAAAGACAGAATGCTAACATGGCCCATTGTCAATTTCTTCACACACACACACACACCCTTCCTCTCCAATCTACTGAAACAAATGATAACTGGATTACCGAGTTGCTTTCATAAACGATAGGATGAATCTAACTTCCTATTTTGTTCAGTTTCCGCTCACAAGAGGAAATGAGTGAGGGTGGTTGATATGCAAAGGTTTGGGAGGAAGGTATACCAAGAGTGGTATGTGAAGAAAGTAACAGGGTGTAGAGTTGAGTTTAGAGTGGTCATAAGTGCAGGGATATGAATAATTATAGATGCCAATGAATGACTTAACCTAGCAGAGGAAGCAACTGCACTGAAAACTTAACATTGGCAGAAGACCCAAACTTGTGGTAGAGATTACATAATTATTATTGGGAAGCAAGACATGTCCTAATACATTACAATGGCCAAATGCAGACATCAACTATCAATTTCTCTCTATTAAAGTTGCATAAAAATATGTTGAATACATTGGCCTTTTATGTTATATGCTCAAGACAAGCAAAGAATTCAGAAAGAAAAGATGTCAAAAGCATTACACAAAGAAAAAGAGAAAAAGTCAATGAATCAGAAAGAGAATGATGTCAATATAACAATAGGATATTTAAATAGAACAGAATTTTTTTTTTTTTTTCATACAGTGTTTTCACACATAAATCCTCATAAGATCTTCAGTGCCAAGTAATAACTGATTTCGGCATACCTTATTTCAAGTTGTAAAATTTCTCTTGCCCTGATATATCATTAATGCTTAACAAAACACATAAACCAGTAATTTACTGAAGTTTACCTTACAGGAGTAACTAAAAACCTAATTTTCAAAAACTTTACCATACATTAACTAAATAAAAAAAATGAATTTAATAAATAATAAAAAAAAGACACAAATATCTTGGCCATCATTTTCATGGATATTTCATATTTCTACAAATATTAATTTCTACTGGATAAACATTTTTGAGTTGCTCTATTTTTATTTTCTTAAACAGTGAAATTAACAATCCACCTAGATCAAGAAGTCCTATTTAAAAAAGGTAACTACTGACAGGAATTAAACCAATATCTCTTTCAAACAGGGAAACCACTTCTATACAGGTTTGAACCATGTCAACTAAAACATGTGAACCTACTAAAAATAATGTTTGTAGTAACAAGAACATTGGATTAAAAAAAATTGTATATATTACATAGTTTTATGTTATATTTATAGGTAAAAGTGCTTAATATCTAAGACAGAGCATATGATCTATACATTCGCATCCACAATTATTTCTACTCAATAGGTCCTGGATAAATTTGAAGCATAACCGTTACCACCCACCCAATAAACATTGGAATAATACAATAAACCTTATTACCCAGTTGAGCTAAAACCCAACACATGGCCTGAAGATTGCAGTGAAGCCTGAAACAGTGTTGCCACTTGGTGCTAACCTCAGTATCCAACAATACAAATATAATGTTTGGCACTTAGCTGATCAGTGTTATCTTCAGCATCCTGTCTCCAGATTTTTGTAGACAGACCCTCCAGCAATCACTCCAACCACTCATCAAGGGCTTTCAGTAATTAACTAATTAAATTTCTTGTCTCCCCCCCCCCTTTATATATGCACTTTTTCATTGATGCAAGGTTGATTTTTTCTTTTCATAGTTCATGGAGTGTCATGGTTGTTTCCTCATTTTGTTGTTTTTCTTGTCACCTTATACTCCCTGCTTGTGGGTTCTATATTTATTTTTTTCTTTCTTTCTGTCGAAATTTTGGCCTTTGGTTTTCCAGGCATTCTGTAGTCTTGTGCTATATATATATATATATATATATATATATATATATACATTACCAGCCATAATTATTAGGCGACCCCAGTATTTAAAAAATGATGTATTACATACTATGTTTTAGTATTTATAGCCAAGTGAATAATTGTAATGAAAATAGAATGGTTCTTTTGTTAATACTGCACAATAACTATAAATATTTAATAATTACCTATATTGCAGTTTCATCAATGAAAGAATGAAGAAAATTTAGGGCGATTCGGACGAGTTCATCTTTCCTTCCTTGCCTTGTAAAGTTTTGCAAAGTAATAATAACAAAAGAACCATTCTATTTTCATTTACAATTATCTACTTGGCAATAAATATTAAAAATAGTATGAAATACATCATTTCTTTAATAAAAAAAATTAAAAAAAACCGGGATGGCCTAATAATTATGGCTGGTAGTGTATAAATAGCACAAGACTACAGAATGCCTGGAAAAACCAAAGGCCAAAATATATATATATATATATATATATATATATATATATATATATCTTTTCTACCCTCTTTACCTCAGACAATTTTCCAAAAATAAAAGGTAAGTGAGACTTTTAATCTTTTTCAAAAATAATGTTTAGTACCATCATTATTAACTACCTGATGAGACATTGTTTTTTCGATATCGAAACAAAATCTACACTTTTGTAGTAAATCATAATTTTTACATGTCAAACTATAACTTATAATAAATATTCATTACTCTTTTTCTATATTGAGCACTGTTTTAAATTAATGTTTTGAACATTGTTAATACTTTCTTCATTCTTTATTCACTTGGAGATTATATATATATATATATATATTTGGGTCTAACGAGCCACGATAACATCAGGACACGGTGAAATATGTATTACCCATTGTAATAATCTAAAATCATATATATATATACACACACACAAACATTTAAGCTGTGTTACTAATTGACAATACTTAATACTATTGAAGGCTTTTTTTTAGACCATTGGTATATACACAACCTTTCAAACTTTTCATTGTCAGCATATATAAGAATCCATTACCAAACCAAGTCAAGTAAATAGCTATCAATGTGCCTGTTCAATTTGAAGAGAGAACTGTTTCTGTCTGAATTGCTAAGATGAGGAGTTTTTATTTACACAATTCACATGCTGAATAGAGTCAGCGTCTTTGTCATCATTATCACAATGTTTCAGCCTTTGTACCTTCTTGATCTTTATTAGGTGTATGTCAATCCAGGTAACCACAAGGAATTTTGAATTGAACCCTTTAATCTAAACTGTGTAGATTACCTCACAGCAACATATACCTGATAAAGGCCAAAGGGCACAGTGACAGAAGTGTTGTGATAACAACAACAAAGATGAAAACAACAGTCAACATGTAAATATTGTGAATGACACACAGAATAAGACATGCATTACATTTAATTAACTAGAACTTATTACAGTATCAAGTGGTATCCAGTCTATGAAAAGAGTAGTTCCTTAAAAACTTCTCCACATCTGTAACTGATAACAGAACAAGTATACATTATGTCAAACATCTGAAAGTATAATTTGTGTAGAAGCAGAAAATGTCTTGTATTATGTATCTAATATTCAAGTGAATGGGTTTTTTTTTTTTTAAAAAGCAAAATTATAAAAAGAAAGAACTGAAAAGGTATAGAAAAGGTTTAGATATTTTAACTATTTCCCCCTTTCTATTTTTTTATTTTATTTCATTTAGTGTAGTCTTTGAACATCCTCTGCAGACAAGGAGCCAAGACTATTCTTTATACAACACTGAACATTTGGCTAAACAGTTTTCCCTATAGAATGTGGCAATTCAAACCAAAATTGATCAGAATAACAAATAAAAGACAAAACCTCATTTTAGAGTTAACAATTAAATTTGGAATAATCACTTTCCGATCCTTTCATGCTTAAATAAAGTAAAAAAAATAAAATAAAAATAAATAAAAAATAGAAATAAAGCATATTCTGCCTCTTTAAAAAGGAAGGAAGGAAAAATGTAGGAAAAAGTTATTTACTGTGTTTAGCTTAGTAATTGCTTGTAAGCTATCAGTGAGAATTGAACACGCTACAGGTGATTATTTTGATATTAGTATACTAACCATTATACCAAAATGAGGAGACAAAGTAAAAGAAAGAAGAAAACAGTTGTTTGGTGGCACTCAGTAGTGGGTTGAAGCAGGTGGCAGAATGAAATTGAGAGACAGAAAAAAAAAGGGAACTAGCTGTAAACTTAAGAGCAAAGAAATTGAAGGAAACATTTTAAAATGGAAAGTGAAAAACCCAATTGGGGGTAGGGGGGGAAATCGGTTGGACAGTCTTATTTTGAAATAGTCAAAAGAAGAAAAAGAAAAAAAGGCTATCATTATAAAAAATAAATAAATAAAAAAAACTTGTAACCTTAATTTCTATAATCTTCCACAAAATTAAGTCAATAGATTTACCAGCATTGTGAAAAATAAATCTGTGCACCAGATAACACCCCTAGACCTGTCTAATAATGTTCCCTTAATAATTCTGAAGAGAAGCATAAAACTGAGGGGAAAAAAAGAATTTCAATTTCCATGAACCTGGGAATCTAGTTTGTCTACATTAACAAAATACTTCACATCCAATCTTTTTTCCAACGTCTAATACTCTAGTCATGATTACATTTATAAAAGCTATCTTCAAAACGCTTGCCTGTCAAGCTATTCTTCATCTCACTCACAATCAATAATTACTGCTGGAGCTATCAGGTTTTAAGCTCTGTCATAAATGCAAGAATGCAATTTGGTTTTGATTTTCATCCAGGAAAAGAAGAATAAGAATTTACTGAAGTAAACATCTTGATTTTTCATCCTCAAGATCAACTATTAGAATTCATTCAGTGAATTTTAGTTTTATTCAGTTTTCTCAAATCATTAAGTACAGCCAACTTCTTACGACTTCTAAATGTTAACTCATTTCTGTAAAAATCTCACAGGAATATTTCTTAAATTTTATTTTTAATCAAGCAATAGACTTAACCATTTAATTAAAAAATTAATAATGATCAAAAGAATTTTCTATGCTAGATTTACTGCAGCTAAATTGATTAAAATACCAATGCTCTTTGCTGTGAATGTTTGCCCATGAATTCAATGACAAGTGTATTGGTATATTTTATTTCAATTATTTACTCTTTACTTTTTCATATTCTATGTAAAGCTCTGTATACAAGGCATGTCCAGAAGAATTCAGCGATTACATATTACCAAGGACAAGAAAAAAAAAAAAAAAGCCCTTCCAAGGATAATGCACATTAAACCCTTTTAAATATTCACTTTGTGACTTCAATTTAACCCAATGTCTTTTCCACTTTTTTTTTTGTGATCATCAAGAACAGCAGCTGTTATATCACCTTTAATGGCCCAGTTCAATATTAGCTCAAACCCCAGAGGGTCCTCATTCAAGCAGTACCTCTAGGTGGGGACCGGGGACATTAACAGCACTTAAGACTCCTCCAATTGGAGAAATATCAATTTTCAATGGCTTCCAACATCCTCTACTGAACATGACCTAGTATTACATTTTCTATGATGTAGGTGTAGAAATAGATACCCATCCTTAATCTTATTCCTGGTATTCCAGTAACAAGTTTAGCATTAAAATATACCAAAACTCAGAGGGAAGAGAGAGGTGGGGGTATCTGAATTGGAAAGGAGCTGACAATCATGGGTGATATACAATGACATCTATATCTGTCCAAGAGAAACTGAATTGTTTAGTCATTGGGATACTGGTATAGAAGTTCATTCAATGAGCTCTTTATACGAGAGATTACCTGTTCACATATGTACTGTAATGTCTAACTGGTTGCCAAGGAGCATCAAGGCTGCACAACCAGTTATCAAGATATTAAAAAAAAAAGAATGGCTGGATACATTCCAGGCACTGTAATAATTAAGCTATCATGAAACAGATTTCTAGAATGTTTTAAGAAGTCTTTCTTAGTGCTGCAAGCCAGCACTGAACAAGACTGTAAGGAGTGAAATGTCTTTGAGAAAGATCCTAAGATTTCAAAAACAACTCTAAGATACAGACAGTAGCCAAAAGCACTGATGCCATGACCTCAGTTACTCTTTAAGATTAGAACAAAAACAGCACATATCAAAAACATGTCAGTAGTAGTAAATAACACTGAAAGTAAAGGAATTTTTTTTAATGTCTAGCAAGATGGAAAGAAAGAGAAGAAAGAGGGAGTGGTATAAAATGGGGAGAGACAGTAGAGAAACATGAAAGACAAATAGCAATCAAAAAAATAATGGTAACAGAGAAATACAAGTGTGAAGCATGTACAGAGAGAAGAGAAGTCAAAAAAAGATGGGTGGGGTAATGAGAGAGAGAGAGAGCAAGAAAACAAAAACCAATAAGGAGAGAAAGGAAACCAAACAGGGAATGAAGAAATTTGATAGAAATTTAAACAGCAATTACAAGAGAGAGAAAGAAAATTCAAAAAGGGAATAGACAGAGAAAAAAACAAAAAGGCGAGAGAGAGAGAGAAAAAAGGCAAGACAGAGATAGAGAGAGACAGAGAAAAAACCCAAAAAGGCAAGACAGAGATAGAGAGAAATAGAGAGAAAAAAAAAACCAAAAAGGCAAGACAGAGATAGAGAGAAATAGAGAAAAAAAAAACCCAAAAAGGCAAGACAGAGATAGAGAGAAATAGAGAAAAAAAAACCCCAAAAAGGCAAGACAGAGATAGAGAGAAATAGAGAAAAAAAAAACCCAAAAAAGCAAGACAGAGATAGAGAGAAATAGAGAAAAAAAAATCCAAAAAGGCAAGACAGAAAGAGAGAGGGAGAAAAACCAAAAAGGGAAGACAGACAGAGAGGGAGAAAAACCAAAAAGGGAAGACAGACAGAGAGGGAGAAAAACCAAAAAGGGAAGACAGACAGAGAGGGAGAAAAACCAAAACGGGAAGACAGACAGAGAGGGAGAAAAACCAAAACGGGAAGACAGACAGAGAGGGAGAAAAACCAAAAAGGGAAGACAGAGAGAGAGGGAGAAAAACCAAAAAGGGAAGACAGACAGAGAGGGAGAAAAACCAAAAAGGGAAGACAGAGAGAGAGGGAGAAAAACCAAAAAGGGAAGACAGAGAGAGAGGGAGAAAAACCAAAAAGGGAAGACAGACAGAGAGGGTGAAAAACCAAAAAAGGGAAGACAGACAGAGAGGGAGAAAAACCAAAAAGGGAAGACAGACAGAGAGGGAGAAAAACCAAAAAGGGAAGACAGAAAGAGAGGGAGAAAAACCAAAAAGGGAAGACAGAGAGAGAGGGAGAAAAAACCAAAAAGGGAAGACAGAGAGAGAGGGAGAAAAACCAAAAAGGGAAGACAGAGAGAGAGGGAGAAAAACCAAAAAGGGAAGGGGGGGACCAAAAACGGAAGGGGGGAGAAAACCAAAAAGGGAAGAGAGGGGGAGAAAAACCAAAAAGGGAAAAGAAAGAGAGAGAGAGAAACTAAAACGGAGAGGGGGGAGGAGAAGAAAAAAAACAAAAAGGGTATAGAGCACTAAATTACAACAGCAAGAGCACCAAATTCCATCTATGCAACTTTAGTATGTAAATCCCAACAGGAATGAATTATACAGAGATATTTAGAAACCTTAGAAATCAAACGAGGAAATTAATGAGAGAAAACTCTCGAGACATTGGAGAAAGTCATTTAATGAAGGTCATGTTAAATAGGCCTGCTTGCAGACCATTTCATACAAACGCAGTGGTTCTCCTGGGCTGTATCTTTGGATTTACAGTTTCTGATCTTCATTAATAACGTCCTCAATACCATCTGTCCCTAACTAGGTATCTTTGCAGATGACACAACCATTTACTCCTGTCTTAGTTGCAGGTCTGACAGGTAAACATAGCAACTGCTTTTGAAAAGGATGTCCTCCAATCTATGGTTAACTAGGGCAAGAAATGATTTATAAATTTTAATGCCTTCAAACAAAACTGCTTTCATTTAAATAACCAGAGAGAATCTTTTCTGACTGCCATCAGCATGACTGATGCTAAACTTCAAGCAAACAACACACCTTTGCTTCACATTTTCCACTTACATAAAACTGAGCAACTATATTGACTTAATTGCTATGTCGACTGCAAGGAAAAGTGGTTCATTGTGTTGTGCCAGAATTTTTTCTTTCTCGTCTGAATCCATGTTGCACTTTTATAAATCTACCATTCATTTGTGCAAATAACATTGCTATATTTAGTCTGGTGATCCTGCTGTATATTGAGATTTTTGACAAAATTCAAAGAATAGTTTTTAATGTAATCAATTCTGATCTGGCATTTCAATTTCAGTCACTTTCTCACCAATGTGAGATGACTTCCCCCTGTCTTTTCTGCATATATTTTAAATGGCAACTGTTCTAATGAGCTTTTTGGTCTCTAGTACCTGAACTACATGAATTTAAATTTCTCATCTGTGGAACTCCCTTCTGATTTACTTGCTTTTCTGCCACCTACAATCTTCAAAAATATCAAATGCAACATCAGTCATCATCTTCTGTTTTCATAAATCCTGTTCCTTTGTCCTGAATGCTCTCCAATGAAGTTTTTTTCATTCTCTTTCACTCCCACTAATACCCTGCATACTAGTGCCATTATCACTTTGCTTGGGGTGAAACAATTAAAAAAAGGAAAGAGGTTCTAATCCAACTAGAATTTTAATGAGACAAAAAGAGATGGTAAAAAAAAAAAGTAAAACGAGCATAAATGTAGGGGGTGAAAAAGAAAAATGAAACCTAGTAAAAATGAAAATCGCACAACAAAAGTGAAAATAGAGAAAATATACAAGACTAAAAATGTGTGTGAGAGAAAGAGAGAGAAACAGACGAAGATAAAAGCAATGTCTTTCATGAATTACTTGATGGCATCTGCCAATTCCAAAATGTGTAGAAGAGAATCAATAGATATTAGAGTCACAGGTACGGTAATGGGGGAACTGATTGTGGTTCCAATGGAAGAAGGACTATTCCTGAAGCAAGCAGGCAGAGCAATCAGGCAGAGGAATTAGAGTTGGCTGAGAGGAGCAGGATAAAAAAGAGAAACGGGGGAAATAAACAGATAGAAAGATGTGGCAGAAAACAAATAAATTAATAAAAAAAAAAAAAAAGAATCAATGAATTATTAGCACACTCTTACAAAGCATAGTCCCAAAAAGTATTGCGTAGTAAGAAAAAAATATACCAGTTTCAAAATGGCGGAGAAGTGAGCTAGACAAGTTATAAGTTGAAAATGACTATGAACAGGAACTGGGCAGAGTGAAAGGAAGATGGAAAGAAAGAACAATATTAGCAATCATCCAGTATGAACAAAAAAAAAAAAAAATATTTGACCATTTATCAGAGAAATAAAAATGTTTCTACAGAAACACATCTCTCCAGGGTATAATCATTTGAATTTTCTTTTTTTTTTTTTGTATTCCTATTGTATAAGCACTACAGATAACTTCTGTTTCTTTTTAAAAATTGAAACCTTTCAAGCCAAAAATAATGATGAAACATATTCTTATAAAATTTCAAATCATTTTATGTTAAAATAAAATTTAATATTTATATTTAAAGCCTATTACTTGCCTCTTTGGACGTTGGCACGAAAAACTAAAAAGCAATAGTTGTTTCCAGTTAAAGCAAAACCGTAGACTGAAAGAAAAATGAATGGATGTAAGTCAAATTTTGATTTCCTGATATCAATATCAAATAAGTTTTTTTCATCATAAACTGAATTTTGAAGGCTAAATAAGTCCTCTGAGTAAATGGTATCATGGCTGAGACTAAGAACTACAATTATACCTACTTAGAGCCAAACCCAAAGCAAAAACTAAAATAAAAGGGCTGAAAAAATACAGACATACATGCAGATAAACAGACACACACAAACATCTTGCCTTTAATAAATATATATTATCGATTTTCTGCACTATTGTAAGAACTGCAACCTTGAAACTTCTGAATATCATTTATGTCTTTGTCTACGAGTGTATCAAATTTGATTAAAATCGAGCCACTCCTTCTATAACCCGATTTTTTCGATTATCGATTTTTGATATTTGTCAGGGGTACCTCGACACAAAACCTAGCTAAGAACACTCGCAGACGTATAACCGTGTAAATTTTCAAGAAAATTAGTTCAGCCGTTTCGGAGTCTATAGGTAATGGACACACACACAAAGTTCCATTTATAAATAAGTTTAGATACAATCACAAGGAGAATGGCATCCACCCACCAATCTCACCATTAGAGCAAAAAACAGAAAATATTTTATTTTGGGCTATTGAGTAGCTATAAGCATATAGCAAACTCTTTTGAGGACAGTAAATAGAGGAATTGTTCCTGGAGATTTATTTTACTTCCTGTTTTAGTTTTACCCAAACCGGCATTCAAGTGAACTCTATTCATCTATAAGCTTTAAAACCTTTGACTAGTCTTTCACATTTTCACACACCAACTGCAGAAAACTTTTACAAGAGGAAATAATCACATAATATTTAAGTGGTATTATTTCAAGCCTAACAAACATTTACTTCTGTCCAACAAACACCTAAGTCAACCCACAACCAGCAACAGAATATCTACAATGAACATATAAAAAATTGTGGAATATAAGCAGTTTAAAAACTGTCAGTTGCATTAGTTTTTCTTATCAGCAATAACTGTGCATGATTTACTAAACTTCTGCAACAACTGTAATTTTAGAACATATGGCTTCCATTGTACTTTTTTTAAACTTCCAGGATATTTCATTGAGTTTGTGTAACCATTTCCACGTAAATATATTTTTGGTTTAATACAGTGAAGAAAATTATTATTACTGGTATTGTTAGTTGTGCTTTATTGTAATTTGCGATGTGAGCTTTACTTAAAAATATTTAATACTTATGTACTTGTAAAATCAAAAAAAATAGAGAAATTAGCTGGAAATTGGGGAAAAAGAAAAGAAAATATTTTTTCCCATTGTATTCAGGAGCGAATTTTTGGGTTAGAGAAATGGCTATAGTCACAACAAGTTGTCAGGACTTTTGATGGGGTTAAATTAAGGTCAGATCCTTGCTCCCACATCTGCTGGAAAGTGATTATAAAATTTTTAAAAACATAAGATGATGTAATTAAGAAGAGGACAAAAAGAAATTGCATCATATGAGGTTTTGTTGCCTCATTAGTTGAATCAAGGGCATGATATAACTCCACCTTAAATTGTGTTGGTGGAAAATAATCTCATTGGTCAAGGATCTGATTTGCATAAAGATATCCTGGATCTCACAGCATCCCCCAAGAGAATTGGGGACAGGTATAAAAATCATGAACCCCACCGCCACCGTCATCATCACCCGCCGCGTAGCTCCTATTCGGCCATTTCTGTAAAGCTTTGGCAAAGAACTGTGAAAAGACTTGTTTTTATTTTGAAAATTGAAAGCTCTGATTATTCTTAATGAAAACTTTGCACCATTATGAAAAGGCTTTTTATTTTGAAAATTGAAAGCTCTGATTACTTAGACAAATGTTTCCCTCCATTGTAAACTTTGAAATTCGGCGATTGTATATTCTGCTTTTATAATTAATTATTTTATATATATATATATATATATATATATATATATATATAAAGACTTTCTTTTTCGTAACTCATCCCGGTGTCTTTGAACTTATTCATTACTTTTTTTTTGGTGCCATGTTAATTTTTTTTTTTCCAGCACAAGTGTATATGAGTGTCCAGTCTGGTTTGAGGTGGTAGAGAGACAGCTACTGGGTTTTCAAGATGACTTTCCTGAGATCAAAGAACACAGCGTGGGCAGGGGAGTTCACTGCTGTAATAGACGTCTTGAGGACCAGCTGCTGTGATGAACAATCATCATTAGCGACCCAATGTCATAACTGGTGCCGTTTCAATAACATCAACCCAACAGGTTCTGGTCATCAACATCACAACAGGTTCCAGACCAGGAGCAGAGAGCCTCCTGGGGAAAGGTGTCACATTTGTTTAATGGCATATCAACCTCTGTGGGTTATTTAATGCCAAAAAGTGTTTTAAGGTATTTTTTTAATGTTCAGTTATAGTAAGAAGATTGATTTTTGATGAAATGTTTTTTAATTTAGAAACTGAAAATGTCTTCTAATTTTGTATTCAAAAATGTATTGCTAGTAATAATTTTTTTTCATTCAAAAATGTATTATGGCAATTTTTTTTTTCCTTCAAAAATGTTATGGTAATATTTCTTTTCTTCAAAAATGTATTGTTGGTCATATTTTTCATTCAAAAATGTATATTTTCCATAAAAGTTTATTTTTATGTATATATTTCTATAAAAGTGTATCTTTATACTTTCACAGTATTTTGACCCCAGTTTTGAGGTTAACTATTTGCCCATAGCTGGGACCCTTACAGGTGCCACCACTCCAGATCAGGGTGGACTTGGGAACAACAGCAATGAAGAGGTGATTCCAAGCTCCTCACAACCTCCGAATCAGAGTTTACAGTCATACCCGAGACCCCACTGATTGTGACATATTTATTCAAAATTATCAAAAAAGAATAAAAAGTAACATTTTTTAAATCTCTGCATCCCAACTGACGCATTAATGTTAATATGCAATCAAATTAAGATGCAAGGGGTTACTGAGTGTGAGAGAATGTGAAAAAAAGAAGACCATAATTAAGGAGAGAGAACAATAAAAGAACTGGAATTAGGAAAACAGAAGATGATAATTAAAAATGCATTTTAAGTTTTTATATCAAAGTTGACCAAAAAGAAAAAAAAATGAAACCAAAAGAGAAGTCCACAAGTGAGAAAAGCGATAGAAGAAATTGTTAGCATAGAACTTACATCTAAAAACTTGCTGCCAATCTAGACACACACTTAAATTCATAAGCCTAGATAACAAATAGAAAAGCTCATCAAAACAATTGCCATGAAAATATTTATAGAAAAGGCAGAGAGAAACTACATAATGGCAACGAGGAAATGACTGAAGCAAAGGTGCCAGATCAGGACCAATAAACTTGTGAATTCTTCTTTGTATTTGATCAAGAATCTCTAAATACTTCACAGAAACACCAGATAGGATGTGATAGCAATATTCTATGCTTGGACGAATAGTAAACTCAATTTACATAAAGTCTAATAGTGAAGAAATTCATTTTTGTAGCAATTGATCTCCAAGAATAGAATTTGTAAAAATTGCATTATCTCATTATTATATGATCTCAGTTGGTTTGGCAGAACAGATAATCCTGTACAGTTCTAGTGCCAAGGATACCAGAGAACTGGTGGCATACTTCAAATACAAACATAAGATTTTTTTTTTTTTATAAGTAATACTCACCACAATTAATCAGTAACCCTATAGAAGATTTCCGGTACTTAACCTATCCATAATACCAAAAGATAGTAAACAACGGATTATTTGACATCTTTTAATTGAATTTTCTCATCAATTTATATCTCTTAGAAGTTGAGATCTAACAAGCAACAATTTATTTTCAAGTTCTGTCAGTTAAGTGCCATACGTGATACACACTTGGGCGATAATGTCTTTTTAAATCCATGACTGACTAGGCAGAAGATTTTCCCCACAGTAAGTTGCCATTTCTTTCTGCTAGTAGCCTGATTGCCAATCAAGGCTATAGAATCCAATCTTTCCTGCTATTTAAGCCATAGCTGGAAGGAAAAGAGATAGATTAATACCTTTCCCAAGTAAGTGAATGCAACGAATTCAACTGGAATTTGAACTCAACTCTGATTTCTCATTCCAAGCTGATATCTATTGCACTACAATGCGCATTTTTAAGTTTCAGTGACAAAAAGATACTCTCTCCCCACCCCATCTCTAGAGTTGGCATTTATAATGGTTGCTAGCATTGGTGGTTACTGGGGGACAAAATAATTCAAACCAATAAAAAAAAAAATTATTTACATTTGGACAGGTGTCCTCATCTTTGCTATTATTACATTTTGTCAATTGGCATTTCTTCAAGTGTCTGCCAACCCAGGTAACCTTCAGGAAATTTTGACTAAAGGAAGTCAAAGGGCATAATAGACAAAATGTGATACCAAAAAAAGATGAAGACATCATATATCTAAATATAAATAATGATAACTTCTAGCAGTATTTCAAACAGAAATAAAAAAAATTACATTTCTTGGCCTTACATCAGTATATCAATAAGCATTTTTGAATAATCTCCCAAGTCAATGCATTTAATTAATATTCATTACATAAGCTGTATATTATGCACTGAAAAATGCAGATCATAATTCAACTAATATCGATATACCAAACTTATTGTTCCACACTTATAGATTCTTATATTTGAGTGGACTTTTCTTTTTCACATTTTCTACTCATAATTTTCAAAACCCAATTTTATATTCCAAATTAAGAATCAATGAAAAGAAAAGAATATTTGCATATTTAGTCAAAACATTTCTTCAGTATCATTAGTAGAGGTTAAAACTTGCAGTTGAGATCATAATCTTGATAAACAAAACATACACACACAGCTAGAAAGCTTCCTTGAAAAGACAACAGCAACAATCTACACATCTTATTAGTAGAGCATAAAGAAACGACAAACAAGAGACAGAGATATAAAAACATTTCAAAACAATAAGCTGTACACTTATTTCACTCTTTCATCTTATTGTTGACTCCTCTCCCCCATCAACCACTTTCAAGTGAAGACATGGACTCTTTTCTTCTTCATCTCATTTAAGAACACCCACATTGTTTGCATCTATTGTGGCAAGTGTTTTCTAATTTTAGACTGCAGACAAATATAAACAGAGCCATTAAAAATTGGTTAAAAAATAAAAAAATAAAAAAAAACAATGTCTTCATAAGCAAATCTTTTAACACAAAAAAAAAAAAAAAAACCTCAGAATTTTCTATTTCATCTTCTTAATCTATCATTGACCTTCTCCTTAGATATTACCACACATCTGCTAAATGGTGATTCAGACAACTGGCAGAATAGAAAAGGGAATTCAAGCTTTAGCAGTCACTTTGAACTAATGGCCTCGGGTAAGGTTGAAGTAATCCAATGACCTAACCAAAAGAGTTGTGAGTTCAAAACCTTCCTACAAAAGAGGTAAACAAAACTTGGAGAGATGAGATAAAGGGAGATAGCTTATGCTGAAATATCTGGAAGAGGCATGGAACATGAAACTATAACAATCTACCTTGGTGGACAAAAAGGCTTCAGTTCTGACTCCAATCACCTGAAGAAGTTGAAATGTACAATGGCCAAAACGTGAATATGGCAACAGAGATGAGAACAGCAGTCTGAACAATGTAAATAATTATATATATTGTTATAAACTGAATTTTGATGTAAAAAAAAAAACTGAACTGTATCATGTTCACTGTCTGATTAACAGAAATGCAATGGCAAGAGAGATTATGTTGAAAAAAATCTGTTGGATCAAATGTTTTTTTCATTATTAGAATACAAACTCATTAATATACCCCCCCCACACACACATTGGCCTAAAAGTTACTATACTATAAAAGTTCAAATAAAACTTTAAAAATAACAAAATTAATAAAAAAAAAGTGAAGTTAAAAGATGAAAATACAAATGCATGTGAAAGTTTAAAAAAAAATGACTGTCTTAACTGAAATATAATTGCTTATGAAGTAGTTACACTTTATAAAGATAAGTTTATATGTCAACTACAGAATTCTATGTGTGTGTGTGTGTATATATATATATATATATATATATAAAAACTCATGTGGATGCAAAACAAAATACTTTTATTTTCAGTACTATTTATAAAAAGCTTTCAAAAATTATTTTAAAGTGTTTTTTTAAGCAATAAAGAGAAAATGTCACAAAACTAAGAGAACTGGCCATAGAATACTGTTCAACAAGCTTGCCTAACAGACTATTGGTAATGATTTCAATCCTCACTGAGTACCTACCTCATGGCTTTTTGTTAAACAAAATTGAGCATAGTTATTTACAACAAACAACCAAATAGTCCTAAATTAATTCTAAAATAAGATGGAAGACAAACTAGTGAAAATTTATAAAAACAAATGTAATTGACAAACAGGAAAGAACTATTAGATTGTATAGTCACTCAGTTATTTTCCAGAAATTAAAGTATTTTGTCCCTGTGTTAAGTTAGTTGTTTAGCATAGATTCCAGAAGTAAATGAACTTTTTACCCCAGTCAATAAATTATTAGAAGCTAATATGGATAGTGATTGAAGAGTTCAATCCTTGGAAGGATTAGTATTAACAATCTCTATAAAAGTCACCTGAAAAGTAGAAGGGCACAGTTAACAGTCACTTTATTATTTGACTTGTAACAGAAACAAAAGAAATTAAATTGAATATTGATACAATGAAAAATATGCATGTTTCAAATCTCTAAAACCCACACAGGCTTTCTGTAATTTTGACAAATACTAAATTTCTTGCAAAATTAGTAGTATCAAATTTAACAACTTTGGTATTTAGAACATTAAAATATGCAACAAAATCATGGAATTTATTTGAAATGTTCACTTAGGAAAATATTAGATTGTTACATAAAATAATGGCCAGTTTTAGAAACATAATTTTTCAATAAAATAATTAACTGTAGAAATGTTGAAATTAATCAAAATATGAGCCTTGAGCATCTATGCATCACTGCCATCGATCCATGAGATTATTTATTTCTCTTTGATTAAAAGTTATTAGCTGGAAAGCAACAAAATCTTTAAAAGCTGATTCCACCTCTAGTTTGGACTGAAAAGTTTTACCATTTTAAAATGTGCTTAAGCACTTAAAAAATAATAATCAGCTGGTAAAAGATCAGGATAATATGGGGGATGTGGTAAGCTATTGTATTCCAAGTCTGTGAGTTTTTGCAATGTCATTCTTGCAACATGTGGCTGCACATTATCGCGGAGCAGAATTGGGCAACATAGATTCAACAATGTAGGTCTCATTTTTTGCAGGTGTGCTTGCATTTCAGCAAGTTTTGCAGTAAAGCTCTGCATTAATTCTCTAATTGGCTTCTAATAAGCTGTAGTGGATAACACCAATTGCAGGCCACCAGACAGTCACTATACTCTTTTGCTGATGCAACGATCAAGTCATTGACCTGATTGTTTACAGTTATCATAAAGGATCCACTTTTCATCAATATTCAGTCAAGAAAAGGATCACTGGTGTAATGCAGAAAGAGCATTGAGCACATTTCAAAACACCCAAGTTTTTGATTTTCATTGAGATCATGAGGAACCCATTTGTCAAGCTTTTTCATCTTGACAATACTCTGCAAATAGCATGAGACTGTTGCAGTGCTGACACTAAGCATCTGAGACATTTCTCTGACACTTTGACATGGATTTTACTCAGCAACTGTTTGCAGTTTTTTGTTATCAAGACTACATGACTGTTCTCTACCTCTTTCATCTTCAAGGCTCTCGTCACCAGTATGGAATTTCTGGAACTACCTTCATACTCCCCATGCTCTGCTGATATTGGCAGAAGTTTAGGAGGCACCGTTCCCAAGTTTGAACTCATGCAAGAAAAGTAAACGAAGATCACGGTTTGTCATGTTCATAATTAAACGTTTTTATGCTTCAAGAATATTTCTGTCTAAATATAAGTTAAAAATTATGAAAGAGCATTAATTATTATGCGTAGCAAAATTCATCCAATATTTGCTATAAATACTGTGTTCAAATGGCTTTTCAAAATACAATACTTCGAGTAGCCATTTAATAGCTCAATGGTATAGAAAAAAGAATTTTTCATCAAATGCAAAATTGAGAAAAAATAAATATTGCAAATTTTCCACACTTTTCCAGTCTTTTGAACAGCAGTCAGGGTTTATTTTTTGTTTCCTGTTTATGATTGGGTCTGTGGTTACTTCTAAAATTTACATCAACTCTAACATCATCTCCACCTAGACTCTATAAACTTGCATTTACTATTTATTTTTCCTCAACAGGAGTATATAGGTTCTTCTACCATCTGGCTCCCTCTGCTACCCATTCTTTTGAATAAAATTAGAGGTTTATCCCTTGTTTCCTGTTTTATATTGAGTTTCTGGTTTGTTCTGAAGCATTTTCATTTACTTTCACTCCTAATAATCCATTGTGTCTCAGTGGCATCATCACCTTGCCTGAAGTAAATTAATTTTTTTTAAAATGTACCATGAAATCAAAACAAATTTTTTTTTTTTGTTAGCAAATTACAGGATGGAGATGTTTTTAATTCATGACAAATACAAATTAGCTATTCTTTCAATGACAATGCTCAATAGATCAATTTGCTTTGTATCCTGTTCATTTTAAAAACTTTTTGATCTCAAGTGAGTGAAAATTCTTCATAGCAACACAGCTGGAATGAACAAAGATGTAAAATTTCTAAAACCATACATACTGGTAATCAATATTTGATTAACAAAGTAGTGAAGCTGATTTTGATAATATTTCAATCATCTGTAAAACAACATGACTGAAATGACTTCTGTTGCACCTTTCTAAATGTTAAATGAATGCAGTCAACTTAAGTGAAAAGATAAGACACAAGACATTCAATAAAAGGCTAAATGGATAATAGCTAATATATTTGATGAGAAGCAATAATAGCCTGAAAATTCAAGAGAAAAACGAAAAAAAAAAAAAAAGGTGATATATGTCCAAAAGAAAGAAAAGAAAAAACAACTAACATACTGTTATGGAAAGAATGGATTTATAAATGTTTTACTGATTTATAAGTTTCATGTCTTAAGGGGAATCTTTAGTATCTTAAACATATGTAAGATTCAAATAAAGACACATGTAGATGCATAAATGTTATGAGAAAAGGACACAGAAGAGAAAAAGCTTTTTAGAGAGAAAGCAAGTTGACTAATTACAAGACAATACATCAAATGAAATAAAATTCTGGTGGGAAAGTCTTTCACAAACAACATTTTGTGCAGGTCTGTCACCTTTAGTCACTGGTTCCACTTCATGCAATACTTCATGTGTGATCAGCAATTTCAACAAATTCAAATAGCAAAATTGTCTTCAATTCACTAAATCATTGTCATGAGTAAATACACATTTTCTTTCTAACCTAAAAAGGGTGTGTGGAAAAAAAGTGGGGCTGAGAATGGTGTTACAAATTTATATGAAAAGAAAAATTAAATTAAGAAAAATATTAGAAACTTTCACACTGAACGATTTTCAAAAACTAAAGCTCTAACTATCACTACAATCTTAACCAAGTCTTATCTTCCTTGCATGTCCCCATAAACTGTGTGTCTTATTCTGTAACGCTCTACATCAAGTGGCTCTTGGGCCTTCTACAGGGCGAACATAACTGTAATTTTTTTTTTTTTTTAAATCAAAAAGTAGTTAGTATTTGCAAACTGAAAGCTTAAAAAGAAATTTCAGACTAAGTGTCCAGACAAATACTGAATGTTTTCTGGCCCCATACAAAGTCAAATGAAGAGCTTAGGTCCAGAAACGGTCATTGTTCAGATGTTAGTGGGGATGGCTCAGACATGCAGAACAGACCCCTGGCTCACTATACAGAAACACACTGACACCACATGGCCAAAGAATCCTAGTGCATAATGGCAGAGTGAGTGCTTAGGAGACGTGGCCTAATACTAAAAACTGTCCCAACACAGACCGAGTGAGGTGGATTTCTCTCATTCTTCCCTCAAGTTCAATTTGGCAGAAGAGTATTTACTAACTGACTGGCATATCTATCTTACAACCATGTCTCTAATTCAGTTTGTAATGCCAATAATGATTCAGGATAATAGCTTAAAATTCATCCTTTTCACTTTAACCGGAACATAGTCTGAGGATGGTAGGTTTACTATTCAAGAAAATATTTTTCAGAATTTGAGACACTGAATCCAATTGGATGATTCCCCACCCCTCATCTATCTTCGATTTTATTGCTGATGGTTTTGAGATTGTATCCTGAAGAATAATTGTTATGACAAAAGAATAAACGTTTTGTACAATCTTACTGATATATAAAGCACAGGGCATGTAAAAATTATTTAACTCTCTTTAGGTTTTTTTATCCATCTACATTCTATATTAACAAGATGATACAGTTACATTTTCCCTAAGGTATGTTTCAGTAACAAAGACAGAGAGAGAGAGAGAGAGAAAGAAAAGAACAGTTATATATTTCTCCCCCCTGCACACCCCCAATACAGACAACTGCAATATTTTAAAAAAAGTTAAGAATCTGGCATTTGCTCTTACTGAAATGTGTTTTTCTAAAAATGAGCATTTTATACTTAACTCCCACCACCCAACCCTAAAAAAGACACACAGCAGCCTTTTAATAATTATCCAAGCATAACTTACCAGAGTACAGAAAATAGAATTCACATTCCCGACTAATCTGTTGAGCTCATTTTTTTTTATGTCTTTCACAAAAGCAAGAATCCATCTCCTCTCCTACCAGCTATGGATTAAATAGCAAAGTAAACTATGTTCTCTAGATTTGGGTGGCAGCTAAACGACAACTTTGTATTCCAAACTTTAATTTCATATGGTACCTTGACTTTACAATTTCAAGCACAGTTTGTGGTGTAATCAATAGTGGCTCTAAATGAGAAATCAGAGAGAGCTGAGTTCGAATTTAAGTCAAACTCCGACAAGCATGTTCTGAAAAAGACAGAAGAATTGAACTCATTCAACACAGAAAAATGAAGAGGAGGTTGCGAAGATCAATGGAACGGGTATGCATTCTGCTTTGTTTAATTTTTTGAGTATTCTTTATAAAATATTTAGATATGCAAAATCATGTGTGGATTAGGTGAAGTTAGTTGCATCAACCTGAAGATATCTTTGTGCACTTCTAGTCTCCACAGTTTGGCCAATTTCTTCATGTCCAAGGTAATCCTTTGAAATGTCAGAAGTGGTAATCTGGTGTTCTCTCTCACTTTTTTAGGTGGTGTGCCACATGTTCTTGTCTTTATAAGATCTCTACACAAAGCTTCATTCTTCTTTTCTGATTAGAAGGCCAAACCAATAGAATTGACTTTTAGTCAGGTCAGTTATGTCAGTCTTTAGATTATATACGGGATGTGATGGATAAATTGTTTAAGTTACGCAAAAAAGGAAAATAATATTGACATGTCATTTTAACGGATATGCACGTGCGATAGATAAATTGTCGCCTAAGTGACACAAAACTGAAATAACACTGACATCTCATTTTAACAAAGAGTATGCGATGGATAAATTGTCATCTAAATTATGCAAAAATGAAAATAATACTAGCATTTCATTTTAACAGATCTATTTCCAAAATTTCACAAAAATATCTTGAAATACTCAAGAGTTATTCAATAAAATCACCATAGGTTTCAACCACAGCCTCCAGAAAACTTTGGAATTTCCTGAAACTCTTCTGGACAGTCTACTTGCTTTTTCGTCTTTAATTTTCTTCTTTAATTTGCCTGAATTTTTTTAACAGGGGTAGTATTTTGCTCTTGTAAATAATTTTTACGTTTAAATCTTGTTTTGACCTATACTAAGTTAAAACTTAAATTTTTATTATTATTATAATTATTATTGGAGTAGATAGTACCCTCCATCACCCGATTTTACACTCCACCCCCTTCTATCGAGCAGGAGTGGAGGTGATCGCCTAGTTTCTTGCTTAGGAAGCGGTTTCCGGTACACTCTCCTTCGACTTCAGTCATGGTTTCCAGCTTTCTCTTTTCCAATCTATTCACTCCTTTATTTATTTTTTTTTTTTTCAATTGGAGTAGATAGACTAATCTATAGCCCGGTTCACACTCCACCCACGTCTATTGAACAGGTGAAGAGGCTCATCCCTTGTTCCCTGTTTAGGACGTGGTTTCTTGGCTTTCTCTTTCCAATCTTTTCACTCCTTTATTTATTTATTTATTTTTTTCAATTGAAATAGATAGACTAATCTATCGCCCGGTTCACACTTCACCCACATCTATTGAACAGGTGTAGAGGCTCATCCCTTGTTCCCTGCTTAGGATGTGGTCTCCGGCTTTCTCTTTTCCAATCTTTTCACTTTTCCTTATTTTTTCTTTTCAATTGGAGTAGATAGACTGAACTATCACCCGGTTCACACTCCACCCATGTCTATTGAACAGGTGAAGAGGCTCATCCCTTGTTCCCTGTTTAGGATGTGGTTTCCGGCTTTCTCTTTTCAAATCTTTTCACTCTTTCGTAGCCCCCTGCACACCAGTGGCCTTACCGCCTTGCCTGGGGTGATATGATTAAAAAAAAAAAAAAAAAAATTCACTTATGCACAAATACCCTCCAGCTATGGGTTGAATGACAAAACAGATTGAGTTCTATAACCTTGGTTGGTAACCAGTCTACTACAAAAAGTAATAGGAACCAAATGTGGGAAAATCTTCTACCTAGTCATTTATGTCTTTTTCAAGACATGATTGCCTAAGCATGTATCATATACAGCAATTAACTGACTAGATTAGCAACAAAATCTTATTTTGCTAGATGCAATCATAAGTTCTATATTAATAGTTTATTCTCTTGCATGTATTGCTCACAAAACTCTTCAGACTTCTTGCCTTCTAGTTAATTAAGATCTTCAAATCTTAAATGTTATGTTATCTTCTTAATTCCTGTTCATTTTCTTTGTCTTTGGTTTTCATGTTCTTTCAAACTCAGGAACCCATTGTGTCTTAGTGGCTTTATAGTTTTGATTGGGATGAAATTATTAAAATTAAAAAAAAAAAAGCAAATAAGAAACTACTTCACTAATTTTTCTCAATAGATAATAAAAAAGCAATCTGTAGAGTGTTATGATCCTAAAGTGACATGGCAAAGAAATAAAAATCAAAAATATAAGCAAAAGAGATTCACATGACACAGTACAAATAACAGGTGCAAACTAATCAAATCATTTTTAATTGCATCTGTCTTCTCTTTTCTTTCTCATATGTATCAAAAGTAAATAAAATTAGTTGACCAGGTGTTAATCAGATGCTGAAGGTGTATCAAAATAAAAGATGCTTTCCAAAAACTAGGCAAGGTATGAAGACATAGAAAATTTTTTTTTCAAGACAAAAGAAAAAAAGTGCCGAACTGCAATGCCAGATCAATCCGCCTGCATGGCAGAGAACAGTGAATGCTAAACAATTCCTTTGAGATGAAAAGCAAAGATATGCTACTACAAAAGGATGCTGAGAATATCATGAAACATGAGAGTAACAAGAAAGTTCTAAAGAAAAGGACACATACATAAAGAGTTAAAATTACTTGAACACATAAGGAGAAAAGGCTTGAAAACTATATCACTCACAGGAGATACTAGAGGAAGGATGGTGTGAGACTTACAAGTTTAAGTGAATGGATGGCAGAGAAGGGACCAAGAGGTATAGTAAAATTTTACTTGGAACAAAAAGTGACAGGAAGTGGTAGAGAGCCATGAGCACCCATGTTGTGAAGAGTATGGCACAAGAAAAAAGTCACATAAAATCTTACTTTACATTTACAAGTACAAAGAAAACATTGCCATGCCAAAATAGTAAAGAAATCAAAGGCAAAAATGATCTTCATTCCTTTTTCAGTCAGTTAAGCACCATACATGATACACACTTAAGGTGATCATGTCTCAAAAGAGACATGACTAATTGGGCAGATTATCTCGCAGTAGGTTGCCATTGTTTTCTGTGACAGACTAGTTGCCAGCCAAGGCTATAGAACGCAAGCTGTCCTATTATTTGACTCATAGCTAGAGGGTGACGAGATGTATTATATTATTAAGTAGTAATTAATGGGGCATCAGTTTATTCCTTCATAACAATACAAAACTGATCCCCCACTATGTCCAACAGAAATTGTAATTATGTTTCTAACTATTATATTTAGTCAGTCAGTAAGGTGTCATATGTGATACACACTTTGGGTGATCATGTCTTGAAAGAGACATGACTGACTGGGCAGAAGATTATCTGGCAGTAGGTTGCCATTGCTTTCTGTTTACCAGCTAAAGCTATAGAACCCAATCTGTCCTGTTATTTAACCCATAACTGAAGGGAAGACATGGATTATTACCTTTCCCAAGGGTATTTGTGCATAAGCAAATGCAAGGGATTCAACTGGAATTCGAACTTGGTACCCTGATTTGTCATTCGAGTCAATATCCACTGCACCACAATGCACATCCTTTTAGAAAGTAATAAAAAAGAGAGAAACCAATTATTTATACCATAAGCAAATATTCTGAAACTTGGGAAACAAAATCACCCATGTCTCTTTTCAAGAGAAGGCTAAGCTAAACAATTTTGTCAAAGTTGTACAGAATACAACTGGTCAGCATAGACTTCTCCTGGGCAGGGCAACACACATCATTTGGCTACCCATCTTGTATCAATAGATCATTTGTACTTGTATTCAAGAAAGGATAAAATGGTACAGCACAATTGTTTTATGTAAACTTATTTGCTTGTGCATATAGAATATGGTTGCAAGTAAAACATTCTGAATAAATCTATTTGCTATCCATCCTGTCCAGACCCTGAAAAAGTGACAGCGAGAATCCACGACTGTATTACTTGCAAAAGTATTATAAACAGATTATGTTGCTCACAAGCAACTTACAGCCCACCAAAAATGTCAACAAATTCATTTTGGGACATTTTCTGTTTATCTTGAAATAGTCAAAAAATTGCTTAAAATTTAATACATTTTCAAAATAAGTAAATTGCATCTTCTGTATGCAGTGTGTGTGACTGACACTAAAATGCCGAATTTTAATACTTTTATGAAAATTTATTTTTAAAACATTTTACTTAAGTTGAATTAAAAACGATTTATAAAAGTAACAGTCATTTTATAAATTTATTGGTAGAAATAAAACAAATAACTAAGCAGTATTAAATACAAATGAGATGAGAGATCCATCAATATGGGTGGTAGTATGATAACAATCTACCCTTCTAGATTGTACAGGTTTAGTTCAAAATTCCTTGAAGGTTAGCCAGATTTACAAGCACTTGAAGAAGGCCAGAGAGCAAAACAGACAAAATGACATACTAACAAAGATGAGGCCAATAACCAGAGTGTAAATAATGTAGACACAAAAAAAAATAAATATGTTTATATTTCCAAGAAATAAAGAGTTCAATACAAAATTCCAATGTATATCCCCTGAAGAAGGCATGAGCAAACAGCTGAAGCATTGTACCTATTTATACAATATATATTGTTCGAACTATTGCCCTCATCTTTGTCATATTCACAATCTAAACCCTGGTAGAGTAGCCAGTCAAGGATAAGTCTGAATTCAAACCCCTAACTAATGCTACTGACCAGGATGACAAGGTAAAGTTCATTACTCTCTTAGTCTTACAACTCATGACAAAGGCCTGAATATGTGGACAAAGGAATCATCAGTACGTGCTGACAGTCAGTTTCACACCAAATAATTTTGATCAGAAAAAAGAAAAAATAAATTTTTTTTTCTTTACTAGTGAAGGTGTCAAAGAGTATATATATATATATATATATATATATATATGAAAACTCAACACGTCATTTAAGTTGGTTATAAATTATAATTCATTTCAATAAGCTAAATTAGCTCATTTCATCAGACCACATGTTGGATTATCCTCACCGTTCACATTATATATATATATATACTTTCCATTTGTAAACAAGTTATATATACATATATCAACAAAATACCTATTACTTGCTACCTAGGTTTCCACATTATTTCCTCAGGCAATAAAATAGCCTGTATACACCCACAACTGCCTGAACACCCACTGAAGGGTAAGGAACATGAAGGGGAAGGAAACATGCAAGCATTCTTGACTGGGCTCATGCAGACCCAAGACATATTTTTTCCTAGGTAAATGGCAGAATGCAGCATGCAAAAAAAGTATGTCTTGGCCTGTACAAGATCAGCTGAGGGTGCTGGTGTGTTTCCTTTCCCTTCACATTCACCCCTTCAGCAGAAGTCCCAGCAATCATGGGCATGAACGTAAAGCCCCCCACCACCACCACCTTCTGTAGAAATTCTGGCAATTGTGCATATAAGGAAGCATCTTAGCATACGGCCTACTTTATTGCCTGAGGAGACGGGTGTGGTCAAAACTTAGGTAGCAAGTAAGTGGTGTACATTTGCATTCTATGACATATTGTTGGCCCCTGCATATTCAGTTCTTTTGTTTTGATTGTGAACATATTGTTTTTATTTTTGTTTACTGCTGGCTGGTTCAACCAGCACTTCTTTAACTAGTGTGTGTGCGTGTGTGTTGCATACAAAAGAACTCTCTTTAAAGAACTCTCCTTTTCAAAAAATACAAAAAAATTATGTAACAGTCAAACATGAGGACATAACATCAGAATAATAATAACCTTGAAGATGGCGTGTGAAGAGGCTGAAAGCACTTGGAAAGTTGAAAATTATGGACCATTTTTAACTTCCTTATCTCCAACAAAAAGAAAACATGTAAGAATACAGGAAAAATTAAATCAAAAATTAAAATCTTCCTTGTTGGTTTCTTTTTAACGAAACATGTTTAAAAGAAAGATTGCTGCCCAAATATACATATATAACAAGTTTTATAAAGAAAATTATCCAATGAGGTGTATAAAAAGTTTATACCGCTGTTTTCCAGTTGGTATGTAAGTTAATGTAACATTCAGAACAAATATCTGGATAATCTGTTCAAAGTACATCATTTGATTAAAGTAATTTCAGCCAACTATAGTTATTATCATTTGTCAGAATTCCCTACATATGTTATAACTAAGAAATTAATAGATTTTATTTGTAATCTAACATTATTACTGTAAACATATTTACTAGATACACATTTAAGTAGACATCTCTTCTTTTTTAAGTGTAAAATGTCTACTAGACTGTACTTCATTCAAGAAACTTGATAAAGAAGTCATGATTTCTTTCTAACAGGGTTTGAACATGCATCTCCCTTGCTAAGGAAACTACCATTAGACTGGCCAGACATTCATACACTTTTGATAATAACTTATAACAGACAAAATTAACACCCAAAATTTCTACCACATCTTATCCTTATTCCCATAATATTTATATCATTAACAATTAGGTTGATTGGGGAGAAAAAATATTTTTTTTTTTTCATAAAAAAATATTTTTGTACACTTAAGAGAATTGGAGATATTAGACTTTAAAAACTTGTCAACATAAAAATTTGCATTGGAAGATTTAACAAACCTACTTTTAAAATTCTTTTAAAAATCAGATCATTATTAGCATTATTATAAACTTTTAGAATTTATTCATCATTATCATTGTTTAACATCCATTTCTATGCTAGCATGAGTTGAACAGTGTTTTCTTCATGGCTCTTTTCCAGGCTGCCCAACTTTTTGTAAGACCTGGCTGTAATCTCAACTTCCTTAAATTGTCTTTGATAAACTGGGTCCACATTTTACAGGGTCCACTTATCATACGTAATTGAACGATCATGAAATATTAGAGTGAGTTTTACAGCTGTATGCCCTTACTAACACCAACCAGTTTAGAAGGCTGAAAACTCAATGTTATTATCAAGATACATATCTAGAATGATTGCCTACCAAAGTTAAAGAGTTCAGCCTACCCTTTTCTACAAAGAGTAGTCGTAGAGATTTTTATTTCAGTGATTTCCTTCTCTTAGACAAGTTGCTATGCAAAACTAAAGAAACTTACCCAACCAAATTAGTTTAACATATTTAGGACAGATTTTTTTTTGGGGGGGGGGGGTTACTTTGTTCATAACTGTGACCCTGACAGGTGCTACCACCCCGGATCAGGGTAGACCTGGGAACAGCAATTAAAAAATGGCTCCACATTCCCCAAAACCTCCAATATCCCGATCAGAGGCCTCGCTACTAGATATAGTTTATCGTCATACCCACGACATTATTGTATGAAATTATTTTTCAATAATTTTTTTTTTTAACTGTCTAAAAATATTTTATATTTTATGTATTATCCCCCACCACCATCCCACCATTTTTTTTTATTTTTACAAAAAAAGAAAGAAAAAAAGAAGGACAAAAAGGAACACTTGACATATATACTTTTTATAAAATTCAGTCACTGGAGAATATAAATAAATAGAAGAAAAAAAAGTGAAGTTTTTAAACCTTCTCCTGAGGATACTTTAAATATGCTCTGAATTAAAAAAAAAGAAAAAAAAAAAGAAAGAAATGAAGAAAATTGAAACAGCTGAATTTACAAAGATTTAAAGTAATTTCTTAAAATATACATTGCTCACTTTAAATAAAAATAAAAAAAATTAAATTTTTCAAAGATTTTTGTTTATTTTTTTTTTAATTTAAATTATTAAATGACTAGAATGTTTTAAAACTATTTAAATACTTAAAAAATACTCAGAAGATCTATATTTAAGAAATAGTACTAAGTTTGACAAATTGAAAAATAAATTTATATTTCTAAAGTATTTTCAATAGAAAATGAAAATCTTTCATCATACAATTATTTCACATTTAGCATCCACAGAAGACAAACCAAGATATAATCTTGAGGCATCACACTATTACAGAGTCAATTTATTCGATTTTTATTTTCCAATAAGTTTATAGCTGCTGAAAAAGAAAGAAAACTCATTGTTCTCAATTATTAATAGGTAATGTACTCGGGAAGAAAAATGTTTCTAATTTATCATTTTTGTTCTTCCATATTTTCATGGGCATAATAGGTGGGAAATATTGATAAGTGTGTTAGTTATTGACAGGATTGGAAAACAGAGGTTAATACATCAATTGTTTGACCTTTAAACAAAGATCATTAAAAAGAAAAAGAAATCCCAACACCACAACCATTTAAAAATGCCATTTTCAGTATATTAAAAGTAATTTTATTTATACAACAAATTAATCTATTTCATAAAAATTAAAATTCAAAAGAGGCCTCAATTATTTTAAATATTTTTAAAATAAGGATTTAATTTTTTTGGTTAACAAACCTTGCACAAATGAAGCTTCTTGTAACAGAAAAAATAAACAAAGCCTATAATCATTATTCTTAAATTGTCCAAAATACTGAACAAAGTTCTGAAGACATGCCCTTGTAATAAATCAAATACAAAAATTAATTCAAATGAAAAGAATTTCTCAAAATTTCATAAAATTAAATGAGTGGGGAATAACAGATGTAAAAAAAAAAAAAAAAAAAAAAAAAAAACATTTTTCTAACTTTCTAAAAAAAAAAAAATAGAATAATTTTTTTTTAATATATTTTGACATTTCAGATGTTTAGGGTATTTTTTTTTTTTTCCATCAGTTTTTCTCCCTTTCAGCAATTTTTTGAATTGAATTTTTTGAATAAAATGTTCACACACAAATATGAGAAAATAATTAATTTTTAAAATCACAACCTGAAAAAAAAAAAAAAAAATGTTACTGTTTTAGAAAAACATTTTAAGAGAGGGGCATTGATAATATGATAATAAAACAAAAAATATTGTATAGGAGAGAGGGGACACCAAAAAGTTCTGATGAAAGGATTTGTATTAGTTGTTAGCCACTCCCTTTATCTATACCAAGACCTCCTATATATTACTATATAAAACCTTTCTTCTGGCTCTCCCTACCTGTCTTCTCTCCCTTTCGGTCAATGTGTATATTTTTTAATTTTTTTTTTTTACAAATACCAAGTGAAATATATTAAGGGAAGCTCCTTTTCATGCTAAGTATTCTCTTGTGCCTGCTAGACTAACTCCATAGAAAATGGAAAGACTTGGTCATTAGGAGGTAGGGATAATCATTCTGGTTAGAAAGCCAGGAGGCAAAACAAATCATTGTAATAGGGAGGTCAATTGTCAAACTACAGGGTGTCCCCTACCCTAACAAAAACTTTTTTTTTTAAATTGGTACTTTTTCTTCTTTTATGTGCCATGTCCCTACTCCACCTTCAGGATATAGGTAATCATGCCCCACCCCATGTCTCCCTATCCCTGGTGGCTCTTAATACACTTTCTCCTGTTACTCCACCCAAACCTCACTCTGCTATCCACTTGCTCAGGCCCATGTTAACCTCTGCTTTCCTCTTTCCCTCTATCTGGCATGTGAGTATCAAATTCTCCAAGCCCTCCCTACTCATTACATGTCTCAGAAACTTTAGCTGTCTTTTTCTTATGCTCAGTATTAATTTCCTTTTTTTCATTTCCATCTTTTCCAAAACCTCATCCTTGCTCACATGCTCTATCCATGATATCTGCAGCATCCTTCTGTAGAACCACATTTCAGTTGCTTCAAGTTTTCCCTTCATCTTTGATGATATTGTCCAGCATTCACTGCCATATTGAACTGACATCACATAGCAATCCAGTAATTCTTTGTTTCGAGCACAATTTTTCTGTCTCTCAATGCTTTACTCAGCTTCTGAAATGCATCCTTCACCATGCCAATTCGCATTCGGATCTCAGTCGCACTTTCAATCTTCTGTAAGAACACTTCACAGGTATTTAAATTTCTGCACCTACCTGAGCTCAGTATCCTCCACGTGTAATTAGCATTTTGGGCTCCTCTGCTTGCTGATGACAAAGCATGCGGTTTTCTTGTAGTTTATTTATAGTCCTTTCTTTCAAATTTCTTCAGCTACCTTCTTTAGGAGGTCTTGTAATTTCCTTTCCATGTCTGCTATAAGCACTGTATCATCTGCGTATCTTATGTTGTTCAAATTGTGGCTGCCGATAACGAATCCTGGCATAACTTCAAGGGTCCTCATAATAGCCTCGCTGTACATGTTGAATAGATCTGGTGAAAAGACACATCCTCGTCTTACGCCCCTTTCTATTTTTGTATATTTGCTGAATTTGTTTCCAGTCCGTATGCAGGCGATTTGCTGCCAATAGAGGTTCTTGATTACTCTAATGTCTTTCCCAATTATGTTGAGGTTGCTGAGCATTTCTATCAATTCTTTGTGACGAACTTTGTTGAATGCCTTTGCATAATCTATAAAACATAGGTACACTTTTTTTTCCATCGGTATTGCCCTTTCTGATAGCATCTTAAGCATAAATATTGCATTCCTTGTTCCAGTGTCTACACTGTTCTTATCCTATCTCTGGCCTGATTTTGCTTCATGCTCTATTCATCAGGATTCAATGATGAGTTTTGTTATGTGACTCATTAAACTGATTGTTCAGTGAAGTCCACATTCGTTTGCACCTGGCTTCTTAGGCAGAGCTATGAAAATTGATCAGCTTAGGTTGTCAAGTATTACACCAGTTGTAGATTTCATTTTTTTTTTTTTTTGTTAGTTATTTGAAATAAAAGCAAAGGATAGAAATTTAGTAGCTTAAAACTCAATGAAAAGATAAATGTTAGGTGTTAAAACTAAAAAAAATTATCTTTTTATGTTAATTTTTTTTTTTATCATATAGTAAATCTAAACTTTTTTTTTTTTTTTTTTTTTGTGGTGGGGAACCTTTCACAACCTCCTATATTAATATAGAGAAGGTTGTGAACCTGTAGAACACTGTAAAAGAGACAAAAGTAATAATTAAAAATATGTATTCCTTCCTTTTTATTTTTTTATTTTTTTAATTGTTCTGAGGAATTACATTAACGTAAAAATAGAAATCCAGAAAGGGGATGGATGTTGTCACTATTACAATATATATATATATATATATATATATATATATATATAAAAACTCAGTATTTATTATAATTTAGAGGGAAATACTGAAACTGCATAAGAAAGAGTGATATAAAAACAAGGATGAGAACATCAATCTAATTTTTTTTTTAAATCATTTCACTCCAAGCAAATTAATAATGCCACTAAGAGACGGGGGGGGGGGGGCTCTGAGCGTTAGAAAGTATGAGAAATAAATGTAAGTGCAATACTAGACTGGCATCTAAGGCTCACCATTTTAGAGTTGAAATTGTTAGATGTAACCATAAGTTCTGTGCTAGCAGTTTCTTCTTTCACTTATCACCAGTTCTGGTTCATTGCTTCCCAGTCTTTGATCTTCAAAATTTTAATGCATAGTCAATTTTTATCTTAATTCCTGCACTTTTAATATTTTTTCTCCTTAATGTTTTACTTTTTCTCAAATTCTTTCACTCATTAACCTCTTGCATCTTAGTGGCTTCAGTGCCCTGCTTAGGGTGAAATGATAAAAAAGGAAAAAAATGGAAAAATGGGGGTGGTGGGGAATGCAGCAGCAGCACCATAAATGAAATAAGCTTTGCATTATTGAATTATAGACAACAATCTGAATGCTCTGATCATTGAACAATCAAATCATTTTCAAATAGCATTCTGCTGAATGGAAATGCCTTGTCCATCCATAACATTAGACTTTTCGTCTGCACATTAAGAATGACATTTCTGCCCTGCACAATTTGCAATATGGATCCAGAAGAAATACATCCATAGTTCTTATAATAGGCACTAATTTTCTATGGCCACAAAGGAACTCCTCTTCACCAATATACCAGGGGAATAATAGAAAATAAGTCTTCTTGTGGTGAGTCTGCAGTGAGTAGGTAGGTAATTAATTGTTCCCTCCTCCAGCTGCTAATATTTTGTCAATATTTTTCAGTAGTTGGAAGGCTTTTTAACCCCTTGTTTACCATGGAAAGCGGTGATAAGCTGCCATGAGTAATTGCAATAGTTTAATCTTGGCACACATGAATACGATTACCTAGACAAATCCCTTTTATTCATTAGATACCCTGAAAAACAAAATACAATAGCAATGTAAGCCTACTAATGAAAAAAATGGAAACTTTATTTGTACATGTGTGTGTATACACACACACACACAGAAAGAGTGTAACAGATAAATTGTCATTTTATATTCTTCATTTTATAGAGGTATGCTGTTTGCTTTTCATTTTATTGACTGTACAGTATAGTAGGGTCAGTTGGGCAGAGCACCATGATGCAATTCACTGCCTGAAATTTAAAAACTGCATGCTAGATTGCTTGGCATTCATGTTGGAAATTCCAATATAAACATTTCAGAGTGTTTAGGTGTCAAGCTGAAGACAGTCCATAAGAATTGAAAAGAATTGGATGATATATCCAGTTAACATCATGGGGTTTCAAGTGATCACTTGTGCTGACAACATTATGCCTCTATTCATCTTTCCACAGAGCCTCAGACTCAACCTAGACATTTACATAAAATGCCTTGAGATAGTAGTGATGCTCTCAGTCTGTGCTGCTAAAAATTCCTGTAAATTTTCTATTTACTTCAAATGCAACGGTTGGCTTAGTGTTCATTAGAACATGAAAATTATCCAAAATGGAATTTTATGTTGTAATGCCATGCACATGTTGAAGCACGGAAAAAACTGCTCTTTTTATAAACATTTTCGAACATTACTACAGTATTCATAACTGATTCTATTAATTGATGGCTTAACCTTTTTTAATAAATATTCCCTCGATAATTCGTAGTTTGCTTTTGTTGTTTTTTTGGTGTAGGATAGTTGTGTTGTCGTTCAGTATTTTTTTTTATATTGTGAATGTAGACAGGAATGTTGTTGTAGATGTCCTGGTTGGGTTTTTTATATAGGAAGGTAGTAAATGTGTTATTGTTTGTGCCTATTAAAATGTCGAAAAAAAAAGAATTTGTTTATCTTTGTTAAGTTCATATGTGAACTTGAAGACAGTTTTTTTTGGAGTTTTATTATTTCTGATATGTTTTTAACTAATATAAGAATATCTACATATCATACATAGATGGAGGGTTTTTTAGTGATGCTAAAAATATTCAGTTAAGAGTAAAAATTAATAAATAAATCACAGCTAAGAAAGCAGAGCAAGACAATCTAAAACTTACAAAAATAATCAGAGACTAAAAACCAGGATACATTTATGGTTCTATCAAAACACACAAGCCTAACTTTTTCACTTTGCCCTATTATATCACAAATACCCACTGCTATATACCAACTCACTAAAATGCTTAACCCATTAATTACACTATACATACCTAACAAATACAGCATTTCATATTCTCTTGAACTTATACAAATATTAAAAACTGAAAAATCTAATAATGAAACCCTAAGATCACTTGATGTTAAAAATTTATTCACTAACGTTCCTGTTAGAGAAACTATTGACATTATAAAAAATATATACAATAATAATTCTCTGCCCCCACTGAAAATTAAACCTAAAATACTAAAAAAAACTACATTTAACCTGTATCACTGAAGTCCCATTCTATGATTACAGAAATAATATATACATGCAACAGGACAGTTCTGGGTCCAATCTTCAACTTCTACATGGCCAACCTAGAAAATAATATATTTAGGGGGAAAAAAAAGTAAAAAGATGGCTGAAACATTAAGTTTATAAGTCCTAGAAATTCAATTGTTGTTGTTCTCAAGGACACATGGCCCAGCAAATGACTCAAAGAGTTGTGAGTTCAACTAACTTCAGTTTATGGAAAAATCACTATTTACTGGTTTGTATACCAGATAGAACTCTTTTTGTCCCCAAAAACGTAAAATTAATTTAATTAAAACCCTTACCCATAGTTTTAGAGCAGATCATCAAAGCACTAAGTTGGGTGACAAACTCAGATTTATTTCTACCACTTTCTGTAATAATGCCTATCCATTGGATGTTGTCCAATCAGTGATTAAGAATCGGGTATTGGAATTCAATAGGATTAAACTAGCAACAGTACCAAGATGTCCCATGTATCTGCGCATTCCTTGGTTGGGTTCTGTTAGTGATAGATTTGCTAAGCAGGTTTCAATTGTAGTTCAACTATGTTACTTTGATGCCAATACTCGTGTAGTTCTTTCTTCTAAATATGCCTTTCTTTCTATATGGAAGGATGTTCCCCTCCTAAACCATAATAGTTCTTGATTTATATGTCTAAATGTAGTTGTGGATCGAATTATATAGGTAGAACTACACAAAGACTGGATTATAGAATTGAACAGCACATCCCCACAAAAATCCAGAATTTGGACTATTCTTCGTCTGATAAGCTGACCAATACATATGGATCTTCTATAGCAGAACACCTTATTAATAACCATAATTGTGCTGCTTTAGTGTGGACATATTTTCTATCTTAAGTACATCTCACTCAAGTTAGCACCTCATGGTTTTGGAGGCCATCTACATTCAATCTTTAAAGCCCTTTCTGTGTAAACAGAGAGAACATATTTGGCCTCCAACTCATATCCATTTAGGTTTTTTTCTCCTCTCTACATCTCCATTTTTTTTTAAATATTAGTTTCTTTACTGACGTCAATTTCACTCTGTTGAGCAAGGTGCAAAACCAGTTGGCTAGGTTGTTTTCAATTTTATTTTTATTTTTTAAAATACCATCATTATGGGTGGTAACAAAAAAAAATTTTTGTCTGTTTATTTTTGTACCACTGAATATATTTTTTTTTCATATATATATATATATATATATATATATATATATATATATATCTCCAGGTGAAGAGAACCAACAGTTTTACAATTCCAAGTTCTCTGGCATTTACTTTACATGGAAATTTCTGTTTCGAGATTTTTACCTCATCATCAGGCAATGTTAGATCATGATCTAACATTGGCTGATGATGAGGTAAAAATCTCGAAACAGAAATTTCCGTATTGCTATGTAAACTATAGTAATTTTAACTAAAAAACATTTTATATATATATATATATATTTTTTTTTCACAATAAGGTTTTTTAAAAAATTCCTAAGCAGTTACTTCCCACATACCTCCGCTAGCAAAGAAGAAAATACTACTAAAATTGCACTAGCTTAACCTTATAAAAACCAATATCTCCCAACCCCTTCATTTACTAGAGCAAACCTCTGGGCTTACTTTTTCCTCATTCCTTGTTTATATGGGGCTGAGAATGCATATCTCAAAATGACATGTTGAAAATGGCTATATTCCCTCTAAATATTTTTTATCTGAATTTACATAGTAGATAGACTAAACTATCGCCCGGTTCACACTCCACCCACGTCTATTGAACAGGTGAAGAGGCTCATCCCTTGTTTCCTGTTTAGGATGCGGTTTCCGGCTTTCTCTTTTCCAATCCTTTTACTCTTACGTAGCCCCCTGTGCATCAGTGGCGTTATCGCCTTGCTTGGGGTGATGTGATTAAATATATATATATATATATATATATATATATATATATATATATATATATATATACACACACACAGGCAAAAGTATCTGGCATTGCTTGGAACAAATTTATTGAAATTATTTCTTCCCCCACTTAGTTTCTAAAAGTAATATACTCCAAGAGTAAAACTATCTCACAAAAATTAACATCTAGGAATACATAGAAATGAAAATAAAACACATTTTTAAGTATTAGACTGTATTTAATATTTTTAGTTTTTTTGTGCGTGGGTGCATAAATGTAAAGATTTTTTTCCTTCCAACTCTGGAGCATCCAACATGCAATCAATCAAGTGAAAAATAGGGATCTAATTGTAATCCAGCCATAAACAGTGTTTGACTTTGTGATATGTTTATTGACATTGTAAATTTAGGTTTAACTGGTAATTGCAGTCTCTTAAAATTGAACAGGACATCTGTAAAGATCAAGAGAATTATTGGTATATAAACATTTCTCCCACAACTAGAAAGAATTGTTGCTTCAATAACATGAGGCATCACATTCTCTTCACAAGTCTTGTGCAATTGCAGAGTTTTGGAGGATCAAGATTTCGTAGTATCATTATTGAAGTGCTAATTTCCAGATCTTGTCTATGTGGTGGTAATAACTAAAAAGAACTAAAGTGAATTAAAAAATTGTGTTGGATAATTCACTGCATCCAACTGTTAATAACAGTATCAACAGATTTATAGGAGTGACAGTTTCCAGGGATCATTTTCAAAAGTTGAAAATTAATTGAATCAACTGTGGTATTTTATGGTGCTAGAATGGCTTTCTCAGATTTACTCTTTTGATAATGAGCATTGATATTTGAAAAGACTTGGTAATTAACTTCAAATTTGATGGTACTAAAGTACATATGGGTGATGGATCAATGAAATTTTCACTGTCCATTGGGACACTCCCACCTCCCAGAGTTAGCAAGTTTTCAGCAAACTGATTGGACATTATATCTCCATACAGATATGCTTTCATATTAGTTGCTAATTTGAGGATCTTTACATGTTTCCTTAATATAGATGATTTCAATAAAGCTCAAATTTTATCTACTGTAGTACTTTTTGGAATGATAAGGAAGGTTTGTCTAAAATCACCAGAGAGAAACACAGGTATTCAACCCATCAGAGAGTCATTATTCCTAATGTCCCATCCAAAGCATCAAAAGATCTCTTACAATCTATAGTGTATTCATCTCAAACAATCAAGAAACATCTTGTACAATTCTAAAATTCTTTGGTATATTGCAAATAGAATTTTCATTCCTGTTCAATTCTGTGATTGAATGGTGTAGGAAATGGCTCATAAATTTGAATGCCTCCAAAACGAAGATGCTCTCCTTAAACCACCCTAGAAAAACTTTCTTGCCTACCATCAGAATGGATGATGCTAGTCTCCTAGAGAGCAACACACTGCACTTTCTTGGCCTCTGAAATGATCTCAAATAGGATGATTCCATCAAATACATAGCCACACCTAGTGCTAGAAAGATTGTGTCAATGTGTTGGGCCAGGAAGTTTTTCTTGTCAGAATTCATTTTGCACATTTATAAATCTACCATTCGTCTTTGCATATCTGGTCAAGTGTGATTCACCTTGAGGTTATCAACAAAATCCAAAGGAGGATCTGCAACGTACTTAATCTTGACTTAGCAGCTCACCTTCAGCCACTTTCTCACTGATATGATGTGGCTTCCCTCTGTCTTTTCTACAAGTATTTTCATGGCAACTGCCCTGACAAGCATTTTTTCTCTTGTTCTCCAACCACATGTATTTACATGTACTACTAGACTAGCATCAAGGTCCCACCCTTTTACTATCAAAATAGTTAAATGTAACTGCCTCTTCTACTTTAACAGTTTTTTTTCTTGCACTTTTTGTTTGTGGAACTCCTTACTGTTTGATTTCTTCCGTGACAGCTACAATCTCCAAAAGTTTAAATGCAACATCAATTGCCATCTTCTATCTACTTCATTCCCATCCATCACTTATCCTTTCTTCAATATTTCCTGTACCTTGTTTTATCTCTTACTGTAACCCCCTATGCATCAGTGGCATTCCTGCCTTGCTTGAGGGTGAAATGATTATTTAAAAAAAAAAAAAAAAAAAAAATTGTTCTGATCCAATAACTGACTCAGATATGCCATCATCTTGCTTTCTTCTTCTATAAGGATAGCTATCTTCTCCCATCTGGGTTTCCTTTACCAAACTTTTTGTATAATGCTTGGTACACTTGTTATCACCCATACAGGAAGAATTTCTGTTCCTATCACCACAGGGACCATGGACCACTTGAGCTTTAACAGTATCATAAATCTTTTTATCTTTTAAAAGATCTGGCAGTTCTGCAGATATTATATAAGCCACCTGACTGGTGTGAATTTTCACCATCAAACATAGCAAGATGCAATCATCCCAACATCTTGCTACATTTCACCAACCTATACAAAAATGATGTCTATAGAATTTTTCATACACGCATTAACTAATGTTAATGTCCAACTTAGACCTAGACAGTCAAGGATTTCTTCACAAACACACACATATGCTATTATACACTTTACTGTTTAAAATATTCCCTGCACATATATTGAAAAATTATCCATTGCTTTAATACAAGTGACAAATATCTTACCAATCTTACCAATAAGAACTAACCAACTAACCATAGAAATAGATTTTATTAACTATATATATATATATATATATATATATATATATATATATATATATATATATATGGTTAATAACAAAATCCCATTCCTTGATAATATAGAATTAAAAACAAAATAATTTACTACTTACCTGTATAAAAAAAAACACCAGTACAAATGCTCATCTTCTAAACTATAATAGCCAATGTGCAGAAATATAAAATAGCAGTCATAAAAAACTTCTTAAATAAAAGCACATCAAAAAATCCTCTTCACAAAGATTATTTTTAAAAAAACAAAATGAATGTTTTCCTAATTATATCACTGATAAAAAAAAATGAAATTATTCTTACAAAAAATACACAACACCAGTAATAAAAATACCACACAAAACATATTTTACTACAATCAGATGCACAATAATTATAAGAAGGATGAATTACCTGTACAAAAAATTATTATACATATTTGATGTGCAAAAATTTATAATATATTACAGAAAACTGCAAACCTTGATGTCACTACTCAAAATAACCCAATCGAATCTAAACTAGTGATGACCAATATAGTTTATGAATTTCAATGTCGAGTACAAGAATTTTTTTTGTCACAAATCAATTATCTACATTGGAGGACACACTACCACTTCCTTGAGTAGATGCCTTTCATGCCACTTACCAAATCAAAGTGCCATAAAAAAATATATATCCAACATTTTTCTTATGTCATCAACCTTATGTTATTTAATAGTGGAAATGGAGAATTGAAAGCTTTTTTTTTTTAAAAATAGAAAGATGCTGACAAGTTCCAGCTACATGCAGCATGTAGGGACTTAGAATGAATGTTCCCTTTCCAAAAACAAAACAAAAAATTATTAGGTAACATGAGGAAAAATATCAACACCAGAAAAAAAACTGTTGAAAATGGCTTTAGAAATGTTCAAAAGCACTTGAATGATAAAAATTAAGGACAAATTTTATATTTAACTAACAAAACGGAAAAATATTAGGATGCTGGAAAATAAAATAAAAAATAACTAAATATACTTTGGTTATATATATATATATATATATATATATATATATATATACACACACACACAACAGGGTGCATGAAAAATACTTTTACAAATTTGGGGCCTAGTTCCTCACACCAAAACAAAGGCATATAAACTTATGTCTACAAAACCTTCATTTTTGAGTTAATAATTTTAAAGTTTATAGTAGACGCTGTTAAATGGATAATCCAAGACAATTTAAAAATACTTTTAAAAATTTTGGGCATGAATTCCTTATACCTCAACACAGCAGCACACAAATGTTCAAGATGTCCACTTGCTTCTACACCCACATCCAAGCATCGGATTACTGACTGGTGGAAGCTTTCAAATATTCCTACACAGTGTCAAATGGTTTCACAGGCCCCCATGACAGTGTCTCTGCATTACTGTCTGCTGCATAAACCAATTGTTTTAGGTGGCTCCACAGATACAAAAACAAAGAATTATGGTCAGGGAAATGAACCAGTTCTATCATACTTATCCATCTTTTACAGTAGATGTTAGCCAGTGCAGTGCAAACAATATGACTAAAATCGGCTTGAGCTCCATCATGCATGATCCACATGCATTTTCATATTAGCAGAGGTACATCCTCTAGCAGGCCTGAATGTGTGTTTGAAATAAAACCACTTTAGACAGCTCCTGTAAGACATGCTGGGAGAACATATTGACCTAACAGACTGTCACCTACAATTCCAGCTCACACATGAATCCTAAACCGATAATAGTCTCTAGCCTGTATTGTACCGTGGGGATTCCAATCCACCCACAAATGTTGGTTGTACAAATTTGTTATTCCATCTCTTGGACATGTTACCTCATCCGTAAACAAGATTAAAGAGATGAACGACAGATTGCTAGTTTATGTAATAAACCATCAACAAAACTTCTCTTGTGGTCAGTAAGAAGAGATCAAAAAACCCTGTACAGGTTGCAAATGATACGGATACAGGAGCTGCTTTTAAAGCACCCTCCATGAAATACAGCATGCTAGAGCCACTTGACGTGTGCCAATTCTGTAGAATGTGTTCTTTATGGTCGGGCATACGAACAGATCTCTGTCTTCAATCCATAATTTGTGGTGCCATGGATCCTGTCTCAGCAACTCAACGATAATACAGCCATGCATCCATTACCATTTACAGTCATATCTGATCGCTCACGATATGAATATCCAGCCACTGTGAAACACAACACTTTTCAGTTAACTCACTACTACACACATTCAACATTGAAGACAGACTAGCTACAAATGTACACAAATGACAAATGTAACCTAGTCTACATGACAACACAGCACTGTTCACCATAAACGTTCTTTAAAATTCATAACTCAAAAACAGGATTTGCAGACATGTTTATATGGACTTTTGTCCTTGTTTTGGTTTGAGGAACCACCCCCACCAGCTAAAGTATTTTGATACACCGTGTGTGTGTGTGTGTGTGAGCGCAATGTTTTGTTGAAGTTAACAGACAAGTTATGTTTGTTTATTTTTCTTTTATTTCCACAGTTGATATTGGTTCTTGTTCACATTTCCACGAATTGGTTTTAGTTATGATCAAGAATTGAAATAATTATGCAATGTAAAAGTATTTAGAAATATTTTGCATCTTTGTGATGCTTCTGAATTTCAAGCTTTCTCTCTGTGATGTTACATGAACATATCTGATTTTTAAGTAATCCATAATAATTTAAAACAAACAAAATTACCTATGATTCTGGTATACTTATTCTAAAATGTATTTAAATTCTCAGAATCAACACTATGTAACATTCAGATGACAGCACAAAAGGCTTTAAACTCAAAAATAACTGCAGAAGAAAAGTTGAAATTCAAAATTATCCCAAATATCTAAATTTTCACTAAACAATTTTTGAATTTTTTAATGACTGAAAACAATCAAAAACCAAACTATTAGAAAAAATAAAATGAAAAAAATTATATAAAAGAAATCTGCCTACTTAATGATGGATTAATGACTAGGGTGCCTTATTTGGTCAAGTAAAAAAAAAAAAAATGCCTTTATCAAGTCAAGCATATTGGTAATCACTATTATTACATTGAGCTTTCTAGGCACTCAGATACAAGTCATTCACTCCTTTCTGTTTCTCTTGATCAACTGAGCCTTTCAATAGCAAACTGTCTCCTCTCATCTCATAGTTGTTTGATAGACAGTTTTGCTAACTGACCTCTACTATTTTTGCCCCAAATTGTTAGCCACAATACATCAGTTCTTTCAGTGTCTTACAAATCTCAATCTACATATGACTTAAGAGATGGGAAGGATTTTGACATAGCTTCTTGTTTGACAGGTGTTGATGCCATAAGTGGTGAGGTGCGACCTGGAGACTTCTGGCGTAAGCACCATTTAGTGTTTTTTGTTTTTTTTTTCATTAATGATGTCAGAGTCCAAGTAATTGAGCTATCAACAAAAATGAAGGACGCAAGGAAAATCTTAAAGAAAAAAAAAACAACTGTTTGGATTGTGCATTGCAATATGATCCAAATCACAAACAAGTGATTGCTTACCAAGAAGCAACAGTAGTCTGTAGCCACATCAAAGAACTGAACAAAGATTACATGAACCCTCAGCAACAGAGACAAAACTAACAACATCAAAGCATTTTGATTTAGACATGCCAAGAATGAACTTATATCAAAATTGCATCAAAAGTAACTCTCACAGACAGAAATACCTCAACTGATCTCCAAGAATGAACAGGGCCTGTTAAACATATCAAAGAACTTAAATGAACTCCTGACCAGCAAGACACTCCAAATACTAACAGAGTAGCCACATCAAAGTCTCCAGTTGCTTGTCTGGTATATGGCAACAGCCACTTGCAATAACTTTTGGAACAATGCCAAGTATCACAAACGGTCAACTTAAGTCTTTGGACAAAACAAGAGCAGCTATACACAGAAAAAAAAGAGATGAACATATGATGAAGAGACCGTGTATATACAGAGCAGGAGAGAGAGGGGTGTTTGGTGAGAAACAAACTAATTTTATGTACTTTCTGAAATTAAATTTCATGTGTCAATGTCAGTTGCCAACAGGTGAGAGATCATAAAAGAGAACTGAAACATCAAATCACAAGAATACATTATTTCGTGCAACCAAGAGACTTTCCTTTCCTTGAAAATGAAGGAAGGTGCACAAAGAAATTCCATTAGTGCCTGCAGTCAAATGAAACAAATATTTTTCATCATAATCTCGTCCACACATTTAATTCATTGGGGGAATCTTAATCACAGAAATAGCTATATACAGTGAACATTTAAGATCAAAATTAAATAATTCTGTATCAAATAATAAGCCAAATTTGTACATGCCTAAATTGTGAAGATTTAAGTTTTATACATATAACAAGAACATACTTATCAACTGACAAAAAGCAGTTTGAGAGATATTGGTTCAAAATGGCTCTGATAGGAACTTATATTCCATGACACAAAGCTTCACAGACTCAATACAGAAACATTACCAGGAAGTCATATATCATGTTGCAAAGCCAAAAATTGTCAAAACTTCATGTTTACTCCTATTCCCTTTTGGGCATCCAATGTCCCACTGAGGACTCCACTCCATATGTTTGTCAAATCTAAGATATTCACATGATATAAACATACCATATGCAAAGTCCAACAAATCCACAAAGTATTTTAAAAGGTAATGCATCCCAATTAGCAGCATTATCTGAGTTATTCTTTTTTTCTAATATGAATAATCATAATATTCTATTATAATATTCTACTTGTGGCACTGAGAAATATTTTGCATGAAATGATGAGTTATAGGTTAGATTTGATCTTTGCAAAGTTGTCAAGTTTTTGTAGTTAGGTGGTTAAAGTAGGTAGTATGAAGTTAAAAAGGCTACAAATTGCAATCTTAAAAACAATTTCTGATTCCACATTGCCTACAGTCTTATAATGAAACAGAAAGCAACTAAAAACCCAAGATGAAAGGAAATATAAGTCAAAAAAGTAATAATGATGACTTCATACATATGTTCTAATTTAATACTTTTTTCAGAAATAAATGAAATTAATTTAATGAAGTATTGAATTTAACAGTTTTGTGGCATTATTAAAAATATATAACTTGCAATACCCATGGAAATTCCATGGTTGTTGACAACTAAGATTATCCCTTATCTCAGACTCTTCTCTCTTTGCCTCTATCTTATAAGAGTACATCAACACAGCATGACTAGCAAGCAAAATATAGCCACGTCTAACTAAACCAGTGCAGAACAATTAACTGGCATTTATCCAGTAGTTATTTCTCTATTTTGAAGTATACAAAATGGTGTGTGTGTGTGTGTGTGTATATATATATATATATAGTGTATCAAATCCTAATGATATTATAAATACGCCTCTCATAAAAGCAGCCACATATCTAAAAAATAACAAAATAGTGTTATCCAACGTGCCAATAAAACCAATACATTTGTTATTTTAAACAAACAGGAATATCACTCCAAATTACAGGCCATTCTGGACGATCACAACAAATTTAAAAAATTAACTAGTAATATCACCACCCAACTTAAAAAACATAATGAACTTATTACTGCAAACAATGCTGAAATAGGATCCTATAAACTTCAAAAGACTATGGGTGGCTATCAGCCCGGCTACCTTCATGGAAATGTAAAAATCCATAAAAAAGATCATCCCCTCCGACCTATCATTTCTCAAATACCCACATCAATATATAACCTTTCCAAAACACTTAAACTAATTACTCCCTACCTTCCTAATAAATATAGTATTAATTCCACAAATGAATTTTTACAGATTCTCCATTCCGTAAAACCTAAAAATCAAATAATTGCATCTTTGGATGTCCAAAACATATTCACTAATGTTCCCGTTCATGAAACGATTGACATCATTATCCATGATGTATATAATCATGCTACTCTCCCATCAATCAATATTAAATCCACTGTATTAAAAGAACTATTATTAGCATGTACCACACAAGTACCCTTTCACGATCCCTTAGGCAATATTCATACTCAAATAGATGGTATTGCAATGGGATCTCCTTTAGGTCCCCTCTTTTCTAATTATTATATGGCAAATTTAGAAAATAAAATAATTAATGACAACAAAAAACCCTCAATATATGTAAGATACATAGATGACATCTTCGTTTTAGCTAAGAATATCGATCAAATTACACATCTTAAAAACAAATTTGAAAATCACTCCGTCCTCAAATTTACATTAGAACTTAATATTAATAACAAAATCCCATTCCTTGATGTATTCATTGATTCTAGCACACATAGATTTACTACTTCTCTATATAGGAAACCAACTAGCATAAACTTGTGTCTTCTTAATTATCATAGTGAATACCCCCAATGATATAAGTTAGCTGTCATAAAAAAACTTAATTCAACACACACAAATGATAACTTCTTCCAAATCTATATATTATAAAGAATTACATAACATTAAGCAAACACTTGTCAATAATGGATTTCGTAACTCCGTTATTGATCAACAAATTAAAGTGTATCTCAACAAAATTAACAATAGCTCTAACAATATTGATAATAATAATGGTGTACATCAAAATACACATAACACTATTAACTTATACTATTGCAACCAAATACATAATTACAAACAAGATGAAAAAACTCAAAAACATAATACATAGAAATGTTAAACCAGTGGATAGTAATAATCAAATTAAACTCATTATATATTATAAAAAATTCAAAACAATTGACCACATAGTCTCTAATAACCCTACAAGCACTAAACTAAATTCTCTACAAAAAAACCAATGTAGTGTACCAATTTACATGCCCGTTCAGATATAGTATCTCTGGTACTAATAATAAACCCACTACATATATTGGTTTTATTACAACCACACTCTCCCGTAGACTTACATGTCACCTTTCTGATCAGAGTACAATTAAACAACATTTCTCTGAAAAACATAAACATGTAGGTAATATCAGACAGATTTTAGCCAACAATACAATAATCCTTACTCATACACACAGTAAGAAGAACCTTCAGATATTGGAAGCCATCTACATTAAATCCAAAGAACCCACACTTAATAAAATCACGTTTAAATCTGGTCATAACACATTACATTGCATTTGAATACATGGTTCTTTTGTCATTTCACGCAGTGTGACGTCATAGAATCGCATTGCAAATTTGCAAACTGTGTTTGTTAATTTTGGTAATGATTGCCGCTGCCTAGCGGAGTTTTATGTCAACACAAAATAAAATCATCACTGATGGTGGATGTTATTGTGTTACCATTCTTGTAATCTCTCTGAAGATGGCTCATGTGAGCCAAAAGCTTAGAACCAAATTAATAAAAAATTATCCAAATGTTGGAGAATTTTTGTCTTTATTTTCAACTGAAATTAAAGCAAAAATACGATGTTTAGAATGACTCATGATTAAACATAATAGACATTCATTGTTTCTTATATTTAACAGTATATGTTTAGAAAAAAATAAATATATATATATATATATATATATATATATATATACACATACACACACACACAAAATGAAAACTTTATTTTACCCATGTATTTTTTCCTCTGATGGGATTCATCAGGGCAAATGTAAAGATTTTATTTTGTAACATGTATTTATAAGCAGAAGTAAAAACATTGTTAGGTTTTCAAAATTTTAAAATTTTCAGTGTTCTTAAATTGTTAAAACCTAACAATATTTTTAATTCTATCTATAAATACATTGGTAAAGAAAGGTTTCATCTTTATTCATAACACCAATAATTAGCAGATAATATGACTGAAATATATGAATGGAGTATATAAAATAGAATATATGAAAACCAGCTGGATGTTTAAAATTATTATTTAGTTGCTAACATTTTATTCAATATGAACAATATCAGAAGTGAAAAACAAAAAAAAACAAAACAATCATTACCATACATCATTGCTACCTTGACAGAATGAGGTTATTGTGAAAATTTAACAGTTAATAAAATTAAAAATATTTGTAATGAGTTCATGTAGGAAAATAGAAACATAAAAACAATTTAAATTATAATTCATTTAGGTATTAAAGAAAACAGAGAATAATAGCAAAATTCTATCAAGGTGTTTAAATTTACGCTCAAAAAATATTTTGGTTTTATTTTATTAACTGTTAAGTTCCCCAAAATTTTTAAATTTACCATATTGTTACTATGCCAACCTTTTTCAGATTGGCATGGTAACAATTTTTCTTTGATTTTTTCTGATGATGTACTCATAGAAAAAAAACATTGGTGACAATAAAAAATTCGTACCTCCAGATGCCAAAACTTGAAGGAACAATTTACTCTATCAACTGAAGATAATCAGAAAGAATAGGATTTTTATGAAGTACTGTCAAATGGCACATGACAAAATTTATGCCCAATTGAATTATTAGTTTACAAATTACAGTTATTTAAGTGAAGCTACTGTTGCAAATTTTCAAAACAATGGAAAAATATGAATTTTGTGTGTTGATAAAGCATTTTTTTCTGATGGGAAAAAATACTGTTCAAGCAAAGCAATGTCTTGATTATTCAGACTGCTCTGTCAGAAACAACGGTTAAGAGGTTGTATGCTGACTTTAAACATGGTCATACAGACAAATGATGCTAAACGTTGAGGTAGCCCAAAATCAGCAGTTGTCCCAGAAAACACCAAAAAAAATCCACAAACTCGTTTTGGTCAATCGTAAATTGAAGCTGCATGAAATAGCAGAGGATTTGAACATATCAGAAGGCCGTGTATTTACCATTTTGCATTAACATTTGTCAGTGGGTGCCACATTTGCTCAGTCAATCAAAAACAACACTGCATTGATAATTCAAAGTGTTGTTTGCAACTGTTTCAACACAAGGAGTTTTTGTATAAATATGTGACAATGGCTGAAACATGGATCCGCCACTTCACTACGGAGTCAAATCAGAAGTCAAATCAGCAGTCAGTTGAATGGACAGCAGCAGGTGAAAGCCGTCCAAAATAACCAAAGATGCAAACATCAGCAGGCAAGGTTTTGGCCTCTGTATTTTGGGATGTGCAAGGTATTTTGTTCGATTACCTTGTGAAATAAAGAACCATTAATAGTGAATATTATATAGCATTTGAAAGAAGAAATTACCAAAAAACAGCCACAAATCAAGAAGAAAACGTGATCTTTCACCGAGACAACGCACGTGTTGCAAGTTGTTTGCAATGATGGCAAAACTACATAAATTGCACCTTGAATTACTTCTGCATCCACCCTATTCTCCTGATCTGGCAACTACTGGCCATTTGCAGACCTAGAATGCTTCAGGTAACGAGATTTGGCTCCAATGAAGAAGTGATATTGGAACTAAGATATATTTTGAGGACCAAAGACAAATCATTCTACAAAAACGCAACAAATTGTTAGAAGCGTGAGGATCACTGTATCCCCCTAGATGGAGACTATGTTTATATAAAGTCAAATTTTGCCCAAAAGTTGTTTTATTAGTTAAGCCCAGGATTTATTGATGTGTTAGTAAAATTGTCATTTAACTGATCAGCATTATTTCCATCATACCAACTTCCAAGTTTCAGAAGTTTATAAAAATACATTCACTGTCAGTACTTGTCACATTCTTTTGCCAATATTTTCCTATATTTGTGTGTTTAGATTATATGAGTGTGTGATTCCCCCCCCCTCCCTTGATGAATAGCATGTTACATGGTTATCTTTTTCTTTCTTCAATATTTCTAGGGTTTTTTGTTATTTTCTGGTTTTCTGCTGATATGTAGAAGTGGTGTTGGTTTCAGGTGATTGGGATGTTTTATTGCTTTATGGTGTGTTCACTTTGCTTTAAGGATGATGGCTTAATGTTTGTTTGTTTGTTTGTGTGTGTGTGTGTTTGTGTGTGTGTGTGTGCCCACTAGGTTACGAGAGTGTTATAAGTATTGCATATGTATTACAAAACTTTAAAGCTGACTTTATGACAGAAGTGACACCAATCAGTTAAAAGACAATCTTTCTATATTGATTCTATTAATGGTCTATCTCCAATATCAAGCACTTTATTGCAAAGCCTACTTGCCTTAAATACGAGTAAAACGCTGAAAGTCAGCAATTTTGGCTTCAAAGTCTTCCAACTTCATATATATAAGTTGGAAGACTTTGAAGCCAAAATTGCTAACTTTCTGTGGTTTACTTTGGTTAACAATCCAACACAATAATTGCTTCAAAAATAATTTTAAGGAGTTGCTGAAAAGCCTTAAAACTTGCTAGATAGCTAAACTAGAACTATACCAATAAATATTTCTTGCCTTAGCACATCCTGAATTTTTCATGAGTAAGGCATTTAAGGCAAGCAGGCTTTGCAATAAAGTGCTTGAGATATATATATATATATATATATATATTTAAAAATATGCAGAAATCAGATGTAAATTTAGTCTTAAAATGAAATCTACCATACTAAGTGACTAAAGTAACTAATGGCAATTTTTTTTTTTTTGGATAATTATTCTAACAATCATTGTTTTAAAAATAATTTTCAGTATTTGCTCAGGATCTAAATGTTTGTTGCCAACTTAGCTAGAACTAAAGATTTACCAATACTTCATGCCTTTGCATGTCCTACTTTTCCAATGAGTAAGCAACTAAGAAAAAAAAGATTTGAAAAGGTGGTGATAAAAAAAATAATTAGGAGGGATAGAACTGAATTCTTTGTAAATAAAATAAATATCTGAACAATTAATGAGATATAGGAAAATGCTAAAAATAAATTTTCTTTGGTTAACAATCCAACACAACAATTGCTTTGCAAATAAATTTAAAGAGTTGCTGAAAAGCCTTAATAGCTAAACTAGAAATTTACCAAAATTTTGTACCTTAGCAGATCCTGAATTTTTCCATGAGTAAGCAACTAAGAGGTTTGAAAAGAATGCAAAAAATAAAATATTAAACAATAAAATATTTAAAAAAAAAAAAAAAAAAAAAAATAAGTGAACTTGATATTTTCTTTACCATAGTTTTTCCAAGTGATACAAAGTGTACTTGGAAGTCATTAGTTAGATGACTAATGGCTAGAGAAGTCCACAAAACAGTAATCAGGATAGTAATGCTAATAAGAATTGCCAAAAGGGAAAAAAAAAAGATAGATGACTTCACTGATTGACAGATGCTGTCTTCACAATGCATCACTTCAAAACAAGCATTTAAAGTAACACATTCTTCAACAGTAGAAGAAGTATTTGCGCACACAACGAAAAATACACATAAAAAGTAACTTCTTAGCTACAAAGATAATTACTTACCTAGCAGACAACGAAGTTTAAAAAAAACAAAAAATAGAAAGAAAAAGTACAAAAGTTTGAAATCAAATTGGAAACTAACAAATAAGTAAACCTCCAGAGGCTTAGAACAATGGAAAAGTGATTTTTCAAACGTGTGTATCCTGCTTTAAACTTACGAGCTACCCTTGTAAGGCGCACAATAATAGACAGTGGCAAAAGTGATGCAATTATATACACATAGAGACACACAATAATACACATGAGCACACACTGGTATATCTTAATACAATGGTTTGGCAAGAAAGTTATAATTAGGTTAAAAAAAAGAAAAAGAAAACTATTGAATCCAAGTAAATTTATAATATTATGTACTTAGCAAGAACAAGAAAAGAAAAGCATGAAACATTCAACAGACACTGTCTGATGGCTCTGTTTTCATGTCCTCTTCTTTACAATAGTTAATTTCAAACTATTCAACTAGTTTCTAAGAATTTACCATTTCTGTCACAATGAAGAGTGAAGGGGAGTAGAAAGAGAATCAAAGTGAATCAAAACAAATAAAAAGAAACACTTCAAAATAGATAGCTATAACAAGATTTTTTTTTTTTTTAGGGCTTAACACTTTCAGTTATTTTTTAGGGTTTATTAACCCTTTGTAGGTTATTTAAATCTTAACATATTTTAATATTTTATATTGTAAGAATTTTTTTTTTTTGCTGTTTTCTGAGTGGATGTTGTATTAAAAGCTTTTTTAATGCAATATCCACTGATATACTGATTTTTCCATACCTAAGTCCTACTATTTAACCCATTGTTCTGTGGAGAAATTCATAGCTTTCACAAACATATTTTTCATGTAAGTGAATATAATATACTTGAGAAGAATTCAAGCTTAGCTCCAATTTCTCATTACAAGTATTCATTACACTAGCCACACATCTTGTAACAAGAGAAGGAAATTCCTCCAATGGGGAGGTATTTATTTTATAATTAAAATCTAAGCAAGACACACTAATAATTTTTTTTTGTGAACATACTAACAAGTAATATTAAATAGATAAAAAAATAAAAATAAACATAATTAGACATTAAAGGAATTATTTTTTTTTTATTTCTATTTTTTTGTACAGACATTAATATGGGTCAAAGAAGCTATTCAGAAAGGTGTTAAGATGTGAAGAGTTGCCTGCAAAGGAGAGAGTTTTACCAAGTCTGCCATGCCTAAGATACACTACACATGAAATAATATCTGTCAAAACATGTAGTGGGGAACTGGTCGGGTGCTCAGCAATCATAAGACCCTGTCATAGGACTGATAATGATTTGGAGAAGACAAAGAACTTAAGAATGGGAATATATGTTCATAATGTCAATCAGTTAAATGCCATATGTGATACATGCCTAGGCAATCATGTCTCAAAATAGACATGACTGACTGGATAGAAGATTATCCCACAGTAGGTTGCCATTGCTTTCTGTGGTAGACTGGTTGCCGACCAAGGCTATAGAACCCAATCTGTCCTATTATTTAACCCATAACTGGAGAGAAGAGATAGATTAATACCTTTCCCAAGGGTATTTGTGCGTAAGTGAATTCAAGGAATTCAACCTCGGCTCCTCGACTTCTCGTTCCGAGCCAATATCCACTGCACCACAACGCACATACATTTCATAATGTATTGACATATACAGAAAGAAGCCAATGTTATTTCAAATTACGTACACAAATTACAAAGAACACGTCCATCATTTGGTTTTGTCTGAAATCTGCATATGAAGCAAAAGAATCCATTGTTTCCCTACATTTCCATTAATATTTTTCTTCAATCTATTTCCTTATTGACAATCATTCACGATAAAGCAAGGCAATTACTTATTTAAAGAATGCACAAAAACAAATAAAATAAAAATTTAAAAAAAAAAAATGTCTTGTTAGAACTTCTTCCACTCAATATATGCTGGCTTCATTTTCATACAGAAATGTAAACAATTTTTAAATGGAATTTTTTTTTTTTTAAGCCAACATTATTTCTTGTTATTACAAACAATATTTTTTAGTGGGTACACATGTTTGAGTTGACATCCTTGTTTATTTTCTTGAACAGTGAAATTAATATGAACCAGGCCTAAATCAAGACCATCGATCATTCATCTCAGAAGTTCAAAACACAATAAAATCTAAGATGACTAATGAGATTGAAACAAAGATAACAGCATATTTGCATACTGGGAAAAAATATACTTATTTGGGAAAATTTGGATGGTGCCTGCTGGTTGGCGTTCAAAGAAGATACTCTTGGGTAAACAATGCTAGTTTGTGTCTCACCAGAAGTTTCAATTTTTTTTTTCTTTCCTGATCTATTCTGAGTTTGAGTTTTGTTTAATGGCATATCAACACCTCTGTGGGTTATTTAATGCCAAAAAGGTGGGGTTTTAAGGTATATTTTTTAATGTTTGGTTATAGTGAGAAGGTTGATTTAGTCAGATTTTAATGAAAATTTCTTTTTTATTCTTTTTTATTTTAGAAAACTGATAATGTCTTCTAGTTTTGTATCCAAAAATGTTTTGCTGAGAGTAACTTCAGAAATGTATTGGTGGTAATATTTTTCCTTCAAAAAATGTATATTTTTCTATAAAAGTCTATTATATATATATATATTTCTATAAAGTCTATTTTTAAACTTTCATAGTGTTCTCACCTCAGTTTGGGAGGGGGTTAACTATTTGCCCATAGTTGGGACCCCAGCAGGTGCCACCACCACCCCAGGCCAGGGTGAACTCTAGAACAGCAGCAATCAAGATGTGGTTCCATGCTTCTCACAACCTCCGAATCAGAGGCCTTGCTGCCAGATGCAGTTTAGATCTATTCTGAACCATCAACTTGGAATCGTGATAAAAAGCAATGAAAATTAAAATGAAGAAATAATTTTAAAAAATATGAAGATACAAAACATGGCCCAGTGGATAATCCAGTGACTTGTGAGTTCAATACCTGGCCAAAGCAGAGATGAACAAAAACTTAGAGAGTTGATTTACTGAAGGAAAATAAAAGTTGGACAAAAAGTGTTCAGTTTGAATTCCAATGTATATCACCTGATAAAGGCCAGATCAGACAACAGCCAAAACGATGCAAATATGACAATAAATATGAGGACAACAATCCAAACAATGTAAATAGTTGCAATACCTCATCTCAGAAATACAGACAGATGTTACAATATTTTTTTATTCATGCTAATATTGACAAGGTTATATATTTTTTTTTCCCTTTCAGCTGATTTTTTCATTCTACTCGAGCTTTCTTACCTCCTACATGTCTTCCTGGCTTGCCTTTCCACAAATCATTCCCACTTAATATTATTGTGTATGTTTCTCGAGCAGAAAGCATAACTGATTCTCCAGTTCACAAGAGTATATAGTCAAGCAGATATTAGTCTGATCCTGAGTAGAAAAATGTAATGGTTATCAATGTAAACAAGTAGAATAATTGAGGATTTTATTTTCTTGTGTAAGGATTTTTGAAAAATAAATTATGAAAGGATGATTGAAAACATAATAGTTGAGTGATTTTTTTTCTATGTGCCATGACTCCTCAGGACATGGCTGATCATTATTCTCCCCAACTAATCGTTTTTTTGTAGTTCTCAATAAGCTTTTGTCTTTTTGCTCTCTCCCTCCAAAATACCTGCTTAGCCATTCATTAATACAAGTTCACCAGGTAAGTTATGCATTGTTTTTGTCTTTAGCTTCCTATTGTCCTGTCAGTATCAGATTTTCCAAGCCCTCTTTCCTCATTATGTGCACAAGAAATTTCAACTATCTCTCCCTGTATATGTCCTTTCTGTTTTTGTTTACATTTTCTCAAAAACTTTTTAAGTGCTCACATGTTACGTCCATAGTATTCTCAGCATCCATCTGTCAAACAACATTTGTCGCTTCAAACCTCTTCTTCATCTGTCAAGAGATTGTCCAGCACTCACTGCCATTATGGAGGACTGATAATTTTTTTTCCCCATCAGTTGATGGTTTTAATATATGCACAGTCAAATACCAAGCAAATCAACAGGAATCAAACAGACAAATAGAAAATCCAACCAAAGTTATTCAGATCATATAGTTACCACAAACACTAAATTGACTGATTTTAAGATAATTCCTTTAAAATTAATTGATTTATAAGGAAATATCAGAACTACTGTTTTTCTTTTTAAAGAAATTTAAAATTAATTGAATACTTGAATATTCAATTGAAATTAACTTCAGATACAAATAAATATAGAAACTTAATTGCATTTTGAAGTTGAAAGGAAATTAGAAAAGTACAGGCTGTATTGTTATAATCTAGCACTCTGTAGTCTAGTAATTCTCATATTTTGGCATCATTTTGAATCTGCTACCATTATTTTCTGAATCTGCCATAAAACTTCTGCCCTTTTATTGTTCTCTCTTTAATAATGTTTTATTTTTCTGATAGTCTCTTATTCTGCCCCACCCTGAATCTTTGTGGCTTTATTGCCAGGCATGGGATAAAAAGATGATAAAAAAAATCCTATATGGTTTCAAATTTTGATCTGAATCATTTAATACTTTATAGACTGAATGTGTATAAACTCAACCATGGCTTGAAACTACATCAAAGAAGTCTAAAGTCAACAACTTTATTTTAGCAAAAAATTAAGCAAGGAATATTTATCGATCTTATCAATTTGAAGATAATTGATAAGATTGACAAATATTCCTTGCCTAATTCTACAATCAATGAAAGTCAGTCATCAACAAATATAAATGATTTTCTTTTTTTTTTAAACTTTTAAGATGTGTTATCATTTAGAGGCAGACTAATATTCTTATTTTTGTTATTACAATCCTAACATTTGGGCTGTTATGCTCTCTGGCCCTTTTCAAGAATCTGTTGATCTTTGGCAATCTTCGAGAATTCTGAACAGAGTCCTTCATTCAACCTACAAGTGTAGATAGCCCTTTTTCCATTGCCCACTTCTTATTTCATATTGGTTAATTGTCCAGTTAATGCCAGCTATGTTACTACAAAATCTGAGTATACCCATACTACCCAGTCCAGGAACTGAACTCATAATTATTATGTCACCAAATTCATTAATCAATACTTTCATCACCTAGGCTATTTTCATTATTGCAATTTATATAAACTATATTGAAAATATAACCTTGTTTCAAAACAATTACAAAAAAAAAAAACATTAAAACAAACTAAGGTGTCAGGCATATAAATGCATTTCTAATTTGATATGAGCTGAAAATGGTCAAGTTCCAAAACTTGCCAAATTAAATAAGTAACATAGGTTACAAAATGATAAAAGAATCAAGAAAATATGAAATATTTGTTTTGGTTGGTTCTGAGAGATATCTCTCCCTCTTTCATACAAAATAATTTTTACCTTCCTGGTAGTACCCTCGTGTTGGGATGGGAATCAACTTTGTTTGAAATATTCTTAAAAGTAAGTCATTTTTTTTGCTTAATTTTAAACTTTTCATGTTTAATTGGTTTTCTTTATTTTTATTTTTTTTTAATTGAACAGAAATCTCTTTGACTGGACTTTAACTTAGTTAAAACTTAGCAATCCACCACCCTATGTTTGTTTGTTTGTTTTTTTTTCCTAATTGGAGTAGATAGACTAAACTATCGCCCAGTTCACACTCCACCCACGTCTATTGAACAGGTGAAGAGGCTCATCCCTTGTTCCCTGTTTAGGATGTGGTTTCCGGTTTTCTCTTTTCCAATCTTTTCACTCTTACATAGCCCCCTGCACATCAGTAGCGTTACCGCCTGGCTCAGGGTGATTTGATTAAAAAAAAACAAAAACAAAAAAAAAATATACAAGCATACACACACAGACGTAGGTTTTATACATGGTCACAATTAACATGGAGCCACAGATGTGAGGACCAGAAATTGCTCTAGTTACCTTGATACTGCCCCTTTTGGAATGTTTCGGGCATCAGTGACCAAACTCAACCCCTCCTTAAGTGCAATAAGGAAGGTGCTGACCAGTGAGAATGAGCCTATGCAGTTCAGCCGTGATACTAATCCTGGCAGCCAGGTGAGGTCCTGATGAGGCTGATGCTTTTTCTTCACTCCTATTCTTTCTCATCTCACTACTGTTACTATTCCTCCAGCAGCCTAATTTTTTTTTCTTTTTCTTCTTCCTACTCCTAATTCACTCACTCACTCCTTTCCTTCACTAATATCACTTCTCTTCTCACTCTCCTCCCACAAATCATTCACCTTGTGCAATTTCCAATTTTAATTATACTAAAGAATTAATTCGCTTTAACTTTTAAAGAGGTAACATAAATAAAATTATTAGGTAATTTCTTACCTGTTAAAACGCATATTTATTTTTATAGTAAAACTATAATCCGTATTCACAAAACATCTTAGGTTCAAATTCTACTTGTAATAATTGATCATTCTAGGCATATATAGTTAGATAGCAATAATATTTTCATTGAAAATTTCATAGAAATTGTTTTACTTTGTCATTTTAATATGAAGACCTAAAACTGGAGCTCCAAAAGTCATGATAGCAAAATTTTGAAGATTTAAATCTTGTGGTCAAATTGATTCTTTCATGAAACTCAGAGAATGTTAAAGAGTATGTTGATGAAATGCCAGCACCACTTAAACACAATAAAACAAATTAATAAAGAAAATGTTATCAATTAGGATATTAGTAAAATTATAAATGATTTGTAAAATGTGGTATATACCAACTGTATTAATTACGATTAAAAAAATAAAAATAAAAAAATAAATACATTCCCGTAATTTTGGAAATATTAACTAAGCAACTTCAGATGTTTAAAATAAATATTGAATACAGACTTTTAAAATTCAGGAGATAAAGATGTTATTACTAAAAGCTAATTAAGTAAGTGGTTTTATAGCAAGGAGTGCTAAAAAGCACTTGACCCAATCAAAAAAGATCTTACCCCACAAAATATAGAAAAAAATGAAAATCTAAAACAATTTAGGTATTTAGACCAATTTCTAGAAGTGGGTCTGCTTAAGAACTTTTCATCACCCACTCATATAAGTTTAAAATAATCATTGAATATAGATTTTATATTTGAGTAAAAATGTTATTGCTAAAAGTTAATTAAGTAAATGGTCTTGTACAAGTCAGTCTGTGGTGCAATGGATATTGGCTCGGAACGAGAAATCGGGGAGCTGAGTTCGAATTCTAGTTGAATCCATTGCATTCACTTACGCGCAAATACCCTTGGGAAAGGTATTAATCCGTCTCTTCCTTCCAGTTAGGGGTTAAATAACAGGACAGATTGGGTTCTATAGCCTTGGCTGGCAACCAGTCTACAGTAGAAAGCAATGGCAACCTACTGCAGGATAATCTTCTGCCCAGTCAGTCATGTCTCTTTCGAGACATGATCGCCCAAAGTGTGTTTCACGTATGGCACTTAACTGACTGACTGACAAGTCAGTCAGTTAAGTGCCATACATAATACACACTTGGGTGATCATGTCTCTTCTGACTAGTCAGACGATTTTCTTTCAGCAATAAACTGGTTGCCAACTAAGGCTATAGAATTGAATCTGTCCTGCTATTCAACCCATAGCTGGAGGGAGAAGAGATGGATTAATATCTTCCCCAAAGGTATTTGCACAGGAATGAAGGTAACAAATTCAACTGGAATTCGAACTCAGCAATTTCTCATAAGAAAATACTGAAAAACACTTGGCCTAACCAAGAAGCCCTTAAAAATTTACTTGATTGATTTAGATTTTTGAAAGTAAGTCAGCCCCAAAACTTTTCAGCACCTTATTGTAAAGGATAATATATAATTGATTATATCAAAAATATTTTTTCAAAAGTAAATTAGAGAGTGTACATGTATCTGTTAAAAAAAAAATTTTTTGAAAAACATACTGTAAATTAATCACAAGATGATGGCATAAAAGAAAAAATTACAAAATCTTAATCACAAAAAAATAATAAAAAATAAAAAAATAAATTCATAAACACCCCAAAAAATATATTGGTTGATTAATTAATTTTCTATAGCTTAATCCTTTGCAGGTTATTTAAAACCAATAAATATTTTTAGATTGCAATATCTTGGAGGAAGGGGTGGGGTAATAATGGCATTAGTGACAACTGTTACAACTCATAGCTGGCAGTAGAAGAGGTGGGTTCATACCTTTCCCAAGGATACCTAGTGAACATAACAAACCCAACAGGAACATCAACTTGCAGAGAGGGGAGTGGGACGCACAAAACGCAAAACACGGGGGAAATAGGAAGCCTATTTATGAACCCAAGACTCAATGGCTCTACTTTAACTTTTCAGATAATGAATTTAAAAGTTTTTCCACATGTGTAACTTGATAGCAAATAGTGAAAACAATTGCAAGTTTTTAGCAAGCAAAGCTTGTCATTCTATATCAGAAAAGACACTGAACGAGGAAGCATAAAATTTTTCAAAATATAACATTGAAAATATTGTCGTATTGGTGAAGATCTCAAGTTTAGTGGCTAGCAGTATTCAATAAATGCAGTTTGCTATGTGTGAAGTTTTCCTTTTGCCTAGTGTGAGCATCATTTGGTGATGAGGAATTGTTTTTGTTTTTTTTTAAATCATTTCACCCCAAGCAAAGCAGTACCGCCACTGCTGTGCAGGGGCCTACATAAGAAAGGAGGAGAGCAAAGAGAAAGACAAACTGGTTATAGGAGGTGTTGGAGAAAGGGCAAGAGAAGGATGGGAATACCGGTGTGAAGAGAGTTGTAAGGGTTGAGTAATAAAGAAAAAAAATAAGATACACGGAGGTGATGAGGAAAGGACAAGAAAGGGACTGGAGTCAAGTGGGTAAGAGATGAGAATTGACATTGCATTTAGATTCTTGGAGATTTTAGCCGACTGGGAAACAAGTATATGAAAGAGAGCTCTACAGGCGGGAAGTGAGAGAAAAGAAGCTGTTGGAGTAGAAGTAGTGGCTGCATTTGGTTGTTTTAACTTAAAAAGGTTGGGACCTTGTTGCCAGTCTGGTTGATCAAGTAAATTCTTGTGGAGGGGGCATCAGTGAGCTAAGCTTGGAGCAGAAACCATGAAAATATTTGTAGAATAGTCAGAGAGAAGCCACATTCCAGCAGTGAGAGAGTGGCTGGAGTTGAGCTGCCAGGTCGGGACTGATCACATTACAGATTCTCCTTTGGAGCCTATCGAGAACCCTGAGATGAATGGCAAGGGTGCCTGACCAGATATGACGACAGTATTCAATGCATGGCCGGATGGTTGATTTGTATATGTGCAAGATAGATTCAGGTAGGAAAAACTTCCTGGCTCAACACAGTGACCCAACCTTTCTAGTATTGGATTTAGCTATTGATGCAATGTAATGGTTTTACTTAAGATCGAAAGAGAGAGAGTGAGACCGAGGAGGCACAGTGTATTGCTTTTAGGGAGACTCGCTTGCTCTATCCTGATGAGGAGTAGGAAGGACTACCTGTGGTGATAGACAGATAGCAGCTTTGTTTTAGAAGCATTAAAATTTACCAGCCATTTCTTACTCCAGTCTATCACAGAGTGGTGGTCCTTCTCGAGATCAGCAGCAAGGTTATCTTTAGCAAAGGGTAAAGGAGAGTAAGTGTGCTTCTGAGCATGTGAAGGCTTCCAGTTATGTACTATAGACAGCAACAGTTTCTGAGCAGTTTTCTCAAAATGTGTGTGATTCTCTCATCTCTCTCCATTTGTGTGTGTGTGTGTGTGCATGTCCACACAGCAACTGTAAATGCACATGGATTTGCCTGTGGTCTACACAAATTTGTTATATCTGAAAAATTCAAGTAGATCACCCTGTTGTATGTATGTGTTGGAAGGTTGTGTGTTATATTCTATCATCAGTGGGTAAAAACTCGGCAGACCTGAAGGAAACTACCACCAACTTTAAATTTGTTGTTTTTCCATTTTTTTTTTTTAATACTATTTTAACACATTTGTATTGGTTATGTCAAAGTTTCCGATTAATAAAAAAAAAAAAAAAATTTGAAAAACAATTTTGGAGAGAGGGACTCACTTTCTCATACAACGTTATAGTAAATCGATTTTGGAACCACTCACATTTGGGTCGCTTTGTTTTGGTTTTTGGGGACGAGTTGTTGCTCTCGTTTTTGTCTTTTTCAAGTTTTCTTCAGTTCTTACGACGGCATCTTCCTCAGAAACTCCAAGTCAAAAATTTCACAAAGGATTCAGTTGTTGAATATGTGCAAGCAATAAAGTTCATTGCACAGGATCAATTTACTATAGGCTGTATGAAAAACTCAGCCCCCCCCCCCACCACCACCACCAAATTATTTAAATGTTGAAATTTTTACAATTTTTTTTTTTGTCAATCAGAACGTTTAGGTTTTAATCAATAAAATTGCACAGAAATAAGAAAAAAAAAATTTTAATCAACCAATTTACAGGTGGTAATGTACCGGCAAGTGGTTCCAAAATGGAGGATCGATTTACTATAACGTTGTATGAAAAACTGAGCCCCCGCTAAAATTGTTGAAATATTGAAATTTTTCCAGATATTTTTTGTCAATCACAAAGTTTAAGGTGTAATCAATAAGATTGCACTGAAAAAGTCAATAACAAATTTAAAGGTGGTGGCAATCTCCTTCAGGTCCACCAAACACTTTTCATGATATGAATTGAACAGGTTCTTTGCTTAGATGAACTATGAATTTCAACAATATCAGAAAACAAAGATGCAAGTGTTGCACTTACATATATAGAGTGTGTGAGCACATGTATGTTGTGTATTTTTTTTTTATCTGTGTGGGTATTTGTATTTGTAAGGGTGTATCTATTCAATAGAATGAGAGAGAGTGAGTGTAAAATTTGAAGTATGTGCATTACCAAAACTATTAAATTTTAACTATTTCATCATGTGACCTGTATAAGATAGTGTTGGGTGGGTTGAGGCTTTGGTTAATATACAATAGCTTTCAAGTTTGTTGTAAATTATATATCTGACCTATAGCTCATACAGTCTAAACCTGGATTTGGCCATAAAACTAAAAAAAATATTCCCTAAGCTGAAGTTCTGATAATTCAAAAATTTGCTTCAAACTTTTTGAAAATGATTGATCAGGTAACATGTCATATTTTAATCACTTTTCTAAGCATGTATGCTGGACTGTGTGTAGATATGCCAGGCCTATTTCCTTCAGGGTCCAAGTAAAAGGCCTCATTTGTCCTAAATCCGGCCCTGATAATGGTTGATTGGTGGATTAAAATATCAAAATTATTTCAGAATAGTTTATCAAATCAAGACAAATGACTCTGAAGCATTAATGTGAAAAACAATAAATAAGGTATTGCAATAGCAGTTAAATAACGTGAGTATATGTTGAAAAATTCTAGACCCGACTCAGAAGCAAGCACCTGAAAAAAAAAAAAAAGACATTCTATTTGGTTAAATTTTAGAAACCAAATATATCTACATATCTCTACACAAAATGTGTGTGTGTGTGTGTGTGTGTGTGTGTGTGTATATATATATATATAGATGACTATTTACGCTTTCACACCCTGATTGAGCACTCTAGAAGAATGGTTGACTTTGAAAAACAGTAGCTACTCTGGCATCTACGCATCGTTCATTCAACGATGAATTAGAACACTCTCAGCTATTGGGCTTGTATAATGATAATATACATGCTAAAAAGTTTGCCTACTTCTCCCAAGCACCCGTAGCTCAGAGGTAGAATTGCCGACTGACGCCAATTTGGTTGGGTTTCAATCCTGGGTAAAAAGCAATCGGTTGTCTAACCGTACTGATGAGCTGTGATACAGCAAAACAGATCAGTCTGCAGATGACTATGTGTGTGTGTGTGTGTGAGAGAGACAGAGAGAAATATACACCCATGCTTCCATTAACAGAATGTTCCAATTTTTTTATTTTTTGTTACTATCAGAAATTTCATTATCAGCAAAAGGTAAAACAGTTTTTTATTTCATATACAAATAAAAATTCTTTTAATTATTAAGAAAAAGAAAATAAAAAGGATATTTAAAATACACCAGGCATACACAGAAATATTTTGCAGAAAATTACATGGAATCCAATCCCAAAAATATATATACATTAATTTTCATAAATATTATAAAGTTTTTATTTTCTATAAAAAAAAAAAAACAATGCTTCAAAGGAAACCTGGTTTGCCTTCAGGTGAACCTTTAATCCTTCCCTATAACAATTTAGCTCTTATTACAGTCAGGTAATTGCCGTATGTAATACATGCCTGGGCAATCATGTCTCAAAAGAGACATGAGTGAAGATTTTCCAGCAGTAGGTTGCCATTACTTTATGCAGTAAACTGATTGCCAATCATGGCTATAGACCCCAATCTGTCCTGCAATTAGACTTATAGCTAGAGAGAGAAGAGATGGATTAATACCTTTTTCCCCAAGAGTATTTTTACGTAAGAGAATGAAACGAATTCAACTAGAATCCAAACTCAGATTTCTCATCCCAAACCGATATTTATTACACCACAACACACATCCATGTTCTTATTACAGATCTCTTCAATTTCAGGCTTTATTCAAAATTTTAAATCAAGCAACAATTTGTTTTGTATACGTGTGATTCTGACCAATATTAATTTTGTCATTTATGGGCAACATTAAAATAATTACTGATGTGTATATGTGGAAACATTGCCATGTATAAGAGTGACTCTTTACAGCTTCTCAATATTAGATTTCAAATCCTAGCCGTTTATTCTCTTTTCTGAATCTGGCTCTTTTGGATTAATTTGCATTGCAAATATTTAAATCATTACTGAGAAAGATAAGTCTTTCAAATTCACACTCTTGGAGAGATTATTTGAATAAAAATTGGATTAATTTTATTCATGTAATCCTGACATTTTTATAAGCTAGGAATATAAGAGAGAGAAAATAATTGGAATTAAATCTTAAGTGAATGACAAATTTTCAACAAATTTATGAAAGATCTTAAAAATGACACTAGTTTCTTTTAAACCCATTCCAAAGAATATCAAAACAAAGTTATTCTCAAAGAGAAGCGGGGAAGGGGAGAAGGGGAGAAATCCGAACAAAATAATACAAAGTAACAATTACTAAGTGCCTCCTCTCCTCCTCCTTTCCTTCCATGGAAAATGAAATTCTTTAACTACAAAAAGGGTCTATGAATAAAACATGGTACATTCATACAATGCAAAGAGAATAAAAATCAATAGGGGCCAACTGGAAAATAGAAAGTAGGCTCATAAAATTAGTCTAAGTAGTACAGCAATTATTCCAGGTGGCAGGCTTCATGGTTAACTAATCTAAGTAAAGAACACAAAGCATACTATTCAATACCAATATTACTTAGCAATGTTTGGCTCAGTGGTTAGAACAAGAGACCAATGATTTAAAGAGATAGGATATATGTAATATATCAAAAGTGGAATTTTGTAAAAGGATGAAATACTTTAAAGCAAGGTGTAAGTCAGGAAAAGAAAGCTTGTCATCTCAAGTAAGAAATCATTAAACATAAAACTATAAAAAAATGAAACTAAAAAAATTGCAATGATTTGTGAAACATTTCTGTATTCTAAAACGGGTCTCTTTGGAAGTCCAAAGAAAATTTCTTGCTAAAAGAGCATTGAACTAGTAGTAGAGAGGTTTATAAATTCCATTCTAAGTATTGGCTTGTTGCTACATCTAACATTGTCAACAACTGAGCTGTAACAATTGAGATTAAAAATTATCTTTCATTAGAATTTTTTTTTTTTTAACTAATAGTTGACTTGACCCAAAGATTTATGAGTTCAACACTTGACCACAGTAGAGGAAATAAAAACAGAGTTGTATTACTAATGGGAAACTGAAGTATCTAGAAAAGGCATGGCATGTGGAACTAGAACAATCTACCCCCATGGATTACAAAGATTCAGTTTGAAATTTCAAAGTTTATCGCCTGAAGGTCAGAGCATGTAACAGCCAAAATGTGAACGTGGCAATAAAGATGAGGACAACAGTTCAAATGATATAAATATTGTAAATAATTTCAAATTAGTCAAAAATTAATATCTTTGGTATTAATTAAAAAGAAATTCTGATCATTATTTCTTATAATTACATTCAATTACACTTTTGAAGAACAATTTTTTTTTATTTGTTAATCCAACAGATTTTTTAAAACTTATTATTTTTAGTAGGTACTCATATTTAAATAGACATATCTGCTGTCTCATGCCCTAATGTAAACAAAGCAATTTATAAAGAAGCACATATTGTTTTTTTTTTTTTTGGTAAGATTTCTTGATTATTCAGGTCAACAGACAAAAATAAATATACTGTTTAATAAACAGAACAGAGCCTCTACTCAAATACTCTCAGAGTGCTTTAGCATTTATATGCTTAAGATGATTTTTTGTTTTTGGTAGGTTGTATTGAAATGAAATTCTTTTACTGATGACATGGATTCATTAGCAAAACAGGTCAAAATAGAAATTTTACAAATATTTTTTAGATTTACGATGAACAATATTTAGCAACTCCACTGCCAAAAAAAAAAAAATAAATTTTAAATTAAAATAAATATGATGCATGGTTCTTTGAACTAGATTTTAAAAGAGCATATAGGATGAAAACTTTCCAGTAGCCATTCATATAATAATTATTTTGAAACAGATTTGCTTAACATTTCAATACTGTTAACCCCACTATGCCCAGACCGATCTTCATCTTCATCTTAACTATCTTATATTTTATAAGATTAATATTCATTAACTCAAAGCTTACTCAAGCAATAAGCTCTTATCTTCAATTACAATAAGTCCTGTATAATAGCTGTCATACTGACACCACTAATGATGGCACTTAAGAATTGGTGATTAAAAGTCAAATAACAAATAGATTAAGTCATCACAGGTGGGTTTTTTTTTGGAGGGGGGGGGGGTACTACAATTCTCCAAATACAAAGATTGATAGCCACTCAAGGTAAAGAGTGACTGTAAAATGGTCATGATGAATTCAGTGTGATATGAATGGAAGCAATTGTAAGGAATGGAGATTATGAGGATAAGTAGGATATATAATGACACTTAATTTAAATAGGTTAAAATCACTGTCTTCAAGGAAGCAACCAAAAAGTTGTCAGAGTGAAACTTTGTTCTATTTGGTATATGGAAGAAATGAGGGTGATTTGACACCATGGAAGTGGCAAAACATGTCCTAGCTGTAAAAGTCTGAACTAGAAACACTAAAGAATGACATTCATATGAAGAAGTTTATTTTGTGTGGTATGAATATATTTTTGTTGTTGTGTGGTATATATGAATGAAGCTTGTTGCCTCTCAATATAAATCAATCCAAACAATAAGTATTGCATTTTTTAAAAATTCTTCCAAAATTTGAGGGATAAGAGATTATCAATTGATACTACTCATTTTTGTCATTTTAAGACATTAGAAGTTGATCCTTACTATTTTTATTCTTCCTTATTTAATATGTTAATTATGAAAAAATGTCTTTAGTAAAAGCAAGACATGTAACATGGTGATTAAAATTAATTAAACCTTAAAAAAAAATATAAAAAAAAAAATTCCTCTTTAGAGTGCTTTATTAGTTGCAGATAAGGAGATTGGTTCTTGCAAGCACTTACCTTTCTTGGATGACTTTCCAGATCAACGCCTACCTTTTTTTCTATTGAAATTTTAAAAGAAAAAAAAAAAAGAAATGGTTAGTTTTTAGCAATATAAAAACAATATTTGATGGCACATAAAGCCCCACCTTTATACAAAATTTTAAAAATCTCACAGATTTTATCACAGTTGGTTATACAACAAGTGTCCAGTGGGCTCATGATTAACCAGAGGACCAGAACTTGTACTGAATTTAACTTCAGAATACTTCAGGCCAAAATAAGTGTATAATATCTATTCATCCATCATCATATCTCTCTCTCTCTCTCTCTCTCTCTCTCTCTCATCTGTCATCTGTCAATTCATGGAAAAGCTTTGAGGGAAGCTAGATCTCATTCAACTTACTTGATACTATAACCACTAACGGGCAGCTACACTTCTTAACTGAAGGGCCAAATGCATAGGGGATTTGCATGTTAACTGACTTGTGTTACAGAAGCCACTTTTTGAGGAAATACAAAAAATAGAAATTGCAAGCCACTTTATTGCATTGGTGAAAATATGTGTCATAACAGAAAGATCGATTTCATTTCAGTTGGTTCTAGAATTAAAAACAAAGTGGGAGAATGTACACTTTTGACCTAAAAGACACTGGAAATGGAAATGATTTTCTTCAAAGAGGGCATCTACCTATATAAATAAAAGAGCTTGTTTTTCTTGCCAGTTCAGTTCAATTTTACTACCATGGAAAAGAGCAAAGAACTGACACTGACTCCCGACGACCAGTCTTCGCAAAGACTTGCCCGTTATATACTCTTATTTCTATCGTTTAATATTTGTGGTCAAGACTACTGTTGACTTTCTATCTTATTTTTTATCTGGTTTGATTTAATTCTCAAATCAAACCCTAGACTGAATCAATAGTTTTGAATATTGTAATATATTTGTATTTTTTTACTTTTGTAAATAAATTGTTTTTATTGTTATAAAACACTAAAGCTGATAATGTTGCTTTATTCTCTTTTTCTTTCACTTTCTCTCTCATGCTTTATTTTTCTTAAAACTGTGACAAAATGGGGCTCATCCAAGTTTTCGTTTCAAAACAAAAACAGCAATTCAGTCAGTTAAGTGCCATACGTGAAACACGCTTGGGCGATCATGTCTCGAAAGAGACATGACTGACTGGGCAGAAGATTATCCCACAGTAGGTTGCCATTGCTTTCTGCGGTAGACTGGTTGCCGACCAAAGCTATAGAACCCAATCTGTCCTGTTATTTAACCCATAACTGGAAGGAATAGGCGGATTAATACCTTTCCCAAGGGTATTTGCGCGTAAGTGAATACAATGAATTCGGCTGGAATTCGAACTCGGCTCGCCCGATTCCTCGTTCCGAGCCGATATCCACTGCACCACAATGCACATCCAATTCAGCTGTCTTAAAACAATTTTCTCATTCAGATGTTCATTTCACAACAGCAAAGAAAGTCATTCATATTTCTCTTCAGTTATTTTTCTTTTTAGAAAAAAATGACTTTAAAAATATTGTTTTCTGTTGAATATTTTTCTTTGTCCAAATTAGATGAAGAATTTCACTTAAAAAAAAAATCAGATATCAGAGTCACTGCAAGTAGCTGATCTTTGAACTGACCAAAAAATGTGCAAAGACATTCACAAATTGGACATCGGTTTTCTTTCTTCAGTAAATTGAAAATCATTGCTTCTGATGCACTAAATAAAAAGTGTAGACATCTGGCTAATATGTATTCCAAAGAACTGAATTATGGTCACCTTTTAAATGAATATGAGCATCTCATGCACTACATGGCCCTTGATGAAAAATAAATTCAGATCATTTGAAATCTGTATTTCCGAATTGAATTGCACTCACAATGTGCATGATGGTGATTTACTGTACAAGAGAACATTCTTTTTCAAGACTGAAGCTTATAAAAAAAATCTGGTTCATAGCAAAATGGGGTAGCATGATTTGAACTGGCTTTCACTCATGTGCATGAAAAATGATATCTTATTCCTGAAAACCACTGACTTCAAGCAATTCTCTGAAAAGAAATACTGCAAATGCCTGGCATAAGAAGTTTGTAGCAATTTCATACTGCTCCATCTAATCTGTGTGGTTTACCGAGTATTAGATTTTTTAAACCTCGTGTATTGTTTAACTGTTTATCATGTTGATTAGTTGCTGCTGTACGACATGTTTTTAATGTTTCAACACCAGTTTTGTTGAAGTGCCAATAAAATAAATAAATGTTTAATATCATCGACCATTTACTTTTTATTCCCGTGAGTGATTGTCATGGGGGCCTCAGCACATTGGTTTTCTCAGGGGCCCATAATGCTGTTAAGACAACCATGCAACCACAAGAGGTCTGTCAAAAGTCACAATATTATCACATCACACCCTTGGGGTCATTGATTATAAAACATTCTTTACAAGGTCAGCTGGGATTAAGTGTCATGGTACAATGAATAAATTAAATATTAACATTTATCTAATTTTTTTTTTTTTTTTACAAATGTTTAAATTATTTGCTTCAAAGATATTTTCTGAATTTTGCAAAGTTTTTTCTGCCTTCTACACTTTCCTCAAAATCAACATTTTCTCAAATGTTCAAGTTTTACTTAATATTTTAACTATTTTCCAAATTTGCCACATGCAGAAATACTATTAATAAACATCTTAGCATTACTAATTATTACTAATTTATACATATCATTAAAAAATGATGAGTTAGTCATTTATCCCCTAGTTTCTTCAACATTTTCAAACAGTCTACCATTATCATAAACACTACCACCTGTTATGACGAGTACAAGAAGACAAAAACCAAACACTTTGTGTTGTATATGGTTAGATAGTATTCATATCATTAAAGTATTTTGGTTATTACATTATTTCTCACAATTTCCGTTGTCATCATTATTAGTATTAACACTTATTTTAATAAACATTTTGTTAGTTATCAGAATTTTGTTAAAAAACGTGCTTTAATTATTGTAGATTCCCTTAGCATAATTTAATTCTTTCCACCCTAAACAACATTTGAGTACCTTCCATTCTTACTCAGGTGTATGCTGTTTTACACCCCAGAACACAAAAGATAGCCCTGAAGAAGGCCAGAGAGAATATAATCAAATTGTTGTGGAAAGGAGAAGAGAAAAAAACAGAGAGGCAAGAAAACTAGTCTAAGCCCAAAACATACAATAAATATAATGATAGATAACAAGTATTTAAGAAAACATTAAACTCAAAACTCTTAATGGTGATTTTTTTAAAATGTTTATATTTCTTCTGCATTTCAATCTTTAACCCTCTAGGGCCATTCGTATCATATTTGATACAGTATGAAAACAAGCCTTGAAAGAAATATTTTCCTGAAAAATTTTTTAAGAGAAATATTTTATAAATTTCAAATGAAAGCAATACTGACTGCTCAGTCAATGAATACCAAATGTTTCCTTATAGGGAAATACTGTATCAAATATGATACGAATGGCCCTAGAGAGTTAAACATTTAAGGAATATTTATATATTTTTTAATTCTTTCAATTTGGGACAAATGCTTTTATTGCAAGTATGTCCATGTAGAAATATTATATATATATATATATATATATATATAGAGAGAGAGAGAGACACACACACACATATATATATATATATATATATATATATAACCAGAAGTCAGTGACTACAATTGAAAAAAAGATAAGGAGTAAGTGCAAAATGGAAAAAATAAAGATGAAATAACGATGACATTTTACACATGCCTATATGTCAAGATCAGCGCAAAAACACATACATGCACACATACATACACACACACACATTATAGAAAAATTGCACCAATGAAAAGTACATATCAAAAAAAGAACCAAATAGTATAAGCAGTCAATTGCCAATACCCTTTTACAAGTGGACTGAGTAATTCCTGGAGGATACGTCTATAAATCTCTGGAGTGGTTAAGGTAACATCAATCAGCCAAGTAACAAACTTTTTACTTGTATTAATTTTATATATATATATATATATATATATATATATATATATTCTCTTCAAACATGAACTGACATTTTTAAAATATTTATTAATTTCAGTTAATCTTATAAATATTTATGAGCACTTTTTCTTAGTAGCCAAAATTTTTGTTTATGAAATATTTTTTTTTAATAAAATTTCAAACATTTGCCTAGATAAAGTCTGTCACAGGATGAAATGCATAGGCAAGAAAATTATAGTTTTCCTCGTTTTATTTATTTAATTGTGTGTGTTGTCTTACCTTGAATTTAATGGGGGAAAAAAAATAATGTAGAAAATAACAGCTTAGGGATTATCCTAATATATCTTAGGATATCAATTCCTTGACTAATTTTCAATGTAAACAGTTCCTCCAACCAGTTTTGAGTGATGAATTGGTTGTTTCCCTCCACCCATCCAAATACAATCTAACAATTCTTCATCAAAATAAAGAGGGAAAAATCCCCACAGTCATTTCACCACTGGCATTTTGGTTTTCACACCTGGAACAACACTAAAAGCAAAGCATGGACCGGCAGGATTATAATGAGTACATCTGCAATTCATGTGGCATCATTGCCAAGAACTAAGAAAGGAAATTCCTTCAACTACTGAAGAAAAATCACCACCACTTTTGGCAGACTGAACTGATTAAGAATCTCTTAAAGACTTTCCAGTGTGAAACAACTTCAGATCTACAATCTGACAACTCACTTGCAACATTTTCAGCCATTATAAATCAGGAATCTTCTCAATATTAACATACACCAATGAAGTAAAAAATAAAAATCCTACTGTAAAGGACCTTACAATTGCACTAAATGATCATGCCCTTGTCGAGTAAAAAAAAAAAATCCTTTCCAAATCACAGAAACCTGACAAAAGTTTTTGTTTTTTATCCAAAACATGCTCCAAATTGGACAAATCAAGTTTCTAGTGAAAAAAAAAACCAAAAACTTTTGCTACTTTTTTTTTTGGCTCGAGTAGAGGCAATTGACTTTTTCACATATATTGCTTTCAATACTGATGAAACATTACCCACTACCTGTGCTCACATTTACTGTTTAGTCACCATAAACAATCAACAAGCATTGATAAACATCAATGGGTACAATTCCTTTCCACTTAAGAGAATTCAATGATACACTTTTATTGCCACCCAGTTGCTCTCTGTAACAAGACAAAAAAAAAAAAAAAAAAATGGTAAAGTTCTTTCTCTACGCTCATAACACCAATGTCTGCCTGATGTTGTAGGCCATTAGGATAAAATAAGTGGTGATTCTATTAGAGCAACCCTCATAATTGGATGTGAAGATTTACATCCAACATTTATGCACTAAAAAAAGTTTGTAGTAGACATGAATTCTTGGCATAATCACAATGCTCGAAGAAACTTCTGGTAATAACTGACACAATCTGTGAAGGGGGTTTTTTTTAGCTAAAACAAGATCATTTGTGTTTCCTATTGAAATTATCATATGGATTTCTTCATAACGGCCTAAATAATTTCTCAATAACACAATCAACCATCAACCTGCCTCTGAAAAAAAAAAGAAAAAAGAGAGAGAGAATCTCAAGTAGAGCACTACATAAAGTAAATATAGCAAGATTTATTTCAAAGGGTCATCTTTGCCTCGATTGCCAAGCAATGAACTATTTCCAAAGAATCAATAATGCTAAGTGTACAAAACCAATCAGATGCCTATTCAATTTGCAGACCACTCATAATTCAATATTAAGAGAAAAAGACTAATATGTGCCTAAAGTACTGTTATTGCTATGCTTGGAAACCTAGCAATTGGTTTCAGAGTTTGATAATATAATTGATTAAAATTGTTTTTGGCTTAAGAAATCCATTTATGTGCTATTGATATAAATTAACCCTTCTCTGATACACATTCCGGTACAATTATGCTCAGGGTAAATAGTTACAGCATTTTTATTCCTGAATATATACTTTTAATCATTTCTATATAAAATTAAATAAAATTTCATTATCTATCTATATCCTTATATACATATATATTTACATAAAAATGAATATGTGCACATACAGAATTGTATACATCCAGTGAGTTGTCACTCACTGGATGTATATAATAAACACCAAGAAAAATTAGCAATTTCTCTTGGAGTGTGTTTTGTGTTTTATATAAGTGTCGATCCCACACACACACCTAGAGAAATTGCTAATTATGATGCATGTGACCACAACATGGCTACTGTGTCAATCAGCCATATTCAAGAGAATATACCCATTCAAAACCAATTGCCAATATTAGATTTGGTTGGAAACAAATGCACTTGTTTCACTGCCTTGTTTTCAACCAGTCTACCTAAAAGGGGGTATTTTGAATGTTGATCTTGGGGACACACACACACACACACACACACACGCATATTGTTAATTCAATTTTTGTTCTAATCTTCATAAGCTGCACAAAGTGTATCACATTCTTAAAGAGAATATTTTTAAGGTTTTTTGCCACAATCCATTATAAAGCTTGAAAATATCAATTTTATAGAAAGTTACTGTTTCTGACACCAATGACTTAGATTTTAGAAACTCATATTTAAAAAATTTTCATTGGTTTTACACACTTCTACAGTTTTTGTGAGACAATTCAAGGGACCTTCCATTTGTTCAGATGAGAAAATTGCAATAACATTTTTTTTTTGTTTAAAAAAAAAAAAAAATGTCATTCACAAAGAGAAATCAGCAATGAATTATGTTCAGAGGATTTTATTATATACTACAAAAAAATCTTACTAAGATCTGATGTTGATATCTGCTTGCAGATAGCTTCTACTAAATTATCTTATTAGTTTTAGCGCAACAAAGACATAAATAGAGTCAATATCGAATACACTACTTATCTGTAATGTTTTGTTCAACCTGTAAAACCCACTAGATATGAAACTTCTTTTGCAGAAAGAGGGATTTAATAAAAAATTTGGAAAACATCTACAGGTAACTACTCATGTTGCATATTCTAAATTGCCTAATATAAGGAAGATTTTAATGAGGCAGGATCTGATTTTTTTTCTCAATCCAGTGGTTCTCCACCTATTTTGCCAAATGCGCCCTTTTCAAGATTGTCCAACTCAAAAGGTGCATTTCAAGTCATATGCATTATTGAAAATCTTCATTCTTTTCCCTATTAGTATGTATACTAATGGATTATTTTTGTAGTGGCAAAAAACACACACACACACACACGAGCTAGCAGAAAGAAAACCCAGCATGACCTCTCAGTTGCGCGGACCAATGCTCATAGCTGACTTTGCTGCCTTAGAGAATCCGAAAGATTTTGAGACTACCTGCAGCCCCAATCACTCGCCCACTGAAACTCTGAAATTCACAGGTGGTTCCCCCCATTGGTTGAGAACCCCTGCAATATAAAATAAACAATGATCTTAAAAATGGTAAGGGTATTAGAAAATTGTTCATTGGATCAAAAAGTGCAAGATTAATAAAGAGGGTAATCTTAAGCTAAGGCGGTGGAGAAGAGGATTTCCTGTTAAAATAAAATAAAAAGTAAATGCCCACCACCCTTTATTAAGCATCTACAAACATTTTAAGTAGAAAATCAAATGAAAAGAAAATACTGTACATCCTCACCCACTGTTATATAGTAGACAACTTTTGCAAATAATTTTGTGTCAAGGAAGACTAACAGTCATAACAGGTGACAAACCATGAGCCTCAGGTTCTAAGCCTAAAACCAAAGCTCAATCTTCACAGTGGAAGATCCCCAACCTATCTGAAAATGAAGAAAGCCTGAATGAGTCGAAACAATGTTGCGGCATTTGCAGGGTTCCGTTTGCTGGAAAATTGTATACATCCAGTAAGTAGCAACTCAATAACACAGCTGCCAAATAATTACAGCTTGTGAAGTGTTTTTGGCTAAGCACAATATTCCCCATGTCCAACAATCTCCATATTTCCCAGTTTTTGCTCCTTGAGACTTTTCTTCTTTCCAAAAATTAAATCCCATATGAAAGGAACAAAATTTCAAGACCTCAAGGGAATCCAGATGTGAATATGACAAGGTAGCTGCTCGATATCCCAAAAATTGTTGAAAGCAAATTTTTTAGTTATTTATGTTTATGTGATTTGCAAAACTTCAGACTAACTGTAGGCATAGATTGTGCTAGGAAATTAGAGTGAATATTCTAATACTCAATATTTTCAGACTAGTATCTGCATTTTGTTTGCTAGTGCCACCGTGTCCAAATTAATTCTTCATGAAGGAATTTTGAGACAACCATTTAATCCTACAAAACAAACAGCTTAATTCAATTCCTGTCTTAGGTAGTGCAAAAAGTTATACGCTCTGGTTTAGTGAGAAAGACAACAAATTGACTCGATAAAATTAACTGTTAGATTCCCTCTGGCATGAACAGCAGAACAAGTAACGTTCTGCCCCACTTGATCACCAACTATGGCAGACAACTGAAAAAAGCCACAGGGTACGATGACTGAAACATTACAACTGTAACAGCCAAAATGAGAACAAAAGTTCAAGGATATCAATGGATCATGATAATCCATCCCAAAAAATTAAGTAAAAAATGATAAACTAATTCTCCACCCATCTCTTCTTGTAAATATTTTCCTATAGCTGAAACTACAGCCCCATTCTCAATTAAGAGTCTGAAAAAAAAAAAAAAATTTTTAAGAAATTGTTTTTGTTTCGTAATCAGCAGTCAATGAACACAGTTCTAACATCTGTCTATAGTTTTAAGATGAAGTATTATAACTATTTGCACTGTTGTCTTCATCTTTGTCATATTCACATTTCGGCCATTGTACTCTCTGCCCTTCAAGTGATATATGTTGGAATGTTGAACCAAATATTTATTTAGTCCGTCAGGGTAGATCGTTCTAGTTCCACATGTGCTTCCAATTGTGGTGAACAAAATAATGGTTTCGATTCAAAATTCCAACATATATCACCTGAAGAAGGCCTAAGCATACAACAATTAAAATGACAATAAAGATAAGGACAACAGACCAAACAATGTAAATAGTGTGAATATAGTTTTAGTTACTAAATAAAAAAAAATGTTTTTTTAATTTTTTTGCTCCTTTAGTTTATTAGATGTTAACTTGCAAGAAGATTAGACAGATTGTTCACCACCAGTAATCTTTCTACCAGACACAGACCAAACCAATCTCCCCAGTCTCTCATCATTTAAATGCTGCTTATTGGTTACATTTTCTGAATCAAATAATAAATGAGGAAGAGGAAAAAATCCAAGTACACTGCAGTATTAATCATTGAAAAAATAAAAACTTAAAAAAATGTTTTACATTTCACCTCAAGCATCTTTAACATGTTCTCCTATGGTGATCACGTCATGATGACTCACCATGTTCATTCCATGACATGATTTAAAATTGCAGGGTATGTTTTCAGAGAATGGGCCAGAGAAAGAGAGAAAAAATATAGAACAATCAACTAATTTATATAGATATGCAAATAAATGAAAGGCCAAAATTTGAGAAACACTGATCAAATATCAATGTTTTTCTTAGTGCAACTGGTGAAAGTAATAGTGAACGAATAGTTGAGATTTTAAACTCATGAAATGCGATCAGATTAAATAAATAAAAAGATGGATATTTATTGGAGAGAACAAAACACTGAATACTGCAATAATTTTACAAGAGAAATTCAAATATAAATACTCTATCCCATAATAGTTGTTACATTTGCATGTAAATTTTATATAATAAATGTAACATGATGAAACCCACCACTCACCCACCCAAGGTTCTAAGCTTGAACTTACTTTGTTCTTAATTTTCATAAACGACCTGCCCAATGTCATCAGCTCAAGACTATGCTTATGGCAACTATTTACTCCTGTCTTAATGTTCAGTCTGATCGGCAATGATGATAAAGTTAAATTGACAGCTCATCTCAATGCTCTCCTTTAATAATCCAAGATAGAACATTTCGCATGGCTGATGCTAACCTCCAAGAAAGTAATTCTCAATGGAACAATTATATTGACTTAAATGCTTGGTCTGCTGCTAGGAAAGCTGAGTTAGGCTAGTCAATTTTTCTTAACAGAATATATCTTGAACCTTTTGTAAGTCTACCATTTGTCTGTGCCTTGAATATTACTGCCACATATGTTTTGGTGCTTCTGTTATTTATTTAAAAATTCTTAGCAGAATCCAAAGAAGAATCTGCAATATTATTGGTTCTGACATTTCAGGCTCCATCACTTTACCACCACCGTAACATACCTTCCCTGTACCTTTTCTACAAATATTTTCATGCCAATTGTTTTGATGCAGTTTCTTGTTTGGTACCTCGAATTCATGAATTTAAGTAGATTACTAGATTGGCAGCTAGGTCTCAACATTTTGCTGTTGAAATTGCTAGATGGAATCCTAAGTTCTATTCTAATTTTTTCTCTCACACTTACTTGTGGAACTTTTTGCATTCCTATCAATTATGATCTTCAAAAATTTAAAAGCAATATCAGCCTACCCCCTTGCATCTTGTTTTTGTTTTTTGTCATCATCTCTCAAAATTTTATTTTATTTCATACTCAGTAACCCCTTGCATCTTAGTGGCTTTATTACCTTGCTTGGGGTGAAATATTTTTTTTTTTTTAAATATGGTGGCATGACATTTAAAAATTCTACCAATTCAAAGAGAAAATTCCTAATCAGCTTACAAGGACGAACAGTTCCTTGCTTCATTTACTAGTGTTTTAACTTCTTATTTCTCTATTATTAAAATGGAATAGAACTATGCCTATACAGATGACTGATTCTTTTCTTGACTATACAACTTGAAACTTGTGCATCAGTCTTAACCTTTATCAATCTGTATGCGACTTCATATGATGTACAAAAAGTTTATCCTGCAACTGAAATCGACTGATCCCTGAACAATACCATAATTGATTTTCATAGATCTGTTGTCATATTTAAATATAAATTCAAGAGGAAAACATTCAAAAGAAATTCAATGAAATCATACGCCATAGAGAGGCTCAGTGGAAATATCATTGGCATGAGGAGCATTACACATTCAGCTCACTTCAGGTAAGTTTCAATTACTTTCCAGTAAATTCCTTCTATAGCAACAGAAAACAATTTTGAGTGAAATTAACAATAACGATACTGCAATTTAGGGGCCTTGAAAAAGAATGCAGTGGAAAGGAAAGTAATATTCATAATGCAGAGTGTTAAAGGTTAATTTTTAAAAATTAAGATTTTTGTTTTTTAAATAAAAGTCGTCATTTAATAATTATATAGAAATCTGCTTTCTTCAATGAACACACTGATTTTTGTTCCACTGCCAATTTAGAAAGATATTTTTCCAGTAAATAAAATCATTATATATATATATTTAAAAAATCTATCAAATTTGGTTGTTAACAGGCTGGATTAGATGTAAACAGAACTTAAATATATCTTTTAAACCAGCTACTCATTATAGAAAAGTTTACATTTTCATATTTCCACTTCAATTTGGTGTGGGGGGTGAGAGAGAGGCATTTGCAAAAATTACTGTCCTCAGAATTCTACAAGAGCAAATTATATAATTTTATAAAAAATTAAGTTATTTTTGTGTAATTAAACTTCTCTTAGAATAGGTAAAGTTATAAATTATCTTAAACAGTAATTACATGTTGTTCATAATTATCTAAAAGAAAATAAAAACTATATTCCTTTCTTAATAACAAAGTTCAAACTACAATATGGTACTGAAAAGTTCTTTGCTTCACCAAGAACAGATTAAAAAGAAATATTTATATCTTTTTTCATCATATTTTGGTATGTGGGTCAAACTGGGAACTTTTTAGAACCTCCTAACTGAATTCTATTGGAGATAACAAGAATTTCTTCCGATCATAAGAAATGAAAGTTATTATTATTATTATAAAAAATAAGATTTTTTTTATGCACCATGCATAATTTTTCAAATATGTGAAGTAGAGGAAAAAATTATGTCAAAGAATTAGTTCCCAATATGACTGATGTTAAATAACATTGAATCAGGATTTAAGGGACCATTTCAGACAACAATGTATTATAAGCAGATTGAAGCATTGGGAAAAGTAAACTGTTGAATAGAAACTGAAGATGAGGAGAAGTCTTAACTGAAATTGAATAAATATCACCTTAATCTTGAATCCATGGAGATGGTACAAAATCTGATAAAGGATTTACATATACTTTGTCACTAAAATTAATAGTACAGGACACTACAATTATAGAAGGGATGAAAAATAACCACATATTTATACATGCATGTATTCACAAGTCAAAAAGCAACACAAATTTCAAATCTACTCTCAACAATGTCCTTCCTTCATTTCCATCTTAAAATAAGGACTGCTTTCTTAGCCATGTGCAAATTGCCTATTTTCCCTCATCATCATTGGAAAACTTGTCATCTGAGTGCAATCCATATTGTATAACTGTAAAAAAATCAACAATGGTGGGGTCACCTTGCAGAAATGGTGCAATTATAAAATCGCCTATAACTGAATTATTGCAATACACACAGAAATTAGGCAGCAACCACCCTCTACTTCTTCATAAGCTGTCAGCATTTTGTACATGTTTTTGATTAGCCAAGACACTGCAGGCCCAAGTCTGGCTCACCTGAAAGATTTCAGAGATTTTTGCAATACTGATTCCTCTATCAGCTTTAATGAAAGCATCCACCTGTTTGGCCTTATCTTTGTCCACTTTATGGCTTCTTTTAATCAGGCGAGTCTCTCCTTTCTATTACAGAATAATATTAACTCTACTGACCTATCTCTTTACTCAGTTTATCTCAGATTCAGCCTACCCAGAAACATTCAGTAAACTCCTGTTAATGCTTGCAGCAATTTCTCTCTTCCAAAAAATACAAAGAAATTCTCAACCAGCACCTTGTATATTCTGAGCGGCAGTTGTTTTGAAAGAGTAGAAAAAGTAAAGGTTAATTCCATGAATTTTTCCCGCTGGTTTCTAGACATGTAGTTGATAGTTGAAAATGAATAAAAAGAATTAAATTTAATATTAAATTAAAAAAGCAACCATTATCTTTAATATACACAAAAGTGTGTGTGTGTGAGAGAGAGAGAGAGAGAGAGAGAAAAGGAAAAGTTGAAAATGTAACTGGAGTCTTTAAGGATATTTAAAGTAATTTTACTGGTTCTATGATTTTCAAGAGCTTATATTCTAAATGTAAAGGATATAATAAAGATTACATCAGGTAAAGCAAACTCACCTTCAGAAACAGAATGACAATTCATCGCCAACAAATATGAGATCCCACCACAAGACTGATACCATTTAGTGGTCGTTTAGATTTATGTGTAACAAAAAAAATCTCCCAAATTACAAATCTTCCCACTATCTTTGTCAAGACAATACCACAAGCCAAACATAAATGAATAAATGTATTTATTCAAAAATACAAACCACATCTAAAACTAATAAGGCACATTTGCCAAGGACTATCTACACACATCACTCAATTAGTCCCAGGCCTGAAATATAAATTTTTAAAAAAATCCATGTGATTTTTATGAAGTACTAACCTTCAAATGACACATGACAAAATTTGGGCCCAATCAAATTATTAGTTTACAAATTGCAGTTATTTAAGTGAAGCTACTGTTGCAAATTTTGAAAACAATGGAAAAATCTTAATTTTATGAGTTGAAAAGGCATTGCTTTCTGATAAGGAAAAAATACTGTTCAAGCAAAGCAATGACTTGATAAGTTATTTGAACTCTGCTCAGTCAGAAACAACAGTTAAGAGGTGGTATGCTGACTTTAAACACGGTCGTACATACACAAATGATGCTGAATGGACAGGTCGCCCAAAAGCGGCAGTTGACATAGAAAACACAAAAAAAATAAATAAATAAAATCCACAAATTCGTTTTGACCGATCGTAAATTGAAGTTGCGTGAAATAGCAAATGAGTTGAATATATCAGAAGGCAGTATATTCACCATTTTGCATGAACATTTGTCAATGAGAAAGCTGTGTTCTAAGTGGGTGCTGTGTTTGCTCACAGTCAATCAAAAGCAACAATGCATCAACAAGTCAGAGCATTGTTTTGCAACTAGTTGCATTTTCAACTTTTTCAATTTTTTACCCATGTAGCTACATAAATAAATGTGTGTGTGCGCGTGCGTGTGTGTGTGTGTGTGTGTGTAATGGACAATAAGCTCAGACTGAAAAGTTGTAGAGCCGAGTTCAAATTCAAGTACAGTTTGTTAAACTTACTTATGTACAAATACCCTTTGAAATAAGTTTGAATCCAATAGTAAGACAGATTCGGTTCTTTAGCATTGGTCGGCAACTAGCCTAAAATAATGACAAGTCAATTCAATATTTGAGAAGGATTGTTTGAAGACCTTGTGGCATACTATGTGCACCAGTTTTCTATACAGTTTTTCCAAAAATAGTGAAAGGTTCTGTACAAACCTTCACTTCCATGATCAAATCATATGTGCGGGATAGTGCGACTGTTTGGCTTTAAAAGCTGAGCTGCTGGACCCTCATATGCGGGAGACGACAGGAGTGTTCACATACTTTTTCTCCACCCCCCCCAACCTATGCCATCTCTTTTGGTATGTAAATCAAGAAGCACCCAATAATCCTTGCTCAATAAACAAACCCAGATCCAAGACATTTAACCCAAACAGGTCACATATTGCTTACACTCTCATAAACATAGCAGCTGCCTGCAGTTACCATCATTATTTCTTTAGCAGAAATGAACCCTCAGGTTTAAATTATGTCAATGACAGTTCATATTGTTTAAAGAGGTAATGCATGTCAAGCAAACTATCACAAAACCCGAACGAACATTCATAAAGTCCTGTAGAATTTACTTGCTTGTAGCAGATTGTATTGGAGACATTTTGTTGTGGAGTTATTTTTGCAGTGGAGGCTAGTATTTGTGCTAAAGTCGTTTCTAATAGGCTCGACATACAAAACGTTAGGAACTTGGTATAGTATGTATTACGCAGTGTAATCTTGTCAGGTCGCTGACTACTTTCATATTCGACTAGCTGTCGACTACTATCATCCAACATCGACTGGCCCTCATTCCTCTTACTACTTCTACTTAAATTAGGTGGGAGAGTCTATTCACTATAGAATAGGTGTGTTTCACCATAACACATTTATAAGGCACATCAGATAAACTTTTCTTCTTGGTTTCTCTTAATGTGTACATTTTCCACTTTGACTTGTATTTTTTGCTTTTCTTCTTTCAAGTTTTTAACCCAAAGACTTTTTCTGTTACCTCTTGATGTTATAGCATTGAGGATATTTTTTTTTTGTTCTATGATATGACCCCAAGGCTATTAAATCTTTTAACAATTTTTTTTTTAATTTTCTGTCATTCTTTGCTATTTTCTTCTAAGTATCCAATTTTGATTTCTCCCCTTATTCCATCTTTAATACTTTTAATTTCATTTAGTGATTTCTAGATTTATTTTTCTTTCTATCACTTTCTTCTCCAAAGGAATAAAGAAATGTTTTAAGTTTATTTTTTCAAAACTTAAAAAAAACAAAAAAAAAACATTTACTGCAAGTTGTAGATATTTTTTTTTCTTTTGAGTCATCTTTCAAAGCTTTGTTCATGTCAGAGTTGAAAAGTCATGTAGAAAGATGAAACAATAATTCACCAATTCTAACACCTAATCATAAGATTCATTATAAACTTAACATCTAAAAGTTAATGAACAGGTTTTTTTTATAATAAGCAAAATTTCTATATATTTAAGCTCTTTGGTCTGCAGAAGATGACTTGTTCCTTCAAACACCTTCAAAATATTTTAATTTTAATCCAGAGAAAAAAAGAAAAAAGGAAAGAGAAAGTATATTGAAGGTAATTTATGCTGTAGACTTCTATGTCTATGACCCAAAAAATAAATAAAATAGTACAACCTGAAGTATTTCAATTCAATAGCATTGATTTTTTTCAATGCCAATCCTATATGAAGAGAAGTAGACCAAGAAAGTTTTCTGTCTTCATTTATTTAGTACTTTTTTTTCCTGGTCAAGTTTCCTGAGTAAACTATTGTTTTTTGGATGCACTGCAAGAATAGAAAGTAGGATTTTGCTCTTCAAATCCTGGCAATATTTTTTTCAAAGTCCTAACAGAAGAGTTTTTTTTTTTTTATTACCAGATTAGGAAATTCTAAAACTAGAAAGTACATATGTATACATATAACTTACAGTTTACATGACATTACAAATTATATATATATCTATAAAAATGTAGTGAAGATATAGAAGAATCCAAAGGAGTATCTTGTATATAAAGTGATAGGATAACTCTCTAGGAGAGCTCTAAATATATATGTATATAAATACATATAGAGTAAATATATGTAAAAATTAAGACAGGCATGTTATTCTATGATTAAGCAGAAGTATAGGCCTATTTCAGGCAAACCATCATCAGCTTCCGTCTTTATTGTACAGAAGATTTTACACAAATCTCTCTCTCTCTCTCTCTCTATATATATATATATATATATATGTGTGTGTGTGTGTGTGTGTGTGTAAATTTTTTTTGTCGTTTGACCTAGATACAGCTAACTTACTGAAACTTCAAAATCAATTTGGTTGTATCAAGTTAAACAGGTCAGAATGAACAGTGCGCACACATATAATAAAAACAGTCAAATATAGCTGGCTTTCTGCACTATTTATGTGCACTCACAGATTGTTATAGAACTGTCGCACATGTTCAGGTGATTCAGGGATGCAAGTTGTTCTTAAAATATTCCAATTGCTTATCAATATTTTACTCACGTAAATGCTTTATTTTCTTGATATGGCAAGCTGAGAAATGTCAACAAATTGAAGCACACTTTACCTGTTTGAATTTCAGATATAAAAACAACTGCCAGTTTTAATTTTTGACTCAATTTTCTTTTCACATAATTTGTTTTTTCAGCACTCAGTTTTTGGGGTTTTTTTTTTTAATGTTATACAAATAATTATGGATCACAATTCAAAGAGCCATCCATTGTCAAATGGGCTCTGAGAGACAAAACTTGGGATTTCAAACTTCATCAAATCCAGTTCTTCAAGTTTTGACCCATGTTATTTAATGATTACAGAATGCAAAGATATTAAAATGAAACACAGAAATAAAAGACACTTTTTAAAGCTATGTCGCATGATTTAATATCTAATTCAAAATACTTAACCTCTTGTCCAAAATATTAGTGCAATGCTCTGATTTTCTGCAAGTGTATATTTGGGTCAGTAAACACAATACTTGAATATTTTTTTTAAATTGCTTTTAGCCAGTGTCAAAAAATAGATAAATCTGCTTAAAACATTGACAACTTTTATTAGAAGTGCATAGAGAGAGAGTTAAAAAAAAAGAACACCCACCCATCCCTCTTTATTTTTTACCAAAAAGTTTACATAAGATTCATTATAATTTGAAAAAATAAATTAGTTATGACTTTTAATATAACTTTAAAAAAAAAACAAAAAAAAAACATGGAGGTAAAAAAAAGAGATTAAATCATTGTAAGCAGATATTCTTATTGCTAATTTCCTTGTTTTATAGTTTATCAGTTTTTTGGGGTTTTTTTTTTATGTTTCAGCCATGTATCCTCCCTTTTTCAGATTTATTTTATGCCTTTGAGTATTGTCAAATCCTATTTTGGGGATAAATGCATACCTTCCTCTCGCACACACAATTATTTCAAAAGAAAACAGTAAAAAATTCAAGAACTTTTTTGTCAAACAAGCATGTTTAGAAAAGCTTTGAATTTTAGAATGAAAAACAGTTTATAGATGTAATCAATTAAAAGAGACATCATCTTGCAAAAAAAAAAAGCCATACACCCACTTAACCTTATTTAAGTCTTCTTTATCTGATAATAAAGAATTCAAAACTACAAACAGACCATTAAACTTTCTATTCTACACTAAAGAATTTTAAATACAAAATCCAGGTTTTTTTTTTTTTGTTCAATTTTTCCAAACAAACTCATAAGATGAAATAAATGTTACAAACACACAGGTAGGCTTAGTTTTCACTTATTTTATGAGATAAACCTTTCAATTTTTTTTTAAAGAATTTTTCTACACATAATCAATATTTTAATAATCATTAAACAAATGCCAGGAAAAGGGCTAAACTAAAGGACCCGCACTCCCCACCCTTAGGCCTCATAAAAAAATGAAATAAAAAGTAATAATAAGTAAATAAAGAATAAAAAGGTAGTCCACCTGTTGTATTGAATAAATTTATCTGGATCTGATTGATTTATAATCATATTTACCAAGTTATTTTTCACAGAATGTGATTTCAAACTCCATTGCATCAGATCTTTTTTTCTTTTTAAGTTCTAAGAAGGAGGAAAATTTAAATTCTGGTCTTGAATTTAAAGTTCTTCACCTAAACTGGTTAGCAAACAAGGTGAGAAAGGCCAGTCTACATTTATATATATAAAAACAAACATCACCCATAGACAGAAAATTTAACACTATAATCAAAGGGCCTAAAAATAAAATAATTGAATATTTTGATGACACCATAGATCTCTGGTACCAATGAGAGGATAAACTGATAGGATACTTTTAATTTATTAGATCTAGCAGAATAGCCAACCCTGATTTTAAAAACATTTTATTTATTAAACCTTTTTAAACTTACACCATTCCTTTTTGAAAAGCATATGTTGTGACTTTTATATGTAAATAAATACAAGCATTTGCATCAGAAATGGATTTAGTTCTTGATCAAAATATTCTGAAATAGAACAGTTAACACCTGTCTTCTAAATAAGCAAAATTTAAGAAAAACCACGTGCTTCATTGTCCTTTTCATTAAGGGGAAATAAAACAGATACAACACTTAGATCATATGTATTCACAAGCGGGGTGGGATATTTTATATTGCTGTTTTATTGTAACAGGCTCAGTTGATTAAGTCTTTCTTGTTTTTCTTTTAAAAATTGGAATAGACTGAAGTTTTAAATGTATCATATAAAAAAAAAAAAAGAAACTTTATCAAATGTTCATGATGTTGGAAATTAAAATATTTAATACCAAATAATCTGAGTAACACATCAATTCCTTTCTAAAATGGACTAAGAAAGAACAGACTTATAGCAGGTTATTCCTCATCAAGAAATACTACTACAATTGGATATTGGGGGAGGGGACCTGCCCACAGTTGAACATAAGCAATGGCTTCTCCAGTCCATTGGATAATTCCTCTGGTCGCCTGCTTCCGTGTATCATTCACACCAAGGCAATTTGGAAGAACAAGCAAGAACAGTCAGAATATGTATTCAGTATATATGATAATATCAATTCTATGGTAGAAGTCGATATGAAAAGACCCAGCATGAAAGTCTTTTGTGATACAATATCAAAACAGATAAGAGTACAAGTTAGTAGCTGTAGTAGCAGCAGCAGTATATGTTTACAAAGGTGCATGCATTTTCTGTATTAAGTAAAGCCAGAATTCTAAGAGTACTAATCATATATTTGTGCCACTGACAGTACAAGAAAATACTACACTATTCATACCTTGATAATAATAAATTTACAAGTTCACACATGTACAAATAACAAAAACAGTCATGTGTGAAAGAGTTTTCAAAGGTTAATTGAAGTGTTACACTTTATATAAATATAATTGCATAAAAAACAATATTTTTAAATTAAAAAAAAATAACTCTTTACTAGAAAACTCCAATGTTCTGGAATTTTGATTCTATTCATGAATAATTGTTTCTACTGCTTGTTTCCTGAAGAAATTAAACAGATACCATGTGAGGTTCCACACAAAATTTAATCTATTTAGTAAGCAACATCATTAACCCCATTAGCCAAGTGAAAATTCTCACTAAATTTCAAACTGAAGATACCGAAAACTAAACAATTTCAAGAAATTTTTTTTTTTTTTTTCAAAATGGAGCATTTAACAGCTCAAAGTTTTTTTGTGCAAACTAAGTTGTTATCCACTGAAAAGTGGCATAAAAAATTAAAGAGAAAAGTTTGCTCATGGGCAAACACAGTTTAATGACTGTAGAACTGGCAATAAGCATCATAGTAGCAGTAATAGTATCACAACATTAGTATCAATACTAATCTGTGCAGTCACAATAGCAGAAAATGTACTTGCACTAATAAAGGCAGCATAGGTAGTCACAGCAGTTATTGTGATAATGGTTATCATGCTAAAGGTAACAAGAGCTGCTGATGTATAATACAAAGACTTAAAATAAGAAATTTCTAGAACAGAAGTGCAATTTGTTCATTAGTCTCATATCTATATAAACAAAAAATTTGTTACTTATATTATTATAATAATAATATAATATTTATGTGAAATCTGAATGAGAAAGTTATTTCCTTTAGTATTACAGTTTTCATTAAAATGAACATAAAACTTTTCAGCTACAAGTCTGCTACTATGTAATTGAAAACAAGTGAATTTGATAAAATAAATATAAATAACAATAATAAATTTAGATATATCAGATAAAAGTATATTTACAAATACAAGAATGATTACATGAAGACAATTTTTCTGTGCACTAGTATAAAAATCTTTTACTAAAAGGGATGGTGAACTTCACAACTGCTTTACAAGAATGACTTTTAATGTTATATATTTGAACTCTTTTGTTTAAAAGAATTAAATTTTTAAAAAGAGGGAAAAGGCATCTTTTAAATTGTTTTTAAAAAATAAAATCACATAATTCATATGCTGCAAGCACTGCATCAACTGTATGTATAAGTACTGGCTACAAGCAAAAGTAGAAAGAAATTGACATTTTATACAATCTGACCTATATAGATCTAAGTAATAGTAAAGAACATCTAGATGATCAGAATCTAAGTCTCGATTTTAAAACTTATTCAAACATACTTTATGTTAAAAAAAAAATCCCATGTATATAAATATATATATATGTGTGTGTGTGTGTGCATGTTTGTTTCATTAAAAATGACAGAAAAGGTGCTGCAGTTAAGTTTTTTATATTTTTCATGCGCTCTTATAAATTTTTTTTTTCAGAATATAAATTATATATAAAAATTTTTCTAGATGTTTCAATTATCCAAGCAGACAATTTTTTAATATTATACATATTTTAAAATAAATTAACCTCAGCACCATATCTGTCATTTTTAACAAAATTTGCAATCTGTATTTTATGCAAAAAAAAAAAAAAAAAATTTTTTTTCGTGTCCAAATATGTATTGTGCCTATCAACGCGCTATCTCCACCCCAATATCGAGCACTTTACAACAAAATATCTGTTTGCCAAAATGCATTTCATCAGTAAAATCACCGAAAAATAACAACCTTGGCACTAAATATTTTCACAATTAATTTTGGAACACCCACTTTCCAAAATCTAACCAAGTGACAAAACATCAAATATTTGGAGAAAAGACATTTTGACCAGGCCAAAAACTATTCAGTGTCCTCACAAAAGCAGATTTTGTGATTACACTTTCCCCAGAGTGCAGACACTACAATCACATCCTAAGCAGAGGTGCCAATCCATACATTAAATCTTTTTTTTTTATTATTATTAGCACTAAGCTCACTATAGAATAAAAATTCCCAGTCAGAATCATTCTCTCTAAAGACATTTTGTTGCGTTCTAAACAAATCTAAGAAATATTCTTATCCAGTTTTCTTACAAACAAGAAATAAATTAGAATTCTAATGAGTAAAATATATAAATACATACTGAATAATTTTAAGTTAGCAGTGCCACATGACAAATTTTTTACAAAATAAATATTGACTCATAAACATATGAAAATTCATTCTTTTTGTGCTTACTGACATTTTATTTCATAAATAAAAAAAATATTAATTGATATACTTGGAATGCAAAAAAAAAAATAATTGCAACAGGTTGTTTACTGTGCAAAAATTCTACAAGGGCTTAAACTTTAGCAAAAATAAATCTTCTAAAAACAAAAACTACATCTAAAAAAATATTTGATTAGTTTATTGTCACTGAGATAACATCTATTAAAAAGAAGAAAAAAGTCAATTGTAGATATTCATGTGAAAAACAAACTTGTATAACAATAGTGATTATAATTCTCACCACCTGTTATATGAGAAAAATAAGATGAGCTAAAAAGGGGAAAATAAATTGAGAATTTTGATTTCAAATACAGAAAAAAGCAAAAACAAAAAATCTGATTCCATCTTTCAAGTTTTATTAAAAATCAAAAATGACAATTCACAGTATTTATCTTTTGGTGTTCATATTTTCAAAAAATAAAAATCACTACAATACACAAACTAATTAATTTAACCAAGATAAAAAAAAAAAATCAGAGTTCATTTTAAGTTCACAGTCATTGGACAATAAGGAATCTATAGTACGTACATCCAATAGATTCTTTTGTCTGCACCAAGCAAAACAGTTTAAAGAATGAAAAATGCCAGTCGTTTCAAATTGGATAATGTAGAACACTGTCTTGTCTTTACAGCAGAAGTCCACCAATGAAAAGTTGCAAATGTAAAAATATTTATAGAAAAATGTAGGACATCCAAGTACATTTCAATATACAATAGTTCACAATCTAACCACATAAATACCATTCTGTCTTAGAAGAGTATCCATTAAAAAAATTTACAAGATTATTGAATTAGTATTCCTTCCTTGGATTATAATATCGGAGTGTTCTGAAAATAGTCAGACACACACACAATGTGCATGTGAAAATGGATGGTCATGTGGTGAGAGCATAAGACTAACTTTTGCCTAAAAATAAACAATTGGCATCATCTAAATTCTAGTTGAGCCTGGTCAGACTTATTCTCAAATTTGAACTAAATCAGATCCTTAAAAGATAAAGCCTGAATGAAAGAAAAGTTGAGTTATTAATGCTCAAAGACATTGTATTAAAAATAATGCTTAAAATATATTTAATTTTTGGACTAATCTGAGCTTTATATTGGTTTTGTGTCAAACAAAAATACACACAAAATAGAGCATCAAAACAAATTCAGTCTATATTCTCTTTTTCTATATCTTGTTTATAAACTATCATTTTAGAAAGTTCAAATTTTACCAAGTTTTTTGAGCTTTTTTTTTTTTTTTTTTTTTTTTTTAACTATTTTTTAAATAAGGCACCATGGGGTCCAAAGAAGGATAAATGATAAAGACATAAGTTTGTCTATATTTTATCTGTTTAGTATTGTGTTTTATGTCATTTTTTTTATGCTTTTCATATGTTTTTCTGTATAAACTTGTACACAAAGTATAGTTGTAAAATTTTAAATGAGCAAGAATGAATTCAACCATTTTACATGGATTTTGATGGGAAAATAATTTCAGTTTACAAACATTTCAGGTCAAGAATGGCCTTCAGGAACAAATTAAATGCATTAAAGGTTCCACTGCATTTAGATTTCACTACCTGAGACAGAAACTGAACACCTGACAAGTAAACTGTCTACACTTAAATCATGCTTATATCAACTAAGTCAAGTAGGTGATATAATTTTAAAGCTTTGAACCTCATGTCTATTCTTTCTTCAAATATATTTATGGCAATCGATTCAAATACATCAGTGTATAATAATGTACAAACATATTTTGTGAAATCATTATGCTTGCCAGTTACAAGTGTCAGTATCTATACATGTAATAATCGTAAAAACATTAACTTTCTGGTACACTGACACAATTATATATATTAGATAATACAAGTTATATTAAAGACTAACAAAAATTAGTTATCACAAATTTTTTTATTAACTTTTTCCTCCTTTCTGACTAGTTGTTTGACATCATGATATGAACTAACCATTTTCAGCTTCTATAACCCTTTATTATGAGAGCTCAAAAGCACTTATAATTTAGACAAAAAATTGTACAACCTCGATCCGGAGGTCAAGCACCTAGTCAGAAGCAAGGAAAAAAGTTAAATATAAAAAGAATTTTTGTTGGTTTTTAAATTGAAGAGCCAAGTTCAAATTCCAGTTGAATCCACTGTATTCATTTACATGCAAGTACCCTTGGAAAATCTGTCTCTTCTCCCTAGCTATGGGTTAAACAACAGGACAGATTGCATTCTATAGCCTTGGTTGGTAACCAGCCTACCACAGAAAGTAATGACAACCTACTGCAGGAAAATCTTCTGCCCAGTCAGTCAGGACTCAAATGAGACATGATCACCCAAGCGTATCACATGGCACTTAACTGACTCACAGTATAATAGAAAAATTGCTTCCTAAATATATTCGTTTTAGGAACATATATTGTGCAGAAGAATGCATCCTCAGTGATGTCTATTCTGGGGTCATAGAAAGTTTATGGGTCTCCATGACATCAGACTTTCTCCCTTGTGGGCTCAGCAATCATTTGGCATAACTTCTGCATGAATTCTAACAATATTTGTGCCTATTCAAATGATATCCTTTTATTCAATCCTATGTAGGAATTCTGAACAACGAAGACTTGTTTAATTTTTTTTTTTATTGGTATTTTGGTCAATCAGAAGAGCAAATTCTGTTTTGTCTCTATCCAGTATTCAAAGTTCTTATTCAGAATAGCGGTTATCATTTTTTAATCAACTATGTGCTTTACATGATACAAAGCAAAATTTCTTTTAGTGTACCAAAAATGACAGTACATTTTATTACATCCTTACTAATGTCTGATTTTCACATGTGAGTTTTTAAAAATATGTAAACATACACAACATCCATCATAAAAATGAATAAATAAAATCACCAGATTATTTATGTATGAATTGGTATTTCAATCATGGATCAGTGTAGTATCTGTGCACTTTGCTAAGTTTGATATTTTTAAGTTAATTTTAGTATGCTACTTTAGAAGAAAAATGCTGATATGTTAGCTGCCTGGTTACATCCAGGCCAGACATTCAAATCAAGGCAGAATCATTTTTTGTCTGATCTGTTACAATAAAACATTGCAAACAAAAAATACAAATATGCAGCATATATAAAGAGTCAAAAGTTTTGCTTATTACGACTTCAATGTGGACAGATGTCCACAGTAGATAGTTTTCATTTTGACAAATTTGTATACAAAAATTATTTTTCTGACAAGAGACTAATAGGGAGATCATATTCATTATAAGAATTATATCTTTAATTATTTTTTTCATCTTGCTTAGAGTTAAAATGCATTTGGTTATGGTAAAAGTTATTATTTTTGTTTATATCAGGAATATTACTGCATTTTTTTTTTTTTTTCTTAAATTCTTTAAAGCTAATTGCTTGTCAACAAAGTTGGGAGACTTATTGTTGATAAGTTTTAGTTTTATGTTACTCAATTTTCTACTAACATGCATGAAGAAATTACTTGCACTCAATCAGGTTTTGCTCTTGTTTTTTAATATTTGTTTGGATGTTTATTTTTGCAGTTAAAACATTTTCTCCTTGTAAGTTTTTTATACAAAATTTTAACTTGACATCTGTGACTTTTAGCTCCATGAATGTCTTAAATTATTAATGCTCAACCACAAAATCTGGTATTTATAAAAAGTTAAGTGTCATACGTGACACATGCATGGGCAATCAGGTCTTGTAAGAGACACGACTAACTGGGTAAAATATTTTCCCGCAGTAGATTGCCATTACTCTCTGCAGTAGACTGGCTTCTTTTTTTTTTAAATCACATCACCCCGAGCAAGGCAGTAACGCCACTGATGTGCAGGGGGCTACATAGGAGTGAAAAGATTGGAAAAGAGAAAACCGAAAACCGCATCCTAAACAGGAAACAAGGGATGAGCCTCTTCGCCAGTTCAATAGACGTGAGTGGAGTGTGAACCGGGCGATAGTTTGCCAACCAAAGCTATAGAACTCAATCAGACCTGCTATTTAGCCCATAGCTGGAGGGAGAAGAGAGATTAAAACCTTTCCCAAGATTATTTGCACGTAAGTGAATGCAACAAATTCAACTGCCTAAATATATTACTTATATGCATGTATTTACTTCCAGTGTTTCTTTCTTAGTCAAAGTTTTTACTTTCTTCAATCAAGCATCAAGTGAGGAGTAGTAGCTAGTTAACTCATTAGAATAAATTAACGAGTTTTCATCATCTTTTTTTAAGTCTTAATTTCATAATTATTGATTGTAATTTTCTCTTTTTAGTTATGTTTTCATCATCTTAATTAAATTTTTATATCTTTAATAAGACCTTCAAAAATGAAAATAAGAATTTGGTAACAGTTACAGTATTTTACCAATAATAGAACCAAGAGCATTAATGGATTAAAGAAACCTTTCAGACGAAATTCATTCTAATATACTTATGAACCTAATAAAATCCTTTCTTCACCATACTAACAATACAGTTTTTGATAATCTTTAAATTAGTAGATTTATACTAGGTATCGTCATTTTTTCTAAAAACAGCATAGCCTGATTAAAAAAAAAAAGGCCCCAAACTTAAAAACAGTTTTATCATCAAAATATTTTTGTTATTATTAAGAGGAAAAAAAACCAAAGTTTTTTTTTTCATTTTTTTTTGTTTTTTTTTTGTTTTTTTCTTTCTAGCATGTCTGAAGTCATGGTTAAAAATCTCCTCTCCCCTCCACCAAGGTGAAAATATTGACTTCGGAATCCTTGCAAAATTCAAATAATTGTCGGATGTTATTGAAAATTTCAGAACTTATTAACAAATGAATTTTTATATATATATATATATATATATATATGTGTGTGTGTGTGTGTGTGTGTATGTGTTACCCCCACCACCACCTCCACTTAATTTCATGAAATTACATAATTAAAAAATTGTTTTTATTTGTTAAAAGCAGAACTTCTCAAAGAATGTAAATCAATTTTTTCTTTCAACTACTCGTTTCCTGAAAATCTGCTCCAAATCATAAAATAAAACATGCAATAAAATATGACATTATTTAATTAGAAAAGCTTTTAATTGATTTTATAAGTAAAATTTATTAAGGACACCATTATCTTAAGAAAAATAAAAGATTTCCAATGAATAATGAAGTTTTACAAAAATCATTTTAATTGTTTTTTGTTTTTGTTTTTTTTTTGGGGGGGGGGGGTAATTTTAACAACAATTTATAATATCTCATTTAAAGTTCTGCATTAGGATTTTTTTTTCTCTTAGGTGAAAACTATATTTTCCAATCAAAATTGAAAAGCTTAACACAAATCATTTGCACCCAAATTTTTAAGGTTTTCTTAGTGTTTAAACATTCACATTTTTACTAAGTGTAGTAGTTCATAAAACAAATTATCATTAAAAGTCACGTGTGTTAAGGGTTATCCCCACCCACTTTCTAGAAAAGAGAAAAAAAATTTTTTTTTAAAACTGTGTGCAATTTCTTAATTTCATTAATCATTTCTGTGTTTCATTGTGCTTAAAGTCTCAACAGGCATTTCAAATCATCCCTTCGATATTTTAAATTTTTTAATTTAGTGAAACAGGAATTAAAAAAAGTTAAACATTAACTTTTTTTTAATTCCTATTTCACTAAATAATTTGATGTTAATTCTGGCCAACCATACTTAGCTTTTCAACATGTCAAGATGTCAGTAAAACAAGACCTCTGTGATTAAGAAATGCTTATGTGTTTCAAATCAGATTAATTTAACTTTAAATTTGCTAATTTTCCTCAACGTGTCAGACATGTTTTTTTTTTTTGAAAGATTTTTAAAACAGAATTTGCTTGCAAGTGTGTCAAAATGTGCGAAAATAGCTGATTTCAAATGAAAGCAACCCCCCAAAAATAGATTCCAATCAATATTATTTCTATTTGAAATACGCCAGAGTATTTTGCTTAGTGGAAAGAGTAAACTTAATCATTTAGCTTTCAATTAAACTAAAGTGAAAGCTTCTTTATTTTTCTGAATTCATTTTAAACCTCAGGTATCAAAAATTAATGAAGATACCTAAAACAAAAATTAGGCAACAATCATTGCAAGTCAAAAGTAACAAGAAATTCAATCAATAAATATTGCAACCAAGTACATTTTTGCAATAAGTAAGGGGAAGATCAGTTCGAACTGTGCCAAAAACCTGGTTTGAAAAAAAAAACAGGGAGCCACTAAATATGTTTATCGTGACAAGAAAACAGTATAATTTTTATCTTTTTTGAAATTTTTACTTTTCTATTTTGCTACATACATAATAACAGGGTTTTTTTTTTCAAAACATTTAGAATTTCCCTGTCAAAGTTAATTGTAAAATACTGAGAAATAATTAAATCAAATAAGATTCAAAATTTAAAAAGTAAAAGATTTCTTAAAAAGAAATAAAGAGAGAGAGAGAGAGAGAGTGAGTGTGTGTGTGTGTGTGTGTAACAAATGCATTTGATAAATTGTTGTGTATAAGATATTTTTGCATTCATAGATGTAGAACTGTTCTTCAAAATATATTGGGGAAACTTGCAGAAATTTAAAAAAGAAACTCATCTCTGAACACAAAAGGGATCTTCAAATAAAACTCAAGTTTATTATCAGGCAAATATCTAAAAGCCAATGAATGGCCCAAAAATTATTTAAAAGTTTTATCAAATACCTCCATATCAGTTCTCTCAACAGCATTGTTTTTTGTTTGTTTACTGAAACTCCACAAGAATACAAAGGTACAATAGAGAATGTTTGAAACAATTCTAAAAGGTTTCTTACCCAAAATGAATGAAAAATTTGTCACTAAGTAATTAACATTTTCATTTAATATGAACTGAACTAACATGGCCAGCTTGAGGCTATCTTCTTGAATCTGATGCCAGCTAGCCTTGGGCAATGTTATTTAAATATGAAGTAAAAAAAAATAAAAAATACTGACAATTTGTTAAACTAACAATATGAAATAAATACCACCTGATAGCAATAATTTACCTGATGAGAACAATTCAATGAAAACATGGTTCTTAGGTTATCTGCACTTCAAACAAGAAAGAAAAGAAAGGGAAGGTAGAAAAAGAGATTGAAGACAATGGTATGACAACAATGAAATGAGACACTTTTTTTCATATTTATTTTTATGCTAAACATATTAATCTATGCATTATAACAATGAAAAGGAGGGTGTCTAAAAGTTAACACAAATTTTTAAATGCATATAAGCTTAAAACCAACATCATAAAAAAATATCCACTTGAAATTCAAGCCAAAATATGATGTTTAGAGCGCATCATGATTAAACATAATAGACATTCATTGTCTCTTATATTTAACAGTATATGTTAAGAAAATTATCTGCTGCCTCGATACTATATATATATATATATATATATATACATACACACACACAAGCTCCCTCTGCCCTAAGGGATGCAAGTTCAATTCCTGCCAGGAATACAAATTTTTCTTTAACATTTTTAGAACATTCAGGCTGGTTGACAGAAACAAATATACTGTCAAATAAATAGACAGAATGGCTACTAAAATATGACTATCCACTAAAAAATAACATCTAAAGTGATAAAAATATAATCTCCAAACAAGTTTGATTAAAAATATATGTGTTTACTTTTTGGTTGGAAATAAGTGTGTGATTGAGGAAAAATTCTCAGCTAACTTTCAAAAACCTGGTCAAATGTCAGTTTTATATATAAATGAGAGAGAGATAGACACACTGTGTTTCTGGATACATATGGAAAAATTAAAAGGTGAGAAAATGATATCCTTGAAGACAGAAATTTAAATTTATCGTATGGGAGAGTAATTTCAAGAGTTGTCTGAAATGTCTGGCAAGACATGGAAAACAGTCGATACTCTTTCTGCATTTCAGTATTTCCAAACTGAGGTTAAAAAAAGAAACAACAATTTGACATGATTTTACAATAAACAAATTCTGATTAGTCATTTATTCAATATTTTTCATTTCGTTATTGTTAACATGAAAACTGGCAACTATAAACAGCTACACTAGCTTGCCAAGTAGTAGCCGAGAAAAATAGGCAAAGCACAAGTGTAAAAAAGTTAAAACAGGATTTATATATAATGTGGGTGTATGGTCAAGTGAATAGAACTTGTGAGACACAGGTCATCATTGTTGACTTATCAAAGTGATAACTTCTTAATAATATTGGCCTGGAGAAACAATCATAAACATACAAATTACTGGAAATTGCCTGAAAACTATGCCACCTCATCACCTGGAGCCGTCTATTTTAACGTTTCTATGGGAAAATTTCTCCTGATTGTAATTATCTGTTATAAAATATATAAAACATCCAACCTAATTGTCAACAATAACACACCTGCAAGACCCAAATTATGGAGGACCAAAACTATTTAGGAATTTACATTTACTCTCAAGGAACAGTGTGCCTGATCAAAATAAATTCATGAATGATAATTATAACAGATTTACCACTACATCTCAAGAAAACTTTGCAGCTCTATTAGTGCCTTACAGAGACCTTTGAACCACAGATTTTCAATTAAGCTTAGATCAGGACTTTGACTAAACCATTCCAAAACTAACTTAAAAAAAAAAAAGAAGACATTTGGGATTTGCTTTTCATCATTGTCTTGATGGAAGATCCGGTCCCAACCTAAACCTAACTTTCAAACCGACACTTTCTTTCAAAATTAGTTGGTATCTTGCAAAGTCATTGTGCCATAAATGTGTACTATTTTGCCTGTTCCGGCTGCAGCAATGCACCCCAAAATCATAATTCTATTGCCACCATATTTAACTAAATTCTTCTCTTCAAAAGCCATATTAAAAGCTTTCCAGACCTACAATCTATCTTCCTCCCAAAAGGCCTTTCTTTCCTCATCTGATCATAAAACCTTTTTCCAGAACATTTTTTTTGTAAGCAGTGTTTTTTTTTTTGTCTGGGCATTCTGCTATGAAGACCAGCATCATTCAGATTTTGTTGCACTGTAGATGTATGCACATTGATTCCAACAACGGCCAGGGAGCATTGGAAAACCGCAGAGGTCGCAGCAGGATGTCTATTTGCTCTTGCAGTTATTTTTCATGAATGACCACTGCTTGATTGTGATGCCATCTTACCAAAGGTCTTCCATTTATAAATAGTTTGTTGCACAGTGATAACACACACTCCAAATCATTTTGATCATTTTTGGGATTCTTTTCCATCATTATAGGCTTCAACTATGTTTCTTTTTTTTTTTTTTTTTAAAGCTTCACAAAATTCTTTTCATTTTGGTATACTTTTTGAAATTCAGTCTAACTGCAGCCTTTTTGCATACACAATGATTTGATTTTTACAGTCATTTTGATTTTTACATATGCACAAAAAGTTTTTGCACTGGGAACCATGTAAAACAAAAAACCAGTGTGAATGGAAAGGTTCATTTACTTTTTCCACATAATTTTTATTTAATATTTTTATTCCAGCTTGACATAAAAAGATTAACTGAAAGTGCTCTGATCTTTGGAACATTTGAACAGTTTTCAACCATCAATGAAATTGTGTGTGTATATATATATATATATATATATAGGGTCTGTAATGTGATAGATACCGACTTGGCAGACCGCCTGCAGTCTCTCTCCCACCGGCGAGACGTGGCTTCCCTGTGTCTCTTCTATAAATACTTTCACGGCTTCTGCTCCGATGAACTTAGATCACTGGTGCCCCCTAAATACGAATTTGCACGAGATACTAGATTAGCAACTAGATCCCACCCTTTTACAGTGAAACCGATAAAATGCAGCCATAACTTCTACTCCAACAGTTTCTTTCCTCGCACTTCCCGACTGTGGAATTCTCTTCCAAACGATTGCTTCCCCGACGGCTACAATCTCCAGGAGTTTAAATGCAAGGTCAATACACACCTCCTAACACACTAACCTGCTCCCATTCTATGAAGCACTCTTCCCATCTGCCCGACCCTCCCTCATCCTCGCTATCCTTACTCATCTGTCACCTTTCTCCTGACATTCCCTATGTCTATCCACTCCTTCTCTTTACCTTCCCCTATGTAGCCCCATGCGCAATAGTGGCAGTGGAATGCCTTGCTTGGGGCGAGATGATTAAAAAAAAAAAAAAAATATATATATATATATATATATTGTAATATTACAATATAACACTCTACATTTGTATCGAGCACTCTTTATAAAAGTAAATGCATGAACAGCAGACTAAAAACCTACAAGTTCCACAACTTTGTTACAATATATATATCAATAAGTCTAAGTTGTAGTTGATATGTAGTTAGCAAAAATGTCTAGTTCATGTGACTATTATTCAACACTAAATTAAGTGCCTTGAAAGGCAAACAATTATATTGAAAAATGAATAACTTTTGTGAAATAAATGCATTTTTCATTAGGTTTCAATTTTTCTGATGTATCTATATGTATACCTGCTTATACAGAAAGCCCTCAGAATCTTCAACAGATAGGATGAATGCCACAAGCAATGAAATTATACTGAGTACGTTTAAGAAATATTCACCTAATTTTAAAAAAGCAATTAAAAATTTTTTGGAGCATTTATTTTTTTTAATGTTTTACTGTATACCAATAAGGCCATTTAATGATGAAGATATTACGAATACTTCCCCAATAAAGAAATATATTTAGCTTAGAAGACCAACAATAAAAACAGAATGCATAAATGACAAAGTTCTTTTTTAATTTGTGCTTCAGGTTTGATAACATTAAAATTGTTTTTTTCTAGATTTTTAAAATATTTCTATTGAAGGCTTATTACTTTATTTTGCAACAAAATAGTTTTAATTTAATAAATGTTTCAAACATTAATGATTTGGTGACAGGTGAAATTACACGGGTGATTCTTCTGTAAATGGTGAAGTACTACTACTACATATGTGTGTGTGTGTGAATATATATAAATATATATAACACAAACACACTAGTGGGACTGCTCTCAAAAAAATGATGTCAAAATATTTATAACGATATGCCATCTAAAGCATCACAAATACTACTATATATATATATATATATATATATATATATATATATATAAAAACAGTAGGACTGTGCTGTCAAAAATGACAGCAAAATATTCATATCGATATACCATCTAAAGCATTCCAAATACATCAACAAAGAATCAAATTACCACTATACTATTACTAGCAGTATAGCCCGGCATTGCTCGGGTGTAATAATTCATGGTCCTGGAGCTTAGACTCTTTGGACGTTGGTACGAAAGACTAAAAAGCAAGAGTTGTTTCCAGTTAAAGTGAAACCGTAGTCTGAAAGAAAAATGAATGGATGTAAGTCAAATTTTGATTTCCTGGTATCGATATCAAATAAGTTTTTTCGTCATAAACTGAATTTTGAAGGCTAAATAAGTCCTCTGAGTAAATGGTATCATGGCTGAGACTAAGAACTACAATTATACCTACTTAGAGCCAAACCCAAAGCAAAAACTAAAATAAAAGGGCAAAAAAAAAAATAGACATACAGGCAGATAAACAGACACACAAACATCTTGCCTTTTATAGATATATATATATATATATAATCGATTTTCTGCACTATTGTAAGAACTGCAACCTTGAAACTTCTGAATATCGTTTCTGATGTCTTTGTCTATGAGTGTATCAAATTTGATTAAAATCAGACCACTCCTTCTATAACCCAATTTTTTCGATTATTGATATTTATCAAGGGTACCTCAACACAAAACCTAGCTAAGAACACTCGCAGACTCTTATAGTACAACTGTGTAAATTTTCAAGAAATTCGGTTCAGCCGTTTTGGAGTCTATAGGTAACGGGTATGCGCACACACAAAGTTCCATTTATAAATAAGTTTAAATTAATAACTTGCATAAGTCAATCCTATTTCATTCATGTACTAACTCTAGTAATAAGGAAGTTTTTGACAAATCCAAAAGTAAATACATTAATGCATTAGGAAAATGTAAAATTAACACTAGTTCAGAATTCTGTTAAAGACAAAGTAGGCAGAAATAGAACAGAAACTACATAAATATAAAATTTGGTTTAACCCAACTTTCAACCAAATGCCTAAACAAACATTGGAAAATTCTTAAATTTAATTCACAAACATTTCTTACAGAATGAAAAAAACATTTTATTTACATAGTTATGGTGAATACAAACAAACAAAAAAAAAAAAAAATTAAACATTTGCCTTTCTTTAAAACCCATCTTTCTCCTCGCTCCCCCTACTCTCCTTACAATTGTCTCGAGTAATGAAGAAGCTAACTATCAAATGAGAAGAGGAAGAAGAAAAAACTGAGCACAGCAGCAAAACGGAAGTTTATTGGCCACAGGTTGTATGCCCCCCGAGCATGACAGGAGGGAAATTTATTTACATATTCATTTGGAAGTCAGTGGATTACACAACCTTGGTTTCAACCTTTCAGCATCTTCAGGCATTTTATATCAATCGATTCCCAACATTTTTTTCCCCCCAAGATTTTCAAAACACGCACAACTGTTAGTTTAAAGTAATGGAAATTTCAAAATAAGGGAGGAGTTTTTTTTAAGAATTGTAAACACTTTCATCCGGGATCGTATGATCCGAAAATATATTCTCTGATGTGTTTACATATGGACATTACTAAATGAAATATCTGTAGTAGTTTTTTTTTTTTGTTCTGGAAATAATATCATGGCTTATTTATCATCTTCACACAATTTGCAGACATCACCACCATTGTGTGGTTTGGCTTTTTTTCTTTTTAAATATGCTCCATATTACATCAGGGTCTTTGCCGTTTTTTTTTCCTTTCAATTTCCACATATGGTTAGCCAGTTTGGTACTTTCTTTTTTTTTTTTTTGTACAGCTATAACTTAATTGTATTTCTATTGAATATTTTATGTAATTCTCAGTTTTTAAGGAAGTGTTTATTCATTAGAAAAATATTTGCGCTATTTTGGATTCTACTTCTAAATTAAAAAGGAGGGTTGAACCAAATAACGTTTTGTTTCCTAGCATTGTATATTCTAATTTGTTTTTATGACCACTGTCAATCTTTTTCTTTCATCGAAAACTTTTGTGAGAGGAATTTTTAGATAATCCGTGTTCTATTCATTTAGGGGCATGTTTGATTATGTTAGCAAGATGGTTAGATCAAGCGTTCACATACCTGAAAGTTGCATTTAGTTTCAAATATGGGAAGACACTGCCAGTTTGTAGATTTAATTCTACATCTAAGTATTGGACAACTTTTTTATTCATTTTGACTTCTATTTCAAAATCAAAGTTCTTAAACAGTTTGAAAAGCATTCTTCTCGTCTTGTCATTTGTTGTTCTGCTGTCTGGCACTATCATCAACCTGTCATCTCTGTATAATCCGTGGTTGTCTATGTAGATTATTTCATTGATCTTATTTAGAATATACAGTCCTATTAGTTCTGAGATTCCAGCTCCATCAAACAAACCCTGTGGTACATCCAACAAAAAGGGTACACTGAGGTACTAAATAAGATCCATGAAATAGACAACCACAGATTATACAGAGATGACAGGTTAATGACAAGATAAGAAAAATGCATTTCAAACTCTTGAAGTTAGATTTTGAAATAGAAGTGCAAATGAATAAAAAAAAAAAGTTGTCCAATACTTAGATGCGGTATTAAATCTACAAACTGGCGGTGTCTTCCAATATATGAGACCAAATACAACTTTGAGGTATGTGAACACTGGATCCTGCTAAGATAATCAAACACATCCTTAAAGGAATAGAACACAGTGTATCTAAAAATTCCTCTCACAAAATTTTCAACAAAAGACAAAAAGATTATGAAAGGGCCTTAAAAGAAAGTGGCCATAAAAACAAATTAGATAATAAACCTAAAATAAACAGGCAAATGAAAATTAATACTGGGAAACAATATTTTAATTTAGAAGAATTCAAAATAGGACAAATATTTTTCTAATTAATTAAATTTCCCTAAAAACTTGCAATTACATAAAATATTAATGCAGTTTGGAAAACAGAAGTACAGGATACAGATGGACAAAGAAAAATATACTTGGGATTTACTGAAGGAATTTTTAAATATTGTTGGTATAATAACAGGTTTACATTCATGTTAGAAAGCTGTAAAAATTGTACTAAACTGGCTAACCATGTGGAGAACTTGAAAGAAGAAAAAAATGGCAAAAAATGATGTAACATGGAGTATATTAAAAAAAAAAAAGCCAAATTTTACAATGGGGGTGATGTCTGCAGATTGTGCCAAGAAAAATTAGCCATGTTATTATTTTCAGGAAAAAAAAAAAAAAAAAAACTAAACGAAAGATCTGAAATAATCTGCATATGTAAAGACATCAAAAAATATATTTTAAGATCATACAAACCCAGATAAAAGTATTTACAATTCTTTAAAAAAAAAAAAAAAAAAAAATTCCTTATTTTGAAATTTTTGTTATTTTAGACTTCCAGTCATGTGTTCTGAAAATCCCCGTTGTACATTTGAAGAAAAAAAAAAAAACAGAATCAGTGGATATAAAATGCCTAAAAGATATCAAAAAGTTGAAACCAAAGTTGCATAATTAACTGACTCCCAAATCAAGATATTTAAAAGTTTTGCATTATACATGTATTGAGCTCTTTTTAATATAACTGTATACTAGTCTAATTTAATTCTAACCCAAAACCGGTTAATATATATATATATATATATATATATATGCACACAGACACACATACACTCTGCTCTTTATTGTATTAGAGAGTGCGTGTTTGAAAGTGTGCTGAAAAGTTCCAAGTCCAACCCACTTCCCAATATCCAAACATTACAAGAGGGAAAGGCATCTTGGTCAGGTAAAGAACTTAACAACTCACAGTGTGTATGTGTGTGTTTATATTTAAAAAGGAAGAGGGGATGATTATTCCAGAAAAAATATACTCAAAAATAAGTTTGAAGTATCAATCAAAAAGTAATTTTTATGAAATATTGATCATGAGACTGCAAGGATGAAAATACTCCACAACTAGATGCAGCAATTAAAAAAAAAAGAAAAAAAACATAAAAGACAAAGAAAAAAAGAAAAGAAAGGGGGGTTGAAGCAGCGAGGAAAGAAAAATGAGAAAAGTGAGAAAAGAAAAGGGGAGGAAAAAGAAGCAGAGAAGGAAGGAAAATGAGAGAGGCAAGAAAAGAAAGATGGGGAGAATTGAGAGGGAAGAAAAACAAAAGAACCAAGAGAAGAGGTGGGAGAGAGCAGAGGGACAAAAGAGGTGAAAGAGAAAAACAAAATAGAAGTGGGGGAGGGACAAAGTGGAAGAGGAGGGGTAAAAGATGAAAAGAGGAAGAACAAAACTAATGAGGAAGATAAGTGAGGAGTAGGGGATAAAAATAAAGAATGAGGAAATAAAAACATCAAAAATGAAGTTGTGGGGAGTTATTGAGAATTTTTTGCTTTGTGATATTGTCAGCAAAAACGTTTCACTGGCCACACTTTACCAGGTTATCTGTATATGAATATTAGTGGGTAGATGCGTGTGTAAGCCTTTATGGTTTAAAAATAAGGAGGAATTGCCAATTGATTTTACTCTTAAGTACTCAAGTCTCTATGATGCATAATTTATAGTGTACTCTGGTAAGTGCATACTTAAAAGTTGTAGTTTTAAAAATCTTTCAATATAACAAATAATTAATCTTTTATCAGATCACCTGTTAAAAGAGATAAATTGTGTTTCAATTACTGATACATTTTTTTTTAATGGCAGAATTAACCAAAATTATTTGTGACATAACAAAAAGGAAATCATCCTTAAAACTACTATTTGATACTGATAAATATGTTCGGAAATTTTTTTCTTTTCTGCAAATGTTTCTCAGGATGCATTCGTTAACCTCATAAACATTCCAATTTATTTGAAATGGCTTTTTCAACAACTTGATTTTTATTTTTTGAGAGGAACCAGACGCTGCATCCAAATTTCACCATAAGATTAGTTTTTTTTGCAGACCTGAGACTACCAGCACCTTTAAATTTGTTGTTTTTAATTTTTTTTTTTACTTTTTTTTCAGAGCAGTCTTATCGGTTATTACATAAAGTTTCCAATTATCAAAAAAAAAAAAAAAAAAATGAAAATATTTCAATATTTAAACAATTTTGGAGAGGGAGGCTCACTTTCTCATACAACATTATAGTAAATCAATCCTCCATTTTGGAACCACTTGCATTGGGATTGCTTTTTGTTTTGTTTTTTTTAGGACGAGTTGTTGCTCTTGTTTTTGTCTTTTTCAAGTTTTCTTCAGTTCTTACGATGACATCTTCCTCAGAAACTCGAATAATGGCTTTATTAAAAAATTTTGCAAAGAATTCAGTTGTTGAATATGTGCAAGCTAAAAAGTTAATTGCACAGGGTCAATTTACTGTAAGGTTGTATAGGAAACTGAGCACCCCCACGTTTAAATATTGAAATTTTTACTAATTTTTTTTGTCAATCAGAAAGTTTACTATTTAATCGATAAGATTGCACTGAAAAAAAGTAAAAAACAAAAAAAATTGATAATCAATCAATTTACAGGTGGTGGTAATGTTGTACCGGCAAGTTGTTTCAAAATGGTGATCGATTTACTATAATGTTGTATGAAAAACTGAGCCCCCCCCCTTGTTGAAATATTTCCAAATTTTTGTTGTCAATCGGAAAGTTTAGGGTGTAATTGATAAGACTGCACCGAAAAAAAAAAATGAAAAACAACAAATTTAAAGGTGGTGATAGTCTCTTTCAGGTCCACTTTTTTTTTTTCTTAATGTGTAAATATTTTTAATAAGCTTATTTTTTGTTTTACTCAAAGTTTTCCGGTTTTCTCTTTTCCAATCTTTTCACACCTATGTAGCCCCCTGCACATCAGTGGCATTACCGCCTTGCTCAGGGTGATATGATTAAAAAAAAAAAAAACAAATCTGACAAGTGTTTTGATAATTTATAACCATGAAGAGAGTAGAAATTTTATAGAAATCTGGCCACAATTTATACACAATATAGGCACCTCAGTGTGGTATAATAGTTAACAAGCTGGCCACAATTTATACACAATATAGGCACCTCAGTGTGGTATAATGGTTAACAAGATGGCCACAATTTATACACAATATAGGCACCTCAGTGTGTTAACAAGCTTGTCTCACTAGAATCAGTTAAAACTGAGTAGTGAGTTTTATCCTCACTGGGTGTCCCATACTTTTGGCCTTGTTCCATATCTAAGAGGCACTTAGAAAATCACAATTCATACACAATATCAAACCTTTGCTTTGCCACTGACCCATACTCAACAGTGGAACTTCTGCACAGAAGGTGATTACACAAACAGGAACCCCTTAATGAGTGCATGAAAGATGTAATAGCGGTAAAATAAAGAAACTGAAAGTGAGAAGTGTGTGTGTATGTGCATGCGAGAGAAATTGGGAGTAGTCATATGTATGGTGAATATAGGGGGAGTGTATGTGAAAAAAGAGAGAATGTATGCTGTGTGTAGGAGTGTGTTTTTTTAAACATGATTTTTAGTGAGTACATGCATTTGAGCTCTCCTAAATTTAAGAGTCCGACTAAAGAAAAATGAGTCCCAACAGGAATCAAACCTGCATTTCAATTTAAGCCAGTTATTAATTCTAGTTTAATAAAATAAAAAAACAGGGATAACAATTCAAAACACATGTACCTATGTGGGGAGTATACTTACATCATTTCACAAAATTTTACTGGAAAAAATATAACAACTAAGTGAAGTTCTTACTTGTGCATGCATATGTTATGTGCTTCTGCCAATATTTTGTGGGCTTTTATTTCCTTCTAATGTCAATACATGAACAAAACTATTATACACATAATTTTCATAAGAAGGAATTATCATTGTTATATACTGATCTGTTTTCTCTGAAGAAAGCCAGAAAGTACAAATTAGAAAAACGACAAGTATGCATATCTAAATAAATCAGTATATGATGCATGTCTCCACACACACACACACAGTACTAGTAAATTATGAAGTCATTCAAGCAAGTGTTAGTAAGTTTAAATTGCATGTAACACCTTGCTATAATAGACTTTCACCAGACAAAGCCAAACTAAATAAATACATCTTCCAAAGAAATGCTTATGAATGAAAGGAAAGGTTTAAATCAGCAACAGAGAATATGGTTGTCAGTTAAGTGTGTGAATTTCAATATTGTCAATACGCAAGGGGAAAGTCATACTATATCATTATTTGGAAAGTTGATGTTTTTACAATAGAATTGGCATTGACCAACCAATGTTGCTAACATTTTCAAGGTAAATGGTAAATAAGCAGGGCTGGATTATCCTTTAGTCTAGAAAACCTCAAACTTTTATAAAGCAAGTATTTTAATTTTCTAAATGTTACAACTTCTAAATAGTTTCATAAACTGAAATGATATCACTGACTCTGCAAGAAACAAAGCAAGGAAAAGAATGTTTTAGTTTGTATCATTATGTTTCCAGTAGATAACGTGTCTGATTTTAGTCGAAACAATGTTTAAATTATAGAAATTTTATAAAGCAGGGATTTTAATTTTCTAAATGTTTTAACTTCGAAATAACTTTTGAAATTATATCAATATGGCAAACTCATTTATTTTGATTGTTATAATGCTAATTGGATTTTTTAAAATGTGATAATTTGATTTGCAATAAATAGTAAAACAGAAAAGATAGCTATACTTGTTTGTTTAAAGAATTTGCAATATGCTTACTCCAAGCTATGTAAATGTTGCTAAAATATATCATGAGTAAAATATTCAAAATTAGTGCACGCCAGTTAGAGGGTGACAATTTCATTAGCCAAAGAGCACCAAAAACTGTAAGTTAGAATATATATATGCTATTAAATTTTATTATAATACTTCATAAATATATACGACGATAATTTCAGGCATGTAAAGATTGGCATAAGTAATAAGAAAAGTATATCCTTAAAACCTTAAAAAGGAGAAACAATTGTGTGATAGGCATACAATGTTGGAAAATGTTCAACTGTAATTATAGAACAATCCCCACCGCAAAATTTTTAAAAACTGAAATGAACAAGAAACAATTGCTTAAAAAATGTTAAAGAGATTTGAGCAAAATTTGAATTAAAAAAAAAAATAAAAATAAAAAAATAAGTGAATTGATCATTAAGAAGAAACTGGTGTGGGAAATGTAAAGAGCAAGAAAAGAAAAAAAATTCAATTCATTTCTCTCCAACAAAAGAAAAGTATATTTTATTTTTGATAGATTAACAAAATTGTTTTGATAGATTTGTCAATATGGATGATTTCATAGATTTGACTGTATCAAAAAATAAGTCCTATTCAATTTGAAATACAGCAAATATATATATATATATATATATATATATATATATATATAGTCATCCACAGACAGATCTGTTTCGCCGTATCACAGCTCATCAGTATGGTTAGACTCCGATTGCTTTTTTATCCAGGATTGAAACCCAACCGAAATGGCGTCAGTCGGCGACTCTACCCCTGAGCTATGGGCATTCAATGGAAGTAGGCAGACTTTTTAGCGCATATCATTATACGCGCCCAATAGCTAGAGCGCTCTAATTCATTTCACTGAATGAGCAATGCGTACATGCCAGAGTAGTTACTGTTTATCAAAGTCTACTATTTTTCCAGAGTGCTCAATCAGGGTGTGAGAGCGTAAATATCAGTTATTGAAAATATTACATTTAAATTATTAAACCAAAATTAAAACAATAGAAACTTCCAGAAAGTTTTCCTTTTTTTTTTTAGGATGCATTTTAAATAGGTGCTGTTACTAATTTACAATACCTGTGGTTTAAAGTGAATTTTTATTTCATTTTATAAATGAAAAAGCTAAAAGTTTTTATTTTAGCTTTAATTGAAAGCTAAAAAAGGAGTAAATTTACTGTTTCCAGTCAGTAAAATATTCTGGCATATTTCAATCAGAAATTATATTGATTGGAATTTATATATATATATATATATATATATATATAGTGCACTTTTTTTTAAGTCATCTTTCATCACAATGTAATTCTCTGTATTAAAAAATCTATAAATAAAATATACTTTTCTGAAACTAAGGAATATTAGCTGATTTAAAATTTTAATCTGATTTGAAAAAAAAAATTTAAAACAGCTCAGAAATGTATTTTAAAAACAAAACTGCTGTTTTTTTTAACATACATCGCCATGTTTTTTACGTAATTGATGAGGCATTGATATAATGAGTGTCGTTCTATGGAGAACATCTGTAAAACAATTTAAGAAAATAATGTAAGCACTTTTTTATATAATCTTTAAATACTTAGTAATCATAAAAATGTTGGAAAATATTCTCCATAATCTAATTTTAAGAATGTTGACTTTAAATTTGCTATAGTCATTGCTTTTATTTTTTTAATGTCATGTATGGTCAACCATACTTTCAAAAATGGGCACGTTACATCTTTTATATACATAAAAAAATAAATTTTTAAATCTTTATGCAAAATGATCTGCATTACGCATTTCAATTTTTGCTTAGTAAATTGAGTCTTCACTGAATAAATTAACCTAACACAGACAAAGTTTTGAAGAAGTTTTAAAAGATTTTTGAAACTATAAATTATTATAATTTCAAAATAATTCTGGTAAAAATTCATTATTCATCGTAAAACTTTCTTCACTTCAGACAATGATGCCCTTAATATTTATAAAAGCAATTAAAAGCTTATCTAACTAAATAATGTTATAGTTTTATTGCATTTCTTTATTTTATTATTCAGAGAAGATTTTCAGGAAAGTGGCAACTGTTTGAAACAAAAAGATTTTACATTCTCCAAGGAGTTCTGCATTTCATGAAATTAAGTTAGGGGGTGGTAACAAATGGGGGGGGGGGAAGAAAAAAACAAGAAAATTATAAATATATATATAACTAAGATTTTATGAAAATAATAATTTCATAAATAAATTCATTTGTGAATAAGCCCTAAAAGTTTCATTAGAATTTTCTTTGCAAAAATTTCCAAATTCACAAATTTGTTTGTTTTTTTTCACCAGAAACAAAAAAAATCCCATAATAAACTCTGATCACACGCTGATGAAAAAATAAGAAATAAAAAGATAACCAAGATTTTTAGAAAGGATTTTAAAAAATATTCAAAATAATTTTTTAAAATACTTTATTGGAGCTGTTTTTCAACATATTATGCTGTTTTTGTTTTTTATTGTAAACTTCGTAAATACGTTTTGCCAACATCAGTTGCTTAATATGAAATTTATTGTGAAAACATTGACTTTCCTAATAAAATTTCACATCGAGTGTATATGTCTATTGCGCGTGGCGTCACGCTGTCGGATGAAAAGTCGGTCAAGCTAGAAACCCGGTCTCCAACAACGCCATCCTCTTCATCACATCACTAGCCGTTGTGCCGCCTCACCGGCCCTTATCTCAGAGTTCTTAGAAGATGGTTGAAAAACAAAGTGACAGAACAGAAAAAATACAAATGAAAAATTTCGATAATATACTGCGCGATATCATAAACATAATGTAAAACTTGGGTGCCGTCTTCAATTCCCCTCCTCCAAAAACGCAACCCAATTAGTGCCTGTCGCTCCCAAGAAAAAAAATAAGGTAATTATTGCAGTATTTAATTAGTTACTAAGCCTTACTACTTATTTTGCTAGGTTCAAGATCCACTGTTACGGTTCTAAAATGATTCCCGAAGAAACGCGTAAGAGAACAAAAAGGAACATCATTTGACTTGACAAGTCTTTCTTTATTGTAACAACCCAAGGACAACATTTAGCTCGGTGTTCTAATGTCTAAGAAAATATTGAACGTGTAAAAGATTAGAATAAATAATAAATCATTTTAAAACTTAAATGGTTGATGGTGTTACGAATTAGGCAAATTAGTTTTTCTCTCTCTACTTAAAAATACAAACATTTTAAATTTTAGAGATCGTTCCCCGACTTTCCAATTTAGAAAACAACTCAAGTTAATTTCTACGCGACTTTCATAAAGTTACTTATGACGTTTTATTGTTTTATTGGTACTTGAAAACAGAATTTCCTGCTTTCAACCCACATCCAGCCACACCATTTTTTTATAGTATCAAAAATATTTTTCATGTAAGAAATATTCAGTTAAAATGTGATAAATCTGGGTTTTTTGAATGCGATTCCAGAAAGTTTTTTTTAATTTTTGTTTATTTAACTATTTTTGCTTAGAAAGTTATTTCCAGAAACAAAGAGATTAAAAAAAAGTGAAAAAAGAAACAGCAAATAGAGAAACTATCAAAAAAACAGGAAGAAAAAAAACGTTTCTTTCTTTTTGACGGAATCTTACAAATAAGAGCAAGCAGAGAAACTGGTTTTATTTACTTTCACTACTACAAATTGTCTTTTCTTTTTTTTTTTTCCTTAGAACTTAAGGAAAAAAAAATGTCAGTTTCATAAGATTTTTTTTTGTTTACTAGTTCCTTTCATATAGAAAGAAATCTCGTTTTATGTTTCTTTTCCTTAAAGTTGTAAAAACTTTTTTTTTAAATATTTTTAAAAAATTAAGGCCTTTAAGGAGACTGAAAATCGCCTAAAAGTTAAAAGCTAAAAATGCGACTTATCTTTTAGTAAATTAATTATTCGGAATTCAAATTTAAAGATGACCCCCTTCCTTTCAATTTTTTTTCCCAATTCTGACCTTCTTAACAAAGATTAATTTCAAGATTTATTTTTAGTCACTTTCGTCGGCTCAAAAATAACATTTGGTTGTTAATATACACAAGAAAATTCCATGATGCAGTGAAGTTTCATTATTAACGAAAGAAAAAAATTCTATTGCTATGACCTCTCATGAAAGTCAGTTGGTAAAGAAGGAAAATGAAAAAAGTCCCAAGCCATAAAAAAGACACCCTTTCTTATTGAGATCAAACAAAACAAAAATTTTAAATGGAATAGTGGAAGAAAAAAAAACATACTAGTGAGTGAGTGAGTTCAGCTTACATAATTTATAGCACTTACTGCTTCAGTTCAAAAGAATTATGTCGGACTGTAACCAGCAATAGTTTGAAGTCGACAATACAGCAGCACTTTACAATTACAATTTAAAAATCAAGGCAAGTTTATTTAATAAGTAGCAAGGAAATTATGAATGAAATTTTAAGTATGTCATTTAATATATATCAGGATGTGGATGCACGATACTAAAAAAACAGTAGGTCACAAGTGTAAATCTTCTTGGCTCAATAGCTAGAACAGCGGACTGGTGATAAAGATGTTTACCAAGTCTAGTCACCTCAATCAAAATCGCTATTAAAAAGATATTTGTAAAGCCAATCAATCTCCGTCATAATTGATTAAATTATAAAGCCCATTAGCCTGACGCAAGAATGTCCCCAAACCAGCATGCAGATACCATCAAGGCAGTAGGTTTTCTCGTGACCCTTAACGAAGGTCACGGTTCTGTCGTGTTCTGGATATCGGCTCGGAATGAGAAATCGTCGAGTCGAATTCGTTTCATTCAACTCCGCATTTAGTTTGTTAACGGCATATCAACACCTCTGTGGGTTATTTAATACCAAAGAAAGTGAGATTTTAAGGCTATTTTAATGATTGACTTACTTAGATTTTAATGATTTTTTTTTTGTTTTTATTCTTTTTTTATTTTAGAAAACTAAAAATGTCTTCTAGTTTTGTTTTCAAAAATGTTTTGCTGAGAATATTCTTCCTTCAAAAATGTATATTTTTTCTATAAAAGTCTAATTTTATGTATATATTTCTATAAAAGTGTATTTTTATACTTTCATAGTGTTTTGACCCCAGTTTGGGGGTTAACTATTTACCCATAGCTGGAAGCCTAACAGGTACTACCACTCCAGATCAGGGTGGACCTGAGAACAACAGCAACTAAAAGGTGGTTCCATGCTTCTCACAACCTCCCAATCAGAGGCCTCGCTGCCTGGTGCAGTTTAGCATCATGCCCAGGACCAACCTCCACATTTACCCTTGGAAAAGATAAAATATCACTTCTCCTTCCAGCCATAGGTTGAATATCAAGAAAGATTGGGGCCTACAACTTTGGTTGGCAACTGGTCTACTGCAGAAAGTAATGGCAACCTACTGAGGGAAATCTTCTGCCTAGTCAGTCATGTCTCAAAAGAGGCATGATCATCCAAACCTGTATCATGTATGGCAATTTACTGACAACATAATCTTTTATAAACACACACACACACACACACACACAAAAAAAAAAAAACTAATTCAGAATAATGCAGAATCATCATAAACATCACCTGCTGAGTGATTTTTAGTAAGCTCTTTATTGAGAAAAAAAAAAAAAAAGAGCCCACTGTGAGTGGGTTCAGTCTTTATTGAGATTACAGAAATATGGCTCTGTACCACATGTCTTTTGTCCAACTGAACAAATAATATAGCCAATAACCAAACAAATAAAACCTGGATTGATTACAATGAACTACTATCCCTATCAGTCAGTCTATTAATATGTGCAATTTTTTTTTAATGGCATGTCCCTTCAGATGATCATGGTTCTCTACAGTTTCTTTTTCTTTATTATCAATGAATTGCCATGCATTCTGAGGAAAGATCGTGGAGTAATTTCCTCTTGTCTTCTATACAGTTTGGAATTCAGAGTTCTCCTTCGCTTAGACTAGTTGGTTGCCACCCAATGCTAAAGAGCCCAGTCTACTTGGCTATTTAACCCATAGTTGGGAAAATAATTAAATATCAATTTGTAATTGCTTCAGTTTTATGGATGAGACCACTGGAAAAACTGAATATGAGAAAGTGCCAAATTTATTCAATGCTATGTTAAAAAATTCAAAGCAAGGTCAACAGGACTTTTTACTATATTGGGTCAATATATTAAAAACAAAAAAGTATGCGATTTACTTAAGTTCCGAGTATGTCCAAATTGCAAAACAATGGTAAAACTCACATTAATCATGATTAGTTTAAAAAGAGTTCTGAGTTTATACGAAATAAGACTAAAAAAACTGAGTCTACCGATAAAGTGTTACTTTTCAATATTCATAATTAGGTAAAAATAGGTACGTCCACAAATTTTCAATACTTATGGCTTAAACTGAATAGTTCACAAGCTTTCTTGAAGCGTTCATTTTAGCCTTAATTAAAAGCTAAAGAAGTAAATTTACTATTTCCAGTGATTTAAAGTATAATTTGAAAAAATATCTTATTTGAAAAAATATTATTTACTTACTTAAGTTTAAAATAACACAGAAATGTACTTTTAAAACAAAATAGCTGTGTTTTTAACCAACATCACATTGACAGGTTTTGACATAACGAGCATTGTTCTACAAAGACTTAATACATTAAAACATAATTTAAGAAAATAACCCAAGTGCCTTTTTTATATAATTTTTAAGTACTCGGTCATTTTAAACATGTTGGAAAACATTAAGAATTTTTACTTTAAATTTACTAGAGTTATCGCTCTTATTTTCTGATATCATGTATGGTCGACCACACTTTCAAATATGGGCATATTACGTAATATTTTACATGTGTAAAAGAAAATACAATTTTTTTTAAAAGATTTTATGCAAAATGATTTGTGCTAAACTTTTCAGTTTTTGATTAGGACAGTTTTCATTTAACAATATCACCTGACTAGATGAGAATAATGCAAAATTTTAAATGCTTTACATATCACAAATTATTATGAGAATTTAAAAAATGAGAACAATTCTTGCAAAAATTCATTATTCATCAAAAAATAAAAATTCTTAAGACAATAGTGTCCTTAATAAATCTTATTTATAAAAGCAATTAAAAGCCTATCTAATTAAATAATTACATTGTTTTATTGCCTTTTTTTATTTTGATTTGGAGCAGATTTTAGGGAAATGAGTGAGTTTTGTTTAACGACATATCAACCTCTGTGGGTTTTTAATGCCAAAAAGGAGGGGTCTTAAAGGTATTTTTTTTAATGTTCGGTTATAAAGAGAAGGTTGATTTGGTCAGATTTCAATGAAAAAAATTTTTTTATTCTTATCCATTTTAGAAAACTAAAAATGTTTTCAAGTTTTGTATTCAAAAATGTTTTGCTGAGAATTTTTTTCCCCTTCAAAAACGTGTTATAGTAATAATTTTTTCTTCAAAAATGTATATTTTTCTATAAAAGTCTATTGTTATGAATATATTTCTATAAAAAAGTCTGTTTTTATACTTTCATAGTGCTTTCACCCTAGTTTGGGGGTTAACTATTTGCCCATAGCTGGGACCCTAGCAGGTGCTACCACTCTGTCAGGACGAAGCTGAGAACAACAGCAATTAAGAGGTGGTTCCATGCTCCTCACAACCTCCCAATCAGAGGCCTTGCTGCTGGATGTAGTTTATTGTCATGCCCAAGACCATTAAAGAAATGAGTAATAGTTTAAAGAAAAAAAAAAATTGAAGAGTTCTGTTTTTAGCTAATAAAATTTTCCTATGAAATTTTAATTTTCTCAAAGTTTCATGAAATTAACTAAATGGAGGGAAACACATAATAAAAAAAAATAAAATAAAAAATAATTTAATTCATTTGTGAATAAGTCCTAAAAATTCCATTAAAATCAGACATTGATTTTTGTAAGAATTTCCAAATTAATATTTTTTCACATGAGGAAAAAAAAAATTTTAGCCCAAATTTTTTACATGCTAGAAAGAACTAAAAAATTTAACATAAAATATTTTGATCTTTCTTAATAAGAAAAATTTTTAATGATAAAACTTAAGTTTGGGGTATTTTTTTTTTCATTAAAAAAAGCAAAGATACCTAATTTTCTATCTATTAGCTTTGTTCTATTAGATTAATTTACTGAGCTTAATCTTTAATTCTGGTTAATGTATCTATTTATTATAGTGATTTCAACAGTCTCAGGCATCTGCTTGGTGGTGCACACAATGTCTTGGAACAATGTTCCCATGGAACATACACATCACAAATAAGAAGTAGGGACTGTTGTACATACAACACTTTTCCCAAAATGTCTTGAGTACACTAATAATGTTGATTGTAAATTACAGATTTTAAAACATGTCAAGCTACATTAAGAACTTTGCTTTACCTGAACATTTCCGATCTACAAATATGATTCTGTTTCCCTAAATTTCATCTCTGCTTTTATTGGCTAACCAAAAAATATTCTAGCCAATCAATTTCTTATAGTCCATATATCTCTCTGCACACATGCAGATTTAATTATAAATATACACATAACATGTCGCATACATAAACACACACACACAAATCGCAGATCTATCCAACAAATAATTGGAAGAGAAAAACATTTCGTAATCTAATTGTGGTCTGTTTCATTTATAAATTGCTTTCAACACGAAAACAATACTAAAATTACACTCTTAACACTAACATGTGTTTTAATAATCCATTCAGCATTAGTTACTTTTTTCTCCCAGCATAAAAAAAATGAAAATATCAGTTGAGTGTCAATAATACAAAACAAATGAGATCTTTTTTTATCCACAAGTAATTATCTCATGAATTAGTGATAAACAACAGTAAAGAGAGCATCCAATTAATTTAGTTTTAGACCTTTTTTTTTTTTTATCTGTTCCGAATATTAGTTTAAAAAAATATCTAAGAATTGAAAATAGCAAGTAAACAATACATTTGTAGAAATATCTATAGCAGAAAATACTTTTTTTCATTACATAGGCTATCAAGGACCATATTTGCCTAGAAATATATTTTATAGAAAAGTTTAGTATATATATATATATATATATATATATAGTGACTCACTTGTAATAAAAAAAAATAAAGCATGAAAATAATTAGTTACATTATATAAAGAAATTGAGGAATTTGCTTAAAATAAATTGCTTAATAATGGTGAATGAAAACTACAAGAATGGGTTGAATTTTCATTGCTCTTGAAATTATATATTTACAAGGTCAACTCATCTGATCCATCAATTTTTAAATGCAATGGTTTTTCTTTACTAAGCCTACAATAAAATGAACACATTTATTCAAATGAAATGAAAGTTAACTAGAAATATTTACTCAATTTATCACATGTTCACTCGTTTGAGTTATTTCACGTTGAATTTTGCATGGGGCACACAGTGAGGAAGAAACTAACTACTCAGCAGTAATGATCAGCTAGTTTCCCTGACCGTTACTTCATGCTAAGGTAACTTCAGAGAAAAGAAAGATCTGTCAAAATACTGGGAGAGGAGGAATATTTAATTTCTTTTATGCATAAATACATTATTATTACCATAAAGTATGGACAACATACTTTTCTGAAGAAATTTTAAAATACTTTTTATTCAGGATGATTAGTTTTACAATCAATTCTGGATTAAAAATACTTCATAGGGGTAAACAAACACACCTTCAATTGTATAAAAACCTTAATATTATAGAATAAATGATAAAAACAAAGAGATTTTTTTGTTTTAAACTATAGATTTATAAAAACTTATAAATTTTATTCTATTTACCTATCTCTTGTACAGGATCAAATCAAAGAGATTTTAAAATTGGGGAAGTCCTGCTGATCTTAAAAAAAAAAAAAAACAATAACAGCATTCAAAATGATGATTTTTTACCTAGGAACAACCAGCAACCATGTTGGCCAGGTAATATATTTCTGCCCCACTAGGTACCTTTAAATATTTACTGCTGTGCTTGTCATAACATTATATGAAACTTAACATTGGTTCCCAATTTCACCATCTCTAATCCCACGCCAAAACATCATGACCTTAAACCTGTTGATCTCTAAACCTTGTGAGAATAATTTCCGCTAGTAGCCACCTAGCCTGTACCCTAGGCTTCTGGTCAAGGTCCATTGAAGGTAATACAGGTTTGTCTGAAAAATTGTCATGCATTCCTTCCTGTCAATTTCATTCAGATTTTCTTTGTTTGTTTTTAAACGAGGTTAAGGGATCAGTCTGCCATGCTTTTAAAACTTGTTCGCTGTCACACCACCTAAAAATTTCATAGCCTGCCTTGGATTTTTTACATTTCTTGATACAGGAGACAGACTGGTAAGATGAAGTCCTAAACTTGCCATCATCAGACCTGAATTGGAAATGTTCAAAATTGTCATAGGTGCCAATCATTTTTACCATCTTCAGTAATTTAACTTTTAACAGCTCTGAACATACAAATACTTTTCTCCACCAAATCAACCAGACAAACTTGCTGCAATATTATTAATTTGAGACTTAGAAATTCAGGAAATTTTATACAGGCTATTTGTATGTGTGTGTGTGTGTGTGTAGAAGGAAATGGATTTCATCCTGAGAGCACAAGTAAATACCATCATTCAGCAAATATGAAAGCATCAATTCCAATAAGTATTTATTTCATATATGAATAAAACATGAAATGGCTAATCATGAGAAATGCAGTGTAGAGCCCAAAAACAGTTATATAACAAAAGACAATGAAATGAATAATAAAATTAACAGTAATTAAGTTTATCTATCAAGAAAAGGAAAAAATACACATTAAGAACTTGGTATTACTTCATTAGTTACACAATTCTTTCAAATATTTTTTATTAGTATTTCAATACATGTAAAGTACTATGTGTACACAAATTTTTGAATATAAGTCAGGCTGATAACTTTTCAGTACCTTATGTTTGTGCATGTGTAAGATGTATTTTTCTCAAAGGGTGAGTAAATCACTGATGAAGCAAACTAAAGTGAAGATGGATCAACAGCTGGGAGCGACACAAACAGATTCCTTTGAAATAAAAAATTAGCTCTTGTTAAAAATGTGCTGATTTGGTTTATATATGATTTGTTATATACAGTAGTTTTAACTCATCAGACTGTCATAATCAAATCACACTGGGATCCCCTTTCAGAGTTTGCAGCTTGTGATAGTCATAACTTAAAAATTTAAGTTCTTCTGACCACTCTCAGCCCCCTTCTGATAGGGGTCAGAAGACTCACACCCCCACTTAACTCCACTTCCTTCACATCTCATACCATCATTCCATACAGGCAGTGCTAATCTCTCTCCTCCCACTTTCTCAGCATCTAAATTCAGCCCACTCCCCCACCACCCTGATACACCATCTGTGTAACAAATCCAAATGTTCAAAATGTGTAGGCAAAAAACAAGAGATTTTCAGTCATTAATCTTTGTTTATCATCTGGTTTCTCCATCAACAAGACCACTCATCCAGCCACCAGGATGGTCACTCTAGAGTTAGTAATTAATTGTTTCTTTATCATTTGTATCCAAAGGAATCCAAATTAATGTCAGGTAGAAAAATTTTTGATGAATGTCACAAATGAAAATGAACAAACCTGTCAGGCTAATCTACTTTTGTAGGAACACTTTTCTTCTGGGTGGCTAATTCAAACTAGGTATCTTTTTTCTTGTTTTTTTTTCTTTTTTTTTTCAGGGTGATCTTTAAATGTTATTTCAGTGCCCCCCCCCCCCCGATTTCTTCTATTGACAAGCTTTCTTCATTTTTTTTTATTTGACATCTTCAAGGATATATTAATAGTCTTTTATCTGCAGGAAGTGGGGAAGAATGAGTAGTCTTAATTTTTCTCAATTTGGGATTTGGGTTCGATTCTCCTTGGAATCGCTCAAGAGTTCCTGTACTACTTTGACATGATTTTTTTAAGGCATTTCATTTCAAATTTTTGACTTTTCAATCCATCTTCCTGCAAATTTTAACTATTATCATCCAGTTAGTTAACTTTCCTCTTCCTTTCGATTTCTTTGATTACACTCCTCACTCCAAGATTAATGGTGTGTGTGTGTGTGTGTGTGCAAGTCTTATCTTCAGGTCTTTAACAAGATAGATTTTGAAATTGTTAGATGTTTCCTGATTATATTATATATTGTAATTATTTACAGTATTTATATTGTTCAGACTATTCTTCTCATCTTCATTGTCATATTTACAATGTGCAAGAACACATGGCCCAGTGGATAAGTGTTAGTAATCCCGTGACTTGACAGAAAGAGTTGTGAGTTCAATACATCAGAGGTGAACAAATAACTTGGAGAGTTGAGTTAAAGAGAAATAACTGAAATATTCAGAAGCAGTATGACATGTAGAACTAGAACAAAATAAAGGGTTCAGTTCAAAATTCCAATTACCTGAAGAGGGCCAGAGCATCTAATGGCCAAAACACTGTAAATATGACAAAGATTAGACAATAGTCCAAACAATGTAAATAGTCTCCTGATTATCTATACTATATATTCACACTATTGTCCCTTGTATTAGTGAAACCAGGAAGCAGTGTCTTATGATAAAAGAGGACTTAATTAAAAAGCACACATGAAAAACTTCATATAATAGTAAGGACTTTACAAACTATGCTATAATTTTTATGAACTGAATAAATAAGTATTAAGAAAAGATTCTATTGGACATAAAAGTGTGATAATTTTTCTCATTAAGTACTTAACTGATCCCTAAGCAAAATACCACGTTAACATAAACAGAGGAAAAAACAAAAAAACTTAGTCATTTATAAAAATCTAGTAATAGGAAGGAATTAAAATATTTACTGTTTCTTTTCTTATGGGCAAAATAATGTTACTGGACATAAATTAGGAGATAATTTTTATTACGTAATAAACTGATTGCCTTAGAATGACTACATATATCTTATAATTATTTATATCTGTTGATATCACTATTCCTGTTTATTGGTAGCTAGAACTTGACAATGTGGAGATAGTAAGTGTCCCCATCACTTCAAGACACTAGCTCTCCACAACTTCATACTTTGTCTAGTTCTTAACAGTTTTTCTCTCCTTGACACCATCCATTCATGTAAACTTATCTCTTTGCTTTCCCCTATATCTTTTGCAATCAGCATCCACTGTGAGGATTAAGTTTTCCAAGCCCTTCTTATGTGTCCAAGGAATTTCAGATTCTTTAGTAGAAGTGTTCTTTCAGTTGCCATTTTTTTAAGACTTCCATGTTGTTAACTCACTCTGCTAGTTTATAATTTATGATGAAACAAATTTTGGTAAAAAACAAAGAGCCAGAAAAATTACAGAAAAAAGAAAAAAAGAAGAAAGAATTAGTGTGGAATATGGCAAAATTAATTTCTCAGTGAAAACCCCATTAACTTTTCAATAAAAAAAAAAACTTATTGAAATTATTCCTTAATAAATAAAATTATTTTTTTGTAAGTTTTTGTTTTTAAATTTGTAGAAATATTTTTACACATCTCATTGAATTACAATGTACATGTTCACACACCAAAATGCATGTGTGCATACAATTTGAATGAAATTGCAAGGAATCTGTATCACATTGGCTAATTTCCCTGTCTGACAACAACCACTTGGTAACAGGAAGAGAGTAGGGGGGGGTCTATATTTGTGAGGACCTTTAAAGTGATTTTTGTGACACCTTCTCTATTTAAACTAAATACATTTTCTAAATGTAGTATCTGAAATGAACCATTTTGTTTTGAAATTTGATCATCTTGCTATCAGTGAAGCAATGAGAACCAACTTGTGTGTGTGTGTGTGTGTGAATACCCTATATTCTAATTTATACAACATAAATTTAAACACATGTAGCTTCGTATCCCAAACATGTCATGATTCCTGATAAGTTCATTAAGTTTTATTTTCAATATTAATTTTGTAGCAACAATATTATCTTTATTTTTAGATGAAATATTGTCAACAAATTTTAACTTAAGATTTTTATTCATCTTAATTATAGCTGCTTTTTGTTATATCAATTTACTATCAGGATTTAAATTTTAGTATTTTAAATTTGCATTTGCTTACTACTGTTGACTGACAACTGGCAGTTGCAACTCAAAATTAAAATGAATGTCAATATTAATAAAATGATAAAGACCTACTAATTTTGGGAAAGTTTTTGAAAAAATGTACCTTGTGCCAGGTGTATGAAGAATATGAAACGCAAAGTTTAAATTCCATATATTTTGGCAACAATTATTCATGCAAACAATTCTTATTAAAACGAATAGACATTTTATGACTAATCATTTTTTCTAGTATGTAAATTTTACGACTAAAGTTGTTCATGTATCAAAACCAAAATTCATATTGTGTTCACACTTGATTCAAATAGAGGATATTTACTGATTAAGCTGACTTATATTCATTTTTTTTATTTTAATCACATTTTGATGATGAATTATATTGATGTTCCCTGTTATCTACTTATGCACAATGGTTGCCTGAAGGTATATCTCAAGTTTTGTTATGAATGTTAGATACACAATTTTCTTCTGTCTCACCTGAGAAAACGATAAGCTATCAACAATTATTAGTCTGGTTCTTTTCACAAAAATTATATAACATGAATCATTATAAGCAACAATATACCATGACTGTCATACTGAATAAATTTGTCATCATTGAAGGGACTTTCAAATGCAACTATTGCCATATTTGAAAATGGAATTTAGCGTGCAAAGTTTTGGCTGGGATAGTTTGTGTTGACTTTGCATCTATGCTTTTGAAAGTTGTAATTTGTCTCTTCCCATACCCTTCCCCGCAGCTCTGGGCACTCTAGCCTTGAATATCAACCAGTCTAGAACAGAGACAAATTATGAGTGGAATCTACTCTGCATTCAACACCCCCACCTCACAGCAATAGTTAGAGAAAAAGAAAAAACACTGAACTCTAGTGCAGGTGTTCAGTAAATGAAACATCCTGCCAACCTGCAGGCCAAGGTGATGAGAATTCAGACCAGTTGTTCATGAGGTAAACAACCCCCTGCCTATAATGTCTTCTTGTGACAAACTGCAGCAATATTACTTTACATAGTAACAGCCCTATGATCAACAACATGCTTGTCAAGGAGGGAGGGGCTCAAACAGTGTGATGTTTAATCAGAAGAACTTTCAGAAAACTGACAATATTTTTGACACATTGATGCCTACACAAGCCACAGTTATCCGATTTACTTTTCTTTTCATTTTTTTAACAATTGCCTGCACTAACATCATTAGATTTTTTTTTTAACAGGAGGAGTGTTTTTTTGTAACCTTTTATAAACATATTCTACAACAATGAAGAACTTTTTTCATACAGTGAGATTCCAACAAGAATATGGATGACATTTTTCTGTAATTCAACCATTCTGATATTTTTCTTTTCATCAGAACTGTTTCCAGGGATCAATTTAACTGTCCATAGAACAAGCTTTTGTCTAACTCAATACAATTTTTTAAAAGCCCATCTGCTAATAGCACATATTTTTTTCCCCATCTCCTGTGATTCTTGTTCATTTTGCCTTCACAGACAATGGCTTTGTTGCTTATATTTCTGTTCTTTTATGCTAGACACAGCCACTTGCAGTTGACGCTTAGTGATTAAAGAAGCTATATCATTATTCTGCTTACTTGTACCATCGATATTGCACTAATCTAGTAGGGTCTCATTTCTAGCCTAAACTGAAGTCAACTATGCTTTCTGATAATGAATATATAACATTAATTGTAAGACAGATGGGAGTGGGAGGAAAGAAGTTATGAAGGAAGAAAGGTATAAAGTCAGAAAACTCAAGAAAAACAAAAGGAGAAAATAAAAAATAATATACAGGGTGACTGAAAAATAACTCCCTATTTTATGTATGAGTGGCCAGCCAAGAGTCCTGACTTATCACCCCGTGACTGATTTTTCTTCAGGGTTGGTTAAAGAAGCAAGTCTACTATATCAAACCAAGACTTCAAAGAACTTGAAGGGCAAATACAAAAAGTTACGTCTGCAATACCACAAAAATTCCTGGTGAAATCAGTTAACACGTCTCCTGAGTGGCTTTCCTTTGATAGCCATTTCTTGAAAAAAATCTTAGTTAATAATTAAATTATAATTATTTTAAAATGGGGAGTTACTTTTCAATCACCCTAGATATGATGGACTCTTATGCCGTCTTTATGTATGAGTATATAGCAGCTCAGGCAGACTACCGGCAAATATCATTTCGATTAGAATAGTGAATGTTTGTTCAGAATCGATTACACTTTTCAAAAGAACCAAATACATATAATTGGTGCTCACAGTGTGCCATGTGTCAAACAAATCTCAAACTTTGAATTCAGTTGTCTTTCTAGACTGGTTGCCAATGAAGACTAAAAGAATTCATGCTTTTCCAAAGGTGCTTAAGTGAATGTAACAAACTCAGGTGAAATTCTAACTCTGTTCAAACAATTAGACACTCCAAGTCACCACTGACACATCACACACACACACAGTGAAGTAAGTGAACCCTGAATATTAAAAATTACCTCTTTTTATAGATAATCTTAAACTAAATATCCATTCAGAAAACCTTTATTAAAGGATGAATTACAACCACTTTCATATCTTAAATCAAGGTAGAATAAAAATATTAATTAAAAATTAAGATGTGCAAAAACCAATGAACTCTTTGCACATTGTATTTTTATTTTACATACTTACTAGTGAAAATAATTTTTTGTACATATGTAAAAATCAAATAACACGTTTTTTTTTGTTTTTTTTTGGTAAGCTGTGTATACAAAAAGGATACAATCAGAGACTATACTTTAGAAAAATATATGGAAAGATCAAAAGAACTTACTGAAGTTTAAAGAAAAAACTTGCATAGTTAAAGCCTATAATAATGGAAAAAGCTACAAAAAGCTTTGAAAAATTTGGAGTGCATATCTCCATTGTTCAACAAATTATTTATAAACAAAAAGCTTTTGGTATGACGGCATCATAATCAAAAAGTGGCTGTCCACAAAAAATAACTGCAAGAGCAAATAGACATCCTGCTGTGACCTCTGCGATTCTCCAATGCTCCCTGGCCAATGTCGGAATCAATGTGCATACATCTACAGTGCAACGAAATTTAAATGATGCCTGTCTTCATGGCAAAATGCCTAGACAAAAACAAAAAAAAAAAACAACACTGCTTATGGAAAAGCACAAACTGTTTAACTATGCCAAAGCTCATGTTAATAAACTAGAAATGTTCTGGCAAAAGGTTTTATGACCGAATGAGACCAAACTAGAACTTTTTGGGAGGAAGGATAGACAGTATATCTGGCAAGCTCCTAATACAGTTTTTGAAGAATTTAGTGCCAACAGTTAAAAAAGCCGTGGCAACAGAATTATGATTTGGAGATGCTCTGCTGCAGCTGGAACAAGCCAAATAGTACACATTTACGGCACAATGGACACTGCAAAATACCAAGCAATTTTGAACGAAAGTGTCTTGTTCTCAGTTTGAAAGTAATCCATCAGAACAATGATCCAATGCAAATCACAAAAAGTCTTAGAAGGGCCTTCCTTGTCAAAGACCTGATCTAAATCTAATTGAAAATCCATGGTTCAAGTTAAAGAACGCAGTACCTTCAACAACTCGGGTATTATTGTGCAAGGTTTTTTTTTTTTATTATCATATCACCCCGAGCAAGGTGGTAACGCCACTGATGTGCAGGGGACTACGTAGGTGTGAAAAGATTGGAAAAGAGAAAACCGGAAACTGCATCCTAAACAGGAAACAAGGAATGAGCCTCTTCACCTGTTCAATAGAGGTGGGTGGAGTGTGAACCGGGCGATAGTTTAGTCTATCTACTCAATTGAAAAAAAACAAAAGTGAGAAGAGAAAACCGGAAGTGGGAGTTTTGCTAAGAATGGCCAAAAATTGACACTCACTACTACCAGAAACTTGAAAAATTATAAAAAAAAGACTGGCCGGTGACGTGAACACAAAAGGAGTCACTAAATATTAAATGTAAGAGTTCACTTACGTTTGAACATCTTAATGTTTAATATTTTTTTTTTATTCCTATGTGATTTTCAATGTAGTTGTAATTCGTTATATTGTTGGGGGAGGTCTTTTAAAAAATATGATCTTAGGGGCTGAGAGAGAGAGAAAATAAAATGGAGATGAAAAAGCAAAGAGAAACTGACACGCAAGGTGGGCAAGAAACAATGAAAGAAAAATTATAAGACAAGGATGAACAAACAAAAGAATTATGATGCAAAATTCTTTCTGGAGAGAAAGAGAAAAAGAAATAATCTGTTTGTATGGAATCTTATATATTATTCTGATTGTTCAGGTGTGTCTGTCACGCTTTGTAATAACGAACCTGTTTTGACATTCAAATCTCCAACCAAGGGGATAGGAAGGCAAATAATACATCCATTAGGCCAGTGTTCTAATGCTTGAATATAAGATTAAACTAAGTTGAAAATAGAAAGATTTTGGCCAATTTTTATGATTAGGATCATTTTTTATTTGAATTATATTTAATTTTAGTTTTAATAATCTAAGTTTAAATGTAAGGTCAATAGACACCTCCTAACACACTAACCTGCTCCCATTCTATCAAACACTCTTCCCATCTGCCTAACCCTTATCCTCGCTATCCTTACTCATCTGTCACCTTCCTCCTGACATTCCCTATGTCTAACCACTCCTTCTCTTTACCTTCCCCTATGTAGCCCCATGCGCAATAGTGGCAGTGGAATGCCTTGCTTGGGGTGAGATGATTAAAAAAAAAAAGTGAATTACAAAACTATTTGTTTTTATTATTATTGTCTAATGATGAGTTCCTTAAGAGCAACAGGACTATTTTCCTTTTATAAAAACTTATTTACAAACTCTTCAATATGTTAATGATATTTAACTTATGTAATAAGCAGAAAGTAAATGACAGGGTTATTTTTATACAGTTCAATACTTCTGTGTCAGGTTTTTGTACTCTGACTAAAACCAAAATGTCTCTTCTTAGCCCTTGTACCTACAATCAGAGTGGAGAATCCATATACTGTAAAGTATTACTTTTATACACACACACTTTTAGCGGCTTGGAAAGAGCTGAGTTCGAATTCCAGTTGAATTCCTTGCATTCACTTACGCACAAATACTCTTGGGAAAGGTATTAATCTGTCTTTTCCCTCCAGTTATGGGTTAAATAACAGGACAGATTGGGTTCTGTAGACTTGGCTAACAACCAGTCTACCACAGAAAACAATGGCAAACTACTGTGGGATAATCCTCTGCCCAGTCAGTAATGTCTCTTTCGAGACATGATTGCCCAAGCGTGTTTCACATATGGTACTTAACTGACTGAAGAACGGGGGCAGCAACAAAGATTGGAAAAGATGAGGGATAGAATGAAAGGCTACAGACAAAAGAGAGGGTGAAGAGTAGAAGCATAAGAGACAATCAAAACTACCAATACCCACAAAACTTCCATAGATCTGTCTCTTAAAACATTAAAGAATTTATTTATTTTCAATGAAAATTATATATTAAAAAAAAAAAAAAAATATATATATATATATATATATATATATAAAATGGTGTATCCACACAAATATAGGTATCCAATAAATGTTTAAACTGAAAAAAATATATGCCGGATTAATAAATAAGATATTTCTTCAAAGATTGCTTTGCTCATGTTTCAGATAAAAGAAAAAAACTGAACAATTATGAACTTTCGAGAATCTAAAAATGAGAAACATGTACTTAAAGGCAATATAAAGCCTCAGTTAATCATGATATTGTTCAGAGATCATTTTTTTTTCCCAAACATATACTGATAAATATAATAGACAATAAATGTCTATTATGTTTAATCATGAGCCATTCTAAACATTGTATTTTGGCTTTAATTCCAAATGAAAATAAAGACAAAAATTCTCCAACATTTGGATATTTTTTTATGCTAGTTCTAAGCTTTCATTTCACACGAGCCATCTTCAGACAGGTTACAGGGACGTTGCCATGAAGACATCCACTATCAAAGATTTTTGTGTTGACATAAAACATTGCTAAGTAACGATAACAGTCACAGAATAGCAGACAGTTCATAAATTTGTAAAGCAGTTCCATGGAGTCACACTGCATGAGAGACCAAAAATGTTAACAGAACCATATGTCTAAATGCAATGTAATGTGTTATGACCAGATTGAAATGTGATTTTATGAAGTGTGGGTTGTTTGGATTTAGTGTAGATGGCTTCCAATATTTGAATGTTCTGAGTATTATTGTGTTAGTGACTAAAATCTGTCTACTATTACCTACATGACTATGTTTTTCTAAATGATCAGAAAAGGTGGCAGGTAAGTCTACGGGAGAGCAGCGTGGTTGTAGTAAAACCCATACACACATACATACATACATACATACACACACACAAAATCTTTGAAACTCACATCAAAATTTGTTACTCTGAACAAGTTTTCCTTTATTTTTCTCATTTTCTTTAATCTTTTTATGCTTATTCCTTTGATGAAATTAGTGTTTGTAGGAATGTTCATTGTAACTGTACCAATAGCTTGGTTTGTAACAATTTATTTTAATTTACAAAGGAATTCTTATATCATTTTTTTTTCTTACAGAATATTAAAGTATTCTTTTTCAATCTTAAGTATGCATTAATATATAATGTATATATGAAGTATTTCATTCCACAATTGATATTTATCTTCAATCCTATAGATAGTTAAAATAAACATGCTCATATATGTTTAATGAGTCATTTTTGCAGATAAAAAAAAAATTAGTTACATTTTTGGCTATCAATCTGTCAACAGATCTGTCATCAACACCTAATAAAAACACCGGTGTTGAAAAATGTATTTCTGCAACATTAAGCTAAAATGTTTCAAATCAAACTAAACTTTAAAGTAGCTAACATTCCTCAAATAAAGTTTCAGAATAGCATATTTTATTTTTGAATATTTTTTTTAATAAAAGAGAATTACTTTTTGATGACAGATGGCTAAAAAAATGGCATTAAAATTAGCAATTTCAAAACAAAAACTCCTTTGCTTATTGGAAATTAAATTCAATCTATTAGCTTTGAAATTAAAAATAAAATATTTTTTAATTTAATTTGATATAACATCTGAAATGTTACTGAAACATTCTCATCCTGACCCACTTTTGAAAATATGAGCAACGATCAAAATTTATTTTGGATCCTTTGGTTGAGACGAGAACTTTTGAAAACTCAAAGTACAGGGTGCAGAAGTTAAATTGTTACCATTTTTTATTTTACCCACGTGTATTATTTGTTCTTGATGACTGCACAATATAGTAGGCTCAGTTGGGCACCATCTGAGAGAAAAAAAAGCACCATGACGCAATTCAATTCACTAGAAATTTGCAAACGGCATATTGTACTGCTTATTTGTACCAGAAGTTCCAACATGAACACTTCAGAGTGTTTGGGTGTCAATTTGAGGACAGTACAGAAGATTCAGAAATAGTTGGAAGAGTTTAATGATGATTACGAAGGTACAGCAGCACAAAAAACTCACTCAGATAAGACAAGAACTCCTGAATCCGTGTTGAGGCCCTACATCAAGTGCCTTGAGGAGGTAGTGCTGTCCTGGATCAAGAGGGTGGCTGCTGGAAGACCATATGTCTGGCAACAGGACTCTGCCCCATGCCACACAGTTGAGAAAGACCAACAAAACTCCTTGCAACACCAAAGATGAACTGAAAGCAAGGATAATGGCAGTGTTCACTAACTTAAACAAGGAAATCATCCAAAAGAGTTGCAGAAGATTCTGAAGTTGTCTGGAGGCAGTGGTTAAAGCCAATGGTGATTTTACTGAATAAAGAAACTCTTCGGTCTTTCAAGATATGTAATTCTAGTAAAATATATTTGTGAAAATGAGATGTCACTTATTTTTGTGTGTGTGTGTGTGTGTGTGTGTGTGTGTTTGTGTTTCAAGAACATTTACTTAATTTATTAAACATTGAACTGTGACACTTGGCATCCTCCATAGCTTGCCTAGACTTTTCATCTAACCTAATGAATATTTATAAGCATTCTTCTTAAATCAAATTATGATAAATGAGTAACAGTTTTGCTCCTATATATTAATGCTTGTCATAAAATAAAATTATAGCATTTGCCTTGATACAATCCTTCAGGAGATGAAATGCATCAACTAAGTTCTGCTTTTATATATATATATATATATATATATTTATTAGTGAGAGAGTAGATTTTTATAAAAAAATTTACTAATATTCACAAAATATATTTCAAATTTTCTAGATTTTTCAGGCTAATACTGTTAGGTACCTCCACAAAACCACCAAAAAAATTAGCATTCCATGATGAAAATATGCTCCAAACTTAATGAAAACAGTTTTATCAAAATCCTTATGGTTAAAAGGATGGATGAAAGTATTTTTGGAATATTTAATGAAATTTTTTACTCCTTTTTAGAAGAGGGAATTTTGATTAATAATTTTTTTTTCTTGCATCAATGAATGTACTAACTTAGAATAACAAAGTTATCCTTTTTTTTTGGTGGGGGGGAGTCACCAACACATTAATTTGGAAATTCTTGCAAAAAAAAAAAAAAAAAAAAAATAATAATTCTTGGATTTTTATGAAATTCTTAGGACTTGTTCACAAATGAATGAAAATTCCAAATTTTTTTATTTAAAAGTTTTGGTTAATTTTTTTCTTCTACCTTTTTATGAAAACTGAGAAATTCAACATAATTTCAGTGAGTATATTAGTTAAAAGCAGAATTTAAAAAATTTAAATTACCAAATTTTCTTTTTTTACAAAATTCAACCCCATCTGGTTTTCATTTTTTTTTGTTTTTTTTTTTTTTGCAATTCTAAATTGAATAGTTTGTAAGTTTTAAAATTCAGTTTCAATGGTGTATCTCTTTGAAAATAATAAGTAAAACTATATTTACTAATCTTACATAGTAAAGCTTATAACAATCTGATGACCAAATATTTTTTTTTAATTTAGATTTGTATTTAAACGTCTTACTTTTTCTAAGTATGCACGTTCATACATTATCATTAAAAGATCATGTGCTTTAAGGGTTTTCCTCTCTTCCAGATAAAAAAAAAATTTTTCATCTGCTATCAATTTTGCAACATTGTACTTGTCAGCATGCTAGAAAATCAATAAATCAATCAATACATCAGAAAAACAAAACCCTGTGGTTAAGAAATGCTTGCATACAATATTTTATGCTATAAAAAATGTTTGTTCCAAATGAAATTAATTTAACTTTAAATTTGCTAATTTTCCTTAAATTTTTCTTTCAGAAATATTTCATTTTACAAGATTTTAAAACCGAGAATTAACTTATGTTTACAAAAGTTTTAAAATGGCCAATTTTATCGACTTTACTGAGAAAGAAAAAAAAATTTATAAAATCAATTTCTGTTTGAAACACATCAGAATATTTTTCTAACTGGAAACAGTAAATTTTAAAATTTTTAGCTTTCAATTAGCTTAAAGAAACCGTTTTCCTATTTTATTTTTCTAATTTATTTGAAACATACTGAATTAGTGGAGGAGGTATATAAAATAACTAACGGTTAAAGTTCAGAATTACGACAAATATACTTTCTTTATTATTGCCAATATAGATATTAAGAAAATTCAAGAAACAATATGGGAAATTCTGAAATATTCTTCTTTGTTTGCAGTGTAGGAAAATCACATGACTAAATAAAAAACAGCCTTTCAGTTTTCTGCCTTTTTTATCATTAATGTCATTTTTGTTCCGATATTTTATAAGTAAAAATTTCACATTTTCAAAACTAAGCATAGCAAACAAAAATAAAGAATATATTCCAAATAAAATATGGAACACAATTTTTATTCCAATTCAAGCGTTTAGTTTAATGAAATCATAGATCGACTCCATTAAGTTTTCTATAAAAAAAAATAATGTGACACTTGCACAAAGCTCTGAACTAAAAATTTTCATTCGTTAGTGTTGAATTTATTTAATTAACCAATTTCAAATTCTCATCAGAAAAATGACATCAGATCATCAGTAATAAAGCACCGTAAAAAATATAAGAATTCGAGTAGAGAAGATACGTGTGTCTGATAAATGTATGAACAATATGTTTTAGGGCGAAATTACAATAAAATACATTTCATTTGAATTTCTTCAATTTCAAAACAAAAATCTCCAAAACCATTTATTTTATCACTTCTTTCAAACGTTACATTCAACAATAATATCAATTACAAAAAATGCCGCAAACCAAAAGTTTCATCACTTAACCACACGATAAGATTTTTAAATTTAGACTGATTTGCAATCAGATTCTGATTAACTTAATTTCCTAAATCTAAGAAGTTGTCAAAATATTTAACACTCCCCAACCATTAAAAAATGAACTTCGAAAGTAGAGAAATTAACTAGTACTTAGTACAGACAGTATACAGAAAAATTCTAACTTGGAATATTTACCTTTCCTAAGATTTTTTTTTTTACTTATTTACTTTTTTTTTATGAAAACGACATAAAAAAAATACGTATATGAAAAAGGTAGGAATAACAAAAAAGACGCTTTTTTTTAATTATTATAATTTTTTCATGTATTCATCTTTTACCAAACAAGTTTTAATTTCTAGATTAGGGCTTGCGGGGGAAAAAAAAGGTGCGTTTCCTAATAAAACGAATAAGACAACAGTTGGAGCAAATATCCTAAACTTTTGGTGCCAGGATTTTCTGCTACGTTGTTGAGGAAGCGACTCCAGGAACTTCTTGTATAATCGTAAAAACATGTTGGTGTAAGTTAGTTACACAGTATGAAAATAGCAGAGTTATGCACACACGTATCTCCAAAGACAAGTCTTATTGGCAATTGCTTCCATGTAGACTCAATGGTAGAGCATAGGACAGAAATTGCTTTAAAAATGTTTGCTTGCTTTGTAAAGATGCTAAGAAAAAAATGAAAAACAATTTTATTGCATTTAGGGTCTAAGTGCTACATAAATAGTGTTAAAACAAAAAATAGATAACGACTAGCGTGAATTTTAATTTATTTCCAGTTCGGAAATAGTCACGTTGAATTGATGGCCCACAGTTGTTGCAGACCAAACAAGTGTCTCCTAATTTAAAAAACGGACAATGCGAAAAAGGAGAAAAGGAAAACAAACGACCATTCACCTTAACGTCAAAGATCTGTAAACTATTTTTGCAGAAAGAACATTTTTATATAGTAAGTAAGAAAACTCATTAAAAATTAATTCTCTTAAAGAAAGATCTTTGTTCAGGAAAAGGAAGAAGAGTAAAACAAAACCAGTCATTGGTATTTTTAATTTTACAATTATGAGTTAATTTTTTGTTTTGTTTTTGAACCTACGATTAAAATTTCCCACATGCCATACAGTTGTTAAAATTAAAGAGCCTTCCCAAAATAACCTGTTTTTGGTTTTTCTTGTCTACCTTCCATTTTAAATTTTTTATCCTTGGACAATAATGGACATTAAAAAAAAGAAATTGAATTTTTGTGGCAATCAAAAAAAGAAAAAAATAGCTAATTTAATAGAAGGAAATGTCAGAAGTTTTTCTTTTTTAATTTTACAAATTAGTTTTATTATTCACTTTCTTTCACTCGATGAATAAACTTTTCGAAAGCTAGAAAATCCCATGCACACTCAACAGAACACGTGTGTTAAAATCCCACATGACGTTTCAAATCACACACATTTTTATTTTTATTTTGCAATTTCCTATAAATTTTTTTAATTTTTTTTTACACTTACATTAAATTCAAATAAATTATCTACACGAAAACGAGTCGAAAGTAAACACCTTAAGTTAAAAGAAACATTTTTTTTTTAATTTGTCACAAAAAAAAAAAAAAAAAAAAGGATTTTAGAATTTGGATTTTAAAAATTCTAAACTTGATGGGGGCGGGCTTTTCCCCAAATAACTCGCTGTTGAGAATTAATTAGTTTTGTTAAGAATTATAATTAATTTATTTCATCTGGTTCTAATTTTTCCTTTTTTGTGGAAAAAGACCCAATGGTAAAGTAGTTAAGTATTGATTGTTGCATGCCAGCAACAGTAGACAATAATGTTTTTACCTATGGTAGTTTTAGGAGGTTCAAGTGTTTAACCCTTATGGCGTGTCATACATCATACTGGAAAAGTCGACTGACATATACTGAACTGAAAGCTATCTTCACTAAAAATGCCCAGACTGACCTGGTCAAGTGATTAAGTTCGACAAAAGGTAATGGACAAAAAACATTCCCAAAGGAATAGACGGTCGTACTTACAATCAATTTTATTTTTAAGCAAAAAGGATGGAGGAGGGACATTCCGATGGAGCAGCATTCACTCACAAACGGGGAAAACAGAAAAAAAAATGGAGAAGAGATCAGTTTTTTTTGTTTTTTGTTTACATAGAAAATGGATTTTAATGAATAAATAAGCAAATTATTGTGAGGATATATATTAACAGCCCATTTACTTTCTCTCCTAAAATTAACCACCATTTTTTAAGAAGCATCTTTTTACTCCTCAAACAACTATCTTCTTGTCCTGTCTACATGGACTGTTCCCCCGGCTTCGCTTTCACTATTCTTCCTTCTGCCCATTTAAAAAATTTTCTTGGTGTTCTGTTCTTTTACTTTAAAATAAAATACAATGTGATTTTTTTTTTTTTTTCGCTTTCACATAAAAAAAATCTAAGGAAAATGCCTGGCCTGGTTTGTTCATCAGTTTAAAAAGAAAGAAAAAGCAAGGGAGAAAATGAAAAGAAGAGCACAACAGTTAGTTTTATCCTGATGTATCTTCCTGTTTAATATTGGGAAAGGGATCAAAACAGAGAGAGTTGGAAATTTATTCTAGTTTTCTCTTCCAAACAGCACCCTGCAGGATTGGGTGGATAAATTGAGTAGTGACGACAGATCCACCAGCGATATGGAAGAGTGACTCAAACAATAGTACGGAAGCCCGAAACCTGCCAAAATTTTTCCGTGCTAACAGCCGCATAAAATGCTTCTACACTACCAACTTATAAATAATGCACACAAATGTTAGATCAAAAAAAAAAAAAAAAGATACTGCTCGGAGATGCTAACTAATTATGTTGGTATTTGTACCGTTTTTTATTGCTAATTGAACCTAAAAATAGTTGCCCTTAGTGCGCATTACCATCATTCCAAGTCACAAAGAAAATAGAAAATTTACGATTGCCTCTCAATTTCTTACAAAAATTAAGTTATCAGTACGGGATCACACACACAATTCTCGTACCAGAAACGACAATTTTTTTTATTGTTGTTGTTGTTGTTTATAATATTTGCACACAATTATTTTTTACAGAAAATGCATTTTCTCAACACGTGGGAGAGTTATGTCAAATATTTTTTCCAACTAAAATCGCGGAGGCTTCCATAAACTGCCATCGTAAGCCACTCACTGCTGCTAAACTCATGATTCAACCACGCGCGATGACGATGTTGTCGAAACAAGAGCCCAGGGTTGCCAGATTGGCTTTTTTGATGCCAGAGAATTGATTTGGCCTTTTCTTGCCATGCTAAACACTAAAACAGTATATTACAGCTGCTACAATCTTTTTTTTTTCTTTTCTTTAATTAATATCCTCAGTGAAGAAGAGTCTGAAGAGGAAATTTCGACCCTTAGTTTTTTTTTAATCCTTAACCAAGAAGTCAGGAAGGCTTACAAATTTATTGTTAAAAAATTATTTTGCAAAAAACCTATACCGTTTTCAGCAAGCTATTTATTAAAGAAAGAAATCTCTTTCTGTTCTAAAATTCAGAATCTAAAACTAATAATAACATTGTGTAACATTTTTTTACTACTGGTCTTTCACATGCTCGACAGTCTTACTCTTCACCGAGGTATTTTTTCGTATGGTAATAATACGTTCTTCAAATGGAAAAGTCTTTTTTTACGGATACACATAAAACGGTTATTATTCTCTATCAAAGGCAATAAAAAACATTTGAATTTTAAAAAAAAAAATGTAAATTTCACGAAATTTAAAAACCGTTCTTAATCAAAGTATTATTTTTTTTTTAAAAATTAACTGTAATGTTAAAATTGAAATGAAAGTGGTTTAAAACGCCTCTAAAATATCATTAAAATTTCATGTTTATTTGGCTTTATGAAAAAATAATTTGACAGATCCACCACCGATGACCACACAGGCAAAACATTAAATTTAAAAACAATAATCGATAATTTGATATTTTTTTAGTTAATTAAAACAAAAATCAATCGCCCACATGGTTTGTAAGTTTGTATTGTTAGTCAACAAAAGTAAATAGTGGAAGTGGTTGATTTTTTGTTTTTTTTAATTAAGAGTCTCTATACGCTGAACGTATGTCGGAGAAAAAAAAAGCAGGATCAATTTCTTCTGGTTTTTGCAGGTAAAAGTAGAGTAGAGACTTGTGTTCAGCAGATTAAACTTAAAATAACAATTCCATACTAAAGTTCCCCCATTCCATTCATTATTCAAGTTGTTCAAATATCGCCAGCTTCCTTTTTTTCAGCGTTTTTCTTTTAAAGTCACGAATTATAAAAAAGGTTGATATCAACGAAGAGAGAAAAAAAATAACGAACATTTTAAAAATCTTATAAGATAAAAACTCAGGGTGAATGAGCATATTTTCATGTCATATGCTTCTTTCTAAAAAAAAAAAAAAAAAAGAGAAAGACGATGATTCCGTCTTGAAATCGAGGTGGATTTCCCGACAAGGTGCATCGGTATGTTACAGAAAATGAAAAGATTTTTTTTTTTTTTTTAGAAGTCAAATAATAATGGTATTTTAACTTTATTTTGATTACTGGAAAAAAATACAAAATTTATTTCCTTTAATTGAATTCATACGGTTTGAAAACTAAAATCCTTCCTTAGTAAGACAATAAATTGAACAATTCTTCAGTTGCTTTCTTTCTTTGCTTCTAGTTTTTTTTTTTTTTAAGACGTTACTTTTTTTCGCGATCGCAAAACACACACTGGAGATAAGTAAAATTATTTGTACGTCATTACATTATTAACCATAACATCCTCAACCGAAACAAAAAAGTTAGTATTCATCAGGTTTTGGTTTTTGGAGGGAAACATTAGTCACGTGACCAACTTATCGTAATCTGTACTGAAAGCAAGCTGAAAAATCGTTTCGTTTTTCAATGACATTGCTTCGTTGAGGAAATCATCTTTCCATTCTATTTCCTTTATTGATAAGCAGGTGACAAACTTTTACTTTGTTTTTAAACTTAAGTTTAGTAACTGCATGAAGTTTTTTAATTAACCTCCACTAATTTTTGAGACCTATGATTTTTTTATAAATGAAGAAGCTTTCATATCTTTAATTGAAAGCTAAAAATTAAATAAATTTAGTTTCCAGTTAAGAAAAATACTCTGCAGTGTATTTTTTAAAAATTGATTGGAATCGATTTTTTTTCCTAAAATAGCTGACTGGCGCTTCTTTTTTAGTCATCTTTCATCGCAATGTATTTTTTTTCTCTATTAAAAAATATTGCAAAAATAAAACACTTTTCTCAGTTTCTGAAACTTTATTTGTGGAATTATTAGCTGGTTTAAAAGTTTGATTTGAAACAAGTATTATTAACTTTAAGTTTAAAATAACAGAAATGGATTTTCAAGACAAACAGTAGTGGTGATTACGTACTTCTCGTCGATCACGTAACAAGTGCTGAAAAGTGTCAGGCTGTTGTTAGTTTTTTGTTGTTGTTCTACGGAGACTTTATTTGTTGTAAATCATAATTTAAGAAAATGGCGCGTGAGCCTCTTTTTGACAATTTTTTAAAAATACTTAGTCATAAAAAATTTTGGAAAATCTCTAATTTTAAGAATGTTTACTTTAAAATAGTCATCTCTTATTTTCTGTCATGTATAGTCGACCATACTTTAAAAAAAAAAAAAAAACACGAGCACGTTACATTTTTTTTTTTTAATGAATAAAATTTTTTTTTAATCTTTGTGCAAAATAGTTTGTAAGCTTTTCAAAAGATTTGTATAAAAAAAAATTTTGTATTAGTATATATTCACTGAAAATTTTTTTTTTTTTTTAAGACAATAATGTCCTTAAACCTTTAAAAACAATGCCATAGTTCTCTAGTGCATTTTTATTTTACGATTCGAAGCAGATTTTCGGGAAATGAGTAATACTTGAAAAAAAATAATAAAATATTTACAACTCTCGAAGTAGCCCTGCTTTTAATAAAAAAAATTTCAAATGAAAAATTGAATATCTCGAAATCAAGTGGGGGTGTAACATGCAAAAAAAAAAAAAAAGTCAAATATAATTAAAATTTCATTCGCATAAGAATAAGTACTGAAAGCTTCATTAAAAAAATCCAACAATTATAAGAATTTCAAAATCAAGAAAAAATACTCTAAAATAAAATACCAATCATAAAAAATACGTCTACCACTAAGAATAAAGATTTTTACGAAAAAATACTTAATTTTGATAAAACTGTTTTTATTAATTTTAAAGCCTTTTTTTTTTCGTCATGCTTTGCTGTTTTTTCAGCAAAAAGTATCGGTAAATGATAAATTCCGATGCAAGGGAAATTTTGAAGTCTTAAAATTTTTAAAAATATCGATGAATAGAAAAAGTGAAATGATTTTTTTTTCTTGTTTAAATTGACATTTAAAAAAAATTAAGTTAGTCAAACTATTGATTTTAAAAAAATATCGTTCAGAATGAAAACACGTGGGTTCTCTCAAACATCCCCCCCAATCAAGTTGAAGTTTTTCTAGGACTTAAAAAAAGTGTAGATAATTCAGGTATTTATTTTTATTCAATTTTGATGAAAGATACCAATTAACTGCAATCAATTTCAACTTCAAAGACAATTATTAAATAGAGACAGTGAAATTGAATTCACTGTCTATCCTCTTTTAGTTTTCTGTTTAATGAACTAAAAAAAAAATCTTAATCTTAAAAAGTACGTAAAAAAATCATTTTTTAACCCATAATCCTTCTTAGGATATTGTTCTTAAATAACAAAATAATAATACAACACAACACACAGCATTTCAATAACAAAGTAAAGTTTTAAAAGTATATACAATTTAATTTACGTACAAGGAAGTGAATTTTGCTTTTGTTCTTTTTGTCGGTTGGCCAATAAATTATTTGGCATTTCTGTGTTTGCTTTTTTTTTTTATTGTTTTTCTCATTTGTTCAAATTTTAATTACTTGATTTCAATCCAAAAATTCCACCACTTTTGTTTACTAAAAACTGCATTATTTTCAAATTTGATTTGAATTTTTTTTATTGAGTGCTTTGTTATTGCTTTTGAAATGCTAAAAAAAAAAAAAAAACTTTCCTCAACACGAAATTGCCATTTCTCCACTTTCATTACAAACACATATGGATCATTTTAAAACTCAGAGCCCACAAAACAGTTTCTTCTCACTCCAATTTAGTGAGTAAAAATAAATATATTGGTTAAAAACTACCTTGCTATGTAAATCCGAAAATCGTAGATTAAACAAAAAGTGACAGTAATTTTTTTGTTTTCCATTTATTTATTTGTACAATTTGCTTTTAAGTCGCTTTCTTTTTTCCTCGGCAACGAAATGCTTATTTACAAACAAAATGTTTAATTTTTGGATTTTACAATACATACAAAAAATAAAATGTTTACTTAGTGTATTGTACGATGTAATTCATCAATGTTGCTTTCTACACACAATCGAATGCACAACAATGTGATTGTAAGAGTCAGTAAGCTCTTGAAAAAGAAAATACAAGCCTAATTACAGAAAAACTGAAGAACCAAAGAAAAAATAAATGAAAAATATCATTTCAATTATTAGAGGAAAAACAAGATTTTTCTTTAAAGTACTTCTCTATTCATTGAAAAAATATATTTTTGAACTTCAAATTAAAAAAATAAAAGTTTTGAACCAAAAAGAAAAAGAGCTAACAATCTAAAACTAGGATGAAAAAATTCTTTAAGATCTAAAAGTAATAATCATGGTAAAACAAAAAACAAAAAGGCGATGGACACAATTTTAAGGGGGGGGGGGGGTAACTGAGCGTGTTTAATTCCTAATTTAATTTTAATTAATGAATTTAGTCATTCATCGAGACTAATAGGCAATATTCTCTTTTAGCTAGAGAAAAAAAAATTTAACATTTTTGCAATGCTAGAAATAAAAATTCAAACATCACAAAAAATTCATTTCATTTATAATTTTTTTTTTATTTACTATAATTATTTTTACTTGTTTTATTTCTTTCCTAACACTAACAGACTTTCAAAATGGATTTTTATTGCCCTACATAAACAAACCTTTTTTATTCACTGATGAGCGGTAAAATTTTAAAAAAAATAACTGAATCATATTGACAATCTGTTGTTTTCTACTTGACTTATGAAAAATGCACCAATCGCTATTTTATTGTAGATTCATATTTGTAATTTTTTATCGATCATTATTTTTTTCATTCACAACTGTAAAAAATCTATTAACTTTAGTTAGAAACTAGTTAAATTTTAAGTTAAAAGCAAGATAATAAAAGTGAGTTTTAAATTTTAACTGGACATAGAAATAGTTTTTGTATTTAAATTTTAAACATAGTAAAGAAAACAGTTAAAAGAAATTGAGCACTTGTTAAACTTAAGTTAAAAGTATCGTTTAAAAAATACGTCAATCGAAAATACAAAAAATATCAGTCACTTGTCTTATTTTCACAACCAACAACCGATTCCCTTGTAGTACACAACAACCACTTTTTAAGCCTCGTGTTTCGTTAGAGAAAGACAAACAAATATTTGTCTATAATATATCGTTTTAATAAGTAAAAAAAGAAAATAAAACCCAAGAATTCAGTTTTATTTTCAACTTGTCTAAAACTACACTACATTGTACAACTATCTTTTTACACACTGCTGCTATCTCCGTGATTGTAAATACGTACCAATAAAAATTAAATACAGGGATACGTTTATAAAAATATGTATTTCTGTATTTATTATATCATTAATTAATTTCATTTAGCCCGCAGCTGAAGGGGGGTGCTGAGGTACTGGAGACAAATTGACGGGGACATCATTGACTTTTAAATGCTACCTCGGCTTTTTCTGACTCAGTGAGAGGGAGAAAACATCATGCACAAGTAAATATATATTTCCAATTCTTTCCACAGCTTATAATATTAAAGACCAAGCCCCAGTTTCATTAAAATACAAGAAAAAGACAATAATTTAACACTGAAGAGAGAGATGTCAAAAAATAAGAAGCTAAAGAGTTGAGACTTCTTTTTAGGAATGATAAACGGTCGTTTCTTTTTTCTTTTAAAAATAAAAACTAAAAAAAAAAGAAACGATCTCTTATTCCTGATAAGATAAATATAACATAGAAATAAAACACGATCAAACTAATGAGGATGATAGAAAGATTTTTTTTTACTTACCTACAGTGAAATTTTAAAAATCATACCAAAAAAAAAAAATAAAAACCGTGTTTTGTTTTGCTTTGTGATATTTTTGTTTTTTTTTTCCCTGTAATTTATCGCTCTCTGATTTTGTTCTTATTTTTGGGAGATTTCGTTTCTTTTTCTTTTTTTTTTTTTTTCCTGTGATTATGTATGTATGTAGATAGATAATATATATTGTTTTGCAGAATTATTCGGAACGAAGAAAATAAAAATCCCAAAATCGGAAGAAGCTGATCTCCTCTCTCTTTCTACATACTTCTGGCGCGTCGAGTGAAAACAAAATACCTAACTGCGCATGCTTGTGGTCGATTTGTCATTAATCCAGGATCGACTTCCGCCAAATTATCTCCCCTTGATTTTTCAACCAACTTTTTCTGGAGCATATGGAAAGGGCGCCTACTGCTTAGTAAGGAAGACCAAGTCTGTCTTGCTCTTACATGACATCTTGTGTGTTCGAAATTTGATAGAGATTTTGTCCAAAATAATAATAAACATTTTTTTAAAAAATCATGCACACACTTGTGTAATGGGTGATATATATCATATTTCCCCCATCCTCAAGTGATTTACATTTTCTTTCTGTTGGTTATTATTGTTTGACACTTGCAGACAAGATTGGAATATACAGACACTTCAATTCAATAGGATCCATCCTCATTCGATACACATCTCATGCAATTCTATTGGTAAAAGTTTGTCAGTATATTTTGCAATGGAACAATAATGCAGCCTGTTTATTTGATTTCATGCCTCTTAAAAATCTCCCTAAATTTGAAATAATATCATTCAGACTATTGAGCTCTTTCGTTGTTGATACATCTTCAAAAGCATATAAATTTTTTTTAAATCTTTAAATATATATATGTTTTATATATGCTGGCATGTCTACTCATTTGTATACACAAAATAGTTTATGTATGCAAATAGTTTTTCATGAATACATTTATATACAAGTTCCTACAGGTCAATACAAATGCAAACACAGGCACATATACTAACTTACCCACATTGTCAAAAATATATGGTACTGTATTTTCTTACATTCAAACTATTATTAGGTTTTCACACAGAATTTTGAAATATAGTTATTTTATTGTACTTTACTGCCTGAAACATTTGTTTTTGTTTTTTGTACCTCTCGGATTCATAACCATTTTTGAATATTTTACCCTTATAACAAAGATATTGCCACCCGTTGTCAGAAAAAAATTCAAAGTGAGACAAAATATATGCGAATATAGTAAGATAATTTAGTGATAGAAAAATAAATAGAAACAAACGAATAATAACAATGAGACTAAAATTTCACCATCTCTAAAATATATGCATATTCAGGATTTCTTGGCCATGAAATATAACCAACCAATCAGAAACCATCCAAACCAGGATATGAACATCTTAGTCTAGCATGTGAATCAGAAACAAGAGCTGCTCCCAACTAGGATATAAGGTCACTAATCATAAGCTAATGAGAAGCAAAGCAGCACTTTCAAAGTGGATCTCTAGATATGTATGTCACAAGATGGAAAATCAACCCAAAAGATTAATTCAATTTTTCAATTCTCTGATGCTGCAGTTATCATAATGTACCTAAAGCTAAAATACAATGCATACATGGCCTACACAATCCTGCAGAAATACGTTCAATACCTTGTTTTGTCATGTTTTAAGCAGGTGGCAGCTATATTTGAATATCTTACATGCATATATATTTACATTCTCCTGGACACACACGGACACACACTCTCTCTCTCTCTCTCTCTCTCTCTTCTATACACAAGAACATTCTCAGTTGAACTCTTGAATCTACAACTTTCACGCTATATATAAATAAAAAAAAACCCAGTAACATTGATATTTTCTACAGGAGTCCGATGCATTGTGACTATAGACTGCGGGTATACTTTCTTTTGTTTGGTTTAATACAGCGGAAAGAGAGGAATTAATATTAGTAGTATTATTGGTTGTGCTTTATTGTAATTCGCGATGTGAGCTTATATAAAAAATTATTTTAATACTATCATATACTTGTAAAATCTGGGGAATAGAAAAATTAACTAGTTTAATACTATCATGTACTTCTAAAATCTGAGGAATAAAACAATTAACTATTTTGGGGAAAGAACAGTAGAAATATAATTATTCTTCTTTCGTGTTCGAAGCGGATATTTTAGATAAAGCTAAAATTTTATGAGTAGCCAAAACAAAGTGTCAGGATTGGTTTGATGGGGTCAGGCGGGATTAAAGTCCCTTAACAGATGTTCCCTGAGAACAGAAATTTGTGGGAATTAGAAAATCTAATGTAATCGAAAGAAAGTGAGCTGGTGATATTTCAGTCGTCGAGTTACCCCTACAGCAAATGAAGTGAGTGGAAAATGATTTCATTGGCCGAAGGCTTCGAGTCAGCTAAATCCCACGAGAGGATTGAGGATGATTATAAAAATCTGGGCTCTTCAAGAAAAATCAGTTTTTCAGCCTTCAGTCTAGTTACTGAAGAGTTGAATTTAGTTTTTCAGTTGAGTTGGAGTGAGATTCTGGAATTGTAGTTGAAATGTAACGACTGTGGAAACCAGTTCCCAACTGTGGGAGCCATGACACACAACCACAGAACTTATGGCTAAAGAGTTAATTTCAAATGAAGCCTGCCGTGAATTGACTTAGTGAGTTAATTTGGAATAATGCGTCTTTGATATGAATCCCGAAAGAAGGTTATTGTTTTTTTTTAATCACGGGAGAATTGCAAATTCTGGTTCCTCATTTGCTCTACTTCAGTAAACTCCATTAAATTCCGATAAGAATCTGAGAGGACTTTGTTATTTTAGAAGTTGCATAGGGAATTGATAGCCCTGATTATAGAGAATACGTGAAAAGACTTTAATGAAAATTTAATGAATATGTGAAAAGACTTTAATGAAAATTTAATGAATATGTGAAAAGACTTTAATGAAGATTTAATGAATATGTGAAAAGACTTTAGTGAAAATTTAATGAATACGTGAAAAGACTTTAATGAAGATTTAATGAATATGTGAACAGACTTTAATGAAGATTTAATGAATACGTGAAAAGACTTTAATGAATATGTGAAAAGACTTTAATAAAGATTTAATGAATATGTGAACAGACTTTAATGAAGATTTAATGAATACGTGAAAAGACTTTAGTGAAAATTTGAAGAGCTTTGTTTACTTTAATGAAACTTAGAAAAAACATTTTTATTTAAGGATTGAAAGCTCTGACATTTTTAAACGAACTCTCTCTCCATTGTAAACTGGCATTCCGGCAACTGTATTGTCTGCTCCTGTGAAGAAAGAAAACATTTTTTTTTTTACATAAAGACATTCTTTGTAACTCTCCAGGCGTGTTCGACCTTATTCATTTATTTTATTAATTTTTTTTTTTGGTGTCGTATTTATTTTTTAACCACAAGTGTACACCAGTGTCCGGACTGGCTCTAATAGAAAGGCGACTACTAAAGTTGCACAACACAACCACTGGAATCAATTCACATCATGGGACAGTGGCGTGTTGTTGCAACAGACATCTTGAAAACCAGCTTTTGTGACGACATCATCACGACCAGCAACAGCAACCGAATCAATTGGCCAGCCGGGTGACAGTGTCACAACTGGTGCTGTCACGACCGTCAATGAGAAAAGCGTCACAATTAACGAGCCAGCCTCAGGCGAACGTGTTACAGAAAGGATTAAATATTCATTGGAAACATTGTGGGAGGTACACAGTCCCAGGTGTCATAGGCAGGAGGGGTTGAGTTTATTATCTATTGCACAAGGTTTGAAACTACCAGCCTTATTGTCTGGAGTGGTGATTCACCTGAGGGATCTGAGTTACAGGGAACCAATATTGTTTGCGTGTTCTTTGGAGAACTGTGTTCTTTATCAATCCAAATTCGTAGATAATTACATTGGATGTGATGCTACATGTTTGACAGGAGGAATCATGTTGCATCTCTTTGACTATGGCCCTATTGGGTCTCATTTAGATGCACATGAGGACCTTCTGGACTCTGTCTATGACATATTCAGAGATGATTTAGGTGTAATGGCATCATCCACATGTAAAAGGGAGTTAGAAGTAATGGAGGCATTGTTGGTAAGGGAGAAAAGGCTAACACTCAACAATGTCAACTATGGATGCGACCATAGTGTGCTGATTGTGTTTGGAAGGAGAAACATTCCTATAGCTCTTCATGCATACATAGAACAATCTGTGTGTTCAGTTGGAGCTCATCCTTGGTGGTAGCTGGAGATGTAGCCAGGAGCACTTGGATAGATGAGGTGTTCAAACAGGTTTTTAGGGATTGCTGTCTAAATACATTATATTTATATATAATTATTTAGTTATTGGTCATAATTAAGTTAGACCAGTACACAGTTGTATTAAAATGTTCAATACAATTATATTGTAGAACTTTTGGATATTTTTCATTTGTAAACAAGTTATTACACAACCCAGGTTTCTACCTTTTGTTGTCTTCAGGCAATTTACAATAAATGATTTTACCATTTATATATATATATATATATATATATATATATATATATATATATGATTATTGTTAACCAGTTTTTGGTCAAAATTAAATTAGACCAGTATACAGTTGTATTAAAAAGTGCTCAATACATATATAATGTAGAGTTTTTTTAATATTTTTCATTTAGAAGCCAGTTATTTACGCAACTTTAGTTTCAACCTTTCAGTATCTTCAGGTGATTTATAACAACTGATTCTTCAATGATTTTATTGTTTTCAAATACATATTATGCCATTTTCCATGGTTAGTTTGTGCTTTCTTTTCTTTAAAGTGTCGCTCTGCCACCAAACAACTGCTCCTTATATCATTTTTTATTCTCTTTACTATTTTGCTTAATACTGGGTTTTGCTTTCTTTATTTTGAGTCTATTTAGAGGAAAAAGGTCAGTTTCTACCCAGAGTATTATAGTATCTTTAGTATTTTCTTCTGTTTCATTTTTAAATTGTAATCTTGATAAAGTGTCTACATGAGGGAAAGAATTCCTTTTTAAGTATACTATGTCAAAATCAAATGCCATGATTTTTATTGCCTATCTTATAATTCTTGACAATGTTTCTTTAGGCAATTCTTTTCTTGTATTAAATATGAATTTTAATTGTTTGTGGTTCGATTTTAATAAGAGTTTTTTTCCTATTAAAAAGTTTTGTGCCCTTTCCATGCTCCATACAACTGCCAACGCTTCTTTTTCAATATTCAAGTAGTTAGTTTCTGTTGACGTTAACCTTCTTGATATGTACGTGATTGGGTGTTCTTCTTTCACTCACATTTGTGGTTAACGTTATTTCTTTGTGTGGATCAAAAACTTTTATTATTGGTTTGTTCCTCAGAATATTCTTTAGTGTTTCAAAAGCAATAGTTTGCTTTTGTGTGCAGTCAGATTCATTGTTTGCACAGTTTTGTAAATCGTTCTGTTATGTTGCTGTATCTTGGTATGTATTTACTATAAAACTTTATCACCCCCAAAAAGAATTATAATTCTTGATTTGTTAGAGCAGCTATTTCTGTTATTTTCTTTGTTAGTCTATCATCAGCTGATATGCCTTTTTTTGATATTTGATATCCTAAATAAGATATCTTCTTACAGTCAAATTTATCTTTGTCTATGGTCAAACCTGCCTTTTTTATTCTCACTAAAATTTGCTGTTTCATGTTATAATTCTTCTTTAGTTCTTCCCCCTACACTTATATATATATATATATTTTTTAATCATCTCACCCCAAGCAAGGCATTCCACTGCCACTATTGCGCATGGGGCTACATAGGGGAAGGTAAAGAGAAGGAGTGGCTAGACATAGGGAATGTCAGGAGGAAGGTGACAGATGAGTAAGGATAGCGAGGATGAGGGTTGGGCAGATGGGAAGAGTGCTTGATAGAATGGGAGCAGGTTAGTGTATTAGGAGGTGTCTATTGACCTTACATTTAAACTCCTGGAGATTGTAGCCGTCGGGGAAGCAATCGTTTGGAAGAGAATTCCACAGTCAGGAAATACGAGGAAAGAAACTGTTGGAGTAGAAGTTACGGCTGCATTTTATCATCCTGGTATATTATCGTATTTTTTCTTTTTTCTAATAAGATTCTTTCAATTGCTTTTTGAAAAATATGGCTCAAAGACTTCACCCCAAGCAGCAGATGAGTCCATCTTAATAAGCCTATAGGGAAGTCTATCATAGTGATATCCTTGAATTTTTCATCAATTTCTATTTGAGTGGATGCTGTCTTGAGAATAATTTTGCAAAGTACTCAATTTTTGCTAACTCATGGCTAGCAATTTCAATATTTGGCAGTGTAAAAGAGTCTGAACATATCTGGTGATTTACCCCTATCTTGTAATTACCACATATCTTTAAATCTCCATCAGGTTTCATTATCGCTACTATATTTCATGCCCAATTACTACCACATAGAGTTATTCTTTCTAATATGCCTTGTATCATGTTGTTTAATTTGGCTACTATCAAAGGTAGAATATGAATTGGAACTTTTCTTGACTTTATACACTTGGGAGTGATAGTTTTCCTTTAGTCAAATACTTGCTTTATAGCCTTCCAATAATCCTATTTCATTTTCTTCTGCTGCCATGAAATTGATTAATCTCACTGAATCTACTTTTAAAGCATCAATCCCTAGTAACATGTGATCTTTATTGCATGCTACAACTGTCATGGAAGTTATTTTAAAACACTTGTCAGTTTCAAAATTACCTTGAAATTTACCCATTGTTTTTATAGTTGTTCCATCAAATTGCTTTAATTGGATGCTGCTTTTATGTATTTAGTTCATCCTAATTTTATCCAGAAATTTTTAGGTAAGAATGTAACTTCACTGCCTGTATCAACTTGCATGTTAAATATTAGGCCATTTATCCTTATTTTTTCTTTACCTCTTTTTTGTGCATTCATTGTAAATATTTCAGCTTCTTCTTCAGAAGTGGTTTGAACAGTTTTTACTTTTTCTATTTGCTTTTCATATTTGCATATGTTTTGAAAATGATCTCTTTTTTAGCAATTTGAGAATATTTTTTCTAGAACTGAACATTTGTGATATTTTTTACAATATCTACATGAATTTAGATTATGGATTTGGTTGTGCTTGTCCTGTATGTCTGGAATTCTTCTATTGGTTGATTAAATTCTCTAATCAATTGTAATTGTTACTAATTGTTATAAAAACTCGACACTAGTTTCCAAACTCAATCTGCTACTCAGCAGACATTCTAGTATTTTTTGTTTGTGGTTTTGGTCTTCCAAGCCTTCCATTAATTTTAAAAGAATTAATTCATCTTCTATCATCATTTCCCGTGATTCCAACTTTTCAAATTCACAATACTTGGCTCATTCTTTCAATCTATGTAAGTATTGTATAATGGACTCATTTGGTGCTTGTCTTGTTTCTAAAAACTTGGTTCTTTCAGTGATTGCCAGCTTTTTCTTTTGGTCTTATGTTTTTTTTTTATAATTTTAGCAATTTCTTCAAATGTCATTTCTTTTTATTTGATCGGGTAACACCCTATCAAAATTTTCTTCACAGCTCCGCACCCGGCTGTAGCAAGTAATAAATCGGTTATCTCATTTTCTTCTTCATCAGTTTTTCTGTCTCTTAATTTGTTATTCTTATAAATGCAGCAAAAGTTCTTATACATGTTTCTATGTATTCTGAGTTGTCCAGTGAATTTAAGGATCCTATCATCTATGCATTGTTATGTTTTGCATTTCTGTGTGTGTAATAGTAGTCGTAGCACAGCTCTCTGTGTCTTTTGTGACAAAAGGGTTTTTTCCTTCCCTACTTCTCCAGTTATTCTCCATTTATACTTGTCTACAAATTGGTATACAATACTAAACTAATACCAGCCTTTGAGATTTCACTCACCCAATTGACTCAGTCAGTTAAAAACTTAATTGGGCGATTAATGTTTATTGATTTACTCACACACGGTCAATTAAAAATCTTGCAATGAAACATGTCCCTTCAAATAAAGAAAAGAAAATCTGATTCCTTTTAAATTCCAAAAGTATGTCATTGAAGATTCAATGACCTACAATGACATTATTGAACTCTTGGCTTTTATTGTCCCAGTCAGTGTAAACATTCATTTAATTAACACTTCCAGAGTGGAGCCAAAATGTCTCTGTCACCTAAATTAAAGACGCTCACAGATTTTTAGAAATTCATTTGGAAAAATATTATACTATATTTCCTCCCCGCTTATGAAAAGTAAAAACAAACATTTGAAAGAAAGAAAAAAAAATATGCATACCTTCAACCATGCACTGAAAAACAAATTATACAAGTATGCAATTTTTTTTATAGAAAATCGTTGAGAAAATCAGATTTGTTATTTTTTATCACCTACAAGATGGAGGTTGTAGTCAAACAGAAGAAAGAAACTACGAATTTAGGTACCTCCACTCAATTGGCAAAAGAAAAAAAAAACAGCATATCATGATGTTAAAAGGGCTCAAACTTAATATAAACAAAGTTTTATCAAAATGTTTATGCTATTATTAAGAGGAAAGATCACATTTTGTTGTTATCATTTTAAAAGATTTTTTAAATCCTTTCTAACACAATCGAAATTTTAATTAAAATTTTATTTTTTGTTTTCTGTCAGCGATTCACGCTATGTTTATGTAAGGCAACCATTAAGAAAATAGAGTTGGTCAAGTAAAATGATTTTGGGGTGAGTAAATTTTCCCTTGCTCCTGAGTTGAGCGATTTCTTTTTCAAATCTCAAAGGCTGAATAATACTAAAAAAAGAAGAAACGGAATCTTTTGAAACTACAAAAATATCCTTATCAAATGCGACTGCTCTTGCTTTCCTCAACTCAAATGCTAATATCTATCAGCTTGTGACAGATCACTCTAATTATGCTGTATGTGCAACATTACACGAAATGATCAATTGATTCTGATTGGTATATTTTCATAAATATTATCACACGTGGTGAATACGAAATAAAAATAACTTTCTTTTCTTCACTGTTTTCAGATTCACAAACCAGGGCAAAAATTTATTTTTGACCAATAGAAAAAGGGACTGGCTTCGGGCTGAATAAAAGACCAAGGCAAAGTTTAGCAAGCCTATCTGAAAAATTATTTAAACCAATGAAAAGGGAACATCTTACAGACTGAGAAAAAGTAATGAGTCTACGTCAAATCACTTTTTGATATAAATAAAGAAAGATGAATCAAACAGCAAAGAGAGAAGAAAATGCCAGTCACAATGTAGCAGAAAATTTACAATTATAAAAAGCTATCAAGATCAAACACCCAGGAAAACTGACAAAAAAAGATCTTGTTTCATCAGAACAATGCTCCAGCACACATGTCCTTGATTTCAATAGCTGTTGTGCATGTCTGTGGCTTTAAACTGGTTGATCACCCTCCCCATTCTCCTGATTTGACTATCATCTGTTCCCCAACATAAAAAACCACTTTGTTAGGAACCAGTATAGCAATGATGATGATCTCATATCTGTTCTTGAGTTCTGTTTTACCATCAGGATGAACAGTCTTCTTTGAACAGTCAGTTTACCTGAAAAGAAACAATGCTGTTATCGATAAGAAGAGTTGAAATTAATGCATGCAAGATTTCACAGCTTTAACTTCACTTGATTGTAGTAAGCCTATGAAATTTTCAGCCCACCCTCATAAAATGAAACACAGAAAATACATATTTTTACTATTAAAAATCATGCATAAAACACACAAAAAAAGAAAAATTAACTAATTTTATTGGAAACTTATTCTTCAGGGTAGAAACAGAGTGTAGTGATAGAAAAATAAATTTAAAGAATAAACAAATAATGACAAGGAGGCCAAAATTTCACCATCTATAAAAATAGCTGTATATTATGAATCCCAAGGCTATGGAGTTATATTCCGGCCAACCAATCAGAAACCATCCCAATCAGGATACAAAATCATAACCTATATAGCAAATAAAAAATAAGAGCTGCTCAGAACCAGGATATAGGGTTACTAATTATAAGTCAGTGAGAAGCAAAGCGGCACTTTCAAAGCAAATTAATTTTGTCAATTCTTCAATATTGCAGTCGTCATAACATACCCAAAGTCAGAATATGATACATGGACAACCAACGCAATCCTACATAAATACATTCAATACATATCTCATTTTACCACATTTTAAGCAGGTGGCTGCTACATTTTAAATACATATACCTCGTATATTTACATTCTCCTGAACTCACTCTCTCATTTGAACAGGTGTAGAGGCTCATCTCTTATTCCTTGTTTAGGATGTGGTTTCCGGCTTTCTCTTTTCCAATCTTTTCACTCTTATGTAGCCCCCTGCACATCAGTGGCATTACCACCTTGCTTGGTGTGATACAATTAAAAAAAACAAAAAACATTGACATTTAAATTCTTCAGTCACTACTTATAACCTTATCCTTCCGTACAAATATTGTCTGGAAGATCCATGCTGATTTTTAGGGGAAATTAAAACACAAAGCAAAATTATGCCATTAAATATTTAAATATGAATCATTTTGCTGCAAAAACTTTCTCCATTTTTCCTTCAACTTAAAGATTCCATCTTCCCAGAATTTCAGTGGTTTCTTGGCAAAGAACTCATTATGTTTATCTCTTATGTCATTCAAAGAATAAAAATTTTACCATTGAAATTATTTTTCAAGGATATGAAAAAATGAAAATCTGAAGGTGTAATGTCTGGTAAATATGGCCTGTGAGGTTAACACATCCCAGCCAAGCTGCAACAGTTTTTGTAGGGTCACCAAAGAAACATGAGGTCTAGCAATATTCTGATCAAAATTCTGGATATTTTTCTTGACTTGCTGTCTTTAATTTGTCCAGTTGTGAGCAGTACTTTTCAGAATCAAGTGACTGGTTACTTGGCAGAAGTACAGAATTCCTTTCAATTCGCGCCAGATGCACAACATGACTTTCTTAGGATGAAGACCTGCTTTTGAGATGGTGTAATATAACAATCTAGGCCCACCCGAGGAAGTGAGGAAGCGGGGGGCGTTTTCCGGCCGTTGAAAGGAACGGATGGTTGTTTGACCTTATTTCCGGCAGTAGCGGAAATGGCTACAAGAGGCAAACAGAACAGGTGTCTCTGAGAATTACGTGGGCGTGCGTAGGCGAGGCAAAAAATCGGAAGTACCGGTTTGGAGATAAAAAGACCTCGGGCACGGATTTCATGACAGATGAGTCTGGGCAGAGAGACAGAGGAGAACAGATACGACGACACCCCCCCCCGTCAACCCTTAGAAGCGCGCTCTCACTCTCTGTTCACTAGGCTACACAGTCCATCGTCATTAATAAAAATATAACTCATATTTTTATATACACCCGTGTTTGTCTGTTTATTGGTATACAACAATGGCGCATGTCACTTACTCAAGTATCCATTTCATTGACCATTATTGTAAATGATTTATTTCTCATCACCCGTCACAATTTACTTCAAAAAGGGTGCATTTTTATTGCACTTACACAACAAATCAAAGATAGAAATGCAATCCAAAAGATTCTTTTTACTCAGATCATGCAAAATTCAAACACTAGCAATTTGACTAACTACGATTCACTAAGAGCACTTGGTTGGTCGAGTTTGATAAATTTAGTTTTTCTACCAATTCCGGCATTGTGTAATACAAGTTATTCTCAGTCAATATCTTGATTTGGTTGTCATCTGTAATGTGTGCGAGATCTACCTGGGTGTTGTTCATCAATATGGCTACAATCATCAACTCTAAACTTAACAAACCACTTCCATAAAGTTCTGTCAGCTAAATCAACTACACACACATCCACGTGTTAATATAAAACGCCTGAAGATACTGAAAGGTTAAAACCAAGGTAATGTAACTGACTGACCTTCCAAATTAGAATATATATATATATATATATATATATATATATATATAGAGAGAGAGAGAGAGAGTGTATAGTATATATATATATATATATATATATATATATATACTACTGGCCATAATTATTAAAAGAAAATGATGTATTTCATACTATTTTTGTAGTATTTATTGCCAAGTGAATAATTGTAAATGAAAATAGAATGGTTCTTTTGTTAATACTGCCCAATAACATGTGCATCAAATGAATTTATAAATATTTAATATTTACCTATATTGCAGTTTCATCAATGAAAGAATGAAGAAAATTTAGGGGGATTTGGACGAGTTCATTTTTGCTTTTTGCCTTGTAAAATTTTGCAAAGTAATAATAACAAACGAACTATTCTATTTTCATTAGAATTATCCACTTGACAATAAATACTAAAAATATATTATGAAATACATCATTTCTTTTAAAAACTGGAGGGGCCCAATAATTATGGCTGGTAGTATATATATATATATATATATATATATATATATATATATTTCTAAAGAAATAATGTATTTTTATTAATTCATTTGACAGATTTTATTACTGAAACATTATTTTTGCTGGATACCCATGTTTGAGTAGACACTATTTATTGAAAACTATAGTTATTTATTTTTGTTTATTGACCTGATTATTTGAGAAATCTGTTAAAGAAAAATATGCTCTCTCTGACAGGATTCTAATCTGCATTCCCCTTGGTAGGGGAAACCATTGTTAGATCTGACATGTTTTAGATCTTCTTGGTCATGAATGTGTGTCAAGGATCAAACAAAACTGAATAGTACCTTATAAACACAAATCTCTCTCCAACTTTCAAAACATCCATATCTGCTCAGTTTTGTATCCTAATGCAAACAAAGCAATTTCTAAAGATGTGACAGATTTTTTATTTATTAGTCCAACAGATTTTATCAGTTAAGCATTATTTTTACTGGATACCTATATTTGTGTAGACGCTCCATTTATTTATTAAGAAGTATATTTATTTATTTTTGTTTACTGGTTTGAATATTTGAGAAATCTGTTCAAGAAATGTGCTCTCTGACAGGATTCAAATCTGCATCCCTCTTGTCAGGGGAAACCATTATTAGATCCAACATGCTTTACACCAACTTGGCCACAAAGTCTGTCAATGACGAAGTTTATAAGACACTCTTATAGAACTAACATCAAATTTATAGTCAAACTTGATTGGAAGAATGAATGCATTATTGGTCCTTTGAGAAATGTTTGAGGAGATAATTCCTTGAAAAAATCAGCAATTTACAAATGGATAACTCATTTCAAAGAAGGACAAAATGAAGTCGAAGATAATGAATGGCTTGGCAGGCCATCAACATCAGTTTTTAAGGAAAACAATCAATGCTGTTCAAGATTTAATTAAGAGTGATTAACAATCAAAAGCCGAAATAATGTTGGCTGGAAAATGTTTGCTTGATAGAAAAAAAAACGTTTTTTTCCAACACTAGTCTTTATTTGTAAATTAAAGAAGCAGGAAAATTAACTGATCTTACTGCTTCTTTTCTTTGCTTTCTTGGTCACTGCAATTGCTTCGTTATCTCAAAATATACTTTAGTATATCGTTGTAGACCTCACCTTTGAAAGCTGTCTGGTAGATATTTTTGATATGGAAATTTCCAGCAAATGGGAATAAAATCCTGAAGGCTTTCTGTGGTGAATTGTAACTGGAGATAAAACTTGTCTTTACCAGAAGGATTTTGAAGACAAAACTCAATCGAAACAATGGTTATCCAAAGGGGAAAAGGGTTTAGTCAAAGCAAAAACCAAGGCAGTCAGGAAGAAAGGTTATATGCACAGTTTTTAGAGATGTTGAAGGAATTTTACTAATTGATTTTTTACAGGGAAAAAAAAAACAGTAACATTCATGTTTATTATGAAAATATTTTGAGAAAATTATCCAAAAATTTAGCAAGAAATGCCTTAGAAAGCTTCAACAGAAAAACCAGACAAAAGTTGCATATATATAATAACCAGTAGACAAAAGTCACATATACATGCAAGACAATGTCACATATGCATGATAGATGTCAGAAAAAAGTTACATGACCTTAATAACTGTTAGAGAAGAGTCATATGCATAATGGCCACCAAACAAAAGTTGCATTTTTTATAATAATGGTCAAACAAAAGTCACATATATATATATATATATATATATATATATATTAGCAGTATAGCTCGGCATTGCTCGGGTGTAATGAAAGCTTTAAAATTAATCTATGGTCCTGGAGCTCAGACTCAGCCTAAAGAATATTTGTGTGAATTTTGGTGAGAATCGGATAAAAATTGTGGATTTGTATAGAGGACATACAGACAGATAAACAGACACACACACAAACATCTTGCCTTTTATATATATATATATATATATATATATATATATATATATATATTATGGATTTTCTGCACTATTGTAAGAACTGCAACCTTAAAACTTCTGAATATCATTTTTTATGTCTTTGTCTTTGAGTGTATCAAATTTGATTAAAATCAGACCACTCCTTCTATAACCCGATTTTTTTGATTTTCGATATTTATCAGGGGTACCTCAACACAAGGATGTGCATAGTGGTACAGTGGATATCGGCTCGGAACAAGAAATCGGGGAGCCGAGTTTGAATTCCAGTTGAATTCATTGCATTCACTTACGCACAAATACCCTTGGGAAAGGTATTAATCCATCTCTTCCTTCCAGTTATGGGTTAAATAACAGGACAGATTGGGTTCTATAGCCTTGGCTGGCAACCAGTCTACCGCAGAAAACAATGGCAACCTAATGTGGGATAATCTTCTGCCCAGTCAGTCATGTCTCTTTCGAGACATGATCGCCCAAGCGTGTTTCTCGTATGGCACTTAACTGACTGACCTCGACACAAAACCTAGCTAAGAACACTCGCAGATGCTTATAGTAAAACTGTAAATTTTCAAGAAAATTGGTTCAGCTGTTTTGGAGTCTTTCGGTAACAGACACACACACACAGAGACAAAGTTCTATTTATAAATAAGTTTAGATAGAAATGCCAGAAAAGTCACCTTAGGTATAATAGCTGCCAGACTAAAATTACATAGACATAATAAACACCAGAAAAGTCACATAGATGACAAATAATAATGACATATTACAGCTGCCAATCAAAAGTCACATATAGATAAAAGCTGCTAAGGAAAAGTCAGACATACATAACAGATACATGAAAAAGTCACATAACCATAATAGTTGCAAGAACTAAAGCCACCTTTGCATAATAGCTCCCATAAAAGTTACATATACATAGATAAATTGTCGTCTAAATGAAACAAAAATGAAAATAACACTGACATCTCATTTCAACAGATATATTTATCAAAATTACACAAAAATATCTTGAAATACTAAAGAGCAAATTTATTCAATAAAATCGCCATTCGCTTCAACCATGCAGTACTGATTCCTATGTCCTCAATGTCTATATCTATAAATGCTCTGCAGGGTGCGATGTATAAATTGTCGTATAAATGACAAAAATGAAAATAACACTGACATCTCGTTTTAACAGATATATTTATCAAAATTATCAAAGAAGTATCTCTATACATAAGTAAAAGATTAATGTATATATTACAGAATACATTAGTATCAGGAAGCCAATACAGGATGGGCAGGATGAATTATCTAAATTTTGTATAAATGAAAATAGCACTGACAACTCATTTTGATAGATATATTTACCAAATTTATACAAAAATATCTTGAAATACTAAAGAGTAAATTTATTCAATAAAATTGCTATTGGCTTGAACCACAACCTCTGGATGACTTTTGAATCTCATGCAACTCTTCTGAATGTTTTATTTTTGGTGAATGCTGCCATAATTCTTGCCTTCAGTTCATCTTTGCTATTACAAGGAGTTTTGTTGGTCTCTCGCTCAACTGCACCTCCACACATAATAAAGTGGGTTGCAGTTTGGGGAGTTAGGTGGCCAGATATAAGGAGTGATGTGATTGCAGAAATTGTTTGTCAGCCATGACTTGGTTCTCCTGCTTGTGTGGCATGGTGCAGAGTCCACTTGCCAGACATAGGGTCTTCCAGCAGCCAACCTCTTGACCTACAGCAACACTACCTCCTCAAGGCACTTGATGTAGGCCTCTGTGTTGAATCTGAGGTCTCACTATCAAATTCAGGCATTCTTTTCTTATAAAAATGATCAGAGTTAGTTTTCTGAGCTGCTTTACCTTCATAATCACCATTAGACTCATTCAACTCTTTACAAAATCCTCTGCACTGGCCTCAGATTGATACCCAAACACTCTAATGTTTATATTAGAGCTTTCGATGCAAATGTCAAGCAGTATAGCATGTTGTTCCCAAATTACTGGCAAAGTGAATTGCGCTATGGTGCTCTTTTTTCTGAGACAGTGCTCAACTGACCCTACTATATCGTGCAGTTTACAAAATTAAAAACATAATATGGCGACAATTTACCCATCGCACCCAGTCCATAACATCGGCCAGACAACATTCGCATATGCATAATAGCTACCAGAAAAAGTCACAAAACAGCAAGAAAAAGTCATTTATGTATAATAGATGCTAGAAAAAGTCACACAGCCATAATAGCTTCAAGACAAAAGTTTGTCTTCTTTCTTCTTTTATGTGCCCTGTCCCTTCAAGATGTAGGCGATCATGGTTCTCCACATCTCCCTATCCCTTGTGGCTCTTAGTTACACCTCGCAACCCCCGTTCCGTCATCCACCTGATCAGGCCCTGCAAATATGTTATCTGCTGCCTTCCTCTGTCTCGTTTTCCTTCTATCTGGCCTGTCAGTATCAGGTTCTCCAAGCCCTCCTTCCTAATTGCATGTCCCAGGAACATCAGTTGTTTCTTCTTGATGCTCAGCATTAATTTCCTTAAAGTTACATGTATATAATAGCCACTAGAAAATGTCACATAGTTGCCACTATAAATTCACATATTTAGGTACCTCCACTTATTTTCAATACCTAAGTTTTAAACTAAATTTTTAAAAATAAAAATTTTTTTCTTAAAGCTTTCATTTTAGCTTTAATTGAAAACTAAATAATTAAAGTTATTATTTCCATTAAACAATATACTCTGATGTCTTTTAAATAGAAATTATATTGATTGTAATCTCAACATTTTGTGAATTTTCAAAATTCATCATTTTTTTCATCCATTTTGACAAGTTTGTAAACAAAAGTTAATTCCTGGTTTTAAAAATCTTACAAAATAAAATGTAGATCTGTGACATGTTATTTTTGGAAAATTAGCAAATTTAAAGTTAAATTAATCTGATTTACACAAGTATTACTGTTTATAGGATGAAATTTGAAATTAAAGTATATCTTAATCATGGAGGTCATAGCTTTCTGACCTGTGTTAAGTGATTGATGACAGCCAGATGTGGTGAGAAGCTAAGTATGGTTGACCAGAATTGACATAATTGTTCAATTTCTTTTCCTGTGAAGGGAAGAAACTATGAAACACATGACCTTTTAATGTAACATACAAAATATCATACTTAAAAAAAGCTTCTTCTGCACAAAAAAAAAAAATTAAAAATTGTCTTAAAACTCTTTTGGTGCAAAGATTTATGTTAAGCTTTACAATTTTCGATGAGTAAATATAGTCTTCACTTAATACCTTCAAAACATAACTGCCAGAAGTCTTTGAAGATTTTAAAAAAATATTTTTGAAACTTTATAAATTATTATAATTAAAAAAGAAAATTGAAAACAATTCTTGTAAAAATTTATTATCCATCAAATATTTTTTCTTCAGACTATAGTGTCCTTTATATATATATATATATATATATATATACATTAAAAGTAATTAAAAGCTTATTTAATTAAATAATGTCATAGTTTCATTGCATTTTTATTTTACAGATTTTTTAGAAAAAAAGGAGGTAACAAATATAAAAAAATACTTTTACCAAGATTTTCTAAAAATAATAATTGCAAAAACAATTTCATTCATTTGGAAATAAGTCCTGAAAATTTTTAAAATCTGACATTTATTTAAGTTTTGTGAGAATTTCCAAATTAATGTGTTTTCAGTGGAAAAAAATGTGAGTTTTGTATAATTACATTATCCATAGTAAACTCTGGTAAAAATTTGATTACTCACTGACGAAAAATTAAAACAAGATATTTACCAAAATTACAAATGTGTTAGAAAAGATTTTTAAAAAATCACATACACAAAAACTGGCAGAAAAAAAAATCACATACACATGGAAATGCCAGAAAAAAATCACATAAATGCCAGAAAACTCACATAAATGCCAGAAAAATCACAAATACACATAAATGCCAGAAAAATCACATACATTAATGCCAGAAAAATTACAGACACATAAATGCCAGAAAATCACAAATACACAAATGTCAGAAAAATCACATATACATGAATGTCAGAAAAATCACATATACATGAATGCCAGAAAAATCACATATACATGAATGCCAGAAAAATCACATATACATGAATGCCAGAAAAATCACATATACATGAATGCCAGAAAAATCACATATACATGAATGCCAGAAAAATCACATATACATGAATGCCAGAAAAATCACATATACATGAATGCCAGAAAAATCACATATACATGAATGCCAGAAAAATCACATATACATAAATGCCAGAAAAATCACATATACATAAATGCCAGAAAAATCACATATACATAAAAGCCAGAAAAATCACATACACATTGATGTCAAAAAAATCACAAATACATGAACGCCAGAAAAATCACATGCACATTAATGTCAGAAAAATCACAAATACATGAATGCCAGAAAAATCACATATACATAAATGTCAGAAAAATCACATATACATAAATGCCAGAAAAAATCGCTTAGGTGCTAGACAAATGACATATATATATAATAGCCACACAACAAAAGTCATATATTCGTAATAGATGTGAAAAACGTCATGTAGCTACTAAAGTCACATATACATAATAGATTCAATAAAAATTCACATAGTAGCCAGACAAATGTCACGCATATTTAATAAATGCCATAAAAATGTTGCATATACATAACAGATGCCAGAGATGCTAGATACAAACTACTCAAAACATAAGAGCAGCAAGTCACATAGCTGTCAGATAAAAATTACATATTTATAATAGCATCAATGCTAAAGCCTCATAGACATAATCAGTCAGTTAAGTGCCATATGTGATACACGCTTTGGGTGATCACGTCTCAAAAGAGACATGACTAACTGGGCAGAAGATTATCCCGCAGTAGGCTGTCATTGCTTTCTGCGGTAGACTGGTTACCAGCCAAGGCTATGGAAACCCAATCTGTTCTATTATTTGACTCATAGCTAGAGGGGAAAGAGATTATTAAGTAGTAATTAGTGGGGGATCAATTTATTACTTTATAACAATAGAAAACCGATCCTCTACTTTATGCCCAATAAAACCCTTAATCCTGTTTTCAACTATTATATTCAGTTAGTCAGGAATAGATAGGTCTGTCCATCATCCAATTCACACCCTCCCCGTTTTTTTCTGTTTAGGATAACGATGATGATGATGATGATATCGCCACCGCCAATAATGATATGAAGAAAGAAAGAAAAGATTCTTAGAATTAGAATATTAGAAACATTAATCTTCTTGACGAGGGTAAATCTGTTGCAGCATGCTGCTCTTGTTTTAGCCAGTTAAGTGCCATACGTGATACACGCTTTGGCTGATCATGTCTCAAAAGAGACATGACTGACTGGACAGAAGTAGGTTGCCATTACTTTCTGCAGTAGACTGGCTGCCAGCCAAAGCTATAGAACCCAATCTGTCCTGTTATTTGACTTATAGCTAGAGGGGGAAGAGATGTATTATATTATTATATAGTAATTAGTGGGGGATCAGTTTATTACTTCATAACAATATAAAAGCGATCCCCCACTTTGTGCCCAGCAGAAGTCTTAATCATGATTCCAACTATTATATTCAGTCAGTTAAGTGCCATATGTGTTACACATCTGGGCAATCATGTCTCAAAGAGACTTGACTGACTGGGTAGAAGATTATCCTGCAGTAGGTTGGCATTGCTTTCAACAGTAGACTGGTTGCCAGCCAAGACTATAGAACCCAATTTGTCCTATTATTTAACCCATAACTGGAGAAAAGAGATGGATTAATACCTTTCCCAAGGGTATTTGTGCATAAGTGAATGCAAGGAATTCAACTGGAATTCGAACTTGGCACCCTGATCTCTCATTCTGAGTTGATATCTACTGCACCACAATGCACATCCCAAAATAGATGCTTACAGCACCTGGTATTCCCAAACAGTCACCCATCTAAGTATTGACCAGGCTCGATGTTGCTTAACTCTGATGATCGCACATGATATGGCCATAAGCATATACATAATACATGCTAGAAAAAGTCACACAGCCATAATAGCTGTCAAACAATATCATCTTCTCTACTACAATAAAGTCTGTTGCACATTTATGCATATATATATATATATATAATTTTCTAAAAATATACTGTTAAATATAAGAAACAATGAATGTCTATTATGTTTAATCATAAGCCATTCTAAACATTGTATTTTGGCGTTAATTTCAGGTGAAAATAAAGACAAAAATTCTCCAAAATTTGGACAATTTTTTATTAAGTTGGTTCCAAGCTTTCGGCTCACATGAGCCATCTTCAGAGAGGTTACAAGGATGTTAACATAGAAACATCCACCATTAAAGACAATTTTATCTTGTGTTGGCATAGAACTTTGTTAAGCAATGATAACAGTTACCAAATAGCAAACGCAGTTTGCAAATTTGTAATGCGGTGCTATGACGTCACACCACATGAAAGCTTGAAATGTTAACAGAACCATATATTTAAATGCAATGTAATGTGTTATGACCAGATTTAAACGTGATTTTATTAAGTGTGGGTTGTTTGGATTTAATGTAGATGGCCTCCAATATCTGAAGGTTCTTTTTACTGTGTGTATGAGTGAGGATTATTGTATTTTTAACTAAAATCTGTCTGATATTGCCTACATGGTTATGTTTTTCTGAGAAATGTTGTTTAATTGTACTCTGATCAGAAAGGTGACAGGTAAGTCTACAGGAGAGTGTGGTTGTAGTAATATATATATATATATATATATATATATATATATATATTGTGTGTATTTTGGCAGCATTTTTTCATTAATGCAGGTTTCATTGAATAATATAGACAAGTTTTGTCTATTAATTTTGTGTAGGATCCGTTCATACCGTCTGATATACTTGATGGTGATGTCATTGAAAGACAACAAAAAATCACAATAATTGTTGATTTTTTTATCGGGTCTAAGCTTTCGGCTCACATAAGCCATTATCAAAGAGTAAATATTAACACACAGTAAACATAGAACATTTAAGTTATTAACAATAAGGAGAATTGAATTGAAAATATAAGTCCATCCCTACCGTGGCGGATGGCCGAAGACAGTGACAAAATAGTGGTGTTGTGGTCCCTGGTCTGATTACAGACATTTGAGTACGTTTTTGGAAATATCAAAATTGATTGTATTCAAACCAGGTTTAAATTGTTTTATGTAGATTGCTTCGAGGATTTTTAGTTTCTGTTTGTTATTTTCTTGTTTAAGTATGTACGTGTTATCAACAAGCGTTTTTCTCAGAAGTGTGCGTTGATAACCGTGTTGTTTTAAATGACGGAATATATTTGAATTTTCATTTAAGTGCAACATCAGACGCCGTGAGAGCGAATTTGTGGTGTGGCCAATGTAGATATTATTGAGGTTGTTAGAGATACATTCTCTATATTGTCTATATTATTCAATGAAACCTGCATATATATATATATATATCCTGTCATGCCCATGGAAAGAGAGTCAATAGTGAGGCAGCGTTAGTTCAGTCCATTCTCTTTACTACCAGTTATTAAACCTCTTGCCATGTATTTGCTCTTTAACAGTGTCTTAGTATTTTACTTATTTTGCAATAATTATGACATCATGTAATGAAGAATATACACTACCAGCCATAATTATTAGGCCACCCCATTTTTTTTAAAGAAATGGTGTATTTTTTATTATTTTTGGCATTTATTGCCAAGTAGATAATTCTGAAGGAAAATAGAATGTTTTTTTTTTGTTATTATTACTTTACAAAATTTTACAAGGCAAGGAAGAAAAGATGAACTTGTCCGAATCACCCTAAATTTTTCATTCTTTCATTGATGAAACTGTAGTATCGGTAATAATTAAATATTTATAAATTCATTTGATGCACATATTATTGTGCAATATTAGCAAAAGAACCATTCTATTTTCATTTACAAATATTCACTTGGCAATAAATACTAAAAAATAGTATGAAATACATCATTTTTTTAAACACTGAGGTGGCCTAATAATTATGGCCAGTAGAGTATATATCCTCTCTATTAAAATAAAGACCATTGTATATTTGTGTGTGTGTGTGTGTATATATATATATATTTAGTGTATCGAGGCAGCAAATAATTTTCTAAACATATGCTGTTAAATATAAGAGACAATGAATGTCTATTATGTTTAATCATGAGCTGTTCTAAACATCGTATTTTGGCTTTAATTTCAGTTGAATTTTTTTCAACTGAAATTAAAGCCAAAATACGATGTTTAGAACAGCTCATGATTAAACATAATAGACATTCATTGTCTCTTATATTTAACAGCATATGTTTAGAATATATATATATATATATATATATCCAAATGTAAAAGAACAAAGAATAAAATTGCAATGTTGAAAACATTAATTTAAAACAGGGTTCAATATAAAAATAGAGTAATAAATATTTATTATTTAACTTTTACATTAGAATATGTAAATACCTACTGCAAAGTTGTACCTTTTCTTTCTGTTGTGGCGAAATCTTTATCGCTAAGTTGTTGTGGCCTATTTGGGCCCAGAAGAAAGACACAGAAATGAGAAAGTAGGTTCAAGCAGTGTATTAAAAGAACATATATACAATAAGTATTAGTAATCAGCAGATAGAAGTGTACGTCCAAACAGTATAATTACAGAGCATCTCGAATGTCTCTATACGGTCTCACAGCTGTGTCCCAAAAGGCACGTAGGTTAGTATCATACTGATGGAGAAAGAGCCCATTCCTATAGATAGAACACCATAACACATCACTCCTAAAATCTCAACTTCTCTGCAGTCTAAAGAAAAATTATTTTTTCTTTTTATAATATAGTTCTGAGACTGACATTTTTTATCAAGTTTGCAGTAGACACTTTTGAAACTTTTATCTGTTTGTGGTCTCAGTATCTTTTCCGCTTAGGATTGACCACTATTAAATCAACTGTTTTCCCTTTTTCTCATAGAATGGCGTATTTCAGGAGCCATTAGTGGGGTTGGAATATTAAAGTGTCGTACATGACATGCATAGCTGTTTCCTTAGGATAACTGCTATCAGCCTCATCAGTTAGACATTTTCTAAGTTGGTTTAGATGTCTTTTTGTGTGAACTGTGGACCCTTTATTATATATGTCATGTTCCCAATTCTTTTTATGATTGTACCCATCTCTGTAGGAAGTGCGTGGTGGTCCAGTGGATATCGGCTCGGAACAAGAAATCGATGAGCTGAGTTCGAATTCCAGTTGAATTCATTGCATTCACTTACGTGCAAATACCTTTGGGAAAGGTACTAATCCGTCTCTTCCTTCCAGTTATGGGTTAAATAACAGGACAGGTTGGGTTCTATAACCTTGGCTGGCAACCAGTCTACTGCAGAAAGCATTGGCAACCTACTGCGGGATAATCTTCTGCCCAGTCAGTCATGTCTCTTTCGAGACATGATTGCCCAAGTGTGTTTCACGTATAGCACTTAACTGACTGACCCATCTCCCAAAAAGATTTGTTGTCTTTGGAAATTTTGAAAAAAAACTTTTTCTCCTGGGTTATAATGTCTTGTAGGTATGATGCCAGTTCTTTCTGGCTTCCTCTGATTCGGAAGTAATTTGTCATGAACAGACCGTATATGACATGTGAACATCACCTCGGTTGGAGATTGTGAATCTGGTGTTTTGTCAATAGGTGTAACCCTGTGTACTTGAAGGAATTGTTGAAGGGCTTTTTGAGTTGGTGTAGCTGTAGTTTTTTCAAAGCTCTCTTCAATGTATCTATAAATCTCTCAGCTAGTCCGTTTGAATTCGGATAATACGGAGCAGTGGCGATGTGTTTCACAGAAGTCTCTAAATTCTGTAGACATAAACTGACTTCCATTGGACACTAAGGTATTTACTATTCTGAATCTGGTGAACAGCTCATGTAGAAATTTCATGAGAATTTCTGTAGTTGGTTTTTTGCATTTGTGTACTTTGGGCCACTTTGAGAAACTGTCGACTACAATGAAGTAGGAATATCCTTCTAGAGGTCCCATGAAATCAATATGAATTCTAGACCAAGGTAGATCCGTTTTTGGCCAAGAATTGAATTTAATAGGAGGTGCCTTGGCTGCCAAGGCACAGCCTTTACATGATTTGACAGCGTTTTCTATATCGTTGTCCATATTTTTCCAATAGACATAGCTATGCATCAAACTTTTCATTCTAGTACTCCCTGGATGGCGAGTGTGAAAATCTTTCAAAATGTGTTCCTGGAGTGTTAACGGAATCCCGACACATTCCCTAGATAGTAACACCTCATTGCAAATAGAGAAACATCCATAGTTCGCTGATTCTTTTCAATAATTTTCGCTTTCATTTGCTTAATATACTCATCAAGGCGAGCCTCTTGTTTTATTTGTTCCAACATCACTGGAAGTTCCCTTACCATATTACAAAAGGTAGTTTTTAATTCTCCTTCAGATTGAAGGGAGGTGAACACGGTATCTTCTAGTGGTTCCTTGTACTTGGGAATTAGTCTTGACAATCCATCCACATGGCTGAATTTTTTCGATGATATGTACACCATTTTAAAATTGTAATTCAACAGGATCGTACTCCATCTTTGAAATCTGTTTACTGTGTGCATAGGCAAACCTTTCTTTGAGGCAAAAATGGTGAGTAATGGCTTATGGCCTGTCTGTAGAGTTAAATGTTGACCATAAATATAGCGGTGGAACTTTGTGAATATAATTCCAAATGTCTCTTTTTCAATCTGAAAATTTTTTTTCCACGGGAAGCAAAGCTCCCGATGCATTAGCTATCAGTTTTACTGTTCCATAAGTTATCTTGTGAAGAATGCATACTCCTACGCCACACATCGCTAGCAACAATGATTTCCAAGTCTGAGTTGTAAGGCATAAGAAATACATCTGACATTAGTGTTTCCTTTATTTTTTTCATATGCCTGCTGGCATTCTGCTGTCCAAACCCAGAGCTTGTCTTTCTTTAATAGTTCATTAAGGGGAGCACGCGAATCATGCATATCATACCTGGTAAAAATTTGTGAGTCCCAGGAATCTCTGTAACGAAACAATGTTATTGGCAGTACAAATTTATAGGTAAGTCCCAAAGCTGGAATTGGCTCATCCAATCAGTGCTAAGTAGGTTGTTCGTATTTTTCATGACAAACAATTTTAATTTAAGAGTCTTCCCATTAAATGTTGCATTAACAATCAATTCTCCCTCAAATTTAATTTTTTCCCCTGCAGCAGATCTTGCAGTCTTACTAGATTTTATCATGGTTGGCTTGCCCAATCTTTTCCATGTTTGCAAGTTTATTATAGTCAAATCATACCCCGAGTCTAGTTGAACTTCCACACTTTTGTTTAACATTTTTACGTGCACAAATTTCCGTCTAATTTGTTTGACTTTGTATTTTTTATGCAGCTATTGATTTTATCTTTAAATCGGCAATGAAAACTTTTATGCCCGACTCAGTTACATGTGTAACATTTTTCGTTTTGGAAAAAACAATCTTTATACCAGTGTAGAGCCCCACATCCGTAACATGTATTTATTTTGCTTTTTCTTCATTTCATTAGTTTTAACAGACTTTGTCTATTTCTGTTTGCAGCATACTTTTTTACACGTACTTATTCTTCAATATTTTTAGAATCTTGCTTTACATTGATGTACTGCTGACATTCTTCAGTGATCTACTGAAGAGTTATATTCGGCTCACTCTCCAATTTGTTTAGTATTCTTTGCCTAATTTCTGCATCTTTTGTTGAAACTAGTCCTTGCACAAATATTAAACATTTTAAGTTATTCGCACTTAGCTCTGCCAGTCAAAAATCATTGCAGTGCTTGTTTAATATTGATGCAAAAGTGGTATAATCGTCCGATTCTTTCTGATTTAGATTAAGACATTTCCATCTTTTATAAACAAGAGATGTCTTTGGACTGATAAGCTCCGTGAGTAATTTTCACTGCTTCAGTGAATGTCAACTCAACTAGTCTTCCGTGGCAGAATGTAGTTTATGAATTTTGTATGCTCAGTTGTGCCAAGTTTCCTCAGAAGAAGACATAATTTTTTCGTGTCACTCCAATTTTTATAGTATATTTTGTAGTATATATCCTCATATCTCCTAAAGTATGGTGCAAAGGTTGTCTTCCTCGGGAGCATATGTAAAATTCTCTATGGCACTCCAAACGGTGTCTTGTGAAAAAAAAATTTGTTTTCAATCGAATTACTTTCAGCGTGTTAGTTTAAAATCTTGCTTTTTAAATTCTATCTCTCTTGATTCTTCTTCTTGGTTTGCAGAAATAAATTTCCATTTTTTTTTTTTGAGAGAGCAGTTGTTGTTGCCACTTCTCTTGCTATGCATTCTGGTATTTTACAAGCTCTAATAAAATATTTTTGAAATCTTCCATGATAAGTATCTTTTTTTCCACCCCAGTTTTACTTATTCTGGCAATTACATGTAGTTCTTTCACAAAAACTCATTTGCCCATGTTATAAGAAAGAGTTTCTTTTTAAATCCTGGTGGTTCTCACAAATCTTTGTTGCAAATTTTTGTCGCCAATTTGTTGTGGCAAAATTTTTGTCATCAAGTTGTTGTGGGCTATTTGAACCCAAAAGAAAGACACAGAAATGAGAAAGTAGGTTCAAACAGTGTATTAGAATAAAAGAACATATATACAGTAAGTGTTAGTAATCAGCAGATAAAAGTGTACATCCGAACTGTATAGTTACGCTGCGTCTCAACTGTCTCTAAACGGTCTCACAGCTGCGTCCTGGAAGTCAGACAGGTTAGTACTATATGGATGGAGGAAGACTCGATTCCTATAGATAGAGTACCATAACAGTTTTGACATTGAAAAAACATTGTCCCATCAGGTAGTAATGATGGTATTATTTTGTAGTACTGATTTACATGTTCTATATATATATATATATATATATATAATTTTCCTCCTGTTATACTCAGAGGTTTGGATTTTTTTCTTGTTTTAATGTAAGATACTCAGTGCGGTTTCCGGTTTTCTCTTCTCATTTTTTTTTTTTCAATTGGAGTAGATAGACTAAACTATCGCCCGGTTCACACTCCACCCACGTCTATTGAACAGGTGAAGAGGCTCATCCCTTGTTTCCTGTTTAGGATGCAGTTTCCGGTTTTCTCTTTTCCAATCTTTTCATACCTATGTAGCCCCCTGCACATCAGTGGCATTACCGCCTTGCTCGGGGTGATATGATTAAAAAAAAAAAAAGTAGGTACATTAATATATATGTTACCAAAATTTTTGACTGAATATCAATAAAAATTTTGCCTTCTTTTTTTTATATCACAGGCTCACTTGGAAATGCATAATGGCCACAAGACAAGTTACATAAATATGATAAATGTCAAAAAATATCACATAGCTACCAGAAAAAAGCTACATATACGTAGTAATATTATAGTCCCATGTATATAATTACAAGAAAAATGTCATATCTACTTAATAGCCACAAAGCAAAAGTCATATAGCTACCAGAAAAAAGCCACATATATGTCGTAATATTATAGTCCCATGTATATAATTACAAGAAAAATGTCATATCTACTTAATAGCCACAAAGCAAAAGTCACATAGTTAACAGACAAAAGTAACTCATGCATAATAGTAGCAAGGGGTACTTCACCTTGGTGTAATGGTTAACAAATGTATCTTACTAGATCAATTATGACTGAATAGTGAGTTGGTCCCCACTTAGTGCTTCATACGTTAGGCCTTGTGCTGCATCTAAGCTACACTTAGAAAATCACCATAATAGCCATCAAACAAAAGTCACATAGATGTTAGAAAAGGTCATATAACTGCAAAACAAAATTCACACACACACACACACACACACACACACATATATATATATATATATATATATATATATAATTTTTGTGTAGTGATACTATGCTTTTATAAACCATTGTAACAACTATTACAATATAAAGCTCTACATTGTATCAAGCACTCTTTATAAAAGTAAATGCATGAACAGTGGGTTTAAAACCTACGTGTTCCATAACTTTCTTACAATATATATATATATATATATATATATATATATACTAATCACCAGACAAATGTTGCATTGATATAACAGCTGCCACACAACAATTACATATGCAAATTAAGTAGCAGAATTAACTCAACTGGAAAAGCAAACCCAATACTTTTTTGAAAGATCTTTCAGAGGTATCTACCATATTTTTAAATTCTTATTTGGTCATTTGATTTGATTTTTCCTTCTGTCTCAGAAGTTTCATACATACATAATAGCTGCCAGGCAAAATTTGGCACCCACAAGTTTAAAGGCTTTCATTTTGGTACAGGTCGTATTAAGCTAGCCAAAACATAAAGCCTCATAGAATCATGCAAATTATAATAAAAAATTGGCATTTCAAAAATAAGCAGCAAATGTAATAAAAAAATTATACTTTTCAAAACTGTGTAGATTCAAGAAACTTCTGTCTATATTTCTGATATGAGGCATTGTAACTATTTACACTATTTACATTTGTTCAGACTGTTATCCTCATCTTCATTGCCATATTCATGACATTTTGGCCATTGTACGCACTGGCCTTCTTCAGGTTTTATACACTGGAATTTTTAACCAAAACCTGATTTTGTTAGTAGATAAAAGTTGAAATAATCCAGTGACTTGACCCATAGAGTTGTCAGTTCAATACCTAGCCACAGCAGAGGTGAACAAAAACTTGGAGAGTTGAGTTACTAAAGGGAAATAACTGAAACTGAGATATCCAGAAAGGGTATGGCATGTGGAACGAGAACAATCTATTCTGGCGAATGAAATAAAGGGATCAGTTTGGAATTCAAACATATATCACCTGAAGAAGACTGGAGCATAAAACAACCAAAACATCATGAATGTGACAAAGATTCAGACCAGTCCAAACAATGTGAATATTGTAAATAGTTGCAAGAAACTTGTATAAAAAATACGATCCTCAGCTGATGAATCCCACAAGGAATACTTTATAAATATCCAAAGAAGGATCTGCAATATAATCAGTCCTAACCTGGCATCTTGCCTTCAGTCACTTTCATCACTGCAGTGACATGGATTCCCTCTGTCTTTTCTACAAATATTTTCATGGTAACTGCTTTGACAAGTTTTTTTTCCCGGTGCTCTGCCTACATGAACTTAAGCATTCTACTAGACTGGCATCTAGGTCCCATCCTTTTACCATTGAAAGAGTTAAATGTAATGACCACTTCTACTCCAAGTGTTTCTTTTCTTGCATTTCCTGCCTGGAGAACTTCCTTCCATTTACTTGTTTCCCTGATAGCTACAATCTCCAAAAATTTAAATGCAATGTCAATTGCCACCTTCTTGAATCCCATTCATCTTTTATCCTTTCTTCATGTTATGTCGCCAAGTATAAATGAATAACTCAACAACAGAATCAGAATATAAGTTGTATTCCGCGGAAAAGACGGTTAGTATGTACAGAAGTGATTAGTAATATTTACAATAAAAAGATACAAGAGTCCAATCCGTCGTAAGACGTGTGTATACGTGATTAATTCCGGTACGCCACCGGAAATGTGACTAACTCTTCACTGACTCTTCAGTAACTCGTTAGAGACTCTCAAGTGACTCTCTACGACTCTCTTGTAGAGAATAATCCACCATTGCTATATATAGCAATGGGAACAGTCCATTTGTAGTCAAATAGGAGCGGCGCCCTAACACTTCAATACCCACTGTACCCAGTCTTTTCTCTAACTATAACCCCCTGCGCACTAGTGGCGGCCTCCCCTTGCTTGGGATGAAATGATTTTTAAGCATATATAATTGATGCATACGAGTAACAGTGGATACAGATAAAAGAAAAGTCAGACAGACAATTGAACTATAAAATTCAAAATCAACTCCAGTGAAAAAATCAGTGTATTATCTAAGAAATTATACAAAAATCTTTCTCCAGAACCGAAATCAAATAAGACATCAGCGAGGATTACATTATTTTCCAGCCTACAACCATTTTTTATAGGCGGGATGTGGCAAACCTCTCACTGCTCTCTTGCTAATTCCATAGAAAGTGCTCAGAAGAACTACCATTCCTTGGTTTTTCTAGGCATAACCGTCATGGCTAGGATCTGCTATGCCACTTACATTGTAGCAAACCCACCCACACTGTTTCTGTATTCCATCGATGAGAAGTAACAGTTTCTGCCCATGAACCACTGCAATGTAAAACAGACTCCCAAGAGGATGTTTCCCCAAACATTGCAATCTTAACCTGTTCAAGTTTAAAGCTAACCGTTATACACTGTTTCTGTATTCCATCAATGAGAAGTAACAGTTTCTGCCCATGAACCACTGCTATGTAGAACAGACTCCCAAGAGGATGTTTCCCCAAACACGACAATCTTAACCTGTTCAAGTTTAAAGCTAACCGTTATACACTGTTTCTGTATTCCATCAATGAAAAGTAACAGTTTCTGCCCATGAACCACTGCAATGTAGAACAGACTCCCAAGAGGATGTTTCCCCAAACACTGCAATCTTAACCTGTTCAAGTTTAAAGCTAACCGTTATACACTGTTTCTGTATTCCATCAATGAGAAGTAACAGTTTCTGCCCATTAACCACTGCTATGTATAACAGACTCCCAAGAGGATGTTTCCCGAAACACTACAATCTTAACCTGTTCAAGTTTAAAGCTAACCGTTATACACTGTTTCTGTATTCCATCAATGAAAAGTAACAGTTTCTGCCCATGAACCACTGCAATGTAGAACAGACTCCCAAGAGGATGTTTCCCCAAACACTGCAATCTTAACCTGTTCAAGTTTAGAGCTAACCGTTATACACTGTTTCTGTATTCCATCAATGAGAAGTAACAGTTTCTGCCCATGAACCACTGCAATGTAGAACAGACTCCCAAGAGGATGTTTCCCCAAACACTACAATCTTAACCTGTTCAAGTTTAAAGCTAACCGTTATACACTGTTTCTCTATTCCATCAATGAGAAGTAACAGTTTCTGCCCATGAACCACTGCTATGTAGAACAGACTCCCAAGAGGATGTTTCCCCAAACACTGCAATCTTAACCTGTTCAAGTTTAAAGCTAATCGTTATACACTGTTTCTGTATTCCATCAATGAGAAGTAACAGTTTCTGCCCATGAACCACTGCTATGTAGAACAGACTCCCAAGAGGATGTTTCCCCAAACACTACAATCTTAACCTGTTCAAGTTTAGAGCTAACCGTTATACACTGTTTCTGTATTCCATCAATGAGAAGTAACAGTTTCTGCCCATGAACCACTGCTATGTAGAACAGACTCCCAAGAGGATGTTTCCCGAAACACTACAATCTTAACCTGTTCAAGTTTAAAGCTAACTGTTATACACTGTTTCTGTATTCCATCAATGAGAAGTAACAGTTTCTGCCCATGAACCACTGCAATGTAGAACAGACTCCCAAGAGGATGTTTCCCCAAACACTGCAATCTTAACCTGTTCAAGTTTAAAGCTAACCGTTATACACTGTTTCTGTATTCCATCAATGAGAAGTAACAGTTTCTGCCCATGAACCACTGCTATGTAGAACAGACTCCCAAGAGGATGTTTCCCCAAACACTACAATCTTAACCTGTTCAAGTTTAGAGCTAACCGTTATACAATGTTTCTGTATTCCATCAATGAGAAGTAACAGTTTCTGCCCATGAACCACTGCTATGTAGAACAGACTCCCAAGAGGATGTTTCCCCAAACACTACAATCTTAACCTGTTCAAGTTTAGAGCTAACCGTTATACACTCTTTCTGTATTCCATCAATGAGAAGTAACAGTTTCTGCCCATGAACCACTGCTATGTAGAACAGACTCCCAAGAGGATGTTTCCCGAAACACTACAATCTTAACCTGTTCAAGTTTAAAGCTAACTGTTATACACTGTTTCTGTATTCCATCAATGAGAAGTAACAGTTTCTGCCCATGAACCACTGCAATGTAGAACAGACTCCCAAGAGGATGTTTCCCCAAACACTGCAATCTTAACCTGTTCAAGTTTAAAGCTAACCGTTATACACTGTTTCTGTATTCCATCAATGAGAAGTAACAGTTTCTGCCCATGAACCACTGCTATGTAGAACAGACTCCCAAGAGGATGTTTCCCCAAACACTGCAATCTTAACCTGTTCAAGTTTAAAGCTAACCGTTATACACTGTTTCTGTATTCCATCAATGAGAAGTAACAGTTTCTGCCCATGAACCACTGCTATGTAGAACAGACTCCCAAGAGGATGTTTCCCCAAACACTACAATCTTAACCTGTTCAAGTTTAGAGCTAACCGTTATACACTGTTTCTGTATTCCATCAATGAGAAGTAACAGTTTCTGCCCATGAACCACTGCTATGTAGAACAGACTCCCAAGAGGATGTTTCCCCAAACACTACAAACTTAACCTGTTCAAGTTTAGAGCTAACCGTTATACACTGTTTCTGTATTCCATCAATGAGAAGTAACAGTTTCTGCCCATGAACCACTGCTATGTAGAACAGACTCCCAAGAGGATGTTTCCCCAAACACTACAATCTTAACCTGTTCAAGTTTAAAGCTAACCGTTATACACTGTTTCTGTATTCCATCAATGAGAAGTAACAGTTTCTGCCCATGAACCACTGCTATGTAGAACAGACTCCCAAGAGGATGTTTCCCCAAACACTGCAATCTTAACCTGTTCAAGTTTAAAGCTAACCGTTTAACACTGTTTCTGTATTCCATCAATGAGAAGTAACAGTTTCTGCCCATGAACCACTGCAATGTAGAACAGACTCCCAAGAGGATGTTTCCCCAAACACTGCAATCTTAACCTGTTCAAGTTTAAAGCTAACCGTTATACACTGTTTCTGTATTCCATCAATGAGAAGTAACATTTTCTGCCCATGAACCACTGCAATGTAGAACAGACTCCCAAGAGGATGTTTCCCCAAACACTGCAATCTTAACCTGTTCAAGTTTAAAGCTAACCGTTATACACTGTTTCTGTATTCCATCAATGAGAAGTAACAGTTTCTGCCCATGAACCACTGCTATGTAGAACAGACTCCCAAGAGGATGTTTCCCCAAACACTACAATCTTAACCTGTTCAAGTTTAGAGCTAACCGTTATACACTGTTTCTGTATTCCATCAATGAGAAGTAACAGTTTCTGCCCATGAACCACTGCTATGTAGAACAGACTCCCAAGAGGATGTTTCCCGAAACACTACAATCTTAACCTGTTCAAGTTTAGAGCTAACCGTTATACACTGTTTCTGTATTCCATCAATGAGAAGTAACAGTTTCTGCCCATGAACCACTGCTATGTAGAACAGACTCCCAAGAGGATGTTTCCCCAAACACTGCAATCTTAACCTGTTCAAGTTTAAAGCTAACCGTTATACACTGTTTCTGTATTCCATCAATGAGAAGTAACAGTTTCTGCCCATGAACCACTGCTATGTAGAACAGACTCCCAAGAGGATATTTCCCCAAACGCTGCAATCTTAACCTGTTCAAGTTTAAAGCTAACCGTTATACAATGTTTCTGTATTCCATCAATGAGAAGTAACAGTTTCTGCCCATGAACCACTGCTATGTAGAACAGACTCCCAAGAGGATGTTTCCCCAAACACTACAATCTTAACCTGTTCAAGTATAGAGTTAACCATTATCTTTCCCTCCTATCTGTATAAGCTGCCCCTTAATGTATACCTCTACTATGAGTGGCTCTCGGGCATTGTACAGAGTGAATTTTCTGTAAAAAAAAAAAAATAGAAGCTAAGGCTAAGACCATATAATAATACACAAATTCAGGTATTAGAAAAATGCAAAACAACAGCGAAAAACGAAAATGTTGAAACTTCAGTATAATTTATCATAGCCGACCCAGATCCCCAACAATTTCTCAATGCAAACATATGCAAAAAATTAAATTAAATTAAAAAATTCTTCCAAATATAACGGATATAAATACAGAAACTCACATCCATTCAATTGTAAATCTTTACCCAATCTCTGATGACAAACAAATCATATTCAGAGAAGTTACAACAAATAAATCAATGCTACAAATGATCATTGAGTATACAGAGAAAATGGCTTCCTAAAAACAGAATTCTCTTCAACCATTCACATCTATTCACACGTAAGATCACTCGCCAAAGTACTTGTTCCTAAATTACCATCCCCAATTCACTCCATAACTAAGCTTTTAAAAAAATTAACACAGGGCACTTAGGAATAGCAGACCGTACAACGAGGGAATGTGCATATCAATCATTCAAGTGCCATATGTGATACACGTTTTGGGCAATCATGTCTCGAAAGAGACATGACTGACTGAGCAGAAGATTATCCCACAGTAGGTTGCCATTACTTTCTGTGGTACACTGGTTGCCAGCCAAGGCTATAGAACCCAATCTGTCTTGTTATTTGACTCATAGCTAGAGAGGGAAAAGATTATTATATTATTAAGTAGTAATTAGTGGGGGATCAGTTTATTACTTAATAGCAATAGAAAACCGATCCCCCACTTTATGCCCAGTAGAATTATGTTTTAATTATGTTTTCAACTATGATATTCAGTCAGTTAAGTGCCATACGTGATACACGCTTGGGCAATCATGTCTCGAAAGTGACATGACTGACAGGGCAGAAGATTATCCCGCAGTAGGTTGCCATTGCTTTCTGCGGTAGACTGGTTGCCAGCCAAGGCTATAGAACTCTGTCCTGTTATTTAACCCATAACTGGAGGGAAGAGATGGATTATTACCTTTCCTAAGGGTATTTAGCAAATGAATGCATGGAATTCAACTGGAATTCAAACTTGGCACCCCGATCTCTCATTCCGAGTCGATATCCACTGCACCACAACGCAAATCTGAGTATATCCAAGTAGAATGTGTATATAGGCCAGGCATAGACACCCAAGTCAATTAAATGGTCAATAATTGTCTGCTAAGTATCAATTACAAAAACCAACAGCAACACAAAACCTCAATGAATCATGAAATACTAAATACTCCATGGACAAATGTTGAAACAGACCAATTTCACGAGCAAAAATCAGAACTCAAAATTACAGACAATGCCATAAGATATGTTGATGTATATCAAATACAGAACTATGAATCACTAACAGTTTGAGTAGACAAAAAATTATGTACACTTTTGCTAAATTTGGTCTATCCAAAATTGTCAGTGATAATGGACCAGAATTCAAATGAATAGATTTCAAATCATTTGCAAAAGAATGGAACTTGAAGCATATAAGAACTCACCCAAATTATCCTCAAGTTAAGGGTATGCTAGAAAGTCACGTATACTTTTGGCTTCTTGCTTTCTGGTCAATGTTGATTTTCAAAAATTTAAATGCAGCATCAGTCTGTATTCTTAATTCCTCTTCTTTTATTGTTTTCTCTCTGAGGTAATTCATTTACGTAAGTAGTCACCAAGAGTATAAATAGCTACAGTTTTTACTCATGAGGCAGTTAAGTGCTTACCACTTTCTGTAAATTAGTAAAAAATTACTACAATGATGTCACCAATATCTAAAGAAATGAATGAACGATTATCACTTGATACTTATGAGTACACACAAATGTGGCTTAGGAGTCTAGCAGCTAAAGCTAGGTAAAAAATCTAAAGGATTTAAAAATCAGCTAGAGGAGAAAACAAGATAATCGATCTTGGCAACTGCAGGTTGTGAGGCTATTATCAAATTATCAGCAATTGCCCATCAAAGATAGTTGGATGTTTGACAATATAAGTCAACTAATAGTAAAAACATAGCACCTAAGAAAATGCTAGTAAATGCTAAGTTCATGAATATTTCTCAAAAAGAGAATGTGAATTTAAGAAACTGTGGTAAGCAAACCAGTTAGTCGAAAAGGATTTGATTCAAATGAAATTAGTAAATGGCCTTCAAAATGAAGAGTATCGACAAATGACTTTAATGTAGTTACAACAGGGAAAGTTGTCACTAGAGAGTGTTGAATTTGTTCAGAAATAAGAATTGATTAAAAAATTTAATTTGACAAAAGTTACGATCCAGTAGAGAAAAGGGATACATACATGATAAAGAAAAAAAATAGAATAGTGTGCACTTGGTGTGATTATAAACATCAAAGAAAAAAGAAAAAATGTCCGTCATATAAAAAAATGTGAAAAATGTTTTAAAATGAATCATTTTAAATGTCTTCGTAAATCCAAAAAGAGAAACAAAGATAGTCCAACAAAATGAAAATTAAATGTGTATCGATGTCTTTCCATTGAGAAAAAAAAAAAGAAATGAAGAAGGGTTATTAAAAATCTGTATTAATAATGTTTTGCTGGACATGCAACTATGTATGAGAAGTGACATGACTTTGATACCCAGAAACTTTTTGGAAAAAATGAAGAAAACCAAATTTAAAATTTTTTTCAGTTGAATCAGCTTGACAGATCAGTGATAAAAGTGTTAATTTTGAAGCCTACATGAAATTAAAAAATAAGTTTGACCTATTACCAATTATCGTGGTGAACTATAGAAAGAGTCACAGTCTAATAGGAAATGATGTGTTGAATATAAATTTGACAAAATTAGTGAACAAAGTCAAGGTGGAGGACACTGGAATGTTAAAAATCTATGCAGTAAAGTTAATACTAAAAAAAAATGTCACCCCCAACCTTATTTTCAAGCATGAAAAGTGCCAGTACAGTCATTGTGGAAAAGCTAAAAAGATTACTGGAACAAGATCTACTTGAATGAGTTTTGCCTGGTGGGTGAAAATGGGCCTCCCCATTAGTAATTTTAAGAAAGAAAGATGGGTATCTGCACATTTGTGGTGTCTACAAAATAGTTGTGAATTACAAAATATGTGCAGACTCATATCCTGTTCTCAATGTAGAATGGACTTTGAACTCCCTTGTGGGTTTAAAAGTATTCTGTAAAATTGATTTAAAGTCAGCATACATCAAATACCTATTGATGAAGGCATTAAAGAAGTTGCAACAACAAACCCGTCAATAGGCTTGTTAAGATAGAAAAGAATGTGGTATGGAATTAAAACTGCAAGTGCAATTTTTTCCAAAGTGCTATAGAACAGATTATTGGCAGCAATATAAAAAAATACTATATGCTACCAGAATGGCATTAGCATTGGTGCTATTAACAATGAAAAACTAAAATGGAAAACCAGTATGTTAAAAAAAATGTTGGATTAACAATTAACAAAAAAAAATGTATGCACAACACTAAAAAATATCATTTTTGGTATATTCCGTATCTAACAAAGGCATATCACCCGATCAATTATAAATTAACAAAATATTCAAAATTGAAGTACCTAAGAACAAAAATGAATTTGAATCTTTCTTAAGGCTTGTAAATTTTTACAGACGATATGTAGATACTCTGAATTGACAGTAACTTTTACTGCTTTAAGGAAAATAATGTGGGATTTATTTAGACAAGAGAACAACAATAGGCATTTGAAAAGTTAACAGCTGTTCTGGTGCAAAAAGAAAAAAAAGAAACAGTAGTAAAAATATTTGACCAAAGAAAGGAAATAATAATAATAATAATTGTGAAAAGTGAAGACTCAATTTTGGGAATATTAGCTCAGGATGGTCATCCTATTATGTATCTCTCGATAAATTGTTAAAAGCAAATCAAACTACTCAAATATTGAGAAAGAAGCATGTCTCCTCTTCATATTTTCAAGCACAAAATCACGAATCCATCTACTACCAATACTTTTAAAAATAATTACTAGAACAAGACAACAGGATTCTCTAAAACAGATCTAATTGATTCTATCAAATTGACAAAGGTTTTAAAGAAGTCATGCCAATAGGCTTGTTAAAATGTAAAAGAATATGGTATAGAATTAAAACCACAAATACAATTGTTTAAAGGGCTATAGAGCAAGTTATTAGCAATATAAAAAATACAATATTCTGCCTGGATGACATTTGTATTGATGTTATTAACAATAAAGAATTGCAATGAAAAACCAGTATTGTTTTGAATAAGTTAAAAAGTACTGGATTAAAAAAATGTATCCATACCACTAAAAAAATATCATTTTTGGGATATTCCATGTCTAACAAAGGCATATCACCAGACCAATCATTAACTAACAAAATATTAAAAATTGAAGTCAGTCAGTTGAGTGCCATACATGATACACGCTTGGGTGATCATGTCTCGAAAGAGACATGACTGACTGGGCAGAAGATTATCCCGCAGTAGGTTGCCATTGCTTTCTGCGGTAGACTGGTTGCCAGCCAAGTCTATAGAAACCAATCTGTCCTATTATTTAACCAATAATTGGAGGGAAGAGACTGATTAGTATCTTTCCCAAGGGTACTTGTAAGTAAGTGAATGCAAGGAATTCAACTAGAATTCGAACTCCGCTCCCCAATTTGTCATTCTGAGCCGATATCCACAAAATTGAAGTACCTAAGAAAAGAAAGAATTGTAATCTTTCTTAGAACTTGTAAATTTCTATAAACAATATGTAGAATGATACTCTGAATTGACAGAAACTTTTGCTGTTTTAAGAAAAAATAATGTGGAATTTATTTGGACAAAAGAACAAGTGGCATTTGAAAATTTAAAAGCTGTTCTGGCAAAGAAGCCAGTTTTAAAAATATTCGACCCTAGAAAGGAAATATTAGTAACAATTGACACAAGTGAACACTCAGTTTTGGGAATATTAGCTCAGGATGATTATCCTATTATGTATCTTTCAAAAACATTGTCAAGCCAAATGAAACTGTAAGTGTATTTTTCTTATTTGAACTTTTTTTAAAGAAATTTAAAATGTGTTTTAAGAAACAAATGAAAAAAAAATTTTTTTTCAAAGCCCTACTATAGAGAAATATATTAGCAATGTTATATAAAAAAATACATTATGCTACTAAGATGACAGTTGTATTAGTTCTATTAACAACAAAGAACTAAAATGAAAAATCTGTATTGTTTTAAATAAGTAAAAAATGTTGGATTAACAATTGATGAAAAAAGTGTGTGCACAGCATTAAAAAAAATATAATTTTTAGGATATTCCATATTTAATGAAGACATATCACCAAACCAATCATTGACGAAATTTAAAAAATTGAAGTCCTTAACAAAAAAAGAATTAGAATTTTTAGATCTTTTTTACAGATGGTATGTTGAGCAATACACTGAATTGACAGAAACTTTTGCTATTTTAAGAAAAAATAATGTGGAATTTATTTGGACAAAAGAACAAGTGGCATTTGAAAATTTAAAAGCTGTTCTGGCAAAGAAGCCAGTTTTAAAAATATTCGACCCTAGAAAGGAAATATTAGTAACAATTGACACAAGTGAACACTCAGTTTTGGGAATATTAGCTCAGGATGATTATCCTATTATGTATCTTTCAAGACAATTGTCAAAAGCTGAATTAGATTACTTAAATATTGAGAAAGAAGCATTGGCCATAATATGGATGACAAATGGAAATTGTTAGTTTTCAATTGGCGAAGAATTCTTCCTAAAGTCTAACCAAAGACCTTCATAGTTCATATTCAATCCTAGGAAGGAAGTTCCTAAAGTAACATTGTCTGGAATTCTAAGATAGACCTTAATGCTTTTATATTGAGTACGTGAAAGGCAATACCATTGTACATGTAAATGCTTTGTCAAGACCAAGGTTCATTACTTCTGAAAGTGAGAAAGAGGAGGAAAAATTTGAAGATATTTTCTTACACTGTGTCAAAATTGATATTTTGTTGATAGACAAATTAGCTGAGGATACGAAGCAAGATCCCATATTGAACAGCATATTGTTCAGGATAAAAAAAAAAAAAAGTGGAATAATTGCTCATGGGCAGAAAGGCTTTTCACAGAAGTTTAACTGTTGAAAAGCGTGTCATCTGTAATGGAGATGTAGTCATTTCACCAGCAACACAAAGAAGCAAAATTATAAAAAGCATACATGACAATGTTGATTGCAGAATAACGTCTACACAAAGGAGGTTATGGCTCGAAGCATGGTAGCCAGGCTTTTCTACCAATGTACGAAAATATGTAAAAAGTTGTAAAACATGTATTGAAAGAACATTCAGACAGACAAAAACACGTGCGGCCTCAAGTGTACAAACCTTGTGACAGAGTATACATTGATCATACTTATGTTAATGGAGTTGGATCGTTACTAATACTTGTAGATGACTATTCAGGCTGGCCAAAAGTAATACAAGTCTTCAACAAAAGAAATTTGACCACGAAACAAGCATTAAAGATCATATTTTCAAGAAATGGAATTCCAAAAATGCTAGTATCCGACAACACTCCAGAGTTCTGTGATGAGGAACTATGCCAGTTGTTGAATAAAATTTGATGCAAACCATACGTACCATCCACAATCAATTGAATTTTATATTTACTACATGAAAGCAAAACTGTTCCACATGTAAATGCTTTGTCAAGATAGAGATTCATTACTTCTGAAAATAGAAAAGAGGTGAAAAAATTTAAAGATAGTTTCTTACACTGGGTTGAAATTGATATTTTGTTGATATACAAATTAGTTAGGGATACAAAGCAAGATCCCATATTGAACAGCATATTGTTCAGGATAAAAAAATAATAAGTGAAATAATTACTCACGAGCAGAAAGGCATTTTATAGAGGTCAAACCCAAATTAACTGTTGAAAATGGTGCAATCTGTAATAGAGATGTAGTTGTTTCGCTAGTAACACAAAGGAGCAACATTATAAAAAGTATTCATGACGATGTTGATTGCATAATTATGTCTATGCAAAAGAGGTTAAGGCAAGAAGCATGATGGCCAGGTTATTCTAAAGATGTAGAAGTGTTATAATAGAACATCCTAACACCCCCAACAGTTGATTTGCCAAAGAGATTAAGAAGTATGGAAGGAAGTATGAGACAATTTGACTTCCACTCCCATTCCGTCTTGACTTACCATTTTATGAACACTCTGTTACTTGTATTTTTCCGTACAATAAACTCTGTTATTTGTTTACCCCTTACGTGTTGTGTAAATCTTTCCATTCGGAATTTATCTTGTTGTTTATATTGTTCCTGTGATATAACAAGAATACGTAAAAAGGTGTAAAATGTATATTGAAAAAAAAAAAATTCAGACAGACAAAAACACATGATGTAAAGAGTCCCAACCTTGAAACAGAGTACACATGTTAATGAAGTGGGATCATTACTAATACTTGTAGATGACTATTCAGGCTGGCCAAAAGTAATACAAGTCTTCAACAAAAGAAATTTGACCATAAAAAAAGCATTTTCACAAAATAGATCACATTTTCACAAAATAGAATTTTGAAAACGACTGAATTCGACAATGCCCTAGAATTCAGTGACGAGAATGTATGTCAATGGTTGAACAAAATTGGATGCAGATTATATAAACCCCCCCCACTACAGTAACATCAGCAAACAAATGATCAGAAAGGATAGTGCAAACTGTTAAAAACAGACTGAAAATATGTCTACAAAAGAAAAAAAATAGAAACATTTCTTTCTAGAGTGTTACTAAGCTATAAGACAATAACACATACTGAAAGATCGAAAAGCCTGTTCGCCCTTATGGGTACACAAATTAGAGCCTCACTGACCATGACTTACGCCAATAATGAAAAACTGTGGGATAAAAAGAATAGTGAATCTAATCTACAAGGTGCAAGATTTATAATGCAAAGTGGACAGAACACAATGATAATAAAAATAAAAAAATGGAATTAGGATATTAGTGCAGGTAAACCAAGTTAGATTGCAAGATGATAGCGATGAGGAAAGGTACAGTGTTTAATGAAAACGAAAGTGTTATTATGTCAATGCAAGACAAATATGACAGTGAAATTGTGAGCAGGATAGACTCTGAAAATGAACAATTGTTGGAGGAACAATTGTTTGAGGAACACTCCTATGAAAAAAGAAAAAGAACATGACAATCTCTTTAAGTGATGGAGGAAGATAGTGAGGAAACAAAAGCTTCCAAAAGAAGTACCAGGGAAAATAAGGGGATGTTTTTGAGTTAATAATGGTTTAGTGGTTCAACTGTTACTAATTAACCCATAACAGTGGAGAGAAGAGGTGGAATCATACCTTTCTCAAGGGTATTTGAACATAAGGGTATTTAATGAACCCAATTTGAATTGAAACTCAGCTCTCTGATTAACAATTTCAAGCTATTATCTATTACAGCACCTGCACATTCAGGTTTACAGCAGGTGGTATTCCCAAGTGGTCACCCATCTAGGTACTGTCCAGGCTCAATGTTGCTTAACTTTGGTGATCATATGGGAACCAGTGTTTTACATGCTGTGGTTGTAAGCCTTTTGGGCTTACGGCCATATCATGTTGAATACAACGCTTCTCGCTCGATCACCGAAGTTAAGCAACATTGAGCCTGGTCAATACTTAGATGAGTGACTGCTTGGGAATACCAGGTACTGTAAGCGTTTCATGACGGATGTGCATTGTGGTGCAGTGTATATCGGCTCAGAAAGAGAAATCGGTGAGCCGAGTTCAAATTCCAGTAGAATACCCTGCATTCACTTAAGCACTGGTACCCTTGGGAAAGGTATTAATCCATCCCTTCCCTCCAGTTATGGGTTAAATAACAGGGTAGGACTTGGGGACCCTGCCTTTAAAAAAAAAACAAATCCCAATGAATCTTGATACTCGAAAAGAAAAAAGTATTACTAGACACAAAACTTATATAAAAACAACAATAAATTGTTGAAAGAAAAAGGTAATACCAGCAATAAATAAATAAAATTTAGTTGGCAATAAATGACCCGCCGAGGTGTTGATATGCCATAAAAACAATAGCTGGTATCATCATTTATAGAATGTTGTGATGTTGTTGGAGCTACTGTGGAGAAACATTACACTTCGAAATGTTTGTTTTGAATTCTGTTTTTCCACAAAGTCTTTGAATGTTCTTTGTCCTCCAAGATTGGTAAGACACTCTTCCTACTTAATTTTACTCTTCCTACTTTTCATATTTTCCTCATTTTCTGTGCTAGACCAAGATAAAATTTCTTTCTAAAAAGGTATCTGGTATGTCTGATCACATGGGAGAGAAAAATGGGCCACCAACCACATGTGAAATGAAGTGGGAATAATAGACAGGGAGCAATACTGGAAAATGATTGAATTAATCAACACGCTAATAATTTTCACAGTAGACTTGGCATAGAAATTAAGAATGAGTTAATTATGAAAAAGTGTAAAGCTGTGTTCAAGTTACATTGGATTCTATGAGTTTGGAGCAGCATTAACAGTTTGTTGAACAGGAATATATTCTTGTATTGGAAGAAGATATTATTTAGGCTGCATGAAGACATACAATGCAACACATGGTTCAGCTAGGAACCAAGAAGTCCCCTTGAGAGGAATCGAGACATGTATTGTCACTGTTGTGGTGCAGTGGATATCAGCTCAACATGAAATTACAAAGCCAAGTTCAAATTCAAGTCAAATTAGTTGCATTCACTTATGCACAAGTACCCTTGGGAAAGGTATTAATCTTTCTTTTCTCCTTCCAGCTATGGGTTAAATAGCAGGACAGATTGGGTTCTATAGGTTTGGTTGGCAACCAGTTTACTGCAGAAAGTAATGACAACCTACTGCAGGAAAATCTTTAAAAGTGGTTTGAAGTAAAACTTTCCTTCTTTCTGATAGATACAAAGTAACAGTATTTAGATTATTTGGACTATTGTCCTCATCTTTGTTGCCATTTGTACGTTGTTTCGGCCGTTGTACACTCTGGCCTACTTCAGGTGCTAGGAATTTTGAACCAAACCCTTTATTACAATCACTGGGGTGTATCATCCTCATTCCTTGCGTAAAGCCTCGATTGGAAGTCATAAAGGGTTCTGTTTGAAATTCCTAGCACCTGAAGAAGGCCGGAGTGTACAATGGCCAAAACGTCATACAAATGGCAACAAAGATGAGGACAATAGTCTGAACAATGTAAATACTCTACATACTACCTCATCTCAGAAATATAGACAGATAAAAAATAAGTTTAACAAAGTCAAGTATTCATTTATACTCAAAAGCAACCATTCTTAAAAAAACAACGTAAACATTTAGAATTGTTCAGATAATAGAAAGAAGTAAATTGAACAATAAAAATGCCAAATAACCTTCTCTCCAATTTTGACAAGTAAATAGCAGACACAGAAACTTCAACATCTCCTACAGAAGTTTAGCTGAAGTGAAAGACAAGAAAGGACTACAAATAAACTGCAAGAAAACCAAATGCACGGTCATCAGTAAAAAGGGCAGCCCAATATGCCAAATACAGGTCGAGGATAACAGAATCAAGCAGGTACAAAAATTTAAATACCTGGGAAGTGTTATAACAGAAGACAGAAAGTGCGACACAGAAATCCAAAGATGAATTGGAAGCATTCCAGAAGTTAAGTAAAGTATTAAGAAACAGGACAATTTTGCTAGAAAGAAAGAATAAAGTACTGGATTGCTATGTGCTGTCCGTTCTTCAATATGAAAAGTGAATGCTGGACAGTATCATCAAAGATGAAGGAAAAACTTGAAGCAACTGAAATGTGGTTCTACAGAAGGATGCTGCGAATATCATGGATCGAGCATGTGAGCAATGATGAGGTTTTGGAAATGATGGAAACAAAAAGGAAATTAATACTGAGCATCAGGAAGAGACAGCTGAAGTTCCTGAGACATGCAATGAGGAAGGAGGGCTTGGAGAATCTGATACTAACAGGCCAGATAGAAGGAAAAAGGGACAGGGGAAAGCAGCGGATAACATATTTGAAGGACCTAATCAGGTGGATGCTGGAACGAGGGTTGCATGGTGTAACAGGAGAAAGCGTGCTAAGAGCTACTAGGGATATGGAGACGTGGAAAGACATGATCGCCTAAGTCCTGAAGAGACAGGGCACATAGAAGAAGATATATGCCTACTGTTTATAAGAAATTATAATGTGGATATAAAGTGGGGGATCAAATCTATATTATAATCAATATATAAACTGATCCCTTATTTTGTGGCCATGCTAGTTTCTATACATTTATATTCTAGATTTATGGGCTTGAGCTAGTGGATGGCAGAGCGAGATTTGGTTGGTGTAACAGGAGAAGGTGTGCTAAGAGCCACCAGGGATAGGGAGACGTGGAAAGCCATGATACCCTACGTCCTGAAGGGACAGGGCACATAGAAGAAGTTTACAAAAATATTTTGTAAGAAATAATCTGATTTCTACTATGCTTGCACATCATTAGATCTTGAAACAAAGATGATTTGATTGCAAAAGGCTAAGAAAAATATTTTGCTGTGCACAAATGTAAATAAAATAACAGTAAAACTGATAGGTAACGTTTAATAGATAATGTGCTGCTCCAAATTTTCTTTTCCCCCCAAGCAAGGCAATAAAGCCACTGAGACTCAAGGATATTAGAAAAAAACGTTATTAAGGAGAGGGAACAATAAAAGAGCAGGAATTGTGAATACAGAAGATAACAATTGACAATGCATTTAAATTTTTGAAGATCCAATTTGAGTGGAAAGCAAGAATCCGGAAGAGAGTTCCACAAGCAAGAAGTATGACAGAAAAAAAACTGTTAGCACAGAACCTAAGTTACATCTAACATTTAAACTATAAAATGATGAGACCTTGCCACCAATCTAGTACTGCATTTAAATTCATAGTCTAGATATCAAAGAGGTATACACTGTGTCCCTTCAAAATAAGGGCAATCATAACTCTCTCTCTCTCTCTCTTGTAAATCTTAGCAATGCTTGTCTATTTGCTAAGCCTTTCACTCCCTCCTGTTTATTCACACAAGCTGATCAAGTAGGTAGCCCAACACTTTCCGCTGTAAGAATGCAAACAGTCATTGTCTCCCCCTCATTGACATAATCACATGACAGCTGGTGAATGACATCATGAAATAGAGTGATGAAAGGCAGTTGCAATGTAGAGCCTGGAGAAGAAAGACATCCTTAGCCTCCAGCAGTAGGTCTTACAGAAAAGAAAAAAAAATATAGCCTAACCAGGTTCATAAAGAAATTGCAGTAACTCTAGTTTCTCCTTCAGGAAATTTTTTTGTTTTTTTAATCCTATCACCCCGAGCAAGGCGGTAACACCACTGAAGTGCAGGGGCCTACGTAGGAGTGAAAAGATTGGAAAAGAGAAAGCCGGAGACCACGTCCTAAACAAGGAACAAGGGATGAGCTTCTTCACCTGTTCAATAGATGTGGGTGGAGTGTGAACCGGGCGATAGTTTAGTCGATCTACTCCAATTGAAAAAAAAAATGAGAAGAGAAAACCGGAGACCACATCCTCAACATGAAACAAGGGATGAGCCTCTTCACCTGTTCAATAGACGAGGGGGGAGTGTGAACCGGGCGATAGTTTAGTCTATCCGCTCCAATTAAAAAAAAAAAGGTGAGAAGAGAAAATCGGAAACCGCATCCTAAACAGGAAAGAGGGGATGAGCCTCTTTACCTGTTCAATAGACATGGGTGGTGTGTGAACCGGTCGATAGTTTAGTCTATCTATTCCAATTGAAAAAAAAAAAATAAAAGTGAGAAGAGAAAACCTGAAACCGCATCCTAAATAGGAAACAAGGGATGAGCCTCTTCGCCTGTTCAATAGACGTGGGTAGATTGTGAACCGGGCAATAGTTTAGTCTATCTGCTCCAATTAAAAAAAAAGGTGAGAAGAGAAAACCGGAAACTGCATCCTAAACAGGAAACAAAGGATGAGCCTCTTCACCTGTTCAATAGACGTGGGTAGAGTGTGAACCAGGTGATTGTTTAGTCTATCTACTCCAATTGAAAAAAAAAAAAAGAATAGAAAACCGGAAACCGCATCCTAAACAGGAAACAAGGGATGAGCCTCTTCACCTGTTCAATAGACGTGGGCGGATTGTGAACCGGGCAATAGTTTAGTCTATCTGATTCAATTAAAAAAAAAAAGGTGAGAATAGAAAACTGGAAACCGCATCCTAAACAGGAAACAAGGGATGAGCCTCTTCACCTGTTCAATAGACGTGGGTGGAGTGTGAACCGGGCGATAGTTTGATCTATCTACTCCAATCTACTCCAATTGAAAAAAAAAAAAAAGTGAGAAGAGAAAACCAGAAATCGCAGGAAACAAGGGATGAGCCTTAAAAAATGCTACTTTAATTAAAAAAGAAAACAATTTACTAAGATGAATGTGTATGGAAAGGGTTTTGATTGTTAGGCTGTTCTGGTTCTTGCATTTCATCTTTTTTGGCAGATATCCTATTATAACAATGTGGGATACTTAACAAAAGCAACAAAAATATAAACAGAAAAAACAAAAAAAGAAAATGGAATTGGTTAGACTATATGCCTAAATACATAGTTAAAAAAAATAAATTTAAAATATTAAAATTTCAGTATTCCCACTCCTTCATACGTATGTGCAGTTACATCAATGTAAACATTACTTTAGTCTGATGATGTTCTGAATGACAAAATATGTCAAACAAATTTTTTTCTGCTTAGTCATTTATTTTCCTAATAATATTCTAGTATATAAAAAATTATATATCATTTTTGACCACACATATATTAGGTTGTTGCTGCCATTTTTGATAGCACTGGCTCACTCTTTATATATATATATATATATATATATATATATATATGTATATATATATAATGTAGATATTATACGAATTTCTATAATAAAAAAGAAATGTAAAATGATATACAAAAATAACTAAAGGGTAAATAAATAATACAAAATATTAAGTTTCTTTATTACGCTTTCTTTTAAGGGAAATATTTAAAAAAAACATTTATTAAAAGAATGAAGTTACAAACATGTATTCTTTATGTTATGCCTGTTATGTCTCGCAGTTTCACTACTCGACACGGTTATGCGTGACGTAATGGAGTGCCAACAGTTAGTGGCTTAACACTTAAATGCAACTCAGCTAATTTGCTATAATGAAGGCAGATGGTTAATAAAAATAAGTTGAGTAAAATTTGGTGTGTAAAACTTTATATAGGTGAGGCGCAAATTGATGTTGTAAAAACTACTACAAAAATGAAGCAAGGAGATTTATAAGAACACGCATGTATAAAATGTGGTTTTTAAAATTTGTTAAAAAAAAAAAGGCTCAAGAAATTCTGATAAAAGAAAGTTTGCAAACAGTCATGGTTTACAGATACATTTTCTGATCTTTTAACCAATGGGGAAAATTATGATCCCATAGTATTATGACCCCATGACTGGCATTCTAATTTTTATTTCTAAGGAAAGAAAAATATTGTTAAACAATGTACTACCATGAATTTTCAGGTTGTGTCACTTTTGGCGTATAGTGTGAGAGGTGAAATTGTGAGCTTTGGGGGATTGGTTGTTAGGTACAGTCTTAGGTCTGTTGAACTTAAGTGTTGTTTTTATTTGATAAAAGAATTGTCCATTGAAATGAGTGAGACAATGCAAATCTTTACAGGTCAGGTTTGTTTTGATCAGAGATATGACACACTCCCAGATAGAGGTGAGATGACACCTATGATAATCAAGTCAAATGAGAGTGAAATTTCAGAATATGGAAAATGTTCCACTGAAAGTGGACACGAGCAATATAAGGCCAAAATTTTGATTGGCCTAACAATGAGAGAAGAGCTGGGACGGAGCTTCTTGTCTCCCTGTCCAATACTTATGACACAGAGCCATTATTTTGATTAAATCACCAATCATATTGGGTTCTTGGAGAATTTTCTTCCTTTGATACATATGACACAAAGCTGTTGATCAAACATTATTATTGGTTAGCCAATCAGAGCAGTGCATTTGGGGTTTTGCTCCCCCATAAAAGCAGTTGCCAAAAGAGCAGAAGTAAGTTTGAAATAGTTTCACTGCTAGTAGACCAACACTCTTCCTACCAGATGACTGTGGTGTCTCAATCAGTTAAAGACCTCTTTTCTACACTGCTTTTTAAACATCTTCCTTCAGTTCCGTTTGTTTAAATAATTGAATAACTCTGAGCCATTTAGCCATAACATTTTTACACTTGTTAATGAGTGTTTTTGAAGTTAATCAAATTTACCAGTGATACCAGTGATACCAGTGATACCAGTAACTTTAGTCTTTCATAACAATAGCCAAAACAGAGAAGAATCAAGCCTGATCATTCACTGTTCTTCACCAATATTCCTGCAGGACTGGTGCAGAGCAAGTTTGCCAAAGTTAGACTAAGATAGACAAACTAAAGTGAGAGTGGCATTCAGCCGAGCACACAGCAACAAGAACACAGTATCAAATTCAATCTTGGAGACAATTTGTGGCTATTTAAAAAGTCTGGATTACCTGGTCAACAAAAGGGTTTTGGCATTCACAAGGAGGACTCAGCTTTTCCTGGATTCTGTGATCTAAATAAAAGAAAAATTAATAACTGCCACCACCAATAATGATAAAAAAGAAACCAAAAGAAAAAAAAAAGTAACCAAAGAAATAAAAGGAGAATGAAGAAAATTCTATAAAGTTAGAGAGATATACAAATATCTTTCTATATATCTTTTAAAGTTTGTCCAAAAATGAAAAGTTATAGTTGGTTGCTTATCTATTCTTTTTCTAGTTGTAGTGAGATTCCGTTCTAGTGAAGGGTAGTTGTATACTGTTGCAGATTAACGGAATTTGGCCTTGTGGTAGATAGCCCACTATAAGTCATAAAATGATTATAAAATCAAGAAAAGCAATTTGAGTAGAAAAATAACATTTTTATGTATACACATATCAATTAATGTTTTTATAAATAAAGTAATACTTGAATATAGGTCCAACGGAGGTTAAATGTTCATGGCAAATAATATGCTGAAAGAGATTTAAGGCAATGTTGGGGAGCATGTAAATGAGGAATGTCTTTGATGTATTCTCTTCTTAGGTCAGTAAGTACTTTTGAGACAGGGAAGAAAGTAAGGAGAGGTGAAGGGAGGCGAACATAGTAGCCGCTTGACTTAAGTCAAGGGGATATCGATTACATTCTTCTCCTGAGGTCTGCTTTGGTCTGTCTGCTGGGTGCTTTCTGTCTCGGCTTTTTATATCTGCTTTTTGGATCAAAAGCAGCTCGTTTGGGATTTCACACTTGAATTTGATTCTGGGCTTCCCATTGGCTGGTAAATAAAATTCGCGTAGGCTCATGAAATGGAAATTTGATATTTGATTAATTTTTATTTTTCAACCGGAATATCTGTGCGAATCCACCTGTGCAGAGACGACTTTTGGTCATTTGCTTTCTGGTCATTATAGAGCAAACATCTGGTCCCTCGCTTTTGCTTGGTATGTATCACCACAAAGTATTAACCCTGATTTTTAACTTTTTATGAAAAAACAAGATTTATCTCACTTCAGTTTTTAAAACTGAACTGTTGTCTAAACAGACCAGAAACCCAGCGACACCTGTGAGTTGTTAATCTTTTCATCTCCTTTCAACAGTTGAATAAATCAAAGTGAACATCATGCCTAAGTATTTAGTGCACAAAGGAAAATTTATGAAAGCTTGTTTTGCAAATTTTGTATTTTGCACTATTATTATTTCTATATCATTTAATAAATGTAAATTTCTTTCCAATTTCACACCTGAGTAAGAGTCTTGAGTTTTTTCATTGGTACCATTAATAATATATGGGAGAAGAGATCTGATGTCCTCCTTTCTTCTCCTCTCTCCCAAAATCGTTTTCATATCTGAGACATGTTTTTTCATTTAACCATTATATATGACATCCCTTTTAAATGATTCCAATTTCATTTCTAACAATATAAAAATACCAAGATTTAGTTAAAATCTTTTCTATCATGAAAACAACACTAAGTTCTTTATAATGACTGAAATAGTGAAAAGTACTTGAACAAAATACAAAAAAATATGAACTTTGGACAATTTATTCATAATTTCAGCCCCAACATCTCATTTATAAATTAAGAAAATATAATAAAAATACAATAGACAGACCTTGACAGTTAAATTTAAAAAAATATTTTTAGACAGCTTGCTACCTAAATACTTTTTTTTTTATAATTGTGTCACCCCAAGCAAGACATCTTACTGCCACTGTTGTGCAGGGGGTTACATAGGTGAAATGTTATGAGAAGGAGTAAGAGGTTGCAGGGGGTGTCAAGAAGAGAGTAGGAGAAGGAAGAAAATACTAATGGGAGTTGGGTGGACTGAGAAAAAAGCATGAGAGAGAGGATGTAAGTTAGTGAGACAAAAGATGACTATTGACTTTACATTTAAATTCTTGGAGATTATAGCTGTCGGGAAAGCAAGTATGCGGAAGAGAATTCCACAGACAGGAAGTGTGAGAAAAGAAGCTACTGGAGTAGAATTTGCGTTTACAATTTATTGGTTTCACAGTAAAAGGGTGGGACTTAGTTGCTAATCTTGTGGCTCGAGGAAATTCATATATAGGAGGTACCAGGGAACTAAGTTCATCGGAGCAGAAGCCATGAAAGTATTTGTAGAAGAGACACAGGGAAGCCACATTGCATTGGTGAGAAAGCAATTGTATCCTAGCTGCCAAGTTGAGATCGATCACGTTACAGATTCTCCGTTGGATTTGGTCAAGGACACCTAAGTGGATAGTAGGAGCACCTGACCAGATATGGCAGCAATGTTCAATGCACTGGTGGATGGTAGATTTGTATATGTGCAGGATTGTTTCGGATGGGAAAAACTTTCTGGTTCTACACAGAGAACTGATTTTCTTAGCAGCGGATTTAGCTATGGATTCTATATAGTTATTCCACTTGAGGTCTGATGTGAGAGTTAATCCGAGGAGACGCACTGTTTTACTTACAGGGAGAGAAGCCTGATCCATGTTAATGGGCGGGAGGAATGATTGTCTGTGATGGTTAAAATACACCTTATTTATGTGCATGCTGTGTAAGTGTGTGTATATATATATATATATATATATATAGAGAGAGAGAGAGAGAGAGAAAGAAAGAGAGTAGATTAATAAAAACAAAAAATTTTCATCATCAGGAGGTTTCAGCAATTGCCTGAGGATTTTCTCATTTTCTTTATTTTAATTAACGCTCTAGTTATTGGTGTGTGTGTGTGTGTGTGTGTGTGTGTGTGTGTGTGTGTGTGTGTGTGTGTGTGTGCATGTGCGTATGTGGCGAAAGTTGTGGTTATTTCTTCTTTTTATTATTTTCTTGTCTCCTTACATTCTCTCTTTACTTCCTTTCTTTCTATCTCACCCTATTCCTTTTCTCTCTATTTTTTGCTAGTCTTTTCCTCTCTATTTCACTCTTTTCCTTTTCTCTCTATCTCTTGCTAGTTCTTTCTCTTTATCTCACTCTTTTTCTTTTCTCTCTCTTGCTAGTCTTTTTCTCTGTATCTCACCCTATTCGTTTCCTATATTTTCATACTTACATACATCCTCACATCCATACATATATATACACATAGATGCACTCGCACTCCCATCTGCATGTGTGCGCACATATGTGTTCTTCATACATACATTTATCTTTTTATATCCACATACAATTATTGTGTTCACACACTCACAATTTTATGAGGAGCAAATCCACGCACACATGTATACACATACATATATATATATATATATATATAATTATATAAATATACAAGAAACTTTTTATATACCCCTATACATAAAGACAATGTATGCCTGTGAAAATATATGCGTAATTTGGGAGTATGTGTGAGAATTATTAGCATACTTACATATATATATATATATAACACTATTTATACGCGCGGAAATCACGTCTTTATATATATATATATATATGTGAGCATACAAATGCAAGATTCGTATGTAGACATGAATAAGTGTAGTCTGTAAGTATGTATAAGCTTAAACACAGTCACATTTGTATGTATATGTTGGGATGTGTGTGCATATGTCTATAAGGATATAGGTTAGTGTACATGGGTCGGTTAAGTTGTGAGGTTACACATACATATGTATCCATGGAATTAGAAGTAGGGGGTTAATGACTTCGTGGTCAGCATCTTCGCGACTGGTCTGAATAGCCCCAACTGATATGATACGAATGCCTCTGTCCTCACTCTCTTTTCCTTTTTCTTTTTTCCTTTTTCTTATTTTTTAATTTTTTTTTATCTTTCTTTTCAGTTAAAGGAAATGGTTATTCTGGCAAAATTTTTTGTACCAAATGGAAGGAATATTGTGAAATGAGCTAATTTAGCTCATTGAAATGAGTTATATTTAATTTATATTTAAATGACGTGTTGAGTTTTCCTTTATAAATATCACATTGCTCTGGATAATATCCACTGAGCTCTCTATACAGATATAAAACTTAATATTTTATATTAAGTTGATCTTGTTGGATCATCCTTGATGTTTACGGACTGGACATCTATACCTATATATATATATATATATATATATATATTAGTCATCCACATACAAGCCTGTTTCACAACTCATCAGTGTGGCTAGATACATCCACTTGCTTCTGGCCGGGATCAAAACTTGACTGATTTGGTGTCAGTTGGAGTCACTATCCCCTAAACCATAGGTGGAGAGAGAGAGAGAGAGAGAGAGAATATCTATTAATACAAATGTTCACCAACTCAGAGAGAAAACATGGAGAGAAGCAAGCCTATAACAGAAGCAAGAAAGAAGCAGATAGAGTAATAATAAAACTAATCTCTCTTCAATAAGTTTTCTTTTAATCAATGCTTATTGGTAAAAAAAGGTGTTAAAAAATTAGAGAAAGAAATGATTGTGTAACTAAAATCATTTCAGGAATTATTATGAGTTGACAAAAGAATATATTATAGATTAATTGATTTGCTATTGAATGTTTTAGTTGCTTGCAAAACAGGTATTACAACGTCACACTGAGTATATATATATATATATATATATATATATATACTAGCAGTATAGCCTGGCATTGCTCGGGTGTAATGAAAGCTTTAAAACTAACCCACAGTCCTGGAGCTCAGACTCAGCGTAAAGAATATTTGTGTGAAGTTTGGTGAGAATTGGATAAAAATTGTGGATTTGTACAAAGGACATACAGACAGATAGACACACACACACACACACACACACACACACAAACATCTTGCCTTTTTTATATATATATATATATATATATATATTATTGATTTTCTGCACTATTGTAAGAACTGCAACCTTGAAACTTCTGAATATCATTTCTTATGTCTTTGTCTATGAGTGTATCAAATTTGATTAAAATCGGACCACTCCTTCTATAACCCGATTTTTTCGATTATCAATTTTTGATATTTATCGGGGTTCCTCAACACAAAACCTAGCTAAGAACACTCGCAGACACTTATAGTACAACTGTGTAAATTTTCAAGAAAATTGGTTCAGCAGTTTTGGAGTCTATAGGTAACGGACACACACACACACACACACACACACACACACACACAGACACACACATAGACAAAGTTCCATTTATAAATAAGTTTAGATTTAGATCTGTGTGTCTTACCAGCTAAAAATTTCTATACTTAAAAAAATAATACAGTTGGCGACTGGGCCATGGGGCGTTCGGTGGAAGAAGGCAGTCTTTTTAGCGCATATCATATTACGCGCCCAATAGCTAGAGTGCTCAAATTCATTTTTACTGAATGAGTGATGCGTACACGCTAGAGTATATATATATATGCTCTCATTACAATTGAGCTCTCTAGAGAAGAAAATTTAAAAAACATATAAATATATATATATAAATGCGCACACACATATATAGTGTTGAATTATAATAATATTTAGCACCAAGATTGTTGTTTTTCAGTTGTTTTACTGATAAAAAGATATTTTGGCAAGCAGGTTTTTTATCATAAAGTGCTTGATATTTGGGAAACCTACCAAGAAACTCAGCCTCAATGAGTGAAGGCGTCATAACGGTGTCCTCATGATACTTCGAAGTCAGCATGAATCTGCTCAGTTAAAGTGACAAATTCCTTGCACTAAAATCATTGTATCAGGTCAGGAAGTTTTTCTTGTCGGAATCCAGCTTGCACATATACAAATCTACCATCCTTTTGTGCATTGAATACCGTTGTCATATCTGGTCGGGTGCCTCTGCTATTCATCTCGGGATTCTCAATAAAATTTAAAAGACAATCTGCAATGTAATCGATCCTGATCTGGCAGCTCGACTCCAGTTACTTTTTCACCTATAGCATGTGGCTTCCCTCTGTCTTTTCTACAAATATTTCACGACTTTTGCTTTGACGAGCTTAGGTCTCAGGTGCCATCCTTACACAAATCTATTCAAATTTCTAGATTGATAACTAGGTCTCACCCTTTTTACAGTCAAAACAGTCAAATGTAACTGTCACTTCTATTCCATCAGCTTCTTTTCTCGCACTTCCTACCTGTGGAAACCTCTTCTATATACTTGCTTTCCTGACAGTTACAATCTCCAAGAGATTAAGTGCAACATCAATTGCCATCTATTATCTCCTTAACTCCCACCTTTCTCCTACCCTAACCCTAACCCTAACCCTGTATAGTAAATTACTATCAATAGCAGTAACCCTACCAAAAATAATTGTAACTGCTAAAAAAAACACTATTTGCTTGCTTAACGATCGACGAATGAGTGAATGTATAATTTACAAAGCAAGTATTCATTCTGAAGGTGCTGTTAAATCTTATTTTGGTTTGACAGAGAACAAAGGAAAAAATCAGTTCTATAAGCATAAATTGCCTTTAGATAAATCCAAGAATAGCATTACTCTCTCTGAATATTTTTGGGAATTAAAAAACAACAAAAAAACCCAATTATACTTTGGGACATCATTGTGAAAACTAAATCTTCCAATGGAACAGGAAATAGATCTAACTTATGCCTTTTAGAAAAACTTGTTAGCTGAAAACACTTAAATAACCTTAATAAATTAAACAAAAGAAGTGAATTAATGACCACGTGCAAACATAGAAATAAATATCTACTTAAATACTTAGAACCTGACTACCTCTTTTCACTTTTTTACTTTTTTATTTTTTTAGTTATTTATTTGTCTATTTATTTATTATTATTTTTTATTCATTATCTTTCATTTTTATAACAGTTATATATATATATATATATATATATATGTATATGCATACATATATATATATATATATATATATACACATATGTCCATGTATATTTTCTTCTCCCTTTTTTCAATGCCTTCATTGACAGAAAATAAATAAAAATAAAATAAATTAAATAAGTTAAAGTTACCCCCCGCCATAGATTATGTTAAACATGGCCCCAAAATAAATCTAAAAACTGTTAGTTCATAATATGCACCTAATGATTGCATAGCAGATGAAACTTCAAGTTGTGCTTTACACATAGGATGATATGCATATTTATTAATATATATATATATATATATATATATATATATATATATGTGTGTGTGTGTGTGTGTGTGTGTGGTGGACCCGAAGCAGACTACCATCACGTTTAATTTTGTTGTTTTTCATTTTTTTTTTACTTTTTCAGTGCAGTCCTATCGATTGTTACTTAAACTTTCCAATTATTAAAATAAAATTTGAAAAATTACAATATTTAAACAAATTTGGTGGGGGGGGTCAGTTTTTCATACGACGTTAAAGTAAATCGATCCTCCATTTTCAATCCACTCGCGTTGTGGTCGTTTTGTTTATGTTAACTTTTTTGGGACGAGTTCTTGCCCTTTTTTTTAACTTTGGGGTCGCTTAGTTTTTTTTTTTTTGGCACGAGTTGTTGGTCTTGTTCTTGTCTTTTTCAAGTTTTCTTCATAACTTACGAAGACATCTTCCCCAGAAACTCCAAGAATGGCTCTACTTAAAAATTTTGCAAAGGATTCAGTCATTGAATATGTGCAAGCCAAAAAGTTAATTGCACAGAGCAAGTTGTGATTCTTGTGGGCATGCTTTGTCTATAAAGGCAGGTTCAAATTTCAAAACGGATAAAGTTTGCTGGAGATGTTCAAAATGCAAGAAAAGAATGTCTATCAGGAATGGGACATTTTTTGATAAGTCCAAATTACCAGTCCACATGATATTCCAACTAATGTTTGATTTCGTCTGCCAAGTACCGGTGACCAGTTCATCGTCTATGAACAGAGTTTCATTAAATTTTGCCATTCAGTGGTATGAATATTGGAGAGATGTTTGTACAAGCAAGATGGAGAAAGACCGAAAACTGATGAGTGGCCCTGGACAGTCCAAATTGATGAAAGTTTGTTATTTAAAAGGAAAAACAATGTTGGCAGGGTTGTTCAACAAGTGTGGGTAATAGGATTCTATGACAAAACCGAAAAAGTCAGTTTTATTCAACGAATACCAGACTGTTCTGCAAGCAGTATAGAAAATGTCATCATGGAATGTGTTGCCCCTGGATCTACAATATACACAGACCAGTAGAGGAGGACAGTAATCTCCCAAAACTAGGCTACGTGCACGGGACAGTAAACCACTCTGAAAATTTTGTAGATCCTGTCACCGGCATTTGTACAAACAATATTGAGGCCTACTGGTCCCGTATTAAAAGACGCCTGAATTAAATACATAACGGGATCAGTGGGTGAAATGAAATGGTCTCATGTCGATGAGTCCATATATAAAGAAGTCTATAAAATGACACTGGACAAACCCATGGAAAATTATGATTTATTCCTCCAGTATATCAGTGAAAAATATATTGAAAACATAAAAAAAAAAAAAGAAAATTTGGACATAGTTTCCTTGAAACATTTAAAAAAAACCAACAACTTAGACATTTTCTTTTTATCCTATCAATGACAAAATATGCTATTGAAACCCCACTCCCAAAAAATTTGGACATGCTATTGAAAACCCCAATAAAAAAATTTGGCTATGCTATTGAAACCTTAACCCAAAAATTTGAACATAGTTTCCTTAAAACCTGAAAACAAAAACAATTTGATGTTTGAAACAAAAAAAAAATGACATGTAAAACATTAAAAAAAAAAATCCCCTTTTCTAATAAAATTTTTAAACATATGCACGTTTTTTTTTTTATTAATTTCTTACAAAAAAGAACTCTAAGCCAGTGCTTCCAAAATGGAGGCTTGATTTACTATAAGATTGTATGAGAAACTGAACCCCCACTAAAATTGTTTAAATATTGAAATTTTTGCAAATTTTCTTTGTCATTTGTAAAGTTTAAGGTGTAAAAGATAATATTGCATAGAAAAAAGTCCAAAAAATGTGATAATGAACAAATTTACAGGTGTAATGTCGTGTAAGGTAATGTCGTACGAGCGACTGGTTTCAAAATGGGGGCTCGATTTACTATAACATTGTATAAGAAACTAATTCCCCCAAGAAAATGTTTAAATATTTAAATTTTCGAAAATTTTTTTTTGTCATTCGTAAAGTTAAGTGGGTAATCGACAGGACTGCACTGAAAAAAATAAAAATAAATGAAAAACAACGAAATTAAATATGGTGGTCGTCTGTTTCAGGTCTGCTATATATATATATATATATATATATTATGAAATCTTATGGAAGGTTGCAAAGTGGTATTAACCAATATATTTATATAAATTTATTTGTTTGAACATTAATTTTAATGGAGACTCATATTTGAGTGGATCGTCTGTTTTTCTATAATTAAACATTATATTTATATTGACGAGGTGAAGAGGCTCATCCCTTGTTTCCTGCTTAGGATGTGGTTTCCGGTTTTCTCTTTTCCAATCTTTTCACTCCTTTTCATTTTTTTTTTTCAATTGGAGTAGATAGACTAAACTATCGCCCAGTTCACACTCCACCCATGTCTATTGAACAGGTGAAGAAGCTCATCCTTTGTTTCGTGCTTAGGATGTGGCTTCCAGTTTTCCAATCTTTTCACTCCTTTTCATTTTTTTTTTTTCAATTGGAGTAGATAAACTAAACTATCGCCAGGTTCACACTCCACCCATGTCTATTGAACAGGTGAAGAGGCTCATCCCTTGCTCCTTGCTTAGGATGTGGTTTCCGGTTTTCTCTTCTCCAATCTTGTCACTCTTATGTAGCCCCCTGCACATCAGTGGTGTTACCGCCTTGCTCGGGGTGATATGATTAAAAAAAAAAATCCACTGTCCTGAATATTTGAGAAATCTTTTTAGGAACCTATCTATCTTCCAACAGGATTTGAACCTGCGATCTCTATAGACCAGGAGAAGCAACTATTAGATCTGACATGTCTTACCACTCAACCACAGAAGATTTCATGATTTAACAAAGTCAAATTAAGCCAAGAAATACAGAAGTTCATGATTTCTCATAATATCTATCTCTGCTCTGGTTCATATCCTGATGTCAACAAAGACAATATCACGAAATCTTAAAAATAATGTTCAAACAAATAAATTTCAATAAATATCATGGTTAATACCATTTTGTAACTTTTTAGCATTTAACTCTTCAATGTTCTTCTCTGTCCAGTATTTTCACTTCATTCCACAGAGGCTGATGACAACTCCTTTCTGTCCATACACGATCAGCCATGCCTGATTTCATCATCTGACATCTCACTACAGCTTTTTCATGTTACTCCAGCCTTACTTTTAGGAGTCAGTTTGTTTCACCTTTATATTCTTTGTCACAACTTCAAATATACTCAAAAATAAAATGATAAAATGAGTACTGGGAAGAAACAGAGAAAGATCTTATTGAGTACACAAAAACAGAAAGTAGAGGGAGATAAAGGTCCAATTTTTGATTAAATTTATTCAAACTCTACAAAAAGACAGTTCTGGCATCTTGGCTTCAGTCTCTTTTCTAATGCCATGAAGTTGCCTCCCTCTGACTTTTCTATAAATACTTTCATGGTAATTTTTCAGATGTGCTCTTTGCTATAATACTAGATTGGCAACAAGGTCTCATCAATTGAGTTGGCTAGATGTAACCATAAGTTCTATGCTAACAGTTTCTTCTCTCATATTTCTCTTTTGTGGAATACTCACTCAGTTCCATGTTTTCTAGCTAACTTTGATCTTTAGAAATTTAAATACAATGTCAATTGCTATCTCCTGTCATTATAATTACTCTTTTATTGTTCTCACTCCTTAGTAACATTTCTGTTTTTTAATTCTTCTACACTGAGTAACCCTTTGTGTTTAGTGGCTTTACTACCTTACTTTGGGATGAATTTGATTAAAAAGGAAAGAGAACTAGCCATACCAGGGGTTTTCCAAACTCTATGGTGAGAACGTCACTCACACACACACACACACACACACACACACACACACACACACACACACACACACAGACAACACATTTTTTATGTTATCTAATGATTCCACTACAGAGAAATGGCAAATTGCTTATCTGTATACTAAAAATAGTCTACGGCTATATCGTGTTGAATACACCGGTTCCTGTCCAATCACCAAAGTTAAGCAACATCGAGCCTGGTCAGTACTTAAATGAGTGACCATTTGGGAATACCAGGTGCTGTAAACGTAAGGACCAAGAATGGTCCACCGGTCCTCCAGGTTTGGGGGTTGGGTTCAGGGCTAACAACCCTGCCCTGTAAAAAACCATTTGTTACAGAAACAGCAACAAAAAGTTTCTGCCCTATGCACCATCTGGGTGTGATGGATAAATGATGATGATGATGATACTAAAAATGTTTTCTATGATGCAATCTTTCATCTTTAAGTTGTGGATTCTTCTGATGACATTGTAGAAATAGAATTTTATGTTAAGGTTAATGTAGTGACACTGGCAAATTAATATGCCTAATTTGCATAAGTGCAAGAGAGAGCCTATATAACTCATCACTGAGAATAAGTAGGGACAAGCTTAGCGACTGATTAGCACTAAACTTCACTTCACATCAGTTAATAAATAAAATTCATAATTATTTAATGATGTCATGAGACGTTATTGAACATAAACAAGAAAACAGAAAGTAACAGAAAGCTTTAGATATTTTATAAGTACATTAAAATTGCAAAAATTACTTTGATATTTCCATCTTAATATTTCAGATAATGAATGATCATTATTCTACAATGATTTTCTTAGCTTGGTTATTACAGTCACATTTTGGTTATTGTACCTTTCAGGGATTGAATAAAGATTTCAATTAAAAATTCACAAAAGTTTGCCCATACCTGAAGAAGGCCAGCGGGTACAACAGTTGAAACATTATGTAAAGCAAGATGTTCAAGTAAATCAGTGTATTTAAATTTTAGAGTATTCAGGAAGTAATTACATACAAAGGTCATTCAATAAATAAGTTGAATTTTTTGGTATAAGGACTTCTACGAGGGTCATTCAATAAATAAGGTGAATTTTTTGGTATAAGGACTTCTACGAGGGTCATTCAATAAATATGTTTTGATCACTTTTCATCAGCAGCAGAACATTAAGAAACAAAGACATTGGAAATAATCTTCCAGACATTTTACAGAGTTTCTTTGTGGTCGTTGCATCTCAGAGATACTTATTGGAAAACTATGGCATAGTTTAAACTGGGTAAAAGGTATATTAATTTATTTGAATTAGATTAAATCCTTTGATATTTGGTATTAATCTAATGTTTATTTATGAAGCGGATATTGGTAGCAGTCTGGAGAAAATCTGTTTTGCTTTGTAGTTAGTAGTTTGGAGTCAGAACGTGATAGTAGTAAAAGTTATCATAGAAATAAGTCAGTGTCAATCTTCTGTGTTTTTCTCAGCTCTAAGAGAGGCAGGAAAAAATAATTGGCAGTTGACCATTTAACTACTTTAGGCATCACACATGGCTGGCTTCTCTAGCAGTTACATCTCTTGTTTCATTGTTTCTTTTGCCATCACTTTCCTTGACTAGCTCAGAGCTGTGAGCTTATATCTTTTTGACCTGGCTCACAGACTCTGGTGCCAACCTCTGTTTTGGCTAACATTACAAGTGTATATTTTTTTGATTAGCCAAAATTATTCCTTACTTTTTAATTTCTTTTTAACAGAAATTATATGTGGACCCTGTCTCATTTTGTCAGATTTATCATCATAAAATGACCTGTAGGTTCCTTTGTGGATTATCGAGCTGCAGCCTTTCCATGCAAGGAGTTGCTGCTGTGATCTCTGTAAGTTTCTAATTGGGTGGAGTTGATAGTTCCACACATAACTGGTTTTAAATTCAGAGTTGTCCATCTCCTAGACTGAGTAGCAACCAAAGCTGCCCAGTCTGTCCTGCTATTAATCTCTAACTGGTAGGGAGGAGAGAAGTGATGAATTCATACCTTTTCCAACTGGCTGAAGTTCGAATTCCTCATACTGAATCCCCTTTCAGTGCTGATAACTGATACATTATGTGAACATCTTCAATTCACGTGCACACATATAATTGAATAATGTTTCTTTTTGGATTTACTTATATTAAAAGAAATACATTTTAAATATACTACTCAAAGTCTTTTAAATCATACTAAATGTGGTATCCTATACAAACTGAGTTGTAAGTGCTAAGCCGGTAACTGTTGGCACTCCATTACGTCATGCATAATGATGTACCACATATCGAGTACTGAAACCAGACATAACACTGATATAAAAAGTGGCATGTCCTAAGGTTTTTTTTATAATCATTTCACCCCAAGCAAGGCAGGACTGTCACTGGTGTGCAGAGGGTTACAGTGAGAGAAAAAACAAGGTGCAGGGGATGTCAAAGAAAGGATGAGAGAAACATGTGTATCAAAGAAATAGAAGATAGCAATTGATGTTGCATTTAAACTTTTTGAAATTGTAGCTATCAGGGAAGCAAGTGAACAGAGGAGAGTCCCACAAACAGGAAGTGCAAGAAAAGAAACTATTAGAGTAGAAGAGGTGGTAACATTTAAATATTTTGACAGTAAAAGAGTGGGACCTCAACACCAATCTAGTAGCATGTGTAAATACATGTTGTTGGGGAACTAGGGAAAAGCTCATACAAACAGTAGTCATGAAAAGATAGAGAGAAGGTACATCACATTCATGAGAAAGTGACTGAAGGCGGGCTGCCAAGTCAGGATTGATTATATTGCAGATCCTCCTTTGGATTTTGTTGACAACCTAAAGATGACTAACAGGAGCCCTCAACCAGATATGGCAACATATAAATAGCCCTAATTTACTTAACAAAAAAAGTGATTTAGTGACCACATGCTGCCAGAGTAAAAAATACTTACTTACATTCTTAGACCCCAACTGATATAATTTCCTCTTTACATTTGCTTCTTTTTTCTTCCTCACTCCCTTAATTCCTCCTTTTTTCTTTCTTTCCCCTGCAAATATTATTATTAATAATTATGATTTACACCCTTTTGATTTCATCTCTCTGCATTTTAATATTTTTTACTTTTAAATTTTAATTAAAATTTAATTTTTTTATCTACAGGTAGTCTTAGTATATTCAAATTTTGACTCATGTTATTAAAAAGCAGTAATCTAACTTAATAAGATTTAACTCCCATGAACATCAAGTGAACTTAAATTCAAATCTATTAAACTGTCAGTTTGCAATATGCAGCAGATGATTGCGTAACACCTGAAACTTTAAATCATGCCATCGATGTAGGACAATACGTATATTTATTAATATATATATATATATATATATATATATGAGCATAATAGAGAAGTTTAAAAAAAACATATATATATATATATATATATGTTTTTTTTAAACTTCTCTATTATGCTCATCATATAAATGCATAAAGCTACTTTTATAAATGTATGCCTAACAATAAATGTACTTGCATGTCCTTATTACCTATTTGTAATATAATAGTAATTTTCTTAATGCCTTATGTCATAATTTGATTATGGTAAATAAAAGCAGTTTTCAGAATCTTAATATGATCATATGCTTATTTACAATATCTACCTTTTAAATAATTGAAAAATATTTTCAAAATATCTTCTCTTTTCTGTATAATACCAATATATATATATACGATGGATGATACAAAAATAACAGGAGAAAGATTCTGCTAAGCATTATTGTAATACTGGCTTATTATATTTTGAAAGAAGTAATGCTGATCTCTTGACTATTATTCATACTATTATTATCATTATTACAGTTATATTGTTTTTTGGTCTTTTAATTTGTTCAACAGAATTAGTCATCCTTTCTTGGGGGAAAATATAAAAGATATTCTTTTATCTTCTTTCAGTTTTCAAATCAGACTAATGTTTTCCCACATTTTTTAAATAAAAAGTGGCTTTGACAAGACAGAATTAATTAAAGAAGTCAATGTATGAAATTACCAAAATTGTAACATTTTTAAGTGCTACTTTTTGCGGGAACTGATTTCCTTTTACAAATGTCAAATTTGACTGCATCTGTGGTCATCAACTTGTTTAACCATCTAACATTATGGTTAACTGGCACATATTTTTATTTTCTCTGAAAAGCTGGACAGATATTTGCTTTCTTATATGAAAAAATATTATATATATATATATATATATATATGAGTAGACAGCTTACATGTCACTTATCAAAGAAAGTGCCATGAAAAAAATATTTATTAACCTATAATTTACAAGAACCCTTAAGGAAAATTCTGATGACAAACATAAGAATTCTATACAAATCACATTATCAAAAACATTTTGTTATTAAAGAGACCCTACTTATCAAAATATTCTCTCCTACCATCAACCTTACATTATTCAATAGTGAAAATAGAGTACTAAAAGGTTTTTAAAAAAAAAGTTGCTCACATGATTTCTATTCACTTGTGGTATATGAGAACTTGGAATGAACACTCCTTTTTCAAAAACAAAACAAGATAAATCACTCAATCAAAACATGAGAATAAAATAACAACAGCAGAGACATAACAACCTTGAAAATGGCTATGAAAGTGTCCAAAAGCACTTTGGACGATAAAAATCATGAACAATTTTTATATTCCTTATTTCCAACAAAACAAAAAAAATGTTATGATGCTGGAAAAACTTAATAAAAAAATTAATTAAATATTCCTTGTCAGTTGTATTCAATGAAAGATATATATATAAGTGAATATTGAAGACAGCACCCAGAGGCAACAGTCTGTTTCATGCTAAATGCAATTATCAGGCCACGTACACATATTTAGCATGAAGCAGACTGTTGCCTCTGGGTGTTGACTTCAATATTCACATATGTTCCATCCCTGATATTGAGCACTTTAATCAATAAATATAGCAGACCTAAAAGCTATATTTTATAATAATGTGTGTGTGTGTGTGTGTGTGTGTGTGTGTGTGTGTGTGTGTGCGTGTGTGTGTGTAAAAATTAAGACAGACATGTTATTCCATGGTTAAGTGGAAGTATAGGCCTATTTCAGTTTCCATTTTTATTGTATAGAAGATTTTAATCTTCTGTACAATAAAGATAGAAGCTGATGATGGTCCACCTGAAATAGGCCTATGCTTCCACTTAACCATGGAATAATGTGTCAGTCTTAATTTTTACATGTATTTGCTCTATATGTATTTATAGACATATATATTTAGAACTCTCTTCGAGAGTTATCCTACCACTTTATGTACAGGATACTCCTTTGGATTCTTCTATGCATACACCACATGTTTTATATATATAACACGTTAAAATTTCCCTTCTCTGATACCATGCATCGATGGCTTAGGAAGTAGAGACTCCAACTGACACCAAATCGGTCGAGTTTTGATCCCGGCCAGAGACAAGTGGATGCGTCTAGCCACACTGATTAGCTGTGATACAGCGAAACAGGCTTGTATGTGGATGACAAACATATTATGCTCTCATTACGATTGAGCTCTCTGGAGAAGAAAATTTTAAAAACAGTTTCCATTTCAGCTACATGGGTGACTCTTCAGAAATGAATTGAGTTCTCTCGGGAACTGGTGTGTGTAAACACTGCTGATATACAACACGTTAAAATTTCCCTTCTCTGATACCATGTGTCGATGGCTTAGGAAGTAGAGACTCCAACTGACACCAAATCGGTCGAGTTTTGATCCCGGCCAGAGGCGAGTGGATGCGTCTAGCCACACTGATGAGCTGTGATACAGCAAAACAGGCTTGTATGTGGATGACAAACATATATATATATATACACAGTTGAAAAATTTTTTGGATATTTTACAAATCCATGGGTAATAAATACTTTGTATTTAAGCAGCCACTCCTCAGACCCAAAACCATACAACAGAAAGTCATTGCATATAGACATTCATGTACCCTATCAAGAACAGATATTTGTAACAGAAATCTACAAAAAATTTTCCTTGCTCATTCAAAAAACAAAAAAAGAAAAATATAGAAAAATTTTAAAAAGGAAAAGAAAAAGAAAAGGAGAACAAAAGTATAAGGAGAAAGGAGGCTAAATTTTAATGTCTTAGATTGACACACAGCGTCTATGGTCGAGATACTTAACTAATATATGTTAAGAAAAACTTTTGTAGATTGCTGTTACAAATATCTATTCTTGATATGGGCGTGTGCGTGTCTGTATGTGATGATTTTCTGAATGATTTTAAACATTAACTGTTGTATGATTTGGGTCTGAGGAGCGGCTGCTTAGCTGTAAAATATTTATTACCTATAGATTTACAGAATATCCAAAAATTTTTTCAAAATTATATTACTCTGTTAAATTGATTAAAAAATTTAACATTGAGTTCTTTCGAGTTTTTCTCTATTAGAATTTACCTGAAAAAAATTCCAAATATTCTACGTTATATATATATTCTTCTTCTTCTATGTGCCCTGTCCTTTCAAGACGTAGGTGATCATGGCTTTCCATGTCTCCCTATCCCTGGTGGCTCTTAGTATGTTTTCCCTTGTTACACCTCGCAACCCCCATTTCGTCATCCACCTGATCAGGCCCTTCAAATATGTTATCCGCTGCCTTACTCTGTCTCTTTTCCATTCTATTTGGCCTGTTGGTATCAGGTTCTCCAAGCCCTCTTTCCTCATTGCATGTCCTAGGAACTTCAGTTGTCTCTTCCTGATGCTCGCTATTAATTTTCTTTTCGTTGCCATTCTTTCCAACACCTCATCATTGTTCACATGCTCAGTCCATGATATCTGCAGCATCCTTCTGCAAGACCACATTTTGGCTGCTTCAAGTTTTTTCCTCATCTTTGATGATATTGTCCAGCATTCACTGCCATATTTGTTTTGAGTGAAATTTTCCTGTGTGTTAATATTTTGCTCAGCTTCTGGAACGCGTCCTTTGCCATGCCAATTTGCCTTCAGATCTCTGTGTCGCACTTTCCGTCTTCAGTTAAAACACTTCCTAGGTATTTAAATTTTTGTACTTGCTTGATTCTAGTATCCCCCACCTCTATTTGGTATTTTGGGCTGTTCTTTTTGCTGATGACCATGCATTCAGTTTATTTTGCCCCAGTTAATGACAGACTTTAGGTTGTTTTGGACATCAGCTCCCATTTTGACCAAGTTGGACTGAATTGGCTTGACTATTGAGGCAAGAGTAAATGGTTGTGTCATCAGTATAGATGCCAAGTTGAGAGATGAAGTCATCAAAAAGGTCATTAACGAAAATTAAAAACAGAGTTGAACCAAGGATGGAACCCTGGGTTTTAAAGGAAAGCGCAAATGCCTTATTTTAATTTGAATTCTTTTTATTTTTGTTTATATATTTTATTTTTATTGGGATTGACGACAAAGTTAGGGCACTACTTATTAGGAATTGTCTATTTGTGAAAAATAGGGGAAATATTCAAGGAATGGTTTTTGTAGATAAGCCTTTATTCAAACTCCCTTAAGCCATGAGATTTATCGGAATCAAAAAATATTGATTTTTTTTAATTAATTTAGAAGACAGATCCTGTTTCCCTTAAAACATCCTCGTTGTTTTGTCCATGATATTCTCAACACTTGTCAATAAAACTATCTTGACTAAAATTGCTTTTATACTAAAGGCTTTGTTACAACTTAATACAGTGTTTCTCAACCTTTTTAAGCAACAGCACACCTAGGAGCAAATGAAAATATCATGGCACACTTAGCAAAATTTTTAAAGGGTACATATTTAAATGCTATGAAACTATTTGTGCAGCTTATTTGGTGTGAAACCTGCGACTGGTATTTTTTTTTGCAATTTCTTCAATGTTTGGTCAAATGTGCAATCAGATCCCCATTTCTTTTTCAATTAAACATAATCTTTTTCACTTCTTATTTCTGAGGTTATTTAGGGACAAGGGGCCCAATTCACATAAATAAGAAGTAGAAAATTGCAATGAAACTGATAAACCCTTTTTAGCTAATGTGGAAGAAAATTTCAATACTTAATCATATATTCAAATGTCAGTTAAGTGCCATATGTAATACACACTTAGGCGATCATGACATGACTAACGGGGCAGATGATTATCTTGCAGTAGGTTGCCATTGCTTTCTGTGGTAAACTGGTTGCCAGCCAAGGCTATAGAACCCAATCTGTCCTGTTATTTAACCTATAAGTGAAGGGAAGAGATGGATTAATACCTTTCCCAAGGGTATTTGTGTGTAAGTGAATGCGAGGAATTCAACTAGGAATTCAAACTCAGTTCCCCAATTTATCATTCCAAGTTGATATCAACTGCACCACAACGCACAACCTATCTAAACTTATTTATAAATGGAACTTTGTTTGTGTGTCTGTGTCCGTTAACTATAGACTCCGAAACGGCTGAACCGATTTTCTTGAAAATTTACACACTTGTACTATAAGCATCTGCGAGTGTGCTTAGCTAGGTTTTGTGTCAAGGTACCCCTGATAAATATCGAAAATCAATAATACAAAAATTCGGGTTATAGAAGGAGTGGTCCGATTTTAATCAAATTTGATCACTCATAGACAAAGACATAAGAAACGATATATAGTTTCAAGGTTGCAGTTCTTACAATAGTGCAGAAAATCAATAATATCTATATATAAAAGGCAAGATGTTTGGGTGTGTGTCTGTTTATCTCTCTGTATGTCCTTTATAAAAATCCACAATTTTTATCCGCTTCTCACCAAACTTCACACAAATATTCTTTAGGCTGAGTCTGAGCTCCAGGATCATGGATTAGTTTTAAAGCTTTCATTACACCCGAGTAACGCTGGGCTATACTGCTAGTATATAGTGAAATACTAATCCTGTGCCATTACTACTTCTCCACACACACACACACGTATGTTTATGCCATAACAACATTTTATAGAATGCTTAAGATATTAAGATCATAGAACGCATGACTCACTAATGTGCCGCGGCATAGTGGTTGAGATTCACTGAGTTAATATATAGAGAATAGGAAAAAGAATGTTTCTATAAATAGTGAATAGGACTAGCCTTTAAAAATCACTTAGTCTCATTATTTTACGTAAATATTTCACGTGAAAGGATGTTTTTCATTTTTGTGTGTGTGTCAAGGACATGAAAAGAATAAAACAAAAAAAGGTCTTATTTACTCATAGAAATTAAGAAGAAATTTAACCAACTTGAAAACAGTAGTAATATTATGTAAAATATTATAAAAAGAATAACTTTTCAAATACTATGGAATTATAAATATTTGATGACTGCAAACAATTATAGCAAGTTAAACGTCATAGTATACAAATTTTTATCACCACATATAAATCAGTCAGTCAGTTATGTGCCATACGTGATACACACTTTGGGCGATCATGTCTGGAAAGAGACCCTTAATTATGTTTTCAACTATTATATTCAGTCAGTTAAGCGCCATACGTGATACACGATTGGGTGATCATGTCTGGAAAGAGACATGACTGACTGGGCATAAAATTATCCCGCAGTAGGTTGCCATTGCTTTCTGTGGTAGACTGGTTGCCAGCCAAGTCTATAGAACCCAATCTGCCCTATTATTTGACTCATAGCTAGAAGGGAAAAGATTATTAAGTAGTAATTATTGGGGGATTAGTTTATTACTTCATAACAATAGAAAACCGATCCCCCACTTTATGCCCAATAAGACCCTTAATCATGTTTTCAACTATTATATTCAATCAGTCTGTTAAGTGCCATACATGATACACGCTTGGGCGATCATGTCCGGAAAGAGACATGACTGACTGGGCAGAAGATTATCCCGCAGTAGGTTGCCATTGCTTTCTGTGGTAGACTGGTTGCCAACCAAGGCTATAGAACCCAATCTGTTCTAAAATTTAACCCATAACTGGAGAGAAGAAATGGATCAATACTTTTCCCAAGGGTATTTGCATGTAAGTGAATGCAATGAATCCAACTAGAATTAAAACTCGGCTTGAATTTCAGTTGGATTTGTTGCACATATAAATACTCACCCAAAAATATGTATTTGCATTTCATAAAAATAAATCATTGAAGAAATAATTTTTTAATACTGTTTAATATTGTCCGCCCAATACAAAACACAAGGCAGAGAGTTACTGAATGAGGTTAAGGGTGGAAGTAAGAGAGCATATTATGAGGATATGTAGAATAGATAAAAGTTAACTCTAGATTTGAACAGGTTCAAATTGTAGTTGTCGGTAAAGTATCCTCTCATGTTTCTATTCTCAAAGTAACAGTTATGGGGAGAAGCTGCCTGACTAGAACTTACTCCTTACAAATGGAATATGAAGTGAATGTGGTATGGCAGGTCATAGCTGTGAAAGTGTGAACTGGCAGGACTAGGGAATGTAGCTTATCTGAATGAGAGAATACAGAAATCATTCCAGTTTCATTTTATATTGACTGATAAAATTACCATAATCTGAAAGCTTTTTTGAGAGGGAAAATAAAAACTTCATAATTTAATAGAAATGAATCTCTGTTTTTTGGGAGGTCTTCAATATAGGAAAGTTTTTTTTTCCCAGCCATCAATATGGCAGATGTTAACTTCCAGGAGAGTAAATCATTGCATTAGGACATGCATTGTGATACAGTGGATATCGGCTCGGAATGAGAAATCAGGGAGCCAAGTTAGTATTCCAATTGAATTTGTTGCATTCACTTACACGCAAATACACTTGAGAAAGGTATTAATCCATCTATTCCTTCCCATTATAGGTTAAATACAGAACAGATTAGGTTCTATAGCCTTGATTGTCAACCAGTCTACTGCAGAAAGCAATGGCAACTTACTGTGGGATAATCTTCTGCCCGGTCAGTCATCTCTCTTTTAAGACATGATTGCTTGAGCATGTATCACGTATGGCACTTAACTGACTGACTGAATATAATAGTTGGAGACATGATTACGGCTTCTACTGGGCATAAAGTGGGAGATCAGTTTTATATTGTTATGAAGTAATAAATTGATCCCCCACTAATTACTACTTAATAAAATAATACATTTCTTCCTCCTCTAGCTATGCGTCAAATAACAGGATAGATTGGGTTCTATAGTCTTGGTCGGCAACCAGTCTACTGCAAAAAGCAATGGCAAACTACTGCAGGATAATCTTCTGCCCAGTCAATCATGTCTTGAAAGAGACATGCTCACCCAAGTGTATATCATGTTTGGCACTGACTGACTGAAATCATTGCATCTTCTTGGTCACACATTTTCCACTAACATGGAGTGGAGTAGTTATATTGAATCAATTGTTAGGTCTTCGGCTAGGAAAGTTGGTTCCTCCATGTCATGCCAGACTATTTCTCTTGCCAGAATCCATCTGACATGTTTATAAATCTACCTTTCATTCAATCACTGAATATGGCTGCCATATCAGGTCTGATACTCTTTTTATATATCTCGAAATTCTTGACAAAAGGGTCTGCAATGTAATTAATTCTGACCTGGCATCTCAACTTCTGTCACTTTCTCACCACCATGATGTGGCTTCCCTCTGTCTTTTCTGCAAATGGTCCTGGGATGATGGTAAACTGCATCCGACAGCAAGGCCTCTGATTCGGAGGTTGTGAGGAGCATGGAACTACCTCTTAATTGCTGTTGTTCCCAGGTCCACCCTGACGCGGAGTGATAGCACCTGTTAGGGTCCCAGCTATGGACAAATAGTTAACCACTAAACTGGGGTCAAAACACTATGAAAGTATAAAAATACACTTTTATAGAAATATATGCATAAAAATAGACATTTATAGAAAAATATACATTTTTAAAGAAAAATATTACCAACAATACATTTTTGAAGGAAAAAAATTATTACCATTTTTGAATACAAAACTATAAGACATCTTCAGTTTTCTAAAACAAAAAATATAAAAAAGTTAATTAAAATCTGACTAAATCAACCTTCTCACTATAATCAAACATAAAAAAATACCTTAAAACCCCACCTTTTTGGCATTACATAATCTACAGAGGTTGATATGCCATGAAACAAAACTCAAACTCAAACTTTTCTGTAAATATTTTCATTTGGTTGTTTGGTTGTTTTGTTTTTATGGCAACTCAACCTTGGCGGACCATTTATTGCCAACTAAACTTTATTTATTTATTGCTGATAATACCTTTTCCGTTCAACAATTTATTGTTGTTTTTTATATAAGTTTTGTGTCTAGTAATACATTTTTCTTTTCGAGATTCATTGGGATTTGTTTTTCAGGGCAGGGTCCCCAAGTCCTACCCTTGTTATTTAACCCATAACTGGAGGGAAGGGACGGATTAATACCTTTCCCAAGGGTACCAGTGCTTAAGTGAATGCAGGGTATTCAACTGGAATTCGAACTCGGCTCACCGATTTCTCTTTCTGAGCCAATATCCTCTGCACCACAACACACAACCGTCACTATACATTTACAGCACCTGGCATTCCCAAGCGGTCACCCATCTAAGTACTGACCAGGCTCAACTTTGCTTAACTTCGGTGATCAAGTGAGAACTGGCGTATTCAACGTGATATGGCCGTAAGCATGCACATCCGTCACTAAACGCTTACAGCACCTAGTATTCCCAAGCAGTTACCCATCTAAGTGCTGACCAGATTCGATGTTGCTTAACTTCAGTGATCGAGCGAGAATTGTTGTATTCAACGGGATAGGCCATAAGCCAAATATTTTCATGGCAATTGTTCTAATTAGCTTTCCTCTTTGGTGTGTCAACTGCATAAATTTAATCACATTACTAGATTGACATCTAGGTCTCATCATTTTACTGTTAAACTAGTTAGATGTAACTGCAAATTCTCTTGTAATAGTTTCTTTTCTAACACTTCTCATCTTTGTAAGACTTTTTTGGTTTCTTGCTTTCCAGTCAACTTTGATTTTCAAAAATTTAAATCCAATATCAGCCACCATTTTCTGTCTTCCAGAAACCTGTTCTTTTATTGTTCTTTCTTCTCGCTAGTCTTCTCATTTTCTTTCACTGCCAGCAACCCATTGTGTCTTAGTGGCATTATCATCTTGCTTTTGCTTGGAATTAAATTATTAAAAATAAAAAATTAAAGTTAATTCTGCTGTAATATTTAGGGAGAAAATAGCACTATTATCTCTATTATAATGATTGCTTTTACTGTAGGATGTCATGATAATTCCATCTGTTCCTTAACATTTACATTATGCTCTGTCAATACCTCATAAATACCGAACTCACAAGGAGAGACATCAGGCATATCAGAGACACTGTTTGGTTTCAATGGTAAAAAGAAAGAAAGAGAAGGTAAAGGAAGTGATAACGCTCTTATGTTTTTAACATCTGCTTCAGTGAAGTGGAAAAATCTTTTCACTTGTACCCTTTTCTTTAAATAATAACCTGCATTCATTTTTATGATTTGTTATTGCAGTATTTTGTTAAAGTTGTTAAATTCAGTTATTTAACGAGGCATTAGGAGAATTTTTATTGCATATTTTACAATTGTAAAACTTGCAAGGAGATTATTCAATGAATAATGATTCAACAGAAATTTAAAAAATGAAAACCATAAAACTTTCATAGGTTATTATGTTGTCATTTTTCATCATATTTTGATTTCTGCTATCGTCGCACTACCTACCAAGTCTGTGGGAAGACCTAAGGCAGGTCGTGATGTGTTTTTATGGCTCTATTTCATGTTTTTTTAATCTCCCCTAACATCCCTAGTGTTACATAGACAAAGTTCTCCTTAGTGTGTGAGCTGTACTTAAGACATTTTTGTATATCTCTTAAGCTGGGGTTTCCAGGGATACTTTCAATGTGATGTTTTGTTCCATTTTTTATCATTCAAAGTGCACCCACTATCACTGGCATGATACTTGTTTTCAATTTCCACATTTTTTCTATTTCAATTTCCAGGTCTTTATATTTTGACAGTTTTTCAAATTCCTTGGTTGCTATGTTACAATCCGCTGGACAAGCCATATCAATTGATAGGCAAGTTTTTTCTTTCTGGTTTTTAACAATAATGTCCAGCCTATTTACTTCAATTTTTCTGTCTGTGTAGAGGGTGTAATCCCATAGAATGGTGAAATCTTCTATTTCTGTAATCAATGCTGGGTGATGTTCATACCAGTGTTTGTTTACATATTTTCCATAGTGTTTGCACATTGTCCAATGTAAATATTGCCCTACTCTATCATGATGATTTTTATATTCATTTGGGTCAAGTACAGGACATCCTGAGATTAGATTGTCTATTGTTTCTTGGTATTTATCACAGAACCTGCATTTTGGATCCACATTATTATGTATAATATTTGCCTGAGAGTTCCTAGTGAAAAAACTTTGGTCTTGCACTGCAAGAATTAAGCCTTCAGTCTCAGACGTTAATCTGGATGCACGTAACCATCGATGAGTATTAACTTTAACATTGGATTTATTAGCATGTTCTGGATATTGGCCATGCAGAGGTTTGTCTTACAAACAGGTTAATATTATTATTATTATTGCGGAAGTCTCACATCAGACCTCAAGTGGAATAACTATATAGAATCCATAGCTATATCCGCTGCTAAGAAGATCGGTTCTCTGTGTAGAGCCAGGAAGTCTTTCCCATCCGAAACAATCCTGCACATATACAAATCTACCATCTGCCTGTGCATTGAATTCTGCTGCCATATCTGGTCGGGTGCTCCTGCTATCCATCTAAGTGTCCTCAACCAAATCCAGCAGAGAATCTGTAATGTGATCGATCCCGACTTGGCAGCTAGGATACAGTCGCTTTCTCACCGACGCAGTGTGGCTTCCCTGTGTCTCTTCTACAAATACTTTCATGGCTTCTACTCAGCTGAACTTAACTCACTGGTACCCCCTATATATAAATTTACTTGAGCCGCAAGATGAGTAACTAGGTCCCACCCTTTAACTGTGAAACCAATAAATTTTAAACGCAAATTCTACTCCAGCAGCTTCTTTTCTAGCACTTCCCACCTGTGTAATTCCCTTCCGCTTACTTGCTTTCCTTACAGCGATAATCTTCAAGAATTCAAATGTAAAGTCAATAGTCATCTCCTGTTTCACTAACTCTCTCTCTTATGCTTTTTTCTCTGTCCACCCCACTCTCATCAGTATTCTCTTCCTTCTCATACCCTCTTCCTGCACCCACTGTGGCCTGTCACTCTTTCACATAACATTCATCCTATATAACCCCCTGCACAACAGTGGCAGTAAAATGTCTTGCTTGGGGCCACACACTTATAAAAAATAAAAAATATGATCCCAACAAACTTTGAAGTACTGCACAAAAAAATCAAACACTGTGGTCAAAGAATAAAAAATCTTGCATCATCACTGATCTTGCCTAGAAGACAAAGCAGAGGTAAAGTAGAACAAATATGATAGTTGAAAATGAGAAGTGTACAAATTGTGGCCAATTAAGAGAGTTTACAATGTTGGTTTATTTGATGGCATCAGTAATAAACTCTTGAAGTGCCTGAAGAAAATTGGTGCCAATATTGGACTCATACAGAAGACTGAACTCCTTTGGAATTACTGGCATACTCTGCAGAATTCTCTGTGCCTGCTGTAAATGTGGTTGTGGACAACAGGTATATTGATTCCATCTTCAACAAAATCTGCGGATCAAATAATATCAATAGACATCTAAAACTATGCTCTCATGCATATTTGGATATGCATCATCATCAGGCATGGCTTTTGATCTTAATTGGTTGGAGATGTTAACATATACCTGCTTTAAGTTGGTGAATTCAGATGGTCTATAGTAAATATCCTGTTCAGTGTCACAGATTTTCCTATCAGTTGCCTGACCCTAATAAGTTGGTTAGGTTTCCTAGGGATGGATGCACTGTGCATTGCTGTTAATGAGCACGATTAGTGAGGATGCATTATGGTTAAGTGTTGACAGGTTCTTTTTTAGCACTGGGCACCAGGAACAGAAGACGTGATTGAGATGGTCTATAGTGAATATCCTGTTCAGTGTCACAGATTTGCCTATCAGTGTCCTGACCCTAACAAGTGTATAGTTAGTAAATCACAACAGACAGTACTCAACTGTAGTTGTTATTTGAGTCTGACAGCCAACTTATTCCAGCAAAGTTTATATAACAGCCTGGGAGACTCCATTTTGCTATCCAGGCAACTCTATTCTGTAGGCTCTGATTGTCTGATGATTCCAGTATGGATATTGTGCTCATTAAATATCAGCACTTTATCCACCCTATGATTACTCCACATGTATTGAGTTACAACCTTGTTTATTTTTCTCTGCCAAGTGGACGCTAGTTGGAAACATCCTTGCAAAGGTGAGTCTCACATTATTAATTGTTCAACAAGATGCAGAAGGTTACCGTAAGTGAAAGAAAACAATTTAGTGAAACCAAAGGAGAGATCAAAGGAACAGGATTCATGTAGACAGAAGATGGTGATTAACGTTGCATTTAAATTTTTAAAAAATTGGTAGGGAATTCCACAGGTGAGAAGTGCAAAACAAAAAATATTAAAGAGATAGTTATATCTAGCTAGTTCATCAGTAAAACAGTGACGCCTAGTTGCCTATGTGGTTAATCAGTTAAGTGCCATATGTGATACACACTTGGGCAATCATGTCTCAAAAGTGACATGACTGACAGGGCAGAAGATTATACTGCAATAGGTTGCCATTACTTTCTGCAGTAGACTGGTTGCCAACTATGGCTGTAGAACCCAATCTATCCTGCTATTTAACCCATAACTGGAGAGAAGAGACAGATTAATACCTTTCCTAAGGGTATTTGCACATAAGTGAATGCAAGGAATTCAACTGGAATTCAAACTCGTACCATGATTAAAATCATGCAGTTGAAGCACTAAGAAAAAAACATTTGTCGGAAGAGTTATCATGAAAATATTTGTAGAAAAAACAGAAGCCACACATGTCAAGTCACTAAAGTGAGAGTGACTGAAGTCAAGATGTCAGATCAGGATAGTTTGTATTACTGATCCTTCTTTGCATCCTGAAAATCTATTCTTTTCCAAAGTCTCTCTGATGTCATCAGTCCTGATATGGCATTTTCATTTACCCATGTCTTCCCTTTGTCTTTTTTTATAGAAATTGTTTCAATGATTTTGTTTGTTTGTTTGTTCCTGTTTAACGGCCTATCAACATCTAAAGGGTCATTTATTGATGGAAATGTGTTTTTATTTTTAATCAGTTGTTGGTAACATTTTTCATTCAAAAATGTTTTGTTGGCAACATTTTTCATTCAAAAAAGTTTTGTGGGTAACATTCTTCATTCAAAATCTTTTGTTGACAACATTCGTCATTTAAAAAAAGTTTTGTTGGCAACATTATTCATTAAAAAAAGTTTTGTTGGCAACATTTTTCATTCAAAAAGTTTTGTTGGCAACATTCTTCATTCAAAAAACTTTTGTTGGCAACATTCTTCATTCAAAAAAGTTTTGTTGGCAACATTCTTCATTCAAAAAAGTTTTGTTGGCAAAATTCTTCATTCAAAAAAGTTTTGTTGTTAACAATTTTCATTAAAAAAAGTTTTGTTGGCAACATTTTTCATTCAAAAAGTTTTGTTGGCAACATTCTTCATTAAAAAAAGTTTTGTTGGCAACATTTTTCATTCAAAAAAGTTTTGTTGGCAATATTTTTCATTCAAAAAAGTTTTGTTGGCAACATTTTTCATTCAAAAAAGTTTTGTTGGGAACATTCTTCATTCATAAAAGTTTTGTTGGCAACATTCTTCATTCAAAAAAGTTTTGTTGGCAACATTCTTCATTCAAAAAAGTTTTGTTGGCAAAATTCATCTTTCAAAAAAGTTTTGTTGGCAACATTCTTCATTCAAAAAAGTTTTGTTGGCAATATTCTTCATTCAAAAAAGTTGTGTTGGCAACATTTTTCATTCAAAAAAGTTTTGTTGGCAACATTCTTCATTCAAAAAAGTTTTGTTTGTAACGTTCTTCATTCAAAAAAGTTTTGTTGGTAACATTCTTCATTACAAAAAGTTTTGTTGGGAACATTCTTCATTCATAAAAGTTTTGTTGGCAACATTCTTCATTCAAAAAAGTTTTGTTGGCAACATTCTTCATTCAAAAAAGTTTTGTTGGCAAAATTCATCTTTCAAAAAAGTTTTGTTGGCAACATTCTTCATTCATAAAAGTTTTGTTGGCAACATTCTTCTTTCAAAAAAGTTTTGTTGGCAACATTCTTCATTCAAAAAAGTTTGTTGGCAACATTCTTCATTCAAAAAAGTTTTGTTGGCAACATTCTTCTTTCAAAAAAGTTTTGTTGGCAACATTCTTCATTCAAAAAGTTTTGTTGGCAACATTCTTCATTCAAAAAAGTTTTGTTGGCAACATTTTTCATTCAAAAAAGTTTTGTTGGCAACATTCTTCATTAAAAAAAGTTTTGTTGGTAACATTCTTCATTAAAAAAAGTTTTGTTGGCAACATTTTTCATTCAAAAAGTTTTGTTGGCAACATTCTTCATTAAAAAAGTTTTGTTGGCAACATTTTTCATTCAAAAAAGTTTTGTTGGCAACATTTTTCATTCCAAAAATTTTGTTGGCAACATTTTTCATTCCAAAAAGTTTTGTTGGCAACATTCTTCATTCAAAAATGTTTTGTTGGCAACATTCTTCATTAAAAAAGTTTTGTTGGCAACATTTTTCATTCATAAAAGTTTTGTTGGCAACATTCTTCATTCAAAAAATTTTGTTGGCAACATTCTTCATTCAAAAAAGTTTTGTTGGAAACATTTTTCATTCAAAAAAGTTTTGTTGGCAACATTTTTCATTCAAAAAAGTTTTGTTGGCAACATTTTTCATTCAAAAAAGTTTTGTTGGCAACATTCTTCATTAAAAAAGTTTTGTTGGCAACATTCTTCATTCAAAAACTTTTATTGGCAACATTTTTCATTCAAAAAAGTTTTGTTGGCAACATTCTTCATTCAAAAAAGTTTTGTTTGTAACGTTCTTCATTCAAAAAAGTTTTGTTGGTAACATTCTTCATTACAAAAAGTTTTGTTGGCAACATTCTTCATTCAAAAAACAATTTGTTGTTAACATCTTTCATTCAAAAAAGGTTTTGTTGGTAATAATTTTCATTTAAAAAAGTTTTGTTGGTAATATTTTTAATTCAAAACAGTTTAGTTGGTAAATACATTCATAGCATTTTGACCCTGATTTGGGGGCCAACCACCTACCCATAGCTGGAACCCCAACAGGTGCCACCACTCCAGGCCAGGGCGGACTCGGAACAACAGCAACCAACAGATGATTCCATGCTCCTCACAACCTCCCAACCAAAGGCCCCGCCACCAAATGCAGTTTACGGTCATACCCAGGACTTGTTTCAATGAGCTTTCTTCTATGGTATTGTAGAAGTATGGAGGTGAATAATGTTTACTAAATTGGCCTTGTGTCAAACATAACCAAACTCCCTACAACTTAAGATTATTCACTATCATCAAAAGGTTTTAGATTGGAATGTATAGAAGAATAAAGGCATACCTTTCGCATGTTTAAATAGAAATTTATTAATAGGAAAGAATAACATGAATTGGTAGGAGTTAAATGTTCAGTAAGAAACAATAGTAAGAGCTAAAGGTATCAAGAGTTCACAGTAGTAACTTGTGTGTATGTATGTATGAACATTATTGTTGGATAGGAATGTCTTTGAAGTTATCGTTTAGTCTTAAAGGATTCTATTTGGTTATCAAGTATTAGAAAAGGCAGATGGGTGAATGATGAAGAGGAAGGAGGTGAGAGAGGAGAGAGAAAGAAAAAGATAATAATAATAATGATTGCTTGGCGTTTGTCAAGGAACATGTTAATATGCTCGCCATCTTCTCTCTGGCAACAGGCAAACTTGGCCCATCTTTTATTTCATTTGTGAGGTTTGAAAAGGTCATTTGGGAATTCACTTCCGGATGTGATTCTTGCCTTTTCACTGGATGACAAACAAACTTTGCATTGGCTTGCGAAAAGGTCTGTGAAATAATTTGTTTCTGATAATTGAAAATTATTTGAATTTTGTTTGTAGATGTTTCCTATTTTTCTATTAGCCAAAAAAAAATTTTGCATCAAGGTGTGAAATTTACCTAGATTTGTTTTGGATTCATTTTTGCGTGTGTGCTAAGCAAAGTTTGTAATTTGAGTTTTTTAATTTCTAGCAAAATCAATGAGTCAGTGCTTAGCAGTTCAATTTTAATTCTTGATCTATTTTGTTCACTACAGTACCTCAACCAATGAGCTTTTCTTATTGGTACCTCAACCAATGAGTTTTCCTCGTTGGTACCTTAAACAAATGAGCTTTCCTCATTGGCACCTCAACCAATAAACATTCCTCATCGGCACCTCAAGCAATGACCATTCCTCTTTGATACCTCAACCAATGAGTTTTTCCTCTTTGGTACCTCAACTAATGAGCTTTCCTCTTTGGCACCTCAACCAATGAGCTTTTCACATTGGCACCTCAACCAATGAGCTTTCCTCATTGGCACCTCTCAACCATCGACCTTTCCTCTTTCATACCTCAACTAATGAGCTTTCCTCTTTGGCACCTCAGCCAATGAACATTTCTCATTGGCGCCTCAACCGATGAGCTTTCTTCTTTATCACCTCAACTAATGAGTTTTTCTTCTTTGGTACCTCAACAAATGCGCTTTCCTCTTTCGCACATCCACCAATGTGCTTTCCTCATTGGCACAACCAATGAGTTTTATTCATTGGCACCTCAACCGATGAGCTTGCCTCTTTGGCACCTCAACTAATGAGCTTTACTCTTTGGAACCTCAACCAATGAGCTTTCCTCTTTGGTACCTCAACCAATGAGTTTTCCTCATTGGCACCTCAACAGATGAGTTTTCCTCTTTGGCACCTCAGCTAATGAGCTTTCCTCTTTGGTAGCTCAACTAATGAGCTTTCCTCTTTGGCACCTCAACCAATGAGCTTTCCTCTTTGGTAACTCAACCAATGAGCTTTCCTCTTTGGCACCTCTCAACCAATGAGCTTTCCTGTTTGTCACCTCAACCAATGACCTTTCCTCTTTGGCACCTCAACGAATGAGCTTTCCTCATAGGCACCTCAACAAATGAGCATTCCTATTTTGTACCTCAACCAATGAGCTTTCCTCATTGGCACCTCTCAAACAATGAGCTTTCCTCTTTGGTAACTCACCAATGAGATTTTCTTCTTTGATACCTCAACCAATGAGCTTTCCTCTTTGGCACCTCAAGCAATCAGCTTTCCTCATTGGCACCACGAGTAATGAGCTTTCCTCTTTGGCACCACAACCGATTAGCTTTCCTTTTTGGCACCTCAACCAATGAACTTCCCTCTTTGGCACCTCTCAACCAATAACCTTTCCTCTTTCGTACCTCAACTAATGAGCTTTCCTCTTTGGCACCTCAACCAATGAACATTTCTCATTGGCACCTCAAAAGATGAGCTTTCTTATTTGGCACCTCAACCAATGTGTTTTTCCTCTTTGGTACCTCAACCAATGCGCTTTCCTCTTTCGCACATCCACCAATGAGCTTTCCTCATTGGCACAACCAATGAGTTTTATTCATTGGCACCTCAACCAATGAGCTTGCCTCTTTGGCACCTCAACTTATGAGCTGTCCTTTTTGGCACCTCAACCACTGAGCTTTCCTCATTGGCACCTCTCAACAAATGAACTTGCTTCTTTGGTACCTCAACCAATGAGCTTTCCTTTTTGGTACCTCAACTAATGAGGTTCCTCTTTGGCACCTCAGCCAATGAGCTTTCCCCTTTGGAACCTCAACCAATGAGCTTTCCTCATTGGCACCTCTCAACCAATGAACATTTCTCATTGGCACCTCAACCGATGAGCTTGCCTCTTTGGCACCTCAACTAATGAGCTTTACTCTTTGGTAGCTCAACTAATGAGCTTTCCTCTTTGGCACCTCAACTTATGAGCTGTCCTTTTTGGCACCTCAACCACTGAGCTTTCCTCATTGGCACCTCTCAACAAATGAACTTTCTTCTTTGGCACCTCAACCAATGAACTTCCCTCTTTGGCACCTCTCAACCAATGACCTTTCCTGTTTCATACCTCAACTAATGAGCTTTCCTCTTTGGCACCTCATCCAATGAACATTTCTCATTGGTATCTCAACCAATGCGCTTTCCTCTTTCGCACATCCACCAATGAGCTTTCCTCATTGGCACAACCAATGAGTTTTATTCATTGGCACCTCAACCGATGAGCTTGCCTCTTTGGCACCTCAACTAATGAGCTTTACTCTTTGGTAGCTCAACTAATGAGCTTTCCTCTTTGGCACCTCAACCACTGAGCTTTCCGCATTGGCACCTCTCAACAAATGAACTTTTTTCTTTGGTACCTTAACCAATGAGCTTTCGTTTTTGGGACCTCAACTAATGAGCTTTCCTATTTGGCACCTCAGCCAATGAGCTTTCCTCTTTGGAACCTCAACCAATGAGCTTTCCTCATTGGCACCTCTCAACCAATGAGCTTTCCTCTTTGGTACCTCAACCAATGAGATTTCCTCATTGGCACCTCAACAGATGAGCTTTCCTCTTTGGCACCTCAACGAATGAGCTTTCCTCATTGGCACCTCAACCAATGAGCATTCCTCTTTGTCATCTCAACCAATGAGCTTCCCTCATTGGCACCTCTCCACCAATGTGCTTTCCTCTTTGGTACCTCAACCAATGAGCTTTCCTCATTGGCACCTCTCAAACAATGAGCTTTCCTCTTTGGTACCTCACCAATGAGATTTTCTTCTTTGATACCTCAACCAATGAGCTTTCCTCTTTGGCATCTCAACCAATGATCTTTCCTCTTTGGCACGTCAAGCAATCAGCTTTCCTCATTGGCACCACGAGGAATGAGCTTTCCTCTTTGGCACCACAACCGATGAGCTTTCCTTTTTGGTACTTCAACTAATGAGCTTTTCTTTTTGCTACCTCAACCAATGCGCTTTCCTCTTTCACACATCCACCAATGAGCTTTCCTCATTGGCTCAACCAATGAGTTTTATTCATTGGCACCTCAACCGATGAGCTTGCCTCTTTGGCACCTCAACTAATGAGCTTTACTCTTTGGTAGCTCAACTAATGAGCTTTCCTCTTTGGCACTTCAACTTATGAGCTGTCCTTTTTGGCATGTCAACCACTGATCTTTCCTCATTGGCACCTCTCAACAAATGAACTTTCTTCTTTGGTACCTCAACCAATGAGCTTTCCTTTTTCGTACCTCAACTAATGAGGTTTCCTCTTTGGCACCTCAGCCAATGAACTTCCCTCTTTGGCACCTCTCAACCAATGACCTTTCCTCTTTGGCACCTCAACCAATGAACATTTCTCATTGGCATCTCAACCGATGAGCTATCTTCTTTGGCACCTCAACCAATGCGCTTTCCTCTTTAGCACATCCCCCAATGAGCTTTCCTCATTGGCATAACCAATGAATTTTATTCATTGGCACCCCAACCGATGAGCAGCTCAACTAATGAGCTTTACTCTTTGGTAGCTGAACTAATGAGCTTTCCTCTTTGGCACCACAACTTATGAGCTGTCCTTTTTGTCACCTCAAACACTGAGCTTTCTTCATTGGCACCTCTCAACAAATGAACTTTCTTATTTGGTACCTCAACCAATGAGCTTTCCTTTTTGGTACCTCAACTAATGAGCTTTCTTCTTTGGCACCTCAACCAATGAACTTCCCTCTTTGGCACCTCTCAACCAATGACCTTTCCTCTTTCGTACCTCAACTAATGAGCTGTGCTCTTTCGCACCTCATCCAACGAACATTACTCATTGGTGCCTCAACCGATGAGCTTTCTTCTTTGGCACCTCAACCAATGAGTTTTTCCTCTTTGGTACCTCAACCAATGCGCTTTCCTCTTTCGAACATCCACGAATGAGCTTTCCTCATTGGCACAACCAATGAATTTTATTCATTGGCACAACCAATGAGTTTTATTCATTGGCACCTCAACCGATGAGCTTGCCTCTTTGACACCTCAACTAATGAGCTTTACTCTTTGGTAGCTCAACTAATGAGCCTTCCTCTTTGGAACCTCAACCAATGAGCTTTCCTCATTGGCACCTCTCAACCGATAAACTTTCCTCTTTCGTACCTCAACCAATGATCTTTCGTTTTTGGTACCTCAACTAATGAGCTTTTCTTTTTGGCACCTCAACCAATGAGTTTTCCTCTTTGGTACCTCAACCAATGAGCTTTCCTCATTGGCCCCTCTCAACCAATGAGCTTTTCTCTTTGGTACCTCAAATAATGAGCTTTCCTCTTTGGCACCTCAACCAATGAGCTTTCCTCTTTGGTACCTCAACCAATGAGCTTTCCTCATTGGCACTTCTCAACCAATGAACTTCCCGCTTGGGTACCTCAACTAATGAGCTTTTCTCTTTGGCACCTCAACCAATGAGCTTTCCTCATTGGCACGTCAAGCAATGAGCTTTCCTCATTGGCAACTCTCAACCAATGAGCTTTTCTCTTTGGTACCTCAACTAATGAGCTTTCCTCTTTGGCACCTCAACCAATGAGTTTTTCCTCTTTGGTACCTCAACCAATGAGCTTTCCTCTTTGGCACCACAAACAATGAGCTTTCCTCATTGGCACCTCAACCAATAAGCTTTCCTCATTTGCACCTCTCAACCAATGAGCTTTCCTCTTTGTTTCGTCAACCAATGCGCTTTCCTCTTTGGACCTCAAACAATGAGTTTTTCCTCTTTGGCATCTCAACCAAAGAGCGTTCCTCATTGGCACCTCAACCAATGAATATTCCTCATTGGCAATTCAATCAATAAAAATTCCTCATTGGCACCTCAACCAATTAGCTTTTCTCATTGGCACCGCAACCAATGAGTTTCCTCATTTGCACCTCTCATAAAATGAGCTTTCCTCATTGGTACCTCAACTAATGAGCTTTTCTCTTTGGCACCTCAACCAATCAGCTTTTCTCATTTTCACCTCATTGGCACCTCTCAACCAATGAACTTCCCTCTTTGGTACCTCAACCAATGAGCTTTTCTCATTGGCACCTCTCAACCAACGACCTTTCCACATTGGCTATCCTCTTTGGCATTGAGCTTTCCTCTTTGTCACCACAACCGATGAGCTTTCCTCTTTGGCACCTCAACCAATGAACTTTCCTCATTGGCACCTCTCAACCAATGAGCTTTCTTCATTGGCACCTCAAGTAATGAGCTTTCCTCTTTGGCACCTCAACCAATGAGTTTTCCAAATTGGCACCTCAACCGAAGAGCTTTCCTCTTTGGCACCTCAGCTAATGAGCTTTACTCTTTGGTAGCTCAACTAATGAGCTTTCCTCTTTGGCACCTCAACCAATGAGCTTTCCTCTTTGGTACCTGAACCAATGAGCTTTCCTCATTGACACCTCTCAACCAATGAACTTTCCTCATTGGCACCTCAACCAATGAGATTTAGCATTGGCACCTCTCACCCAATGAGCTTTACTCATTGGCACCTCTCAACCAATGAGCTTTCCTGTTTGTCACCTCAACCAATGAGCTTTCCTCTTTGGTACCTCAACCAATGCGCTTTCCTCATTGTATTGTATTGTATTGTAGCGGCATTCACCCAGGACGGGTTGAGCCGGCATCCCCAAGAACATTTGAAGCGTCTCTCCCAGCGGCGGCCCACGATCGGCGTTCCTGAGCCAGCTCCACTCCGATCTCTGCCCAGTCCCGGTTCCACCTCCGAAATCCCACGACATTTGGGCCCGAGATCGGCTCCATGTCCCCCTTCAGCGTGGCTGCCCACGTCCTTAACCATGATCCAGCACCAACCCCTGTCCATGCCGGCACATCTGCAGCAACAACGTATGCCTGCAACACGGATCCACCGACGCCAGATGAAGTTCGCGTGGCTCTCTTTCAGCTGAAGAACAACAGGGCCCCCGGTGAAGATGGCCTTCCAGTTGAAATCTTCAAAAGCTGTTCCGAGGTGATGGTGCCATGGTTACACCGCCTCCTGATGAAGATCTGGAACACAGAGGTCGTCCCCGCTGACTGGAGAGAGGCAGTGCTTCTCCCTTCTTCAAAAAAGGCGACAAACGAGTATGTAGCAACTACCGCGGAATCAGCCTGATCGATATTTCGGCCAAACTGTTCACAGTCCTGCTACTGAAGCGCTTCCAACTCGCTCGCGACCACCGTACCCGCCCAAGCCAGGCTGGCTTCCGTCCGGGTAGAGGGTGCTCTGACCAGATCTTTTGTCTACGCCGGATACTGGAGACGCGCTGGTCTTACCAACAACCGACGGTGCTCTGTTTCATCGATTTTGCAGCGGCCTTCGACTCGGTGGACCGCAGCGCTCTGTGGACTATCATGCGGGACGATGGCATTCCGCCAAAGCTGCTGCGTCTGATTCAGGCCTACTACCGGGAGACGAGGAGACGTGTTCGTGCTTACGGTGCTGAGACCGGGGCGTTTGAGGTCCGCACTGGTGTGCGACAGGGATGCGCGCTCTCCCCGACGCTCTTCAACTACGCTATCGACTGGATTCTGATGAGCGCCCTTCAAGGCTTCACTGGGGTTCGGGTGGGCCGCGACTTGGCCGTGACCGACCTGGCGTACGCTGACGACATTGTCCTTCTTGGTGACAGCATCGAGGAGGTGCAGGCGGCCGTCAGCCGAGTGCATACCAGCGCGCGCGCGGTCGGCATGCGCATCAATGCTGCAAAGACGAAGGTGATGACGGCGCTGTTGCCTCCAGAGGCCCAACAACCCATCCTGCTCGACGGAACACCCCTGGAGATGGTGGACCACTTCATCTATCTGGGCTCGTCTTTTGTCCCGAACGGCCAGGGTGGCGATGAGATCGGGCGTCGCATCAACCTTGCGAGGGCCGCCTTCAACCGCCTCCAGAAGTGTCTCTGGTCAAGGCGGGAGATCGCCCTGCGTACAAAGAGCCGCGTCTACCAAGCTGTTGTGCGATCCATCTTGCTGTATGGCTGCGAGACGTGGCCGGTGCGCGTAGCGGACCTCAAGAGGGTGGAGGTCTTCGACAATGACTGTCTCCGGCGCATCCTGCGTTTCCGGCGGATTGATCGGGTGCGGACATCGACCCTTCGTCAAACATGCCGTCTTCAACCGATACCGGCTGCTCTCCGACTCCGTCGACTGCGTTGGTTCGGCCATGCTGCGCGCTGTCCTCCGGGTGAGCTGATTCGCGACTGCCTCTTCCCGAGGCCCCTACCGGGCTGGCGCAAGCGTGCGGGGGGGTCAGCTGAGGACGTGGGCTTTCCTCATTGGCACCTCAAGTAATGAGCTTTCCTCTTTGGCACCTCTCAAACAATGAGCTTTCCTCATTGGCACCTCTAAACCAATGAACTTTTCTCTTTGGTACCTCAACCAATGAGCTTTCCCCTTTGGCACCTCAGCCAATGAACTTTCCTCATTGTATGTATGTATGTATGTATGTATGTATGCCGCATTCACCCTAGTCGGGTTGAGTGGGCTTCCTCCCTGACGGAGCAAGTCTCATTGGGATTTGTTTAAGGGCAGGGTCCCAAGTTCTACCCCGTTATTTAACCCATAACTGGAGGGAACGGACGGATTAATACCTTTCCCAAGGGTACTAGTGCGCAAGTGAGTGCAGTGTGCTCGACTGAAATTGGAACTCGGCTCACCGATTTCCCCCTCCAAGCCGACATCCACCGCACCACAACGCACATCCGTGAACGCTAACAGCACCTGGTATTCCCAAGTGGTCACCCACGTAAGTACTGACCAGGCTCAACGTTGCTTATTGGCACCTCAACCAATGAGCTTTCCTCTTTGGCACCTCAATCAGCTTTCCTCACTGGCACCACAAGTAAAGAGCTTTCCTCTTTGGCACCACAACCGATGAGCTTTCCTTTTAGGTACCTCAACAAATGAGCTTTTCTTTTTGGGACCACAACCAATGAGCTTTTCTCATTGGCACCTCTCAACCAACGACCTTTCTTCTTTCGTACCTCAACTAATGAGCTTTCCTCTTTGGCACCACAACCAATGAACATTTCTCATTGGCGCCTCAACCGATGAGCTTTCTTCTTTGGCACCTCAACGAATGGGTTTTTCCTCTTTGGTACCTCAACCAATGCGCTTTCCTCTTTCGCACATCCACCAATGAGCTTTCCTCATTGGCACAACCAATGAGTTTTATTCATTGGCACCTCAACCGATGAGCATGCCTCTTTGGCACCTCAACTAATGAGCTTTACTCTTTGGTAGCTCAACTAATGAGCTTTCGTCTTTGGCACCCCAACTTATGTGCTTTCCTCTTTGGCACCTCAACCAATGAGCTTTCCTCTTTGTCACCTCAACCACTGAGCTTTCCTCATTGGCACCTCTCAACAAATGAACTTTCTTCTTTGGTACCACAACCAATGAGCTTTCGTTTTTGGGACCTCAACTAATGAGCTTTCATCTTTTGTACCTCAACTAATGAGCTTTTCTCTTTGGCACCTCTTCCAATGAGCTTTCCTCATTGGCCCCTCTCAACCAATGAGCTTTTGTCTTTGGTACCTCAACTAATGAGCTTTTCTCTTTGGCACCACAACCAATGAGCTTTCCTCATTGGCACCTAAACCGATGAGCTTTCCTCATTGGCACCTCAACTAATGAGCTTTTCTTTTTGGTACCTCAACCAATGAGCTTTCCTCTTTGGCACCTCAACGCATGAGCTTTAATCTTTGGCACCTCAACCAAAGAGCTTTCCTGTTTGTCACCTCAACCAATGAGCTTTCCTGTTTGTCACCTCAATGAATGAGCTTTCCTCATTGGCACCTCAACCAATGAGCATTCATCTTTGGCATCTCAACCAATGAGCTTCCCTCATTGGCACCTCTCCACCAAGGTGCTTTCCTCTTTGGTACCTCAACCAATGAGCTTTTCTCTTTGGCACCTCAACCAATGAGCTTTACTCATTGGCACCTCTCAAACAATGAGCTTTCCTCTTTGGTACCTCACCAATGAGATTTTCTTCTTTGATACCTCAACCAATGAACTTTCCTCTTTGGCATCTCAACCAATGATCTTTCCTCTTTGGCACCTCAAGCAATCAGCTTTCCTCTTTGGCACTACGTGTAATGAGCTTTCCTCTTTGGCACCACAACCGATGAGCTTTCATTTTTGGTACCTCAACTAATGAGCTTTTCTTTTTGGGAACTCAACCAATGAGCTTTCTTCTTTGGCACCTCAACCAATGAACTTCCCTCTTTGGCACCTCTCAACCAATGACCTTTCCTCTTTGGCACCTCAACCAATGAACATTTCTCATTGGCATCTCAACCGATGAGCTTTCTTCTTTGGCACCTCAACAATTAATTTTTCCTCTTTGGTACCTCAACCAATGCGCTTTCCTCCGCACATCCACCAATGAGCTTTCCTCATTGGCACAACCAATGAATTTTATTCATTGGCACCCCAACCGATGAGCAGCTCAGCTAATGAGCTTTACTCTTTGGTAGCTGAACTAATGAGCTTTCCACTTTGGCACCTCAACTTATGAGCTGTCCTTTTTCTCAACTCAAGCACTGAGCTTTCCTCATTGGCACCTCTCAACAAATGAACTTTCTTCTTTGGTACCTCAACCAATGTGCTTTCCTTTTTGGTACCTCAACTAATGAGCTTTTCTTTTTGGCACCTCAACCAATGAGTTTTCCTCTTTGGTACCTCAACCAATGAGCTTTCCTCATTGGCCCCTCTCAACCAATGAGCTTTTCTCTTTGGTACCTCAAATAATGAGCTTTCCTCTTTGGCACCTCAATCGATGAGTTTTCCTCTTTGGTACCTCTATTAATGAGCTTTTCTCTTTGGCACCTCAACCAATGAGCTTTCCTCATTGGCACTTCTCAACCAATGAACTTCCCGCTTGGGTACCTCAACTAATGAGCTTTCCTCTTTGGCACCTCAACTAATGAGCTTTCCTCATTGGCACGTCAAGCAATGAGCTTTCCCCATTGGCAACTCTCAACCAATGAGCTTTTCTCTTTGGTACCTCAACTAATGAGCTTTCCTCTTTGGCACCTCAACCAATGAGTTTTTCCTCTTTGGTACCTCAACTAATGAGCTTTCCTCTTTGGCACCACAAACAATGAGCTTTCCTCATTGGCACCTCAACCAATAAGCTTTCCTCATTGGCACCTCTCAACCAATGAGCTTTCCTCTTTGTTTCGTCAACCAATGCGCTTTCCTCTTTGGACCTCAAACAATGAGTTTTTCCTCTTTGGCATCTCAACCAAAGAGCGTTCCTCATTGGCACCTCAACCAATAAATATTCCTCATTGGCAATTCAATCAATAAAAATTCCTCATTGGCACCTCAACCAATTAGCTTTTCTCATTGGCACCGCAACCAATGAGTTTCCTCATTTGCACCTCTCATAAAATGAGCTTTCCTCATTGGTACCTCAACTAATGTGCTTTTCTCTTTGGCACCTCAACCAATCAGCTTTTCTCATTTTCACCTCATTGGCACCTCTCAACCAATGAACTTCCCTCTTTGGTACCTCAACCAATGAGCATTTCTCATTGGCACCTCTCAACCAACGACCTTTCCACATTGGCTATCCTCTTTGGCATTGAGCTTTCCTCTTTGTCACCACAACCGATGAGCTTTCCTCTTTGGCACCTCAACCAATGAACTTTCCTCATTGGCACCTCTCAACCAATGAGCTTTCTTCATTGGCACATCAAGTAATGAGCTTTCCTCTTTGGCACCTCAACCAATGAGTTTTCCAAATTGGCACCTCAACCGAAGAGCTTTCCTCTTTGGCACCTCAGCTAATGAGCTTTACTCTTTGGTAGCTCAACTAATGAGCTTTCCTCTTTGGCACCTCAACCAATGAGATTTAGCATTGGCACCTCTCACCCAATGAGCTTTACTCATTGGCACCTCTCAACCAATGAGCTTTCCTGTTTGTCACCTCAACCAATGAGCTTTCCTCTTTGGTACCTCAACCAATGCGCTTTCCTCATTGGCACCTCAAGTAATGAGCTTTCCTCTTTGGCACCTCTCAAACAATGAGCTTTCCTTATTGGCACCTCTAAATCAATGAACTTTTCTCTTTGGCACCTCAGCCAATGAACTTTCCTCATTGGCACCTCAACCAATGAGCTTTCCTCTTTGGCACCTCAATCAGCTTTCCTCACTGGCACCACAAGTAATGAGCTTTCCTCTTTGGCACCACAACCGATGAGCTTTCCTTTTTGGTACCTCAACAAATGAGCTTTTCTTTTTGGGACCACAACCAATGAGCTTTCCTCATTGGCACCTCTCAACCAATGAACTTCCCTCTTTCTTTTTGGGACCACAACCAATGAGCTTTTCTCATTGGCACCTCTCAACCAACGACCTTTCTTCTTTCGTACCTCAACTAATGAGCTTTCCTCTTTGGCACCACAACCAATGAACATTTCTCATTGGCGCCTCAACCAATGAGCTTTCTTCTTTGGCACCTCAACGAATGGGTTTTTCCTCTTTGGTACCTCAACCAATGCGCTTTCCTCTTTCGCACATCCACCAATGAGCTTTCCTCATTGGCACAACCAATGAGTTTTATTCATTGGCACCTCAACCGATGAGCTTGCCTCTTTGGCACCTCAACTAATGAGCTTTACTCTTTGGTAGCTCAACTAATGAGCTTTCGTTTTTGGGACCTCAACTAATGAGCTTTCCTCTTTGGCACCTCAGCCAATGAGGTTTCCTCTTTGGTACCTCAGCCAATGAGCTTTCCTCATTGGCACCTCTCAACCAATGAAGTTTCCTCTTTGGTACCTCAACCAATGAGCTTTCTTTTTTGGTACCTCAACTAATGAGCTTTTCTCTTTGGCACCTCAACCAATGAGCTTTCCTCATTGGCACCTCAACCAATGAGCTTTACTCATTGGCACCTCTCAACCAATGAGCTATCCTGTTTGTCACCTCAAATAATGAGATTTCCTCATTGGCACTTCAACCTATAAGCTTTCCTCATTGGCACCACAAGTAATGAGCTTTCCTCTTTGGCACCACAACCGATGAGCTTTCCTTTTTGGTACCTCAACCAATGAGCTTTTTTGGGGGGACCTCAACCAATGAGCTTTACTCATTGGCACCTCTCAATCAATGAACTTCCCTCTTTGGTACCTCAAATAATGTGCTTTCCTCTTTGGCACCTTAACCAATGAGCTTTTTTCATTGGCACCTCAACCGATGAGCTTTCTTCTTTCCTCAACCAATGGGTTTTTCCTCTTTGGTACCTCAACCAATGCGCTTTCCTCTTTGGCACCTCCACCAATGAGCTTTCCTCATTGGCACAACCAAAGAGTTTTATTCATTGGCACCTCAACCGATGACCTTGCCCCTTTGGCACCTCAACTAATGAGCTTTACTTTTTGGTAGCTCACTTAATGAGCTTTCCTCTTTGGCACCTCAACTTATGAGCTTTCCCCTTTGGCATCTCAACCAATGAGCTTTCCTCTTTGTCACCTCAACCACTGAGCTTTCCTCATTGGCACCTCTAAACAAATGAACTTTTTTCTTTGGTACCTCAACCAATGAGCTTTCGTTCTTGGTACGTCAACTAATGAGCTTTCCTCTTTGGTACCTCTTCCAATGAGCTTTCCTCATTGGCCCCTCTCAACCAATGAGCTTTTGTCTTTGGTACCTCAACTAATGAGCTTTTCTCTTTGGCACCACAACCAATGAGCTTTCCTCATTGGCACCTAAACCGATGAGCTTTCCTCATTGCACATAAACCGATGAGCTTTCCTCATTGGCACCTCAACTAATGCGCTTTTCTTTTTGGTACCTCAACCAATGAGCTTTCCTCTTTGGCACCTCAACCAATGAACTTTCCTCTTTGGTACCTCAACCTATGAGCTTTCCTCTTTGGCACCTCAAATAATGAGATTTCCTCATTGGCACTTCAACCTATAAGCTTTCCTCTTTCGCACCACAACCAATGAGCTTTCCTCATTGGCACCTCAATGCATGAGCTTTCCTCTTTGGCACCTCAACCAAAGAGCTTTCCTCTTTGGTACCTCAACCAATGAGCTTTCATCATTGGCACCTCAACCGATGAGCTTTCCTTTTTGGTACCTCAGCTAATGAGCTTTTCTTTTTGGCACCACACCCAATGAGATTTCCTCTTTGGTACCTCAAACAATGAGCTTTCCTCTTTGGCACCACAAACAATGAGCTTTCCTCATTGGCACCTCAACCAATAAACTTTCCTCATTGGCACCTCTCAACCAATGAGCTTTCTTCTTTTGTACGTCAACCAATGCGCTTTCCTCTTTGGACCTCAACCAATGATCTTTCCTCATTGGCACCAATTAGCTTTCCTCATTGGCACCTCAACCAATGAGCTTTCCTCTTTGGTACCTCAACCAATGAGTTTTTCCGTTTTGGTACCTCTACCAATGAGCTTTACTCTTTGTTACCTCTACCAATGAACTTTCCTCATTGGCACCTCTGCCAATGAACATTCCTGATTGGCACCTCAACCAATAAGCTTTCCTCATTGGCACCTCTCAATCATTGAGCTTTCCTCTTTGGTACCTCTCAACCAATGCACATTCCTCATTGGCACCTCAACCAATGAGCTTTCCTCTTTGGCACCTCAACCAATGACCTTTCCTCTTTGGTACCTCAACCACATGAATGACGGCATACTACTAGATTAACTACTATGTTTAATAATTTTATTGTTGAAATAAATATACCCATAAGTTCTACTCTAATAGTTTCTTTTCTCACACTTCTTTCCCCCGTGGAACTCCCTTCTTGTTTCTTGCTTCCCTGCCACTTACAAAGTTCAAAAAAATTAAATGCAGCATCAATTGCAATCATCTGTCTTTCTGAAACCTGTTTTTTAATGTCCTTTCTTCCCACTTAATTTTTGTTATTCACTTTCACACTTGATAGCTTCTTGCATCTTAGTGGCATTATTACCTTGCTTGGGGTGAATTGATTGAATAAATGTTTTATCAGGCAAACATTATAATTATTGATATAAGGTGAACATTAAAATAGGGACAAAAACTTTGTGTTCAATTAATTACTTTAATCCACATAATAATTTAAAGGTGCATTGGAATAGCAAAAGAGGTCTTCCAAAAGCAAGAAAAGTATTAAGAAAGAGGAACATTTTTTAGGAAAAAGAAGAGTATTTAACAGTTATCTAAAATCAGTCCTCAAATATGGCAGTGATTAGTGGACAATCTTACAGATGAAGAAGAAACTTTAAGCAACGGAAACCTGGTTCTACAGAAGGATGCTGAGAATACCATGAATTAAACAAGTAATAAACAGGTTTTAAGGAAAATGGAAACAAAAAAGATGCTTATACATAAAATCAGAGATACACAGTGCATCAGTTCTTAAGGGACATGTGCAACTTGTTAAGGTCAAGCATTGTGTTCAAGTAAGTAATTCTGAAAATATGCTGAAGATGATGCAAATAAACACTGAAATATTAAGAAAACCATTGATGATTTTTGTTTTCCAAATATCTACCTAAACTTATTTATAAATGGAACTGTGTGTGTGTGTGTGTGTGTGTGTGTGTGTGTGTGTGTGTGTGTATGTGTCCGTTACCTATAGACTCTGAAACAGCTGAACCGATTTTCTTGAAAATTTACACACTTGTACTATAAGCATCTGCGAGTGTTCTTAGCTAGATTTTGTGTCAAGTTACCTCCGATAAATATCAAAAATCGATAATCGAAAAAATCGGATTATAGAAGGAGTGGTCTGATTTTAATCAAATTTAGTACACTCATAGACAAAGACATAAGAAACGATATATAGTTTCAAGGTTGCAGTTCTTACAATAGTGCAGAAAATCCATAATATATATTTATAAAAGGCAAGATGTTTGTGTGTGTCTGTTTATCTGTCTGTATGTCCTTTATAAAAATCCACAATTTTTATCCGATTCTCACCAAACTTCACACAAATATTCTTTAGGCTGAGTCTGAGCTCCAGGTCCATGGATTAGTTTTAAAGCTTTCATTACATCTGAGCAATGCCGGGATATACTGTTAGTATATTGATAATTAATTGTAAATTATCAAAACTCAAAGAGAAAAGGTGTTTAATTTATAAATTTTATGATGTCACTTTGGTAATTGAATTGAAAAGATTAAATAATTTTTAGTTTGCTCGTCATATTTTGATTGTCTACATGCTTTTATTTTGCAGACCTACTTTTATCTGTTATATTTTAAAATAATCTAATTGGCAAGCTATTGAACTGAATTTATTTGATTTGTAAAAAGCCCAATAGAAAATTAATTATGAAAATTATGAATTATTGAAAATCTGGTCAAATAATCAAACATAATACTGATACATATTAAATGAAACATCAGATACAAGATATATATGAAAGATCAGGAAATTTAAACACTGTACATCAAGTTAATATAGTACAGACTTTTGCCACTACCTTTTGTGAGCCAGTGCACATAAATATTACATTGAGTCATAGATAATTTCTATATTTACTTATCAACTTTATTCTCCAAAAAATAAAGTACATTTAAATTTTATTCAATTATATGTTCGCAACGATTTATTGCCACTTTTGTGGTGCAGTGGATATCGACTCGGAGCGATAATTCGAGGAGCCAAATTCAAATTCCAGTTGGATTCGTTGCATTCACTTATGCACAAATACTCTTGGAAAAGGTATTAATCCATCTCATCCCACCAGTTATAGGTTAAATAATAGGATAGATTGAGTTCTATAGCCTTGGCTGGCAAGCAATCTACTGCAGAGAGCAATGACAACCTCCTGTGGGATAATCTTCTGCCCAGTCAGTCATGTCTCTTTCAAGATATATGTTTTCCTCTTAAAGTATTTGCTAGCACAAAGTGCCAAGTCATTGTGACTGAAGATTTGTGTGTCCTGGCCATTTTCAGCTTGTTGTTCACACTAAATAATGTGCTCTCTCCAAGAAACTATAATTAAGATCCGCTCAGCCTATTCGGCTTTGTGGGTGTTGAAGAAACACAAATTTGCCTGAGCAGGCATCTGCATTGGGGATAAGCTAGCTGCCCTAGTAGACAGGCATCCTTGGATACAAGTGACTAACCATATCATCTCCTGGTATTAGCTGGTATCTGAGTGTTGGAATTTTGAACATGTAACAACACATTCTTTAAATAAAACATATAAAAGATTATTTTCTAAAGGAAAAATAGAAGCAAAATGTCTGCTGAAATAACATTTGTATATTCTTTTTAGAAATCTATCTAAATCTAAACTTATTTATAAATGGAACTTGTGTCTGTGTGTGTGTGTGTGTGTGTATCCGTTACCTATAGACTCCGAAATAGCTGAACCGATTTTCTTGAAAATTTACACAGTTGTACTATAAGCATCTGCGAGTGTTCTTAGCTAGGTTTTGTGTCAAGGTACCCCCGATAGATATCGAAAATCGATAATTGAAAAAATCATGTAATAGAAGGAGTGGTCCGATTTTAATCAAATTTGATACACTCATAGACAAATACATAAGAAATTATATTCAGAAGTTTCAACATTGCAGTTCTTACAATAGTGCAGAAAATCAATAATATATATATGTATAAATTGATACCAGCAAATCAAAATTTGACTTACATCCATTCATTTTTCTTTCAGTCTATGGTTTCGCTTTAACTGGAAACATTTTAGTCTTTTGTACCAATGTCCAAAGAGACTGAGCTCCAGAACCATGGATTAGTTTTAAAGCTTTCATTACACCCAAGCAATGAAATAAAATATTGAATAAAATATTGAATTTTCCTTGCAGTGACGTTTCTTTTATCAGGTAATTAAATGTTTGTAGGGTGGTGTGAAATGTGTGGACAGACTTACTTTATGACAGTCATCCTAATACGTTTGTGAATTGGTAGTCAGCAGATGCTTGCTCATCTGTTCCATTGTATGCTTGTGTGTAGGTGCATATGTATGCATATGTAAAGCAAATAAACCTTTGACATTGTTTTGAGCCTCAAGAAACAGTAGGCTTCTATTTTTATATCTATAAAGGAGATATCAAATCTAATTTCACATCATGGTGGGAAATTTTTTGAATAATAGATTTTCATGAGTTACAAAATAATTTCACAGTGGCTCATGAAAATCTTTTTCTCAAATTTTCTGGATTAGTGAAGGGAGTTATTATTGTTATTTTCTAAATAGTCCAAAAATAACACGTTGTAGGTCTAAGTATTTTGGCAGCATTTGCCCTTGTAATGATTGTTTATCAAACAAACCATGTAATGGGATTTTATTGGTTGAAAAATATATAAGATTTAATTCCTATACACCTCATTATACTGATCATAACAGCCTTTTCTACATTATCTTTTTTCAAAATCTGACTTTCAAAAGTTGGCTGTTTTTTTGTCTTTTTCTATTCAACAAATCAATTTCTTTTGTTTCTAATGAAAAATGCAGAATCCTTGACATCCTTGTGAAAGACCAAATCTTTGAAGAAAAATCATAAATCAGAGCCAACATTAATTTGACAACATTCAGAGGTGAATAAACAATAATTCTATGCTTGAAAAACTAAATTTCATATTCTTATTAAATGCTATTAACATAATGTTACCCATTGAGGATTTTTATTACGTCAAACATTAATTTTAGTGAATGCATGTATTTGAGCAGATGCTAGTGTTTATTTTGTCTACCGGCCTGTGCACTCAAGAAAACTAAATAAAGAAAATGTGCTCTCCGATATTTGCAGTAGCAAGGTCTCATCATTTTACACTTGAAATGGCTAGATGTAACCTTTCCTAAAATACTTTCATGATAATTGTTCTGATGAGCTTTCCTCTTTGCTACCTAAGACTTTATGAATTTAAGTGCAGTACTAGATTGGCAGCAAGGTCTCATCATTTTAGAGTTGAAATGGATCAAGATAACTGTAATTTCTATGCTAACAGTTTTTTTCCTTCACACTTCTCACTTTTGGCACGACTCCGGCTTCTTACTTTCAAGTCAACTTTGACCTTCAAAAATATAAATGCAATGTCAATCATTATTTCTGTCATTTTAATTCCTGTTCTTTTATTGTTCTATCTTTTTAATAATGTTTTTCTTTCTCTCGTATTTTCTCATGCTCAGTTACACCTTGTATTTTAGTGCTTTTATTGCCTTTCTTGCAGTGAAATAATTAAAAAATAGGTGTCAAGATAGACACATGGAGAAAAATCAACACACACATGTAGTCAAGAGATAGACATGTGAGAGAAATATTCCAAAAATTATCCCATTCAGCCCATATACGAAAATAGAAAGGAGTGTAAAACAAGGATATGTCTTCTCACCGGATCTATTCAACCTATACAGTGAACCAATTCTGAGTCCTCCCAGGATTCATCATTGGTAGCCACAATCTGAACAATATAAGATACGCAGGACACAAAAAGGAAAACACAGGATCTCCTACAGAAGGTAGCGAGGGTCAAATGGATGGTCATCAGCAAAAAGAGGTTCCCAAAATGCTAACTACAAGTCAGGAACACTAAAATCAAACAGGTACAGAAATTTAAATACTTGAGAAGCATCCTGAGAGGATGGAAAGTCCGACACTGAAATCCGAAGGTGGATTGGCATGGCCAAGGACACATTTCAAAAGTTAAGCACAGTATTTAGGGACAGAAAGTTTTGTTGGAGACAAAGAAAAGCATATTGGAATGTTATATGATATTTGTCCTTCTATATGGCAATGAATGCTAGGCAATCTCCTTAAAGATGAAGACGAGGCTCAAAGCAACAGAAATGTGGTTCTACAGAAAGATGCTTAAGATATCATAAGCCAAACAAGTGGAAATCCATGAGCAACTACATCCTGAAAGGACATAGCATATAAGAAAGAAGAAGTAATCAGAAGTTAGTCTCTGCTGGTGCCACTTATTTTGTCATTGTTGATGGAAGTGTCTTGGTATCATTGCCGATAACCTGGTTAAATTTGTCTGCTCTGGGTGTCCATTGCTAATGCAGCCTTGTTAGAGCTATCTTTATGCGTGGAAAGAGCATTGGCTTTATCCTCTAACAGTGACTCAGTAATGGCTGCTATAAAAAGTGTGTGAGCCATTTTCTGATTGGTCAGAAAAGATGTTTTATGACTGACTAGCAGTATAGCCCAGTGTTGCTCGGGTGTAATGAAAGCTTTAAAACTAATCCATGGTCCTGGTGCTCAGACTCAGCCTAAAGAATATTTGTGTGAAGTTTGTTGAGAATCGGATAAAAATTGTGGATTTGTATAAAGGACATACAGACAGATAAACAGACACACACCCAAACATCTTGCCTTTTATATATATATATATATATATATATATATATATATATATTATGGATTTTCTGCACTATTGTAAGAACTGCAACGTTGAAACTTCCGAATATAATTTCTTATGTATTTGTCTATGAGTGTATCAAATTTGATTAAAATCGGACCACTCCTTCTATAACCCGATTTTTTCGATTATTGATTTTTAATATTTATCGGGGGTACCTCGACACAAAACCTAGCTAAGAACAGTCGCAGACGCTTATAGTACAACTGGATAAATTTTCAAGAAAATCGGTTCAGCTGTTTCGGAGTCTATAGGTAACAGACACACACACACACACACACAAAGTTCTATTTATAAATAAGTTTAGATATTTTTGGGTGTTTTTCCAGAAGTGTGAAGAACTGGATGAAATTTAGGTCTGTTTTATTTTTATGAGCTGTGGAAGTGAGCTCTCCTGTTCGAGTTCTAAAAGGGCAAAACAAAGTCAAAATTATAACCAGATATGTTATCGTACTCTTTACAGAGTTATGCTTTAGTATATCATCTTTTTCTTCTATGTGCCGTGCCCCTTCAGGATGTAGGCGATCATGGCCTTCCACATCTTCCTATCCCTGATAGCTCTTAACATGTTTTCCCGTTTCCCTCCCAAACTGTGCTTTGCCACCCATTTACTCAAGCCCATCAAGTATGTTACATGTTGCTTTTCCTCGTCTCTCTTTCTCTCTATCTGACCTGTGAGTATCAGGTTCTCCAAGCCCTCCTTCCTCATTACATGTCCTAGGAACTTTAGTTGTCTTTTCCTGATGTTAAGTATTAGTTTCTTTTTCATTTCCATCTTCTCCAAAACCTCAGTGTTGCTCACATGTTCAGTCAATGTTATCCTCACCATCCTTCTGTAAAACAAGATTTTGGTTGCTTCAAGTCTTCCCTTTCATCTTTGGTGAGATTGTCAAGCATTCACTGCCATATTGAAAAACATCACATAACAATCCAGTACACTCTTCTTTGTTTTTGGTGAAATTTTCCTGTCTCTCAATAATCTACCCAGCTTCTGGAATGCCTCCTTGGCCGTGCCAATTCCCCTTCGGATCTCAGTATTACACTTTTCATCCTTTGTTAGAACACTTTCCAGGTATTTAAATTTCTGTACCTGCTTGATTTTAGTATCCCCAGCCCATAGTTGGCATTTTAGGCTCCTCTTTTCACTGATGACCATGCATTAAGTTTTCTCATGGTTTATATATCGTTCTTTCTTTCTACCTTCTGTGGGAGGTCTTGTAGTTTCCTTTAGACTAAAACAAAAAACACAAGACACAGCCTCAGCTATAAGTAGACTAGGGCTGTTCATATGAGCAACTTTGTACTAATCATTTGCTGGTTTTTACTATTGATTTTTTTGTTATACAAGCAATTCTGAAATAGTTAAATTTACACAATATATAAAGGGGCCAGGTTTAAGGGTTCAACAAGTTAATGAAATAATAATTAATTCCCAAGGTTCAAAAGACACCTTTAACATATCTTTATCTTGGAAAATAAAACTAAAACTAAAAATCTGGGAGAAGGGATTATTTGCGCATTATTCTTAAATGACAAATCCCTTCAGGAAACTCTCAAATATGGTTTTACAGAAATTTCATTTCTTTATGATCTGTGAATTGTCAGAACCAACTGGGAAAAATAATGGAATGGTTTGAGAAAATGCCAGCACAGATCATTGAGAATTGTTTCTTTACAGCTGGGAGATAGACATGCATTTCTCTCACTAGACTTCCACTGTCATGCGCATCTCTGAGGGATCAAATAGTGTGATATAGTATCCTGTAATGATAGCAAGTTCTGCCCACATTCAAGATTGTATGTGTAATGTAATGCTAAGCTGCTTGAAAATTGAGGAAGATGAAGGGACAAATATTGTGAATTGGAGAAATGACAGGTGGCTTAATGCAGACCATTCTGATGTCCTACACCAAGTTTCCTGCTTCTGTAATGATTTTAGGAATGGTGTGTAGTGAGTGTCACACCCCTTCTCTCAACAGGGTCTTTGCTTAAATGCTATACTGAGGCACTGCAAATAACTCTTAATCCCTGGATAGACCTTGGATGCAATGAAAGATCTTGAATGACATATGTAGATGTTTTACATGGTTTACGAGGACAGAAAAAGGTTATTAAGGATACATGGCCCAGTAGATATAGACGTTGGTTAGTTCTTGACTTGACTCTTAGAGTTGTGAGTTCAATACCAGGCTACAGCAATGATGAACAAGTAATTTTTAAGGGTTAGAGAGAGATGACTTCCAATCGAGGCTTTATGCAAGGAATGAGGATGATATATACCACAGTGATTGTAATAAAGGGTTCAGTTCGAAATTCTTAGCACCTGAAGAAGACCGGAGTGTATAACGGCCGAAATGTCATGCAAATGGCAACAAAGATGAGGACAATAGTCTGAATAATGTAAATACTGTAAGTTATTTTGTGTTGTCAGTTTAGTCACAAGTAGTCTGTGATCAGATTTAAAGTTGATGCTATATAATCTGACATCTGTTGCAAAGTTGTTATGGTGAAACACACCTATTCCTTGGATAATGGACTCTCCCTAACTATATTAATAAGAGTTAACAGGAAGTTAACTCAAGAACTTCTTGGGAAGTTCATAGGAGTTTTTAGAAGTTCTAGAGAGTTCTTTAAAGTTCTATTGGAGTTCAGTAGAGTACTAGGCAGTTGATATTAGCCGGCAGTTAGCCGATTACTAAGGAATCACCTTTCAGTGGAAGATTACCAAGTTCCTAACATTTAGAGTGTGTTAAATTGATTAGCAACCAACACAGAACGATTATAACTTTTGGTGCGAAAATCTACTCCACAACAAAAGTACTTAATCCAAGTGTTTGAGACGCTAAAGTCAATCTTTTTTGTTAGATTATCTGGCTTAGGCCATGTGATGCCATGTTTCATGAGTTGCTCAAACAATATGTTATAAATGGAATATCTTTTTGTGTATCAAAGATTTAACAGAAATTCTGCATTACTGTTTGAAAATTCTATTTCCAAATGTGACATCTCACCAACAAAGGAGCAATGGCATTCAAAAATACTTGAGGTAGTATTAAAATCCCCATTAATGCATAGTCCTTTGTGGTCACTCAATGTAGATGGCTATTGTTAAAATTGTCATGACGAATGAGATGCATGACATGAATGGAAAAGGTAGTAGGAAGTGAAGACTATGAGAATAGAGAGGATATATAATAATGCTCATGTATACTTTCACCATGACAGATCCAATTAAGAGACCGCTGTATGTATGTGAGCCTTGGGGGCTATTTTTAGATTCTATCGTTACGACAGAGACGGACAAGCCCCCAATTTTGTTACGTTTAATCCCGGATGAGCCACCAATTTTGTTACGTGTTAAGCATAACAAAAAGAAAAAAAAATGATTGACCAACACTCAGAGATAAATCACAGACAAATATACAATTTTGGTTTCATTCAAAACAAGAAACACAGAGTTTACTACTGGCAAGTGTTACGAGGAGAGAAGGGGAAGGTAAGATCAGTATCTTTTCTTTACCCAGTTAAGTAGGCTAGGAAGTTAAGTGCTATACGTTTTGGAAATCCTCAAATGAGTATATAAAGAAATATTTTCAGTATGGTCAATAAAATAGTCAAAAACATGTAATTACCCATATAGTTCCATGAGGTTCTCTTTCAGGTTTTAATTGTTCAGACTTTTCTGTGAGATTCTTTCAGCCGGATATCGATCCCTGCATCTTAACCGGGGTTGATATGACAGAAAATCCTTTTAACAACTCTTTCAAGTTTTTGTTTGTCATCGACTAGAGAGATTCTTTTGGCCTGATATAATTCCTGAATCAAAACAGGTCGCTGATGAAGTAGGCACATCCTTTTATCAACTGTTTCAAGTTTTAGTTTTTTGTCGTTGATTTAAAGATTCTTTCAGCTGGATATACATCCTGAATCTTAACCGGAGCCGTAGAGGTTAACCCATCCTGCTATCAACTAACTGCTCCCTGCCCAAAACCTATTTTTATAGGGGCTAACACCTAATTTGCATACTTCTAGAACCTTTTGAACTCTCTAGATTCTACTGGAACATTCTAGACCCTTCCAAAATGTTCTATTCCTAATTTCTCTATTTTTACGGCTACTTTATGAATTAAAACTTTTTTGGAATGACACTTAGGACTCAATAGAATCCATTACTATAACTTTTTATACATTATTGATATTATTTTTATATATAAATGCATCCTCATAACACCATAGTGAATTAATACATGATAAATCACACCTATTAGAGGATGCATTTCTGATTCCAGACCATTTTTATTAAATAGAAATTGAATAGAATTATTACTGAATTAAATAGAATTGTTATTGAATTCAGGAAGAAGGTCAACCATTTTCAAAAATTCAGCTTCGAAGTCAAGTGATGCTTTGTTATTCCTTAGATTTTTAAAAGCTTTCTTAATTTCCCCATCAGTTGGTTCATTATTGCGTTACCCACTTAACTATGGACTCTTTTTACCAGTATATTAACTGAGAGTTAAGCACTCTTGTGGCCTCAGTTCAGCTTATAGTGGGTATCTTATCTATTCTTTTTCTAGTTGTAGTAGGATTCCGTTCTAGTAAAGGGTAATTGTATACCGTTGCAAGTTAACGGAATTTGGCCTTGTGGTAGATAGCCCACTATAAGTCATAAAATGATTATAAAATCAAGAAAAGCAAATTGAGTTGAAAATAACATTTATATATACATATATCAATTAATGTGCACATATGATGTTATCATGATTTTTCACTTTGACTCTGAACTTGATAAGATTAAAATTGTAGTGATCAAGTAAATGTCTATGCTAAAGTTTTTTTTTCTTTATGCTATTACTCACTCAATACAATATATTTTTTATTACAGAAAGAGAGCAAATAAAAAGTGCAGATTATGAGGATATGTAGGGTAGAAAATGATTGACCCTGAACTTGAAGGGATTAAGACTGCTATGATCAGGGAAGCATGTCTTCAGGTATCTGCTCCCCAAAGCAGCAGCCCTTTGAAAGTATCGACCTAAATGAGACTCCCTTTTCACTAACTGAATACAAAGGTAATGAGGACGAAAAAGATATTGGTGAAAATGTCATGGCACACTTAGCTGTAATTGTCTGTAATAAAGGATACAGCTTGTCAGAACATTTACCATCCAATCATATGCTTGTGAGAGTACAGGTTTGTGTTAATGCCCAAGTAGGATATCAGTCAGTTAAGTGCCAAACGTGATACATGCTTGGGCGATCATGTCTCAAAAGAGACATAACTGGCTGGGCAGAAGATTATCCCGCAGTAGGTTGCCATTGCTTTCTGCAGTAGACTGGTTGCCAGCCAAGGCTATCCTGTTATTTAACCTATAACTGGAGGGAAGAGATGGATTAATACCTTTCCCAAGGGTAGTTGCATGTAAGTGAATGCAAGGAATTCAGCTGGAATTCGAACTCAGCTCCCCGATTCCTCATTCCGAGTCGATATCTACAGCACCACAACGCACATCCTTATCGTTGTTGTTTTCGACTATGCTTTGCTGCGGCAGCAGATTCAGCATGCAGCGGAGTTGGTGTGTGTACACGTTGTTACCTCTCATCAGCGGCAACAGCGGATATGGCAATGGCTAACAACAAAACGGAGGACAACGTGCAGCAGCGCCAGCAACAAACCACAGAAGCCAGTAACTGTACGCGAAGGGTTAGACGGACAAGATCTAACACACACGACAGGCTGCCAGTTAAGTAGGATATACTGTGCATTAATATGGGGGCTGAGTCACGACCTCCTATATTAACCAAGGCCTGTCCTATGATAAAAGTTGACTTGCTGATGTCACATAGAGGGGGTCATGGCTGAGTACTGTTCTGTCTTTACAAGTGTCTGATTAGACTAAAAATTGAGTAATACTGTCATATTTGCGCTGGAGCTACCCAATCCACCTTTTGCAGCTTTGAGTCCAAAAGTGCCTCTGTGACCGTGACCTTGTGGGTAAGAAATTATTTTCCACCCTACAACTATTGTTCCACATAGAAGAAACATTACTAGCCTCCTGCAACTCCATGACTATTTTCATAGGTCATCTGTCCCATTCTTTAGTTCCACCAATCCAGACCTTTACAGCTAGAACCTACCATGCCATGTTACTCATCCTTATTCTCTTCATATTCCATTGGTAAGGAGGAAATTCCATTCAAAAAACTTCTTTCCCAGAACTGTTACTTTGTAGAACAGACATCCAAGAAGATGCTTCCTTGCAATCTTAACTTTATCACCTGTAGGAGCAACTATAATCTATCTGACATATCTTCATAATATGCAATTTTTAGCTCCACCTTTTACACCCTCACAATAACTTAGTCATTGAACGGCTCTTAGGCTCTGTATTGGGTGAACAATATTAAAAAAAATAATCACTTGAACCCAAATTCAGCAGCAATTCAGTTGCCAATTCATCATATATCGTCAATGATTTGATTTGTTCTTTTTTAATCTTTTCATTCCAAGAAAGACAATAAAGCCACAAAAATGCAACAGGGTTACTGAGTGTGAGAGAATATGAGAAAAAATACATTATTAACACTATTCTTCTTCTTCTATGTGCCCTGTCCCTTCAGGACGTAGGCGATCATGGCTCTCCACGTCTCCCTATTCCTTGTGGCTCTTATTAAGGAGAGAAAACAATAAATGAACAGGAATTTAGAATACAGAAGATAATGACTGACATTGCATTTAAATTTTTAAAGATCAAAGTTAACTGTTATGCAAGAAGCCAGAAGAGATATCCTCAACTAAGAAGTGCAATAGAAGAAACTTTTAGCATAGAACTTATCGTTACATCTAGCCATTTCCAGATGAGACCTTGCTGCCAATCTAGTACTGAACTTAAATTCATAAAGTCTAGGTACCATAGAGGAAAGTTCATCAGAACAATTATCATGAAAGTATTCTTAGGGAAGGTTAAGTCTAGCCATTTCAAATGTAAAATGATGAGACCTTGCTGCCAATCTAGTCCTGTGCTTAAATTCATAAAGTTTAGGTACCATCGAGGAAAGTTCATCAGAACAATGACCATTAAAGAATTTATAAAAAGAAGCTGAGAAAAAAAAATTACTTGTGAAATTGAATGCTTTCAAACCTGGTTGAGGAAGACGTCAAATGATGAATATGATCATGAACATAGAATTTATTCTATAAATTATGTTTGGTTACTAATGGGTTTTGTGGGTGGGCAATAATTATAGTCAGTCTATTGTACCTATGGCATTGCAGATAGGACGTTTAAGTTGCTTGGATGCACCAGAGACTTGGATCTGGTGTTTTGTAGCTTAGGCTAGGGTTAAAAACTTGAAAGATAACCAGGTAAAAAGGAGAGAAAATGAAATAACTAATCTTTTTATTGCTTTGGCAGGTTGGAAAGTTATAATGAAAATTCCTGTTTTGGCAAAACCCAAACAATTAAAGAAGAAAATATGAGTTCTTCAGATCAGGTTAATGCAATAGAAGATAAGCCAATGGATGACTGCGAGAATGATTCAGACACAGAAGAAGATGAAATGAGACCAAGATTTTCATGGAAAACAAGTCATAAACCTCAAGCGGGAAAGGAAGAAAGAGTTTGTAGAAGAAGTTCAAAAACAACAAAAGGCATGAAACCTCTTTAGTTCAGGGAGGTGTAGAGGATTGATAAGTAGGATTATATTTATTTTCACAAGTAGAAAACAAATAAAGTGTATAGTAAACTAAGAGACTAGAAGGAAGTTGGCGACTGATCACCTGTTGAAGAACCTAACAGCGCAAACCACAAAATGCAAACAGATTAATATTTCACAGTCAAAAAGCCCTAGACTTATTATTTCAATTTGTTTTAAGTCGTTTTTTTTATTACAGAGATTCAAAATTTGCTTTTCATAGTTTCTTAGCTTGATTTTTATTCATATTTATTATTTGAATTTAATTTTCTCAAAAACGATTTCAAGAAAGGCCTGAAAAAAAAAAGAAACTACAAAATGTTAATATCGAAACATGAAGGCAAACTGGAATAGTGAAAAATGCTTTCCAAAAGATAAGCAAAATGTTAAGAAACAAGAAAATTTTTGTTAGAAACAAAGAAAAGAGCGTTGAATTGTTACGTGATATCTGGCCTACTATATGGCAGTGAATGCTTGGCATTTTTCCGAGATGAAGAAAAGATTTGAGGCAAAAGAAATGTGATCCTACAGAAGAATAATGAGAACGCCATCGACGGAATATGTAAGTAATGATGAAATTTTAAGGAAAATGGAAGCAAAACACTTATACTTAAAATCAGAAAGAAACAGTTAAAATTTCTAGTACATATGAGAAAATGAGCTTAGAGAATTTGACACTCACAGGACATATAGAATGCAAGAGGGACAGAGGAAAGTAGTGAGCAACCTACCTAACAAATATGTATAAATGATTGGCAGAACATGGAGTGGGAGAGATGAAGAAAAGATAAACATTACAAAGGATAGGAAGTTGTGGAGAGCCATGATCACCCAATCCTAAAGGGACACTGTATATAGAAGAACTAGTATGCCATTTCAGAGATGAGTAACTGTCAATATAAAAGAATATGAAATATTGCAATAATCAACAGTTATCCTATATAAAGCCCATCAATGGACACCTGATGATGACCAAAGGGTACTTGGTTGAAATGTTGTGTCTATAATAAGATCTCTATCAACCAAGATGGGAACAATAGTTTGAAATAAAACAAGTATATTGAGAATTACTAATCTCTGAAATGAATTACAAAAAGAAGAATTATTTGCTAAACAACAAAAGAAACCTAATTTTCTGTTAAGTGAGATTGAACCCACTGGCCTTCAAGGGAGAAACTCAGCATCTTTCTACAAAAATCTTTGTTTCTCCCATCTCAAAGACCTGATTTTCTATCAGCACAGGGTGGGCTGGATAGAAAGCAGCACAAAGACTGACAGACACAGATGCAAATGGACAGAGATGCCAATCTGTAGGAGAAAGTAAAATCAAGATTCTAACTGAAACGTATCCATGACATCATTGAAACTAGTGAACAATGTTTGTATCATTATTACTGCAATCTGTCAACTTTGCATTTTGCAATGCTAATGTTAGACAATGGCAATTTGCAAGACAAAGAAAATTGAGACAAGAGACAGAGAGAGAGACAGAAAAAAAGCAAGGGAACTATATTAATTCATTTCTGTCACTAAGAAGACATTTACTTTATACTAGTTTATTCAAAGATTTATTTTATACTAATCTAACCAAAAATGTATGAAATTGATATCTATTTAATTCTTTACTTTTTAAATATCTTGAAGTAGACCATCATTGTTACAACAATGTTACTACCACTCAACAGTGCAAGGAAAATAGCTTCAACACAGCTAAAATGTTATACAAAAAATGTACAAATATACGGACCATGTTATACATAGAAAATAAAGTTTATAAGTGTTTTCGCATATTTGTTTTATAAACTTTGTTTAATTAGCAATATTGCTTCTGCTTGATTATTGTTTATTTTTAAAACACTCTTTTAATAATATTCTTCTTTCATTGTCTATGAGGGAGAAAATTAATTATTATCCTAAAACATTGTCAAAACAGTTGACATGCACATAATGTAGTGGTTATCAGCTGAGTTCATTTTCATGCTAAGGTCAAATGTGGTTCTACAGAAGGATGCTGAAAATACAATGAACTGCATATGTGAACTGTGACATTTAGAGTGTTGTAGAGAGGTTGACACCCTTGCAGCACTCTCAGTAATGGAATGGCTCACGGCTTGAAATGGTCTATTTAAGTAAAAAATAGTAGCATTTGAGGTGTAATATTTGAGTGTCATTCGAGTAAATATTCAGACTGATTACTTCGGTGGCTATTGCGATCTAAACCTCTCCTCTCTGTGTTGTAAGTTCCGTCTTGTCTGTTATTGCAATTATTGTACTGTTCTGTATATATCTGTTTATTACTGGATATTGTGCGAAATAATACTGCATTACACTTTTTCAGTGTATTGTATCTACCTCGGCGATACAACATGGAGAAAATGGAAAGAAAAAGTAAGCTTATACATAACACCAGGAAGAGATAGTTAAAGTTTCCAGGCACAAAACGAAGCTGCTGTCAATTAACCACCACAGACAACCGCACATCCCTCCCATTAGCATGGAACAGGCATGCCTCTCAGAGAGTAAAACAATACGCCTGCTTGGCCTGACACTCTCAGTGGACCTCAAGTGGAATGACTAAGTCGAATCCATTGCTAAATCCGCTGCTATGAAAGTCGGCTCTCTGTGCAGGGCCTGGAAAGAATTTCCGTCTGAATCTATCCTGCACTTATATAAATCTACCATCCGCCCATGTATTGAGTACTGCTGCCACATCTGGTCGGGTGCCCCTGCTATTCTCCTCGGGGTTCTTGACAAAATACAGCGAATAATCTGTAATGTGATTGATACCGACTTGGCTGACCGCCTGCAGTCACTCTCTCACCGGCGTGACGTGGCTTCCCTGCGCCTCTTCTATAAATACTTTTATGGCTTCTGCTCTGATGAACTTAAATCACTGGTGCCCCCTAGATGTGAATTTGCACGAGATACTAGATTGGCAACTAGGTCCCACCCTTTTACAGTGAAACCGATGAAATGTAACTGCAATTTCTACTCCAACAGCTTCTTTCCTCGCACTTCATGCCTGTGGAATTCCCTACCGCATGCTTGCTTCTCCAACGGCTGCAACCTCCAGGAGTTTAAATGTAGGGTCAATAGACATCTCCTAACACACTAACTCACACCCATTCTCTCCAACTCTCTCCCTATGTACATCCTAACGCGTCTATCACCCTCCTTCTGACATTTACTATACCCAATCGCTCTATGTAACCCCCCTGACCTATAGTGGCAGTGGAATGCCTTGCTTGGGATGACATGATTAAAAAAAAAAAAACATAATGAGGGAAAAAGGCTTGGAAAATCTGATACTCACAGGACTGATTGAAGGCAAGAGAGACAGTGTAAAACAATGCATGACCTACTTAATGCGCTTGAGTAAATGGATGGCAGAACAAGGTTCAGGAGAGATAACAAAAAGACAAAATTTATTAACAGCTGTAAGGGACAGGAAGTTGTAGTGAGCCATGATCGCCTACACCTCAAGGAAGAAGGACAGAAGAAAAAGAAAAAGACAAGATGGAAAGAAAAGAAGCTGCAAAAAGGGGTCAATGACAGTCATTTTTATGAAGGTCACAAATAAAGAAAGAAAGAGAAAAATTATTAATTGAAGGAGAAAATGGAAAGGTAGAAAGACAAATAGTGGGAAGAAAGAAACTGAGAAAGAAAGACAAAGAAATAGAAAAAAGAAAAACGTACCAAAATAAAAATAAAGGAAGGAAGAAAATATAAAAAGAAAAAAATTGAATAAAAATAAATTGAAGAAACAAATAGTAAAAGAAAAAAATATGAGATAAGAATAAAAGAAAAATGAAGAATGAAAAATAAGAAAGAAAATTAATGAATAAAAAGTAAGTAAGAAAAATAAATAATGAAAAAAATGAAGAATGGAAAAAAGAAAAACTAATGAATAAAAGATAAGAAAGCAGAATAAGGAATAAAAAGTAAGAAAGAAAAATAAATAATGAAAGAAAGATGAAGAATGAAAAATAAGAAAGAAAACTAGGAATGAAAGATAAGAAAGAAGAATAAAAAAGAAAAAAGAAAGAAGAATAAAAAATGGAAGAAAGATGAAGAATGAAAAATAACAAAAGAGAAATTGGAATGAAAGATAAGAAAGAAGAATAAGGAATAAAAAGTAAGAAAAAATAATGAAAGAAATAGAAAATATGGAAGAAAAGTTAACATATTGTAAGGAAAGAAAAGAAAAAAACATGTACAAAAAATAAAGAATAAACAATGAAGAATAACAGGAAACTTAAAATTTTTAAAAGAAGAAGAAAAAGAAGCAAAACATAATTAGAAAACAAATTTAAAGAAAGTCAATTACAAAAAGGAAAGAAAAAACATTGAAAAAGGAATGGATAAAAAAGAAAGAAAGAAAAAGGAAGCAAATATGAATGAAAAATATCTAAAAAAATTAAAGAATGAAAGCATAACTAAAGAAATGGAAGAAGGAATTTGGAAGAAAGAAATGGTAAACAAATCAAAGAAGCAAAAACAAAAAAAAACTGTCGGATGGACTTTTCATGTTATGTCGAGAAGAACGATGTAAAAATTGCATTTCTTATCAAGACAAAAGAAAATGAAGAGAAAAAAATGATAAAAAATGATGATGAGAAATCGTTTTCTGTATTTGTATTAAAGATAAATCCATCCAATATGACAACAGTATGCATGACAACAGACACTTGACAAATAACTAGAAATATGGATAAAAAGAACAAATGACACTAAAGGAAATTAATTTACATATGTTTACACCTTAATGCAGACACACGTGTAAAAGATTCATGAAAAGGACATGGACAAATGAAGAATCTATGTGCGTGTGTGTTTTGAGAAACTGACAGAAGTAAGAGGAAGACTTTACATTCCAGAAGAAATGTAAAATGAATTACTTCATAATAAGCATATGCAAATACCCACATTTATGGTGAAACGCAGATAGCTAGATAAGCGTGGATTGATTACATGAAAGGATTCTCGATAGGTAGACAACAATGTAAAGTCTTTGTAAGATCTGATAAAATGGGATGTTAAGAAAGAAAATGATATGGTTAAAAAGAGGACCTCCCCCCCCACCCCGCCACAAAAAAAAATCAATTGGATAAGAGAAGACAAGGGATGAGAAATAAAATCAGATTAAAAGATAAAAAAAATCATTAGTCCCTTAAAAAGAAACATGAAAAATAAAAGATGAATTTCTTGAGGGATATTTTGCACTATAAGTAGATATAGATATAAAAACACAGTAGAATTGCTTGTGAACAACTTACGATAAATGGATATAGTCAAGATATATATAGATATAGTCAAGAAAATGTAAAAGACAGACATGTAGAGATAAATAAGTATAAACATATTTAGTCTATGGCTATTGGCTATACACATAAAGTCTGCCTTCTTCCACTGAATGCCCATAGCCCAGAGGTAGAATCGCCGACTGATGCCAATTCTGTCAGGTTTCAATCCTGGGTTAAAAAGCAATCGGAGTCTAACTGTACTGATGAGCTGTGATACAGCGAAACAGATCTGTCTGCAGATGACAATATATATTTAGTGTATCGAGGCAGCAAATAATTTTCTAAACATATACTGTTAAATATAAGAGACAATGAATGTCTATTATGTTTAATCATGAGCCATTCTAAACGTCATATTTTGGCTTTAATTTCAGTTGAAAATAAAGACAAAAATTCTCCAACATTTGGATAATTTTTTATTGATTTGGTTCTAAGCTTTTTGCTCACATGAGCCATCTTCAGAGAGGTTATTAAGACGGTAACACAATAACATCCACCATCACCGATGATTTTATTTTGTGTTGACATAAAACTCTGCTAGTAAACGGCAATAGTTACCAAAAATAACAAACGCAGTTCGCAAATTTGCAATGCGGTTCTATGAACAAAATTGAAAATAACACTGACATGTCATTTTAACAGATATATTTTATTGTTTGTGAGATATTTTTGCTTTTACAGTAATAAAAAAAGTATCAAGTGTCTAAAATGCACCTTATAATCTTCCATTTTCATAGGGATGCAAAATTGACACAAAGTAAATACAGTATAACCCGGATATAAGAGAAAATTGGATATAAGAGATATTTTCTCTGGTCCCAAATTAGAGCCTGTGGTAATGTATATAAAATAGACCAAACCAATAAGATAAACCCCAATATAAGATAAATTTTATCCGGTCCCGACAACTCTCTTATATCTGGGTTACACTGTAATTTTAAACTTTCTTTCTCTAAAGCTAGTTTGAAGTGTGCTCTAATTGGAAATGTAAGCATATTATATCTGTTGATAAATTTGATGCGTTCTAACGTGTTGGAACATGAATGACTACAAATTGGCTTGAACTTTCCTGACAACCCAATACTAAAATGTAAATTCATTCAATAAAATCACCGTTGACTTCAACCACAGCCTCCAGATGATTTTGGAATCTTCTGCAACTTTTCTGAACAGTCTCTTTATTTAAGTTGTTGAATGCTGCTATAATCGTTGCCTTCAGTTCATCTTTGGTCTTTGTTATGGAGTAGTCTTCGCACTGAAGGTTATAATCGTGCTCTGTCGATTGCTAATCGACTTAACGTACCCAAAATGTTAGGAACTTGGTAATCTTCCCCTGAAAGCTGACTCTTTAGTATTTAGCTACCAACTAACATCAACTGCCTTAGTTCAACTATGTCCAAACTGGAACTAACTAGCAGTTCTACTGAACTCCAATAGAACTCTAAAGAACACTCTAGAACTTCTAAGAACTTTCCAAGAACTTCTCAAGAACTTCTTCCGTTAACTTCCTGTTAACTCTTATTAATATAGAAGGGAGAGTCCATTATCTGAGGAATAGGTGTGTTTCCCCATAACAGTCTTACAAGAAGTTTTGTTGGTCTCTTGCTAACCTGTGCACCACATATAATAATCAAGAAAGTTGCAGTCTGGGGATTTAGGTGGCCAAATGTTTTTATTTTACAAATGATTTTACATGATTGTAAAATAAAAGCTGATGATGGTTTGCCTGAAATAGGCCTATACTTCCAATTTACCATGAAATAACGTGTCTGCCTTAATTTATCTTATATTTGCTCTTTATGTATTTATATACATATATATTTAGAGCTCTCTTAGAGAGTTATCCTACCACTGTATGTACAGGATACTCCTTTGGATTTTTCTATACCCACACTGCATGCTGATATATATATATATATAAAGAGAGAGGGAGTGCTACCAAATACGTTTTCTGATTGATATCTATTGAATTCTATTCACTGCATCAGAAACAAAAGGCGGATATGAATCAACGTTCCTATAATTTTGAGTCTAAGAATTCCTCATCATTCTGTGGTTGGTTCAATTGCAGACTTAATAGAAAGGCAAGAGATTTGGGGCAAAAACTAATATGTTGACCGCAAAATATTTCACATTACCTGCAATGAGAATAGGATTGACATTCAAAAATATACTCCACAGTAAAATCAAAAAGTAAATATTTTGGCAAGGAGAAAAAAAATATGTATTAATATCAATATGACTGATCAGCCTTATGGTTAAGATCAAAGTGTGGTTTCTGTTTTCAAGAATGTGATTTATAAATGTCTATATATCAGAACAATCTTAGATAATTGAATGAGAAAATGGAAAAAATTCTGTTTCACACGTTTTCTTTGAGAAGGATTTCATTCGAAATGTTACATAGACTTTTTTTTATCTTGTCATGTTTTCAAATATAAAAGACGAAAAATTATTAGAAGTTTATCAGTAATGCAAAATTGGAATTTCTCAGATTTTTTTCCAAAATGATTTTAAAAAATTGAGAGGTTATTATAAAATGCTTACGATTAAAATATTATAGAAAACTTAATCTGTATATCATGCTGTTGTATAAAATAATCGAAAACGATGTTACAAATATAACCGCAGGTGTCATTGTTGTTGATTTTGGTTCTCACTGTGTGCTCTGATACAACTTAATGCAAGGTCTTTCTCCTTCATGAAATAACATATTTTTGGATGGTTAAAGTTAATAATCAAAAGATTTTTCAATCCCAATCATTTTCCAAACCCCTCATTTATTGACCACCACGACTTAAGAGATTTTCTTCTTTTCCAAACCCCACTATTTATTAGATCTTTTTTTTCCAAATTCTCCATTTGATACCCCTGCCCCTATTTTCTGATTATTCTACTCCCCTTTTATTTGGTATCTGAGAATACTAGCCGTGTGCGTTAGCCTCAGCTGAGGCAACTGTTGTTTCCGTGCTGTTGATATCTGTTAAGAATTCATATATTTCTTTTCCAACCTTGCTACTGTTACTTGAGAAAGCATGAGAATGCTTATCACCATCGGTCCACATCTTTCTGTCTCTAATGTGCATTCTAGATTATATGTTATTGAATTCAGTCCCTGTTCAATAATAGTCATAGCTACACAGTTATAGCTGCTCTAAAATGTTATCTCTGATGTCAGATAGGCATTATCCATGTAAGTCTACTTTATACAAGAGGAAGATGGTAAAACTATACAGTGTCATGCTGGGTGAATTTCAGCAAATACAGGCTGAGTGATGAGAGCATAAAACAGAGAAAAAATGGAAAAGAATTAAAATGAAATAAAGAAATTGTGGGGGTCAGTCAGTGGTTTTTTGTCAAAGATTAAAATACAATACATCAGTGAGAGTAGGTTAGGAGTTATTATAGGGCTGAAACATAAGAGAACTGAAATTTCAGATAATACAAAGATTCTTGATGATTATAATATAGGATTGAAAGCTGAAAGGATTCGAATTTTATATAATACTAAGATGCTTGATGGTTATAACATTGGACTGAAATCTGAAAGTATTGGGATTTGGGATTGAAGTACAGACAGAGCTGAACGAAACTTCAACTAGTGTCCTCTTTCTTGAAAACTTTCACCTTAGTGCATTAAGGGGATTAGATTCTAAAAGTGGTGTGTTTTTGATAAAGCAGAAAATGTTTGCAGGTATATGTCACTGATTATATCCAAAGATTTAGAGTGGCACAATGTGACAATATATATACTTCATAACATTGACTCTAGTTTAGGAATGAGGATGAGATCAGATAGGTGATTGGCTGTAGAAAAGATACATAATAACACCAGTCAATAATCTAGTAGCTGACTTCTTCTTCTTCTTCTATGTGCCCTGTCCCTTCAGGACGTAGGCAATCATGGATCTCCACGTCTCCCTATCCATTGTGGCTCTTAGTATGTTTGCTCTTGTTGCTCCTGGCAACCACCGTTCCGTCATCCACCTGATCAGACTCTGCAGATATGTTATCCGCTGCCTTCTTCTGTCTCTCCTTCCTTCTATCTGACCAGTCAGTATCAGGTTCTCCAGGCTCTCCTTCCTCATTGCATGTCCCAGGAACTTCAGTTGTCTCTTCCTGATGCTCAGCATCAATTTCCTTTTTGTTGCCATTCTTTCTAACACTTCGTCGTTGCTTGTATGCTCAGTCCACGATATCCGTAGCATCCTTCTGTAGAACCACATTTCGGCCGCTTCCAGTTTTTTCCTCATTTTCGATGATATTGTCCAGCATTCACAGCCGTACTGAAGAACTGACATCACGTAGCAGTCTAGCACTCTTTTCTTCGTTTCTATTGAGATCTTCCTGTGTGTTAGTATTTTGCTCATCTTCTGGAACGCGTCCTTTGCCATGCAAATTCGCCTTCGGATCTCCGTGTCGCACTTTCCATCTCCTGTTAGAACACTTCCTAGGTACTTGACTAGCCCCTTTAAAAATCTATATTTTTCAAAAAGAAATTCTATCTTTCTTTTTTCTTTCCTCAGTGCATTGGGTCGTTAACCTTAATGAAATGCATTTCTCAACATTCACTTGTACTTTAATTGCTCCAGACACTCAGACTTTGTTGTTAACAAAAGGCATACATTTTTCACAGCAAAATTGTTTTACCATTATTTTATGAAAACACACCTTAATTCCACCAGTCCTAACTTTGATGGCTAAAACCTGCTACGTCATGTACATTGTGGTGAACCTGTAGTAAATAGGAAATTAAGAATTAAAATCAACTTTCTTCTTCACTTATACAAAAATTCACAATGAGGTGTGAAATCCTGATTAACCTTACAGAAAAAGTCAAAACCGGATTTTGTGAGTTGATGTTAAATTGATTTTCAGACCAATGGAATCGATTTGCAAGACTTGAGAATACTTAATGTTCCAGTGTGAAAAATCTAAATAACTATAAAAGGCTCCGGTCAGCATTAGTCAGACATGGAAGCAGGAGCGATGACAAGCTAAAATGTAGCAAGGCAGAAATTTCAAGTTGACCCAAATATAAGATCATGTCACACATTGTCCTCTTTCTTGTGTGCTGATTCCTTTTATTTCTTCTTCTCCATTCAAAGACATTGCTACCTAACAAACGTTAATACATACATACATACGTACACATAAACTCTTTCCAACAAATTACTACTGCAAACATTTTCTACAACTCCTGATTCCCTTAACTTTCTCAATGAACATTAATTTCTACAAATTTCTGTTATTCTTCCCTTTTAATAAATTTCTATTTTAATATGAAAAATGTATATTTTATTTTTCATTATTCCACACATTCCAACCTGATTATAATTCTGATGATAATTTTTTTTTTAATCATCATCTCACCCCAACCAAGGTATTCTACTGCCACTGTTGCGCAGGGGGTTACATAGGGGAAAGTGATGAAAAAGAGGGGTTAGTTATGGGAAATGTCAGGAGGAGGGTAATAGACGGATGAGGATACCGAGAATGTGGATGGAGTAGATAGAAAAGAGCTTGGGAGAATGGATGCGAGTTAGTGAGATAGGAGATGACTATTGACCTTACATTTAAATTCCAGGAGATTGTAGCTGTTGGGGAAGCAAGTATATGTAAGGGAATTCCATAGGTGGGAAGTGCGTGAAAAGAAGCTGTTAGAGTAGAAATTGCAGTTACATTTTATCGGTTTCACTGTAAAAGGGTGGGACGTAGTTGCTTATCTAGTAGCTCGTGAACATTCATACCTAGGGAGCGCCAGTGATCTCAGTTCATAAGAGCAGAAGCTGTGAAAGTATTTATAGAAAAGGTACAAGGAAGACATGTCATGCCGGTGAGACAGTGACTGCAGCTGAGCTGCCAAGTCGGTATCAATCACATTACAGATTCTCCGTTGGATTTTGTTAAGAACCCTGAGGTGAATAGCAGGGGTACCCGACCAGATGTGGCAGCAGTATTCAATAAATGGGCGTATGGTAGATTTATCTGCATAAAATCTGTAAGCTGTAGGGAGTTTGGTTATATATCACACAAAATCAAATTAATAAACATTAACCATCTTCCTATAGCTTTAAACCACCCTCATTCTCATCATATGCCCTTGGTGAGATGTAAGTTCCACTTCTTCAGTTCAGCTTCTTTCCATTAATCACAGCCTTGTGGAACCAACTCCCAAGAGGTTGCTTCCCTAATCACTAAAATCTTAATCTGTTCAAGTCTAGGGTTAACTGTTATCTTCTACTCATCTACATAAGCTGTGCCTCTTACTTTGTAACGCTCTACCTCAAATGACCCTCAGGCCTTGTACAAGATAAACATAACAGGTTAAATTAAAAAATATATATTTAATAAAATTTCAGCCTGTCATGTATTTGTTTTCATTCTGTATTTATATGTTGAAAATATATAGCGTGTTATAGATACAGCCTTGGTAGATATGAATACTACTTCAGTTGTTACATTATTTATATTGTTTGAACTGTTGTTCTCATCTTTTTTGTCATATTCACAACATTTCGTCCGTTTTACGCTCCGGCCTTCTTCAGGTGATTGGAATTTTGAACCAAACCCTTTATTTTGATCAATGGGGTAGATTGTTCTCATTCCATGTTTTGGGGGTTCAATCTGTACGGATAAGAAATTAAGAACTGAAAACATTTTGGGAAAAACTCAAAGTAAAATTGCACACCTGCAAAAGAGGATTCAAACGGCTAAAAGCTTTACTTTTTCACAAGTCAGTGTGAAAAGCCAAATTCTGAATCCTGATTGTATTAAAAACAGAAAATTCATAATGACATTATTTCATATCTAAAAGGGGAAATGCTTGCTGGAGCCGGTCACATGACCAAATTTAATTACTTAAGGATATTCTGTGACCAGTCAACAGAGTCATATGGGAGAAACTACTAAAATGTAACTTCAACTTCAAATTGAGATAAGGTCAGGTCACACCTTTTCTCTTTCTCATTATTTCTACTTCCTCTCCATCCAAAGACATTCCTACTGAATACATACATACATACGTACGTACGCATATATACTCTTTCAACAATTACTACTACAAACATTTTCTATATTTCTTGATACCCATACCTTTATCATTGAACACGAACTCTCCTCTTAACTTCTTAATAATGCTTCTAATTGCACATTAACTTCTACAACTTGTGTTAATCATTTCTTTTAATAAATTTTTATTTTAAAATGAAAAATGTATATTTTATTCTTACACTATTCCACACAATTCCACACATTCCAACCTGATAACAAGGAAAACCTTCTGATAATAATAATTCTGATGATGATAATTCTTGATAAAACTTGTAAGCTGTAGGGAGTTTGGTCATGTCTGACACAAGGCCGAATCAAAGAAACCTTAACCAGCTCCTCATTGCTACAAATCATTGTCTTGTTTGTGTGTAATAATAGTAATTCACACTTTCTTGTACTTGTATAGAAATCTTCTTCCGCTTTAAGGGGTAATAAAATAATTAGAATAGATCAAAAATCAGGTTAAGGAAAGGTTTTGTTCTTATATACACTTTTCTCTCATTGGAACAACTGTAACATTTCAATTATATAATTATATATATATATATCCTAGTGAATACAGATTGAAGAATTCTTATAACGTCCAAAACATTAATTTAAAACAGTGCTCGATATATAATATATAGAGCTGTGAATATTTATTATAAATTATATTTTAGAACATGTACATAATTATTTTATTTATAACCTCTTTGTAGAGGTTATATAGAATAATTATGTACATGTTTTAAAATTTAATTTATAATATATATATATATATATATATATATACACATAAAATTAGTTTTTGGTCATAATTAAATTAGACCAGTACACAGTTTTATTAAAAAGTGCTCAATACATACATATTGTAGAGCTTTTGAATATTTTTTATTAAGAAATTAGTTATTTCCACAACCTAGGTTTCAAACTTTTGGTATCTGCAGGTGATTAATAATAAATGATTTTCCAATGGTTTTTAAATGTACAACAAGGATTTTTACAAATGTGTTAATAGAATTTTTCAACAACTGAAAATTTTCAAAATTAAGAAGGTGTTACTTAAGTATCTTAAAACATTTTCATCCAAGTTTGTATGATCCTAATATGAATTTATAGGTACAAATACATCTGGACATTATTTCTGATCTTTCATTTGGTAAATTTTTATTGTTCTGGAAACAATATAATTACTAACTTTTCTTCTTGGCACAATCTGCAGACATTGCCACTGTTGTATGGTTTGGCTATTTTTATTATACTCCATGTTATATCAAGGTCTTTTCCATTTTTCTGTTTTAATTTCCACATGTGGCTAGCCAGTTTGCTAAAATTGTTAAGCTTAAACGTAGATTTATGATTATTCCATTTGCTTTTAAAAATATATATATATTAATAAATATACACATTATCCCACATTTAAAGTATGACTCAGAGTTTCATGCACTATGCAATCATTAGTTCCATATTATAAACTGACCGTTTTTCGATTTGAATTTTTATTTTAGTTACGAGCCTAAGATTGTTAGAAATTACAAATGTTTCACTTATTAAATTTATAATTTAATTAGGTTCATCGTGAAACCCAAAAATGAAATAGGAAACTAACATCCTGGGAGTTAAAAAAAGGAAAAGGAAAATATATGTATTTTTAGGGGGCTGAATGGAGCTGAAGAGAGTGACAAGAAACGACCATAAATAAACTACAAGAAAATCAAATGCATGGTCATCGGCAAAAACAGCAACTGAAAATGCCAAATACAGGTGGGAGATACTAAAATCAAGCAGGAACAAAAATTTAAATACCTGGAAAGTGTTATGACAGCAGATGGAAAGTGCAACACAGAGATCCGAAGGCAAATTTGCGGGGCAAAGGAAGCATTCCAGAAGTTGAGTAAAGTATTAAGAAACAGGACAATTTTGCTAAAAACAAAGAAGAGAGTACTGGATTGCTGTGTGATGTCAGTTCTTTAATATGGCAGTGAATGCTGGACAATATCATCAAAGATGAAGGAAAACAAAGAAGACAATACTGGATTGCTATGTGATGTCAGTTCTTTAATATGGCAGTGAATGCTGGACAATATCATCAAAGATGAAGGAAAACAAAGAAGACAATACTGGATTGCTGTGTGATGTCAGTTCTTTAATATGGCAGTGAATGCTGGACAATATCATCAAAGATGAAGGAAAACAAAGAAGACAGTACTGGATTGCTGTGTGATGTCAGTTCTTTAATATGGCAGTGAATGCTGGACAATATCATCAAAGATGAAGGAAAACAAAGAAGAGAGTACTGGATTGCTATGTGATGTCAGTTCTTTAATATGGCAGTGAATGCTTGGACAATATCATCAAAGATGAAGGAAAACAAAGAAGACAATACTGGATTGCTATGTGATGTCAGTTCTTTAATATGGCAGTGAATGCTGGACAATATCATCAAAGATGAAGGAAAACAAAGAAGACAGTACTGGATTGCTGTGTGATGCCAGTTCTTTAATATGGCAGTGAATGCTGGACAATATCATCAAAGATGAAGGAAAACAAAGAAGACAATACTGGATTGCTATGTGATGTCAGTTCTTTAATATGGCAGTGAATGCTGGACAATATCATCAAAGATGAAGGAAAACAAAGAAGACAATACTGGATTGCTATGTGATGTCAGTTCTTTAATATGGCAGTGAATGCTGGACAATATCATCAAAGATGAAGGAAAACAAAGAAGACAATACTGGATTGCTATGTGATGTCAGTTCTTTAATATGGCAGTGAATGCTGGACAATATCATCAAAGATGAAGGAAAACAAAGAAGACAATACTGGATTGCTATGTGATGTCAGTTCTTTAATATGGCAGTGAATGCTGGACAATATCATCAAAGATGAAGGAAAACAAAGAAGACAGTACTGGATTGCTGTGTGATGTCAGTTCTTTAATATGGCAGTGAATGCTGGACAATATCATCAAAGATGAAGGAAAACAAAGAAGACAGTACTGGATTGCTATGTGATGTCAGTTCTTCAATATGGCAGTGAATGCTGGACAATATCATCAAAGATGAAGGAAAACAAAGAAGACAGTACTGGATTGCTATGTGATGTCAGTTCTTTAATATGGCAGTGAATGCTGGACAATATCATCAAAGATGAAGGAAAACAAAGAAGACAGTACTGGATTGCTGTGTGATGTCTGTTCTTTAATATGGCAGTGAATGCTTGACAATATCATCAAAGATGAAGGAAAACAAAGAAGACAGTACTGGATTGCTATGTGATGTCAGTTCTTTAATATGGCAGTGAATGCTGGACAATATCATCAAAGATGAAGGAAAACAAAGAAGACAATACTGGATTGCTATGTGCTGTCAGATCTTTAATATGGCAGTGAATGCTGGACAATATCATCAAAGATGAAGGAAAACAAAGCAGACAGTACTGGATTGCTGTGTGATGTCAGTTCTTTAATATGGCAGTGAATGCTGGACAATATCATCAAAGATGAAGGAAAACAAAGAAGACAGTACTGGATTGCTGTGTGATGCCAGTTCTTTAATATGGCAGTGAATGCTGGACAATATCATCAAAGATGAAGGAAAACAAAGAAGAGAGTACTGGATTGCTGTGTGATGTCAGTTCTTTAATATGGCAGTGAATGCTGGACAATATCATCAAAGATGAAGGAAAACAAAGAAGAGAGTACTGGATTGCTATGTGATATCAGTTCTTTAATATGGCAGTGAATGCTGGACAATATCATCAAAGATGAAGGAAAACAAAGAAGACAGTACTTGATTGCTCTGTGATGTCAGTTCTTTAATATGGCAGTGAATGCTGGACAATATCATCAAAGTTGAAGGAAAACAAAGAAGACAGTACTGGATTGCTGTGTGATGTCAGTTCTTTAATATGGCAGTGAATGCTGGACAATATCATCAAAGATGAAGGAAAACAAAGAAGACAATACTGGATTGCTATGTGATGTCAGTTCTTTAATATGGCAGTGAATGCTGGACAATATCATCAAAGATGAAGGAAAACAAAGAAGACAGTACTGGATTGCTATGTGATGTCAGTTCTTTAATATGGCAGTGAATGCTGGACAATATCATCAAAGATGAAGGAAAAACTTAAAGCAACTGAAATGTGGTTCTTCAGAAGGATACTGCAATTATCATGGATCGTGCATGTGAACAATTATGAGGTTTTGGAAAGGATGGAAACAAAAAACAAATTAATACTGAGCATCAGGAAGAGACAGCTAAGGTTCCTGGGACATGCAATGAAAAAGGAGCACTTGGAGAACCTGATACTAACAGGCCAGATAGAGGGAAAAAGAGACAGGGAGAGCAGCAGATAACATATTTGAAGGACCTGGTTAGGTGGATGATGGAACAAGGGTTGCGTGGTGTAACAGGAGAAAGCATTCTAAGAGCCATGAAGGATAGGGAGATGTTGAAAGCCATGTTTGCCTATGTCCTGAAAGGACATGGCACATAGAAAACGAAGAAGAAGAAGAAGAAGAAGAAGAAGAAGAAGATTTGTTTTCATAGGTTAAGGGGAGGCCACTTTTATTCGTTTATATTTGTGATGAAGTTATTGAAAAAATAATACAAAAATTATAGGAGAACAAAATTATATATATATATATATATATATATATACTAGCAGTATAGCCCAGTGTTGCTCGGGTGTAATGAAAGCTTTAAAACTAATCCATGGTCCTGGAGCTCAGACTCTTTGGACTTTGGCATGAAAGACTAAAAAGCAATAGTTGTTTCCAGTTAAAGCGAAACTGTAGACTGAAAGAAAAATGAATGGATGTAAGTCAAATTTTGATTTCCTGGTATCGATATCAAGTAAGTTTTTCTCATCATAAACTGAATTTTGAAGGCTAAATAAGTCCTCTGGGTAAATGATATCATGGCTGAGACTAAGACCTACAATTATACCTACTTAGAGCCAAAACCCGAAGCAAAAACTAAAATAAAAGGGTTGAAAAAATGCAGACATACAGGCAGATAAACAGACACACACACAAATATCTTGCATTTTATATATTATCGATTTTTTGCACTATTGTAAGAACTACAATCTTGAAACTTCCGAATATTGTTTCTTATGTCTTTGTCTACGAGTGTATCAAATTTGATTAAAATCGGACCACCCCTTCTATAACTCGATTTTTTCGATTATTGATATATATTGGGGGTACCTTGACACAAAACCTAGCTAAGAACACTCGCAGACGCTTATAGTACAACAGTGTAAATTTTTAAGAAAATTGGTTCAGCCGTTTCAGAGTCTATAGGTAATGGACACACACACACACACACACAGACAGACAGACACACACACACACACACAGACAAAGTTCCATTTATAAATAAGTTCAGATTATTTTACATTGCAACACGGAAATTTCTGTTTCAAGATTAAAAGCTTTTATCATCAGGCAATGTTCAGTAACTTCATTGGACATTTTGCCTAATGACGAGATAAAAGCTTTAAATCTCAAAACAGAAATTTCCGTGTTGCAATGCAAATTAATTTAAATTTAAATAAATAAATTTAATTATATCATGCTCTACGAGTTATGTTGTATTGGGCACTTTTTAAAAAGTAAATGCTGGAGAACTCTGGATTCTAAACCTATTGATTCTCTCCATCTGGAGTAAGTGGCTGTCTAGCCACACTGATGAGCTGGGATACAGTGAAACAGGCTTGTATGTGGATGACAAATATATTATGCTCTCATTACGATTGAGCTCTCTATAGAGGGAAATTTTTAAAAAAATCAGTTACCACTTCTATGAGTTATGCATTACTCTTCAGCAATGAATTGAGTTCTTTTGGGAACTGGCATGTGTATACACCACTTATATATAACATGCTAAAATTTCCTTCTCTGATTTCATGCGCCTACAGCTTAGAAGTTAGCGACTCCAAATCTGTCATGACGACAGATTTCCCCCCACTTCCACAAAAATACATGAATATACGCAACCTTACATATAACCAATTTTTTAAAAAATTAATCAGTTTGTCTGATGATCACAAGAGCATGAAACCCAGGGTTACAAACTCACACCTATATATATATATATATATATATATATATATATATATATATATATTGATTGATTAATACTTAGTTTTTGGTTATAATAGGGTTAGTCCAGTACACATTTGTATTAAAAAGTGTTCGATACAATTATATTGTAGAACTTTTGAATATTAACCATTATTTAACCATTTTTAAACGAGTTATTCCGCTACCCAGGTTTCTACCATGAGTGGTGTCTTCAGGTGATTTTTGATAACTGATTTTACCATTTACCTTTTTTTTTAATGGTAAAATCAGTTACTAAAAATCACCTGAAGACACCACTCATGGTAGAAACCTGGGTAGTGGAATAACTTGTTTACAAATGGAAAATATATTAATAAATATACATATTATCTTATATCTATGGCATGACTTGGCGTTTTATGCATTATGCAATCATCAAATGCTGCCAGAAAGATGAAAAAAAAGTAGTGGCTAGCGATCAACAATACATTCAGTGACATGTTTCTTACTAATTAGTGTAAATAAAACATTACTTTTAATAAAAAATCAGCAAGAATTCATTCACAGTCCTAATATATACATACATACATACATACATATATATGTGCGTGTGTGCGCGCACACACACACACATATATATATATATATAGTGCAGTGAATGAATTGTTGTCTAAATTACACAAAAATGAAAATAACACTGACATCTCATTTTAACAGATATATTTACTAAAATTACACAAAAATATCTTGAAATACTAAAGAGTAAATTTATTCAATAAAATCACCATTAGCTTCAACCATGGCCTCCAGACGATTTCAGAATCTTCTCAACTCTTCTTCTGGATGGTCTCTTTGTTTAAGTTGGTGAATGCTGCCATAATCGTTGCTTTCAGTTCATCTTTGGTGTTACAAAGAGTTTTCTTGGTCTCTTGCTCAACTGCACCCCATGCATAATAATCAAGGGGGTTGCAGACATGGGGTGTTAGGTAGCCAGATGTAAGGGATGATGTGGTCACAGAAATTGTCTGAAAGCCACGACTGGGTTCTCCTGCTTGTGTGGCATGGTGCAGAGTCCTGTTGCCAGACATAAGGTCTTTCAGCAGCCACTCTCTTAACCAAGGGCAGCATTACCTTCTCAAAACAATTGATGAAAGCCTCTGTGTTGAGTCTGAAGCCCTGTGTGAAGATGAATGGAGGCATAAAATTGCCATCACTAGTGATCACTCCAAAACACCATCATATTGACTGGATATATCATCCAACTCTTTCCAAATCCTCTACACTCTCTTCAGATTGACACCCAAACATTCTGAAATATTCATTGGAACTTCCAGTGTAAATGTCAAGCAACACAGCATACGGTTTCCAAATTTTTGGCAGAGTGAATTGTGCCATGGTGGTGTTTTTCTCACAGATGATGCCCAACTCACCCTACTACACTGTGTCATCAACAAAATCAAAAACAACATACACAGTGTACCATTATCTACAGCAGACTTTGAACTAGGAATGCCAAACTTTAATTTTTGCATCACATTGCTACAAGTGATGAAAAATGGGTTTTGCATGTCAACAGAAAATGAAAAATACAGTGGTTATTACAAAATAAGAAATGAAAACTAGCTCTCAATCATCATAATTCCTTGCTATGAAGCATATAATCCATTATAAACTAATGGGACATGAAAGGACCATCACTGTAGACATTTCTTGCCAGCGCTTGATCAGGTAAATGAAGCATTATGTCAAAAGTGTCCAAATTTGTTTAAAAGAAAAAGTGTTGATCTCTCACATGACAATGCAAAAGCACCCTCTGCAAAACAAACCCAAGAAAAAATATGATTGTAAGGAGGAATTCTCGCATACCGCTGCTCATGCTCACCAGATTTACTGCCTACAGATTTCCATTTCTTTAACAAATGGTGGAACATTCAGAAACAAGTTGAAAAGGAATTTCAAACATTTTCAGAGAAAAACACAAGTTTATTTAAACATGGAATCAAAAATTTACCTCTCATTTAAAATGAAGCTGATTGCAATTCGTTTTAATGGAAGACCGTATATTTGGTGCACAAACAGAAACTCTCCTTTTATTTGTGGGTGCTAAAAAGAAAGCCGTATCCATTTTTGCCTTTAATTCCGAGGCTGGATTAAAGCTGTATCCATTTTCATCTTTAATCTAAGGCTGGATCATGGATTCTAACTGCTAATGTCTAACTTTTCCAGATTCATCAACACAACTGACCAACTGGAGAACACCATGAAAACCATCAAGAGTTTTTCAAATGGGGTTGCGAACCAAGACCTAAATTTTGCCTTCAGTTGAGACCAGAAGTGACAATACAGTTATTTCACTAGAGACTAAATCTAGTTGATTACACGTGTCAACAAGCTGTTAGAAAAATATACAGATTTGTGGGATTAACCCCACATTGTTTGCTATGATGTCATTGGGTGTCACAGTTAAACAGGACAACTGCTACCCCCACTGAGTCACGGGAGACCTGGGAACAATGGCATTTAAGAGATGCGCCCATGCTCCTCATAACCTCCAATCTCTCTGCGGCCAGATGTAATTTGATAGACATCTGAAGAAATCCTCAAAGCATAATATATTGTAACTATAACAATCAACATAAAGACACTAGTTTGTACAAATTAGTGTGTACTAAATTTAAATTTTCTGAACATTGACCACACAAAAATCTCAGATGTGTGAATAGCATAACAGTTATTGGTGCTGAATTGATTTATTTTATGACAACTTATCAACCCTTTCTGGGTTAGGGTTAAAGCTGAAACATTTTTTGGATTGAAAGAATAATCTTTTTTTAGGAAGTAAATATTTCATTAATTATTCTTTTTAAAAAAACAATGGTTTTCCCCAGATAATCCTACTATTTAACCCCTAACTGGGGCCGAGGAGATGGGTTTATGCATGTATATTGGTGCAGAAAGTGGAATCAATGAGCAGGGTTCAAATTCTAGCCTGTTGTGTTCAATTTTGCATTAATGACATTGGAAAAGACATGAATACATTAATTCTTCCTTCCCAAGCTATGGGTTAAACATCTAGACAGACCGGATTCTATAGCCTTGTGTGAAAGCCAGTCTAATAGAATGCAAACTCTGAATTCAAAACCATGAAAAAGCAGTGCAAAATCCCTCCCATCTCTTTTCCTGTGATGTCACAGAAATTTGCTGATCATGTAGTAAAAGGAATCTGTGGAGAGCTAGAACTGCATATATTAAGAATCTAATTTTTGTTTTGATATTTATGGTTGATACAAATTTATTTCTTGGTAGAAGCAGAACATGCAATGAGAGGACAGGAAAATGCTCAGAGCTTGAAATGATCAATTATGAAAATCCTAACCCACATACTTCCATGGCTTCTGCTCCAACGAACTGAAGTCACTGGTGCCTCTGCAACAGGAGTTTACTCATGCAACCAGACTGGCATCTGGGTCTCACCCATTCACAGTTAGATCAACCAAATGCAGACGACAATTCTACTCTTTCAGCTTCTTTTCTCACACTTCCCACCTGTGGAACTCGCTTCCTTATTCTTGCTTTCCTGACGGTTACAACCTCCAGAAATTTAAATGCAAGGACAATACTCATATCATAACTACTTGACCCTAATTCTTTCTACACCACCCTGTATATCCTTTCCTTTCTCTCCACCTTCGCAACTGTCATCACACCTGTATTCCCATCCTGCTCTTTTTAACTGGTTCGTCCTTCTCTTCAATCTCCTAATCTTTTTCTCTTATGTAGCTCCCTGCACATCAGTGGCATTACCATCTTGCTCAGGGTGATATGATTAAAAAAAAAACATATCCTACTCACACTCTCCTTGACTAACTCTTCTCTTTTTCCTCAGTCGCTAGGTTTGTTGCGTAATACTGACCTTACAGGTTATCTGGCTTTTTGTTCCTTCTCACTTGAAGCCAGTGTCTCATCTTGATAGAGTTGATTCAGGTTTCCAAAGATTTTACAATATTGGAATTGATGGCAAAGTCTAGTGTTGGACCAAATATGTATATTCTGTACCACAGACAAGATTGCATAATTCCTGTCGGTGACAACTTTTGTTTCTTTGTGTCAAAGGAAAACAGAGCTGGAATAAGAACTTATTCAATAAAATACACAAAACTGTTTATGACTAACAGGTTTATTGATTATAAAGAAAAACTGGTGAATAAAATGTCTATTATTTATAGAAGGATTAAGCTCTCTACTTTGGTGACTTGAAAAATCTATACCTTTTCAACTTCAAAATGATAATAATCAACTTCAAAATGGACTTATTTTCAGATTAAAAAATTAATCATCTTCAAATTGAAAAACAACTTCAAAATGAGAAATAATCAACTTCAAATTGAGAATGAATATGATACTAATAAATTTAATATTTAGTCTTTTATTTTTACTTAAAAGAAATATGAAAAAAATATAAATGTTCTTAAGAAATTTATTTAAAAGATTACATCATCTAAGTTAATTACAGATGTAAGTAATCTCTGTATTCCAGATACGAAGTTAGTGCAAGTCTCAGGGGAAATAATATTAATTGCTTCGGAGATCATTGCTTCTAACTTGCTGAGGCAGAATTCTTTAGTAGTTAAAGAGGCGGAGTTAAAGATCCATGGCTATCACCTCTTAAAATCCCAACAATTGAGTCTGCCATACTTCTTTTTACGTCAGCTTTAATGACTGACCAAACCTTTTCAATAGGATTTAATATCGGACTAGAGGGGGCAAGTCTGAAAATTTGGTGTTGCCTAAATTCATCCTCCTCCACAACTTCTTCAATTGAAGTATGGCAAGGAGTGCTATCAATAACTGAGACAACTCCCCTTTCATAAATTTCATTTGCCTTTCTAAAGCACTCCCTGGTCCATTCTTTTGCATCCTCTTTTTTGAAAGAACCTCTTTTAATTTTATGATGAATTAATCCATTATTACTAATACATCCAATAACATGGATTCGGCCATAACTGTAGTGCACCTCGTGCCTTTTTTAGAGTGACCTTCTCTTCTTAAAATATGGAGATTAAAATTGGTTTCATCCATCTAAAGAATTGGCGCACTTTGTGACTGAAATTCTAATAAAGCTACTGCATAATCCTTACGTTTCACCTTATTGACATGATTATTGGCAGCTTCTGGTGCATAATGGTCCGCTTTTAAAGTAAAGGCCATGGAGTCCAAGTTCTTTCTTATGCATTCTTTAATCACACGAACCTTATACTTTTCGACCAACTTATTTACAATGTCTTGAAGAGTGACCCTAGGAGAGTTTTCAATTAATTCGGCCATAAAATTCTTATGCTTTTGTGTAATTTTATATTTTCTTGTTCCTCCCCTAGAGTCCCTCTTATCAGCACCCTGGTCTAACCAACAGTACGCTGTTGGCAGAGGCACACCAATTGTTCTTGCCAGGTACTTCCAATTTCCTGTTGCGGCATGTGCAGCTAAAATCTGGGCCTTTTTTTAACCAGCCACAGTTTTCTTGAGGTAAGTCCTCTTTGGAGCTGTTGCTAATTCTTCTTCAACTTCTTTTGTAGAGGTTTCTCCAGCATCATCATCATTTTTGCCCATACGGGACCTTCTCCTCCTACTTTTACTATAGGCTCACCCAATGCTTTCTTGGCCTCTAATTTGCTTGTATTTTGGTTTTTTCTTCATCTATATAATGAAGACAAACAGTCAAATACCTTACTCATGGGGTAAATTAATTAAAAAAATAATTTTCAATTTACCAAAAAAAATATCTCAACTTGAAGTTGTTTATTCTTATTTTGAAGTTGATTGTTTTTAGGTTTTTGACATTTTCTCAATTTGAAGTTGATTGTTCCATTTTGAAGTTGATTGATCCAATTTGAAGTTGATTAATCCATTTTGGAGTTGATAATCTTTTTACTTGAAAATAAATCCATTTTGAAGTTGAAAAGGTATAGTAGTAATTTCTATAAAATAGTGGAAGCAACTGCCAGTCATGTGTGTCTCTGTATGTTTTCACCAGCCACAGAAATGTGGGTGTATTTCTTGTGAGGCTATGGCTCAAGTGAATCTCTGACGACTCTATTTAGCCTGATTCTCTGTCCGTCTATCAGGCCCCGGTGGCCCTCATTTATGTAGATGATACCCACTAAAAATTTGACATTGATACATTGTCAAATATCTCCACCCTGACCATCTTAATCTTCGGAGATTTGGTGAAGAACCACATGGCATTCACTTTCTTCAGAATCTTCTGTTTTTTCATTCTGCGAAACTGATGGTGTTTTGGTGCAGACACCATCGATATAAACAAATCCCAAACTTGGGAATTTGGCAAAATCCAGATACTTTTTTGGAGTCCTTCTTTTCTGTAAGAAAATATGTGTGTTGAATAGATAGTATAATGCAAACAAAATACCAAGCTTTAGATTTTTAGATATGAAACAGAAGCCCTTTTTTTTCTGGAAAAATTTAGGTCACTCATTTTCTGTAAGAATACAGATGTTTTAGACAGATATTATAAATGTAAATAAAATCCCGAATTTAATTTTTCAAGACCAAAAAATTAAAACAATATATTAATCATATCTTCTTATTGGCAGATATATATATTGGATCAGGTAGGGTACCTTGTGTTTGCTCAAATTTACTTAATCTTGGCTAGTTAATTCGCGGGATGTGAGTTGTGCTACAGTGGATATCAACTCAGAACAAGAAATTGGGGAGCTGAGTTCGAATTCCAGCTGACTTTCTTGCATTCACATATGCGCAAATACCCTCTGTTTCTTCCCTCCAGTTATAGGTTAAATAACAGGATCGATTGAGTTCTACAGCCTTGGTTGGCAACCAGTCTACCACAGAAAGTAATGGCAACCTACTGCGGGATAATCTTCTGCCCAGTCAGTCATGTCTCTTTCGAGACATGATTGCCCAAGTGTGTATCACGTATGGCACTTAACTGCCTGACTGAACTCTAGGTTCAATTCTTCTTGGAGCTGTTCTTAAATTTATTTTAATGTTTTAAAACAATTCTTAACCTGTTTTTTTCCATACTTTTTTTACCATTTCCCTCAACACTACTGAAGATTTTAATAATTATTATTCAATTAGTAATCCCTCTAAATCACCAATTTCATGCAATTATACGTTTGAACAGAGTCAGTGTCCAGTTACAAATGATCAGACATGAAAATAACTACAAGGTGTGATGGGCAAATTGTCACCATTTCATAATTCCATGCATGCATGTTATTTGTTTTTGATTTTGTTGATTGCACAGTATAGCAGGGTCAGTTGGGCACTGTTTATGAGAAAAAAAGACCACCATGACACAATTCACCCTACCAGAAATTTGAAAGCAACATTAATGCCGGAAGCTTCAATACAAACATTTCAGAGTGTTTGGATGTCAATTTGAGGGCAGTGCAGAGAATTCGGAAAAACTTGGATGATATATCCAGTCTGCCTCCAAGTGCCTTAAGAAGGTAGTGCTACTCTGGGTCATGGCTGTCAGACAATTTCTTTAACCACATCAACCCTTTACCTAACTCCCCAGACTGCAACCCTTTTTATTATATATGGGGAGCAGTTGAGCAAGAGACCAACAAAACTCCTTGTAACACCAAAGATGAACTGAAGGCAAGTATTATGGCAGCATTCACCAACTTAAACAAGGAGACCAATCAGAAGAGATTCCAAAGTAGTCTGGAGGTTGTAGTTAAAACCTATAGCGATTTTATTGAATAAATCTATGCGTTAGTATTTCAAGATATTTTTGTGCAATTTTGGTAAATATGTCTGTAAAAATGAGATGTCAGCGTGATTTTCATTTTTGTGTAATTTCAATGACAATTTATCCATCGCACCCTGTATATTCAGTTCTTGATGACGACTGGAATGGTCAAAACCATGAACTTCAGACAGTTTATCCCCAGCATTGAATTGGATGCATGATTTATTCAAATGGTGGAAAAATACAAGGAAAATGAAAAAAAGAAAACAGATCTTGTCAGTTGAATTTAACAAAGCTGGTTTAAATTAATTCTTTCTATCTAGATCTATTTTATTTTAGCTATTATGGTTTTAGGTAAAGAAATATTATTTAAATGTTAAATAACCTTAGAATATTATGGTATGTACCAACTAAGCAATAGGATGTAAAGCAACAATGTCAGAAGAACAAAGGACTTAAGTCATGAATTCAATTCTGCCTACAGCATAAAATCAAGCAACTGATCTGCTGCCAGAATATTGTCAACACACTTGTTGGACATAGGAATTTGCAAACATACCTAAATATTATAAATTATGAATTTGAATTAAATACATTCACCATTTTTTTTTTTTTAGACATACATGATTTATTTTTAGTTACTGTAATTAATTCTTTTTCCTACATACTGTATTTTATAAGGGTCATTCAATAAATAAGGTGAATTTTTCAGTATAAGGACTTCTAATACAAATAGAGGCTTGCTTTTTTTTTTTAATTTTTTTTGCTTTACTTCTTTTTCAAAGGGATTTAATTTTTTTTCAGATTGAAAAAACTTTGAGAGTTTTGGAGATTAACAAAAATGGCCAACCAAGAAGAATGCTCCAGGACAAAGGTCAGTTATCAAGCTTTTGGTTGCTGGAGAGTGCAAACCAGTTGAAATTCATAGGAAAATGTCAACTGTGTATGGTGCCACATGTTTCAGCAAAAACAATGTCTACAAGTGGGCTAAATTGTTTAAAGAAGGACAGAACAGTATTGAGGATGAAAACTGGCCTGGGAGGCCTACAGAAGTCAGGTCTCCTGAAGTGATCAAATCAGTCAATGACCTGATTCAGTCTGACAGAAGGGTGACAGTGGATGACATTGCAAGGACTTTGAGCCTATCGGTTGGGACAGCACACAAAATTGTCCATGATGACCTTGCCTACCCAAAGGTCAGCTGCCGGTGGGTGCCATAGATGCAGACCATCAACAAGCTGGGCTGGGAACTGCTCCTTCATCCCCCTTACAGCCTAGACCTTGCCCCTTCAGACTTTCACCTGTTTGGTCCCTTGAAAGCGGTCATGAGAGGCACAAAGTTTGAAAGCGACGATGAAGTCAAAAGTGCTGTGAGCGATTGGCTGAGACATCAGTCCAAAGATTTGTACATGAAGGGAATACGGAAGCTTGTGCACAGATGGAAAAAGTGTGTGACACTGCTGGGAGACTACGTTGAAACTTAAAAAAAAAAAAGTAAGCTATCTGTATTAAAAGTCCTTATACTGAAAAATTTACCTTACTTATTGACTGATCCTCATTCATTTATTTTTTTCATTTTCTTATGTACAAATCCTATTGATTGTTTAAGATATTTAATTTTATCAACTGTTAAATTTTCAGAAAATTTTCAAATGAAAAACAGCATGTCTAAGTATTTGCCATGGTAATGGTTTTTCCTTTCTTTTTACTTGATCTGGTCATATTCTTACTGAATGAAACATCGACAACAGAATAATATTCTAAACACCCAACTCTTTTGCTTGTTTCCATTTTACGTACACAAAAATGGTTGAAGAATTAGTATCTAAACTTGTGGACTGAGAAGTTAGCATTATTATTTACATTTGGACTAATGTCTTCATCTTTGCTGTTATTACCATGTTCCAACTGTTGTGCTCTCAGGTCAGTTTCAGGTATCAGTCAATCCAGGAACCTTTAGGGAATTTTAAACTGAGCACCGTATTTCATCCACTGCCCATGTCTATCTCATTTTTTTTTTTTTAGTACTATTCAGTTATTGCCAGTGTGGTGGAGACTTACCTCGCCAAAGCAAGAGAAGACAGATTGTTCGCACATGCGTTTGTAGACATCACAGACCCAGGAGGAGAGCTTCAGTGAGGCAGTGTTGAGATGACATGGTGCATGCATTATTAGCGAATGCAAGGCTGACACAAGTGAGAGGGTTTCTTGCCTGAGACCAAGGATGGATAAAAGGAGCCATCTTTTGGTTTCAGGGCAGTTGGTATTTGAAACTCGTGAAGGCTACACCATTGTTTAAGAGAAAGAACGAGTGAAAGTGTGGTGATACCGAGCAAAAGCAATGGACCGGATGTTTGTGCTTTCATAACCAAAAAGCAAATGACCAAAAGTCGTTGCTGCACCGCCATCTCCGCGCAGATGTTCCAGTTGAAAACTAAAAATTAATTAAATATTAAATTTCAAGTTTGCGAGTCTATGCGAATTTTATTTATCAGCCAATGGGAAGCCCAGAACCAAATACAAGTGTGAAATCCCAAACGAGCTGCTGTGATCCAAAAAGAAGATATAAAAAGTGGATACAGAAAGCATCAACAGGCAGACCGACTCGAGGAGAAGACAGTAATTAGTATCTCCCTTGACCCAAGTCAAGCAGCTTACTACGCTTGCCTCTCTTACCTCTTTCCTTCTTCCCTGCCTCAAAAACTACTTACTGACCTAAGGAGCGAATACATCAAAGACATTCCTTACTTACAACACTCCAACATTCCTAAGTATTAATTCTCTTTTCAGCATTTTATTGCCACGAACATTCTAACCTCCATTGGACCCATACTTCAAATATTACTTCAATTGTAAAAACATTAATTGATATGTGTAGATATAAAATGTTATTTTTCTACTCAAATTGTCTTTCTTGATTTGTAATCATTTTATGACTTATAGTGGGCTATCTACAACAAGGCCAAATTCCGTTAACCTGCAACAGTATACAACTACCCTTCACTAGAACGGACTCTCCACTACTAGCAGAAAGGAATAGATAAGCAATCCGCTATAAAAGTACTATTGTTTAAAGTATGTAAGGAATGGAGTTCTGAGTGAAGCATTGTTTCGATTTCCATGTTAGCAATCAGTGAGAGTAAATTTAAGCAGACATTCATTTTTCTACCAACAACGTTTCGTTTAACTACTACAGCTCATATTGGGGAGTTAGAAAAATAAAAATAATAATAAACCCCCCCTTATATTTATATATCTAAAAGTTTATATCATGAAAATAAAAAAAAGTCAAGACGTGGAAACAACAAAACAAGTATTACTTATTATCTGGTTAAATGTGATGTTGGTGACACGAGAGAGTAATATGGAGTAAAATTGTGAGTTTGGGGTCAAATGTCGATCAAATATGGATTGGAATCTGACAGAAGAATAAAATAAGGAATATGTAAAGTGTATACAGTCTTTCTTGTATATTTTTCATAGATGTGTATAATGAGTGTCCAGATAATTTTGTTGGAAATATAAGAAGTTTCTGGGGTTTTCTTACCTCAAATTTTTGTTGAGTTTTAAAAGATAAATGTTATTATGACCTGAAGAAAGATATATGTGTATAGAGGAGAAAAGTGGGGTACATTCTCACTGGCTTAGAATGAGTGAATTAATGATAATTATAATTATTATTTTGTCTACGGCTATATCAGGTTGAATGCACTGGCTCCCGTCCGATCACTGAAGTTAAGCGATATCGAGCCTGGTCAGTACTTAAATGGGTGACCATTTGGGAATACCATGGGCTGTAAACGTAAGGACCAAGAATGGTCCACCGGTCCTCCAGGTTTGGAGGTTGGGTGCAGGGCTAACAACCCTGCCCTGTAAAAAACAGTTTGTTACAGAAACAGCAACAAAAAGTTGCTGCCCTATGCACCATTGGGTGTGATGATGGATAAATGATGATGATGATTATTATTTTATTTTTAACACAAAAACTAATTTTTATTTTTTATGGACATGACACTAGCACCATTTTCATTGAATTTGAGTCTGCACTACCAGGCCTCAGAACATCCTGCTCTGACAAATGCACAGTAAAAGTGTTACCCGCTCCACATAGGCACTTATGAGCATTGCCTAATCAGTGACCAGATTGACTCAAAACCAATGATATACCCTGAATTATCGTGCCATAGAATGATTTTTCACTATGAGAAGGTAGATTGGGATAGTTTTCTGTCCTACATGATGGAAAATCCTCTCCCAACCTTCTTCAAAGAGGGTGCCTACAAAGCTGCTGCTCTAATGTCCAAATAGATCCTTTCTGAAATTGAGTGTCTTATACACCAAAAAAGTTTCAGAAAAACTAAACAGTCGGCCTTGGTTCATCCCCAAATACGCTGCAGCCATAGCTTGAAGCTGTAAGGAGATGGTTAATATTTATTTAATTTGGCCTTGTGTCATACATAACCAAACTCCCTACAGCTTACAAGTTATTCAGAATTATCATCATCAGAATTATCAGAAGGTTTTCATCATCAGAAAATTGGTTGCCGGCAGGTTGGAATACGTGGAATCGTGTGGAATAGTGTAAGAATAAAATATACTTTTTACATGTTAAAATAAAAGAATTCATAGCAGTTAATGTCCAATGAGAAAGTTGAGGGTATCAAGAAATGTTTGTAGTAGCAATTTTTTGGAAAGAGTTTATGTGTACGTATGTATGTATGTATGTATGTATGTATAAGCATAGGAATGTCTTTGGATGGAGAAGAAGTAAAATGAATCAGCCCATGAGAAAGAAGGAGAAAGAGAACAAGGTGCGATGTGAGCTTATGCCCAGGTCAACTTGAAGTTGAAGTTACATTTTAGTTGTGTCTCTCTTGCTGCTCCCATCTGAATGACTTGCTGAGGCTGATCAAAGTATTTATAGCATTTAGACTTTTTTTGCACTGGATCAAAGTCGCTTTAGTCTTGCAAGTCGCTTCCATTGGTCAGAAAATAAATTTAACACCTACTTGCGAAATCCGATTTCAACTGTTTCTTTAAGCACATGGTCAATCCTTTTTCTATTTGGGAATAACCAGGATTTCACATGTCATTGTGAATTTTTGTAAAAGTGAAGAAGAAGGTTGATTTTAATTCTTAATTTCCTATCTCACAAGCTCATTAGAACCACTATTTCAAAATCTTTCACAAGGAACAGTGTAGTCTGGCCATTAATTATTTCAGAACTACTCAAAAATCACTGTAAGAGAGTTCTGGAAAATGCAAAGCACAGCTATGCATGAGATGTCCAGGCTGAGGTTGAAAAGAAACAAATTGGATCTTGCGAATTTTGGAAGATCACTAACTAAATTATTAACAGAGGCAAAGTGGCTGTGCCCACTATTATAAATGGCTCCTGAGATCATATCCTCCTTGACAGACAAGGAAAAGCTCTTTGCCTCATACTGAACATTAAATGACAAAGGCCACCCTCTCCTCAACTTTTCGTATCTCACTGAGCACAATCTCAGTAATTTACTCAGTAAAAAAGTATTTAGACTTTAAACTTTTTGAGGCCAACAAGAAGGTTGTCGAGAACTGGGACAAGAACAACCTTGTGCGACAAGCAGTACAGGTTTTGATCAGCCTGATCCACTGCTTATGTTCTATCATTACACACAGAATTAGTGAGTCCCTTAACAACATACATACCATAAGGACTATATCATTAGATATCTCAAAGTCCTCTGATAAGGTGTGGCACAAAGGTTTACTACATACGCTCATTGGCTATAAAATCACTGGAAGAGTTTTTTCTATCATAAAATCCTTCCTAACAGGGAGTTATTAATTGCCAGTACTTTGAGGCCCTGGCGGTCAACAGAGGCATCCACCAGGGGTTACTTCTCAGACCACCCCTCTTTCTGATTTACATATTCCTAATAATATACTCTAATCATTTGTAAGCGTCTATGATGATGATAGAGCAATATAGGGCCACACCTTCAAAACTCTTGGTCATCAGAGAGTGGCAGCTATCTTCTCTTTTAATCTGGCTGGTTATAGTCTATCACCATTGAGCTACCACCAGCCATGACGAACAGATGTCCCCTTGAGGAGGCCCTGTGCCTTGAGAGGAAACTGGGCCTCAGAATCATACCCGACCTCAAGTGGAACTCCTATATATGATCTGTTGCTAAAGATGCAGGTAAAATGCTCAGCTTCCTTTGCCCTTCCAGTAAGTGCCTGACTCGTCATGCAATCCTCTACCTTTTATAAGAGCCAAATCAGGCTGAAAATGGATTACCGTTGTCCAGACCTCACTTTCCAGTCTTCATAGAGTTCGAAAGTGTCTCCGAGGCCTTGTTGGAGAAGAATTATTTTCCCCATTCCAACTTCTCTCTCATAGATGGGATCGGGTGAATCTATCACTGCTCTATTGCTACTACCATCGAATGAACTGCTTCACCAGCTCTGACTCTCACTGCTAGGACCCACCATATGACATATAGTAGCAAATCACCCACTCTCTATCAATATTCCATCAGTGAGAACTAAGTACACTCAAAAAGCTTCCTGCAAAGCAAGGCCTTATGGAACAGACCCCAAGGAGATGTTTCCTTGATGACTACAATCTTGGCCTGTTCATCTAGAGTTGACCATTATCTTACCCCACCTACTGATATAAACTACCCCTTAATCTAACCCTGAACTACCACCAGTCATGATGAACAGATGTCCCCTTGAGGAGGCCCTCCTGTGACTCGAGAGAGTATTTGGCCTCAGACTCACATCTGACCTCAAGTAGAATTCCTATATATAATCCATTGCTAAAGATGAGGGTAAAATAATCGGCTCCCTATACTGTTCCAGTAAATACCTGACTCGTCATGCAATCCTCTACCTTTTATAAGAGCCAGATCAGGCTGAAAATGGAGTCCTGTTGCCCAAACCTCACTTTCCAGTCTTGATAGAGTTCGAAAGTGTCTTCGAGGCCTTCTTGGAGGAGAATTATTTTCCACACACCAATCTCTCCTTTTCAGGTGACATGTGCCAAGTCTCTCTCTGCTCTATCACTATTACCATGGAAAGTGCTCAGTAGAACTGCATCACTTGGTTCCACCAGGTCTGACTTTCACAACTAGGACCACCATGCCACTTACATAGAAGCCAACCACCCACATTTCCTCTGTATTCCATTGGTGAAAAGTAAGTTTTATTTAAACAGCTTCTTTCTGTGAACCACAACCGTATAGAACAAACTCGCCAGAGGATGTTTCCCCAATAACTACAATCTTGACCTATTCAAGCCTAGAATCAATCATTATCCTCAGCTCCTATCCATATAAAGTACCATTTAACAAAACCCCTCTACCTTGAGTGGCTCAGCCTTAAACAGAGTGTACCAGTTTAAAAAAAAAAAAAAAAAAAAAAAAAAAAAAAAAAAAAACAGCTTAGATGCATCTTATGTTTATAAAGACCTGAAAATGGTCGAAATAACAAAATCTAATTTGTGTTTCTAGTTTTCAAAATATTTCAAATGCAGCACCTAAATTAGTTTTTATTTCCTTTTGACCAGATAGATTATTTTTAATCAGTAACCAGATTCATTCCTGTCATAAAAATATCAATATTACTGTTTGAAAATACCTTAATCTTTTTCATATCCTATTTTTCATGACATTAGCAGTCAGGCATTTTAAGAAACATTTACATATTTTTATTATATATTCTTACAGAATGAAATGCACATTCAATCAAGCAAAATGCGACCAGTGCTAGCCACTTGATGAGGTTAAATTCTGCTCTCTAACAATGCTCAGCCACATGTTGCCAAGATGTCAATGCAGACACTCACCAACTTGAGAGACAAGACTTTGCCACATCCACCCCCACTCTGATCGCATACCTACTGAATACCAATTTTTTTTTTTTTTTTTATAAGTATCGTGATAATTTTTTAAGCCCAAAGACATTAAGATGCAAAAACTGCATTCACAGATTACTTGACATCCAAACATTTAGGATTTTTCTCATAAAGGCATAAATAACCTTGATGGCAGAAATGGATAGATGTTCAGAATTCCATTTCATTCCAGGAACCGATTTAAATACAGTTTAAATACATTAATTCAAGAATAAAAGTGGATTCTAAAACTGGATATTATTTTCTGGACAACCTTATCTTGGAATAGAACTGAGTTACATTGAGCTAATTCAACAGTAAAATGATATAACCTGATTGCCAATGGAGTACTACATTTAAATTCCTGAGGTTGAGGTACCAAAGAGCAAAGTTCATTATAATTGCCTTAAAATATTTACAGAAGAGACAAAGAAGCTATGTTATGGTTGTAGGAAAGTGACTAAAGCTGAGATGCCAGGTTAAGACCATTAATATTGCAGACCTTAAAGCCATGTGTAGTAAAGATGAGCAGTAGTTATCCTTTACTAATTAAAATCATTTAATGGGACAAAGTTTATCTTTAAAAACTTTATTAAGGTTGCCAATGAGAGCAACAACTATTCACTGCTACTGCCTTGTTAAGTAAAGCAAAGAAAGAGAAAATTGTGCTCACACAGGTACTTTTCCCCCCTGTAAAGTATTTTTATATGTCAGTGATTAGACGTTTTTATTATGATATTTGCAGACTCTTCAGTGTTTGTATGTTTGGGTAAAAAAATGATGTACATTTCATGCATATATAAATCTTTACACTTTTTGAGATGTTGTCGCCATTGCTAACAAATATTCTTGGAACTTGTTCTGCAAGAAAACCTTTCAATAATTTAGTTATGTGTTACTGGATGTCAGGAATTCTTTGTCTCTTCAGGGCATTTTTCAATTTTGGAAATAATCAAAAATCATAATGACTTAGTCTGGTGATTAATGTGGATGACTTATTTTTGTAAAAGATTTCTTGGTGAGAAACTCAGTTTCCTAATGTACATCATGTGCTGAAGCATTTTCATGGTGAGGAATCCACTTGCCAGGCTAGCGTTTGGGTCTTTTCTGCCAAATATTCTTATAACTCTTTCAAAATAAACATGTTCACTGACCATTTATTCTTGTGCTAAGAATTTGTAGTAAACAAGGTGTCACATATTTCTGTTTGTCTTTGATTGGCTCTGAAAAGTGAGGAGCAATAACCAGTTTGTCAAGTATTTTTTTGTTATTCATTTTTTAATATTTTTCAGTTTCACCATTTTATAGCGAGTCATTTTTTAAATTTTTATTATTGCACTTTCTCTTCCACTTTGCTTTTATAAATTTTGTAAATAGTGTGTCTGCAATGATTCTAAAAACTTGGTAAACAAATTTCTAAGAGGTGGCAAGTAAATTTTGAAATCTTGACCACTGTTTGTTTGTCCCGGTAAAATTAGTTCTTTTGTATTTTTATGCAACAAATTATTTGAAAAAGAAAATAAACATTTTGTTTAATTAACATAATTTTGTATTTTCAAAGTAATGGTGTTTATTCAAAATGCTGTGTTTGTTTATTTCCATGGAAGAAATAATATTGCTATTTAGGTAAGTAATACCTCTTTTTTTCTATTGTTTTTATTTCAAATTTACCTTTGAAATTTTATGAAAATAGGGTAATGTTTCCACTTGTCCTTTTCACAAGAAGTTAATAATTTTTTTCTTTGTTTAATTTGATTTGTGGTGTACTGGGGTAAGAAATGGCTCTCGAATTTTAATGCTTCCAAAACGAAGCTGCTATCTATTAACCATCACAGACAATCGCTCCTACCGCCCCATTAGCATGGATCAGGAATGAATATATATATATATATATATATATATATATAGAATTCATAGCTAAATCTGCTGCTAAGAAAGTCGGTTCTCTGTGTAGGGCCAGGAAGCTTTTTCCGCCTGAAACAATCCTGCACATATATAAATCTACCATCCGCCCATGCATTGAATACTGCTGCCATATCTGGTTGGGTGCTCCTGCTATCCACCTGGGTGCCCTTGACAAGATCCAACAAAGAATCTGTAATGTGATAGATCCCGACTCGGCAGCTCTGATACAGTCACTTTCTCACCGGCGCAATGTGGCTTCCCTGTGTCTCTTTTACAAATATTTTCACGGTTTTCGTTCCAATGAACTTAGCTCACCGGTGCCCCCCTATATAAATTTATTTGAGCCACAAGATTAGCAACTAGGTTCCACCCTTTTACTGTGAAACCAATAAAATGTAAATGCAAATTCTACTCCATCAGCTTCTTTTTTTGCACTTCCCGCCTGATGGAATTCCCTTCCATTTACTTGCTTTCCCGATAACTATAATCTCCAAGAATTTAAATGTAAAGTCAATAGTCATCTCCTATTTCACTTGCATCATCTCTCTCATGCTTCTTTCTCCGTCCACTCCACTCTCATCAGTATTCTCATCCTTCTCTTACCCACTTCCTGACACCCCCTATAAATTGTTACTCTTTCTCATAACTACTCCTATGTAACCCCCTGTAAAACAGCGGCAGTATAATGCCTTGCTTGGGGTGATATGATTATTAAAAAAAAAAAAAAAAAAAAAATTTATGCCGTGATTTTCAAAAGTTCAATTAATTAAAAAAATATAAATTTACCTCTGATAATTTTTCCTTAGATTTATAATGCATGCAAGATCTGTTTTTAAACATTTTGAAATTTTAGATTCCCATTGACAAAGGGGAATATTTAAAATCTAAGTGAAAGAAAACAGGACCAAAAAGCAGTTTCCAACTTGGAACTATTGACAAAGATATAAAAATGTGCAACTGAAACAAAGTGATTACACATGGAGATAGCAACAACAGGATTCTACATGTTGCTTCTACAGCAGATATTATTCCACTAATGTCTTCCACTAATGTCTTCTAGTGAAGAAACAACTACTGAAAATTTTTATCCAAGAAGAAAGTCTAAGAGAACTTACGTACTTTTTTTTAAAAGTCGCCAGATATACCATGGGACTTATTAAAAGTGATGCATCTTTCAACCTTGGGGCATAGATTGGATTGCTGATGCTTTTTTTTATTCGACCTACAAGACAAGGGATTTCTTCATCCAAGCTTTAAATTAAATGACAATTTCGTAGATAAGTCAAAAATAGACAGGGAAAAGGCTGGAGTAAAAGTAATCCCCCACCAGAAGTATGTTCTACAGAGCTAATCCCTCACATTAGTGCAACTGGTGGGATTCTAGTAGAGAAGGTTGCTGCTGTTTTAGAAGAATTCAACAATGTAAATTTCATTAAGGCAGTTCTTGTGGACAATACCAGTAAAAACACAGGTTGTGAAGCAGGGCTTGTTATAGTTCTGGAGAAAAACTTAAACAGAACTTACACGTCATTGGCTATTCACTTCATCAAAATGAAGTTCTATTTAGATCTGCTGTTAAGTATGTTGATAATGAAACTACAAGAAGCCTTAATACTTTTACTAGTCCTCTAGGAAACTTTGCAGAAATGAGGATCAGGACTTGACCCACCCAGGTAGAATTTAACACAGCCAGTGGCTTGCGGGATAATGGGATATCTTACAGTAGGAGCAATGTAAGATTTGGGTGGTGACCAGAGACTGCTCTTTGAATATGAAGCAGGAATTTCCTGAAGGAAAGTTAAAATTTGTTGCCTAGAAAATTCAGTTTCTAAATCAAGCAAAATGGCTAACTATGATAAATTCTACAACCTTATAAAAATTTATAATTGAAAGATATGCAGTTAGTTGGTTTGAAATAAAAGAGGTATAATAAATTTCAGAACCAACAATTGTATATTAATCATGAGTTTAATGACATTTGTAGGATATCTATTTTCACTTAAAATATGATGAATGTTATGCAATTCTTGATCAAGTGTACAAGGAGAACAAATCATCAGTGTGTACTAAAGTAGATGATGTAATGAACAGCTAATGAATATGTATACACCTTGGTTTCCCCTCACTGGAATGTGATTGGCTGGTGTCAGCCATAAATATAGACTAAGGCGAGGATGTCCAGAGATCTATTGGTCTTCCACTATTGACTATGCCAACGTCGCAGGATACTACATACTATGAGTACTGTACATTACGTCTATGTACTAGATTTTTCTACTCGGTTACATTTGCCTAAACCACTTAACTACCCAGAATTATATATATATATATATATATATATATATATATATATATATATATATATATATATATATATATCTATATATATCCCTTTCCGGGGCTTTTTTTTTTTTTTAAATCATATCACCCCGAGCAAGGCAGTAATGCCACTGATGTGCAGGGGGCTACATAAGAGTAAACAGATTAAGTAGAAGAGAGTGAAGAGTAAGACGAACCAGTTAGAAAGGAGCAAGAGAAGGATGGGAATACAGGTGTGATAACAGTTGCAAAGGTGGAGAGAAAGGAAAGGATATACGGGGTGGTGAAAGAACTAGAGTCAAGTGGTTAATAGATGAGTATTGACATTGCATTTAAATTCCTGGAGGTTGTAGCCATCAGGAAAGCAAGAATATGGAAGCGAGTTCCACAGGCGGGAAGTGCAAAAGAAGCTGCAGGAGTAGAATTGTTGTCTGCATTTGGTTAATGTAACTGTAATGTAAATATCAGTAGATATTCAACACAATCAAGAAAACAAAACAACAGTCAACCAAAATACAAAACGTTGTATTAAAGATTTACAGTACAAACATTTTTAGTTTCAGAAGTAGCGAGCCACCAGAGATTTAAAAAATACAACCCTGAAGCAACACCACTGGTCAAATTTGATTACTGTCCCATAAAAATGGAGGTTGTGAGAAACTACACTTGCAGAAGATTCTTCAAATAATGACCTGCAAGAGGTTCTAATGAATGCAACATTAGAAATTGCCTGCCCATTTGCAAAGTGTGAAAAAAGCAGTTAAATTAACTACTAAAGCTTCACAAATTGTATGCAAAGAGCAAAGCACAAACACATTATTACTAAATCATTGTGCCATTAAATAAAACCTTCATCTACTTCAAAGGGAAATTATACTGAACAGTTTAGCCATATTATGACAAAATAACATATTATACAGTGCAGTAGTTTTCATGTGATTTTCAATAAACAATGCAAAGTTAAACCACTTTGTCTTATAATTTGTGCCAAGCGATATTATGGGGTTATATACACTTTTATCTCGTCTTTGTTTTTAATTAATTATGACCTAAGAAATGGCGTGAGATCTTATTCATTGATTAGCCTTTTTTGTAATCTTTCACAATTTTTACACTTATCGAATAAAATAGAAAATTGCATATTTTGCTTGTGATTCATAATTAGAATTCTGGTTTGAATATATTTTCCATTCACTGTATCTAATACAAAACTATCAACTTTATTTGGATTTATTCTTGAAATAGTAAAATTTTGAGATCAGTTTATGAGTAAAAATCTGTAGAAAGATGATCTTTAAGCCTAAATGCTCAAAAATTGGTAAAAACTACAAGACTAATTTTTGGTGTTAAGTACTTATCACATCAAACCCTAGCTTTCACACACAGTGCAATCTTAATTTTCTACAAAAAAAAAAAAATAAAAATAAAAAATATTACGGCCCTAATGCACATATTCAAGAGAAAAAAATTTTTTCTAATTTTTTTTCTTTTTTATTGATTTCACATCATGAATATCAAAAATATTTTTTCTTATTTTTCTGTTTTTTTAAGAGAAGTTTGCCATGGGAGTTCATTGTAAATTAATCCTCTCTCTACATAAAAAAATAGGTAAGTAAAAGAAATAATAATAATAAGGGAAAAGGTAATTAAAAATAAGCTTTTAAATTAATATTTTATGGCTGCTTTGAAGTTGTTGAAAACTAGAATTTTTGCAACACCTTGATGAATGCTGAAATCCTTACAGTATTGTTGAAGTAATCGCTAACATTTTTTGTCGACATTTACACTCTAATCTCACTCCTGTTTTAATATAGTCAGTGCTACTATTGCACATTTTACCCGAATTAAATAAATATAAAATCTTGAAAAGAAATGCGAAATCATTACATTTTTATTTTAATCATTAAATTGTTTTTAAAATAGTGGAAGTATTTTGTATGTTAAATAATAAAACTTTTAGTTTTTCCCCATCAAAAAATTAATGAAATTTATTGAACAAGCTATGCACCAACAGTACTTTGTACTCCCTGACCTGTTTGAACTTCTCCCAAAAATTTGGTTTTAATTGGTCAATATATGGCTATTTTAGAGGGTGAGACAAATGGATGGACAGACTAACAAAAGTCACAGAATTTTATATAGAGATAGATTCTGTATGTTAGTATTAACAAAGTACATAAAAAAAGTAAGAATACACTTAAATTAATATAAATATTAACTTTTTTAAAATTTGAAATTATTTAAAATTTTGTAAGGTGTGTAAAAAATTTGCTTTATCATGTTGTACGAGAATAATTTTTTTATTATTTGTATGGGGGACCAATTTACAATAAATTTTCATAGCAAACTGAACCCTCCCTTAAAAATTTAGAAAATTAAAATAAGGATTTTTATATTTCTGATCTTGGATTGTTATTTGATAGCAATATGAAAAAAAAAACGTTATAGAGAAAAAAAATATCTTTAGATGTAAAACTGAAAATTACTTGTTAACTTTTGAAAAGAAAATCAAATTTATAAAAAAAAAAAATTTACTCTTTCAGGCCACTTTTTTTTATTATAACAAAGCGATTCAACATTTACTTGTATTTAAATTTATACAAGTGCCAAATTCTAAAAGATTGAATCTCAGGATACTATTTTTCTAAATGATACCATTGTTAATCTTGTAATGGTTTGGATTAATCATAACATAAAAAGACTAATCACAATTTTGTATTTTCTTGAAAGATACCAAATTCAAACTTTCACAAACAGAATTGGCAAAAATTGTCTCCGGAAGGAAAAAAGTCAAAGAATAACCGAATAAAAAATTGTTTTGTATTTTCAGTTGTAAATTATCTACCTATCTCAGTCCGTCCACATCTATCTATCTATCTATCTATCTACCTATCTCAGTCCGTCCACATCTATCTATCTATCTATCTATCTACCTATCTCAGTCCGTCCACATCTATCTATCTATCTATCTATCTACCTATCTCAGTCCGTCCACATCTATCTATCTATCTATCTATCTATCTATCTCAGTCCGTCCACATCTATCTATCTATCTATCTATCTACCTATCTCAGTCCGTCCATTATCTATCTATCTATCTATCTATCTACCTATCTCAGTCCGTCCACATCTATCTATCTATCTATCTATCTATCTATCTCAGTCCGTCCACATCTATCTATCTATCTATCTATCTACCTATCTCAGTCCGTCCACATCTATCTATCTATCTATCTATCTACCTATTTCCCAGTCCGTCCACATCTATCTATCTATCTATCTATCTACCTATCTCAGTCCGTCCACATCTATCTATCTATCTATCTATCTACCTATTCCCCAGTCCGTCCACATCTATCTATCTATCTACCTATCTCAGTCCGTCCACATCTATCTATCTATCTACCTATCTCAGTCCGTCCACATCTATCTATCTATCTATCTATCTACCTATCTCAGTCCGTCCATCTATCTATCTATCTATCTATCTACCTATCTCAGTCCGTCCACATCTATCTATCTATCTATCTATCTATCTACCTATCTCAGTCCGTCCACATCTATCTATCTATCTATCTATCTACCTATCTCAGTCCGTCCACATCTATCTATCTATCTATCTATCTACCTATCTCAGTCCGTCCACATCTATCTATCTATCTATCTATCTACCTATCTCAGTCCGTCCACATCTATCTATCTATCTATCTATCTACCTATCTCAGTCCGTCCACATCTATCTATCTATCTATCTATCTACCTATCTCAGTCCGTCCACATCTATCTATCTATCTATCTATCTATCTATCTCAGTCCGTCCACATCTATCTATCTATCTATCTATCTATCTATCTCAGTCCGTCCACACATCTATCTATCTATCTATCTACCTATCTCAGTCCGTCCACATCTATCTATCTATCTATCTATCTACCTATCTCAGTCCGTCCACATCTATCTATCTATCTATCTATCTACCTATCTCAGTCCGTCCACATCTATCTATCTATCTATCTATCTATCTATCTCAGTCCGTCCACATCTATCTATCTATCTATCTATCTATACCTATCTCAGTCCGTCCACATCTATCTATCTATCTATCTATCTACCTATCTCAGTCCGTCCACATCTATCTATCTATCTATCTATCTACCTATCTCAGTCCGTCCACATCTATCTATCTATCTATCTATCTATCTATCTCAGTCCGTCCATCTATCTATCTATCTATCTATCTACCTATCTCAGTCCGTCCACATCTATCTATCTATCTATCTATCTACCTATCTCAGTCCGTCCACATCTATCTATCTATCTATCTATCTACCTATCTCAGTCCGTCCACATCTATCTATCTATCTATCTATCTACCTATCTCAGTCCGTCCACATCTATCTATCTATCTATCTATCTACCTATCTCAGTCCGTCCATCTATCTATCTATCTATCTATCTATCTACCTATCTCTTAGTCCGTCCACATCTATCTATCTATCTATCTATCTACCTATCTCAGTCCGTCCACATCTATCTATCTATCTATCTATCTATCTATCTACCTATCTCAGTCCGTCCATCTATCTATCTATCTATCTATCTATCTACTATCTAGTCCGTCCACATCTATCTATCTATCTATCTATCTATCTCAGTCCGGCCCACATCTATCTATCTATCTATCTATCTATCTCAGTCCGTCCACATCTATCTATCTATCTATCTATCTCAGTCCGTCCACATCTATCTATCTATCTATCTATCTCAGTCCGTCCACATCTATCTATCTATCTATCTCAGTCCGTCCACATCTATCTATCTATCTATCTATCTATCTCAGTCCGTCCACATCTATCTATCTATCTATCTATCTATCTCAGTCCGTCCACATCTATCTATCTATCTATCTATCTATCTATCTCAGTCCGTCCATCTATCTATCTATCTATCTATCTCAGTCCGTCCACATCTATCTATCTATCTATCTATCTCAGTCCGTCCACATCTATCTATCTATCTACCTATCTCAGTCCGTCCACATCTATCTATCTATCTACCTATCTCAGTCCGTCCACATCTATCTATCTATCTACCTATCTCAGTCCGTCCACATCTATCTGTCTATCTATCTATCTCAGTCCGTCCACATCTATCTATCTATCTATCTATCTCAGTCCGTCCACATCTATCTATCTATCTATCTATCTATCTCAGTCCGTCCACATCTATCTATCTATCTATCTATCTATCTCAGTCCGTCCACATCTATCTATCTATCTATCTATCTATCTCAGTCCGTCCACATCTATCTATCTATCTATCTATCTATCTCAGTCCGCCACATCTATCTATCTATCTATCTATCTATCTCAGTCCGTCCACATCTATCTATCTATCTATCTATCTATCTCAATCAGTCTACATCTATCTATCTATCTATCTATCTATCTCAGTCCGTCCACATCTATCTATCTATCTATCTATCTATCTCAGTCCGTCCACATCTATCTATCTATCTATCTATCTATCTCAGTCCGTCCATCTATCTATCTATCTATCTATCTATCTCAGTCCGTCCACATCTATCTATCTATCTATCGATCTATCTCAGTCCGTCCATCTATCTATCTATCTATCTATCTATCTCAGTCCGTCCACATCTATCTATCTATCTATCTATCTATCTCAGTCCGTCCACATCTATCTATCTATCTATCTATCTATCTCAGTCCGTCCACATCTATCTATCTATCTATCTATCTATCTCAGTCCGTCCACATCTATCTATCTATCTATCTATCTATCTCAGTCCGTCCACATCTATCTATCTATCTATCTATCTATCTCAGTCCGTCCACATCTATCTATCTATCTATCTATCTCAGTCCGTCCACATCTATCTATCTATCTATCTCAGTCCGTCCACATCTATCTATCTATCTATCTCAGTCCGTCCTAATATCTATCTATCTATCTATCTATCTATCTATCTCAGTCCGTCCACATCTATCTATCTATCTATCTATCTATCTATCTCAGTCCGTCCACATCTATCTATCTATCTATCTATCTATCTCAGTCCGTCCACATCTATCTATCTATCTATCTATCTCAGTCCGTCCACATCTATCTATCTATCTATCTATCTATCTATCTATCTATCTCAGTCCGTCCATCTATCTATCTATCTATCTATCTATCTATCTATCTATCTATCTCAGTCCGTCCACATCTATCTATCTATCTATCTATCTATCTATCTATCTATCTCAGTCCGTCCACATCTATCTATCTCAGTCCGTCCACATCTATCTATCTCAGTCCGTCCATATCTATCTATCTCAGTCCGTCCACATCTATCTATCTCAGTCCGTCCACATCTATCTATCTCAGTCCGTCCACATCTATCTATCTCAGTCCGTCCACATCTATCTATCTCAGTCCGTCCACATCTATCTATCTCAGTCCGTCCACATCTATCTATCTCAGTCCGTCCACATCTATCTATCTCAGTCCGTCCACATCTATCTATCTCAGTCCGTCCGTCTCTCCATCTATCTATCTCAGTCCGTCCACATCTATCTATCTCAGTCCGTCCACATCTATCTATCTCAGTCCGTCCACATCTATCTATCTATCTATCTATCTCAGTCCGTCCACATCTATCTATCTCTCTATCTCAGTCCGTCCACATCTATCTATCTATCTATCTCAGTCCGTCCATTATCTATCTATCTCTATCTCACACACACACACATCTATCTATCTATCTATCTCAGTCCGTCCACATCTATCTATCTATCTCAGTCCGTCCACATCATCTTTCTATCTATCTATGCTCTACACTTCATTACTATACATATTACTTGATATCTTTAATGCAAAACAATTCACCCACATGTTAACAATCATTTTCTTCTGTACAGTAAGACAAACTGAACCCAAAGTTTTTAAAATGATGAAAATAGAGCAACAAATAGACATTTATGTTGCATTAACAATAACATTTTAAGAAATACTCATAAAATAATTTCTGCCATTTCCATTGGCTCAGTAAGACGGAAAAAAAAAGAACAAGACAGAAATATTTATTTCTAAATGAAATAATTTTAATATTTTGCCTTTCTAATTCATAACTAACCACCCACACATGCCACACAGTCATAACATATTGTTAAGCCGACTTCTGCGAAGGGCATCGCGTTCTTCAAAGGGAGGTAAATACGGTTTGATTCCGGCTCGTTTTCTTTCTTTTACTATACAAGACTGAAAATGAAAGGAAAAAATATGAAAAACAAATTCAGTTTAGAGTAACATCAGGTTTTATTTGGGAGTTTTGTTCATGCCAAACTCATACAAAAGGAATTATTATAAAATCTGCAAAAAAGTTTTTTCTTATCATGAAGGACTTTGATTTTAAGAAAAGTATACTTTTTTTTTTAAACTACAAGAAAGAAGTATGATGCATTTTGTCTTTTAGAACTTTGTTGAACTAAGTTTCTGTTTACAGTGATGTGATGATAGAACCTTATAGGCTGAATTTTTGTTGACAACTACTACTGAATGTAAAAATAAACAAAAAATACTGCTATGTACACAGATGACAAATTTTTATGATTGTTGATTAGTAGGATGAGGTTTATTCTTGATTTTGTGAGATAGTTCTTCAGAAAATTTCAATATTTTTCAACTGATATTATAAATATATCAAAATATATCAGCTAGCTATGATGACTTTTCACCACAAAGTCATAACAATTTGTTATTTTTATACAAACCATTTTTTCAATAATTTTTACAAATAAAAAGTTTGCTTACTTTAGGAATTGTGTATGTGTGTTTCATTGAAAATGACTGACAAAGTACTTTTAAGATTATTTTTATTGTATGTTTCTTGTATATGTAAAAAATTTTATTTTGAAAGTGTAGAAATTTTCCAAATGATTACTTCTTTTTACATTCTTGTTATGTTCACATATGAAGAAAACTAGCAGTATAGCCCGGCGTTGCTCGGGTGTAATGAAAGCTTTAAAACTAATCCATGGTCCTGGAGCTCAGACTCTTTGGACGTTGGCACGAAAAACTAAAAAGCAATAGTTGTTTCCAGTTATAGCGAAACCGTAGACTGAAAGAAAAATGAATGGATGTAAGTCAAATTTTAATTTCCTGGTATCGATATCAAATAAGTTTTTTTCATTGTAAACTGAATTTTGAAGGCTAAATAAGTCCTCTGAGTAAATGGTATCATGGCTGAGAGTAAGAACTACAATTATACCTACTTAAAGCCAAACCCGAAGCAAAAACTAAAATAAAAGGGCTGAAAAACTGATTTTGATCAGACCCGGTAGGATATCGGGGTATCAATTTCCAATATCGGAGTCAAATAAGTCATCCAAGGATAGAACTACAACCTTGAAACTTCTGAATATCGTTTCTTTTGTCTTTGTCTATGAGTGTATCAAATTTGATTAAAATCGGTCCACTCCTTCTATAACCCGATTTTTTTGATTATCGATTTTCAATATTTATCGGGGGTACCTCGACACAAACCCTAGCTAAGAACAGTCGCAGACGCTTATAGTACAACTGTGTAAATTTTCAAGAAAATCGGTTCAGCCGTTTTGGAGTCTATAGGTAATGGATACACACACGAAGTTCCATTTATAAATAAGTTTAGATAGACAGTATCACTACACAAAAATTCTTGTGTTTCAGAGCACAATTGCCCTTCTTTGGGTGATTTGTGGAACTGAAAATAAATGGTGGAAACAATTTATTTTTGGGAATGTAATATGTAAGTGGTGTGAGGCATGGCAATTTAGTATGTCTAAGCTGGTCTGTCGGCAGTTTGTAACCAGAGAGATACAGCTTTGGGTTAGGTTTATTTTACTACCATCTATGAGTGGATGAAATAGAGTGACTTTTTAGTGTTGTATTGGTTTCTTTTCTTTTATTAATATTCGTTTTTTATTTTGTGGATTAAACATGGATATCAATTAACTTTCGGAGAGGATTATTTTATCTGAGTAAGGTATCTAGTGGGGCTACATAATACTTCGAATAGGTAAATAATTTTAACTGTAAGTTGATTTTTATATCAGAGCACGTTATGACTAATACCTTTTGATTAATTAAATTTTAACAAAAAATATTTTCAATGTTTACATAACACTGCTAATTCATCCCTACAGTTAAATAGTTCACCATTGCTGGGATACCTTAGAATGTGCAGCTTTTCACTCAGGCATAAAGGGCAGATGTCGTTAAACGAGTTATAGATTCGAGTTTTTTCCAGGATTTTCCATTTTACTTTGGGTGTCTTATTTGTGTCCTTTAATTTCTAAAAATATGTAGAAAGGGATGTTTGGTTTCGATACATGTTGTTTTTGAATGAAGTTAAGTGCATATACCAGCGTTGCTTAAAAGTGTTCCTTGTAGATCTGATGTAGACAGTTGGGTTTTCAGTTGATGTTATACTGCATTGATAGAAAATTCAATTTTTCTTTTATTACACCTATTTTGTAGTGGGCAATTATTGGGGTTTCTACAATTTCATAAGTTGATGTTGTTGCTCTCTTTATTATTTTGGTAGTTATTGCTATTTTGATTAATGTGCTGATTTAAGATATATTTATTATGATTTGTAATGATTATTTCAAGGTTATTTGTGCAACTATAACTTAGTTTAAGTGTATTTTTGTTAAAAAGTTTACTTAGAGGGTGGTTAGTGGGGAAGTGTTTCTTAATTAAATTGAGGAACTTCAGCCCTAACTTGGTGTTGACCATTTGGTTGAAAGTTGATGTATTTCTATTTTTCCTGTTATGGTTATAATTTGTCATGTACTTGATATCTTGGGATGATCTTTGTTGTGCAGTTGTGCTCTGAAACATGAAAATTTTGTGTAGTGATACTATGCTTTTATAAACCATTGTAACAACTATTACAATATAAAGCTCTAATTGTATCGAGCACTCTTTGTAAAAGTAAATGCTTGAACAGTGGGTTTAAAATCTATGTGTTCTGTCACTTTCTTACTAATATATATAGGAAAAACTACTAAAAAGTTGTAAGTTAAAAATGTATTTTTTTTGACAGTATTTATTTATTTCTATTATATATAGAAATAAATAAATACTGTCAAAAAAAAAAAAAAAAAATTTTTAACTTACAACTTTTTAGTAGTTTTTCCTATACATATTAAGACAGTATACGTGGATTATCATTATGATATATATATATATATATATATATATATTTTGTCATCCACAGACAGAACTGTCTCGCTGTATCACAGCTCATCAGTATGGTTAGACTCCGATTGCTACCTAACCCAGGCTTGAAACCTGACTGAATTGGCGTCAGTCGGTGACAGAAGGCAGTCTTTTTAGCGCATATCATATTATGCGCCCAATAGCTAGAATGCTCTAATTCATTTTACTGAATGAGCGATGCGTACATATATATATAGATAGAGAGACAGAGAGACAGACATAAAAGACAAGAGGAGGAAAACATTTCTTTATACCCCCCACCCCCCCCCACCCCACACACACATTAATGTGAGAAGTTTGTCTGTTGAGCACACCATTCATTACATGATTTGTTAAAAACAATTTGATCAAGTGAAGTATTTGTTCAAAGATACCATAGGCCTTGAGCTTGGAGAAATCCTACATGCCAAACCCTGTCGAATGCTTTTAAAATATCTAAAGCCACAGCCTGAGCATTGCTAATACATAGACAGTAGTTGCAAGAAACAAAAGCCATACTGCTTATCCAAAAGAAGGCCATTTTAAGTGAGATGCTTAATCAAATCAGCATTGATTAGCACCTCTAGTATTTTGCCAAATGGTAAAAGGCTAATAAGACAATAACTTGTTTGAGTTGTCTTTAATGGCATATCAACCTCTGTGGGTTATTTCATGCCGAAAAGGTAGAGCTTAAAAATATTTTTTTAATGTTCGGTTATAGTAAGACAGTTGATTTAGTCAGATTTTGATGAAAAGATTTTTTATTTTTATTTTATAAAATTGAAGATGTCTTCTAGTTTTGTATTCAAAAATGTATTGCTGGTAATAATTTTTTTCTTCAAAAAATGTATTGTTGGTAATATTTTTCATTTTAAAAATGTATATTTTTCCCTAAAAGTCTATTATATATATATATATATATATATATATATATATATATATATGTATGTTTCTATAAAAGTGTATTTTTATACTTTCATAGTGTTTTGACCCCTGTTTGGAGGTTAACTATTTACCCATAGCTGGGACCCTAACAGGTGCTACAACTTCAAGTCAGGGTGGACCTGGGAACAACAGCAATTAAGAGGTGGTTCCATGCACCTTACAATCTCCCAACCGAGGCTTTGCTGCTGAATTGATAACTTGAGGGATCAGAATGTACACCAGAGTGCTTAAAGACAGAAATGACAGCGAATGATTTTCAACAAACTGAAGAGCAAGAAGTCTTCAATATTCATCAAAATAGTGCCTCTCACTTTGTCCCTAAAAATTGAAATTAATCAAAACATTTGTTCTTCGCCTCTCATTTTCAACAGTAAAAATAAAAAGATTTGCAGACATTACCAAGGGGATTGTGTATTTGGGAGAGGAGAGATCTCCTCCTTCCACACAGATTGTACACATGAGGAAGACTGAAAAAGCCTTATTAGAAGAATAATTCCAGAATGTATCAACAACTTTAAAAAAAATATGTGGCATCTTCAAGAGCAGAGGAGATGGTTCCTAAGAATCTCAACTAAAGTCAAAAATTGTTTTCAGATGTTTGCAAACCACACTTACCCAGAATTCCCTGCAGTTTTTATAGTTTCTGAAATAGCTTTCACATTTTTCCCGCATATATCCATTGTCTTCAAGGCACTGAAAAGACATTAATGATTCCTGAAAAATAAAAGATTACTTATTAGAAGATCCTTTAATGCTATATTTTTCTGATATGTTAATTAAATGAGACTAAATAAGCTCATTTTTCAATGTAGTATGTCATTTGTACATTTTTTTTTTGTCTAACTTTTGCAGCAATAAAACAGATAAATATATAAAATAAGTGTTGTGGACCTAGGGTAGGTCAGGAAGAAAAACATGAGCTCGGGTATTAGTGAAGAATATATTTAATGAGAAAACAAATACAAAGAGTGTTACACGTCAGTTGGACTGCCAAGTATTAGACCCGAGTGAATCAACTTGACTCAACCCCGAGAGACATACTCTCCAAGTTTCATAATAATAGGAAGAGTTCATTATCGTCCAAAAAGGGAAGGTTCCATAACAATAATTGAATCCAATCCTGATATGAACATCTAATCTGGGGCCAACCGAACAAGTGACACATCTGCCATGTATTATTCTACTTGAGCAGCAGAGTATAATTAATTTGCAAATACTAAGGGAGGTTAAGTCTACAGATGCTACACTGATCCTAGGTCAAGTACCTGGGAGAGACACTTTGAATCAAGACAGTATTTGCAAAATATCTGTGCACTAAGGTAGGTTGGGTGCAAAGATGTGATTTTTGACTGCATGAATAAACTTGTATTAATTGAAGATTCCGTTGACCATTAAAAAGTAAACTGATGTCACCAATATTATTAAATGTAAATATAACTGGAAAACTATATTTAAAACATTGCATGTCAAAAACAAACCTTTTAATAATAGTTAGAATTTATCCAATGTAATCCTTTTTTATACAACAGGCAAACTCGCATCAATATTCCACTGGATATAAACAGAGGGATTGATGGTCTCTTGATATTAAACCAACTTCTCCTCACCAATTATTACAGATTAAAAAAAAAAATAAGAGAGTCACATGAAAATCTATTAATAATAATAATAATAGTAATAATAATAATAGTAGTAGTAAGAATGTAACAAAATTTGTCAATTTTTTGGGGGCTTAAATCAACTTGTATGATATTAATTAACTCTTAGTGTTTCCAGTAAGAGTTTTTTTCCATTTTTAAAAGCTGCAGAGGAAAGTTCATCAATTGATTAAGTTCTTATGGTTTATCGACCCTTTGTAGTTTATTTAAAGCTGAAAAATATTTTTGGATTGTAAGAATAATATTTATTTTCTTGTGAGAGAATTTTGCATTAATAATTTTTGGGAAATAAAGATTTGTTTTCAGATGTAGGTCCTACTACTTAACTCGTAGCTAATGGGACGAGATGGATTTGTACCTTTCCCAAGAGTATTTGCACAAGCGAATGTAACAAACACGACTGGAATTTCAACCCGGCTCTTCAATTTTGCATTCCAAGCAGCTATCCACTACACCACCCACACACCCTAGGGGGAAGTGCAAGAGGGTGAGATTAGTTATGAAGTATGTAAACAAAATCAAGAAAATTCTAATCTCGGCTAAACAATATTTCCATCCTGTGTCTGTGCTAATGTTTTCTGGAAAAATCTAAATCCAACTCGGTTGGGGAAGCTTTCTTGCCACCATCACGCAGTGATGGTAGACAATTTTCAGCCACATGAAAGACTTTTTCCTTATGTCTGGTATGTCTCACAGTTTCAGTACTCGATATGTGGTACACCATTAAGCATGGCGTAATGGAGTGCCAACAGTTATCGGCTTAGCACTTAAATACAACTCAGCTAATTTGCATATGATTCCACAATTAAATTACCCCAGTTTTAGGTGAGAACAATTAAAAGAACAGATAAAAACGAAGATTTAATATTTAGTTGTGTTTGCAATAACTGTATCAAGTCTGTAACTCACTGACATCACCAAACTGTTGCAGTCTTCATTTGCAATGCTTTTCCAAAACTTTTAATGCAGTCTTTATCAGTTCTTGTTTGTTTCAAAGTGTTTCTTCCTTCTGTCTCCTGTTCAAAACAGGAAATGCATGCTCTCCTGGCTTAAGGTATGGACATGCCACCTTTTATATCAGTGTTATGTCTGGTATATCTTGCAGTTTCAGTACTCGATATGTTGTACACCATTATGCATGACGTAATAGAGTGCCAACAGTTATCGGCTTAGCACTTAAATACAACTCAGCTAATTTGCATAGGATACCACATCCTCCCTAAATTGGAATGGTTGTATCTCTTGTTTTTCCTTTCGCTACGTCTAACTGCTCTTGATTTATGTAAGTCTTGCTTTTGCTACTTTCTTCTCCTTTTTATTGACGACCTTGGTCTTTCTTGATCTTCTTTGTCAGTTTTTTTCTTCTTAACCTATCTCTCCATTTTTTGTTCATCCTCATCACTGTAATTTTCTCTCTTCTCTGCTCTACCTACTCATTGTACTTACCTTTCTCCTCCCGACTTTGGTCTTCCATCTCCACATCATCTGACACAATCTAACTAATCTTGATTTATATAAGTCTTGTTTTGCTCCTCTCTTCTCCTTTTTATTGACGACCTTCGTCTTTCCTCATCCTCTTCTTTGTCAGTTTTTTCCTTCTCCACTTATGTCTATTTCTTGTTCGTCTTCATCAATTTATCTTTCTCTCTCTCTCTCCCTGCTCTTCTTTGGGCTTCCATCTCCGCATCGTCTTTCTTAATTGATCTGCATGAGCCAGAACATATTCACCCCTCTTCTTGATCAAAGCCGTATTATTGCTTCTCTGCAAAAGGAAGTTCATTTTTTCAGGATTTTCACTTTTGTCTTTCTTGTACCACACTCTCTCCCTTGTGGTGAAAGATGTGGTAATGGGGGCTCTAATCTGTCCACCCATAAGGGTCGATGGGCTCAACTTCCTCTTGACATGTAATATCAACCTATAACCGTGGAGCATTTTAGCTAAAAAAGCCTCAATGGTTTCAGTGATGGGCGATGATGCCTTCAATGTCATTTCAACTGTTAGTACCATACGTTCTGCAATTCTGTTGGATTGAGGATGGTACGGAATAGTTTTATATGGTCTGCACCTATCCGCCACAACCATATACACAAATTTTCATCCCCAAATTCAGGAGCATTATCTGACACTAGCATTTATGGTACTTTATTCCTTGCAAATACACCTCTCAAAACCTGTTTGACTGTGGACACTATCTGGTCTTTAACTTTGATTACTTCTGGTCAACCAGAGTATGCATCCCCCATTATAAGAAATGATCTTGTGATACTGATGTGTGCGTGGTCCATAGGTACTCTAAGCCATGATTGTGCCTCTTCAGGCCATGAATGTAGCTGTTTTTGCCTGAATCTGCTAATTTCAGTGCATTTTGAACATTAATAAATTCTTTAATATCCTTTATATCACCTGGCCACCATGCTTGTAATTTTAATCTTCTGCGTGTCACTGTGACATAGCAATGCACTCATTATGTACCCCCCTCAATATGTCTGTCTTGAACATTTGTGGAGCTATTATCACTTAGCCACTGCATATAATTTCATTTTCAACTGTTAACTAATGTCACATTTCCTTAAATGGCCTCTTCACAATTGAACAATTGTTCCACTTATTATTCCTTATTCTTTCGATTATTTTGCTCAATACTGAATCTTGCTTGGTTTCATTTTTTAACCTGTTGACCAAAAGTACATTTGTCTGTCTATTGAATTATTTTGTCTCTAGTTTCATGTTATCTGTTCCTTTTATAAAAGCATCCACATGAGGAACGGTATTTCACTTAACATACAATGTCAAAATCAAATGCCATGTTTTTCATAACCCAGCATAAAATTCATGATGACGCAAATCCTTCCTTGGGTTAAAACTAAACTCCAACGGCTTGTGGTCTGACTTTAGTAGAAATTTCGTACCTAGTTAAAAATTGTGCCCACTCCATACCCCAAACAATCACTAGGGCCTTCTTTTCAATGTTTGAGTAATTTCACTCTGCCATTGTCAATCTCCTAGATAAATACATTATTGGATAATCTTTCTGTAATAGGATGGCAGCAATCACTTTCTCACTTACATCCATGGTCAATGTTATTTTCTTTCTTTGAATCAAACACCCTTGTTGTAGGTTTCTTTTTCATAATTGCTTTTAGGATCATAAAAGGATTATTTCGTCTGTGTCCATTCTAAATCTGTTTTTTTACGCAACTTTGACAATGGTTCAGTTAGTTCACTATATTTTGGGATGTATTTACTGTAAAAATTTATCAAACCTAAAAAGGATTCCAATTTGTTTTTGTTGGTTGGAGTCACTACCTCTGTAATCTTTTTTTATTAGCCTTTCATCAGGTGCTATACTGGTTTTCGATTTTTGGTAACCCAAATATGCCAAATTCTTGCACTCAGTTACATTTGTCTATTAATGCTTAATGCAGCTTTTTTCAATTGCCATAATATTTGATCCACTTTTTGTTTTAACTCTTGTTTGGTCTTCACTCCTACCCCCCTATGTCATCTTGGTAAATAATCATGTTAGTTACCTTGCCTAACAATATTCCTTTGATGGCCATTTGAAATATATGATGAAATGTTTTAATTCCAAATGGTAAGTGAGTCCACCTTAACAGGCCCATAAGGGTGTTGATCATGGCGACTCCTTTAAATTTTTCATCAATCTGAATTTGGTTGTAGGCAAATCTCAAGTCAATTCCGTTTTCTAGTTCATGGCTTGCTTTTTTGATGTTTGGTAATGGAAATGAGCCCAAGTATATCTGGTGATTTACTCCAACTTTATAGTCATTGCATATCTGCAAGTTTCCATCAAAATTTTTTATTGCTATGATAGGTGAGGCTCAGTTATTTCCACCATGTGTAACTTTTTTGAGAATGCCTTGCTTGACCATGTGGTTTAATTTGGCTACCACTAAAAGTAGTTTATAACTTGATTGTATTTGGGGTAGTAATTTTCTTTTAATCAAATACTTACTCACTCTCTTGTGCTTCCATGGAGTTTATTAATTTGGCTGTATCTACTTTTACTATGTCAATACCTAACAATCCATAGTCCTCGCACGCTACTACCATGACTTGAATAACCTTGAACCAAGTATCCGTTTCAAATGTACCACCGAAGGTACCCAACATCTTTATCATTGTTCCATCAAATTTTTTTAACTTTAAAGCAATTTCTTTTAACTTAGGTCGGCCTAGCTTGATCCAAAAACTTCAAGGAATTAGGGTTATGTTGCTAACCGTGTCAACATGAATGCTAAATGTACAGCTATTCATTTTCATGTTCTCTCTACCATTCTTTTGTATATTTACTGCAAAGACGCTTGCTTCCTGCTGTTCTTCAGGGTGGGGGAGTTTATTACTCTCATTTTTTTCTAAATGTTTTTCACTTCTGCAAATGATCTTAAAGGATGCAGTTTTCCCAGTGTCAGACACTTGAATTTTTCTTTTCATGCACCATTCTACCAATAACTTCCCTTCATTTTGGTTTTGGTCATGTTCAACCTGTATGAATCTAATTCTTCTCTTGGCTGGTTGAAATCTATGATTTGCTCCAGCTGCTGTAAATAGTCCACACTTAATTCTAAGTTCATATGGCTGCCTTGCATATATTCCAGTACTTTTCATTTATGCCACGGGTCATTAAGTCCTTTAATTGTTCGTAACAGATTTGGCTTGTCTTCAGTTGACATGACTTGAGTCCCTAGTTTCTCAAATTCACAGTGTTTTGCCTGTCCCTTGTGTCTGTGTACATATTGCATAATAGATTCCTCCACCCACTGTCTGGCTTTTGAAAATTTTGTTTTTTCAGCGATGACCAGTTTTCTTTTTGTCCTAATGTTTCTTATGCTGACAACTTCCTCAAAAAACATCTCTTCTAATTCCTGTGAGTCTGCCATTGTGGTGATTTTCTTGAATGCCTTACACCCTACAGAAGACATAAACAAGTCCATTATTTGGTTCTGTCTGCCTTCCATTCTTGAGTCTTTGAGATTAAGCACACTTGCTGTAGCTACACTGAGTACCAGAATTATATGCAAATTGATTTTTTTGTTCTAACTCTGATAGTTTTTAATAAAAATTAGTGAAACTTGGCAGGTTATATTTCAACACTAACACATGTGCAGATCTAAAATTCTAAGCTAATCTGTGCAACAGTAAACAAACGCCAGCCATTTTGGTGACTTGCAACCTGTTTCAGTGTGCCAACTTTATATGCAAATCATTGCTCAAGTGTCAAATATGGTGAAGTGGTGACAGAAAATTAAAACATTGATTATTTTAGGAATATGTAATTTGAGAACAACAATAATACAGAGCAAATATTTTCAATATGGTTTCATAGTACAATCAATATTGTATATAATTTCCATTTTTATTAACAAGAGAAAAAAGTCTTTGGTCCATTGAAGATGTCAAACTTTTTATTTCATCTGATGAAATTTCTTTGGCAGCAGTCAGGAAGGCGTTCCAGAGGTCATCCTTGGAGGTGTACTGCCTTACTCCGGAGTAAATCTTCCTTTGCAAGATGCTCTACAGATTTTCAATGGGATTTAAATCTGGAGAACAAGCTGGCGATTGCATTATTTTCCCATGATTGGCAAAAAACACTCTCCAAATATTCAGTGGTTTTCCTTGCAGCATGAGATGGTGCATTATCATGCATGAATACCATCTTTTTCTGGAATGACAAATTCTTCTTGTGCCAGGGTTTGAGGTGTTCCTTAATGAAGTCAATGTAGAGTTTTGCAGTCATTTTCACTCCATCTGCGACTCTGAATGGTCCTACCAGCTCATTACCAATGATTGCAGCCCAAAACATCACACCACCACCTCCCTGTTGACGCCTGATCTGGTGGGGACGTGGACCCTCATTATGGTGCCATCCTCTCCTCCACCCATCAGGTCCATCAAGAGTTGCTCGACACTCATCAGTGAAGAAAACAGTTTGAAAATTTACCTTCATGTGATTTCTTGCCCACTTTGTCCTCTTTTTCTTGTGGATATCCTTTAATGGAAGGCGAAACTCTGGCTTTCCACATTTTGCAACCGTCCTCAGGATACGGCATCTTGATCCTACTCATGGTTCGATGCGACACAGGTGCTTTCTTACGAATTTTCCCTTTGTCAGAACGTCCGTTGCAAATTTCAGGGTTAGTAACAAATTCTTTAATTGTACGATCATCATGGTCCAATTCTTTGGTTATTTTTAAGGTAGATATCTTATTACGAATCCTTTGGACAATTTTAAACTTCTCAGCTTGACTCAAAACACCTTTACGTCCCATCTTGCATATAAAGTTGGCACGCTGAAACAGGCTGCAAGTTACCAAAATGGCTGCAGCTTGTTTACTATTGCGCAGATTAGCTTAGAATTTTAGATCTGCGCATGTGTTAGTGTTGCCATATAACGTGCCAAGTTTCACTAATTTTTATTAAAAACTATCAGAGTTAGAACAAAAAAATCTATTTGCATATAATTCTTGCACGCAGTGTATAAAGGCTTTTATCCAAATCTTGATGTATTCAGGATCATCCATGGAACACAAGCATTCTATTGGTGATGCCATTTGTTATGTCTGGTATAATTTGCAGTTTAAATACTCGGTACATAGTACGCTGTTATGCATGACGTAATAGAGTGCCGGCAGTTAGCAACTTAGCTCTTAAATACAACTCAGCTTATTTGCATAGGATACCACATCTCTACTGGAATTATGTAACTTGATACGACCTAGAAAGAAGATAGACACTGCCAGACAACAAGCTTTATCAAATGAAAAATCATGAAACTATTAAAATGTTATACAAAAGCTTAGAAATGTTGTCCTTTCACAGTGACATTCATTACCATAAAACTGTTCAGAAAATAGAAATCTGATGTGTAATGAAAAGATTGTTATGAGCAGTGATGTGCAGAGGTTTGGTGATGCCTGGGGCCACATCTTCAATTACATTTCCCTAAGACTTAAGTAGGGGGCCCAGACATCATGTATATGGCACTAAATATGAGGACAACAGTTTAAACAATGTAAGTAGGGTGAATAAAAAAAAAACATTCAAATGTTAACATTCATTTTGACTGTAAAAATTATCACATAAAAATTGTCATTACTGACATTTACATGTGGACTAATATCCCCATCTTTGTTGCTGTTATCAAAGTTTCACTTGCTGTGCCCTCTGGCCTTCTTCAGGGATTTTGTTTTTAATCTTTTCACCCCAAGAAAGGCAATAAAGCCACTAAGACTCAATGGGATTACTGAGTGTTAAAGAATATGAGAAAAACAACTATTAAAGAGATAAGACAATAAAAGAACAAAAATTAAGACAGAAAATAACGATTGACATTGCAATTAAATTTCTGAAGATCAAAGTTTACTGGGAAGCAAGGAGCTGGAAGAGAGTTCCACAAGGAGGAAGTGCAATAGAAGAAACTGTTAGCATAAAACTTATGTTTACATCTAGCCATTTCAACTGCAAAGAATGAGACTTTGCTGCCAAGCGACCATTATGCTTAAATTCATAAAGTCTAAGGACCATTACCATGCAAGTATTTATAGAAAAGGCATAGGGAAGCTACGTTACAACAGTGGGAAAGGGACTGAAGCAAAGATGCCAGATCAGGACCAATAACATTGTAGATTCTTTGGATTTTATCACAAATCTGTAAATATATAGCAGGAGCACCAAACCAAACCAAACCAAATGTGGCAGCAATAGTCAAAGCAAGTACAAATTTTAAGACAAATTTTTGAATTCCTGGATCACCTTCATGAAATTTTGAACTGAACTCTTTATTTAATCTACAGTATTAGATTGTTCTTGTTCTGCTGTCCATATCTAGAGATATCTCGTCTTGTTCTTATTTACTATTCCTCAGTTACTGCTCGCCCCATTTCTGCCGAGTCTAAATCTATAGTACTCCATCCAGGGATTGAACTCAAAATTACTAAGTCCCCAAATTCATGAATCAATGCTTTTAATCCACTAAGTTATTTTGTTTGTGGGATAATCCTTGTATGTAAACTTGGAGCCTTAAACCTATTCTGCCTGTTGTTGAGGTCATGCTTGACTGCCTTCACTGCTGCTTCTCTTTTCTTATGGCTGCTGCCAAATGAGCTTTATAGTTTTGCTTTCTGGCAAAAGGCGAATTACACTGAGGATTTAAAAATGACCTAATATCAATGACTCCAGAGCAATGTATGAACAAATCTACCAACATATCTATTCTTATTTATTGTTACAAGGATGCATTTATATATAAAGATATTAATAATGTCTAAAAAGTTGTAGTAAGGGATTCTATTTAGTCGTACTTGTTATTACAAAAAAGTTTTAATTCATGAAGTAGTCGAAAAAAATAAAGAAATTAGAATGTTTGGAAGATACTAGAATGATCGAGAATGTTTCAGTAGAATTGAGAGAATTCAAAAGGTTCTAGAAATATGCAAATTAGGTGTTAGCCCCTATAAAAATAGGTTTTGGGTAGTGAGTAGTCAGTTGATAACAGGATGTGCTGACCTTATCAGTCCCGGTTCTGATTCAAGGATTTATATCCAACCGAATTAATCTCATAGAAAGTTGTCAACAAACTAAAACCTGAAAGAGTTTTTAACAGGATGTGCTGAAATTATCAACTCCGGCTTTGATTCAAGGATTTATATCCAGCCGAAAGAATCCCTAAGTAGTCGACGACCAACTAAAACTTGAAAGAGTTGTTAAAAGAATTTGCTGACATTATCAGCTCCAGTTTTGATTCAAGGATTTATATTCAGCCAAAAGAATCTTTAAGAAGCTGCTGACCAACTAAAACCTGTAAGAGAACCTCATGGAGCTATATGGGTAAATTCATATTTTTGACTCTTTCATTGACCAAACAAATAATTAGTCTTTATATACACATTTAAGGATTTCCAAAAAGTATAGCACTTAACTTCCTGGCCAACTTAATTGGGTAAAAATATTTGACACCCTACCTTACCCTCCTCTCCTCGTAACACTTGCCAGTAGTAAACTCTATGTCTCTTGTTTTGAATGCAACAAAAATTGTACATTTGTAAATATCTTATTTGGTGTGTTTTGTGAATTAAATATTTGTGATTTTTATCTGAGTTTTGGTCAATCATTTTTTTCTTTCCTTTGTTACACTTAACACATAACATTATTTATAAAAGATAACATTTCATATTTTTCATTAAATTCAGTGAAGATCTTTTATAGCATCATGAAAACTATTTTGTAAAAAGGTTCACAAACAACATTCTTATAAATTGATTTTTTTAATTAACATTTAAAGCCTAAGGCTGATTTTTGATAATCTTTAGGCCATACATCATTACAGTGGATCTACTGTGCATGTGCGCACTAAAAACAAACCGATTCACTAATGAAAGCAACTAAATCAAGCTCTGACTCATGAGAGACATCAATTTGTAGTAAGGGTGAGTTGTAAACTTTTAATGAGAAAGAATTACTAATGCTCAATCAGAAAGAACTCCGGATTTAACATCAGAAAATTGATTTTTATGATTCAAGTGAAAAAAACGAAAGTGTATTGCTTAATGTATAGCAGAAACTTATTTTGCTGGGGTCTGGAAATGAAACTATTACATGTTGAGCTATTTCTAGCAATAGTAGATCATGAACTCATAACACTTACATTTTTTTTTTTTAATTTCTTTTAAGAATTTCAATCATTGAGTGTTTCTTCAAGTCAATACATCCCTCTGAGTGACCAGGTTCCTGGAGAATGGGTGTTTTTATTAAAACACCATCTCAAGGCCAATCAAAAATAAAGAGCTTGTTGTGAAGCTCTGGTCATAAGTATGAAAAGACCTTGTTTGAGTGTATTGTCTAGGGTATCATAATTTACACTGGCAGAAAAGGAGTGAGCAGTAATAGGTTTGTTTCGTTTTGTTTTATTTTACGGTGTATCAACCCATCTTGGGCCATTTAATGCCAAACCAAGTTATTAAAAAAAAAACGAACAAAAAGTTAAGAACTATTTCAAGAAGTTTGTATATTTAACAAATCTAATGTAATCTGAATCCAAACTTATTTATAAATGGAACTTTGTCTGTGTGTGTGTCCATTACCTATAGACTCCAAAACGGCTGAACCGATTTTCTTGAAAATTTACACAGTTGTACTATAAGTGTCTGCGAGTGTTCTTAGCTAGGTTTTGTGTCAAGGTACCCCCAATAAATATCAAAAATTGATAATTGAAAAAAATTGGGTTATAGAAGGAGTGGTCCAATTTTAATCAAATTCGATACACTCATAGACAAAGACATAAGAAATGATATTCAGAAGTTTCAAGGTTGCAGTTCTTAAAATAGTGCAGAAAATTGATAATATATATAGATATATATATATATATATATATATATATAAAAAAGGCAAGATGTTTGTGTGTGTGTGTGTGTGTGTGTCTGTTTATCTGCCTGTATTTTTTTCAGCCCTTTTATTTTAATTTTTGCTTCGGGTTTGGCTCTAAGTAGGTATAATTGTAGTTCGTAGTCTCAGCCATGATACCATTTACTCAGAGGACTTATTTAGCCTTCAAAATTCAGTTTACAATGAAAAAAACTTATTTGATATCGATACCAGGAAATCAAAATTTGACTTGCATCCGCTCATTTTTCTTTCAGTCTACAGTTTCGCTTTAACTGGAAACAACTATTGCTTTTTAGTTTTTCGTGCCAATGTCCAAAGAGTCTGAGCTCCAGGACCATGGATTAGTTTAAAGCTTTCATTACACCTGAGCAACACTGGGCTATACTGCTAGTTAATATATATAACAGGCTTATATATTTCGACAAATTCATACATATACAAAAATAATTAGAGAATGTCTTGGGGTTCCTTGCATATGAACAAGTTGACGTTACATTGTAGTTATAGAGAACATCATGTGAAGAAGATACATGTGTGTACGAACTTTATCACATAAGAATAACTGTTGTTGTTAACATTAGACTCCCAACATCTCTATGATAGTCTTCAATATCAGGCTTCAGTGGGTAAGTATCTGACAAAATTGGTGAGGGACAGACAAAATGAGAATGATAATTTGAACGAGTCTTCTGATGTGGAATTGAATTGATGGTAGTTTATATAGTGTTGAAGTGGCTCAGAAATGGACTGTTGCTTGAACTGTGTGAACTTTTTCTGTAGACATGGTGAAGTAATAATAGCAGCTTGGATTGAGGAATTGGAGAGTCGAATTCATTACATTCACTTATGTAATAATAACCTTAGGAAAGGTATGAATACATCTCTTCTTCCCCTAGCTATAGAAAAATACCAGGACAGACTGGGTTGTATAGCCTTAGGTGGTTACCAGTCTAGGAGAAGGAAACCGAATTCAAAACCAGCTTAGAGAGGGTTAATAGCAGGACAGACCAGGTTCTATAGCCTGGGGTGTCAACTGGTTTATTAGAAGGAAACTCTGAATTCAAAACCAGCCTAGAGAGGGTTAATAGCAGAACAGACCAGGTTCTATAGCCTGGGGTGTCAACTGGTTTAGGAGAAGGAAACTGAATCCAAAAGCAGCTTGAAGAGGGTTAATAGCAGAACAGACTTTGCTTTGGTGGGAAACCAGTCTTCCGCAGAAAGAACTGGCAATCTACTGCAGGAATATCTCCAAGCACTCCTTTCCAACATGCCTTAAGCCAGCATGGAAGAATAGGCTCAAAGGAAAAAAAACAAACAAACATGAAAACAATCCCTCATGTTGATGTGCAATCTGCAACAATGCAGCGTAAGCAACCGACGATGTCAGTCAATGAGATTATTACTTCCTTTTTTTATTGAGTTTTGACAGGTGGTTATAACTACCTTCTGTTTGTCTATTAGTTGCGGATTCATTACTAAGTACTAGTGAAACCACTAATGGTTTCTCAATTGTCTCATCTACATAATTTCACTTACAAGGCTTGGGTCAACCTGTGGTATGATTTTTGGACAATTTCTAATGGTGCCATATACTGGTATTGTCTCCCCAGGCTGATATTATGAAAAAGTCACCTGGGTCTTAAAGTTGGGAAACTCATGTACTCCCCATTTGATTACATGCCCACTGAATTAACGTAAATAAAGTGACTGACATAATGCATTCTGTTCAAGCAAACTTTCCCGGTTATTATTTAATCTCCTTTATAAAGACTATGAAGAAGTTGGAAAAGGTTCTAAAGATTTTCAACAAGTACGACACTAAATAATGCAACGAAAAAACTAAGACCTTTTGAAGAACTATTTTATTTGTACACAACTCCCACACTTGGCTTTTGTCCTGTATGAGTGAGTGAGTTTTGTTTACTGGCATATCAACACCTCCGTGGGTTATTTCATGCCAAGAAAAGTAGGGTTTTAAGGCATTTTTTTTTTAATGCTTGGTTATAGGATGTGCATTGTGGAGCATTGGGTATCAGCTCGGAACGAGAAATTGGGGGGCCTGAGTTCGAATTCCAGCTGAATTCATTGCATTCACTTACGCAAATACCCTTGGGAAAGGTATTAATCCATCTATTCCTTCCAGTTATGGGTTAAATAACAGGACATATTGGGTTCTATAGCCTTGGTTGGCAACCAGTCTACCGCAGAAAGCAATGGCAACCTACTGCGGGATAATCTTCTGCCCAGTCAGTCATGTCTCTTTCGAGACATGATCACCCAAGCGTGTATCACGTATGGCACTTAACTGAATGACTATAGTGAGACGGTTGATTTAGTCAGAGTTTGATGAAAACTTTATTTTAGAAAACTGAAGATGTTTTCTAGTTTTGTATTCAAAAATGTATAGCTGGTAAAAATTTTTTTCCTTCAAAAATATTTTTCTATAAAAGTCTATTTTCATACTTTCATAGTGTTTTGACCCCAGTTTGGGGGTTAACTATTTACTTATAGCTGGGACCCTAACAGGTGCTACCAATCCGGGTCAGGATGGACCTGGGAACAACAGCAATTAAGAGGTGGTTCCATGCTACTCACAACCTCCCAATTAATGGACTTGCTGCTAAATGCAGTTTACTGTCATACCTGGGCTATTGTCCTGTGGTAGTGGATTAAAGTGTTGGTTAATGAATTTGGTGACATGTTGGGTGTGAGTTAAATCCCTGTATCAAGCCGCGTGTACTTGGACTCCATAGGAATCGTTGAACAATAAGTGAATAGTCCTAAATAAAACTAAGAACTAGACAATATCTGTAAGCATAAACAGTGGAACAAGAAAAATCTACTGCTGTAAATTAAAGAAAGGGTTCAGTTCAGAACTCCATGTAGGTTCGCCAGGTTGATATACACCTGAGGAAGGCTGAAGAGTACAACAACCGAGACATTATGAACAAAGATGAGGACAATAGCCCAAATATAAATAGTGTAAATATCACAGACAGCATTTAATTATATGCTAAAATAAAGTTGGAAAATGATGAATGGCTGAGTAAAGTTCATGAATAAAACAGGTTTAAAACTCAACAAGGAAAAATGCAAATTCAGCAAGAGTAACATTGAATACTTTGGGCAGACAATAATGAAGGATGGAGTACAACGTAGCAAAGAATGAGTGCAGGTGATTCTGTAATTAACTGATCTTATCTGTGCTTGTGTAAGTTATAAAAAATTGTATTATTTTATAAATGTTAGCTATGTTTTTTTTTTTGTTTTTTTTTACCATGTATAATAGTGTAGGTTCTTTTTTTCAATGCACATTCTTTTCAAAGAAATGTTTTATATCGGCCAGACAGTTTGTGCAAAATTTGTTACAAATATACATCTTTGTAGGCTGAGCAGTCAAAATCTACCAAAATTTGTGAAGGATCCATTTCCAGTTCATGGAAATTATTTTTTTGTGTATACTGACTAATGAGATGCGTGGTCTCAAACTTTAATAACATATCAAATAGTGGGACAGAGGTGAATCTAAATTTTTTAATAAATGAAGCTCTCAGATCAGTATATACGAGAAGATCTGTTGACAGTAAGGGAAGAAGGTAGGTCAACATCGAAGAAGACATTGACACCAAGAGAACCTCAAGAAGGCACTGTTATCAGCCAGGCACAGAGAGACAAGAGAAATTCGAAGTTCCAGTGAAAATTCTCCTGAGGTTTGACAGCCTAAAACAAAAGGATTTCAGAGAAATTTTCTCAAGAATGAACTGTTTAAAAAAAGAACCTGTTATGTCTGGTATAACTCGTAATTTCAGCATTCAATATGTGGTACATCGTTACGCGTGACATAATGGAGTGCCAACAGTGAATTAGCACTTAAATATAACTTGGCTAATTTGAATACGATACTACACCCTCCCTGAATCGGAATGGTCATATCCCCCTTGTTCTGCCTTTTATTACATCTAATTACTCTTGATTTATATAGTTCAATTAGTTTGCTATATTTCGAGATGTAGCTACTGTAAAAATTTATCAAACCTAAAAAAGATTCCAATTCCTTTTTATTGGTCGAAGTCGTTAGCTGCGTAATCTTTTTTGTTAGCCTTTCGTCAGGTGCTATACTGGACTTTGTTATTTGGTAGCCCAAATATCCCAGGTTCTTGCAATCATTTGTCTCGATTAATGGTTAATCCAGCCTTTTTTCAATTGTCATAATATTTGATCCACTTTGGCTTTCTTCAAGTAATATAAGTTTGAATTTCACATTGAACTTCTATGGCAATAAATTATTCTAATTTCAAGAATTCTAGAATAAGCACTGCACTAAAAGGGTTTGGTTTGAAATTCCAACAAATATCATCTGAATAAGGCAAGGCTGTACAGTGGCTGAAAAAGGAATATGGCAATGAAGATGAGAACCGTAGTCTAAACGATATATCTAGTCTGAAAGAAAATATATTCTATTAAATTATGCAAGCACCAACACTTCGAAAAAAATTATTTTAGTGCTATTGAATTCATGGGACAAAATTTCCACTTTATTGCATAAATGTTTTCAGTGAAATAAAATCTTCAAGGATTTTAACTGTAAAAACATTTCACCCTACTTCCATTAAAAAGTACAGGCGCTACTGAAAAGAGGAGTGAGAAACTGATTCCCTAAAATATTTCCTCAATGTTTTTTTATTTTATTGTCCTCTCTTAATAGTAGCTTTTCTCATTCTCTAACACTCAGTAACCATTTGTGCCATAGTGGCTTTATTGCCTTGCTTGAAAATGATTTTTGTCAATCGTAAAGCTAAGGGGGTAATCGATCGGACTGAAAAAAGTAAAAATGAAAAACAAGGAAATTAAACGAGGCGGTAGTCTGCTTCAGGTCCGCCTTTCTTTTTAATACAGACATTTTTAGACATTTTTCACAAAAACAAAAACACAAAATTTAACTTTAAAGAAGCCATCATTTAAATTTTATTTCAAATTATTTTTTTATATGGAGGGGGTTCGATGGCGGTAAAATTTGATTTTTTTGAACAAGAAAAATAAAACAATGTCGAGACACAAAAAAAATCCTATTTTAACTTTTGTTTGGAGGATGACAGCTAAAATGAAATGTTTTTATTTTTTAAAATTTTTTTTTAAAGAATTAATTTACAATGTACATTTTATTGAGAATTTATGCGAAAACAGTCCCAGAGCACATTGTACAAATAAACATTGTGTTTATTTGTTGTGTTTATACATTTAAAAATATTAATAAAACCTCCAAAATAAGAATCATAACCAATGTTTTTACAAAATGAAAAAAAAATTAAAAAAATTTAATTTTGAATTCTACTGAAAAGAACAAATTTGGTTATTCAACTGTTTTGAGAATGAAATTTGAAATGTTTCGTGTTGTTAATTTTAACGTTCCAAACAATTTCTAGACAACAAACACTGAATTACTTCCCTTATATTTCTTCAATATATTTTTTTAACTAACATTATTTACTGGGACTTCTGTCCAGAATAGTGTCAGCAAACTAATTTTTTTCATCTAATTATTTTCCTCGGTAAAAAAACTGAAATATAATTCAACATTTTTTGTAAATCGCTCAGATTTATTCAAACTGAACGTATTTTTTGCGTTGAAAATACTTTTCTTGTTGAAACTTCTTGACTTCGTGTATAAATTTAAATTCACTTTATTGAATCTTTCATATTTAAGAAAAAGAAGCCTCATTAAAAAAATAATAAAAACAATTGATAAAATATTGAATTTAAAATTGTGGCTAAAAAAATAAAAATAGAAACGAATCGAGGGTCCAATCTTGAGTTTTTACTCGACTTAGAGAAAAAAGTAAAACCTTGTTTTGTCGTTATTAATTTATTTTTGTTAAGCAGAAGCTCAACACTAATTCAATTTACAAGGGGTCTGAATATTTCAGAGAAAAGATTATATTGATAGTGATTAATTCATTAATATTTTAAATAATTTATTTTATTTTTAACAAAAAACAATGAGGTGGCCTATTATTAAAAATTAAAAACAAAATACCAAACTCACACGAATGCATGGATTATTGTCCTCATTGTGTATTCTCGTATATGTAAAACGATCTTTCTTGCTTTTGGAGTCATTATTAGGTTTCATAAGTTTGGAGAGTTGTGCTTTTAATTCTTCTTCGGAATCTCCCATAGATGCCATTTCGGGAGACCTCCTCTTTGGCTGTAAAGACAGACGAAAATAGTTATGATTATTTATGTTATTAGAGGTCAACATTAAAGCCGTTCTTATTATTTCCCCCTTACGGCAAATGAAAATTCGGCTACTTACCTCCCTTGAATTGACACGTGGGTTACAATTTTTGGTGCCGGTATATGACCCATAGCGGATGTGCGTTGTGGTGCATTGGATATCCGCTCGGAACGAGAAATCGGGGAGCCGAGTTCGAATTCCAGCCGAATTCGTTGCATTCACTTACGCGCAAATACCCTTGGGAAAGGTATTAATCCGTCTATTCCTTCCAGTTATGGGTTAAATAACAGGACAGATTGGGTTCTATAGCCTTGGTCGGCAACCGGTCTACCACAGAAAGCAATGGCAACCTACTGTGTGGGATAATCTTCTGCGCAGTCAGTCATATCTCTTTCGAGACATGATCGCCCAAGCGTGTATCACGTATGGCACTTAACTGACTGATATGACCCACCCAATTTGACTGTGTCCTACCTCAGTAAGATTGTATTTATAAGTATTAGCATTTGGTTGTTTATTGAAACTACTTATTTTTGCTAACCCTAAACCTTACCAGACATTTAAAATACTTTCTTATAATATGGCTTTTTAAGGTAGGTTACATTTAAAAAGTAGGCCTCATACCGGCACCCAGTTTTTATTTCACTGTTTTTGTTTGTCAGAAAAATAAAGTAAGTGATTTTTTTTTTTATGATAAGGTTCACCCTGTATAAAGCTCGGTGAGGGAGGGAGTCACTTGACCTAGAGGGTTACATTAGGAGACAGGTTGTATGGATAGGAGGGGAAATAACCGTTAACACCAGACTTAAACAAGTAAGCTTAGAGAAACATGCTCTTGGAAGTCAGTCCCATTCATGGGGAAAAGCTGGTTCAAGTGGGACTTATTTCTCAATGATGGAATATGGAGGGAATACAGGTAGTTTGCTGCAATGTATGGCGTGTCCTTGCCATGAAGGTTTGAACTGGTAGAACCAAGGAATGTAATTCTTCCGAACACTTTCCGTGGATGTAGCAATAGAGTAGCAATTGTCACATTCCGCCTGTGAGAAAGAGGTTGTAGGGTTGAAAAAGTTTGTCACACACAAGGACTCGGAGGTGATTTTGGACTCTATCAAGGCTGGATTGTTCTGGGCATGTGATTTCCTGAAAGGGGATTGGTTGGTTTTGTTTCACGACGTATCAAACCATCTTGGGTCATTAAACGCCAAATCGAATAATTAAGAAACAAACAAAAAGTTGAAAACAATTTCAGGAAGTTTATATATTTAACAAATTATTATATATAACAGACTTATATATTTAAACATATTTATACATTTAACAAATTTATATATTTAACACATTTTCAGTTGTAAGGGGGAATAATAACAATGGGTTTACTGCTGACTTCTAAAAACACTATCATAATCATGACTCTCCACTGCATCCACTTCTCTTTTTAATGCCATGTCCCTTCAGCACATAGGTAATCATGACTCTCCACTGCATCCACTTAACTTTTTAATGCCATGTCTCTTCAGCACATAGGTAATCATGACTTTGCATCCACTTATCTTTATAATGACATGTCCCTTCAGGACATAGATAATCATGACTCTCCACTGCATCCACTTATTTTTTTAATGACATATCCCTTCAGGACATAGGTAATCATGACTCTGCATCCACTTATCTTTCTAATGACATGTCCCTTCAGGACATAGGTAATCATGACTCTCCACTGCATCCACTTAACTTTCTAATGCCACGTCGCCTGCAGCCACTTCCCCATCGTCGAAATGTGGCCTCCCTTTGTCTGTTCTATAAATACTTTCATGGCTTCTGCTCAGACGAACTTAAGTCACTGATGCCTCCTCAACAGGTGTTTACTCGTGCAACCAGACTGGCAACTGGGTCCCACCCATTCACAGTCAGGTTAGCCAAATGCAGACGACAATTCTACTCCTGCAGCTTCTTCTCTCGCACTTCCCGCCTGTGGAACTCACTCCCGTATTCTTGCATTTCCTGATGGCTACAACCCCCAGAAATTTCAATGCAAAGTCAATACTCATCTACTAACCAATGGACTCTAGCTCTCTCCTCACCCCTGTACAACCTTCCCTTTCTCTCCACCTATGTATCTGTCATCGCACCTGCTTTCTCAGCTTTCTATTGTTCCTTTCTAACTAGTTTGTACTCCTCACTCTTTTCTAATTAATCTTTTTACATTTATGTAGCCCCCTGCACATCAGTGGCATTTCTGCCATGCTCGGGGTGAAATGATTAAAAAAAAAAAAATCAGTACACAGGAAATCATGACTCTCCACAGCATCCACTTAACTTTTTGATGCCACATCTCTTCAGGACATAGGTAATCATGACTCTCCACTTCACCAACTTAACATTTAATGCCATGTCCATTCAGCACCCTAGGTAATCATGACTCTGCATCCACTTATCTTTTTAATGACATGTCCCTTCAGGACATACATAATCATGACTCTCCACTGCATCCACTTATCTTTTTAATGACATGTCCCTTCAGCACACAGGTAATCATGACTCTGCATCCACTTATATTTTTAATGACATGTCACTTCAGGACATAGGTAATCATGCCTCTCCACTGCATCCACTTGACTTTTTAATGCCACGTCACTTTAGTACACAGGTAATCATGACTCTCCACTGCATCCACTTAACTTTTTAATGCCATGTCCCTTCAGCACATAGGTAATCATGACTCTCCACTGCACCCACTTAACTTTTTAATGCCACGTCCCTTCAGTACACAGGTAATCATGACTCTCCACTACATCCACTTATCTTTTTCATGCCACGTCCCTTCAGTATACAGGTAATCATGACTCTCCACTGCATCCACTTAACTTTTTAATACCATGTCCCTTCAGGACATAGGCAATCATGACTCTCCACTGCATCCAATTACCTTTTTAATGAAATGTCCCTTCAGCACATAGGTAATCATGACTCTCCACTGCTTCCACTTAACTTTTTAATGCTACGTCACTTCAGTACACAGGTAATCATGACTCTCCACTGACTCCACTTATCTTTTTAATGCCAAGTCACTTCAGCACATAGATAATCATGACTCTCCACTGCATCCACTTATCTTTTTAATGAGACGTCACTTTAGAACGTAGGTAATCATGACTCTGCATTCACTTATCTTTTTAATGACATGTCCCTTCAGGACATGGATAATCATGACTCTCCACTGCACCCACTTAACTTTTTAATGCCAAGTCCCTTCAGTACACAGGTAATCATGACTCTCCACTACATCCACTTATCTTTTTCATGCCACGTCCCTTCAGTACACAGGTAATCAAGACTCTCCACTGCATCCACTTATCTTTTTAATGCCACGTACCTTCAGCACATAGGTAATCATGACTCTGCATCCTCTTATCTTTTTAATGACATGTCCCTTCAGGACATAGATAATCATGCCTCTCCACTGCATCCACATAACATTTTAATGCCCTGTCCCTTCAGTACACAGGTAATCATGACTTTCCACTGCATCCACTTATCTTTTTAATGCCACGTCCCTTCAGCACATAAGTAATCATGACTCTGCATCCACTTATCTTTTTAATGACATGTCCCTTCATGACATAGATAATCATCACTCTCCACAGCATCCACTTAACTTTTTAATGCCATGTCCCTTCAGTACACAGGTAATCATGACTCCCCACTGCATCCACTTACCTTTTTAATGACATGTCCCTTCAGGACATAGATAATCATGACTTTCCACTGCATCCACTTATCTTTTTAATGCCACGTCCCTTCAGCACATAAGTAATCATGACTCTCCTCTGCTTCCACTTAACTTTTTAATGCCCCGTCACTTTAGCACACAGGTAATCATGACACTCCACTGCACCCACTTAACTTTTTAATGCCACGTCCCTTCAGTACACAGGTAATCATGACTCTCCACTACATCCACTTATCTTTTTCATGCCACGTCCCTTCAGTATACAGGTAATCATGACTCTCCACTGCATCCACTTAACTTTTTAATACCATGTCCCTTCAGGACATAGGCAATCATGACTCTCCACTGCATCCAATTACCTTTTTAATGAAATGTCCCTTCAGCACATAGGTAATCATGACTCTCCACTGCTTCCACTTAACTTTTTAATGCTACGTCACTTCAGTACACAGGTAATCATGACTCTCCACTGACTCCACTTATCTTTTTAATGCCAAGTCACTTCAGCACATAGATAATCATGACTCTCCACTGCATCCACTTATCTTTTTAATGAGACGTCACTTTAGAACGTAGGTAATCATGACTCTGCATTCACTTATCTTTTTAATGACATGTCCCTTCAGGACATGGATAATCATGACTCTCCACTGCACCCACTTAACTTTTTAATGCCAAGTCCCTTCAGTACACAGGTAATCATGACTCTCCACTACATCCACTTATCTTTTTCATGCCACGTCCCTTCAGTACACAGGTAATCAAGACTCTCCACTGCATCCACTTATCTTTTTAATGCCACGTACCTTCAGCACATAGGTAATCATGACTCTGCATCCTCTTATCTTTTTAATGACATGTCCCTTCAGGACATAGATAATCATGCCTCTCCACTGCATCCACATAACATTTTAATGCCCTGTCCCTTCAGTACACAGGTAATCATGACTTTCCACTGCATCCACTTATCTTTTTAATGCCACGTCCCTTCAGCACATAAGTAATCATGACTCTGCATCCACTTATCTTTTTAATGACATGTCCCTTCATGACATAGATAATCATCACTCTCCACAGCATCCACTTAACTTTTTAATGCCATGTCCCTTCAGTACACAGGTAATCATGACTCCCCACTGCATCCACTTACCTTTTTAATGACATGTCCCTTCAGGACATAGATAATCATGACTTTCCACTGCATCCACTTATCTTTTTAATGCCACGTCCCTTCAGCACATAAGTAATCATGACTCTCCTCTGCTTCCACTTAACTTTTTAATGCCCCGTCACTTTAGCACACAGGTAATCATGACACTCCACTGCATCGACTGAACTTTTTAATTCCATCTCCCTTCAGCACATAGGTAATCATGACTCTGCATTCACTTATCTTTTTAATGCCTCATCCTTCAGGACATAGATAATCATGTCTCTCCACTGCATCCACTTATCTTTTTAATGCTACGTCTCTTCAGCACATAGGTAATCATGACTGTCCACTGCCCCCACTTAACTTTTTAATACCATGTCCCTTCAGCACATAGGTAATCATGGCTCTCCACTGCATCCACTGAACTTTTTAATGCCATGTCCCTTCAGTACTCAGGTAATCATGACTCTCCACTGCACCCACTTAACTTTTTAATGCCACATCCCTTCAGCACATAGGTAATCATGACTCTTCATCCACTTATCTTTTTAATGACATGTCCCTTCAGGACATAGATAATCATGAATCTCCACTGCATCCACTTATCTTTTTAATGCCATGTCCCTTCAGGACATAGGTAATCATGACTCTCCACTGCATCCACTTATCTTTTTAATGCCAAGTCCCTTGAGCACATAGGTAATCATGACTCACTACAACATTCACTTCTCTTTTTTAATGCCATGTCTTTTCAGAACTTACACAATAATGAATCTCTTGAATTTTCATTATCTTTTAATTCCTAAGCCAATGTGCCCCACCACCCTAGTGCCATAAAGACATAAATTCTTGGGAAATATGGAATATCTAGAAAGAGTCTAATCTACTCTGATATTTAACTCCATTTAGGAGCGGGAGTGATGGAATAATAAAAACATAAAAGGTTAGTTGGTTGTTTGTTTAGTTTTTATGGCATATCAACACCTGGAGGGTCATTTATTTCCAACTAAATTTTATTTATTTATTGCTGGTAATACCTTTTTCTTTTCAACAATTTATTCTTGTTTTTGTATAAGTTTTGTGTCTAGTATTACGTTTTTCTTTTCGAGTTTCAAGATTCATTGAGGTTTGTTTTTTTTTTAAGGGCAGGGTCCCCAAGACCTACCCTTGTTATATATATAAGATTTTTTACACTTGTATTTTAAACGCGATAACAGTAACACGAATTTAATCTAAAAACGAATAAAATATAAAATAAAAATAAAATAAAGCTGCCATAATTCAATAATTCAAACCCAAACTATTGCTACTCATGATAACCGAATGTTCCCTTGCATACCTTGAAAGACTATTTAGTCAGTTAAGTGCCATATGTTATAGACATTTCAGCGATCATGTCTCTTTCAATACATGACTGACTAAACAGAAGATTTTCTCTCAGTCAGTCAGTTAAGTGCCATACGTGAAACACGCTTGGGTGATCATATCTCGAAAGAGATATGACTGACTGGGTAGAAGATTATACCGCAGGAAGTTGCCATTGCTTTCTGCGGTAGACTGGTTGCCAGCCAAGGCTATAGAACCCAATCTGTCCTGTTATTTAACCCATAACTGGAAGGAAGAGACGAATTAATACCTTTCCCAAGGGTATTTGTGCAGAAGTGAATGCAAGGAATTCGACTGGAATTTGAACTCTGCTCCTTGATTTCTCGTTCCGAGCCGATATCCACTGCACCACAATGTACATCCTTTCTCTCAGTAGATTGCCATTTCTTTTTATGGTAGACTGGTTGCCAACCAAGGCTACAGAACCCAATCAGTCCTGCTAAAATATCTGGATAAAATTAGCATAACCAAAATTAAGAAAACGCAGCACACAACTAAAGCAATTTGATGGGATGACCCTGAAAACAATGAGCACATTTCAAGGCAATTTTGAAACTGACAAGCATTTTGAAATAATTCACATTACAGTTGTAGTCTGCAAAAAAAGATTATGGATTATTAGGGATTAATGTATTAAAGTAGACACAGCATGACTAATCAATTCCATGGAAACAGAAAGAAATGCAGTAGGATTCTTGAGAGTCTATAAAGCAAGTATTCAACTAAAGGTAGACCAGAGGCTGGCAGGACAGTGCCAAGGTAGCCTGTTTGTCCTTAAGATGACGGTCGCAAGAGATGCAGCTTGGTAGTCCTGAAGAGGACTCTCACATATGAATGTAATCTGGTAGTCCTTAGAAAGACTATCGCATATGAATGTAGTTTGGTATGCTGCTGCTGCTGGGTTTGGCAAATGATTCTGAGAGTGGCTGGTTTTACTGGTGGCTGCTGCTGCTGCAAGGGTTGGCCAGGTGAAGGTGAGACGGGGAGCACGATATATTTACTCTTCTCCCCTACTTGAGAGAGATGTAACACAAGTTCATTTTTAATGTAAAGAACCTGAGCGTGTACGCCCAGATAAACTGGTCAAATATTACTCATCCCACGCTCATGCTGTAGCTGGGTTCAAACACATTCTTAAATGGTCTTAACTGGTCATTTGGGACCTAGCCAGAAGGCCGGGGCCCAGAGATATTAACTCTTCTTGTCCACTTGACAGATATGTGACACAAAGTCATTTTTTACCATAAAGGCCCTGAGCGCGTTTGCCCAGATAAAACTGGTCAAATATATCACCTATCCTCTGCTCATGCGGTGGGTAGGTTCAAAAACCAGTCTTAAATTAAGACTCTTAAGTGGTCATTTGGCTCCCAGCCAAAAAGGCCGGAGTCCAGAAATATTTGGTTGAAGAAATCGCCTATCTTTATGTCTGCTGTGGTTAGTGTCGTTGCCTAGTTAACGATGTCTTTCTTTTGGTTGTCGATTAAAATTCACCTTTTACTTTTGAACGTACACATGGGTTTCATTTGGACACTATGTGTATATAAATTAATTTCTGGTCATTATTTTTCTGTAGGAGTGCTTGTGTATGTTCATGTTTCGTTTTGGTTTTGTTTTTTTGTGTTTCGATTTTTGAAAGTGCTGAGTCACCAGAAATTAATGGCTTCGTTCTGATGACGCTGTCAGATGTTTATGTAGCTGGCAGTAACTTCTGGCCAGGTACAATATGCTTTTCACAAGCTAAGCAAAGTGCTAAGAAACAGGAAAATCTAGTAAAAAAAACAAAGTAAAGAGTACTTACTTGTTATGCAATATCGGTCCTCTTATATGGCAGTGAATGTTGGACAATCTCCTCACAAATGAAGAAGAGAATTGTTGAGGCAATAAGTGGTTCTACAGATGGATGCTGAGTATACCATGGACCAGACAGATGAGCAATGTCAAAGTTTTAGAGAAAATGGAAACAAAAAGGACTCGGTAAATTTTTGTTTTAGCTTCTGAAGTCTTTTTCCCCTTCAAATTTATCCAAAATAGCGTTATTTCAGTGTAAATGTATATGCTGAACTCAAATCAACAATTAGTTCTTGAAGAAACCTACTTTTTTTATTTGAAAGTCCATAAAAAAAATGAACTATATCTCACACATTTTTTCTCCCATAACTCTCATGAAGTCATGAATGCAGAATGACGTATTGCGTAGGCAACAAATTTTGGTCGATTTACTTCCTTTACAGAAACTTCCGGCTATTTACTTCCTGTGATGAAAGTAATAAGCGTAGAAATACAATAGCGTATTATTTTCATTACCAGAAGTAAATTGACGGAAGTTTCAGTAAAAGAAGAAAATCGACCGAAAATAGACCGAAATTTGTTGTCCTACGCAGTACGTCATTCTGCAGTTAATTACATGACTGCATTAGAGTTACAGGAGACAAAATGTAGTTTGATTTTTTTATGGACGTTCAGATCAAAAAGGTAGGTTTCTTCAGTAAGTAATTGTTGATTTGAGTTCAGCATATACATTGCACAGAAATAATGCTGTTTTGGATAAATTTGAAGAGAAAAAGCCTTCAGGACCTAAAACGAAAATTTACCAAGGACCCTTATACATAACATCAGGAAGAGACAGTTGAAATTTCTAGGACACTTAATGGGGAAGGAGGACTTAGGAAACTTCACTCTAACAGGACATGAGGCAAGAAAGGGACAAAAAAGAAAACAGTGTATAACATAGTTAATAAAGTAAACGGTTGCAGAACAGGGATTAGGAGAGACAGTGAAAAGATGGAATTTATTAAAAGCTAAAAAGGAACATTGTACAAAGCCATCATTGCCTACATCCTGAAAAAAAAAATCGAGTAAGATGAAGAAAAATAAAAATAAGCAGAAGAAAAAAAAAGAAGGTCTTAAAATGACTAAAGACCATCTAACTCTGTTGAAGCTGACATGAGTTATTTCCCTTGTTGAGTCTCAATTTGTCAATTACATATTTGGGACAATTGGTTTCAAAATATCAGAAGTATTTATTTTATTTTATTCTATTTTTTTATTAAATGAAGCATTGCTAACATTTCATTAAATTTTGTCGAATTTTTGCTAATCTTCCAAGTCAAATAAGGTAACCAAAATGATCAGGTTTCATCTTTTGCTAGCTATTCAATATATTAAAAAATTTTAACAATTTTAACTCTCCTGTCATAACATTTTTTATTGCCATATAAATTAGTTTGGGGCTTTGATGTGGTGTAATGGTTAGCAAGCTTGTCTTGCAAGATCAATTACGACTAAGAAGTGAGATCAGATCTCATTGGATGCTCTCTGCCCATCAAAGTTATGATTAGTAAATTATCATATATATTAAGAAATAAAGTAAGACATGAGTAAAGATACTTTCAAAGCTTTAATTATTAGAATACTAGATATTCATTTTATTAGACATAGTTCTCAGTCATTATCATTAATTTTTAACTAGTATTTACTTTCATCATCATTTTTATTAAATGAAACATCGTCAGCCATTATTATTAATATTTGACTAGAATTTACTTTTATGTTCATTTTTATTAGATGAAGCATTGTCAGCCATTATTATTAATATTTGACTAGTGTTTACTTTCATCTTCATTTTTTATTGGATGAAGCATTGTCAGCCATTATTATTAATATTTGACTAGCATTGACTTTCATCTCCATTTTATTAGATAAAGAATTGTCAGATATTATTATTAAATATGGACTAGTATTTATTTTCATGTTCATTTTCTATTAGATAAAGCATTGTCAGACATAATTATTAAATTTTGACTAGTATTTACTTTTCTGTTCATTTTTTATTAGATAAAGCATTGTCAGACATAATTATTAAATTTTGACTAGTATTTACTTTTCTGTTCATTTTTTTATTAGATAAATCATTGTCAGACATAATTATTAAATTTTGATGAGTATTTACTTTCCTGTTCATTTTTTATTAGATAAAGCAATGTCAGACATAATTATTAAATTTTGATAAGTATTTACTTTCCTGTTCAATTTTTTATTAGATAAAGCATTGTCAGACATAATTATTCAATTTTGATAAGTATTTACTTTCCTGTTCAATTTTTTATTAGATATAGCATTGTCAGACATAATTATTCAATTTTGATAAGTATTTACTTTCCTGTTCAATTTTTTATTAGATAAAGCATTGTCAGACATAATTACTAAGTTTTGACTAGTATTTACTTTTCTGTTCATTTTTTATTAGATAAAGCATTGTCAGACATAATTATTAAATTTTGATAAGTATTTACTTTCCTGTTCAATTTTTTATTAGATAAAGCATTGTCAGATATAATTATTAAATTTTGACTTGTATTTAGTTTTCTGTTCATTTTTTATTAGATAATGCATTGTCACACGTAATTATTAAATTTTGACTAGTATTTATTTTCATGTTCATTTTCTATTAGATAAAGCATTGTCAGACATAATTATTAAATTTTGACTAGTATTTACTTTTCTGTTCATTTTTTATTAGATAAATCATTGTCAGACATAATCATTAAATTTTGATGAGTATTTACTTTCCTGTTCATTTTTTATTAGATAAAGCATTGTCAGACATAATTATTAAATTTTGACTAGTATTTACTTTCCCGTTCATTTTTTATTAGATAAAGCATTGTCAGACATAATTATTAAATTTTGATGAGTATTTACTTTCCTGTTCATTTTTTATTAGATAAAGCATTGTCAGACAGAAATATTAAATTTTGACTTGTATTTACTTTTCTGTTCATTTTTTATTAGATAAAGCATTGTCAGACATAATTATTAAATTTTGACTAGTATTTACTTTTCTGTTCATTTTTTATTAGATAAAGCATTGTCAGACATTATTATTAAATTTTGATGTGTATTTACTTTCCTGTTCAATTTTTTATTAGATAAAGCATTGTCAGACATAATTATTAAATTTTGACTAGTATTTACTTTCCTGTTCATTTTTTTATTAGATAAAGCATTGTCAGACATAATTATTAAATTTTGACTAGTATTTACTTTTCTGTTCATTTTTATTAGATAAAGCATTGTCAGACATAATTATTAAATTTTGACTAGTATTTACTTTTCTGTTCATTTTTTATTAGATAAAGCATTGTCAGACATTATTATTAAATTTTGACTAGTATTTACTTTCCTGTTCAATTTTTTATTAGATAAAGCATTGTCAGACATAATTATTAAATTTTGACTAGTATTTACTTTCCCGTTCATTTTTTATTAGATAAAGCATTGTCAGACATAATTATTAAATTTTGATGAGTATTTACTTTCCTGTTCATTTTTTATTAGATAAAGCATTGTCAGACAGAAATATTAAATTTTGACTTGTATTTACTTTTCTGTTCATTTTTTATTAGATAAAGCATTGTCAGACATAATTATTAAATTTTGACTAGTATTTACTTTTCTGTTCATTTTTTATTAGATAAAGCATTGTCAGACATTATTATTAAATTTTGATGTGTATTTACTTTCCTGTTCAATTTTTTATTAGATAAAGCATTGTCAGACATAATTATTAAATTTTGACTAGTATTTACTTTCCTGTTCATTTTTTTATTAGATAAAGCATTGTCAGACATTATTATTAAATTTTGACTAGTATTTACTTTTCTGTTCATTTTTTATTAGATAAAGCATTGTCAGACATAATTATTCAATTTTGATAAGTATTTACTTTCCTGTTCAATTTTTTATTAGATATAGCATTGTCAGACATAATTATTCAATTTTGATAAGTATTTACTTTCCTGTTCAATTTTTTATTAGATAAAGCATTGTCAGACATAATTACTAAGTTTTGACTAGTATTTACTTTTCTGTTCATTTTTTATTAGATAAAGCATTGTCAGACATAATTATTAAATTTTGATAAGTATTTACTTTCCTGTTCAATTTTTTATTAGATAAAGCATTGTCAGATATAATTATTAAATTTTGACTTGTATTTAGTTTTCTGTTCATTTTTTATTAGATAATGCATTGTCACACGTAATTATTAAATTTTGACTAGTATTTATTTTCATGTTCATTTTCTATTAGATAAAGCATTGTCAGACATAATTATTAAATTTTGACTAGTATTTACTTTTCTGTTCATTTTTTATTAGATAAATCATTGTCAGACATAATCATTAAATTTTGATGAGTATTTACTTTCCTGTTCATTTTTTATTAGATAAAGCATTGTCAGACATAATTATTAAATTTTGACTAGTATTTACTTTCCCGTTCATTTTTTATTAGATAAAGCATTGTCAGACATAATTATTAAATTTTGATGAGTATTTACTTTCCTGTTCATTTTTTATTAGATAAAGCATTGTCAGACAGAAATATTAAATTTTGACTTGTATTTACTTTTCTGTTCATTTTTTATTAGATAAAGCATTGTCAGACATAATTATTAAATTTTGACTAGTATTTACTTTTCTGTTCATTTTTTATTAGATAAAGCATTGTCAGACATTATTATTAAATTTTGATGTGTATTTACTTTCCTGGTCAATTTTTTATTAGATAAAGCATTGTCAGACATAATTATTAAATTTTGACTAGTATTTACTTTCCTGTTCATTTTTTTTATTAGATAAAGCATTGTCAGACATAATTATTAAATTTTGACTAGTATTTACTTTTCTGTTCATTTTTATTAGATAAAGCATTGTCAGACATAATTATTAAATTTTGACTAGTATTTACTTTTCTGTTCATTTTTTATTAGATAAAGCATTGTCAGACATTATTATTAAATTTTGACTAGTATTTACTTTCCTGTTCAATTTTTTATTAGATAAAGCATTGTCAGACATAATTAAGAAGTTTTGACTAGTATTTACTTTTCTGTTCATTTTTTATTAGATAAAGCATTGTCAGACATAATTATTAAATTTTGATAAGTATTTACTTTCCTGTTCAATTTTTTATTAGATAAAGCATTGTCAGATATAATTATTAAATTTTGACTTGTATTTAGTTTTCTGTTCATTTTTTATTAGATAAAGCATTGTCACACGTAATTATTAAATTTTGACTAGTATTTATTTTCATGTTCATTTTCTATTAGATAAAGCATTGTCAGACATAATTATTAAATTTTGACTTGTATTTACATTTCTGTTCATTTTTTATTAGATAAAGCATTGTCAGACAGAAATATTAAATTTTGACTTGTATTTACTTTTCTGTTCATTTTTTATTAGATAAAGCATTGTCAGACATAATTATTAAATTTTGACTAGTATTTACTTTTCTGTTCATTTTTTATTAGATAAATCATTGTCAGACATAATCATTAAATTTTGATGAGTATTTACTTTCCTGTTCATTTTTTATTAGATAAAGCATTGTCAGACATAATTATTAAATTTTGACTAGTATTTACTTTCCCGTTCATTTTTTATTAGATAAAGCATTGTCAGACATAATTATTAAATTTTGATGAGTATTTACTTTCCTGTTCATTTTTTATTAGATAAAGCATTGTCAGACAGAAATATTAAATTTTGACTTGTATTTACTTTTCTATTCATTTTTTATTAGATAAAGCATTGTCAGACATAATTATTAAATTTTGACTAGTATTTACTTTTCTGTTCATTTTTTATTAGATAAAGCATTGTCAGACATTATTATTAAATTTTGATGTGTATTTACTTTCCTGTTCAATTTTTTATTAGATAAAGCATTGTCAGACATAATTATTAAATTTTGACTAGTATTTACTTTCCTGTTCATTTTTTTATTAGATAAAGCATTGTCAGACATTATTATTAAATTTTGATGTGTATTTACTTTCCTGTTCAATTTTTTATTAGATAAAGCATTGTCAGACATAATTATTAAATTTTGACTAGTATTTACTTTTCTGTTCATTTTTTATTAGATAAAGCATTGTCAGAGATTATTATTAAATTTAGATGTGTATTTACTTTCCTGTTCAATTTTTTATTAGATAAAGAATTGTCAGACATAATTATTAAATTTTGACTTGTATTTACTTTCCTGTTCATTTTTTATTAGATAAAACATTGTCAGACATAATTATTAAATTTTGATGAGTATTTAGTTTCCTGTTCATTTTTTATTATATATAGCATTGTCAGACATAATTATTAAATTTTGACTTGTATTTACTGTTCTGTTCATTTTTTATTAGATAAAGCATTGTCAGACATAATTATTAAATTTTGATGAGTATTTACTTTCCTGTTCAATTTTTTATCAGATAAAGCATTGTCAGACATAATTATTAAATTTTGATGAGTATTTACTTTCCTGTTCAATTTTTTATTAGATAAAGCATTGTCAGACATAATTATTAAATTTTGACTAGTATTTACTTTTCTGTTCATTTTTTATTAGATAAAGCATTGTCAGACATAATTATTAAATTTTGACTAGTATTAATTTTCCTGTTCAATTTTTTATTAGATAAAGCATTGTCAGATATAATTATTAAATTTTGACTTGTATTTAGTTTTCTGTTCATTTTTTATTAGATAAAGCATTGTCACACGTAATTATTAAATTTTGACTAGTGTTTATTTTCATGTTCATTTTCTATTAGATAAAGCATTGTCAGACATAATTATTAAATTTTGACTAGTATTTACTTTTCTGTTCATTTTTTATTAGATAAATCATTGTCAGACATAATCATTAAATTTTGACTAGTATTTACTTTCCTGTTCATTTTTTATTAGATAAAGCATTGTCAGACATAATTATTAAATTTTGACTAGTATTTACTTTTCTGTTCATTTTTTATTAGATAAAGCATTGTCAGACATTATTATTAAATTTTGATGTGTATTTACTTTCCTGTTCAATTTTTTATTAGATAAAGCATTGTCAGACATAATTATTAAATTTTGACTAGTATTTACTTTTCTGTTCATTTTTTATTAGATAAAGCATTGTCAGACATTATTATTAAATTTAGATGTGTATTTACTTTCCTGTTCAATTTTTTATTAGATAAAGAATTGTCAGACATAATTATTAAATTTTGACTTGTATTTACTTTCCTGTTCATTTTTTATTAGATAAAACATTGTCAGACATAATTATTAAATTTTGATGAGTATTTAGTTTCCTGTTCATTTTTTATTATATATAGCATTGTCAGACATAATTATTAAATTTTGACTTGTATTTACTGTTCTGTTCATTTTTTATTAGATAAAGCATTGTCAGACATAATTATTAAATTTTGATGAGTATTTACTTTCCTGTTCAATTTTTTATCAGATAAAGCATTGTCAGATATAATTATTAAATTTTGACTAGTATTTACTTTTCTGTTCATTTTTTATTAGATAAAGCATTGTCACACGTAATTATTAAATTTTGACTAGTATTTATTTTCATGTTCATTTTCTATTAGATAAAGCATTGTCAGACATAATTATTAAATTTTGATGAGTATTTACTTTCCTGTTCAATTTTTTATTAGATAAAGCATTGTCAGACAGAAATATTAAATTTTGACTTGTATTTACTTTTCTGTTCATTTTTTATTAGATAAAGCATTGTCAGACATAATTATTAAATTTTGACTAGTATTTACTTTTCTGTTCATTTTTTATTAGATAAAGCATTGTCAGACATTATTATTAAATTTTGATGTGTATTTACTTTCCTGTTCAATTTTTTATTAGATAAAGCATTGTCAGACATAATTATTAAATTTTGACTAGTATTTACTTTTCTGTTCATTTTTTATTAGATAAAGCATTGTCAGACATTATTATTAAATTTAGATGTGTATTTACTTTCCTGTTCAATTTTTTATTAGATAAAGAATTGTCAGACATAATTATTAAATTTTGACTTGTATTTACTTTCCTGTTCATTTTTTATTAGATAAAACATTGTCAGACATAATTATTAAATTTTGATGAGTATTTGCTTTCCTGTTCATTTTTTATTATATATAGCATTGTCAGACATAATTATTAAATTTTGACTTGTATTTACTGTTCTGTTCATTTTTTATTAGATAAAGCATTGTCAGACATAATTATTAAATTTTGATGAGTATTTACTTTCCTGTTCAATTTTTTATCAGATAAAGCATTGTCAGACATAATTATTAAATTTTGATGAGTATTTACTTTCCTGTTCAATTTTTTATTAGATAAAGCATTGTCAGACATAATTATTAAATTTTGACTAGTATTTACTTTCCAGTTCATTTTGTATTAGATAAAGCATTGTCAGACATAATTATTAAATTTTGATGAGTATTTACTTTCCTGTTCATTTTTTATTATATATAGCATTGTCAGACATAATTACTAAGTTTTGACTAGTATTTACTTTTATGTTCATTTTTTATTAGATAAAGCATCGTCAGACATAATTATTAAATTTTGACTAGTATTTACTTTTCTGTTCATTTTTTATTAGATAAAGCATTGTCAGACATAATAATTAAATTTTGACTAGTATTTACTTTTCTGTTCATTTTTTATTAGATAAAGCATTGTCAGACATAATTATTAAATTTTGATTGTATTTACTTTCCTGTTCATTTTTTATTAGATAAAGCATTGTCAGACATAATTATTGTATTTTGAGTAGTATTTACTGTTCTGTTCATTTTTTATTAGATAAAGCATTGTCAGACATAATTATTAAATTTTGACTAGTATTTACTTTCATGTTCATTTTTTATTAGATAAACTATTGGCAGACATAATTATTGAATTTTGACTAGTATTTACTGTTCTGTTCATTTTTTATTAGATAAAGCATTGTCAGACATAATTATTAAATTTTGACTAGTATTTACTTTCATGTTCATTTTTTATTAGATAAAGCATTGTCAGACATAATTATTAAATTTTGCCTAGTATTTACTTTTTTGTTCATTTTTTATCAGATGAAGCATTGTCAGACATAATTATTAAATTTTGACTTGTATTTACTTTTCTGTTCATTTTTTATTAGATAAAGCATTGTCAGACATAATTATTAAATTTTGACTAGTATTTACTTTTCTGTTCATTTTTTATTAGATAAAGCATTGTCAGACATAATTATTAAATTTTGACTAGTATTTACTTTTCTGTTCAGTTTTTATTAGATAAAGCATTGTCAGTCATAATGATTAAATTTTGACTAGTATTTAATTTTCTGTTCATTTTTTATTAGATAAAGCATTGTCAGTCATAATGATTAAATTTTGACTAGTATTTAATTTTCTGTTCATTTTTTATTAGATGAAGCATTGTCAGACATAATTATTAAATTTTGATGAGTATTTACTTCCAACTTCATTTGTATTAGATAAAGCATTGTCAGACATAATTATTAATGTTTGACTGGTATTTTCTTTCATGTTCATTTTTTATTAGATGAAACATTGTTAGCCATTATTAATAATTTTTTAATTAATATTCACTTTCATCTTCATTTTTATTAGATGTAGCATTGTCAGACATTATTAATAATTTTGACTAGTATTTACTTTGATGTTCATTTTTATTAAATGAAGCATTGTTAGCCATTATTATTAATTTATTACCAGTATTTATTTTTATGTTCATTATTATTAGATGAAGCACTGTCAGCCATTATCATTAATTTTGACTAGTATTTACTTTCATGTTCATTTTTTATTAGATAAAGCATTGTCAGTGATCATTAATAATTTTGACTAGTATTTACTTCCATCTTCATTTTTATTCATTGAAGCATTGTTAGCCATTATTATTAATTTTTTATTAGTATTTACTTTCATGTTCATTTTATTAGATGAAGCATTGCCAGCTATTATTATTAATGTTTGACTAGTGTTTACTTTCATGTTCATTTTTTATTAGATGAAGCATTGTCAGACATTATTATTAATTTTTGACTTGTATTTACTTTCATCTTCATTTTTATTCGTTGAAATATTGTCAACTATTATTATTGATTTTTGACAAGTACTTACTTTTATTTTCATTTTTTATGAGATCAAGCATGGTTAAATATTACTATTAATATCTACATCATAAAGGAAAAAATTTATAAAGAACGTTTCCGATTGGGTCGATACATGAATTCATCTTTTGAACACTGTGCTTGAAACCAAGAAAGCTTGGTGATATTGTCAGCTATTTTTGTGGAGTCCTCTGAGTTAAAGTTGGGCTTTTTCTTTATAGAAAAACTTTTCCCCAGTGGCTGAGTGCTACATAAAATATTTAATTGAAACGCAACTAAAATGAGTTGCTGTTTCTTGCCCAACATGGGGCAAAATAATAAAGAAATAGAAGAAAAAAGTACTAAATACACAACAAAACAATATTCAAAATAAATGCAACAGTGAAAAGGTGGATAACTACCCTCTCAATGTGAAGTGACAGGCAAAGAACATTTTTACAGGTTAAATTTAACGGAAATCCTGAAAAAATCTGTAGTGAATAGGAAATTAAGAATGAAAATCAACCTTTTTTTCACTTCTATAAAAATTCACTATGACATGCAAAATCCTGGTTTTTCCCAAACAGAAAAAGGATTGACCATGTGCTTAAAGAAAAAGTCAAACCAGATTTCGCAAGTAGGTGTTAAAATGATTTTTTAATAGAATTAATCAGAAACACCCATCTCCAAGTCATTTCTTTTTTATATTGGTTTCTTTTTAATTTGTTTTGTCCCAGCCTCTATAAGATCCTCATTTGTCAAATAATTTTGTGTATTGCATATATAGAAGCTGTTGATTGTTAAATACACAATTTTGTGTTTGCCTTGTTCTGTCTGTCACCAGTTGTGAGCAATTCCATTTGGCTTGATAATGATTGACTAATTGAAAGAGAACTCTTGAGTATCAAAATTTTGAATTTCGCTGTTCTTCACTGTGGTCCTTGTTGCTGCTGCTGCTACTGCTGCTGCCATAAGGATGGTGTTGTGGAGGTTAGTGGTTGGGGTGTGTAACAATATATGCAAGAATTATTTTTCTATAATTGAATTGAATGGAAATTATTTTTTAATATTTTATTGAAAAATATTTGCACAGTTGAATTTTGAATTAATTATAAATTTTCGTCGCTATTGTTTAAGCAAATTTTTGTATTTAAATTATATGAATGCTTAATCCTGATGGTTTCAGGATTTATTACAAAAGCTTCTTATTTGGAATATAGGCGTTGTTTTGGACTCACATTCCTTTATTTGAAATATGTTGTTGGAATTTAGAACGCTTCCATGGACATATGTACTAATTTCAAAATTTGTCGCATTGCAGAAAAATTAGCGTCTGCTAATTGTTTGTATACATCAGCTTGACAAAATATTTTCAGATGGCATCAGTGTGTTAAATGCTACGGACGTGTTTGAACATCTTCGATTTCTTTTTTGATTTGGTTGAAAGAAATCGTTATTTTCTGGGATGCGAAAATATATATTTTCACAACCTAATATATTGTTTCTTACTTTAAAAATAGAGGTAGAATTATATTGTAAATTGCTTCAGTCATATTTACAAATGCCCTCTATATTTATATATATTAACTGTGTTAATATGTAATTTATATCAAGTTAATATTATAGTTTTCATAACTTGAATGTAAATGACTCTTTTGACTTTTCGCCTATAATATAAAAGTCACTCATATATTTAAAATAATTGGGATAAATTTACCCTTTTGTTTACATCATACGTATGTGATTTACGTATATCATTTAAGAAAACACATCGGTAAAGTTTTTTCCATATGTAAAATTTTTAATATATTATAGCTCAAAATTTAATATTGAGCTTTTATTAATACTGTCTTTTTCGATGTGTAAAAGGCAATGTAATTTGGTTTCCATTTTGTGTATTTTACAGAAAATATTATTAACTTCTTTTATAGTCAAAGGGAAGTAACTTATACATTTCAGTAAGTCTTCCTTCTAAACTACTTGTAAAATTTTATCTTTCATTGACATTTTGTAAAAATCTGTTACACAAGTTATCTGTAATGGCTTAAAGTAATTTTTAAGCAGACTTAATTGTATTGTATGCTCGATTGTTCTTTTTAACATTAATAAATATTGTTTTTGGATTTGACTCACAGAATTTATAATTCTTTTTTACATATAACAGTAACAGTCATTCCTAAAATCCCTGAGAAATTTTATATTAATTACTTTCTCTTATTTTGCTTATATAAATTTCTTTTATTATTAATAAAAAGAAATTTATATTATTTTTTTTCATAATATAGAGTTTTAAATTTTTCTTCACAAACACTGTGCATCATTTATAACTTAATGTATTTGTTGAGAAATAAGATACAGCATTTTTAAATTATAAGAAATATTAAATAGATGTTTTTGTTTTTAATTAAAAATATAAAACACTTTATGATTTAGATGTGTGTTGTGGTGTAATGGATATTGGTTTGGAATAAGAAACTGGGTACCTGAGTTCAATTTCAGGTGAATTCATTGCATTCACTTAAGTACAAATACACTTGGGAAAGGTATGAATCCATCTCTTCTCCCTCCAGCTATGGGTTGAATAGCAGAACAGATTGGGTTCTATAACTTTGGTTGGCAATCAGTCTACTGCAGATAGTAATGGCAACCTACTGCAGGAAAATCTTCTGTCTAGTCAGTCATATACCGAAAGAGACATGATCACCCAAAGAGTGTATCACGCATGGCAATTAACTGATTGATACTTTATAAATTGCATTCAATTAATAATGTTGTTGAAATATATGAGGAATTCTGAAATTTACCATTGAAACATTGTGAAAAAAAGAGAAATTTAGTGAAATAAAAACTTTTCATTGCATAAAGATTTATTCTGTTTTTTACAATTCATTTAAATTTTTTTATGTAAGAAAATGAAATAAAATCGATAAATAAAATAATAATCATGAATAATAAAACAGAAATACATTTTCCCATGATGCTAAGTGTAAAGAACCCAAAAATAGGATTAGTTTTGAAAAATGTCATTATATGGTGCTGTTAAGAGTCTGTAAAAAAAGTAAACATTTCTTGCCTCGTTCTTTTTGCTCCAAGATGTGAACCATTGGTAATTATGTTTTCACTGGAGAATGTTAGTTTCCCTGGTCCACTGACAACTGAATTCTCTTGTTTTCTATTAACATTGTTTAGACATATTAGGGCAACCCTACTCATGAAGTAAGTGAATTAGTCATTCTAACTCAGTGCAAAGCTGACTTGAGTTCAATAATTTTAACCATTGTTATCCTAACTTAATTTTGAACTAGAAAAGAAGATGGACATACCCAAGAGACATTGTGAACTTTGTTTCATGACAGCATTAAAGAAAAAATGTCTGTAATAGAAACTTAAGATTTGTATAATTCTGTCTTCTTTGATTACATATTGAAAATGCATCTTCACCTACAACCCTTTAATTTCCACAAACCTCAGATATTTTATGCTTTCACTCTCACGTTTTTGCAATACTTCTTTCTTTTCTGTCCTTCTTTTGTGAGAAAATGAAATAAAACCAATTAATAAAATAATAATAATGAATAATAAAAAAAAAAAATACATTTTTCCATGATGCTAGTAATACAGGAACCAGAAATTTTATTACTCCACATGGCTTTCGTCAAATGTCTGTTAGGTGGTGCCATTTAAGTTCATAAAAAAACAAAACATTTCCTGCCTCATTCTCTTTCTCCTCTTTTCTCCAAGATATGAACTATGTTGCAATTATGTTCCCATTGGGGCAATGCTATTTTCCCCAGTCCACTGATGACTGAACATATTTTCCAGTTTCTAAAACATGATACTCACACGTATCTTCCCAAAACCTCAAGTTATTAGGCAGGTCAAGCTTTCTCTCTGGTAGTTCCAAATCAGCACAAAACTGACTTGAGCAGAACGAGAGTAGAAAAAGCAAATGAAGAAACTCAAAATTTTATATGCTTCTATTTTCTTTGTTTACAGATTAAACATGCACGCCACATATAATCCACAAAAACACTCAACCTTTGTAAATTACATGCATATATACAGAGATTTATATATTTTTACCTCCTCCTTAAGGCATACGTATTGTTTTTGTTTTCATTTGTCTGTCTGTCCGTGATCAAGATGTCTCAAGACCTGCTGGAAGGATTTAGTTGAAACAGGGATGATTGGCCTCAGGACTGGCATGAACTGATTAGATTTTGGATTTAATCTAATACGGGATAAAGTTTATAGGTTATTTTTTAACTTTTTTACTAATATTTTTTCATGTTTTCACAAAATGAGTTCTTGGAGCTCAAACATGACTCTTCTGCCAAGGATGAGTTTCGTGCACAAGATCTTGAAGAATTCTGGGTTAATTTGCATGGAGCATACCCACAACTGAGCAACAACGCATTGAAAATCCTCATTCTGTTTTCCACAACCTACCTTTGTGAGTCAAGATTTTCTACTTTACTCACAGTCAAGCCCAAAGCACGAAACCGACTGGAGGTGGAATGTGACATACGTTGTGCGCTTGCCTAAACTAACCCTGATATCGATACACTGGTGCACAAGAAGCAGCATCACCCTTCTCATTAATTTATTTCTGAAGTAGAAGAGCAAACAAAAGTCCACTTATTTGTTACTAACCGCTCTCTATGGCTATGATTAGTTGTTACTAATTGCTCTCTATTCACTTTACTCTGTAACTATAAGTTTATCAGTATATTTGTACATTTGAAAAATAAATTAGTAAATAGTCTCAGTGTGTTTTAACTGCTCTTTCTCTCATACACATGAAGGGGGAAATCTGGATGGTTGAACTGGGTGTAGGGGGAAATGACAGAAAAAAGTTTGGGAACCACTGCACTAGATTTTCGTTTTCATCCAAAATGACCAAACACATCGAACAGAGATATTGCATTAAGCTATGCCAAAATCTTGAAGATACTCAAGCTCAAACCACCCAGAAGATTCAATAGGCCTTTGGTGATGATGCCAGGGGCAAAAATCAGATCAAGGAGGGGTACAACTACTTCAAATATGGCTGCACCTAAGTGGAGAGCAAAGTAAACACAAGCAGGTCCTGCACAATCCAAAATAAGGAGTTGATTGAAGTGTAGCGAATAGTCATGGAAGACTGTGTTGTAACAATCTAAGAAATTTCCCATGAAGTAGGAATAAATACAGGATGAGTGCCTTTCATTTTACCAGAGGATTGGTGCATGGGAAGAGTGTTGGTGAAATTTACCTTCTCATTCCACCCATATAATATTCCACCCTAAGCTTATCTAGCGGATGTGCGTTGTGGTGCCGTGGATATATACTGAGAATGACAAATTGGGGAGCTGAGTTCGAATTCCAGTTGAATTCCTTGCATTCACTAATGCACAAATACCCTTGGGAAAGGTATTAATCCGTCTCTTCCCTCCAGTTATGGGTTAAGTAATAGGACAGATTGGGTTCTATAGCCTTGGCTGGCAACCAGTTTACCGCTGAAAGCAATGGCAATCTACTGCAGGATAATCTTCTACCTGGTCACTCATGTCACTTTCAAGACATGATCACCCAAAGTGTGTATCATGTATGGCATTTAACTGACTGAATCTAAGCATTCCTGGTCAAGAACAACCTACCACTCAATGAACAAGCTCCCTACTCTCCTGACTTGGCCCCATGTGATTTTTGACTCTTCTTCAATCTGAAAACCATGTTGAAAGGGGATTTATTTCAGTTGCGAGAGGAAAGTAAGAGAAAAGCAATGGCAGAGCTCCATAGCATTCCATAGCTGGTTCCAGCAGTGGCCGAACAGCTTGGAGAAAGGGCGAGTATTTTGAAGGTGATTAAATAAAATTTGTGAAATGTACAAAATTGATTTTTCATGCCTAAATATCAGATAAATTTTGAATGAACCTCATATATATTTCAGCAATATTCTTTTTATTTCATTCATATTCAGTCATTTGGAATTTTCTGATTCATATAAAGCAGGTTTAAAAAAAAAACAAGTTTCAAAAGATCTTTCTGTGTGAAGCAATAAAAGCCCTTTGATCTTATTCATTGAACATTTTTTTAATTTATTCTATAGAACTAGCAGTATAGCCCGGCATTGCTCGGGTGTAATGAAAGCTCTAAAACTAATCCATGGTCCTGGAACTCAGACTCTTTGGACATTGGCATGAAAGACTAAAAAGCAATACTTGTTTCCAGTTAAAGCGAAACCATAGACTGAAAGAAAAATGAATGGATGTAAGTCAAATTTTGAAGTTTGGTGAGAATTGGATAAAAATTGTGGATTTGTATAAAGAACATACAGACAGATAAACAGACACACACACAAACATCTTGCCTTATATATATATATATATATATATTATTGATTTTCTGCACTATTGTAAGAACTGCAACCTTGAAACTTCTGAATATCGTTTCTTATGTCTTTGTCTATGAGTGTATCAAATTTGATTAAAATCAGACCACTCCTTCTCTAACCCGATTTTTTCAATTATTGATTTTCGATATTTATCAGGGGTACCTTGACACAAAACCTAGCTAAGAACACTCACAGATGCTTATAGTACAACTGTGTAAATTTTCAAGAAAATTTGTTCAGCTATTTCGGAGTCTATAGGTAACGGACACACACACAGACACACACACACACACACATACACACACACAGACAAAGTTCCATTTATAAAATAAGTTTAGATTGGTGACTGTAACATTTTTTTAATAATTGTTTTACTAATATAAGACCCAAGAGCCCCTGAAGTAGAGGATTACTGAATGAGGTTGTTGGTATGTACATAGGTAGGGGTGGGGGAAGAAGTGTGCATTATAAGGATATGTAAGAGAGATATGCATTGGATATGCAGTGTTGTAGTGTGGCTATCGACTCGGAGTGAGAGATCGGCGAACCGAGTTTGAATTCCAGTTGAATTCCTTGCATTCACTTACGCACAAATACCCTTGGGAAAGGTATTGATCAGTCTCTTCCCTCCAGTTATGGGTTAAATAATAGGACAGACTGGGTTCTATAGCCTTGGTCAGCAACCAGTCTACTGCAGAAAGCAATGGCAATCTACTGCGGGATAATCTTCTGCCCAGTCAGTCATGTTTCTTTTGAGACATGATCACCCAAAGTGTGCATCACGTATGGCACTTAACTGACTGAAGAGATATAAGTTAACCATACACTTGAAGAGATTAAGATTATAATGATTGGGAAGCATTCTCTTGGGAGTCTGTTACAGAAAGTAGCATTTTTTTGGAAGAAGCTTTCTGAATAAAAGTTGAAAGAAATTGAGATGTTTTACCCCAGTGTATGTGGTATGGCGAGTCTTAGCTATGAAGGTCTGAATATTTTTTTTAATCATTTCACCCCAAGCAAGGCAGTTTTACTGCCACTGGTGCACAGGGGGTTACATAGGAGGAAAGTGATGAGAAAGAGGGGTAGGTTATAGGGGTGTCAAGAAGAGGGTAATAGAAAGATGAAAATACTGGTGTGATGGGGTGGAGTGGATGGAGAAAAGAGCTTGAGAGAAAGTATGCAAGTTAGTGAAATAGGAAATGACAATTGACCATACATTTAAATTCTTGGAGAATTTAGTTGGAGAAGCAAATATACGGAAGGGAATTCCACAGGTAGGAAGTGTGAGAAAAGAAGCTGTTAAAGTAGAAGTTGCAGTTACATTTTATTGGTTTCACTGTAAAAAGGGTGAGACCTATATAGAGCTAAGTTCATTGGAGCTAAGTTCATTGAAATATTTGCAGAAGAGACACAAGGAAGCCACATCACACTGGTGAGAGAGCGACTGCCACCGAGCTGCCAAGTTGGGATCGATCACATTACAGATTCTCCGTTGGATTTTATCAAGAACCCTGAGGTGAGTAGCAGGGGCACTCGACCAGATCTGTTGGAACTAAGGTATGTAGCTTGTCAGAATATTTTCTATGGAATTAGATAGAGTCGTGAGATGCTTGTGAAATTTTGCTTGAAGAAAAGGAGTTCTGGAGTGGAAAAAAATTAATCATCCACAAGGTTACATAAATGTTTTTGAATCAAAAGTATGGATTGTGTCAGCACCAGTTCATAAGTGGCAGCGGTATTCTGTTTTCGATCTATCTGTATAAAGATAGGATGTGCATTGTGGTGCAGTGGATATCGGCTTGGAACGAAAAATCAGGGAGCTGAGTACGAATTTCAGTTGAATTCATTGCATTCACTTATGTGCAAATACCCTTGGGAAAGGTACTAATCCATTTCTTCCCTCCAGTTATGGATTAAATAACAGGACAGATTGGGTTCTATAGCCTTGGCTGGCAACCAGTCTATCGCAGAAAGCAATGGCAACCTACTGTGGGATAATCATATGCCCAGTCAGTCATGTCTCTTTCGAGACATGATCGCCCAAGTTTATATCATGTATGGCACTTAACTGACTGACTGTATAAAGATAAAGCATAGTAGGAGGATTTAGGTCCTTTCTGAATTAGGAATGGGCTACTTTTCCAGTGTCTTTAGTGATAGATTGTAAATATGTTCTATTTGTAGTCTGCAGTGAAATTGAATTCCAACAGATCTTCAAGGCTTGAAATACAACCATTCCTCACAAGAGGCAAAAGTTCAGTTTGCTCAGTAGTGAGGAAAATTGTTTGGTGTGTAGGTATGTTTTGAAGGCTATCACAATTCGTTTACTAAAATAAAGGAAGGTAAAGAAGGTGTTGGGTATTACCTATTTATTATACATTAATATTTTGAGATCAAAATCTCATCTTCAGAATGGTAGGAGAGCTTGTTTTTACGTCCGCTTGTGGACTGTGCCTATAATGAATAATAAATAAGTAATACCCAACACCTTTTTTACCTTCCTTTATTTTACTAAACGCTTTGTGATAGCCTTCAAAACCTACCCATACACCTAATACACACAATGCTTCAAACAAATTACAAAACTCTCCTATTGTTTGGTTTTGGAAGTATTGTATATTACATGTCCCACTCATATTGAAACTCTGGTCATCTAGATTTTTGGAAATGTACCCATACAATTGTATCATCTGCATAGATAATTAACAAAGGTTTGATTATGTGTTTAGGTAAATTGTTTATATTAAAAGGAAGCTAGCCTTGGGGAATGTCTCTATTGACATCATAGATTTCAGAAGATTTGCCATTAATAATGAATTTCCTGAAACTATCTGTTAGGAACGTCTTGATAACTGTGAAAACTTTTCCAGAGTTTCTATAGCTGGAGAATTTGTTTTACAACTTTCTATGTCACACCTTGTCAAAGATCTTCTATGTTATTGTAATTAATTTATTGTTTAGGTAGATGCCTCATTGATTTTGTGTAAAGACAATTAGGATATCAGCAATGGATCTAGAAGAGCAAAATTCATACTGTTTGTTGCTCAGAAGTTTTGTCTTCACAAAATACTGAAGTATATTAACTAAATATCATTATCTTTCTTTTTTATAGTCCTAGAATTTGGGGAGCAACCTAAAATTTAAAAAAAAATGAATAAAGACAAAATATAAAGATAATAAAAATAATGATTGAATTGCGAAATAGAAAACTATTTTTTTATAATTAGTTTTCTTATTTTAAGTAGGTGTAAGTGTCGACATGAATGTGACAAATAGAAAATTATTGTCAATCTGATAACTCAATTCATGTCAAGAATTTCATGTATGAGTGTCTGCCACAAAATTTACATGTTCACGGATATCTACCTATCTGCATGGAAAGAAAAATATATCTTAGCCATTATATGAATCTTAAATATATAAATTAAAATTATCCCTTAATTAGCCTCCCCTATGCAATTTTGTCTTTCTTCCCACACGTGTGAGAGAGTTACTTTAACAAGGGAAGTAATTCGTACTTTGCGCTTTATCAACACAGAACAACACATTTTTTCAAAACATTACGGAACGTATTTTTTTCTTTTCGATGGGGAAAAATAATGATGCGGATACAAATAATAATACACAATATTTGTAACAACATATAAAAAGAAAAAAAGCATGGTTTACATCGTCAGTTATAGGTGATTCTGGAAAAAAAAACCGAAATGAATGATTTTTTTTATATACACGCATGACATTTTTTTTTCTTAAAGAAATTGTCTCCTTCGAATAAAGTCAGCAAAGTTCTGCACGAGAAATAAATGTTGTCATTGCAAAAGGAAAACTCCGCTGAAGCAAAAACAAAAATCATAGCAACAATAAAAGTTTAAATCCGATACAAAAAAGAAAATAAAATAAAAACAATAGCAATGCAATAATAATTCCCTGTGTACTTCATCACCTGGGTATGTTTACATCAGCAGATTTATTAGTCCAAAATGCCCAAAAAGAAAAAAAAGAAATAAATTATTTACTTCATTTATCCTAAAAAAAAATTTAAAAAAAAAAAAGAGAGAGAGAAAAAAAAAACAGATGACCAATATTATCTTTTTCATTATATTCATTTTTTGAAAGTTTAAAAACGTTTATTTTTACTACTTTGATTTAATTAATCTGAATTTCTGAATCATTTGGTTGGACTTGGAAAAAAAGGGGCGAGGAAATAAAAACAAGAAAAGGTAAGTTTTATTTATTTTTTTGTTTTAAATATTTTATATCGTGTAAAAATTCCCGCTCTAGATTTTTTTTTCAATAACACAACTAGAATACAATAAATGAAAATAGAGAAACGTGGTTGAAAATGTCATGTTGCTTAAGTGAACGATACGATATAAAATTCTTTGTTTAAATAATTTACTTTAAACTAAACACGATTCGTCGATTACAAATTTATTTTAGGAATTAAACTACATTTTTTTAATTGTTTGTAAGACTAAAAACTAAAACTACCAGTTAGAGAAACAATTGCAAATGTTATATTTTTATTTGGTTTCGTTTGTGTTTACATGTGACATGTTACAGTTCAAAACTAGATTTCATTTATTCCATTTTTTTTTAACTTGCTTCATATTGCAACTTTTCAACTGTTAACCATTTGTCATTCATATGTTGTCTTCTCTGAGATCGTAACAAATAAATATCAAATAAATGTAACTAGATGAATGAAATCGGGGTAAAAATGCAGACAAAACAAACATTTTTTTCAACGGCTGTAACACTGCTTGTCTACAGTACGGTTTATGTTAAAATGAAGTCTTTTTCTTTGATTTTCCTTTTCCTTGTATCGTCCATACGGATTTCTCCCTTGATTAGTTGTAGTAAAAAAAAAGGGTGATTTAAAAATATATTTCTGTTTTTAGAAGCAGAAGTTTTTAAAAACTTTACCTACAATGAAAGCTCATAAAAATAAAAAAAACTGATTTTTTTAAAAAATAATATTGATTTTTTTTTTCTTAAGTTACTCATGCAAACAAAACCGTAGAGATTCAATTTAAAAGTAACTTAAGGTACCTTTTTTATATAGTTTCATTTCACAAGTGTTTATTTAAAAAAATAGCCGATCCTCATATATATATATATATATATATATATATATATATAGTGTGTGTGTGTGTATGTAGTGTAATGACATCTTGAATCAGTTTTTTGGTCCAGGTCGGAGTCTGATTTTAATTAGCAGCTTTAAAAAATATTAAAACTAAAGAAATTAATTACCAATACGTATAAAAATTAATATTTTTAAATTGGATTTACGAAAATGAAAAAGCGCGTTATTGTGATTGTCATTTTGTTCTAAAAAGATTGTTTGTCAAACTTTTACACTACAGATTTCTTCTCTCTTGCAATGATTTTTATATTTTATAAACTACACAACAATGTCTCTTTTTTTTTTTTTACTGGCAATCACAATAATTGCATTCATTTCGTTTTCGCATCAGAATTTTCGGTCGATATTCTTTCTTTTCTCCTGAAAAAAGTACAGTGGCAAACAAATTTGTTAGAAACCAGTTTTTTGAAAATGTTGCCATTCTTTTTTTTTTTCCCAAAAGGAAACATTAGAAAAATTAAAAAAAAAGGCGGCCTGCATAGCCTTAAAAAAATTAAAATTTAAAAAGTGTTTTTAATTTTTTTATTTATTTTATTTTTTTTTGACAGATTAAAAATAAAATAGGGAAAAAAGTTTTTGATGAAGAATCCCACTTTCTGGTCAGATACTCACGTGACCCTTTAAAAATATCAGGAATGAATGATTTTCTAAGCGTAGCTTAAAAAATGTGGCACAAGTGCGGTCTTGGCACAAGACTGCTGAAATTATGGGACACCCAGTGAGGATCGAACTCACTACTCAATCGTTATCTAGTTAGACAAACTTAACCATTTCGCGTCGAGGTGTCCAAATGAATGAATAACTTTTTTTTTCTTTGAGTTTTGAAGAATATTTTGAAAGATTTGGGCGGCGGATATCTTTGATTTTAAATATTTTTCCGCTCTTTTTTAGATTGATAATGATTTTTAGCATTTTTTTTTATTTTATAATCTTCACAGAAAAAAGTGTTTTAATAATCAAATTCAGAACACACCATGACAAAATTTTTTTCACATTTCTTTTCTAAAAAAAAAAATTCAAAAGAAAATTATTCGCTTAAAAAATAATAATATTTTGGTAGGTCTTTTGACAAGAATAATTAAGCAGGAGATTCTCATCCTCAACATATTTTTTAACTTTCTGGATTTTTAACAAATTTTACTTAATTTTTTTTTATCTGTTTTTATTGACACGTGTTAAAGTTTGAGTCTGAGTTTATGTGTGCTTACTCGAGAATTTTTGTTTTTGACTTACAAGATAACTGAATTAATTGTTCATTTCGTTATCAGTTGAGTAATCCACCCGACCACTTTCTCTCGAGTATTATCGTACGAAAAGGTGAAAAAAAAAAAAAAGCAACTCTTCTCGCACCTTAGTTCTTCCTGAATGCCAGTTCCAATTTTGATCAAGAAGCCTGTGTTAACACTAGTACACTTGGAAAAGGGATGAATCTTCGACCCTCAGCTATTAATTAACAGAACAAACTGTTATGGTTGGTAACCACTTAAGAATAATTTTGAATTTAAAATATAGATAAGTCAAGTAGAAACTATTTCCTCAGAACTTTAATAATTTTCTTCGTGTTAACGATGCGAAGAAAAACGTGGAAGGACAAGAAATATCAACGTCTAGGAAGGAAATTGTCAGATGATTTTGTGACTTAGCTTGGACAAAGTGCCCCAATAAAAATATTATTTTCACAATATTTTATTATCTTTTTTAATTGTTAAAAAATGTCTTTGTCTGATGGGAAAATAAATTATTTAACTTCACATATGATAAAAGGTAAAGATTAAAAAATGTATTTTTTCACACATTGAATAAAAATTTATCAATGATGAAATTTCACAAATTAAATTCTAAGTTTTTTTTTCTTTCCAAAGCCTGAAAAATGAAGAGAAAAATTGAAATCATTCAAATATTTATCAATTATTCAAACTAAAACCCATTTCAAGATTTTATTGAGCAACTTGCTTCAGTAAACACTTTTGGTTAGAGAGACACAAACAAACACATGTGTAAGTAAGTAACAAACAAAAAGCGTATTACTATTGTTGAAACATGCAGGAACATATCGATGAAGAGGATGATGATATCCAAGTTGAATTAATTTTAAACAGCCCAAATGCCAATTTCAAACAGTAAAGCAATGATTACGTTTGACAAATATTATAATTGGTTGCTATTGAAAATAGAAGTAATGAAGCCAGCTGGAAACAGATAAAAAAATGAATCCATTTTTTATTTTTTTTTTTATAGAAAAATAAACTTGACAAAACTTTGAAAATATTTGCAAATATTTTTTGATGATATAAATCAAAATGATTTTTTCTCCATTCTTTTTGATAATTTAGGTATTCAATTATCCGGAACTTTGAATTATCTGAACATATTTTACTGACTTCTGTCTGAAGATGTCTAAGTAATTGAGGAAGTGCTTGATTTACATACAATATTAAAACAATATTAAAATAAATATTAAAACAAGGCTAAATAATTGAGAAAATGCTGTAGTTAATTTTTAACTTTTTTGAAAAATACTGTATCCCACTCATCAGTTTAAACTTTGTCAGATGTTTTGGTTTTCCAAATTTTCTCACATTAAATTTGTTAATGATCTGAGAGACATTCTAACCATTACTTCATGTTGAGGTGCTGTTTTGTTTTAGTTGTCTTCACAGGTACTTTGACAACTGTTTGATTTGAGATAATATTATTTGATGAGAAAATAAAAGACCAAATTAGCACAAGTATTTGTTTGATGAGAAACAAATACTCTAATACAGTAAGAGTATAAACCATGTAAAAATGTTTGGTATTTTTTATTTTCCCAACATAGGGAATATTAATCAAGTTAATTTAAGTATGAAATGACACAAAAAAACATGTTAAAAGTGGCACAAAAAAGCCAGCACATTAAAACTGTGATAGAAAAACACCTTAAAACTGGTAGAAACACCCTAACTGGTAGAAAAAAAAATACCCTAACTAAGACTGGTAAAAACATCCCCCATCTTAAAAATTGGTAGATATCCTCAACACCTTACAACTGGTAGCCCCACCCCACAATAAAACACACCACCTTAAAACTGGTTAGGTGAAAACTGCTAACACCTTAAAGCTGGTATAGGGAAAAAAAACTGCTAACACCTTTAAAACTGCTACAAAACACCTCTCACTCCTTAAAAGTGGTACAAAAAAACCAACACCTTCAAACATGTGAATAAATATGAAAAAAAAAAAAAAACCACCTTAAATGGGGGAAAAAATAATCCAAGTTATATCTGAGATTAAGGAAACCCATCTAAAGTTTAAGACAAATAAACAATTCCTTATTATATGAAAGAGAAAAATAACACATTTTAAATCTGAAAAAAATAAAAACTGTGTTTGAGAAAAAAAATTACCCAATAAATTTGAAAAAACAGAAACACTCACCATAAATCTGAATGGAAAATAATGAACTTAATTTTGAAAGAAAAAAAATATCACTTCACATATGTATCAAAACACCTCGAGTCAGTAAACGTCTAAAGGCTAAAATAAAAACTCTTAAATCTAAAAAGAAATAACTGAAAAAAAATTTTAGCTTAAAAATAAAAAGTATATTTCAAAACAGAACAACACAAAACTCAGCTTAAATCTTAAAAACAAACCCAAATCCCTTCAATCTGTGTGAATAAAATCACCTTAAATGTGAAAGAAAGAAATTTTAAATCTCAACTGAAAGAAAATATTCTCATGTTTGAATTTATATATATAAAAAAAAAATCAAATTAAAAAAATGGGGATGAAATTGAATAATTGAATAAAAGTATATGCATCTCTGTCGCATAACTTTTTTTTTTAAATTTTATTTATTATCTCACTTTATATTTTTAAATAAACATTTTAAAGTTTGGTCTTAAACATTGAACCATTGAAAATGTTAAATATTACAGATTCATAATTATATGCATGGTTAAAGAAAAAATTATGGTTTTGTTTAGACTTTATTATTTTATTTTAATGCATTATTTATTTGTGAAGAAGGAAGCAATTGAAATGTGAAATATTTCTGATTTTTTGCAATATGAAATAGCCACTGAAGTTGGATCATAAATAACCACAATTTCTTTGAGGGCATCTTTTGATGAAAACAAACTTATTTCAATGAGATATTCACTGCCACTTGCCGTACTATGTACTGAAACATTTCTTAATTCCACTCTCAATTTGTGAAGATTTACTCGTCTCTTTGTGTTGCAATCTTCTCTCTTTTTTTACTCCATCCATTCCTCTCTTTTTTTATCTGTCATCTGTCTTTCTCCCTCTCAACAAATTTTAAGAGCAGTAAGTGGCAGAAACATGAAACCTTAAACAAGTACTATTATTTCAAATGTCTATTTAATGTCTTTTTTCTTCAAATCATTTTCACTTTTTGAGATGCATTCTTAACTGAGCTGACAATGACAGATACTACACCTTCATCTCAGCTAACAAGCCAGAAAATAGGATTGTTAGAATTCTGACAAAAATAATTCTTGGACATTGAACAAAACAAGAATTACGCTTGTGTAGTTGTTAGTTCTTAGATTGTAACATTTTATAAAAATGTTTCAACACAAAGACTAAAAATCAAAGATTTACTATCTTATGATAAGATTTTTATCCTATGAAATATCTTGCAAATTACTACAAATTAAACACACTTTCATAGAATTGAAACAAGTTTATTTAATTATCGAATCTTTGTTTCTTTCTAAGCCACTGCTTATTATACACTGAGAAATATAAATATTCTCAGATAAAAGTGTATCTGTAGAAAAGACAAAATGAATAAAAAAGAGATGAGGAAAAACTGTCCATAGCTGACATGTTTCCTCCTCTTGAGGACTTCATTAAGGTAGTGTAAGATTTATTATGCTGCATATATATATATATATATATATATATATATAAATTAAATAGGATTTATTCAAAGATGTTGTATGTACATTTCGACATGAAATCCCCACAGGGGATAACGCATCACCTCAGCAATGAAAAAAAAAAAGAGAAAGGATTTTTTTTTTCGTTGCTGAGGTGATGCATTATCCCCTGTGGGGATTTCATGTCGAAATGTACATACAACATCTTTGAATAAATCCTATTTAATTTATATTTGCTCTGTAATATTTTATTACATGGAGCTCTATTCCTGTATCATTTTTTAATATTAATTAGGATCGGGTTTTTGGAATTTACCTTCCTGCTTTTTCCGCTTGGATTAAAGTATTTGAATAAAAAAAAATATATATATATATATATATATATATATATATATATATAAAGAGGTGAGGATATCATTGATTTATCAAGGTTTGTAAATTTGAGAATGGTCATGAATGTTCATAAAGTAGTTGAAAGGTCAATCAATGCATACAAACCTTGATAAATAAATGACATTCTCACTTCTGCATATATAAACATGTGCAACATAATAAATTCTACACTGCCTTGATAAAGTCCCTCAGAGGACTAAACAAGTCGGCTAAGTTTTTCATTTCTCTTATAAATACACAACGGTCTTTATTATAATAGAGTTGATTTATACATATATATATATTAGCAGTATAGCCTGGCGTTGCTCGGGTGTAATGAAAGCCTGAAAACTAATCCATGGTCCTGAAGCTCAGACTCTTTGGATGTTGGCACGAAAGACTAAAAAGCAATAGTTGTTTCTAGTTAAAGTGAAACCGGGGAGAAATTGGAAAAAATAAGTCACCCATGACCTGACCAGAAGCCTAAAGAATATTTGTGTGAAGTTTAGTGAGAATCGGATAAAAATTGTGGATTTGTATAAAGGACATACAGACAGATAAACAGACACACACACAAACATTTTGCCTTATATATATATTATTGATTTTCTGCACTATTGTAAGAACTGCAACCTTTAAACTTCTGAATATCGTTTCTTATGTCTTTGTCTATGAGTGTATCAAATTTGATTAAAATCGGACTACTCCTTCTATAACCCGATTTTTTCGATTATTGATTTTCGATATTTATCAGGGGTACCTCGACACAAAACCTAGCTAAGAACACTTGCAAATGCTTATAGTACAACTGTAAATTTTCAAGAAAATTGGTTCAGCCGTTTTGAAGTCTATAGGTAACGGGGAGACACACACACACACAAATTCCATTTATAAATAAGTTTAGATTTAGATTATATATACACACACACGATATTTGACACTTCTTTATAGAAGGCAGCCATCTCTTCCACATTGAATAGAGATGTCATTGGCCCACAGATGACTGTAAAAACCAGCCTTGTTCCTGTGTACCTTTTTACATGTGTTACATATTAACGACTTTAGAGAATCTTCAAAATGACTTCCTCCTTGTGCACTCTTGTGTCCCTCTTCAGTCCAATGGTGAACCTGTAGATTTCATCACACAACTGACCTCAGTATGCAACAGGTCTATCAGAAAAAGCATTCATATACTCAGCATTTGTTATGGTGAAACACACCTATCATATAGTGAATAGACTCTCCCACCTAATTTAAGTAGGAGTAGTAACAGGAACGAGGGTCAGTAGATGTTGGATGATAGTAGTCGACAGTTAGTTGTATGCGAAAGTAGTCAGCGACCTGGCAAGATTACGCTGCATAATACATATATCAAGTTCCTAACGTTTTGTACATCGAACCTATTAGGACCGACTTTAGCACCAATACTAGCCTCCACTGTGAAATAACTCCACAACAGCATTCGACTGCTGATTTTCTTTGATGAATAGCAAATCTGGCATGAAATAGAACTGTTGTATAACCTTCGATGGAATGACAATTATTAATTTGACAACGTGGTCCCAAAACTTGTTATCTTCTCTCTTATAAAATCGAATGTCCTTTTCATAATGATAAAACTGATGAACATCAACACAGGTATATAAATGAATGTACACAACATATCTTTTATTTGCTCTTCAGGTGACGTGGCTGTGGAGTAGGAGGTGGGGTTGGAGGGGTTAGTACACATATATCGAGCTAGCCAGAGGTCACGGACTCATCCGCCATTTGCTGTGTCTTTCTTGGTCTGGGTTCCAATCTCAACTACTGACTGACTTCTTTCTAATACTACACTGTTTCTTATATAAGTGACTGCATCATCTTTTTAGCACATTGTTTACAAGCATTTTGAGTTCTACATTATCTGACCTTTGTTACGCTGGTTTCAAAATAATCAAACATTTTCCTGACATGGGGAATTTGGCCTGCATTCTTAACTTTGAAAACGATCATATTTTCAAAACAATGTCTATTTTTCTTTTGCTAGCCAGTTTGTATATTTTTGCTGTTTCATAAAATACACTTCTTTGTGAAATTACACTCCAATTCAGATAATATAAAACAAAACAACCTTTCCACAAATATTACATACAAGCTCCCCCTGAATATCTTCTGGGATCAAGTCTACATCCCCTTTCCTCCTAAGATCCTTTTTCAACTTCAAATGCTCCACTCTTTTGACCTCAAAACAATTGCAACCATCAAAAACTAACTTTCTCTAACCAGACTGATCCTCTGACTATTTTTCACTGTCTAATTTCAAGATTTTTCATGTTGTCTTTAACAAAATCCTTGAAACATTTTTGGGCTTTGTCTGGTACACTTACCAAGTGTGAGCTCTCCATAAAATAGGTGCAGTCTTTCATTTTCCATTCTCCTGAGATACTCTGCTCAGTACAGTTGATTGTGAATGAGCAGTTTCTCTATACTGGGTGTTTTTTCCTGTTGCAGAACAACTGTATCTGACATGGAGGACACCGTTTGATGCTTAAAATGTGCCTAAGGCATATGATGAAATCTTTCCAAGGTTTTGACATAATCGTGATAGTCCCTGTCTCTGAACAGTGCAGGACACATGATTAGTAGACACTTAGCTCAGTGACGAGTGAAATGTCTCTGCTTGAACAGACCTGCATAATAAAAATTTATTTATTATTTTCTCATGTGTATATATATATATATATACACACACACACACACATATTAGTAGGATGTAAGATAGTATCAGAACAAAAGTGGTGATAATGAGCTTTTTATAAATAAATATGTTCTGCCACAGTGTGTGAGGTAGACATCTTCAAGTTAGAATGAAAGACAATCACTGTATAAAGAAATTAGGTTGGAATTTTTGAGGAAAGTGTATTAAATGATCTTAGCAGATTTAACATGTGGGCTAATTGAAAATTCAGGTTTTAATACAAAAAAAATTTTTTGGTTGCAAATGTCCTTGGAAAAGGTATGAATCCATCTTCCTCCCAGCTATGGGTTAAATAATAGAACTTTTATCTAAAAAAAAACAAAAATCATTAATTCCAAAACATTTTTCATATAATATGCGCTTGCTAAAAAAAAAAAACAATTGTTCTTCTCAGGTGGTTGAGTTGTAAACAAAAAAACAAATCAAACAATCCAACCTTTAATTTATGAGTGACTTATCAATGTTAAATTTGATTTAGTTTCAGTTTTAGATTCAACAATTTTTTTTTTTTTTTTTTAAACTCCTGCTCTTGATTGTTTGCACTGCTGATGTCATTGCAAGGGAGGTAATTCAGTACCAGGTCATCCACATATTCTCTTAATTGTTTAGGAAAACAATTAGAAAAAGACCAAAACCTATATAAAAGATGTTTATTCCAATGATTTCAGTATAACCAAAAAAAAAAAAAAAAAATAAAAGCCAAAAAAATGATGTCAGTCTCATTACATCAAAGTCCCATGATCCATTAGGGTGCGTGGGAGCACCACATGTAGTGCAGCTATAACCACTATGTTTTGTTTAGATAAAGATAGCCTAATAAAACCTATCTATCTTCAAGCTGGTTTTGAATTCAGATTTTTCCTTTTCCTAGATAGGTTCTCACTTAAAAAGAAAGAGGGCTTAGTTCGACCTGATATTTAATCTCTAACTTTGGTTAAAAACAAGTGGATTCATATCTTTCTCAAGGTCATTTGTGTGGACCTGAACATAATGAATTTGGCCAGAATTCAAACTAAATCTGCTGAGTTTTCTTTCTGAGTTGTTAACCAGTACACTACCTCCATATTCTGGGGTGAATATACACTGCCGGCCATAATTATTAGGCAACCTCAGTTTTTTTAAAAGAAATGTATTTCATACTATTTTTTAGTATTTATTGCCAAGTGAATAATTCTAAATGAAAATAGAATGGTTCTTTTGTTATTATTACTTTGTAAAATTTTACAAAACAAGGAAGCAAAGATAAAGTCATCTGAATCACCCGAAATTTTTTTCATTCTTTCATTGATGAAACTGCAATATAGGTAATTATTAAATATTTATAAATTCATTTGATGCACATGTTATTGTGCAGTATTAACAAAAGAACCATTCTATTTTCATTTACAATTATTCATTTGGCAATAAATATTAAAAAATAGTATAAAATATATCATTTTTTTTAAACACTGGGGTGACCTAATAATTATGGTCGGTAGTGTACATAAATAATAAAGATTGTATCAAGGAGACTGAAAAAATAATAACTATTAATATAAATGCATTTCTATTTTTTTTTTTTTTTTTTTTCAACAGGTTTTGATTTCTCCAAAGAAAATGTTTCAAGATATTTAACCCTTACAATGGAGGGTTTATGTAAGTATCTAGTTCTTCCTTCAATTTGACTTTCAAAGAAATAGACAAGAAAACAAAGCAACCCTTTAAAAAGAAAACAGAAATAATATTTTCTGTTAAAATAAATAAAGGGTTGCTTTGTTTTCTATATATATATATATATATATATATATTTCAAGCAAAGGTTCATTTTAAGTAAATCCATTGAATTTTTGATTGAAACCAAAGTGATCAATATTTCTTCTTGTTGATTTTCACACTGCTAACCAATATTGATTGATCCAACTTTGTTCATCTTGATCAATACGTAAGTACTTTGCCTTGGTAATCAAATCTACTTTGCACAAAGAAATATTTCTCAAAAGAAATACTTTGTAACATTTACTTGCCAAAAGCAAGTCAATTGAAACCTTCATCATTTTCTTGTGCAACAATGGCAAGCACTCTGATAAAATAGTGAGGAATGGGGAGGGTGTTACAGATTCACCAGTGCTTAGTTGTGACATTCTACCAATATCTACCCTGACTGAATCATTTTAGCACTTAGTTACAACTGCACACAGCAAGAAATATGGTGGAGTTCAATAATGTCTGTAATCAAAAATAATAATTTAAAAAAATTGTTTTTTTTAATATTACTCCAGATCACAGATATCGAAAAAAAAAAAATTTTTTTTATTAAATCTTATAAATGTTGATGAGGGTCCTGTTTGCAACATAAATTCAATGTAAACTGATCCCTCTCTAAAAAGCAAAACAAAATATGCTCATTCTTCATGATTTCTTAAAATGTAAAAAATTAAAAAAAGGATATTTAAGCACTCTAGATTATGAATTTGAAAAAACATTTTTAAATTTTAAGAAATATGTTTTGTTTGAATTGGCTTCTGCAGGGAGGTCAGTTTACAATAAATTTGCTTAGAAAACTGGACTCCCTATTAATGTTTGAAAATAATATTAATATTTATGATCTAGAGTATTTGATCTATAGTAATACGAAAAAAAAGTTGTAAAAATGATTTTTTTTCTGATCACAGTGTTTATTGCCCATCAGAAATGTTTGAACCTCTTCTTAAACATAGGGTAGGATACAATCTGGGTTGAGTACTTTTGAAGGGTTGACATCATAAGTCCAAATTTTTTGAAGTTCATGAATTATTGTGCAACGAAGGATATTAAAAATAAATAAGAATCTTGTGTAAAAGTCTAAAATCAGTGCCATAATTTGCATATGCAAAAAATTACAGCCGAGTGTAATTTGCATGTGAAAAAAAATTACAGCCGAGTGTAATTTGCATGTGCAAAAAATTACAGCCGAGTGTAATTTGCATGTGCAAAAAATTACAGCCGAGTGTAATTTGCATGTGCAAAAAATTACAGCCGAGTGTTTTATCAACAATGGCTTTTTTGAGTAGTCTAATTATTCCTCCTGAATAACCAATATTCACGGCAGTTCCATCACATCCAAGGCAAACCAGGTTTTCAAGAGATATCAGTCAGTTAAGTGCCATACGTGATACACGCTTGGGCGATCATGTCTTAAAAGAGACATGACTGACTGGGCAGAAGATTATCCTGCAGTAGGTTGCCATTGCTTTCTGCGGTAGACTGGTTGCTGACTAAGGCTACAGAACCCAATCTCTCCTATTATTTAACCCATAACTGGAGGGAAGAGATGAATTAATACTTTTCCCAAGGGTACTTGCGCGTAAGTGAATGCAAAGAATTCGACTGGAATTCGAACTCGGCTTCCCGATATCTCATTCTGAGCCAATATCCACTGCACCATGACGCACATACTTTCCTTATAACAGAAGTCTAGTATTGATTGAGAGATATCTTTTGCTGTCCAACATTTTGGTGCAACATGTCCTATATATAAGGATTGTGGCTCTTGTATTAAAGAAACATGTTACTCTGTTATGATTTTTCATTTGTTTTTTTCCATCACAATTATCTTAGCCTTCCAACAAAATATATGGCCTTTGGTGTTCTTCAATATGCTCCTCGCTTTAGAACGCTCTCTTTGTAGTTTACTTCTGTCAATTACACTACCTGTTTCTTCAGTAGAAACTATTCCTATATCTTGCGAAATGGAGGAGGATAATGCTGCTGCTGCTGCTCTATCAGATACATTGAATCTGTCGTAAGTCAAAGCAAAATTTGGTAGTGATTTTCGCATCTGCTTTGGCTTTGAGCTGCTTGATCTTGCTGTCACATGTTGTGGTTGCTCTTGCTACTTGTCCCCTTATTTTGAATCAGCTGTTGAAATATCAAGAGATTTAATTGCGCAAATAGTAGTTGATTTCTTTGCCATTTTGAATTTTCGAGCTTCACGTTTTCGTATTGTTTTGGTTTCTCCTGCATCAGTGTTTCTTATAATCACTTTCCTAGCAGACCTTTGATCCAACAAAAAGTTATGTTCCTTCACAGGAACCTTTTGCTCCTTTTTTCAGGAACATTTCAACAAGTCAATACATCTGCAGGATCGTATGTGAAACAATCAATAGGAATCGTCTTGAAATTATCTTAGTTTTTCATTATATGTTGCATTATTTTTAAGTTTCAATTATGATTTCAAAAGCCCTCTGTATTTTTCATTATGTCTTCAACATTTGTATGACGTGGGTCAAAGATACAGTTGGAAGACTTGCTGAATCCCATATTAGCATGACCGTATTGTAAACCTTGGCTGCAATGTTAGAAAAACGAAACTATTGCTGGTTTCTCTACATTTTCAGTTCCAGTTAACAAATAAAATTTTATCACATCATTATAGGTAGGTAATGCATTCATTTTCAGAAGTTGTGGATCTCCAAAGATAGGAGACTTATTCTGTCAAATTTTGGGATGAAATGTGCGTTGTAGAGCAGTGGATATCGACTCAGAACTACAAATCAGAGAGTCGAGTTTGAATTTCAGTTGAATTCTTTGCATTCACATACACACAAATACCCTTGGGAAAGGTATTAATCCATCTCTTCCCTCCAGTTATGGGTTAAATATCAGGACAGATTGGGTTCTATAGCCTTGGCTGGCAACCAGTTTACCACAGAAAGTAATGGCAAGTTACTGTAGGATAATCTTCTACCCAGTCAGTCATGTCTCTTTTCAGACATGATCGCCCAAGCATGTATCACGTATGACACTTAACTGACTGAGTCATCCTGTAAAATGTGTTTTAACATTAAAGTTTCAGTATTCACCAGCAGCAACTCCTTTGCTGGTCTTCCTGGTGCACTGCTCTTCAAATTTTGTATCTAATATTTATATTTGTTATCACAAACGCCTTCTAGATGCTGATCCCCACCTATTTGATTCTGAAGGCGGGTGCTTCTCTGTCTTGATGCAAAAGTGAAATAGTAAATTAAATCTTTTTGCAACCAGGTCAGTCAGTTGAGTGCCATACGTGAAACACGCTTTGGGCAATCAAGTCTTGAAAGAGACATGACTGACTAGGCAGAAGATTATCCCGCAGTAGGTTGCCATTGCTTTCTGCGGTAGACTGGTTGCCGGCCAAGGTCATAGAACTCAATCTGTCTTATTATATAACCCATAACTGGAGGGAAGTAACAGATTAATGCCTTTCCCATGGGTATTTGTGCGTAAGTGAATGCAAGGAATTCAACTGGAATTCGAACTCGACTCTCCGATTTGTAGTTCCGAGTCGATATCCACTGCACCACAGTGCACATCCTAGGTACTATGGTATTAAGTGTTTAACCTTCCCTGAGCAAGTTTATCACTTAAGTTTATTATCATCTGAGATATTTTTTTTTTCTCTTTTAACAAGTTTGTTCTAAAAGTTATGAATCAGGAAATTGGGTTGGATGGACTTTGGCCTCATATAGGTCATGCCGTCCAAAGCACTCTTTGACCTAACAATACCCAGCAGCAGAGAGTCAAGTCTCTTTGTTTTCTGTCTGTGGGACATTTCAATTCACATAGTTTGCAAATATTATTTTAGGACATATATTTTAAGTAGAATTAAGAAAAATTCAAGGGAAGAAATGAATCTTTTTAAGCAAGTGATGAGTGAGAGAAATTAATTTTCAAAGCCGATTGTTCGCTGGGTTGCTAACCGCCTTTATGTTGTTACATTACTATTAGACCGCAATCACTATCAAATTAAAAAAATTGGAAACTTTGAAAATTGCATATTTTAAAATGTCAATTTTTCAAATTAATTTTGGCAGCCCAAGATATTAATCAAATTTGATAATATTTTGGATTCAATACTTCTAAGTAAAGATACAACTTTTTATTACTATTACGGATATGATTTTAAAATTTTCACTTTTTCACTCCATCCTAATAAACATCCTTTTCACACACCATTTTTTTTTTTTTTTTTTTTTTTGTGAGCACAAAGGTTAAACATTACCAAATCCATATACAGCCTGGTTCACTAGAATGAGAAAAAGCACTTTTCCAAAGATAAATTAGCCAAGAAGAATTAATGAATATGAGTCGTTATCTCTTTTAGCCTGAACAGGAGAATGCGAAGAGCCTACCCTGTGAATTGATTAAAACATTCAGTTGTAAATTTGAAAAAGTGGGTGTTGAGATTTCAAATTAATTAGAACACCTATGAAAAGAAAAGATGTAGCTTGGGACAAGCCAAGTGATAGTTTAAAATTCTTGAGAAAATGGTTCATGTGGAAGCACTTTCTATTCCATTTTATAGTCATTTGATGTTGTTCTATTATTAAAATGGTGGCTGTTGTCCTGCTTCAAAATCAGTGGTTAACATTCTTACCCAGAAAAAAAGATTCTTTTCCTCATCCAATGCGGTATTCCAATCCGCCAATTTCTCACTGTAGAATTGAGTAATTGCAGCAACAATTTGTACAGATTCAAAATAATTCCCTATGGGTTTCATCAACTCCATAGGGGAACTTTTCTTTCCACTTAACCCCATTAAAATTGAGATGCTGAACACAGCCATTTCCTTTTTTGCCTTCATTTTTGAAGTCTTATAATAAATGCATTATGTCTAAAAGTAACTTTTCTGGGATGAATGACATAAAAAAGACCAATGTTTGAAAGCAAACTAACATTTGTTTCAGTTAAATTCACATAAAACCCCTTTTTCTCAATTCAGACATTTTTTTCTGAGTTTGTAAATAATGTAATCCAGTTGACTGATTGCACAAGTAATTGTGGCAAAATAAACTTAAAACAGCAACCAGTGAATGAATTGTGCCTCTCCCAGCTGGTATTCCAATAAAGTCTTTCCTTCTTGAGCTCTATCTCAAAATCTCACTCTTAGACATTTCAGCCACCAACTGTGAACGTTCTTTTTCTTCTCCTCCTCCCCACTGGGAAAAAATTCGTTGCTTTTATATCTGTCCATGTACCCATAATCCTTTTGCGTCTTCCTGTTATCCCATAATGCACTGCATATTTTTAGTGTATAAAAATGCAATGCAAGTCCCCCCCCCTCATTCTTTTACATTATCTGGCTGAGGACAGATTACATCAGAGCGGTAAGTGCTTTTTCTTTTTCCTTTCTTTTTAACTGCAGTAGCTTTACATGCTAAGCAAATACGGGCTCTTTTTTGACGGGAACATGGCAAGTCGCAAACAGTAGTGCCAGTCCCAGGTTGTATCTCATGTCTGCCACAGTAATAAAGAGCTGAATAAACTTGAGACACTTCTAAGCTTTTCCTAACATTGTAAAAGATAGTACTGGAAAACCTTGTATTAATTAATTGGATGCAGAAGATCCTTATTTTATTTTTTTTCTACATTTAAGAGTACAGAAATGTTATATAATATTTATCCTTCTACATGGCGGTGAATGCTGGACCATCTTTTCACAGATAGAGAAGAGACTTGAGGCAACAAAATATGGTTCTACAAAAACGATGCTGGGAAGACTTTGAACTGATTACATTAGCAACAGCAAAACTTTAAAGGAAACGGAAGCAAAAAGGATACTTACAGTTAGCATTACAAAGAGATAAATGAAATTTCAAAGAAAAATAATGAGGAAGGATGGCTTAGAAAATTTGACACTCACAGGACATTGAAGGCAAGAGAGAGAGAGAAAAAAGTGCATAACCTGCCTAATTAGCTTGTGTGGATGGTTGTCTAATCAGAGATTAGGAAAAATAGTAAAAAGATAATCTTAACTAAGAATTAAATAGGACAGAAAATTATGGAGAACCAGGATCACCCACATCCTAAAGGAACATAGAAGATTACTTAGAAGATTAAAATTGAAAGAGGAAACAAAATAGTACCTCATAATTCTCCCAAGTATCGTTTTGAATTGCCTTTTAGAGAGAATTCTCCTGAGTATTGTTTCGAATTGCCTTTTGGGGAGAATTCCCCCAAGTATAGTTCCGAATCGCCTTTTGGGTAGAATTCCTCCGAGTACAGTTCCGAATCGCCTTTTGGGTAGAATTCCTCCGAGTATAGTTCTGAATCGCCTTTTGGGGAGAATTTTCCCGAGTACAGTTCCGAATCGCCTTTTGGGGAGAATTTTCCCGAGTACAGTTCCGAATCGCCTTTTGGGGAGAATTTTCCCGAGTACAGTTCCGAATCGCCTTTTGGGGAGAATTTTCCCGAGTACAGTTCCGAATCGCCTTTTGAAGAAAATTTCACCACATCAGAGGAATATATATATATGTATTTCTTCTTCTTTTTTTTTTTTTTTCAGGGTGTCATGAATGTGGTCGTAGTGACCTGAGGGACTGCCCTGAACATGGACCTCTTCATGCAGTTCCTGATTCTGTGGTTCTTCCCCTTGCTCAATTGACTCTCCCTAAGGGACTTGTTATTCGACCAAATCTGCGTACACATCCACAGAGAGGTTTGTATGAATTCATAGATTTTATTAATTTTATTAACAATTAGACAACTTGTTTAGCAGATCATGACAAGCTCAGACTCTTTGGACGTTGGCACGAAAGACTAAAAGGCAATAGTTGTTTTCAATTAAAGTGAAACCGTAGACTGAAAGAAAAATGAATGGATGTAAGTCAAATTTTGATTTCCTGGTATCGATATCAAATAAGTTTTTTCATCATAAACTGAATTTTGAAGGCTAAATAAGTCCTTTGAGTAAATGGTATCGTGGCTGAGACTAAGGCCTACAATTATACCCACTTAGAGCCAAACCCGAAGCAAAAACTAAAATAAAAGGGCTGAAAAAAATACAGACATACAGGCAGAGAAACAGACACACACACAAACATCTTGCCTTTTATATATATATATATATATATATATATTATTGATTTTCTGCACTATTATAAGAACTGCAACCTTGAAATTTCTGAATATCGTTTCTTATGTCTTTGTCTATGAGTGTATCAAATTTGATTAAAATCGGATCATTCCTTCTATCACCCGATTTTTTCAATTATCGATTTTCGATATTTATCGGGGATACCTTGACACAAAACCTAGCTAAGAACACTCGCAGACGCTTATAGTACAACTGTGTAAATTTTCAAGAAAATCGGTTCTGCTGTTTCGGAGTCTAGAGGTAAGGACACACACACACACACAGACAAAGTTCCATTTATAAATAAGTTTAGATTAGAGTTAGTTATATCCCATATTTAAAATAAAAAAAATTATTCAATTCTTTCTAACTGATAAGACACAATTTAGGATGATTGGGACGACCAAGTGTATATGTACTAAAGTGAAGGGATTACATGATTCTTTTTTTTTTTTTTTATCTCCTCTTACTTTACACGGCAGCTGCTTATTAACAATATCCTGTAAATAAGCATGTAATCAGCTTTCATGTTTTTTACATCTCTTGGTGTCTTTTTGAACCTTAAGCACATCAATTGGCAAAACTACGCATGTTTAACAAGCTGATATGGGTCGATAAAAACAACCCAGACTTGTAACATGTTAAGTTTATTGGAGTATCTTGTAAGAGGAATAATTGGAAAAAACTTGATTTGAAAATTATTTGTTAAATGTACAGAACTTTCGTCTCAAATGTTTTCTTCAACTTCAGGTGGGTTAGGGACAGTTTAGAGTTGCCATTTTGCTATCACATATTATCAAGGAATAATTATTATTTTTATATTTCATTGTAAAGAACAACTACTGAAGTAATTCTTATGCAAACTTTTTGCAACATTTGGAGTACCTGGCAGTGTGGTGACCGCTAATAAAACCTCTAGTGAGATTAAAAATTTCTGGTGCATCTGACAGCAAGACCTCTGATTGGGAGATTGTGAGGAGAATGGAACCACCTCTTAATTGCTGTTGTTCCCAGGTCCACCCTAACCCGGAGTTGTAGCACCTGTTAGGATCCCAGCTATGTTACCCCCCCCCCCAAAAAAAAAAAACTAGAGTCAAAATACTATGAAAGTATAAAAATAGACTTTAATAGAAAAATTTACATTTTTGAAGGAAAAATATTACCAACAATACATTTTTGAAGGAAAAAAATTATCACACATTTTTGAAAGAAAAATTTATTACCAGCAATATAATTTTGAATACAAAACTAGAAGACATCTTCAGTTTTCTAAAATAAAAAAATAAAAAAATTCATCAAAATCTGACTAAATCTACCTTCTCACTATAACCAAACATTAAAAAAAAAAAACAATCTTATAACACCACAGAAGTTGATATGCCATTAAACAAAACTCAAACTCAAAAATTTCTGGAAAATTTCTGTTAAACACTTGACAACATTGATTTATCATCTAAGATTGAATGGTCAAGCTGTGAGGTTTTGTTAACACCTTTAGAAGGAGCATTAAAAAAAGCTAGTCTTGGAAGTAGAAGCTACAGCACTAAGAATTTTTGAGTGTATATTGAATGACATCAAATGCAAATATCACCATGAAAATGTCACCTGCAGAGCTTGTGTTTGCTAGGAAAGTGAAATCTGTTTTTGACAAATTACTACCTGGAAATAAAAAAAAAATTAAAAAATTTTAAAATGCCAAGATCGGCTATAAAGTTTGCTTTAAAAAACATTAAGGTTGGAAAGGAAGATTGGCAGGAAAGAAAAATAATTCAGTGCATTAATAGTACTTGATGTACTTGATGTACATTGTCGAAGATGGACAATTCCCTCATGGAAGATAAATCAATTGATATCGAGATATGCACAGAATAAGCAATCAGTACAATTTAATTTACGGCTGAACATACTTCATGATACTTTTGTATTACCTATTTCTAATACAAATACTACAATACAATCAGTCAGTTAAGTGCCATACGTGAAACACACTTGGGCAATCATGTCACGAAAGAGACATGACTGACTGGGCAGCAGATTATCCCGCAGTAGGTTACCATTGCTTTCTGCGGTAGACTGGTTGCCAGCCAAGGCTATAGAACCCAATCTGTCCTGTTATTTAACCCATAACTGGAAGGAAGAGATGGATTAATACCTTTCCCAAGGGTATTAGTGTGTAAGTGAATGCAATAAATTCAACTGGAATTTGAACTCGGCTTCCCGATTTCTCGTTCCGAGCCGATATCCACTGCACCACAACGCACATCCTCTGACTGACAATACAATGCAAGAGTAAAAAAAAAATTGTAATCCAACTGAAACTTTGGAAGTGGGCTCATGTCGTAAAAAGTATCAACTAAAAGAGGGCATGTCTAAAAAGGTGGGTGTTGTGGAGATATACACTCCTCTCCAGATGGAAACTCGTCCAAATGGTATAATACTGACGCTAAAAATCATCAGAGAAGACTGCTGAGACTGTCACTTGATAGTTGTGACTTCAAGTGATATTATATTTCTTCATTGTGTTATTTTTGTTTAATGCAATGAAGGCATTAACACACATGCACACACACATTTTATATATATATATATATATATATATATATATAGGAAAAACTACTAAAAAGTTGTAAGTTTAAAAATGTATTTTTTTGACAGTATTTATTTATTTCTATTATTATATTTGATATTTCAGACTGTCCTCGGCCAAAACATAATATATTTTCTCTTCTGTTCAGTATCTCCAAATAGTGGATATATTGGTGAATCTGGAAATAGCTTTAGATTCCGTTTCAATAATCACAAACTAAGCATGTACCAAAACAACCTGTATTCCCCCATAGCAGTACACTTCAATCAACCGGGACACACATTAGAAAACTGCAAATGTTTACTAATAGATTCTGATTTTAGTTCTACATACTCACGCAGAAAGAAAGAAAAATACTGGATTTTAAAATTAAATACATACAGGCTAAGGTTAAATAGGGACTTAGGTGTTTTGAATCTTTATAAATATTTCAATAGTTAAACAGTTTTTAGATACACTTAAAAAAGTTTTCTTTAAAACAACATTTATAAGTATTATTAAAGATAGGTTTACGTTTACAAATATAAAAAAATCTGTCACTTTCTGCATCACGTGATGTAAACAATCTCTTGGATGAACACTCATCGCGAAAACGTTTCTAATTTGAATTTTAAAATCATTTGTTTCTGATGAAAGGCTGAGGACGGTCTGAAATATCAAATATAATAATAGAAATAAATAAATACTGTCAAAAAAATACATTTTTAAACTTACAACTTTTTAGTAGTTTTTCCTATACATATTAAGACAGTATACGTTGATCATCAATATGTTATATATATATATATATATATATATATATATATATATATATATATATATAAATTGCGTGTTCAGATATTCCCCGCTATGTGAGCATTTAAAAGAAATCACAGTTACATCAGCGTTCTTAAAAAAAAAAAAAAAAAACCCCAGTAAAATCAGTTATTGCAAATTGCCTGAAGACACCACATGGTAGAAATGTAGGTCATGTAATAACTTGTTTACAAATGCAGAATATTCAAAGGTTCTACAATATAATTGTATTGAACACTTTTTAATACAAATATGTACTGGTCTAATTTTATTATGACCAAAATCTAAGTAATTAAACAATCTCTCTCTCTCTCTCTCTCTCTCTCTCTCTCTCTCTTTATATATATATATATATATATATATATATATATATATATATAAGAAAAATTAAGGCAGACATGTTATTTCATGGTGAATCGGAAGTGTAGGCCTATTTTAGGCAAACCATCAGCTTCCGTCTTTATTTTACAGAGGATTTTATATTTGTGGAAAATTCCTTTGTAAAATAAAGACGGAAGCTGATGATGGTTCGCCTGAAATAGGCCTACACTTCCAATTCACCATGAAATAATGTGTCTGCCTTAATTTTTCTTATATTTGCTCTATATGTATTTATATGCATATATATTTAGAGCTTTCTTAGAGAGTTATCCTACCACTGTATGTATAGGATACTTCTTTGGATTCTTCTATACCCACACTGCATGCTGATATATATATATATATATATATATATATATAAAAGTAAAAGGTTTGTCATTTAGCTGATTGATGTTACCTCAGCATCCTGACTTCAGAATTTTGTAGACAGACATGTCTGTCTACTCATCAGGGTGTATTAGCAATAGATTTTTCTTTTTTATCTGCACTTATTATTAGTGCAAGGTTTTTCATTGTGTGTATGTGTAGGGTGTCATGATTATTTGTCATGTTTGACATTTTTTTTCTCCACTTTACACTCCCTCCTTAGCCTTTTTTCCTCTTTTCTTTCAGATTTAGCCAATTTTTGCCATTTTAGTTTCTAGGTTTTACTAGACACTTTGTTTTAATTTTTTAAGCGCTTTAGTTTTTTTTCGGTTATGAAAATTGTATTTCATTCTTTACATAAATAATTTTAGTGCTTACATGATATGGTAACTATTTATATATGTTTTCACTTGGCTATATATATATATATATATATATATATAGGCAGAAAATCTAAGCAAGAGCCAACAACCTACCACGGTTTCGCACTACGGCTCGTCAGGGAAATTAATTTCCCTGACGAGCTGTAGGGTGAAACTGTGGTAGGTTGTTGGCTCTTGCTTAGATTTTCTGTCTTTGTTTGCTCTACTTTCGTATTGAGCGCTTTAGTGTTAGGGTTTTCGTCTTGGGTTATTTTTCTTTCTTATGAATGCTTGACTTTTTGTTCATGTACTTCGTTCGTTTCTTTTTTTTACTTCCCCTTCTTTCCCCTCCGAGTTCGTTCTCAGTGGGTTGTACAAGACAATTTAAATTATAGCTTAATTAATACTAGTTCCGGCAGAGTTAGTTCTGTTACTATTGGTATTGTTATTACTATAGTTAATATTATATATTCATTATTCTTTTCTCAGTTAAGATGAGGAAGCCATGAATAACATAATCAGGATTTATTCTTTGTGCTTGAGAAAAGTCTGTGCTGACTATCATGTATTTCTGTTGCAGTTGCTGAACGAGGTGTTTTTGCCAAGCGTGTGTTTCCTGCTCGAACCAAATTTGGTCCAGTCATTGCTCCCTTCCTGCCTTCTGATGCCACGTACTCACCTGTTCAATCAAGTTCTCTTGTTTTAAAAGTAAGTCTCAACTAATATTCTTGGTAATGTATAATTCTATCCACATAATTTTCCCTTCCTAGTACCTCCTCTTTCATGCATATCACCTAACTCATTCATCATAAACATTTTAACAGTAACCCTCTACCTTGAGTGGCTCTTGAGGAATGTATTGGGCAAAATGTCACATGTAAAAAGAAACTTCAGATTTATAACATTGGCTACATTTACAATACAAAATAACTATTATGTCTTATTTCCAGATTAATGACATGCTTTTCTGAGTATCAGATATCTAGGTTTTATAATAATATCATTTTCATGTGCTTTTATTTATTTTGGCTTCATTATATCTACAATCAGGGGTTGGCAGCCCCCAGGCCACATCTGGCTCATCAACTTAATACCTGGACTCTAATTATCTAATTAATTTGTGGATTATATAACAGACAAACGTGATAAAATTTTGATATCAAGATTTATTTTCAAATCCACTGCCGACTTCTACAAGAGTATTCCATTATCTCTATATAATTCCGTTTTCTTATATTCCATTATATCTATATATATAATTCAATTCTCTTATATTCCATTATATATATATATATATATATATATATATAATTCCACTCTCTTATATTCCATTATATATATATATATATATATATATATATAATTCCATTCTCTTATATTCCATTATATATATATATATATATATATATATAATTCCATTCTCTTATATTCCATTATATATATATATATATATAATTCCATTCTCTTATATTCCATTATATATATATATATATATATATATAATTCCATTCTCTTATATTCCATTATATATATATATATATATAATTCCATTCTCTTATATTCCATTATATATATATATATATATAATTCCATTCTCTTATATTCCATTATATCTATATAATTCCATTCTCTTATATTCCATTATATATATATATATATATATATATATATCCATTCTCTTATATTCCATTATATATATATATATAATTCCATTCTCTTATATTCCATTATATATATATATATATATAATTCCATTCTCTTATATTCCATTATATATATATATATATATATATATATATATATAATTCCATTCTCTTATATTCCATTATATATATATATATACATAATTCCGTTCTCTTATATTCCATTATCTCTATATAATTCCGTTTTCTTATATTCCATTATATCTATATATATAATTCCATTCTCTTATATTCCATTATATCTAAATACTTCCATTCTCTTATATTCCATTATATATATATATATATATATATATAATTCCATTCTCTTATATTCCATTATATATATAATTCCATTCTCTTATATTCCATTATCTCTATATAATTCCGTTTTCTTATATTCCATTATATCTATATATATAATTCCATTCTCTTATATTCCATTATATCTATATAATTCCATTCTCTTATATTCCATTATATATATATATATAATTCCATTCTCTTATATTCCATTATATATATATATATATATATATATATATAATTCCATTCTCTTATATTCCATTATATATATATATATATAATTCCATTCTCTTATATTCCATTATATATATATATATATATATAATTCCATTCTCTTATATTCCATTATATATATATATATATATATATATATAATTCCATTCTCTTATATTCCATTATATATATATATATATAATTCCTTCTCTCTCTCTCTCTCTATATATATATATATATATATATATATATATATATATATATTCATTTCTACTCGATATAAAACTATTTAAGTGATAAAAACCATATCCCTCAATGACACCAGTGTTTGCATACAGTTGTTTTTCTACACCAAGTACATTCTATTGAATTTAACTTCATAACATTTCATGCACATCTCATTTTCCACAAATATATTACGCTTCAAAATGTATCTTTTTTTCCAGCAATATTCTTGAGGAATTACAATTTCATATAAAAGCATTCAATCACAGAACTCATTATCTCACGTCTAATACTCTATACACTTTTTGAAATAATTCCTTTGTACCATCAGGTCATATTTTTGTGTGTTATTGAAATTTCTTTACCTCACATTAGTTTCAATCTTCCCTGATTTTCTTAAGGTTTTTTTTTTTTTTTTTTTTATACTTTTTTACATTTTGTTTTGGCTCTTGGACAGGTGTTCCACAATGAGAAGGATGTTATCACATTGGACATGACGGATGAAATGCAGTGTAACTGGATGATGTTTGTACGTTCAGCTTGCTCATCTAACGTCCTGCAAAATTTGGTTGCTTTCCAGTGTGCAGATAAGATTTATTTTGTTGCTATTCGGGTAGGTAGACATTTAAATTTGTCCTTTTTGTTTTTTAAAAGGACTTCTGATCCAGAAAAAGAAAATGTTTTTCAAATTGATTTTCTTTGTGTTGATTTTTTTTAATATTCTGGCAAATTATTCATTTAACCATTAAAAGCATTCAACAAGAAATTCAGTCCAATCAGATTTTCTTTTGTTTTCAAATTAATATTATATTTTCCCATGTAGAAAATTAATTTAAAATTTTAGATTATTTACATTTGTGGTGCAGTGGATATCGGCTCGGAACAAGGAATCAGAGAGCCAAGTTCGAATTCCAGTTGAATTCATTGCATTCACTTATGCGCAAATACCCTTGGGAAAGGTATTAATCCGTTTCTTTCTTCCAGTTATGGGTTAAATAACAGGACAGATTGGGTTGTATAGCCTTGGCTGGCAACCTACTACGGGATAATCTTCTGCCCTGTCATGTCTCTTTTGAGACATGATCACTCAAGCGTGTTTCACATGTGGCACTTAACTGACTGACATTTTTTAGACTGTTGTCCTCATTGTTATTGTCATGCTTGCAATGTTTTGGCTTTTGTATGCTCCCGACTTTTTTCAGGTGATTGGAATTTTGAACTGAATCCTTTATTTTGATCACTGGGGTATATTGTTCTTGTTCTATGAGTCATGCCACTTCCGGATGTCTTAGTTATTTCCATTTAACTCTACCCAAATTCTGCTGACCCCGAACCCCCCCAAAAATTCCAGGTGCTGTTGAATTGTCTCCTCCCCTGATTTCAAGCACTGCTGAATTGCCCCCACCCTCTAGATACTGCTGAATTGTCCCTCTTCCAGGTACTGCTGAATTGTCCCCCCAATCAAATTCCTGGGACTGCTGAATTGTCTTCCTGCAAAAAAATCCAAGTGCTACTCAAATTATTCAGATATTAATATTTTAATATGTTTTTCCATGTTCAAGTTTTTTAATTTTAGTTTCCTCTTTCTTCTTTTTTTTTTTTTTTTTTTTAAAGTAATTTTCACAATTTTGTTTAGATGATTCACATTGGAGATGAATTGTGTGTCGGCTATGCTGCAAATTATGCACGGATGATGTTAGAGAAATCGACTTCAGCTATTTCTGATTCTGTCCTCTCGGATATCAATGCAGGTGGGTAATGTTCTTTTTTTTCTTATTCCCATTTGTACTGCTCATATATGTCTGACTTAATTACAATCTGGTCTGTAAACATTTACAATGAATAGTGATTCAACCATCATTTCTCATTGATTTCAAAGTGTCATAATTTAGCCATTTTGGTCTTGGAAAACAAAGAGCACTTACGTGTAACTAAAACATGAACTTGCAGTCGTTTTAAAATTTTAATTTGATAGCATAGCTTTTATGTACATTTAACACAGTAAATTTAATTATTTGACTTTTCATTTTTTTATTATTAATTTTTTTGCATGGTGAAAATGTTTCTACTATTTTTCTATTTCATGACAACATTACATGTTTACAAAAAAAGACACTTAATCCTTTGGTTGTGAAACTTCTATAGATATGAAAATTTTACTGTAAATGTTGAAATTTCAAATTATATCTTTTTATGGCAGTTCACAGCACATGATCAATAGTTTTACTGAATTAAAAAATAACCATTTTATATAAATTAATTCTTTACTGATCATTTGAAATTATTGATGGGAGAAACAGTGATTATATATATGATATTTATTGCATTACTAGTTTTACTCTCTCTCTCTCTATGTATCATGACCTTTCAGGGTAATCATGGTTCACCACAGCTTTTTTTTTTTTTTTCATTGCTTGAAATGCAGAACTCCTTTAAAAAATTGTAGAAAACTTCAATAGATTGAAATATTTTTATCACTCATTTTTGTGCAAAAATAGGTTCACATGAGCTGTTAATTCAAATTTCCACATTAGCATATATTAATCAATCAGTGATGTTCTCTCAAACGATACCATTCCAGCTTTGAAAAAGCAGACAACCATTTCCTTGTTTGCTACAATTGAAAGGTCACTTCTAAAAATAGATATTTAAAAATTGGGAAATATATTTATTAAGCAATAAACCTCTGAGTTTAGTAATTCTAACTTTTAGCTTTCTTGATTCATTTTTTTTCTTATAAATATTGACAAAGTGAGTTTTCAGTATTTTGGTAAATTATTGACCAGAAATTTTGTGTGATAGTGATTACTTGTATAATTAAATACTTAACATTTCATATAATTATTGAGTTTAAGTATATTCTAGCAGTATTCTTTGTATTTTAAATTAAATTATACAACACAGAAAACAAACAAAGATGTAAACAAACAAATATTAGCAGTAGTAATAATGGCCCTCATTACTGACTACTGGGAAATTACATGAAACAACACAAATATATGACTCACATTATGTAGTTGTGAAAGGAAGCAGAATGGCCTGGTGTCAAGGCATGTCAAAATAAAATTAAAAAAAAAACACAAAAGAAAACCTACTGTTAAAAATTATTGACTGCCCATTTAAATAATGTATGGTCCCACTATGTATTTTACTCAGACGAAATTAAAATGTGACATACCTTGACACCAGACTACCATTTTGCCTTTTGCAACCCAAATCTTCAACTTCATCTGTTCAACCTAATTCTCATTTTTGATTGAACAATCTTGACACATCTACAAGTATATTCTTTAACTACCATTCCCTAATTTTCTAAGTAACCATAAATTCATGTTATATTTTCTAAATAAATCATTTTCACTATCTTTTCTAAAATATCACCTGAAGAAGATTATTGTGCTGAAACGTAAGAAAATTTTGTGTAGTGAGATAATGCTGAGATTATCATCAGTGTGGCTAGACACATCCACTTGCTTCTGGCTGGGATCGAAACTCGACCGATTTGGTGTCAGTCGGAGTCGCTACTCCCTAAGCCATCGACGCATGGAATCAGAGAAGGGAAATTTTAATGTGTTGTATATAAGCAGTGTATACACACGCCAGTTACCGAAAGAACTCAATTCATTTCTGAAGAGTCACGCATATAGCAGAAGTGGAAACTGTTTATATATAATTTTATTTATTGAAAAATATGTTTGGTATTTTATGTATTGATTTGAGCATTGTGTGATAATGCAGGATCTGGTATCAGTGAGGATTCGAGTGTTGAGTCACATACGGTTCTCCATGACAATTCTTATGATGAAGGAATGGATACAGTCTCTACGGAATCAGATGTAAAGGTAGACATTTCCCTGCTGCCTCCACGTGAAAACTTTCTCAGAGGTTTTGAACGAACACGATCCAAAAAACATTCCGTAAGAAGTGCAGGTAAAGAAGTACTCTCATTCGCTCTCTTTCTTTCTCTCACTCATGCTTTTTCCCTATCTCTTTCTTTCTTTCTCTCACTTTGTCTATCTCACTCTTTCCTTCACTCTTTTCTTCACTCCTTCACTCTTTCCTTCACTGTTTCACTCTTTCCTTCACTGTTTCGCTCTTTCCTTCACTGTTTCGCTCTTTCCTTCACTGTTTCGCTCTTTCCTTCACTGTTTCGCTCTTTCCTTCACTGTTTCGCTCTTTCCTTTCACTCTCTCGCTCTTTCCTTTCACTCTTTTGCTCTTTCCTTTCACTCTTTTGCTCTTTCCTTTCACTCTTTCGCTCTTTCCTTTCACTCTTTCGCTCTTTCCTTTCACTCTTTCGCTCTTTCCTTTCACTCTTTCACCCCTTTACTCTTTCCTTCACTCCTTTACTCTTTCCTTCACTCCTTTACTCTTTCCTTCACTCCTTTACTCTTTCCTTCACTCCTTTACTCTTTCCTTCTTTCCTTCACTCTTTCTTTCCTTCACTCACCCTTTCTCTTACTTTAACTTTTACCTTTTACACTTTCTTTTATCTTAGCTAACACATTTCATCATCTGATGGACTTTATCATAACAAATGTTTGAACATTTCCTATGATAAAGTCCCTCAGAAGATGAAACGCATAGATTAAAATTAGTTTTTCCTTTTGTCTTTATTCATATATTCTATTTTTACAGATAGATTCTATTTTAAATGTTTACATAATAGATATTATTATATAACATGCATCATAACACACTAACCTGCTCCCATTTTATCAAACACTCTTCCTCGGTATCCTTACTCATCTGTCACCTTCCTCCTGACATTCCCTATGTCTAACCACTCCTTCTCTTTACCTTCCCTTATGTAGCCCCATGCGCAATAGTGGCAGTGGAATGCCTTGCTTGGGGTGAGATGATTAAAAAAAAAAAAATCATAATGTATCCTGTGATTTTGTCTGTAGGTTTCTTCATTTCTGTCTGTAATGTCCTGCTGTAATAAAGCAAGCAAACAAAATAAACAAATGAATTCTATCAAATGTTCACCTTGTGTTCATTTGGCAAGTGACATCTCCATCATGTCTCATTCTTTTGCTTAAGTAGCATGCTAGCCAAGGTAGAATGCACAGATACTGTGCTGATCTCCACGGAATAATAATGACGACTTTTTTTTTCCAGCAACCAAATGACGTATTCACCATGTCAGCATTCTTCTGCTTGAACAGAATGGTGAAATAGGCTTGCAAATTCTAAGTTAGGCAAGGTGCACAGATACAACACTGATTCTAGGCCGCACACATAGAAGTGACTCTTGGCAAAGCACACAGATACTGTACTGATCTTAGGCAGAGGACTGGAGGAGTGACATTTTTCGATCTTAGGCATAGTTACTCTTATTGACATGAGAAGTGCCAATCTATGTGCAGACATGCTGATAGCTTTGCATCTTGTATCCCTGATGCATAAAAATCTTAAAGGACTCATTAGAGAGTTGTGGTGTGGTGGATATTGGCTCAGAATGAGAAATCAGGGAGCCGAGTTTGAATTCCAGTTGAATTCCTTGCATTCACTTACGAGCAAATACCCTTGGGAAAGTTATCAATCCATCTTTTCCCTCCAGTTATGGGTTAAATAACAGGACAGATTAGGTTCTGTAGCCTTGGCTGGCAACCAGTCTACTGCAGAAAGCAATGACAACCTACTGTGGCATAATCTGCTCAGTAAGTCATGTCACTTTCGAGACATGATTGCCCAGGTATGCATCATGTGTGGCACTTAACTGACTGAACTTCCTTATCTGTATGTCCAAGGAAGACAACTAAAGTTTCCCATGAAAAATGATACATTGCACGAAACCAGCCCATAACAGTTACGACATAGTAAAAGGAATTTGTTGTTGGTTGATACTAAGTAAGCAACAACATCAATTTAATTTAAAATGTAACTGATATATTCTTTTTGTAACTGAATATAAATCATTTGTCAGATCGATGGTAATTAATACATAAATATTTTATTTTTTAAAGCATTTTGTATTTTTGTTGTTAATATCCTTTTTAAAACTATGAATACAAAACGTTTTAACTAACAAGTGGAGACATTTGTATTTAATATTTTGTTCACTGTTCAAATAACATTTAAGTAACAGGTGCTCAAAAATTTCTTTAGACAAAAGAAACTTTCCTGTATGTAAAGACCAATATTTTTTATAATTTTAAATAATAAACACCACACTAATTATTTTATGTTATTTTTTCAAATATTTTTTTCTTTCGTTTTTTTTCACTTGCTCTTTCCTTCTTTCATTGGATGGTGGGATGTGTGGGTGGCATGAAATAGAAATCATTGTCACCTTACAAACAAACAAAAAAGCAAAACCACTTTTTTTCTGTCAATTTAAAATATTTGTTCTGTCATAATTCTAAAAAAACATAGTTTTTTTTTTTAACTGAACTGTGTAAATATTTTTTGTTTTGAATTTATTGAATTTAAGTTTCTGTCAATTTAAGTGATTTGGCATGATCAAAATTGTTTTTTGGGACAATGGCAAAAAAAAAAAAAAAAACTAAAAAAAATTTGTAGCCTTGCAGTTTAACACCACATTTATTAAGAAACTTTAGTTGGGACTCATTTAATTTCCCTGGGATGCACCCAAATCACCTATCACTTATCCCCATCACTGCATATGTTAATATGTTAATTATCCTTTCCTTTTTTTCTGCATATGATGCCAGTGTCCTGAATTTTTTAACATAAATGTAATAAAGTTTAATAAATTTAACAAAATTATTGGGTTAGTCTAAAGAAAAATTGTTTTGATTTCTTTTTCATAAAAAGCATTTTATATAAATGTTGATCAGAAATCAAAGATTTTAATCTTAACTATATTTTTTTTTTTTTCAGGATCCAAAAGTTCTCAATCCAAATTGTCAAAGGAGAACATTTCATTGGGCAATGGCTTTCAAGGAGGAAGCTCGAAAGATAACAAAAAAGTGGCACTTGACTGTACAGAAAGCCAACCTTGTTACTCAGACCTTGGCTCTGAGGATAGCATAAAGAGGCTCAACTCTTCCAAGATGCCATTAGGTGCAGTATCCCTGGCAACCAGTGACACAGATGATATTAGCTCGATGACTAAACTCAATTTCATCTCGCTAGCTACAAAGGCAGCCACTTCTTCAGACACTTCAACAACCACAACACTGAAGCGACGTGATAGACGCATGAGTGACAGCATCAGAAACAGTGGCAGCAATAGAGTGTGCGGTCACGAGAAAAAACTGTTACACAAGTGTGATATCCGGGGTTGTGGGAAAGTGTTTGTGTCGCGATTCCTCCTTGACCGCCACATGGTTGTGCATAGTGCTCCCCGCAATCATAAGTGCTTTTTCTGTGAAAAGTCCTTCCACAGGCGAGACCACTTGACTGCCCATCTCAATACCCACAAGCCAGACAAGCCTACATGGGTATGCAAACATTGTGGCAAACAGTATATTTCTCGATTTATGCATCGGACACACATGGCTATGCATGCTGCCGAAAAAGGTAAGATTAATAACTGTCCCATCTGCAACAAGAAATATGACAACAAGGAAGACCTGCTTCTGCACCTTAAGATACATGGGGGTATGATCTATCCGAAAGGTCAAGAGAAAACACATAAATGCATCGAATGTGGCAAAGCCTTCAATAAACGGAAAGACATGAAGCGCCACACTGTTATGCATACTCGCAAAAGGGAGTACCGCTGCATGCATTGCCCTCGTTTGTTCCGTCAGCGAGACCAGCTGCATCGGCATTTTCGTAAGTTCCACAGCCATGCAGCAGATTGTGGTGATTTGTGCAGTGGTCCTGGTGGTACTGCAGCCACTGCTGGTGACACTAACAGTCTGGTCAGTGACGAGGATTGTGATGACCTGAATCTGACCAATGTATTACTCTGCTCCCCCACTATTGCTAGTGGCAGTGCCAACAATAGCAATTCTAATGCTGGAGCCTCAGGACCTTACCATAGTCCTTCTACCGCCAATCGAGAATTAGCCATGATTCCACAGACTGCTCTTTCTAAACTCTCTATTCATGATAAAGATTATACAACCATAGGTCAAGAATTAACCTTTGGATCTACCCAAGGTTCACTCACTGCTTTGTTATACAAGAAAAATATGTTTGACCATCAATCAAGCAGCAGCAGCACCAGTAGTAGCAGTAGCAGTTGCAGCAATGGGCCACTAGTGGAACCTTCAACTTCTGATGGCAATTACACAGAACCCCTTTTGAGTCTGCTGGTTAATGATGTAAGCTCAAAACGTCTGAGCAATGACCAATTGGGAGAAAGTAGAACAGTTCCTCACTCTATTTCTCCTCTCGTCTCTTCTTCAGTTGGTAATTCTACGTCTACTTTGTCGTCGGCCAATACCGTTTCCATCCTGAATCCACACAATAATGGCAAATCAGTTTCTGAAAGCCTTACGACCACAACTGCAGCGGCAAGTCAACATTCAACAAGCCCCGGTTCACTTGGACTAACCTCAACACTCTACCAGACTTCTAACATATCTGAAAAGAAGGATGAATTGGATCAATCCAATTTCTCTCAGCAAATAAACACCTCCGTTCCGTCTTTACCACGTATGCTCAAAGACGAATCCCTTCGTTCGCTATCATCCAGTTCAGATGTTGATGCTGATCGGTCAAACGGGGCAGTTAGCGAAAGTGACAGCCACCTCACAGTTTGCCGTAAATACTTTGAGCAGCTTCAGTTGTACCGTGACTCTAATGGCAATTCAGAATTGGGCAGTGCGGTCAAGGAAGAACCAGAAAATATGGCATTGAACAGGGATTGTTCAGTGGTTGGTCAAAATCGGGACTCTCAGTCATTGGCATGGTCAGCTGTAGCAGCTGCTGAAAATGTCGAAGCAAAAGCAAAACTGTTATAGGGTCCATGTTGGAAATAAATTAAAAAAAAAACATGCAAAAAAACAATGGCAGAAATTGTTTGAAATGGTCTTTTTTTCAATGATCTGGCCAAAAAGAAATGTTTACTGCTCTAATTCTATGTTAGCTTACAATGTCTCAAGGTTCAAGCCACAAATTCGTACAATGAAACATCTTCATGTGAAAATACATACGTGTGTGTGTGTCAATTCCCATATATGCCTATCCACGTCTATACTTTAAGATGCATAGTTTATGACAATCAGATTTTACTATGCCTCAAGCATTTACACATACATACACCTCATCATATACATTTATATATGCATACACTTATACACATCTCTGAACTATACTTATTAACAGAGTTCTATTGACTGTCATTAATGTGGACATTGTCATTTTCTTAAAATAACGTTTTTTTTTTCTTTTTAAACCAATACATTCTTGGTGTGTCCACTTTTCACCTTACAGAAATACTCTGTCATCACAAATACTTTTCCATCATCTGACGTGCATACACACTTGCCTCCATTTTTGATATATGTTTATTCATTGTCTCATGTATGTTGTCTCCATGCACATCTATCTGTAAACTCCAAATTTCCACTGGTATACCTTGCTAAATATGTGAACCAAACTTGCTCTTCTCTTTCTCTTACGCACAAATATGTGCAAGAACATCTTTACGAATTGTATAGACCATTACAAGCAAATGTAGGCAGGCTTTTACCACATATACAGTTAATTTTGTTTACTGCATTATAGCTGTGTTATATATATATATATTTTTCATTTATAAACGAGTTATTTTGCTACCTTGGTTTCTACTGTGAGTGGTTTCTTCAGGCAATTTTTAATAACTCCATTTAATTTTTAATGTTATTAAAAATCACCTGAAGAAATCACTCATGGTGGAAACCAAGGTAGCGAAATAACTCGTTTATAAATGAAAAATATTCAAAAGTTCTACAGTATGATTGTATAGAACACTTTTTAATACAAATGTGTACTGTTCTAACCCTATTAGGACCAAAAACTAAGTATCAAACAATATATATATATATATAAAAACAATGTGAGTAAAGTTTGAATGAAAATATGACTGAAAGAGAAATATATAAAACAATTTAGAAAAATACTTATTTTGACATGATTCACTGATCAAATAATATCGGAAAAAGGGCTTTTATTTCAACCAAATCCATATTGGTAAGGCAGAAACCTGATTTACATTAATCATATTAAAATGTGATTTTTTTTTTTCATTTTTACTGTATCATTGTTTTGACTTTTAATTTTTACAAATTTCAACTTATTTTTATTTTGTTTTCTTTTACTCAGCTTCTTTTTTTTGAATAATAGAAACTGAGTAAATTTTAATTTTAAAAAATGGTACAGTTAAAATAGATCTTATTCAAATAATATCTACCATTTTTTAGTTGACATCTATTGATCAGTGAAACCTGTGGAAATAAGTTTTCCAAATTGGCTTATATTTTTACCATAGAAACTCTTGTCCTTGGTCAGTTGACATTAATTTCACTGTTCAAAATAATGGGCATCAACTCTAGCATGGCATGTGTACCCACTAAAATGAATGCTTATAGTAATAAGATATATATATTACAAAAATGTGAAAGAACACATAGATTAAAAACCCACTGTTCAAGCATTAACTTTTATAAAGAGTGCTCGATACAGAGTAGAACTTAATATTGTAATTTTGTTATTACAATGGTTTATAAAAGCATCATATCACTACACAAAAATTTTCATGTTTCAGAACAAAACTGTTCCTCTTCAGGTGATTTGTTAAAATAAATGGTGAAACTGATTTATTTTTGAAATATAAGATGGATGGTTGTTTAGAAAATTAGGGAGTGGTAGTTAGAGGAAATGCATTTAGGTATGTCAATATTATTCAATCAAAATATATATATATATATAAAAACACTACTGAGATTTATTCATTCTTTTGGCATATTTAGTTCCTATATATACTTATATCCTGACTATGAATTTATTTTTTTCCTTATATCTTTAACTATAGCCATAATTTTTTTTCCATTTTCCTTGCAAATAGGTGTCACATTCCTAACTGAAAATTAGAATTTCTAACTTTGAAGCTGTCCTTTCTCACAGACTTTTGGTTCCAGAAATTAATTTCTCAGAACCAAGAGAATGGTTATGAATGAAATCTAAAGCCAGTGAGATTCCGTCTATCAATAAATGTAGGTTTATTGTATAAAAAGAAATGTATTGGTATTAATGATCACTGGAAGAGATTTTTGTTTTTTATTTTAGAAATTTTGTTTTTTATTGTAATAAATAGATTTTAATCACTTGTAGGAGTTATGCTGGGTTTTCTCAACTCCTGAATATTGAAAAATCTTCTCTAAAGCTATTTTGTATTAACCTCTTCTCTTCTATTTTGGGGAAAACATTTAATTTTCAGACAAACTTTTTTTATTTGTTTACAATACATTAACTAAGAAACTAAAGCACCTTGAAGTACCAGAGTGGTGGGTAATACCTCTACCAGGCATATGAGTTGACATTTGAACTCGTTTCAAGTTTAGAAGGGCATAAAAAGAATTAAGTGGCTGTTTTTTGAGCATTATCTTTTTAATGTATTTATTTGTCTGTGTGTGAAAGACACTTTCAGTAGAAACATATACACACGTCTGCGCCGGGAAAGGGGCTAAGCCATAGCAAAAAAAAGGTTAAATATTAGTAATTGCTGGTGTCATGCTATCATTTTTGTCATTACATGCTAGGATGGCATCAGTAGAAGAAAGAGAGTGGGAGGATGACGCTGAGCAAGTTTCATTATCATTTGATGAACACCATTTGTAGTTCCTTAACAGAATTAACATATTTCTGAAAATAAAGAATTTTTTATCCCAGTCTATTAAGTCTGCAGGCATTAATAGAACCAGTTACAAGTCAAATGTTTAAACAACACTAATAAGAATCTTTTTTAAAAGAATTTTTAAAATGCAAAGAACTTCACAATTGATGAAGAAAATATAAAGGGAGGATATAAAATTATTTAGGATATCAATAGAATTTATTCCCTTGTTCATAGTAGCTTAGTTTTTTGTTTTTTTTTACTGAGGTGTAAATATTTTAATATTCACTTTTATATGCATATACCTTCTATCGTAATAAGGTTAACTATAACACATGATAGATGCATATAGAAAAATCTACCACATGGAAATTGTTTCTGCTTTCTTAAAAAATTTTTATTTAAATATGTGCATTTCATTACATCCATTTAAATGGATATAAATTGCAATTTTTAACTTTTGTATTGACAATACACTTCTTGTCAGCATTGTTGCTATTGTGTTGGACATTGTCAATGGATATTCTATTCTTGAGTCCCAATGAGACCCCCACACAGATTAAACAATGAGTCTTTTGGCAGTCTACAATCTTGGACATTTCAAATCCTCCCTAAGCACTTTTTTAGTTTCCTAGGTGTTCTAAGCACACCCATTATTACAGTTCTTTGTGTTGTTCTTTGGGTTTTCGTACATTTAAAAAAAAAAAGTGCAACCCCTTTTTCCAATAAAGCATTTTTTTTCTTTAAGAGTTTTTGTAAAAGGTTTTATTTTAGTTTTTAATTTTTATAACGTTTTCATAACAAATTTTTGTTTTATAAAAAGTGTTTTTAAATATTTGTCTAAATCCAAATCATTGTTAAGCATTAAAATTTGCTAGTGAGGATTATGGAGGGTAATGCTAAATAGAGAATTAATATTATCTGTAATTTTGATTTCATGAAATATTGGCAAGCATTCATCTTTTGACTACAATTTCTTTCATTTTCATTGCATTATTTCCATTAGTAGTATTAGTGGTAGTAATATCACCTGTAATTTTTTTATTAGGCGATGTATTGTCAAGCATTATTTTTGACTAGATTTTCTTTCATTTTTATTTCAATTGCTTATTTCTACTAGTAGTATTAGTAGTAGTAATATTATCTCTAATTTTGATTAGATGAAGCATTGTCAAGCATTGTTAATTTTTGACTAGGATTTCTTTCATCTTCATTTCAATTGCTTTATTTCTACTAGTAGTATTAGTAGTAGTAATATTATCTCTAATTTTGATTAAATGAAGCATGATTCATTTTTTAATAGGATTTCTATCATCTCTTTCAAATGTCATTTTATTTAATTAAAAAAAAATAGTCACTTAATGATATTTAATCTCTGATCTCAAGCACAAGACATTCAATAGCAGTCTGTGTATTTGCAATGAAATGTAAGTGGAATTAATGTTAGACCTTCACTCTGCAAGAGTCCACATTTGCTTTCTTTTGTTCTTTTTTTCTTCTTTTCTTTCTTTTTTGAGAGCAATTATCTAAATTTAAACTTATTTATAAGTGGAACTTTGTGTGTGTGTGTCCGTTACCTATAGACTCTGAAACAGTTGTACTATAAGTGTCTACGTGTATTCTTAGCTAGGTTTTGTGTTGAGGTACCCTGATAAATATCGAAAATCGATAATCGAAAAAATCGGTTTTAGAAGCAGTGGTTCGATTTTAATCAAATTTGATAGACTTATAGACAAATACATAAGAAAGGATATTCAGAAGTTTCAAGGTTGCAGTTCTTACAATAGTGCAGAAAATCGATTATATATATATATATATATATATATATATATATAAAAGGCAAGATGTTTGTGTGTCTGTTTATCTGTCTGTATGTCCTTTATACAAATCCACAATTTTTATCTGATTTTCACCAAACTTCACACAAATATTCTTTAAGCTGAGTCTGAGCTCCAGGACCATGAATTAGTTTTAAAGCTTTCATTACACCCGAACACCGGGCTATACTGCTAGTTTAATAATATTTGTAAGATTTTTTTTTTTAAATGCTCAATTGTTGTTGTGGGGTGTTCATTGTCTGTTAATATGCTTAAGAATGATTGTCACAAGAAAAGAACAAATTAAGTCTGGTTTGGTTTACTATTATGATTTATTTATTAAAATTTGTTTTGCTTGGATCTGCAACAAAGGAGGGAAATGGCTTGTTAAGTAAGCTTTCCATCTTAACATATGGAAACCATGACTATGTGTCTTTGTCTTGACACTTAGATTGATTCAACTTAGTGACACTCTTTCCAGAGGTCGTGTGATGACAATATCAACTTAAAAAATAGCTGACTTATATTAGGAATTTAGACAAAGCAACGACCTCAGGAAAATCCCATCCTGTCCTGATGTTTTTACACATTGCCTTTTCCAGGTCATTTGTCAAATTTTTTCTCAAAATCTTTTTTCCATTTTTCTTATGCCTTATTGAAATTTTTTTTGCATATATTATCTCTTTCAATTTTTGAATTATTTCTTTTCTAAATTTATTTTGATTTCCTTCTTAAATTAATCTAAACTCCAAACTCTGTCACTTTTATTCTATAAAATCAGTTACCCATGACACTTCTTTTATCAACTTTGACACTTTTCTGTTTTAAGCCACCATGTTTTTGTTGTAGGTGTTCTATTTTCTCTTGGGTGTAGTGTAGATTATAGTTGGGGTTTATTCTGTATTGACCACCTGCCAATCAACATATTTAACTACTTGAACTGAATAGTTACTATTGATAGCTTGTAAAATTTAATTATAATGGAATTTTTTTTTTATCTACTCATATTATGATGTAAGAAAGATTAATAAAATTTGCCAATTATTTCAATTGTAAACTTTGTAACCCTCTCTTAAAGAAAATTCTTATTTTTGAAAGTAAAAAAAATAAAAAAGCCATTAAAACATATTCTGCTTGGTATTTAGACAACTATCTTAATCTTTGTTGTTTTTTTATCACAACATATATGGTATATCCAATGGGTTCACAGAAATGTGATACAAACAACAAAGAAGATACTCATCTGTATAATGGATGGTATCATTTATCCGGACAAATGTAAAAGTAACCTTTTTCTCATTTGAATAAAATATACACACATGCACGATTATGTCCCTCAATTGACTGTACACAAAAGTTTCTCTTGACACCATAAATGGGATTTGATACAGAACATCTATAGAACTGCAATTATTGAAGCCTGTTATAGTCTTACCATCACCAAACTCTCATGTACAAAAACAACTTGTTGTTGTATTCCAGTGAAAAAAAAAAACTAAAAAAAACGGATTCTTCATTAAATATGTTTTCTTGCAAAAATGAACATCAAAATATGATTCATTTCATGATATTTTTTTTTAATTCCCTTCACTTGTTAATGTGACCGTGTCCTATTTTATTGCACTATGAAATTTTCTTCACCTCTCTTGGGGAAATTTCTCTCTCACCTCATGAAACTTTTTTCTTTTTCAATTTGTTCAGTCTTAATTTAAAAAAAATATCTAGTAATGCTGAAAAATATGGAAATAAAATTATTTTGTGACACTTGTTGCAATGCATGTCCAACTGTAGATGTGTAGAATTTGTAACTGTTAATGAAATAGAGGGCATTTGAATTTGAAACCGATTTCAGCTTATCTTATAAGCTGATAACACTTAAAACCTCCTCAGCTATGCTGAAAATATTTGTTTTGGATTAACTCACTCTACTTGAGTCATGCTTAAAAGTGCAAAATCATTCTTTGTACATATAAATTAAAATAGGCATCTTAGTATGGGGCAATGGTTAACAAGCTAGTCTGGTGACCCATCACTACTGTTTAGTTTATTCAATCATTGCCTGGTTCCCCATATTTGTGGATTTGAACTAAACAGCTCAGCTAAAGAAATAATAATAGTAACTTAAAATTATGACTTACTTGATTATCTCCCCCTGATAATGTAAATTAGATAATGAAGTTTGATTTCCACCATTTTTTTTAATATCTTAAGAAAAATGGCAGTGAGTTACATTTTTGAAAGAAAATCCAAGATTCTCTGCTATAAAGAAAAAAACGTTTTGATATGATTAGATATTAACATACTTGCAAGAAAGTTCTATTAGAATATGATTTATTTTCTTAATTCTTCAAAGTCAATACTTTTCTTAAATTTTTTCTTGTCTGTTCATTTTAAAGGGCTTTTTTCCTAACTATCTATAAACCACAATTCAGTGTTCATAATTTTTATTTGAATAATTTGATAAATTCAAACCCAAGTTCAGCATAATATCAAATGAACTTTGTAATGGACTGAAGATTCCATTAAAACAGAAAAGAAAAAACATTTGAATATATATATATATATATATATATATATATATATATATATATATATGCAAATTTCCTGCTATAAATTGTTACTGAAATATTGATCACGTCCAAACATATTTTTCACAAAGACTTTCATCCTTGTTACAAATACTCCTGCAATCATTTTCAGATATAAATAATAAATTAGATTTATAAATATTTTCAATCACATGAGATTCAACCAGAGTGAATAGTTGATGCAATAGTTATCATTGTCAACTTTGGTTAAAAAAAAAAAGAAAAAAAGATTTTGCAAAAATTGTTAAACATTATGAAAAACAAATAAAATGTGGTGTGATGGTTTGTTTTTTTCTTCTCCAATTGATAGTGAATATATATATATATATATATATATATATATATATATATATTCAATCCTGGTAACTTTTTTATTTCTGTTTGGAAATGGCAAATAACTGCTTTATCATGTTTATATATCCATTTTAATCAAGTGGCTCCAATGTTAAAAAAATATTATCTTAAGAATTCTCTAAATATTATTTAAAATGACTTAATGGTGAAGATAATAAACAAATCAACTGATGTATTTAGATTTTAATTTTTCTAAAAAAAAAAAAAAAATGAATTTCCTGCTTTGTACTTTAAAGCACTTTTCTGGTATAATGTGTTAATCTGTTTCTTGTCACTTGATGGTGGGAGAATTTCCATTGTAAACAGGGACAGTCCAAATAAACACTCATTGCAGTGTTTCTTTCTCTCTGTTCTCATTTTTTTTTCTTTTTTGCAATCTTGTCTCAGTTTGTCTTGGAAAATGGTCATTGTTAATTTGTGCTGAAGTAACTTTTTGAAAATGTATACCATGCCGCATTGTACATGTGAATATTTTGTATAAATCATGCACCTCCTCTTCAGTGATCTCTACCTGTCTGTTTTTATTTAGATTGTAAAGACGATCATGCCTCTCTCACACACAGACACATTAGGTCTTTGATGAAAGACATTTTTTTTTTTAATTTTATTTACGCATAGATTATTTTATATTCAGGGTGATTGAAAAGTAACTCCCTATTTCATGTATGAGTGGCCAGCCAGTGACTTTGTGACTTTTTCCCTTTTGGGGTTGGTTAAAAAAGCAAGTCTACTATACCAAACCAACACTCATATACATTCTTTGTAAAAATTATAGTTAATAAATAAATAAGCATTTTAAAATGGGGAGTTACTTCTCAATCATCATATATATATTGACATTGCATTTAAAGTTTTGAAGGTCAAAATAAGTTTAACAGAAATCAAGAAGCTGAAAGAGAATTCCATAAGTAAAGAGTGCAAGTGAAGGAAATGTTAGCATAGGACTTACAGTTACATCTAGCAATCTCAACTGTAAAAGGATGAGACCTAGCTGTCAATCTCCAGGGTAAGTAAAAAGTAACTCTCTATTTTATGTATGAGTGGCTAGCCAAGAGTCCTGACTTAACCCCTAATATTTTTTTAGGGGTTGGTTAAAGGAGCAAGAACTTGAAGAACGAATTACAAGAAGTTATCTTTTCCATACCACAAGAGTTTCTGGTAAAATTAGTTGACGTAATTCCTAGGCAGCTCAAAAAGCTGGGAGTGAAATCTGGTGCTCACATCAAATTTTAAATAAAATTTCAGGCTAAACATTTTCCACTCATATCCAAATTATAAGTATTTTGAAATGGGGAGTTACTTTTTGATCACCCTGTAGATATAAAATCAGTCTCCACATAATTCCTCTTCTGACACAAAACAGTAAAAATATATTGACATTTATTAATTAGCAAACCCTAAAATTCTATCCATTTTGTTGGTTTTTTTCTTTTTTTTTTTTTTTTTTTTTAAATCACATTTGGAAGAAAGGTCATGGGTTGGTGATTTTAAAAAATCTTTTTAAAAGACCTCAATATAAGGACAGAGAACATTTGTATATTTAAAGAGTATAACAATCAAAACTTCATGGTGACTGGCAGTGTCACACATCAAGTAATCATCAAACAATTTTAAGGTGAGAAATTGCTATAGTCACAATATTTTATATATATTTAGAAATTATAACAAATATGTTATCTCACTACAAAAGTAGCTATTTTGCTTCGACATTACTTGTGTTTTTATCAAGTGATCACTTGATAAGACACAAGTAGTGTCGAAACAAAATAGCTACTTTTGTAGTGATATAACATATTTATGTTATAAATTCTAAATAAATATTATTAGCTCTAATTTGTATTGAGCACTTTTTTTAAGAATAGTGTTTCTTTGGAAACAGAATATTATTCCATCCATATATAACCTATACTTGTGTGTATATATATATATATATATATATATATATATATATATATATATATATATAAAATAAATTTTGATGTTCAAATCAGTTGTATGGCCATTTCTACATGAAATCCCTAAGAGAAATTTCACGCATCATTGGCAACTTTAATTAGGATTGGTTCTTTGGGATTTACCTTCCTGCTTTTCCTTTTGGATCAAAGTTTTATATTTAAAATATATGTATTATCCTATGTCTATAGCATAACTTGCACTTTCATGCATTATGTAATCAGGTGCTTAATTTAAATTTTAATTTAACTTATAAGATTTTACTTTCCAATTTCATGTCTAAGTTTTAGTTCAAATCAAATCAAATTAAATTATAAAATTAAAACAATAACATCCAAGCATTTTAATACATAACTATCATGAACAATTGAAGATGCAAAAATTAAAATCCCAGAATGATCAGTTCCAGTAAGCACCTGATGATTGCATAGTACATAAAATTCTGAGTTGTGCTACAGACATAGGATAATATGTCCATTCATTAATATATACTTAATAGCTCTTATATCGAGCACTGTTTTATTAGCACCAGAAGAATAATTGTATTTATGTATATGCATGTACTTGTATGTATATGCATATTTATTGATATATATATATATATATATATATATATATAAAAACATTGTTAAATATAATAGACAATGAACGTCTTATGTTTAATCATAAGCTGTTCTAAACATCATATTTTGGCTTTAATTTCTGTTGAATATAAAGACAAAAATTGTCCAACATTTGGATATTTTTTATTACGCTGGTTCTAAGCTTTTGGCTCACATGAGCCATCTTCAGAATGGTTGTAGGGATGTTAACATAGATATCCACCATCAAAAATGATTTTCTCGTGTGTTGATATAAAACATTGCTCTGCGATGTTATGTTAAATAGCAGATGCAGGTCATAAATTAGTAATGCAGTTCTGACATCACACCATGTGAGAGACCAAAATGTTAACAGCAGAACCATATGTTTAAATGCAATGTAATGTGTTGTGACTAGATTGAAATGTGATTTTATTGAGTGTGGGTTGCATTGAATTAATGTAGATGGCCTCCAATATCTGAAGGTTCTTTTTACTGTGTGTATGTGTGAGTATTATTGTGTTATCGACTAAAATCTGTCTAATATTACGTACATGGCTATGTATTTCTAAGAAATGTTTAATAGAACTATGATCAGAAAGGTGACAGGTAAGTCCATGGGAGATTTAGTTGTGTGGTTGTAGGGTTATTAGAGACTATGAGGTCAATTGTTTTAAATTTTTTATAATATATGATGAGCTTAATGTGTTTATTATTATTAATTGGTTTAACATTTCTACCTATTATGTTTTTGAGTGTTGTTTCATCATGTTTGTTATTATTATGCATTTGGTTGTAATAGTATAAGTTAATGGATTTATGTTTATTTTTACATACACTATTATTAATATTGGCAATATTGTTAGAGGTATTATTAAGTTTATTAAGATATATTTTAATTTGTTGATCAATGATGGACTTAGGAAATCCATTGTAACAAGTGTTTGCTTAATGTTCTGTAATTCTTGATAGAACATGGCTTTGGAAGAAGATATTATTTGTGTGCATTGAATTAAGTTTTTTATAACAACTAACTTATATCGTTAAGAGCATTCACTATTATAATTTAGAAGATGTGAGTTTGTCAACAAGTATGTTCTGGGTTTGACTGGAAGACTCACGTTGCTTCTCTCTAAACAGTGCTCAGTTCGATCTCATTTGAATACACATGGAGACCTACCAAATCCTATCCGGAACATATTTGTTGACAATACAAATATCATAGTATCAACCACATGCAAAAAAAGACTAAAAATAATGGAGGCTTAGTTGATAAAAAAAAGAATAACCCAACACTCAAGAACATCAACTATGAATCTTGCAAACAATGCAGAAATGATCATATGACACACGTGATTTTCAAATTTCATTTTAAAAAAATACACATATTTGGCTTTGTAAATAGATAATTCTATTTACATCAAGCCCTCTGGCAGAATCATTTTTAATATTAATAAGATTGATATTAATAGGATCTTCCTTGGGATTTTACCTACATGCCACTTTCTGTTTAGATTTACACCCTGACTGAGCACTCTGGAAGAATGGTAGACTTTGAAAAAAAAAAAAACAGTAGCTACTCTAGCATCTATGCATCGTTCATTCAGTAATGAATTAGAACACTCACACTACTGGCGTATGAATACAAGGTATATCACATGCTAAAAATCTGCCTCTTTCTACCTAGCGCCCATAGCTCAGAGGTAGAATCGCCGACTGACGCCAATTGTCGGGTTTCAATCCTGGGTAAAAAGCAATTGGATGTCTAACTGTACTGATGAGTTGTGATACAGCGAAACAGATCTGTCTGCGGATGACTATATATAGTAAAGTTTTGTAATTTGCTTGAAGCATTGTGTAAAATAGTTATATGGGTCATGCCTTGAAGGCTGTCACAATGCGTTGAGTAAAATAAAGGAAGATAAAGAAATGTTTGGGTATTACCTATTTATTAGACATTAATATTTCGAGATCAAAATCTCATCTTCAGAATGGCAGAGAAGCTTTTGTCTGTCTCTCTGATGGTTGCAAATTTATCCTGGCTCAGGTGTAGGGATAGTACACAACTGGAATTCAAACTTGGCACCCCGATTTGTCGTTCTGAGTCGATATCCACTGCACCACAATAATCTTAAAATTATGAACTGAACCCTTTATTCAATCTAAACTATCAGATTTTGTTCTGATTTCCACAGTAAGGGAAGATAACTCATATCAGTTAATACCTACCAAGCTTATGTTGCTTGTCAGTTTTATTGAACCAGAATATGTAACTTTTTCGACAGTAACAGACCTAGAGATCAAACTCACAACTACCAGGCATATTTTATGCTCTATATCTCTTAGGTAATCTAGTGTTGAAATTCTGGAGCCTTGTATCTAATTTTTTTTTTTTCTAATTAGAGGTTCTGAGATGTTCATCTCTATGCTAGATTTACTGAGGGCAGAATGAACTCTTATTCTTTCAATCATCTTCTCGTGTTCTGTCTCTTCTTGTCTTCATTTCAAAAGAGTTGATGACCACGTTTTTTTTTGTTGTTTTTTTTTTTTTCATATATGATTAGCTATGTATGATTTTTCATTATTCCTCTATCCATACTTTTAGTGGTTGGCTAGCATCATGACATGAGTTCCAAAATTGTCCACCATCAGTTTGTAAAATTAGTTGTCAACATCATCAAATGAGTTGAGTACATTTGAGGTACCATCAACAAGGGGGTACCATGTTTAGATGAGGAAACAACTTTGAGGATCCTGAGGTATTGTAATGGAAAGTAAACAGGCACTGAAGAAAGCCAAGCCTCCCAAATTAAACAACACAAAAGAGGAAAAAATGTTTATCAGAAATCTGCTATCATAATACTGTCAACCAACAAAGGCAATGTAATGTAGGTGATGGACAATTTTGAATACTCAAAAAATTTGGCTAACCTATTTTGGGATGGTACTTGCAGAAATGTAAATTAAAAAAAAAGTACCCTATTTTGAAAACTGAAAGGAAACTAACATGTGTTCTGGGCAAAGATAAAGATTATTTCATGATGAATGAATACACATTTGACACATTATGACAATAAGCTACCACAATGTTTGTAAAATTCTCAGCGTCTTCCATTAAGGCTCATAGTCAGGCCTGTGCCCCACTGAGCAGATTCCTTGTAAGTTAATCTACCCACTAACAGGTATGTTTTTGCCTGCACACTTTCTGTGGAGAACATCAAGGAATGCTTTCATTCATAACAAATGGGTGGTGAGCCTGTGTAGTGTGAGGCTATTCACCAAGATTTCTAATGATTAAGTGATGTTTTGGTTTGGGAATCGGACCCCTCTCGATTAGTGCACAACATAAATGTTGACATTCTATATGCAAACATAATTCCAATTGGGTTCTTACAAATACTGAGAGGGAAGAAAGCTTAGCTATGGGATCACCATTATTTCCAGTAATAACAAACAAGTTGGTGCAGAATATTTGAAGGAAATAGTTGTAGAAAAATCACTGTAAGAACCAACCATGTGACTTAGGTAAATAGATGATACCTTCATACTCTGTCCCCACCAGGAAAATGTACAAATACTGTTGTACAATGTGAACTCAGCAGAGCCATACTGCTCACAATAAACAAAGCAGAAATTTGACTGGCCTTCCTGGATGTACTAATAACTTGCATAGTGTGGCTTCAAGACATCTGTATATTGTAAGCCAAACATTCATTAGACAGTCCCTACACTTCTATTTTTAACCTTCCATGCCATATTAAGAAAGGGATCATTCACTGTTTGCAATATTGGGTTGGACTCATAAACCAAAAGACGTACTAATGAGGATCAACGTTAGAAACATTCTTCAAGATAATATAACTTCTTTTCAAGTATAACACCAATTTCCAAACTGTATTTCTTGTCTTTAGACTTTTGTTTGAATTTTTCAGCCTTTGTTTTTCCTTATAATATTGAACTAAAAATGTATCCCACATATCCTGTTTGGAGAACTTGCCTAGTGGTAAGAAGCTATATAGAAACCCAGAACAATGCTTCAAATATCAGTTGAAAACATCTCTGACACAGGCCAACATTGATCCTGAGATCTAGGAAAGCATTGCTACAAATTGGCCTTCTTGGTGTAGGATCATCAGAGAGAGGACCAAGACTTTTTTATGGGGATTTTGAACTGCTCCATCAAAAGTGACAGGCATTTTGTTTATCAATAGTAAATAGAAAGGGGTCCATCTTCTTCACTCTTCTAATTTACAGGAACTGTCACCTATGAATTACCACTTTTCCTACTTTCTAACTACATCTATGCATGAGAGGGTGGATGCCATTGTAAGTCATAAAAAAACAAAGATGGATTTCAGTAATTTTTGACTAACATGATTCTAGCTTTTTCATGATGACTCTTTGGCAACATCTTATCAATTTTAATGGGACTTAATTTGATGAATAATTGTGACACCTTACCTCGGCTGGTTCGCTCTGATTATCCTTAATGAAAACTTTGCACCATTATGAAAAGACTTTTTTTATATTTGGAAAATTGAAAGTTCTGATTGCTTAACGAATCCTTCTCTCTGTTGTAAACTTTGAAATACAGTGATTGTACATTCTGCTTTTATAATTCATTTTATATATATATATATATATATATATATATATAAAGACTTTCGTAACTTATTCAGGTATCTTCGAACTTATTCATTTTTTTTTTTTGTGCCATGTAAATTTTTTTTAACACAAGTGTACACGTGTGTCCAGTCTGGTTTGAGGTGGTAGAGAAACAGCTGCGGGTTTTCAACGTGACTTTCCTGAGATCAAAGAACACAGCGTGGGCAGGGGAGTTCACCATTGTAATAGACGTCTTGAAGACCAGCTACTGTGATGAGGCAATCATCACAATTAGTGACCTGGGAGTGTCGTCATAACTGGTGCCGTTCCGGTCATCATCATCACAACAGATTATGGACTGAGGGACAGTGAACCAGCCAGGGCAAGGTGTCATACAATGTTAATCATTATTTGTATGACCTTTGTTTTTTGGATTAATTCAAATGTTATTTGAAGTTTCTGGTTAGTTTTTTTTTTTGACCTGTTAGTTTGGAACAATTGCTTTCTTTCTTTTTATTTTTTTCTGATTTCATTATCATGCTATTCATCTGTACAGTATTAAAGTTGGAGACCTGAACCTAATAGTCCTCCAACTTGTTTTCTTTCAAATAACTATCGTCTGAGAAAGTAAGTATTTGTATGATGAAAGTTTTATCAATTTTGCTAATATTACATGCATTAAATGGAATAGTCCATCGTCAATAATTTTCTACTTATTTGATTAGTTTGTGAGCTAAACTTTTCATTTACAGGGAATGGTATTTTCATAGCCTGGTTAAATGTAGCTGTGAGCTTGACCCACTTGCCTTCTGAGGAACTTCTGTTAACTTGATTGCATTGCAAAAGTCGTATGTAAAAATGGGCCCTAAACTCTCATTCTTTTTACTCAAACAATGTTTTAGGTATAAGATGCATTTTGTATTTCTCTGAGGGACATTTTGGTCCCCAGCAAACCATATGTCACATTGAACACAGTACAAAATTAGGTTCCCAGCTATGGGTAAATAATTAACCTCTTAACTGGTGTCAAAACACTCTGTAAGGAAAAAAAAAATACCAGCAATACATTTCTGTAGGGGAAAAAAAATTACAAGCAAAACATTTCTGTAATGAAAAAAATAAATTACCAGCAATACAATTATATAAGGAAAAAAATAATTTATCAGCAGTTGGAGTAGATAGACTAAACTATCGCCCGGTTCACACTCCACCCACAACTATTGAACAGGTGAAGAGGCTCATACCTTGTTTCCTGTTTAGGATGCGGTTTCCGGTTCTCCCTTTTCAAGTCTTTTCACTCTTTTATTTATTGTTTTTCCAATTGGAGTAGATAGACTAAACTATCGCCCGGTTCACACTCCACCCACATCTATTGAACAGGTGAAGAGGCTCATACCTTGTTTCCTGTTTAGGATGCGGTTTCCGGTTCTCCCTTTTCAAGTCTTTTCACTCTTTTATTTATTGTTTTTCCAATTGGAGTAGATAGACTAAACTATCGCCCGGTTCACACTCCACCCACATCTATTGAACAGGTGAAGAGGCTCATACCTTGTTTCCTGTTTAGGATGCGGTTTCCGGTTCTCCCTTTTCAAGTCTTTTCACTCTTTTATTTATTGTTTTTCCAATTGGAGTAGATAGACTAAACTATCGCCCGGTTCACACTCCACCCACATCTATTGAACAGGTGAAGAGGCTCATACCTTGTTTCCTGTTTAGGATGCGGTTTCCGGTTCTCCCTTTTCAAGTCTTTTCACTCTTTTATTTATTGTTTTTCCAATTGGAGTAGATAGACTAAACTATCGCCCGGTTCACACTCCACCCACATCTATTGAACAGGTGAAGAGGCTCATACCTTGTTTCTTGTTTAGGATGCGGTTTCCGGTTCTCCCTTTTCAAGTCTTTTCACTCTTTTATTTATTGTTTTTCCAATTGGAGTAGATAGACTAAACTATCGCCCGGTTCACACTCCACCCACATCTATTGAACAGGTGAAGAGGCTCATACCTTGTTTCCTGTTTAGGATGCGGTTTCCGGTTCTCCCTTTTCAAGTCTTTTCACTCTTTTATTTATTGTTTTTCCAATTGGAGTAGATAGACTAAACTATCGCCCGGTTCACACTCCACCCACATCTATTGAACAGGTGAAGAGGCTCATCCCTTGTTTCCTGTTTAGGATGCGGTTTCCGGCTTTCTCTTTTCCATTCTTTTTACCCTTACGTAGCTCCCTGGCATCAGTGGCGTTACCGCCTTGCTTGGGGTGATATGATTTAAAAAAAAAAAAAAAAAAGTACATTTATGTAAGGAAAAAAATTACCTGCAATACGTTTATGTAAGGAATAAATAAATAAATTACCAGCAATTCATTTCTGTAAGGAAAAACAACATTACCTGCAATATGAGAGGTGAAAAAAGATTTACCAGCAATACATTTAGGCGGGGTGGGGGAATAAATAAGTTACCAGCAATACATTTATTTGAAGAAAAAAAATATCAGCAATAAATTTCTCTAAGGAAAAAAATAAATAAATTACCAGCAATACTTTTCTGTAAGGGAAAAAAAAATATTTACCAGCAATTTATTTCTATAAGAAAAAAATTTCCAGCAATACATTTCTGTAAAGAAAAAAAATTTCCAGCAATACATTTCTGTAAAGAAAAAAAAAATTTCCAGCAATACATTTCTGTAAGGAAAAAACAACATCGGGATTATATTTTTGGAAAAAGAAAAATTAACAGTAATACATTTTTGTAAAAGAAATTACTAACACTCTCCAAAAAATTAAATTTTGGCCTTAAATGATCCAATGTATTGATATGCTCTAAACTAAAGCAGACAAAACCTACAATGTTTACAAGGTTATGCATAGGTATGTCTAATAATTCGAGCACACTAACGAAGAACTCTTCAAATGTAACCCTCTCATGATCTTTCATAGAAATTTCAAACATGTACAATAAGGATATCTGTATGTACAAGCCTTTATTCTTTCCTTTTGTATTATTTTCATCTATTTTGCTCAGGCAATAAAATATGTTGTTAATCTAAATTTATTTATAAATGGAACTTTGTGTGTGTGTGTATGTGTGTCCGTTACCTATAGACTCCGAAATGGCTGAACCGATTTTCTTGAAAATTTACACAGTTGTACTATAAGCGTCTGCAAGTGTTCTTAGCTAGGTTTTGTGTCGAGGTATCCCCAATAAATATCGAAAATTGATAATCGAAAAAATCAGGTTATAGGAGGAGTGGTCCGATTTTAATCAAATTTGATACACTCATAGACAAAGACATAAGAAATGATATTCAGAAGTTTCAAGGTTGAAGTTCTTACAATAGTGCAGAAAATCGATAATATATATATATATATATATATATATATATATATATATATAAAAGGCAAGATGTTTGTGTGTGTGTGTCTGTTTATCTGCCTGTATGTCTATTTTTCCAGCCTTTTTATTTTAGTTTTTGCTTCGGGTTTGGATCTAAGTAGGTATAATTGTAGTTTTTAGTCTCGGCCATCATACCATTTACTCAGAGGACTTATTTAGCCTTCAAAATTCAGTTTATGATGAAAAAAACTTATTTGATATCGATACCGGAAAATCAAAATTTGACTTACATCCATTCATTTTTCTTACAGTCTATGGTTTCGCTTTAACTGGAAACAACTATTGCTTTTTAGTCTTTCGTGCCAACGTCCAAAGAGTCTGAGCTCCAGGACCATGGATTAGTTTTAAAACCTTCATCACACCCGAGCAACACCGGGCTATACTGCTAGTTGTACATAAGTGTGTGTATATCAAGTCTCTCTTGTTTGAGGAAACTTTGTAGCAGATCAGAAATTAATTAAAATTAACTCTCTTCTTCACTTTTACAAAAATTCACAAATCGGAAAAGGATTGACCATCTGCTTATCGAAGAAACCAGATTTCGCAAGTAGGTATTAAAATGATTTTTGACCAACTTGGAAGGACTTGGTGATCCAGTGTGAAATTCAAAAGGACTATATAAATGACCTCGGCATCAGTCAAGAGTCAGAGATGGGAGCAACAAGAGATACCAATAAAATGTAGCGAGAGAAGCTTCAGGTCAACTCGGACATTGTCCTTTTTCTCTTTCTCTATTTCAACAATTACTACTATAACATTTTGTAGGAACTCTTGATACCTTAACTTTCTCAGTGAACATTAATTTCTACAAATTCTTGTTATTCCTCCTTTAATAAATTACTATTTTAACATGAAAAATGTATATTTTATTATTCCACAATTCTACACATTCCAACCTGTCGACAACCAGCCTTCTGATGATGAAAAATTTTTTGATGATTATAACGCTGCATAAAACTTGTAAGTTGTAGGGAGTTCGGTTAAGTTTGACACAAGGCCAAACTAAGAAACATTAACTAGCTCCCTAGAACTACAACTTCAATCAATGCATTTACTGTCCTATCAACTAATATTCCTCAGTTTGAACTTCCCATTGTTTGTTTAATTATGAACTTAGAAATTCATGAAATAGCTTTTTGTGAATACTAGCTTCATAGTGCAATTAAACCTGTCTGCATCTCTTTCACTAACATACGCGGCATCCGCACCAACTTCCTCAGCGTAGATTCATTCCTCCATAATAACTCACCTGATATATTAGCCCTATGTGAAACTAATCTTAACCCTTCTATCCCCTCATCTGAGTTCTACATTTCTGGCTACCTTCCCCTCTTCAGGAAGGACTCCAATGTTCATATGCATGGGCTTGGTGTCTCTGTAAGTGAACACCTTCCCTTAGCTAGGGTGTCATCTTTTGAATCCCCAGATTATTCTTTCATGTGCTTCCGCCTCTCACTTCTCAGCTCGATTAGATATCTCTTCTTTCTCTACCGCTCTCCTTCCTCCCCTGACTGTTCGTTACTTGACATCATTTCTGACAATATCAACAAAGCCATTTCTTCCCATCCCTCTGCCCATGTATTCGTGTTTGGTGACTTTAACGCCCACCACACCAAGTGGCTGAAGAATGCTGACACCGACCCTGCTGGTGTCCACACCATGAACTTTTCAATCACCCAATCCCTTACGCAAGTAGTGGACTTTCCCACGCGTTTCTCCGACAACCCTAATGGAAGGGACTCACTTCTAGACCACTGCTTCACTTCCATCCCAGACTCTTGCACTACCAGACAACTCTGCCCACTCGGAAACTCTGACCACACTGTAGTGTCCGTCAATATTTCACTCCACTCCCACCCGACCCATAATACCTAGACAAGTAGAATATCTTACTGCAATCAAAGAGCAGACTGGGATTCGTTCCGAGACTTCCTCTGTGACATCCCTTGAAACAACATCTTTAGTCTTCCCATCGAAGAATGTGCATCCGAGGTCTCCTTCTGGGTTAAGGCTGGCATCGATGCCTTCATCCCTGCTAGGAAATTCCAGCTTAAATCTCATTCGTCTCCATGGTTCTCACCCGCTTGCTTGGCTGCCATTGCCCACCGGAATCATTTCTTCCGACTCTATCGTAACTACGCATCGGACCAAAACAGGCGCCTTTTCACTTCAGCTTGTAATAAGTGTAAAAGGATACTTAACGAAGCTAAGATGTTGTTTGCTGCCAGAATGAAGCAACGCATAGCATGCTCTAAATTCGGTGCTAAAGACTACTGGCGACTCTGTAAAAGAGTACTTAACAAGAGCAAGTCCACAATACCCCCGCTAATCAACAAATTTGAGGTCCTCACCTCCCCAGCAGATAAGGCTGAATGCTTTGCCCGCAGATTCTCGAACAATTCGAGTCTGGACTCATCTGGAGTTATTACACCCGACTTCCCACCTAGAACCGAGGCACAACTGAATGATGTCCACATTACACCTTTGCTTGTCTCTAAGATAATCTTAAAACTTGACCCTCACAAAGCGAGTGGTGGTGACGGAATCCCAACCACAGTCTTAAAGAAATGTGCCCCTGAACTCTCCTCTGTCCTTTCTAAGCTCTACAAATTCTACCTATCTGCTTCCTGCTTTCCTGCCTGCTGGAAATCTTCCTCTGTAGTTCCTATATTTAAAAACACTGGTGAACCCTCGAACCCTGCAAATTACCACCCTATCAGCCTTCTTCCGATCTTTGGCAAAGTGTTCGAAGCCATTATCAACACCAAGGTGGTTCAGCATCTCACAGCACACAGGCTTCTCTCGGACAAGCAATATGGTTTCCGCTTCACCAGGTCTACTGCTGACATGCTAACGACCATCACCGAGTACATATACCAGGCACTCGACAGGAATGGCGAAGCCCGAACCATTGCATTGGATATATCTAAGCGTTCGACAGAGTTTGGCATGCTGGCCTTCTATGTAAACTGTGGAGCTATGGTATAACTGGACATTTGTTTGAACTAATCCAGTCATTCCTCTCTAACCGCACAATGAAGGTGGTATTAAATGGACATGCCTCCCAGAACTACCATACAAACGCAGGTGTCCCCCAAGGCTCCATCTTAGGTCCTACACTCTTCCTGATATACATTAATAATCTCCCTGATTCCATAAGAACCCAAGTAGGTTTGTACGCCGATGACACCACAGTTTACTCTCGCCTCCTACAAAAATCTGGTGTAGGCGTTAAAGCTAACCTTGCAGCTGAGATTGAAAAAGACCTCCAATCCATATTGGACTGGGGTAAGAAATGGCTAGTAAATTTTAATGCTTCTAAAACGAAGCTACTCTCAATTAACCATCATCGACAATCTCACCTACCTCCCATTAGCATGGACCAGGCTTGCCTCCCAGAGAGTAAAACACTACGCCTCCTTGGTCTCACACTTTCAGCGGACCTCAAATGGAATGACTATATCGAATCCATTGCTAAATCCACTGCTATGAAAGTCGGTTCTCTGTGTAGGGCCCGGAAATTTTTTCCGTCTAAATCTATCCTGCACGTATATAAATCTACCATCCGCCCGTGCATTGAATACTGCTGCCATATCTGGTCGGGTGCCCCTGCTATTCTCCTCGGGCTTCTCGATAAGGTTCAGAGGAGGGTCTGTAATATGATAGATACCGACTTTGCAGACTGCCTGCAGTCTCTCTCCCACCGGCGCGACGTGGCTTCCCTGTGTTTCTTCTATAAATACTTTCACGGCTTCTGCACCAATGAACTTAGATCACTGGTGCCCCCTAAATACGAATTTGCACGAGATACTAGATTAGCAACTAGATCCCACCCTTTTACAGTGAAACAGATAAAATGCAACCACAACTTCTACTCCAACAGTTTCTTTCCTCGCACTTCCCGATTGTGGAATTCTCTTCCAAACGATTGCTTCCCCGACGGCTACAATCTCCAGGAGTTTAAATGTAAGGTCAATAGACACCTCCTAACACACTAACCTGCTCCCATTTTATCAAACACTCTTCCCATCTGCCCAACCCTCATCCTCGGTATCCTTACACATCTGTCACCTTCCTCCTGACATTCTCTATGTGTAACCACTCCTTCTCTTTACCTTCCCCTATGTAGCCCACACGCAATAGTGGCAGTGGAATGCCTTGCTTGGGGTGAGATGATTTAAAAAAAACAAAACAATATAGTCATTTGGAATAGGACACAAGATTTAAGATGAATTGGCAACAATAAATTTATATATTCAAACAATTGAAATACAAAAAATAAAAAAAAACTATGAAAGAATACAAGCATGAACAAAGTCTGTGAATGAATTAAAGCATGTAAAAGAGGCAAAAAAGTAATCTCATTTTGTTTGAGTGTCATATCAACTTCTATGTGTTATTTAATATCAAAATGTAAGCATTTTATTTGGGTTGATAATCATGGTTTAGAGATACAATTCTTACTAATTAACCCATAGCTAGAGAAAGAAGAGGTGGATTCATATCTTTCCCCACGGGCATAAGTTAATATAATGAGCCCAATTTGAATTGGAACTCAGCTTGGCGATTAATAATTTCAAGCTGTTATCCATTACACTAGCTGCAAATCCAAGCTTACAGCACCTGGTATTCTCAAGTGGTCACCCATCTAAGTACTGACCAGGCTTGATGTTGCTTCAGTGTGATGTGGCTGTAAGTTATTGAATAAGAAGAAACAAATAAAATTCATTCAATAATTTTCTAAGCACTTTGTGTACAATGTGTAATATAGAGAGCAACTGTATACATAGTGGAAGAAGGAGGCAGTAAAATGACTTATCTTTGACTTTTTGGAGGGGTCACTTTTACCAGCTGAAATTGAGTAGTGGGGGAATAGTATTTTTTTTATTGTTGGTAAATAATGGTTCAATCCTTCCAATGCAAGAGTTTGTGATTGGCTTTGAATTTTTGACTGGTTTATTATCCCCTCTTTGTGGCTCAATATTGTGTGCTCTGAGAAATAAATTTGCTTGGTCCATTATTTAAACTTCTAATCATGAATGGTATTAAAACAAATGTTCAAATGTGGGAAGAATTTCTGTGACTGTGTGTGCTGATCCTTTCTTTCTCGTCATGCAAGTATTGATGGAACCTCATGAAATTTTTCAGGTCTGGGAAGTTTGCTAAATAAAACGGCAGGAAATTAAGTTTTATTCACTGTCTGTTAGAGGGATTTTGTAAATGTCTGGAGAGAAAGACAAGAGAATCTAGATAACTTTTGAAATTCTCTTAATTTTGGAAAAGCTTGAATAAATTTTCCTGTTCACTTTGCAATTCAGAAGTAGAATGCAAAGATCATCATCACATGTATATTGTTTCATTTCAGGACAAGCGCGTTCATGGCTCTTCACAAATTCTTCTCACTTGTAGCTCTAAGAAATGTTTAACTCCTTACCATCCCTCTTTGTCCTGAATCTGCCAACCATTCAAATAAAATCATTAGTTAAGTAATAAGTTGCTTGCTCCCTCCACCTATCTTTAAATAAAGATAATATTAATAATAACTAAACAAATTACTTTTACTTTAAAATTATAACTTATCAAATTATTAATAAATATTTTCATATTTATTTGCTTATTTATTATTTTTTAAACTTTCATCGTAAAAAATACTGCTGCTAAGAAGCCGACAAAGTGTGAAAAAAATACAAATTCGTATTAAAAAAAAAGAAAGGAAAATTTATAAGGGAGATAACTCTTAAAGTATTAGGAATTAAGAGTAATCGAACTTTACAAGAGCAAAAAACCTAATTCTTGTGTTCGTAACAGACATAGTCGTGAAACTGCGAAATAGATTTTTCGGCATCTTTTCTATTCTAATTATATTTTAATAACTGTCACGTCACGTTGGAGTCTTAAAAAAAGTTATCTTCTCTGTTTATTCATTCCATTTAATGTAAAGTTACTAATGAATCACAACTAAAAATTCAACCCAAGAAATTAAAATAAATCAAAGATTGTTTATTAATTTTTTTTGCGCTTTTTTAAATTAAATAAATCAAAAAATTTGTTCAGCTTGACTCGCAACAACTCTAGCCCTTAAAATGAAAAATGACCCAAAATCAAGGAGTTATTTCGTAAGTGCGGATGATACTTGCTCAAAGTGATGATACTTGCGGATGAAACTTGCTCAAAGTACTTACAAGGATTTTTTTAGAATCAAAAAAAAAAAAAAAAAAGGAAAAAAAATCCGTTTTTGGTTTTATTTTATTATTATCCTTGTAAGCGCAACATAGACTCCCGCACATTAAAAATAACGCACTCAAACCGCCCACATTTTTGGCGATCACAAAGGTCAACCCAAACGGTGCGCAATGGGGAAGTCGAGATATGGGAGAATTTGGTGTGATTTTTAATAAATATATATAATTTTTATTTTTATTTTGGGGTGAATTAGCAGAAAAGATTAAAAAGGATAAAAAAGCAATGCTGTTTTTCTCAATCTGAACTATAAGTTTGTATTTTAATTTTTACAGTAAAATTTAATGTTAAGCTTTATCAAGTAAGCTTTTAATCAGTTTACCTAAGTAAGGCAATAAGGCCACTAAGATGCAAGGGGCGACTTAGAGGTGAATAAGAAAGACTTTAGAAGGAAATGGAAACCCTACTCTGAATAGGAAACAATGGATAAACTATTGTTTGAAATATCAGGAAGGAGTGTGATCCTTCCTGCCCAAAAAAGTTCATACTTTTGTACCCCACTTTTTTTGTGTGAAATAAATTCAATCTTCAGTTCCTGGTCAGTTTGAGTTCAAAATAGTAATGCTTATCATCATTCTTGAAGAAAAGGTTTCAAATTTTATGATTGTATGACCACTTGAACCTTGGGAGCTTAAAAAATTCTCCAGTTTTTTTTTTTTATAATCATATTGCCCCAAGCAAGGCATTTTACTGCCAGTGTTTTGCAGGGGGTTACATAGGAGGAAGGTTATGAAAAAGAGTGACAGGTTATAGGGGGTGTCAGGAAGTAGATAAGAGAAGGATGAGAATACTGATGAGAGTGGAGTGTACAGAGAAAGAAGCATGAGAGGGAAGATGCAGATTAGTCAGATAGGAGATGACTATTAACTTTACATTTAAACTGTCGAAGATTGTAGTTGTTGGGAAAGCAAGTAAACGGAAGGGAATTCCACAGGTGGGAAGTGCGAGAAAAGAAGCTAATGGAGTAGAATTTGTGTTTACATTTTATTGGTTTCACAGTAAAAGGGTGGGACTTAGTTGCTAATCTTGTAACTCGAGTAAATTCATATATAGGGAGCACCAGTGAACTAAGTTCATCGGAGCAGAAGCTGTGAAAGTATTTGTAGAAGAGACACAGGGAAGCCACATTGTGCCGGTGAGAAAGTGGCTGCATCTGATCTGTCAAGATCGATCACATTACAAATTCTCCGTTGAATTTTGTCAAGGATACCTAGGTGGATAACAGGAGCACCTGACCAGATATGGCAGCAGTATTCAAAAGTTCTGTTTGGTGAATGTAATTGGGTACCTACCAATTGAGTTAGTAGAAAAAACAAAACAAAACAAAAAAAAAAGGATCTGTGTGCCAACACTAATTTCAATTGCAGATTTGGTGCGAGCAGTCCAGCAGGCAAGGTAGTAACAAAAACGGGGTCAAAAATTTCACCTTCTCCTCGCAACAGTAACTTTCACCTACTAAGCTAAAAAATCGTACTTTCTCTATTGAAGCTCCAAAAATCAATCTGTTGGTAAGCACAGAACAATGGTCTCTGTTCACTGAGTGATTTTTCTGATTGGCCACACCACACAGTCAGGAAAGAAAATTAGCATAGCTTCTTTTTATGTGTTAACAATTTTTTGTAATTTTTCTTTAGCAGACCACGTACAAAACACAAACTCTTTTTTGAAGTAAGCAATTTTCCCTTTCGTTACAGTGAAGATACCATAGTCAGCCAGTCAGTCAGTTAAGTGCTATACGTGATACACGCTTGGGCGATCATGTCTCGAAACAAACACGACTGACTAGGCAGAAGATTATCACGCAGCAGGTTGCCATTGCTTTCTGCAATCTGTTATTTAACCCATAACTGGAAGGAATAGACGGATTAATACCTTTCCCAAGAGTATTTGCGCGTAAGTGAATGCAATACCATAACTTTTTTATAATCTCATAAAAGAGTTGACTAAGGGAGCAATGGATGATTTAAAAAATTTCTCGTGTCATTTGATCAGATTTTGGAAAGAGACTTCTGCACCTTCTCATGTGCTTGTTGCACATATAACAATTATTGCTCACATATAAAAGTTATTTTTGGTCACAAATAGTGGTTGTTGTTAGTCACAAATAATGGTAATAGTTGGTCACAAACAACGGTAATAGTTGGTCACATATTACAGTTATTGTTGGTTATATATAATGGTTATTGTGGGTCAACATGGTTATCAATACCAAAAGCAGAAACAGTGTATTGAATTCAAATTTTGATTGATTTTCTATTGTTCATGTTCATGCCTCTTTGAAAAGGCATGAATCCATCTCACTACAGTTATGGCTTATCTTGAAGGGTAGACTGGGTTCTCTTATTTTGTGTGGCAGCCAATCTAAGAGAAGGAAAACTAAATATAAACAATGTCTTTCTGGAGAGGGTCATGTTTAAGTAGATGTACTTAGACTTTGACATTATTCAGGAGATGTTAAACTCTGTGATAATAAATCATGAGGAAGGCTGCTTGGAGATTTTGTTGAATACTGGACTATTTTTCTATCATCTGGTCTTCTGAAATGCATAGCTGCTTCTATACTTTGCCACTAATAATCAAATCTGTGTGGGCAGTATAGCAGTACAGTGCTAGACTAAACTGTTGGGAGAGTTCATTATATATAAATACCAGCATAATAGCCCGGTGTTGCCCAAGCAACTCAGAACATTTTAGTAGTAAGACTCAGTTATATAAAAAAATAATTATCTACAAAATTGTTGTTTAAATATTGTTAAAAAATTCCATTAAAAAAATTTATTTTCTTTTGTTTTGCATAAACGTGTTTTGATGTTTTGTGTGATATTCTAAACAACATTGCGTTTGTTTTTGTTTCAAAATTATGGGGGAAAATATTTATTTTTTGTTGACTAAATGAATTTAGCATAAAAATAAAAATTATTTATTTTGTTTTACTGAAATTAGAAATATAAAAACTATTACGCTCTCAGTTCAGAAATTGTCAAAGGATATTTTAAAATGTAGACATTTAATTTTAGAGGAAAAAAATTAAATATAGAGGCTCATTTTTTTTTAATAAAAAAATATTTTAGTTGCATTTGACAGGTGTGATTTGATTTCTGTGACATAATTCAGCAACCATCTTAGATCTTAGATGTTTTACGGAGCAAATGTAAACAATCTGCTCCATTGGCCAAAAAGTGCAAAAGAGGAAATTGCTGAACTTAAACTCAAAAAGTATATGTCGACCTGGCTTCCCTGTAGATATGTGTCCCTAGAAAGTTTGAATGGTGTAGCTTAAAAAATGTAGGCGTGCATAGGGAACAGTCACACACAGACTCACAGATTGCCTTTTATATATATATAGATTAGTGGTGAAGTGTCTATGTGTACAATGCATACAGTGCATGCCTTACTATTTTTGTCAAGGATAAATATTTTTTCATTAATATAAAATAAATGACATGAATTAAGATGTATAAGTAGAGAAAGCTTCTGTTTGCTTAGCAAGAAAAGAATAAAAAGCAGTGAATTAATTGCTTTCTTGTTCTTGAAGCCATAGGGGAGATGGTTAATGTTTCTTTGATTCTTTGATTGTTTACCAAACTCCCTATAGCTTACAAGTTTTATCCAGAATTATCATCATCAGAAGGTTTTCATCAGAGGGTTGGTTCGTCGGTTGGAATGTATGAATTAGTGTAGAATAGTGGAATAATAAAATATTACATTTTGCATCTTAAAATAGAAATTTATTAAAAGAATAGAATAACAAGAATTTGTGGAAATTAATGTTAAATGAGAAAGTTAAAGGTATCAAGATTTGTAGAAAATGTTCATAGTAGTAATTGTTGAAAGAGTGTATGCGTATATACGTATGTATGTGTTTGTTTGGTAGGAATATCTTTGGATGGAGAAGAAAAAGTAAAAGAAATCAGTAGACGGAAAGGAAAAAGAAAGAGGACAATGTTCAGGTCCGCTTGAAGTTGAAGTTACATTTTGGTTTTGTCTTTCTGGATGCTTCCATCTGACTGACTGACGGCTGATCAAGTCCTTTTATTGTAATCTAGATTTTGTACACTTGATTGCTAAGTCCCTTTAGTCTTGCAAGTTGCTCTCATTGGTCAAAAATCAATTTAACACCTACTTGCGAAATCTGGTTTGGACTTTTTCTTTAAGCACATGGTCAATCCTTTTTCTATTTGGGAAAAACCAGGATTTCACACATCATTGTGAATTTTTGTAAAAATAAAGAAGGTTGATTTTAATTCTTAATTTCTTATCCCACCATTTTATTTTATTCGAACAAGGAGCATGTAAGAAAAATAACAAGAGTCTGAGGTAAAAGAGAGACGTATGGACATTTTGCTGTTTGTCTTCCAGCTGTATTAAGTTAGCAAGAATGCTCTCAACAAATTAATTATCGATAATTTTCACCATCTGCTTTTTATTCATGATATATATTCTTTGTATTTTTCATTCCTTCATTTCTTAGGATAAATTGTAAACAAGGAATATCATATGAGAAATGTAAGCAAGGAAAGTTCCTGTTTGCTTTGCAAGAAAAGGAGAAAAAGAGCGAACTGCTTTCCTGTTCCATTCCATTTAAGAACATGAAAGAAAAAAAAAACTAGAGTGGGAACTCAAAGAGAGAAAGGCAGAGAAGATCAGAATTTTTGTTGTTTGGACCCCTCTTCCCAATTCTCAATGTGTTTTCTTTTGAATTGCTGGAGTTTTTGATAGACTGTATAACTAAGATCAAGGACTTGTCCATTCAAAAAACTTTAAGCTTTCCTCATAGTTTCGACAGATTTAAGCAATAACTGGGTATTTAGTCAATTTCAAAAATTCTATTATTGTTGATTCTGGTTTATTTCACACAACAGTGGATATCGACTCGGAACGAGACACTGGGGAGCCGAGTTCGAATTCCAGTTGAATCCATTGTGTTCATTTACACGCAAATACCCTTGGGAAAGGTATTAATCCGTCTATTCCTTCCAGTTATAGGGTTAAATAACAGGACAGATTGGGTTGGTCGGCAACCAGTCTACCACAGAAAGCAATGGCAACCTACTGCAGGATAATCTTCTGCCCAGTCAGTCATGTCTCTTTTGAGACATGATCGCCCAAGCATGTATCACGTATGGCACTTAACTGACTGATTCAGTGCTGAAGAGTAAGGCCTGTATGTACTGCCACTAATTCTTATGGTCAAGACTGACTGTAGGGAGCCATTCTTGCTTCATATTTGAAATAGATACTCCATTTTGATTTTTGTTTTAAACAGTGGGTATTACATTTAATGGGCTTTGTAAAATGTGTTTTCCTTAAAAGGAAATATATGTGTGTTTGTGTGTGTGTTTAAAATAGGATATGGAATTTAAAAGTTTTGAAGAAATTTGACAAATGGAGAAAATTAAAGAAGTGTGTGTATGAGTGTGCATGCTTAAATAATGGATCTTTAGTACATTGAGCTCACAACTCTTTGGGTTAAGTCAGTGGACTTAACCATTGAGCCATATGTCTTTGTAAACAACAGTGTGTGAATTTTTTGGGTATTGTACAGTAAATGTTGGCTTTTAATATAGTTTGTTGTTCTTTTTTTTCTCCATATCCAGACTCACCATCTGGCTTGATTGGATGTAAGCATTTTTTATTAGTTCTACAAAGTGAGCAGAGTTTGGGACATATGATGGTGACTTTCCTTTTAATGGGTCAATGTGCATTGTGGTGCAGTGGATATTGGCTCGGAATGAGAAAGCGGGGAGCCAAGTTTGAATTCCAGTTGAATCCATTGCATTCACTTACGCACAAATACCCTTGGGAAAGGTATTAATCTGTCTCTTCCCTCCAGTTATGGGTTAAATAGCAGGACAGATTGGGTTCTATAGCCTTGGCTGGCAACCAATCTACTGCAGAAAACAATGGCAACCTACTGCGGGATAATCTTCTGCCCAGTCAGTCATGTCTCTAAAGAGACATGATCGCCCAAGTGTGTTTCACGTATGGCACTTAACTGACTGATATTCATGAGGAAGCGACTCAGTGGGTGGCATACAGAGCCTTGGCAGCTAACAATTAGCCTGAATAGAATACTGTCTTTGTGGATTTAGGAGAGACCATATATGTGTGGTAGCTTTCTGTAACATTGAGACAGCTGCTTGTATGTCAGTAGCCATCTAGCACCAATAGAGTAAACACTGCTGGATAGCTATGTCTGCACCAATGCAGTGATTACCTGTCATCGCTAAGCAGAGGCCTTCCTAAACTAAAGTCAGTGGCCAGAAAAATGTGTTTGACCAAGGTAAACCTTTAAGTTGGAGGATAGTGGCTGGAGTTTGATCCAGAAAGAGATTGGCTCTACCATGTCTACTTGCCAAATCCAAAATTTCTCTCTTTTCCAACCTTTTCACTTGTCTGTTTTTTTATTTTTTTCAATTGGAGTAGATAGACTGAACTATCGCCCGGTTCACACTCCACCCACGTCTATTGAACAGGTGTAGAGGCTCATCCCTTGTTCCTTGTTTAGGATGTGGTTTCCGGCTTTCTCTTCCAATCTATTCACTCTTACGTAACCCCCTGCACACCAGTGGCCTTACCGCCTTGCTCGGGATGATATGATTAAAAAAAAAAAATGAGTGAATATCTCTCTAGCTTTCTAACCAGATGTGTGGAAGAAATTGGTCTGGTGCTTAGACATTTCATTGCCTGGAATCTTATCTTAGTTTGCTAGGCTTTCCTCTTCTCTGCTGGCTGGTTGGCTAGCACCCCATTTCCACATTCTGTGAGTAAAAAGTTAGTAATATCTTTTACAATCGGTCAGTGGCTTTGTTCTCAGCTTGGAGTTAAAATGTCTTGAATATTGTTGAATTCTGCTCTGGGTGAGCCATTATTTTTTTATTTGTTCGTTTTGCCTAATTTTTGCTTGATTTTAAAACTTTTCATGCTTAATTGAAGGATTGATTTTGTTTTCTTAGACATTTCATTGCCTGGACTTTGACTAAGTTAAAACTTATCAATTCAACAACGTTTCTTTTTTTTTTTTTGTTTCCTGTTTAGGATGCGGTTTCCGGTTTTCTCTTTTCCTTTATTATTATTATTATTATTTTTTTTTTTTCAATTGGAGTAGATAGACTAAACTATCGTTCGGTTCACACTCCACCCACATCTATTGAACAGGTGAAGAGGCTCATCCCTTGTTTCCTGTTTAGGATGCGGTTTCCGGTTTTCTCTTTTCCAATCTTTTCACTCTTTTCCTTTATTATTCTTTTTTTTCAATTGGAGTAGATAGACTAAACTATCGCCCGGTTCACACTCCACCCACATCTATTGAACAGGTGAAGAGGCTCATCCCTTGTTTCCTGTTTAGGATGCGGTTTCCGGTTTTCTCTTTTCCAATCTTTTCACTCTTTTCCTTTATTATTCTTTTTTTTCAATTGGAGTAGATAGACTAAACTATCGCCCGGTTCACACTCCACCCACATCTATTGAACAGGTGAAGAGGCTCATCCCTTGTTTCCTGTTTAGGATGTGGTTTCCGGCTTTCTCTTTTCCATTCTTTTTACCCTTACGTAGCCCCCTGCGGATCAGTGGCGTTACCGCCTTGCTCGAGGTGATATGATTAAAAAAAAAAAAAAAAAAAAAAAATCTTACGATCACACACTGTCATGGGACTGATAATGACAGATGTAGATCATTTTCATTCCACTTTCTATGATTAGGAAATGTCTCCTCTAAGTAACTTCTCTCTCATGTATTCTCCTTTGTGTCTCTTGTTCATTTCTGTTTTTGAATCAGAATTTGACTTTTCAATATTACTCAACCTGAGAATTGAACTTATAACTGTCAGGGAATCAGATATGCTTTAATCAATGCTTTAATCTACAAGGTGAGTGTTGGCTATGCTTGTGAAATGGCCTTGTGTCAAACATAACCGAGCCCACCACATCTGAAAGAACCAGAAGGTTGAACAAAAGATAAAAGGGTCTTGTTTGTATTAATAAGTGTAAATTTATTTAACAAGAAGCATGACATCAATTTTGTTGTTTTGAAATAACATTTATGTTTGAAAGTTCTGCATAAAGTGTTTTTTGAATGGGTGTTTAAGAGTTCAGTTTCTTTTAAAGTCGAACGAAATGGATTTGTGAAGAAAAGACAAGTCTGATGTTGCTAATGTATGTACAATTGTAATAGGTGAAAATTTGTCCTGAGTGTGGGTGAAAGTGGTAATGATGTATTTGTTCCTCTTTCTTTTTTTGTTGTTGACAAGTAAATGAGGAAAGGGGAAAATCAATTAGTGCAGTGTAAAAGAGAGAGTGAAAAAATGGCTTGTCACCTAAATAAGATGTCTAGTGGATGACCTGTGACTCCCTGAAGAGAAAAGGAAAAAAATCACATGTATTTATGTGATTGTGAAAAATAGGATTGTATCAACTTTTTAAATTTTTTCCTTGCTCTTGATTGGCAAATAAATAAGAGGTTGTATCTATTTTTCTTTTTTTTTTCAGATGTCAGCACATGGTAAAATTTACTGAGCCAACTACCTTATGAAAAAAAGCTTTTCTTATTAGTGAATGTGTAAATGTATATGGTTTTTTTATTGGCTCATGAAAAGATATAAGTGTGAGCAGCCTTTGAAATTTCACTTGCCTGATCGACTCAGTCAATTAAAAAACTTAATTGGGCGATTAAAAATTTCGCAATAAAACATGTCCGTTCAAATATAGAAAAAGAAATCTGATTCCTTTTACAACCCAAAAGTATGCCATTGAAGATTCACAAGTTACTTTGAATGACCTACAATGACATTATTGAACTCTTGGCTTTTATCGTCCAGATCAGTGTAAACATTTGTTTAGTTAACGCTTCCAGAGTTGAGCCAAAATATCTCTGTCAGCCAGATTAAAGATGCTCACAGATTTTTAGAAACTCATTTGGAAAAATATTATGTTATATTTCCTCCCTGCTTACGAAAAGTAAAAATGAACATTTGAAAGAAAGAAAAATGCTTCTTTCAACCACACACTGAAAAACAAGTTATACAAGTAAATAATTTTTTTATAGAAAATCTTTGAGAAAATCAGATTTGTTATTTTTTTCATCTATGAGATGGAGGTTGTAGTCAAACAGAAGAAAGAAACTACGAATTTAGGTACCTCTACTCAATTGCCACAAAAAAACAAAAAACAATAAAAAACAGTATATCATGATGTTAAAAGGGCTCAAACTTAATAAAAACAAAGTTTTATCATCAAAATGTTTATGCTATTAAGAGGAAAGATCAAATTTTGTTGTTATTATTTTTAAAAAAATTTAAAATCCTTTCTGACAAATTCGAAATTTTAATTAAAATTTCATTTTTTGTTTTCTGTCAGTGATTCATGCTATGTTTATGTAAGGCTTCTATTAAGAAAATGAAGTCGGTCGAGTAAAATGATTTTGGGACGAGTAAATTTTCCCTCATTCTCAACCGCCAGTCGAGTGATTTGTTTTTTCAAATCTCAAAGGCTGAGTGTGAGTAAGCTCGGATTTTCTGTGCAATCAATTCTTATGAAATCCAATACAGTGGTATAATTTTGGGAATCTTTAATCTATTGCCTATACTCAAGTAACCATTCTCCCAGATAGTGCTCATCTTTAACTCTACTGAGGTGGTCATCAGAGCCTGACATGTGTATTATTTATTTAATCAAGATGAACAGACTTATCAGAATGGGAATGAGATGGGAATATTGAGAGTGTTGTTCAGTCTGGATATTAAGTTGGGCAAGACGAAGCTGCTGTCCTTCAATCATCACAGGCAACCTCTCCTGCCTCCTATAGGCATGGACCAAGCGAGTCTCCCTGAGAGCAATATACTTCACCTCCTTGGCCTTACCCTCCCTTCTGATCTTCTAAACCTTGTTCAGTCATCCATTTACTCGTGGTCATTATTATACTTCTATGTGCCGTGTTCTTTTAGGACCGAGGCAATCATGGCTCTCCACAATTTCCTGTCCTTTGTATCTCTTAAAAATATATTGTTTTTTTGTTATTTCTCCTAAACCTTGTTCCATCATCCATTTACTTGTGGTCATTATTCTTCTTCTATGTTCAGTGACCATTCAGGATGGAGACAATCATGGCTCTCCACAATTTCCTGTTCCTTGTGGCTCTTAATAAATTTTGACTTTTTGTTGTTTCTCCTAAACCTTGTTCCACCATCCATTTACTCATGGTCAGTATTCTTTTTCTATGTGCAGTGACCATTCAGGACAGAGGCAATCATGGCTCTCCACAATTTCCTGTCTTTTGTGGCTCTTCATAAACTCTGCTCCACAATGCACATCCAACCAATCAAAAGATATCTTGTCCAAAAACTTACAATAATTTTTTTGCATTTATCTTGAACCATCAGGAAATTTGAAGAGACCTATTATTTTGCTGCCAAGAGTACAATCTGAAAACATTGTTCCACTTAAGCCCAATTGTTTTCTATGTTCTCTTGCCTGAATAGTTTGATGAAGAGTTAATCTCAAACCCAGCTGTTGGGGCCTCATATGTACAGAAATTTAGGTTTAAATTTTAACATGGCACAAAGCCATTTCCTAAAGAACTTCCTAACTAAATTCCTGCATTCCAACAATTATTTTATACGGTTGAAATCATTTATGAAATTAGCAAATGGAACATAGAATAAAATGGTCAAAGCATTATTTGTATTTATAAAAGTGTATTATTAACAAATAACAAGAATTACATACTTTGTACAGATGTTGAATGTGTCTGATTAAAATGTCTTTTATTCTGTGCATAGGATTGTGTTACAGCAATTTAGGTAAGTTGTATAGTTCTTTGTCACTGGAAGATTTATCAGTGTCATATGTAATTTGTGTTAGGAATAATATTGTTAGAAGATTGGTGAAAATTTCTGAGTCCGTTAATAAGTTCATCTTTGTAAAGTTTAGAAGAATGATTATTAAGAGAAGGTAAGTTGGTCTTACATGTTGTGCGTGTTAAGATTCTTGTGCCAACTGTAATAATTTGTACAAGTGTTATTTAAAGAAATAAAAGGCATCTACTTGCATCTTGCAATTAGTGCAGGTGTGTGAGAGAATTGCTTGATATTGAAGAGCGCAAACCCTGCAATAGCATGCTGCTATTGGGGTGGCAGCTATGAACTGCCTTCTTTTGTGTTCTCTGGTTCTGATGCGACTATCCCTAGATGCACCACATGTCTGCTATATATACATCCCGTAAAGAAGCGGGAAAGCAAGATTATCATGTGTATATGTACAATGAGTGAATGTAGTTGTGTGGAAATACATGTGACTATACAGCTATCTGTTTCATCCAATGTAGCTTGATATTCATTAATAAAAATTATTGTTGAGAAATCAATTTTCCTGTACTTCAGTTAATTTACTCATTTCTTTTTGTGATGTTTACAGACAAGATAGTAATATGGTTGTGGTCATGACTTTAACTAATGTTCTTAATATTCTGACTTTTATTTTCATTGTTTACATTCATTATATTGACTTTGATATTTTTTTGTTCTCTTGTTTTGTAGAATCGCTTATACATGCATGCACATACCTACATAGATATCGCCATGCACACACATTTGAACACATATACACGCACACTCTTATGTAAGGACCACATGTGAAACATTCTTTTTTCCTGCCTTTTATTAAGAAATATATAAACTGATTTCCACACGTGCTTACCAAGTTGGAGGCTGCTTTTCGGAGCATGATGTCTAAATGGCGTTCGTTCCTTCCAATTGACATACTGTGCTAATTGCATTCAGCAATTAGCTACATAAAAATGTTTCTATCTTATAAGTACATTTCAATACATGTATAATTATATTCACTACTATTCAGTACATACATATTATTTCCTTTCAGGAATTCTTCTAACATGAATATTGAGACAATATCTTTAATATCTAAGAGAGAACTCTTTTCACGACATCTTACATTCACGAATTATTCAGTTCTGTAACCTTACTTAATACAATGTTGTTATATTCGTTACATTGTGCTTTGAGTTATTTTATTTATAATTGTATTGGTTTGGACAACCAACCTTCTTTTCACTGTTGAAATTACTACCCCGACGGTCAGTCTACGACATATTGGAACCCAATTTGTCTAGACTACTACAGTTTCTTCAAACATTTTCTTACAGAACATTCCACCTTTGTACATACCTTTACTACAGGCTTCTTTTTTCAGTTTAAATTATTGTAAATAAACAGATTCTTTCTTTACATTGAGTTTTGTTTTTGAGCCTAAAGAGATAACTGATTTTTTCATGTACATGGTGAAGATCCATAAATATAACCCAAAATTAATATATTACATTTATTAGATACATATAAATATATCTGTAAAATTTTATCAACATTGGTTGGTTACATAATAAAATTTGACATTTATTTTCTACAATGAATATAGATTTTTGCAATCCAAAACATCGTCATTAATAACTGAATTGTGTATAGTTACTCAATGACAAATTCATGAACCAGTTTATAATAAAAAAGAACATTTAAATTTCTTTGCAAGAATGAAAGTATTAATTTTTATAACAAGAATATCATTTTTTTTTTTAAATTTTATTTATAACTGAAAATTCGTATAAGAAATAGAATTCGATAGTTATTGTAAATTGCTAGTAATTAAAATCGATCATTAATGACTTTTATAACAAATGACAGATGCCCTTATAGGATAGCAAAGTAAATCTAAAGCCCTTATAAAAATGTCGGCCATATCCACACCCGCAGTCATTAATTTCAGCGTTACAAATATAAGAGCATATCGTCGGATCGTGGAAAAGGAGCGGAACGGAAGTGACGTCACAAGTGTTGCATGCTGGTTGGTGTTGGCTTCCTGTATGTCAACAAGGTGAAACACGGAGACGGACAGGCCCCACCTTCGGACTGCCACAACTGTCGGCATTTACACATTATATACTGGGGGCTGACGGGTTCTGCAGGTAAGATGCATTTATTGTGTATGTTTTCTGTACGCAACAAGAAAAGATGGCTTATTCTGTTTGATTAGAAAAAAAGAGAAAAAAACAACAAACAAACCATATGATCATCTGGTTGTTATAATAATCAACTACTTTACATATTCCACATCATTCCAGTGCAAGGGAAGAAATCTCCCCCCAAAATAAGGGTTTATTTTATTTTATAATTGTATTTATTGTAATAACCACGAAACAGTTCTTTAAGCTTGCTATATTCATAAAAATTTCACTGCTATAGATTTTATTCTAATTTTATTGCTTTTTTTTTATTTCGATATTTTTTTGTGAGACGTTTAAAAATTGCTAAATTTTTCTTCACGAATGTTGAATCTTTTAATTCCCACTTGTGTCTGTTTCTTTTATTACTGTTGATCGCTGCAGTAACGAATAATAATAATATTGATAATTAAAAATGAGAAACATTTATTTTTTTCACTTCCTTTTATTATTGATAATTCCTTCGTTTTCTTTCCGATATTGTTTAATTGACAAAATCCCCGTTCGAAAGAAAATAAAATCTTATACAACAAATGAACAAAAATCTGTTTGATTTTTTTTTAATAATCTAAGTACATTTGAATATGATTATTATTAAATTAATTTATTAAATATTTGAATAATAGCTTTGAGAATTAGTAGATTAGTACTAGCAATCATTTTCTTTAAAATCTATTTAAAACAGGTCTTAAAGATCTAAAATCCAAATAGAAATTTCGTGTATGAATCAGAAATGTAAAAAAACATAAGATCTTCTTATTTCTACTTTTTGAAATTATTTAAAAAATCTTTTTTTACTCCTAGACATTCGATAAAATATTCATTTTTAGTATTTTTACTTGAAACATTTTTTGCTTAACAAATGCCATAATCAGGAATGTTTCTGGTGTTTCCTATGTTGTGTACAGTAAAAAAGTAAATTTTAAATGACAATTATGAGAATTAATAGTTTATTTTTATTATATTTACCTTTTTTTTTTTTTACATAGTTTGGATTTATTTTAAATTAAAAATCGATCATTGTTCTGCTGATCCACCCCCTTTAGATCATGCCATACAAGCATTTTTCTCCCAATTTGGATGCATTTCAATAATTATTGAGATACTGAGAAATTATACGAAAGAAATTTGAGAAACTGTTCCCCCCCCCAAAAAAATAAATTCCTTCAACACCATCTGATTTTCAACTTTTTTTTTACGAGTACAATATTGTACCCAGTACCAAATTGTGATTTCTGAAAGATACACCCGCCTTTAACAAGTTCTTGTCTTCTCTTTTTTGATTAAAAAGAGAATCAATTTTTTTTTCAATAACTACAATTATTATTTTTTGTTTTTTAAATAAAAAAAAATGTTCATTTAATTTATTTATTCTCTCTAAAAAAAAAAAAAAAAAAAAAAGCTATTCGAAGAGTTTTCGTTTTTAAAACATTTTTTACTCTCCTATTGGAAAATATATTCTCCTGCTTACCTTCATACACCTCCATAGCTTTTTTATTTTACCATAATGACAGGTAAAAATGCAACAAACCTTTCCATTCTGGATTGTCCTAGACTCTTACCCTGACCCAAATAAATTGTTAATCTTGTCTTGTCTATTTAATAGTTGCCTGTTGTTACCTTGATTAATTTCTGGCACCAATCTATAATTGTCTCTGGTCTATGCTAGTCCGAGATTTCTTTAACACACCTGACTGTCACCCACCTGAGTTCGTCTTGTATTGACTTTTAATTTCAGTTCTGGCTTTTATTTTCTTTTTGATACGGTCATGTTGCGGGTGCGTGAAAACCACATTTTGCTTTGAACATTCACTGCATTGGTAAAATATGCCAAGTGTATATTTAAAAAAATATTTTAATTCTTCTTTTGTGTGTTGGTAATTTTTAAAAAAAAATTATTTTAATTCCAACTTTAAAAAAATCATTGCCGTTGTTAGTTTTTCAGTTCAAATTCACTCAAGGTCGTTGCTGGAAACGAAAAAAGCATTTATAAAAAATCATCCACGAAGTTTTATATTACTTTTTCTTTAATTAATTGAAAAAATCTTATCTCTTTCACGTTTGAAATAATTCTGCTTCTGTCGGTGTGTAAATGTTGGATATATTTTTGTTATAAAAATATTCACTGCAATTCTTTTTCCTGATTAAACAGAAGCAATGCAATTGCTTTGATTGAAAGCTGCGAATAATTGTTGTTGGGTGAGGGAGGGGGGGGAAGCAACACAACAATTAACTGTGAGTCATCGAATGACAATGATAACCCCAATAACACATTTTTTTAGTACTAAGTGGAATCATCAAATAATAGGGGGAAAGCACCCGCTGTGTTTGACTTAGAACCACGCGGCTGTCTCGGTATATTGTGGCCTTGTGTCAAGCTAAAAAAAGTGTGTTAGTATTCTTATTGTCCAGTTTAGTAGATGCCTCTTTACAGATTCACTAAAAAAGTGAGCATTTCATGATGAAAAATATCTAAAAAAAGAAAAATAATTATTTGCTTAGAAGAGAAAAGACGAAATGATTTTTTTATTTAAATATTATTGATTCTTTTTTTTTTAATTTTTAGAAAATCTTACTAAAAAAACATTTTTCTTTTTTGTTTAAAGTGACAGTGTAAAGTTTTACACTGTCACTACCACTTTCTTAATCTTAATTTTATGAAATTTTGAGAAATTTAAATTTTTGCTTATTTTTAAATTTTTATTTATTAGTCACAGAACTCTTTGTTAAATCATCATTCTATTTAATTTTTGCCAAACAGGAACCCCAATTACCGAAAATCTGCTCTGAATCTAAAAATAAAAAAAATAAAAAATGCAATAAAATTCATACATTAGAAAAGTTTTTTAATATGTTTACGATGAATAATGCATTTTTACAAGAATTGTTTTCATTTTTTTTAATAAAAAATTTTAAAATCATTTTTAAAGTTTTAAGTCTGTCAAAAAAAACTCTATTTGTCTATAAAGTATAATCATAAATGGAAAAGCTTAACACAATTCAGTGACTGCCTCCACCCAATATTTTAAAAAAGAATTATTATTTCTTCTTGTGTATATAAAGGTGCTCATTTTTGTGAAAACGCAGGTTCGTACACCCGGGGGGGGGGGGGGAGGAGGAAAGGTAAATTTAAGCCAAAGTACCTAAAATTCAATAAAACTTTAAAAACATTACCCTGCAGAAAATATTTTTTCTAAATTTTAATAAAGATTTACTGGGTAGTTAAAAAGTTGCGATTCTGTCATTCAAATCTGCTAACTCTTTAAGACAATAAAACTCTTACCTCCAACATTTTAATTTGTTTCAAGTCAGATTAATTAAACTTTAAATTGGGTAATATTCCTCAAAGTTTCAGTTACCTTGTGCAGACAGATGGCTAAAAAAAAAATGGTGCTTTTCTTTAAAGCAATTTCAAAACAACTTCTTTCAGTCAATTTAAATTAGTTTTTTGAAATATTATTTTTGCTTATTGGAAATATTAAATTAGCTTGAAATTAAAACCAAAATAAAATCTTCAAGAAAAATTTTTCATTTTAAAAAAATTATTTTAAACCTTATTTATCTTTTTCCTGTAGAGGTCCCTATAGAATTGCAAAGAAAAAAACAAAAAAACAAAACATCTTTTGAGATTCAAAATCTTTTCGATTAAACAGGATTTTAAATGTTTTTAAAAATGCAAAGAGAATTAACCTTAAAAGAAGAGCATATTGCTGTGTTTCGTTTATTGTAATTTCTTTCTTTTTTTTTTTTATCAAAGAATTAATATAAAATATTTTTATGCAGAAGTATAAATGTTGCTCAGTAGATATTGATAAATAAGATTAAGATAAAATGTCTTAAGATCATTTGATCTTTGATTCTGATAAAATGACAAATCAGGTTTTTCAATACCACCAACACTTTGGATTAATTATCATTTAATGATTAATACAAATGAAAATGTGTGCCACTGTAGAGAGTTGGTCCTGCATGCATGTTAAATTAAATATTATACTTATAATCAGTATTTTTTTTTCTTGTATCAGAAAATTAGGAATATTTCAAATAGCAATATTTAATTCTATACCATTTTGAAAAGTGAAGAAAAAGGTTTGCAAAACATTTTTGTTTGATTTGCTTTTGTACAGTAGCACTGAAATGCTCACTGTTCATGAAGGGTTCTGTAAAATTGTGCTTTGAGGGCCAAATAAGATATTGAGTTTTGAACCCTACTTCTCAAACACTGTGGATATGAGTGTATGGATGCATGTAGACAATTTATTTGGGATCATTCTGACCTTTAGGAGGAGCTAGAACTTTTTTTTTTGTACTCCACCCTGTTGTGAAAGAAGACTTGTCAAATTTTATTAACCCAAGTTAGCTTATTGATCAGTTGTCTCTCTTGCGAGAAGATGAGCCATTGTATATAATTTTGCTATTTATTCATTTTCTCTGTCTATACATTTCTATGTTTAAACACTTTTTCATTAGCTTTTTATTTATTTCAAGGCCAATTCTATAACTGAATCAGGTATTGGAATTGAATTTTAGTTCTTATTGTTGATTACCATCTCCCTAATTTTGTATCTCGACTGAGCAAATGTATTTTTCTTTGTTTGCTCATACATTTAAAGTTGTAACAAATAGACAGTCTTATTTGCAAAATATTTTTCAATATGTAGCAATGGTTTATTACCATTTATGTGCCCTGTCCTTTCAGGATGTGGGTGATCGTAAGGCTTTTCACATCTTGCTATGTGCTATGCCTAGTTGCTCTCAGCAATGTTTGACTCTAGCATCCCTCCTTGTCCCTGCTCTGGCATCAATTCACACAAACTCTTACAGTAAACTGCATGCTGTTTTCTTAACCTTTCTCCTCCTCCTCCTTTATGTCCTGTGAGTATTGAATTTTCCAAGCCTAACATATATAGCAAATTTTAATTGACATTGAGTTTAGTTGTCACTTTTATTTGTCACAGGAGGCTTTCCAGACCTCACTGGATTTAGTCATTGAATTACTTCATTATAAGGTGAAATTATTTCATCTTATTTCTCTCTTTTATATATTTTCTAAACTCTGTCTTATCTTTTTATTATCTAACAAGCTTTCAGATTTCTATAAGAAATAAATGAAAGCATTAGTGAGTAATTCCAAGTCGGCTCACATTAACATCTTTTCATACAGTGTCAAGTCCATGGAGCATTGAAGCAATTTGATTTGATGGTAAAAAGAAAAAGTGAGAATATGAGTTGAATAGAGAATATTTCATAATAAAATAAGTTGTAGGCATTTTGAGGTTGATATTTTTTTTCACATGATTTTTCCCTTGAATTTTGAGGTGAGTTTTAAAATTATGCTAAAATACCAGTTTGTCTGTATTACTATTTTCATCATTTGGTTTTTATTCTTTATCAATATTTGCTTCAGTGTTTATGTTAAATTTAGTTATAGCGTTGATGGAATATTTTGGAAGTTTTGGACTTTTATATTTTAAATTAATTTCATTAATTACATTTATTTTGCAGTCTCCTTCCAAAATTTTGCTAACATATATTTAACACTTCCTGTTCTTTCTTGCTGAGTTTTCAGAGATTGAGACTTAACAAAATTATATGAATTGAAGCACTTCTCCTTTTTGTAAAGATTTTTTTAGCTTTTGGATCAAATTGGTTGACCTGAATTCTGAAGTAATAGGTTGCATCTTTGCCTTTTGAAATAGTATAAAATATTTTTGCTTCAAATTCCTTGTAAATAGTTATGTATTATTTATACAAGTCAATCATTTTTATGAACTAATTATACCAGTCAAAAATATATTAATTTTCAAGATCTAACATTTTTTTCTGTTTATAAATTTAGGTTATTGCATTTACAACTGGTCAGAATTGTTTGATATAACATTGAGATCAGTTTAACTGTTTTATTACCATATGTTCTCATAAAGATCTCAACAGTATTAAAAACTGTCAGATGATTTATTTTTGTGATTAATCAGAATGTAACAAAATTTCTTTCTGCAAGTGTTTTTTTTCTTTTTTTTTCTTTTCAATTTTGATCTTTTGAATGTCGGATGTGCATTGTGGTGCATTGGATATCGGCTCGGAACGAGAAATCGGGGAGCCGAGTTCGAATTCCAGTTGAATTCATTGCATTCACTTACACGCAAATACCCTTGGGAAAGGTATTAATCTGTCTCTTCTTTCCAGTTATGGGTTAAATAACAGGACAGCTTGGGTTCTACAGCCTTGGTCGATAACCAGTCTACCGCAGAAAGCAATGGCAACCTACTGCGGGATAATATTCTGCCCAGTTAGTCATGTCTCTTTCGAGACATGATCGCTCAAGTGTGTATCACGTATGGCACTTAACTGACTGACTTTTGTTAGGGTTGAATTTCAAAAGAGACTTACTATTGACTTGAACCATGAAAATGTCTGGCTATTGATATCTTCATTTAGTTTTTCTTATAAGTCATTGCATTCTTCAGTTTTTTAATTTTCTCTCAACTTTGAGCAAAATTGGAAGCAAATGCCTCCAGTTTTAATTTTATTCACAATTTTTTTTCCCCATTTCATCAACTGTTTTACTTTTGTTTACGACATTTGAAATGGAGCCTTGTTATTTTAAGCCATAAAAAATGTGTATTTAGGATTTGAAATTTTCAGTGTACAAAGTTTAATGTATAGAATTAATAGTGTTATGCATTGCAAAGGAAGATATTGCGTTGTTTTGGTGAAAGATCACTTTTTTCTTCATTTGTGGCTGTTTTTTTTTTTTCTTTCCTTCAAATGCACCAATAATGCTATGTAATATTTGCTATTGATAGGTCTTCCTTTCTCAAGGTAATCAATACCTTGCGCATGGAGACCAAAACCTTTGCCTGCTGATGTTTGCATCTTTGGTCGCTTTGGACAGCATTCACCTGCTGCTGTCCACTCAGCTGACTGGAGTGAAGTGGTGAATCTGTTTCATCCATTGTTACATATTTACACAAAAACTCCTCTTTGTTGCAAACAACACTCTGAATCATCAATGTGTTGCTGTTTTTGATTGACAGTGAATATACTGCCTTCTGATATGTTCAACTTCTATATCACACAACTTCAATCTACGATTGGCCAAAACGAGTTTGCAGAATTTTTTGGTGTTTTGCAGGACAACTGCTGATTTTGGGCGACCTGAGTGTTCAGTGACATTTGTGTCTGTATGACCACGTTTAGAGTCTTCATGCCACCTTTTAACTATTGTTTCTGATGGAGCAGAATCTGAATAACACTTTGCTTTGCTTGAACAATATTTCTCATCAGAAAACATTGCTTTATCAACACACGAAATTCAGATTTTTTTCACTGTTTTGAAAATTTGCAACAGTCGTTTCACTTAAATGACTGTAATTTGTAAACTAATAATCCGATTGGGCCCAAATTTTGTCATGTGTCATTTGAAAGTTAGTACTTCATAAAAATCATATGGATATTTTATTAGTGGTATTATCTAGTCAGGCCCGGCACTTATTGAGTGATGTGTTATAATTAAGGTCTGCTCAGAATCATTGCAGTAGAAACTACAGTGAATTCTCTAGGTTTTGAGCAAACATTAATGTGCTTGAGCAGGTGTTTGCTACAGATTAGCTAGCTACTCCAGCATACAGGCTTATTCAAAAGTGAGTCACCAGCCTTTACTAATTACCTTACTATGCATATATGTCTATAATATATGGGTAGTCTGTTGGTATAGAAATATATGCACTGAAAAAGTGGAGTTACATTATAACTCCACTTTTTCAGTGCATATATGTGATTATGCATTCTGAAAACCTTGCTCAGTGACGGAATAAAATCCCATTTCCAGATGAATTAAAATGTCCTTTTCATAGAACTTAGTCTTTCTGAATAGGATGGACTATTCCTCGTATAGCAGCTGTGACATTGGGATAAAGACAATGAAGATATGGGAACTAGTTTAAAAGAATAATTGTATATTAGACAGAAGCTGTTGCCCACCAAATAGTATTTTGTCTTTGTTGTAAACAATATTTAGATATTGAAGAAAAGAAATTCTTGGTAATATAATTTCTTTTGTGGTAGTATCTGTTATCAAAAATTATTTGTGGAGCAGATGATGGCTATTGAGTACAAATTCCACTATAGAAGTTATTACTGACGAAGACAAGTTTTCACTCTAATTGTCATAACCATTTTGATTTGTAACCCAGTGAATTTTGTCTGTGAATAACACCAGGGCTACAGAGTTGGAACATAAAACCTTCAACTCCTAATTTTGGCACCTCTGTCTCTGACTTCTCTTTATATAATTTAAGTGATTATGGCTTACATATCTCATAAAATCTACGCCTATGTTCCTAACTTTGGTAGGCCTATATCATTATAACTAGTGTATATAAAAAAATAACAATGTGGCTTTTATATCATGCCTATTCATTCTTTCTAATTTTTTAACAGAATTGGACAAAATCTTTGAAAGAATATAGAAGAAATAACACTAAAAATAGCAATGCTATAATGTAAGACATTTTACACACGTATTTCATTTGTTTGAACATTATTTTTAATAGATACTTGTATATGAGTAGATATTCTGTTTTTATTTAAACAGTGTGTGTGTGCATATATATATATATATATATATATATATGCACACACACACACACACACACTCTGTATATATACAGCCTTTGAGATTTTAAAAAGATATCACTCGACCAGCGGTTGAGAGCGAGGGGAAAATTTACTTGCCCCAAAGTCATTTTACTCGACTGGCTTCATTTTCTTGATCATCACCTTACATAAACATAGCGTGAATAGCTGATGGAAAACAAAAAAATTAAATTTAATTAAAATTTCAAATGTGTCAGAAAGGATTTAAAAGATTTTAAACAATAACAACAAAATTTGATCTTTCCTCTTAATAATAGCATAAACATTTGATAAAACTTTGTATTAAGTTTGAGCCCTTTTAACATGATATGCTGTGTTTTTTTTTTTTGTTTTTTCCAATTGAGTGGAGGTACCTAATTAAGTAAAAACAAACATTTGAAAGAAAGAAAAAAAAATATGCATACTTCTTTCAACCACACACCAAAAAAAAAAAGAAGAAAATTATACAAGTAATTTTTTTATAGAAATCATTGAGAAAATCAGATTTGTTATTTTTCATCACCTACAAGATGGAGGTTGTAGTCAAACAGAAGAAAGAAACTACAAGATCTGGGCTATAGACATTTTGACTCCACTCTGGAATTGTTAATTAAAGAACGTTTACACCAAAGAGTTCAATAATGTCATTGTAGGTTATTCTAAGTAAATTGTGAATTTTAAATGGCATACTTTTGGGTTGTAAAAGTTGGGTTGGGTTTTTCTATATTTGAATGGACACTTTTCATTGTGAGATTTTTAATTGACTGCAGGCTAGTAAAGCAATAAACTTTAATTGCCCAATTAAGTTTTTAATGGTCTGAGTTGGTCAGGTGAATGAAATCTCAAAGGCTATATATATATATATATATATATATATATATGCAGACAGATCTGTATCACAGCTCATCAGTACAGTTAGACATCTGATTGAAACCTGACCAAATTGGCGTCAGTTTGAAATTCTACCTCTGAGCTATGGGTGCTTGATAGAAGGCAGACTTTTAGCGTGTGATGTACCATGTATTCATACTGTGTTCTAATTCATTATTGAATGAACGATATATATATATATATATATCTGTTAGTCATCCACATACAAGCCTGTTTCGCTGTATCACAGCTCATCAGTGTGGCTAGACATCCACTTGCTTCTGGCTGGGATCAAAACTTGACTGATTTGGTGTCAGTCGGAATTGTTAATCTCTAAGCCATGGACACATGGAATCAGAGAAGGGAAATTTTAGGGTGTTATATATAAACCTTGTGAAAAATAAACTCTACTAGCCTGAATATTTTTGGAGAAATTTTGTTATAAAAATATGTATAATTTGGCAGGATTCAAACCCCCCGCCCCAAAGGACATAGAAGCAGTCAATTATTGATCTGATGTCTATTTTTTTTTTTTTTTTTTTTTTTTTTTTTTTGCCATACGTAAATTAAGTAATCCATTAGTTTCATTATTTGGGGAGTTAAGGTTTTGGCTTCTTGTACTTTTTTTTATTGTATCAGTATAAAATATTCAGGCTTTGTAACTAGAATTTGAGATTGATTCTTTGAATAGTCATTTTGTCTTAATCTCTTCATATGCACACTTATTCATACTTTTCAACTTCTTGAGCAATGGAAACATCTGCTTTGTTTGAGTAAAGATTTTATTTAATGTAAAGGACCATTCCATTGCTGTTAGATGTTTTATTACTGACCTCATGAAAAGGGAATTGCTTTAAAATCCTAAAATATTCTAAACCAATTCTTGTTATTGGCATTAATTTACTTTCAGTTTTTTTTTTTTTTTTTTTTATTGAAGCATAAAAATAATATATAATATAAAAAATGAATTATTGTCAAGGTTGATAATAAAGATAACAGCTTTTAGCTCCTATTGCCTGAGCATAAAAAAACTGAAAACAAAATTGCCTCATTTCTATGTAAATATCTGCAATTGCCCAATCTCTCCCTCAAATAGTAGACTTTCACACGTGTTACCCTAGTAACTCTGATGGATGCATGTCTCTGTTTGATCTCTTCCTTACCTGCTCTCCAGTTTTACGTCGTGCTCTTCAGCTCTGTTTTCTTGGCAAGTTTAACCACCTAGTAATGTCTAAAGATATTTCTTTCTGCTCTCCCTTCAGGCAAGTACTATCTTTTAACAGAAAATCTTTGTTATTGTTGTGGAGGAATATCCTGTCTTACCCAGGAATGGGTATGGCCCGGGTTATAAAAGACAAGGACTAGAACGAACTACAGAGAGAGTGTTTGTGACTATATGAGAGTCTTTGTCATTACACGGGGGTGATCGAGAGTCTTCATTATTATACGAGAGTCATCGTCTTTAGTCGACAGCCGTCGGCCTTAGACGAGAGTTAGATGTCACTAGACGGAAGCCTTCTTCTCAAGACGGACGCATACGTCCTATACAGAGACATTGCCTTCTTAATTGTTATTCTTGTTAACTGTTCATTGGTGTACTTGTATTTGGTTTATTGTACTGAGGTATAATAAATCTCTATTTATATATCCTCACTGTTAAGAGTTATTTCTTGCACTATTCTTTCTCTGTTTATCCCCTCGCGGGATATGAGTTATTAACACACTGATTGGGACTTATTTCGTGATGGTCTTTAGAATATCGTTAATTATCCTATTGAGAAATGTGCCACTGAGGTATCTTTCTGAGTGAAAGCTGGCATCAAAACTTTTTTGCGAACATGAAAATAACAAGTGAAACCAGAATCTTCTCTTGGGTTCTCTCCTGCTTTTTCAGCTGTTATAGCCCACAGGAATCACTTCTTCTGGCTATACCAGAGTGACAGGTCCAATTGTGACAGATGTTTCTTTGTTACCATTTGTAATGAGTTCTCAAAGAGGCAAAGTCACTGTTTGCTGACAGAATGAGGCACTTTGCCTAAGTTAGGTTCTAGAGATTACTGAGCAAGAGCAAATCTTCAATCAATTTGCTGTCATTTACTGCAGATAAAGCAAAGTGCTTTCCTTGGAAATTCTCTTCCATCTCCACTTTGAACTCATCTGGAGTATCTCTCTGACTCCCCTTCTAAAACAGTGCCCATGTTTTCTATCATTTCTAAACTAAATCCCTAAAAGGTTTGCCAATTCTCTGCAATTGTCCTAAAGAAATGTCTAAACTTTACAATAAATGCCTTGCTACTTCTTGTTTTCCAGCTTGTTGGAAGTTCTCTTCTGTAGTTCCTGTCTTTAAGAACTCTGGAGAACCTTCTGACCCCTCAAATTTAACGCCCTATTAGTTTTTTACCTCTTTTGGCAAATCACTAGATGCTCTACACTGAATTGGTTAAGAATCTTTATTGCCTTTTTTTCGGCTAAACAATATGGCTTTCGTTTCTCTATGTCTACTACCGATGTGTTAACAACTATCACTGAATTTATTTATGAAGCTTTAGATGAGATCGGTTGTGGCTCTAGATATCTCAAAGGCATTTGACAGGGTTAAGCATGCTGGCCTTCTCATGAGCTCACGGACTAAGTTGACTCTGGATGAATATTTGGCTTAATCCAATCGTTCCTAATAAATTGTGCAATGCAGATCATTGAATGGATATGCTTCCAGTTAATTTCATATTAATGCAGGGGTTTTCCAGAGTTCTATCATTAGATCTACACTGTTCTGATCTTTATCACTGATCTTTCTGTTGCTGTCAGTTTCCAATTAGATATTTATGCATATGACATGATTATTTACTTGTTTTAGTAGCAATTCTGAGAGAGCCAACAAAATAAAACTGGTGACTGCTCTTGAAAAGAATTTCCAATGGTTAACTGAAACAAGGAATAGCTTGTAAATTTTAATACCTCCAAAATAAAACTGCTTTCATTTAATCCCCACCCTACCTCAGACAATTTTTTTTCTGCCTGCCATCAAAATGGCTGATGCTAAACTCAAGAAGTGCAACAGTTTGCACCTTCTTGGATTCACGTTTCCCACTGACCTGAAGTGGAATGACTACATCGAATCAATAGCTGTATTGTTCCAGACAATTTCTCTTCTCGGTAACCTTCTTGCACATTTATAAATTTACCCTATTTACATTGTTCAGACTTTTGTCCTCATCTTTACTGCCATGTTTGTGACATTTCAGCTATTGTACGTTCCAGGAACTAGAAATTTTGAACTGAAGAACGAAATTCCTAGCACCTGAAGAATGCCAGGGTGTACAATGGCTGAAACATCGTAAACATGTTAGTGAAGATGACAATAGTCTGAACAATGTAAATAGTGTAAATACTATCTCATCTCAAAAGTATAGACATATAAATTTATCATCCATCCTTGAATTTAATACTACTGTCATATCTGATTTAGTGTTCCTGTTGTGTATCTCAATATTCTTGACAAAATTCAAAGGGCTTATATTGTAATAAATCCTGACATAGTATCTCAACTTCAGTCACTTTCCTTTTCCTCTGTTATTTTTTTTTTCTATATTTTCATGGCAATTCTTCTGATGAGCTTCCCTCCTTGGTGCCTTAACTGCATGACTAGTGTACTACTAGATTGGCAGCTTGGTCCCACCATTTTACTGTTGAACTAGCTCAATGCAACCATTATTCTATTCTAATAGTTTCATTTCCTGCATTTCTCTCCTATGGAAATACTTTCTGATGTTTTGCTTTTCTTCCACCTACAATCTTCAAAAATTTAAATGCAATGTTAATTGCCATCTTAGGTCTTCCTGTGTGATACTGGGACCTCAGAGGGTTAATGAAAAAAGAAGGAAAGAGTCTGCTAACTGGATGGTAATTGTTGAAATTTGCAGGAAGGTGGATTGAAAAGTTGAGAAGAAAATTAAAAATAGAATGTGTTGAAAAATCATGTTCCAAAATAAATGAAGTCCCGAACAATTCCAAGGAGAATTGAACCCAAATTTTACGAGATGAAACTCAGTAAGATAGAGCAAAACCAAGACTACCCATCCTTCCCCACTTCCTGCTTATAAGAAAGAGACAATGTATACTCAAAGATGTCAAATATAAAAGCGTGTTGTCAATAAGGAAACCTGGGTGCTCACCGAAATAACATTTACGATTCTTTTAGACAAAGCCAGGAAAAACATCTAGTTAGCCACCCAGAAGAAAAATATCCCTACAAAAATAGACATTAGCCTGACAGATTCGTTCATTTTAATTTCTGTCACATTCATTAAAAATGTTATACCTGACATTAATTTGGATTCCTTCAGATAGAAGTGATAGAGATCTGTTAATTACTAGCTTGGAGTGACCACAGGCAAAAAGGTTGTATGGTCTTGTTGACCAAGAAACACAAACAGAGAAAGATTATTTTTTATTACTAAAGAAATGGGGAATATTTTTCTTTTCTTGCCCACACAAAACAACTCTTGAGATTGTTTGGTTAGGGGATGGGCTCTGATCAAGTCCCTGGCATTGGGAAATCACAGTGTGAGACAAGCTGATAAAGAAAGATTAATACCTGGAAATTTCCTTTTTTGCCTTCACATTCTGAAAGTTTGGATTTATCACAGGGATGGTGTGCCAGACCCTGTAGTGGGTTGAGGTTAGATGCTGAGAAAGTAAGAGAAGAGAGAGAGATTAGCACTGCCTATATGAAGCAATGATACAAGATAAGATGTGAAGGGGGCTGGAGTTAAGGGGTACCTTGATTCTTTTGACCACTCTCAAAATCTAATTTTGGAAAATCACTCAACATATTTTGAAAATATGGAAATTTAGAAAAAGGTTGATACTATGCTAAGAGTGGAAGATAACTGAATATAGACCCTGGTCATTTCTGCCATTGCCGAATTCTCCATATAAGCTGGAGGTTTGGACAACTTGAAAAGTTTCCACATTACTGCTTCTGGAATCCACATTGTTTGCTGATAATTCTTAACCAAGATCTTGTATCGGCCATGAAGACCAGAATTTATGAATTTAGTTTACTACTAACACAAGCAGCAAACTTCAGAAGAGGATCCCAGTGTCATTTGATTATAATAGTGTGATAGGTTAAAACTGCTGTATAAAAAAAAATCATATATAAATTAAATCGTTGTTACATTTTTAACCCAATTTAATTCTTTGTTCTAGCAGTTACTGACCTTGGTGACCCAAAAGGGCCAGAGTTGCGTATATGTTTTGTAAGGGAGTGTAGAGACTGTGAATTGATGAGCTTTGGACAGATGGTGAATTGGATATGCTTATAGAGGTGTTGTCGCTTGTAACCATTTTTATTGACTGGTTCTGGGCGCTCATTGGCTGAGTGGTAGCTGGGTTGAAAGTATAAAACATGGTATGCTCATTTAAAGATGGTTTGAGTTTTTCATTCATTTCAGTGAGCAGCATATCAGAGATGAAGACGAGAAGTGAGAAGTTGGTTTTCTCTGAACCTTTTGAACTTGTGATACTTTCTTTTCCTGTGTGTGCTGTACTTTTTTGTTTGTTTTTGTGACAGAATTCTTTTTTGTGTAGCTCCTCACCGTTGTTCACTCCAGTTTACTTCACCAGCTATCTTCTCACTCTCTGAGATTAAAAATATAACGTGGTAGAAGAATGAAGGGTCCTGAAACAAACAAACGCCAGCTAGATCAAGTGGAGTCATGCTTTGTATATCATGATACCAGTGGCACACCAGCAATTCATTAATGAGTTAAGGAGTCAGCTAGATGATAACCCTGATGGTCTGAAGAGACTTGAAGACTAATGCGATGGGTCTTTTCATTCTCTTTTACTCCCTGCAATCCCTTATGTCTTGGTGCCATTATTGCCTTGATTTGGGTAAAATGATTAAAAAGAAAAAAAATTCCAAATGTTGACTTGTAAAATTTTATCAGCCAACAGATTTTAAGAGTTTAGTGTAGCAATATTATGTTCTGAGGTTTTGGTTTTTAGAAGAATGAAAAATATGGTTTCAAAAGAGAAAAAGTTTTCAAAATGAATGTTTGACATCAGATAAAAATTATTTTATTCACACAGATAAATGAAAAGTAGTAGAAAGCATAGTGGAGTTCAGAGTTGGGTTGTTGGGAATGGACTGTGAGGGAAATGTGTGCAATAACAAACCTGTATTGTTTTGACTAACATGTTACTTATTAAGAAGCATGATCCTAGGTCAGATTATAGTGTCAAGTAAATCTATGGGAAATATTTTCTAGATCAAAATTTCTGTAATCATTAGTTAGGTAAAAATATGGATAATTTTTTTTTTTTATGATGTAATGATGCTAGAAAGAGAAAAATGACCCCCCCCACTCCTTGTCATGTGATAATTTTAGCCAGTAGGCTTGAATTAGTGGGAGAAAAGAAACTTTTTTATTGGGCCATGTGGTGAGGTGAGCCAATTGGATTGAATCATTTTGAAGTGGAATTCTAATAAAAACATTGATATCTTCAGATCTTCAGTTGTGGGACTGTGGTCAGTTGTTATGAAGAAGAGTGCTGAAATTGCTTGTCAGATTTTGAGGTTTTAAATGTCAAGAGAAAGAGTTTAAACCAAGACTAGCTTCAGTTTTTTTTTTTTTTAATTTTTTTAAATTTTTGTAAAAAAAACTCCCCTGCTACTGAAGATTTGCAGCATGAACAAAATTACGTTTCTTATGGAAATATTAAAGTCTTGTGAGTTGATTAGATTGTTTTGGTGTCATTACAACCAGGTGATATCGACCCAAATTTTCATCCTATGATTTTGTGAGCTGCCAAAGCGGTTTGGACTGTGACAAATAGGTACCTCTTCACATTCTACATTAGACGCTGACCAGCAAGTAAGGCCACGACATTACAAATGGCAAATATTTGACTTTCAAGTTTACTTTGCACTACTTGAATCGCACACATTTTTTAAAGAATCAGTATCATGCAAGCGCTATTCATTATGTCAACACCCCTAGACAAAAGGATGGGTGGAGTGACAAGTTTCAGAATTTACTTAGTTGTGAATGGTTTAATGTTATCTGTCATGTCAAACCTAGCATGGCCTACAGGTCTCTTTTGGGTCAATTTAATTTATAGTGACTATCGCTGGATTAAGGCAGTATTGTATTTGGTTGTGTCTGTCTGTCTGTCCATGGTCAATATATCTCAAGACTTGCTGGATGGATTCAGATGAAACTTTCTGGGATTATTGGCCTCATGACTGGCACAAACTGATTATATTTTGGGTTTGATCTGGTATGGGATTAAGTTTCTGAGTTTTTACAGACTGAATTACCTTTTCTAGATTGCTTTACATTATTACATTTTCTGCATACACTATTTTTTCCACAAAAATATTATTTACAAATTTATTATCTAACCCCTCCCCCACCACCACAAAGGCAGTCAAATTCATTGCAGTTATTATCCTTTTAATAATCATCTCTTGCTAATTGCTAACCTGATGTTGGTTTTGCCTTGGTAGAGATTTGCCTGTCCATGGTCAATATATCCAAAAATTTGCTGGATGGCTTCAGATGAAACTTTCAGGGATTATTGGCCTCATGACTGGCACAAACTGATTATATTTTGGGTTTGATCTGGTATGGGATAAAGTTTCTGGGTTTTTTTTTTTTCTCTTACATTTCACATACTGAATGTTGGTTTTGCCTTGGCAGAGATTTGTGGTATTTGACTGTTCTAGTTAATATTTGTAATGGTTTCTTTTCCAATTTTGTTTTTTTGCTGTTCTGACTAGAGAACTTTTCTTTAGTTTTCTCTTGGCCTCACATTCCAAAAATAACACCTAACATCACTTACTTTACTGGCTCCTTGGAGTTGGGTGATTAATTCCTCTAAAATTTAATATTTTAGAGGAATTATCTCTGTAGAATCTTCTGAGCTGAGGAATTACCATTATACTTGGATATATTCAGACAAGTGTTTCATTTTAGTTGTTGCGCTCCCCAAATTTCCTCAAGTGCCCGGCATACTTTATCTTTTTGGAATTCTAAATTGAACTCTTCACTCTGCAAGAGTTTAGTCTCCTCATTTCACTCTTTTTGCTAGATGATATCTTGGAGCTGTTTATTCAGAAGGTTAATGAATATAACAGACAAAATCTGCAAGAGGCTTTGATGGCTGAAACATACCAACCAAAATGAGGATACTTGTTTAAATAGGGTAATGTTTAATGATACAGTAATCATAATAATGCTAATTTCTTGTTTTTTATTTAAACAGAAAGAGTGAAAGTGTGTATTGGTGTGGAAACCCTTGAAAACTGAGTTGGTAATTATAGGGTTTTATTAAATCTCTGGCTGTCAAGTCAGTTTTCTATATTTGTTGAATGGAGAGTTACTGCCTACAAATAGGTTGAAGACACCCACACACGCATTTTATATATATATATATATATATATATATATAGCCTTTGAGATTTGAAAAAGAAACTTGACCAGCAGTCGAGAGCAAGGGAAAATTTACTTGCCTCAAAATCATTTTACTCGACTGACTCCATTTTCTTAATAGTTGCCTTATATAAACATACCGTGAATCGCTGACGGAAAATAAAAAATGAAATTTTAATTAAAATTTTGAACGTGTTAGAAAGGATTTTTAAAAATTTAAAAAAATAACAACAAAATTTGATCTTTCCTCTTAATAATAGTATAAACATTTTGATGATAAAACTTTTTTTATTAAGTTTGAGCCTATTTAACATCATGATATGCTGTTTTTTATTTTTTATTTTTATTTTTTTGCAATTCACTGGAGGTACTTAAATTCATAGTTTCTTTCTTGTTTGACTACAACCTTTATCTCATAGATGATAAAAAATAACAAATCTGATTTTTCTCAATTTTCTATAAAAAAATTACTTGTATTATACAAGTTGTATAATTTGTTTTTCGGTGTGTGTTTGAAAGAAGTATGCATATTTTTTTGTCTTTCTTTCAAATGTTTGTTTTTACTTTTCGTAAGCAGGGAGGAAATATAATATTTTTCCAAATGAGTTTCTAAAAAATCTGTGAGCAATCTGGGCGACAAAGACATTTTGGCTCCACTCTGGAACACTGGCCGGGACAATAAAAGCCAAGAGTTCAGTAATGTTATTGTAGGTCGTTCTAAATAACTTGTGAATCTTCAATGGTATACTTTTGGGTTGTAAAAGGAATTAGATTTCCTTTTATTTTTCATTGACTGCCACTAGTAAAGCAATAAACTTAAGTTTTTTAATGGACTGATTGGGCAAGTGAAATCTCAAAGGCTGTATGTATATATATATATATATATATATAAGCAGTACTTTGTACAGAATTGTTCAGTCCCAATGCTAAATCTTTCCTGATCTAAAAGCTTTATATAAAAAGATTCCCCCACCCTTGAACTTGTCTTCTTTCCACCTATTCATTTTTCCTGTTCATTGTCAGTCATGTGTAATGTATTGAAGATAAAATTAATCTTGTTGGATGCCATTATACAATGTCAGCTAGCAGGTCTTTCTTTACTCTATGACTGGAGTGCTCAGCTCCTTGCATCCTTTTCTAACAATTATCATCTTCATCTCCTTCCAAGGTAGACATTTATTTCATTAAATGAGAAAGAAAGACAAGATCTTATTGATCTATTTAAAGTGCCTTAAAATTAATGGGCTAAGTGATGGTAGTAGAAAGGTGAGAGGTGCTTCTCTGCAATTGATTTTCTTTTTATTGAATGAGACAGAATTTAAAAAAATAACATTAAAAATGCAATGGAAATTTAGTATTTTTGGAAAATATCTTTTGAGAATTATTTTTATTGATAACACTGTTTACATTTTAAGTTGTTATATCTCTCTTTCTCGCGCGCGCACACACACATATATACATATATTATGACCTAATTACTGCAGCATAAAATACAAAAAATAAAAAGAGGTATGGCCAAGTTTTTCTCTCCGGTTGTAGGATGTGTGTTGTGGTGCAGTGGATATTGACTTGGAACGAGAGATCGGGGTACCGGGTTCAAATTCCAGTTAAATTCCTTGCATTCACTTACGCACAAGTACCCTTGGGAAAGGTATCAATCTCTCTTCTCTCCAGTTATGGGTTAAATAATAGGACAGATTGGGTTCTATAGCCTTGGTTGGCAACCAGTCTACCGCAGAAAGTAATGGCAACCTACTGTGGGATAATCTTCTACCCAGTCAGTCATGTCTCTTTCGAGACATGATCGCTCAAGCGTGTTTCACGTATGGCACTTAACTGACTGACTGAATATAATATTTGGAAACGTGATTAAGGTTTCTACTGTGCATAAAGTGGGGGATCAGTTTTCTATTGTTATGAAGTAATAAACTGATCCCCTACTAATTACTACTTAATAATATAATACATTTCTCCCCCACTAGCTATGAGTCAAATAATAGGACAGATTGGGTTCTATAGCCTTGGTCGGCAACCAGTCTACCGCAGAAAGTAATGGCAACCTACTGTGGGATAATCTTCTGCCCAGTCAGTCATGTCTCGAAAGAGACATAAACATGGATAAAGAAAATAACCAACAAAATGAATTACAAGAGCAAGGATTATAATTTAACAAAATTTAATATAAAACAACAATGGTACAGGTAATCATGTCTGTGTGGAAAGGTGTGTGTGTGTGCAGTGTATGCAATATGAGGATAAAAAAAATACACATTTTTTCTTTTTCTTTCTCTCTCTCTTCATATTTTATTTTTCCTTTTTTTTTTAGTTCAGTTCTTTGGTTTTTTTTTTTTTCAAAGTTGTGAGCTTTTGTTGCCAAAAGATGTTTCTTTCCTTTTTGTAGTCTCAACAGCATAAAAAGTTTTTAGCTGTAAAGATTTAATGTTGATTTGACCACTGTGTTGTCAGTTATTCTTAACTGGAAGAATCACAAATGCCCTTATGTTTGGTGATTAACACACTTAGTAATTCACAGTTGCTTTTTGGTTTGTGATTATTTAGTCACTCGAGTAAATGTCCATATGTAGCATCGGATTAATATTGGTGAGTTGGATGCAATATTCGGCTTCTTCATTTGGCAATCTTCTCATATGTTGATAACATAAAAAGGAGTGTTTATTCCTCAAAGTCTACTGTCCAATTGGTTCTCAAGTATTTTCCCTGTGTGATGTTCTATTTTTAGCCATCAGCTGATCCTGTTTCTAAGGGTCATTGTTTGGCTTAGGTTAATTTGACTACTGATTTTTGTGAGAGCTTGTTGACAATGTCTGTTTAGTATGGTGAGAGTTAGGAGTGAATATGTGAGAATGTAATTAAGTAAATATCTATCTATCTATATATATATATATATATATATATATATATATATATATACATACACACACACACACACACACACACACACAGAGGAGCTATTTTTTTTTAATGGAGGCTATACATACCCTTAGTATAAGAGGAGGGTTAAAACTGAACACTTTTCTATGAACACGCACATAAACTCAAATGTAATAACAACAAATAATAATCAATAAGTAAAAAAAGTTAAACACTATAAAATATCCACAATTATTTCTGCTCAATAGTTCCTTGAATAAATTGAAACCTAGCTGTTATCGCCCACCCAAGTAACTGTTAGAATAATACATAGACCTAGCTATAATGCACTATTGATCAGCATATATGAACAATCATGCCAACACACATGGCCTGATGATTGTGTTTAAGCATGAAACTTGCTGGGTGTTAATTTCAATGTCCACATTTATATTTACATACAGTCTATCTCTGATATTGAGCACTTTAACCTATAAATATAGCATATTTTAAAACTATATTTTTTATCATCTAAAGGAATATTTTGAATTTTTCCTATATTAAACTTAGCATGAATAATTTTATTTTGTTTTTAGATTGTCATTGGATATGTGTATGCATGATAGTTAAGGAAAAAAAATTCTCTTTAAGAATGTATACATTTTTATTTTTTAAAAATAAAATTTATAGTTTAAACAAACTTATTTTTATTCAAATAAGTTTTCAAAAGAATAACTCAAGTCGCTGAGAAAATGTGTTGCAAACATCAACTCCTGTAATTTTTGGCAATTCTTTTTGGTTATAAAATTGTAGAAATATATTGGGTTTAGAGATAAAAACTTGACATTAAAATGTCCTGAAGAATCTCAGAAACAAGTGCTCTTTGAAGTTTGGTGTTGTGTGTGGAATGATTAATAAGTCTGAGTTTTGATCTGGAATTTTGCCTTCTAGTTTATTTCATAGGATCTATAGGGAAGTGTTGGATAAGGGAATTGACAAGGAAGAAGGATGTTAGAAAATAATTTTGTGCAAAATAAGTTCTTTATTTTTTTATCAATTGGTTGTGGGCTTATTTTTTGATGACTGTGTGTGTCTATCATAAGAAAGATAAGATTATATTTCATCAATAATTGCTTAGAGTAATTCTGGAGGATAATCTTTTGTTCACTCACTTGTTTATATAAAACTAGCATCATAGCCCATGTAACTCAGAACATTTTAGTCGTAGGACTCGGTTATATAAAAAAAAATAATTATATAAAAAAATTGTTAAAAAATTCCATTAAAAAATCTTTTTTTTTTTTTTTGTTTTGCGTAAACGTAATTTGATGTTTTGTGTGAAATTGTAAACAACATTGCGTTTGTTTTTGTTTCAAAATTACGGGGGAAAATAGTTACAGTTTTTGGTGACTAAATGAATTTGACATAAAAATTATTTTGTTTTACTGATTTTTTATTAAACTATTACGCTCTCAATTCAGAAATTTTCAAAGGATATTTAAAAATGTAAACCTTTAATTTTAGAGGGAAAAAAAAATATAAAGGCTCTTTTTTTTTTTTTTTTTTTTTTTTAAATAAAAAAATATTTCGCGATTTGATTTCTGTAACGGGAAAACTGTCACACACAGATTCACAGATTCCCTTATATATATATATATATATATATATAGATTATAATCTAATATGAATAATTGAACAAATTCAAATAAGTGTAGTTAATAAGACATTTTTTAGGAAAAATGTTTTCTAAAAATTAATTCAATTTAACAGTCTCCTGAAGAATGGTTGCGATTTTACAAAAATCAGATGTTTATAAAATGTGCAGAAAATTATGTATATGTGAAAAAAACAAACTTATATTACTGAAAGGTGGTCAATGCAAAATCAAATAATAAAAATACAGAGCAATCTAAGGCATAAAATTTTACAGGAAAACCATCCTTTCGACTATTATGGTTTTACCATTTCCTGTATTGCCAGGCAGTAAATTAGATTTTCCATCTCAACTCCGTTTTAAAACACTTTCATATATAAACCTTCTAATGGTGAGGCGAGGGTAATAAAAATAGATTTTATCACTTTAAATGTTATTTTTAGTGAATATTTGAATAGACACTCCATTTATTTATTAAACAGTAGATTCATTATTATTTATTTATTTTTTTTTTTGTCTACTGCCCTGAATATTAAAGAAAAATATATGCTCTCTAGCAGGATTTGAAACTCCATCCCTCTTTTGCAAAATATACTGTTTAATAAACAGAGCATCTATTCAAATATAGGTAGCCACTGAAAATAATCTTTAAGAGGAGAAAAATCTGTCAGATTAATAAATGAAAGAATCCATTACTTTTTATATATAATGCATTTCAATATTCACTTTTATATTTATTTATGCTCTACCTCTGATATTAAGCACTTTAAATATAGCATACCTTAAAAACTAATTTTATCGTTCTTTATATATTTCCCATTTGTAAACGAGTTATTACGTGACCTAGGTTTCTACCATGAGTAATGTTTTCAGGCGATTTGTTATTGCAAATTGCCTGAAGACACCACTCATGGTAGAAACCTAAGTCATGTAATAACTCGTTTACAAATGGAAAATATTCAAAAATTCTAAAATATAATTGTATTGAACACTTGTTAATACAAATGTGCACTGGTCTAATCTTGTTATGACGAGAAACTAAGTAATTAAACAATCAATCAATCTATATACACACACACACACACACACACACACACACAAGATTAATGTGAAGAAGTTTGTTGCTTAACTGAGAACTCTGCTGACTTCGTTTTCTGAAGGCATTATTGTGTTGTCCTCACCCCTTAGGGGCTTTTTTTTTTCTTCATCTAGTGTTTTCCGGTCTTTTGCTTATTTATATGGAACTTGGTGTAATTTAATATCATTATATGTGAGTGGTTCTACAGATGGTTAATTGCTTTTTATTGTGTTGACCTCTTTTTAGACATTAAAATGATGGCTTCATGAAACTTCGAAGTTGGCATAACTCTGCTCAGTTAAGTGACAAACTTCTCCACATTAATCTTATTCACACTCTGTCTTGATATTGTGCCCTTTATGACAACCTGCTTGCCAAAATATTAGTAAACCACTGAAAAAACAGTCATCTTGTCACTAAGCATCATCACAACTCCATAATACCCAAGCTCCAGGAGAAAAGAAAAAAAATATCCCTAGTTAAGAATTTTTGCAGAAACTTATCTTTATACAGCCACTTTTTAGCTACATCCAATCAACCAATACCTGCTGCTACAACCTTAAAAAAATAAAAACAGCCACACACCAACATAGAACAAATAGAATTTAGTTATTTACTAAAAACATACCCACAGCAAATATACACAACTACAAAATCAAGCTGAAAAAAAAAATAGAACATTTTATAAAATACATAAGATATTTTACTTTCTCAACAAAAAAAAAAAAATACCAACAACATCGGATTCTATCAAGAAATGCCCACCACAACAATCGAATAAATATAATAATCAAACTAGAAATAAGAAAAATAAACAATGGGGGGCAAGGTGCTGATTGTTCTATTGGATGAAAGACCTTCAGATTGTGGCCTGCTCTTGGGTATAGTGATGAAGGTGGCAAGCTATAAGAAGCTAGGAGGCAGAGAGGAGGTAGGCAGATAGTCCTCTTCTACTCTGTAAAGGCACCCCTCAGTGCATGATTTTGTCGATGGTTAAAAGTGGTGGTGGTAGGTTTGGTGGGGAGGTGTGTGAAGGATAAGGATGATAGACGACTGAAGGGAGATCACATGGTCAGGGGCATCTTGATCACCAAAGGAGTGAATTTTTGAGTGCAAGTATACAGCCAGAGAAGAGAGACCCTGCAGATGTTAAAACAGAAGAGAGAAGTGGAAATATGACGACAAAAGATGTGGATTTTTCTGTTGAATTTGATGGCAAAAATCAATTAGGGAAGAATATTTTGAAGAGAGAAAGGTTCCCATAGCATTGATAAAGGTGAGTTGCTTCAAAAGTTAGTTGTGAGCATGGAGTTGATGGAAGTAGTGGAGAGATGAATAATGGAAAGTATTCTTAAAGAGAAATGTCAGAACCAAAGTGTGTCTTTTGATAGCTAAAGTCAGCAAACAGAAAATAAGATCAGACCAATGTTGAATTGTCAAAGACTGGACAGTCATGTGTTGTATGAGCATAAAAGGCAAGAAGTGAAGTTTATGGCATTATACAGTCAAAGTTAATGGTTAACCCTAGACTTAAAGAGGTCAAGATTATAGTGATTGGAAGTCTGTTCCACAAAGCAGCAGTTCTGAGGAAGAATCTGTCAGAATGGAACTTACTTACTATAGAGATGTGAAAGGAAAAGATTATGGTTAACCCTAGACTTAAAGAAGGTAAGATTATAGTGATTGGGAGTCTGTTTCACAACGCAGCAGTTCTGAGGAAGAATCTGTCAGAATGGAACTTACTTAGACTTAAAGAGGTCCAGATTGTAGTGATTAGGAAGAAATCCTGCTGAGAGTCTGTTCCACAAAGCAACATTTCTTGTAATGAAGCTGTCTGAGTGAAACTTACTTCTTTATATAGGAATATGAAGGAAATGGGGATGATTCACTATTGCGTATGTGGCATGGAAGGTCCCAATTGTAAAAGTGGTGGGGTTACGGAATATAGCTTGTCAGAACACATGCCATGGAAATAGTGATAGTGCAGCAAGGGGCTTGTGATATTTTGTTTGTGGGGAAAGAGGTTGTAGGGTGTAAAATAATCACCCACAAGACCAAGTAGATTCTTTTGTCCTCTGTTGCCTGAGGACTGGGCAGCTCCAGGCCAGATATGACATCAGTACTCCAGACTGTGTAGACAGATGGTGGCAGCCATGAGAGTTGACATGCAATCAGACTATTTACAGCTTAAATGTGGTTAAAAAAAAAAGTTCACAAGTGCTAGTTGTTAGGTTGTAAAGGTAGAATATATCTGATCAGAATGGGGGTTTGAATTAACTCTGTCTAATGATCCTAAAAATTAATTCTGGAAAATTTGAAAGAAGTAGGGAAGAGATTATATATTGATGATGTTCTGGTTGGTGGAATTATAGTGATGGTGAAAGAGGTGAGAAGCCATCTTTGAAATTATGGATTAACTGTAAAATTAACAAACTCATTGGAAAGAAAAGTTGTTAGGAAATAGAACAATCCATACATTCAGTTAAAAGTAAAAATAAAATCAACCTTGATAATGGCTAAAAGTATAGCTGAAAGCACTTGGACATACAGAACATTTAGTTAATTTTTATATAATTTATGTCCAAAAAAAGATATTATTAGAACACAAGAAAAATTCATTAAAAAACAAAAAAACAAATCAAATTTAACTGCAATATCTTTTCAGTCTTTTTAATGAAATCTGTATAAAAGAGGGATTACTTTCCAAATACATAATTATATATCAGTGGGTGGATGCTGTATGCTGTTTAGAGAAGAGGAGATTTGAAGGAACATATAATGATGGACAGGACCTCGTTTCTAGCTAGAAAGGGTAACCTTAATCTTAATTGAAAGGCTGTCCATCAGATAACACTGAGTAGGCATGATTTAAGTCATAAGTAATTGGGAAAGATTGGTAGTTGATAATGTTGCACTTTTTTTTGGATACATGTTTATACTGGTGTGACACCCATGAGCCAACCCGTTTTATAGTTCACTAATAGAAGGCTTCAGGAAGCTCAAAATATTCAGTACAACGTGTATAAAAGGCGACCTTATTTTTCCAAGTATTGGAGATCAAGTCCATTTCAAGAGAGTGTCTGATTTGGGAGTGATAATCTTTGATGTTGTTTCATTGAACAGATTACATGCTGCGAGGATACTCTATATCCGTAACCTATGACTGACATGGTCAACAGATGTGAAGAGGATACTCTATATCCAGGAACGTCACTAATTTTACCAACAGATGATCACTCATTACTGCAATCTGTCAATAGCTGTAGCATGTCACAGGTGGGACAAAAGTGTTTTTGCAGAGAAATTCAATTGACAATGTCACATCATTTAGATCAGCAGTGATGGAGAAAATGTTGAATGTGTGGAGAATTAACTGGGATTTTAGAGCTGCATGTAAACTGATTGAAAATATTGTGGAAGGAGCTTTATATCTCTGTTCAAGGCAGGTCTTCTGGTATCTGTCGCTCAGAGCAATAGGGGAGTCAGGGCTGCAAAGAGTGGTATTTATCCCACAAGCTTTCGACAAAGTGGAGCAGGTCACTATTCATCAGACAGAAAATATACCTGATGCTAGCTGTACCCTTCTAATAAAGTAGGGAGTGTGTGATTCCTAAATAATGTGTTGTGGATGGAATTCTCAGACACATTTTCAACCTAAGGCAAGTAGTTTGTTCATCTGATAATGAAGCCAACAATAAGGGCTAAGAGGCTGTAAGTCAGGCTGAAAACTAATGAAAACCATAAAAATAGCATTGGTTGTCCTATGTGACAAGAGGAAATCTGTAAACAAAAAAATTCTTTTACTTAAATATTATGACTGCTTACTTGCTTTCTCAACAGCTGCAATCTTCAATGTGCGTTGTGGTGCAGTGGATACCGGCTCAACGAGAAATCGGGGAGCCGAGTTCGAATTCCAGTTGAATTCATTGCATTCACTTACGAGCAAATACCCTTGGGAAAGGTATTAATCTGTCTCTTCCTTCCAGTTAGGGGCTAAATAACAGGACAGACTGGGTTCTATAGCCTTGGCTGGCAACCAGTCTACTGCAGAAAGCAATGGCAACCTACTGCGGTATAATCTTCTGCCCAGTCAGTCATGTCTCGAAAGAGACATGATTGCCCAAGCGTGTTTCACGTATGGCACTTAACTGACTGACAATCTTGAAGAATTCAAATGTAAAATCAATAGTCATCTTCTGTCTCACTAATATGCATCCTCTCTCTCATGCTCCTTTCTCCGTCCACTCCACGTTCATCAGTATTCTCATCCTTGTCTTACCCACTTCCTGACACCCCCTATAACCTGTCACTCTTTCTCATAACTTTTCTCCTATGTAACCCCCCCCCTGCAAAATAGTGGCAGTAAAATGCCTTGCTTGGGGCGATATGGTTACAAAAAAATGATGCTGATGCTGTTGGATAGGGTAGATTACAATCCAGAGTATAGTGGTTTTTCTTCTTGACCTCTGGCAGTGTTGAATGCTTTTTGCTGCTTCTGTCATGATCACTGACATTGTTGTAAGTGAATAGGTGCTGTGCAGGGAGAATTGGATTCATGCCTTTCTCCAGATTATTTTTATGAACAGTGATTCAATTTTGGTAGCTATTCTGTCTACACCTAAGCTGCTACAATCTGCAGATATTCTGATGGCATAGAATGGAAATGTGTCTTAAGCATCAGTTGAGAGCTGTAAACTCTCTCTGACCCCCATCCATTTGACACATTAGCCTTGTAAGATGAATGACAACCTGAGATGATGATATTAACTCCCTTATCTTTCATAAAGATTCCAGATAAAAGTAATTCTTACGTTCCTGGCTTTCTCACCATATTCTGATGAATATTTCCTCTGTCTTTTCTACATATATTTTCATGGCTTCTTCTCTGACAATCTTCTTTCTTTGGTGTGCCAATCACATGAATCTATTCATGCTACTAGATTGGCAACTAGGTCCCACTCTTTTACTGTTAAAATAGTCAAACATAACCACCCCTTCTACTCTAACAGTTTCTTTTTTTTTTTGTACTTTCAGTCTGTGGAACTCCTTTTCATGTACTTGTTTCTGTGATAGTTCAGTCAGTCAGTTAAGTGCCATACGTGATACGCGCGTGGGTGATCATGTCTCTTTCGAGATATGACCGACTGGGCAGAAGATTATCCCACAGTAGGCTGCCATTACTTTCTGCGGTAGACTGGTTGCCAGCCAAGGCTATAGAACCCAATCTGTCTTGTTATTTAAACCATAACTGGAGGGAAGAGATGGATTAATACCTTTCCCAAGGGTATTTGTGTGTAAGTGAATGCAAGTTACAATCTCTAAAATTTTAGATGCGACGTCAATTGCCATCTTCCATCTCCCTAAATCCCATCCAGTTGTTTGTAATTTTTCCATTTTAAAATTGTCATTTCATTTAAGGGTTTCAATGTTTACTGTTTCTGTTGCACTTTAGGCCAACTCTTGCTTATCATGATTTAATATAATCTTTTTTTATGCTATGGTTTTCTAATATTTATTTGAAAACTTGTGTCATGTTCTCATATGGCCTCATTATATTGAGACCATCATATGGATGTCATGCATGTTACTAAACATGTTCAGAAATATCTAAACTGTCAGCTGTATACAATTGTTTTCTAAAATCAATGGTTAGAATGGCTTTGAGTGAAGGAAGTCTGTGAATTTTGGGCAAAGACCATCTTTTGTTGAACCTTGTTGAACCTACACAACCACAAAGAACTTATATTAGATAACAGAAACCACATCACTTGAGGCTTTTCAACAGCTAAAATGAATATCACATGTAATTCAAAAAGAAAATAATGGCATAATGACGATGTTTCAAACTTTCCACACTATTTCAAACAAAAGCTTAGGAGGCAAACTACCTCCTTTAATACTGTAAAGAGTGATAACATCTACTGGCCTTAAGAAACCTATTTTCCTGAAAGATTGTTTTATGATATTTTATAAAAAAAAATGATTTGGCAGACCGGAAGCAGAATACCACCATGTTTAATTTTGTTGTTTTTCTTTTCTTTTTTTTTTCTCAGTGCAGTCTTATTGATTACCTGCTTAGCTTTACGATTGACAAAAATAATTTTGAAAAATTTTAATATTTAAACATTTTCGGGGGTGGGGGGGGGATCAGTTTCTCATACACCGTGATAGTAAATTGAGCCTCCATTTTGAAACCAGTAGCCGGTACGACATTACTGCCACCTGTAAATATGTTCATTATCAAATTTTTGGGACTTTTTTCAGTGCAATATTATCTTTTACACCTTAAACTTTATGAATAACAAAAAAAAAAGATTGCAAAAATTTCAATATTTTAAACAGTTGTGGTGGGGGGACCAGTTTCTCATACAACCTTAAAGTGGATTGAAAATGGAGGATCAATTTATTATAACGTTGTATGAGAAACTGACTCTCCCCACAAATTTGTTTCAATATTGTAAATTTTCAAATTTTTTTGATAATCAGAAAGTTTAAGTAACAATTGATAGAACTGCGCTGAAAAAAGTAAAAAAAAATTGAAAAACAATGAAATTAGCATAAACAAAGTGACCCAACACAAGTGTATTGAAAATGGAGGAACGATTTACTTGAACACTGAAAAATTGACCCCACCCCCAAATTTGTTTAAATATTGTAATTTTTCAAAATTTTTTTTTGATAATCGGAGAGTTTAAGTAACAATCTAAAAAAAAGTAAAAAAAAAAAAAAATGAGAAACAACGAAATTAAATGTGGTGGTAGTCTGCTTTAGGTCTGCCAATTATTTTTATCAGCACTGGCTGCTTGCTTATAAGGAAATTGCTGATATTACCATTTACATTAAAAATTTTCCAAATTTAAAATTCATATTTTTGGCATTTCCTACCATCTAATAGCCTCTGCTTGTCAACCCATTGTTCTCTGGGAATTTTAAAATTCAGTTTATCTTCTGTTCCATTTTTCAATTTTTTAATTTTCATGAATGTTTCCATGAAATTCATATTTTAATGTGTATCTAGGTTGAAGGAGGGAGTTGTCAAGTACACTTCAACCATATCCCAAAACCCTACACTCACCTTTTCTCACCTTGACTTCTCTTCCTCTGTTGAAGAATAAAGGCTATGTGAATTAAACTTCCTGATATTGATAGTGCCATGTAGATAGTGATGATGGGTGTAGATGAATTTTTTTTTCTACCCAAGTTAGTTACTAAGTCTCACTATAAATGCTTACTAATAAAATCCGAACTAAGTTTTTTTTTCTTCCCTCTTGTCACAGTATTGTAAACTGTTACATAGGTCACAACTGTATGATTTTTTCAATAATTGTATTTTATGCTATGTTTTTCCATGTCTTTGGTTTCATTCGTGTTTCTTGCATGAGTTGATATTCATTGCAAAAGGAACCAGAAATCAATGTTTCAATACCATCTGTTCTATGACCCCCCCCCCCCCCCTTGAGAATTGGTGATCTGTGAAAACTGTAGCAGATGCTTTATTGGGTTGATAGTCAAACCACCAGAGTTGGGGTGTTGCCAACGATAAAGATTAATAGCCCTAGGTGTGTGTGCTCATTCCTTCATTGTTTAAGGGTTGTAATGATAAAGAATTGATAAGAGGTTTTTACTAAGCCGATGATGACAGTGAAAGTTCACTTTTAGGTCATGTTGTTTACACTTAGTGAATTGAAGAGCTTTATTTTACAGTGTAGCATAACTTGTAGTTGATAAATGGTGATAAAATATTGACAGAAGCAATTGCAGGAAATTAAATTTAGTGTTAATGTTGTAATTTGAGTCTGGGGAGAAAAAGATGTGGAGATACTTACTAGTTGTGAGTTGTTTTAAAAACTATTGTCTCATCTTTTTTGACTCTCTTTATATAAGAGTAAAAATGAATCTAAAGAAATCTCCCTCTGTCTCTCGCCCTCTGTCTGTCTCTATCTCTTTGTCTCTCACCCTCTGCCTGTCTCTCCTCTCCCCCTCCATCCCCCCATCCCCCCATATATATATATATATATATATATATATATATATATATATATACACTAGCCAAATAGTGGCTGATAAGAGCAGCAGAGAGTAGTTCCAAAAAAGTATTCAATGCGCAGCCCGCACAAATGAATTGAATATGCAAAGCTAACAATATGTTAAAACCAGAACACACACCTCTTACTTGCTACCCAGGTTTTGACCATGCAGGTCTCTTCAGGCAAGCTAGACAATTGTATATTTATGTGTGTGTTATGATAGATAAATTGTCATCTAAATTAGGCAAAAATGAAAATAACTGACATTTCATTTTAACAAATATATTTACCAAAAAATATCTTGAAATACTGAAAAGTAAATTTATTCAATAAAATTGCCATTTGCTTCAACTACGGCCTCCAGAATCTTCAGCATCTCTTCTGGAAGATCTTGTTGTTTAAGTTGGTGAATACTGCCATGATACCAGCTTTCAGTTCATTTTTGGTGTTACAAAGAGCTTTGTTGGTCTCTCCCTCAACTGTATGCTGCACATAGTAACCAAGGGGAGGTTGCAGTCTGGGAAATTAGAGGGCCATATGTAAGAGGATGATATGGTTGCAAAAGTTGTCTGACAGTCATGACTGGGTTCACCTGCTTGTGTGGCATGGTGCAGAGTCTTGTTACCAGATATAGGACCTTCCAGTGGCTACCCAGGGCAGTACTACCTCCTCAAGACACGTGTTGAGTCTGATGCGCTCACTAACAATTTGGTCGTTCTTTTCTTATCAGAACGACCCGGGTGAGTTTTCCTAGCTGCTATACCTTTTTGTAATCACCATTAGACTCTTCCAACTCTTTCTGAATCCCTTTACACTGTTGTCAGATTGACATCCAAACATTCTGAAAGGTTTGTGTTGGAGCTTCTGGTGTGATTTCTAAGCAGCACAGCATTCCATTTTCAAATTTCTGGCCGAATGAATTGCCCAATATCATGTTTTTTTCTCATCTTGGCCATTTCAGTGACCAACAATAATTCTTATCATCTTGAACTCACCTGGGTGAATAAATGTCTCTATTTTCATCAACTGCCTGATGATTGTGCACTGCGCATAAAACTGGTAGTCATGGTTGGTTACTGTTTTACCGAAAATTAGTTCTGACATATAGGGTGTATAAAAGGCTTTTCATACAGGTTCCTTGCAGCAAAACATGGTTAAAAGTTTGTGTAAACATGTTTGCAAATTCTTCATTTTTGAGTTAATTAGTTTTAAGTTTACAGTAGATGCTGTTAAAAAGACAATCCAAAATACTTATTACCATAGTTTGTGGTGCCGTAGATGTTGTCAGTAATGCAATGATAAACAGCAGCAAAAGTTGGATGACTCGGCTGTCTTTCTGGAAATGCAATATGATAGAGCTATGTAGCCTTGCATTCATTACCATTTGTGTAGCTATATGCAAAAATCATACCTGTTTGCTCACGATATAAATATCTTGCCATTATTAAACAGCATTTCTCAGTTAACTCACTACTACACACACTGCAGACAGACTAGCTACAAATGTACACAAATGACAAATGTAACCTAGTCTACATTATGATACTGTGCTATCTAACAAACTTTATTTAAACTTAATAACTCAGAAATGAATGATTTGCAAACATATGGACTTTTGTCCTTGTTTGGTGTGAGGATCCCACCTCCAAAATCTCTCTAAATATTTTTGATACACCCTTTCTGTGTGTTAGATGCGCTTCTTTGCAAAAAGCTTATATTCGATAGCAATTCTTTTATCCTTCAGGAGACTGTATCTCTTGATAATATAAGTAGAAACAAAAAAAGAAAAAAAACAAGCTCATTGAATATACCATAATTTTTTTTTTAAACTTTATCATTTATCGCTGTTTGTAGCATATTAGAAACATGATTTGAGTGTGTAGGAAATAATTATTTTCATCCATTTAATCTTTAAACTAGTCTCTGCACTAAAGCCACTTTTTTATGCTTATAACAAAAATAAAACAAGAATATCAAAGTTTTGAAAAGGAAAAAATACAAAAACAATTTCGTTAAATTTCATTGTAATTTTTATAAAAATCATAACTTTTTATTTAAACATTTCAGTTTAATAAGAAATAATTTTTACATCAGAATGTTAATTAATTTTAAATGTTCAGAGTAACTGTTATCAAAATTTGAATTAAGAATTGTGCTCTATGCAATTATTTCTATGTAAAGAATATTAGTGCATTTTAATGATTCACAATCAAAAAAAGCTTTTGTGTACAGTTGCATTGTGACAAGTTTTTTTTTTTTTAGCCCAAAATTGTTTTGTTTATTAATGCAAAATTAATTCTTACAGTTAGATTACAGTTAGTGTTTTTCATACTTATAGATGAATATTAAAAAGGTCTAAATTTACATTCCACTTTCATTTTTTGTTTCATTTCAATCATTGGTTTAAAAAGTACTTATGTGCTTAATTTATCCAAGCCCTTCATATAGGTAAGAAGTACTTATTTTAAGAAATTAGTTGCTTTTAGAATGAATGTAAAAGAATTTTAATAATAAATTTTGCATTTTTCCATCAAAGTTAACCAGTCCTTCCAAATTAATGTTCTATTGTCTTCTGGAAGACAAGGTTATGTTAATTTCAAACACTGACCCCGTTCTAATTTCTATTGTATTTTGGTCAATATTAATTTAGCAATCTATGTGCGTTGTGGTGCAGTGGATATTGACTTGGAATGAGAAAGTAGGCAGCCGAGTTCGAATTCCAGTTGAATTCGTTGCACTCCTTTATGGGAGAAAGGTATTAATCCATCTCTTCCCTCCAGTTATGGGTTAAATAGGACAGATTGGGTTCTATCAGTCTATTGCAGAAAGTAATGGCAACCTACTGTAAGATAATCTTCTGCCCAGTCAGTCATGTCTCTTTCGAGACATGGTTACCCAAGCGTGTATCACGTATAGCACATAACTGACTGAAATGCAAAAAAGTAATCAAAACTTTTAGAGAACCTTTACATCAAAAGTTGGCAACCTATTAAGATTTCTTTCAGTTTTAACTCTAAGCTTCAAAAGTATTTTAACAATCTAAATGCTCCAGAAGCTGACTATTGACTTTACCTTATTTCCTGGAAAATCACTTAGAATGGCTAAAAGTAAAGTTGCATTGCAGCTGAGATCAGACACCAGGTTCTTTGACAAGGTGCCGTTTCTTTCAGCCAAACGCTTGTGGCTTAAGAATTAACCTTCAACCAGATCATTACCCACCAGTGAAAAGCAAAAACAAAATTTCTAGCAGTAAACCAGATTTTATTCTTGGATTGTAACCTGCTGTTGTAAATGAGCAAAGTAGAGATGAGGTGTATTGAGAGGGATGCCCAGTCCTATGGCTGTCTACCCTGTCTGTTCTCCAAGGACTGCTTTGTCTCTTCTGTGTGCTTTTTTTGAGGGATGGTCAGTTTTATAGACGAGAATTTTCTTTGTTACCTGTATCTAAAAAAAAAAAGTAATTAATCTTTTTGTGACTTTCTCTCAGTCTGGGCTTCTTGCTTTGTACCTTGAAGTTGACTTTAATTATTGATACCCATTGGTATCAAGTAAATATTCTGTATAGAGTTGTGCAACAGGTCCCACTCTTTTTTTTAGTTTACGAGACCCCAGCTGACTCATATTGCTACAGTACTTTGAAAACTAAACATGATTAATAACTCTTTTACAAGTTTCCACTTGACAAAGCAGGTATTAATTGTCAACACATACACGTTGAGCACCTCAGCATGGTGCAATGGTTAGCAAACTTGTCTCGTTAGATCAGTTAGAGAGTTTGATCTTCACTGAGTGCTTCACACTTTCGGCCTTGTGCCACATCTAAGCTATGCTTAGAAAATCATATTGGGCACCTTGATGTGGTGTAATGGCTAGCAAGCTTGTTTCACTAGAATCATGACAATTGAGTAAGGAATTCGATCCTCACTGAGTGCTTCATATTTTTGGTGTTGTACCACATCTAAGCTGTGCTTAGAAAGTTACCTATTCAATAACATGCCCACATGTATACTCATGATGAAGTGAGAGATAAGCATAGCATTTTATACATTCAATAAATATTTGTTTTTGCTGAACTCTGATTGGCCAGATCAGTGTTACACTGCAAAATGTTTACCTTTTGATCCTGATCTTGATGTCATATATACCTCAACTATAACATCATAATATCATTGAAACATTTAAAAACCTTAAATCTAAAGAATAATGTTGATTGAAGACATAATGAACTCATTCTTATAGAAATATTAAAAAAATAAATGTTTATCCAAACATTTGATTGAAAGTGTTAAAGGTCAACAATGGAGGCTTAGGAACCCTCGAAATGTTTTGTCTTTCAGATTGAAACTGTCAGAGGGTTAAAAGTCATGAAGGACTTTTCTATTTATTGGTTTTCCTACCAAATTTGCTGCTTATTCCAAATATTTGTGACTTTGTACAAGTTACTATTCAGTAAACTCAGCAAAATGGTAAAGTGATCAGAAAACACTGTCAGAAACCAAGACAAGTGTTTAACTGACAGTGACCGTAAGACAATCTCTTGAGAGATGAAGAAGAGACTTGAAGCAACAGAAATTTGGTTCAACAGAGTGATGCTGAGAATATCATGAACACAATATGTGAGCAACAAGGAAGTTTTAAGCGAATGGAAAACTACAAGGAAACGGATGCTGACAGTGAGAAAGCGACAGCTGGAATTTCTCAGACACATAATAGGGAAAGAAGGCATAGAGAATTTAACATTCACAGGGCCACATTGAAAGAAAAAGAAATAGGGGTAGCAACACATAACTTATTTGATGAATTTGGGTGAACAGGATGGCAGGACAAAGACTCCAAAGAGAAAGAAGAGTGGTAAAGAGGCAAAAGATTTTTTTTGACAGCAAAATAAAGGAGGTTGTAGGGAGCCATGATCCTGAAAGGAAATGACTTATGAAAGAAGACTGATAATTAATTATAATCTAATTGTTTATTGATTGAAATAGATTATGATTTTATGCCAATTGGTAAAAATGATACTCTAAATATTTCTATTTTCTCTCTTCAGGTTTGACAAGGTGGAACCATGTCCTCCTCAGCTATTTATATCTTGGATGTCAAAGGAAAGGTAAGTAATTCTGTTTATATAGTAAACTTTAAATAAGATATTAGCCTAGTCTGGCACATGGTTACAATTATAGAGCACCAAATGAGGAAGAAACTCACTAGAAATACTCTTGTGTACCAAATACAAGGGCTATTTCCTTCAAGAATTTTCCAATGGTACATGTTTGGTCAGGCACACTTATTGATTTTCTAAATATTTCTTGGCACTATTATCAGAATCTGCATAATTTTTTTTTTAACCATTTCACCCCAAGCTTGGCAAAGAAGCCACGAAGAGTTACTGAGTATTAGTTTTTTCTTCTCATATTCTCTGAGGAGAGATAACAATAAAAGAACAGGAATTAAGAAGACAGAATATAATGATTGACATTGCATTTAAATTTTTTTTAAAGGTTGACTGTGATTCCTCTTTGAGAAAGCAACATATCTGGAGAGAATATTGGGCTAAACCATTAGCCTCAAGCTTTTGGGCTAGTACCAAAGAGACACGGAGAACCATAAAAGAATAAAAGAATTTCAATGTATAATGCTTTATTTTCCTTTTTTCACATTGCAAAAACATTGTTTTAAGAATTTTATGAAAAAAAATACCAACATAATTTCTTTGAAGTAAATCACTGAAAAAGATTTTTTTGCATTAAGTTTAATATCATAAATATGGGTTCCATATATTTTGCTGAACTTGTGGCTAAGCATTATCATTTGATAATATTATTTGTCAAAATTAGACATAAACCATTCTAAAAAAATATTTCTGAGTCAAATAAGTCACTACTTACCAAGTCATTTATCTCAATGGACATTGACCTGGGGACATTCTGGGTTGGTAGCAGCTGGCACCTGCATGGAGGGTCGAGGCTTTACATTGTTAGACATAGAACCAGATTTAATATGTTCGGAGATGGGGAGGTAGCCTTGCAGCGAACGGCGCATTTTGGGAGTGCAGCACCCTGGATTTTTGGTCTCCGAACGACAAGAACAGGACTCTTGGCACAACTGGGTGTCCGCCTGATAAGAACCACGAGGAGGGGGGCCTGTACCAAGCCACCCCATGCAGGATGATAAAGCTGCACTGTTTACACAGATGGTCTCTTTGGAGACTCTCCCTTTCCCCATATGCCATCAAAAAGAAATACGAGAACCATTGTCACCCAGAGTAGAATGGAGCAATAGGGGTGACCTCGCTAACATAGACCCCTTAAGAGAGTCATAGTTACTCAATGACCAACTAGTCAAATCAACAATGGAAGTGAATGTTGGATGATTTTTATCAAGGATGAAGGAGAGGCTTGAAGCAGCAGAAATGTGGTTTTACAGAAGGATGCTGAGGATATCATGAACGGAATATGTAAGCAACAATGAGGTGTTGGAGAGGATTCAAATGAGGAAAAAAAATGATACTTAACATCAAGAAGAGACAGATGAGGTTCCTGGGATGTGTAATGAGGAAAGAGGTCCTGGAGAATTTAATACTCACAGGACAGATTGAAAGAAAAAGAGATGGGAAAGAAGCATGAGACCTACTTGGTAGGTTTGAACAAATGGATGGCGGAGTGTGGTTTTGGAAGAGATACGAAGAGAAAAAATATTGAGTGTTATGGGGAAACACACCTATTCCTCAGATAATGGACTCTCTCTCTCCTATATTAATAAGAGTTAACAGGAAGTTAACGGGAGAAGTTCTTAGGAGTTTTTGGGAAGTTCATAGGAGTGCTTTAGAGTTCTATTGGAGTTCAGTAGAGCTACTAGGCAATTGATATTAGTTGGCAGTTAGCCGAATACTAAGGAGTCAGCCTTCAGTGGAAGATTGCCAAGTTACTAACATTTTTGGTGCATTAAGTCGATTAGCAACTGACATAGCATGATTATAAACTTCAGTGTGAAAACTACTCCACAAGAGATGGGGCCAAGTAGAAGTCCATGATCACTTATGTCCTGAAGGGACATGGCGCATGAAGATATCTAACTCAAACTTGCAAAGAAACCCTGACAAATAACTGTAGATGGACATTAAACTGTGTAGACAAAAGTAACTGTAGAAACATTCATATTTATCTGTTCTAGTATAAAGGTTTTTTTTTTTTTTTTTTTCCCTAATCAGTCAGTTGAGTGCCATATGTGATACATGCTTGGGCAATCATGTCTCAAGAGACATGACTGATTGGGTAGAAGATTTTCCTGCAGGTTGCCATTGCTTTCTGTAGTAGACTGGTTGCCAACCAAGGTTATAGAACCCAATTTGTCTTGTTATTTAACCCATAGCTGAAGGGAAAAGTGAGGGATTCATATCTTTCCCAAGGTTATTTGCACGTATGTGAATGCAACGAATTCAACTGGAATTCGAACTCAGCTCTTTGATTTCTCGTTTCAAGTCTATATCCACTTCACCACAATGCACATTCTGTTAATCACTTATGTTTTAAGCATCAAGTTTGACTCCTGTGTAAATTGCATTTGACTTCAAACATAAAAAAGTGTTATCAACAAATAAAAAACTAATCACCTTTTGATTTTCTTTTGTTTCTAGTATTTTCTGGAACTTTTTTATGTAGTAGTTACTGTGCTGGTCAGATCCATTCTTTTTTTTTTATATAAGAACTTGCAACAAAAAATTTCTCTGGACCCAATTTCAGAGCTTGGACTAATTCAAGCGTAATGTTTGTTCTTGGATCATTAAATATAAAATATATCACTTTTCCTTTAAGATATGCTTGTTTACCTTAGCATTGTTTTGATTGTTAGGTTATACTTACCTTTCAAGTTTATGTATTTAGAGAAATTTATAAAGAAGATCAGTGCTTGAAATCTTTGATTAAATTTGGCTTTTTTTATTTTCAGATCTTCATTGACTGATACATGTGATATTGAAATTTTGTATGATAGTGACAGTTAATGAAACTTATTGGAATTTATTCCCTAAATACTTTAGTTTTCAAATATTGTGCCATCTTTTTGCTACTTTTAGAGAATAAAGATATTCTTCAATTTTTCCAAAAATCTTTCATTTTTTTTTCACTAGAAAACTGCTAAGATCTACTTTTTGGTTATTCCCTGTAAAATTATAAAGAGATATTTGGATTCCTTGACTAAAAATCTATAAGTATATCAAATTTCATTCATTCATCTGGCCAGTAGATCAGATGTTTTTTTTTATGAGATCGTTGAGTTTGAAAATGTCAATGTCCATTCAGCGAAATTTCAACTTGTGATATCTTAAATGGTTAGGAATTTTCACTTAAAATTTTCAGAATTTTATAAGGACTATAAAATCTACAACATCAAAATGAAAAAAAATTTTTTTTCATTTTTGTAGTTATACTGATTGGTTGAATTGACAATTACTGTTAAAAGAAATGTGACCAATGTGAGAAAAGAACTATTAGCATAGAACTTGTGGTTCGTCTAGCAGTTTCAACTGTAAAATGAAGCGTTTCCATCTCTCTCTAATATATATATATATATATATATATATATATATATATAGTGTGTGTGTGCATACAGTCCTGTTTCACTGTATCACAGCTCATTAGTACAGCTAGACATACAATTCCTTCCAGCCAGGATTGAAACCCAACCAATTTTATATCAGACTTAGCGTGTAAATAAATGCCATTAGCCAAGAGTGTTCAATTCATTGGTGAAAAAAAGATGTATAAATGTCAGTGAGTAGCCTCTGTTTATAAAATCTGCTAATTCCCCAGAATGCTCAATTGATGGACGAAGAACATAGTCATCCACATACAATCCTGTTTCGCTGTATCACGCACACACACACATGGCTATTTTGGATAGCATTTGTCTTTGGTGCCAAAGACGATATTTTTAACCATCACTGAAGCAGATGCTCTTGTCTCATTGTTTATGGTATGATTATTAAACATACCTACATTTTTTTTGTTTTCCTCTTCTCTTCACCTATGATGTACAGCAGTTTTTAATTCAAGTACTTCAAAGTACAGAGATATGTGTGTGTCTTGAAACCTTTGGACTCTTTTTAACCAGATGAGCGATTGACTTTGACATCGATGAATTGATATTGTTTGGAGTAGTTTAATATCTGAGGTTAAAGGACTTAGATTTGATATTTTAAGTAAATAATTGTACCACAGACATTCAATAGATTTTACAAGTTTGCAAATACACTGATAAGATTTTTTTGTCCCATCTCTCTGAGAATTGGATTTGCCTACCCTCAAAATTAATCCTTGCAATTTTCTCCTTTTACCTTAACTGTAGCTTCAACTGCCAAGATGTATGAAAAAGTTCTTGGTTGCATTAACTTTTCAAAATTTGACCAAACTATTGACCATCAGATTTTATTATGAGTGTATACTTGATATTCTTTTAAGATTTAAAAGCTAAAAGAGAAAAAAAAAGTTTTAGGAGAGGAGTGTTAGCTAATAGGCAACAATGAGGAACAATTTAGGAGTAGATTGTCCAGTTTACATTCCTCCTCAGTCTTTTGAACAGAAATAGAGGTATAGAGTCTATATTTTTGAGATGAGGTATTATTTACAGTATTTACATTATTCGGACTATTGACCTCATCTTTGTTGCCATTTTGTATGACGTTTCGGCTGTTGTATACACCGGCCTTCTTCAGGTGCTAGGAATTTTGAACCGAACCCTTTTTTTCCTAATTGAGGCTTTACACAAGGAATGGAGTTCATATACCCCAACGATTGTAATAAAGGGTCCGGTTCAAAATTCCTAGCACTTGAAGAAGGCTGGAGCGTACAACAGCCGAAGTGTCGTATAAATGGCCACAAAGATGAGGAATAGAGGTTTATCCATTACTTTCTGTTTTTGATTTTTCTCATTCTCTTTCACTCCTAGTAGCCCCTTGCATCCTCGAGGCATTATTGCTTTGCTTAAAGTTAATTGATTTTAAAAAAAATAGTCATTGTTTAATAAGTTAATTATACAGGGTGAAAGTAAAGATGACCATACTTTTCTGATTAAATAGTATTTTACCTTCAAATTTCTGCTAGATAAAAAGCTGGTATTTATTTTTTTTACTATTGTTCTCTCAATACAAAGAACAAAAGCTACTCAAGGTACAGGGTTGCTAGGTAAGGTTGTTGTAAGGATGTAGGAGAAAGCAAGAAGTGTGTATTATGATATGCAGGATAGTTAACAGTTTATTCTCAATGTTGAGGCTACCTAGAATTGTCTCCCCTACACCTTCGAACTGACCCTTTGTAAACTTACTCCCCTTTACGTGAACTTACGGGACTTGGCACAAAAAGGGCCAGCCATTTTGAGGGACGGTGACGAACGGTCCAAGGTACCAACTCTGTCGTAATAAAGCCCTTGTTCAATCCATCCCCATTTGGTTGTACATTTCTTTCATGGTAGCAGAGCGTAGTTATGGCTTCAAATTACAAAAACCCGCCTACTTTCAATGAACAAAGCTATGAGGAATGGAAAAATGAACTACATATTTGGCAATTAATGACAGATATAGACAAAAAGAAACAAGCCCTCGCCGTAACATTATCTCTCACCGGGAAAGCAAGAAAAGCCACACTAAACTGCAACAGGGATGAGTTGCACCACGAAAATGGCATGGACACTCTCATATCTGCACTGGATGGATTATTCCTACGCGAAACCATCGACACAGTGTACGAAGCATACAGAAACTTCGACGGATTCCAGAGACCAGAACACATGGCAATTTCTGAGTACATCATAGAATTCGACCAGAGGTATCAGAAGAGCACCAAATATAAAATGAGTTTGCCGGACGCCATACTAGCATGCAAACTTTTGGATAATGTGAATTTACCCAACCAGCAAAGGCAGCTAATCCTAACAGCATGTACGTCAGATGAGTTATGCTATGACAGGATGAAGTCGGCTATGAAGAGAATTTTTGGCGACGTCTTGAACAAAGTGAACACTCTCACACAATTGGAAAATCAAAACTCCAATATTGTGATGACTGAGCAAAAGACGGCACTGTTCACCGATCAAGGTAAGAGACGTAAGCCACGTTGTTCTTTTTCTAAACCCAGTGAGAAGATGGAAGGCATGCACCTGCCTAACAGATATGGCAAAGCCAGTAGATGCCGAATTTGCGAAAGCATTCTTCATTGGTGGAAAGAATGTTGTCCACATAGAAATGAAATCGTAAAATTCACTGAAAATTCCAATTCGGACAAAAATGACTCGGGGTCACAAATAGATGAGTGTAACATTACACTTTTCAAGCAGAACAATGCTTCTGAAAATTAAATTTTTGTTGTGGAGTCACTAAATTCTGCAGTTATTGACACAGCCTGTACCAGGACGATCTGTGTTAAAAAATAGCTTAAGCACTATACCGACAGTACGAAGTGTAACATTACATCCACTAAAAGTCGCAAACCTTTTCGTTTTGGTGATGGTAAAATTGTAAACTCCTTCAAGAAAGTTATCTTACCTGCCAAAATAGCCAATACCAGATGCAAAATAGAGGTGGAAGTGGTCGATGCAGACATCCCACTTCTATTAAGTAAAACCTCATTAAAAAAAGCAGGAACTATCCTCGACTTGAATTATGACAAGGCTGTGATGTTTGGTAGCCCAGTAGAGTTACAATTTACATCCACTGGCCACTACTGCATTGATATCACCGACACTTCTGTCTCAAAAGTACTAATGACGAATGAGATGATGGATAACAGCAATAAAGGTAAAATGCTGACAAAATTACATCAACAATTTGGGCATGCATCTGCTGAGAAATTAAAACAACTCTTGAAATCTGCAGGTACTGACAACTACAACATTCTCAACGAACTGGAGGATATCGTCTCCAAATGTGACACATGTAGAAAACATGCAAAGCCATCACCCAAACCTATTGTTGGTCTTTCATGGGCTAATGACCACAACCAAACAGCTGTGGATCTACACCAACTGGACTCCAACCTATGGTACCTGCACATAATTGATGAATTTACTTGGTTTAGTGTTAGATGCATAACAAATACCAAGCGGTCGTCTATGTTTGTTCAGAACTTCATAAAATACTGGATAAGCATTCATGGAGCACCACAGCGAATTCTCAGTGATCTTGGCGGTGAATTTGACAGTGATGAAGTACGAGACATGGCCGAAGACTTCAACATACGCATAATTACCACTGCTGCTTATTCTCCCTGGAGTAATGGCCTACTAGAAAGGCATAACCAAACATTAACGGAGATCTTAATGAAAGTCAAGCATGAACAGAATCTTCACTGGGAAACAGCTCTGAACTGGGCACTCATGGCAAAAAACTCTCTACATAATGTACATGGATACAGCCCATATCAGCTAGTTTTTGGAAGGAACCCTAATATTCCATCAACTCTCACTGATCAACCGCCAGCCCTAGAGGGTACCACCACCAGTGAAGTGGTGAGAAATCACATAAATGCCTTGCACTCTGCGAGACAAGCCTTCACAAAAGCTGAATCATCTGAGAAAATCAGAAGAGCCCTACGCAAACAAATACGACCCACACCAGACACCTGTATGGCTGGTGATAAGGTCTACTACAAGAGACCTGATAACAAGGAATGGAAGGGACCTGGTGTAGTAATTGGCCATGATGGACCTGTTGTGTTTGTCCGACATGGAGGACTGCTGGTGAGGGTGCATAAATGCAGATTAAGACTGGTCCACCCTACTAATAAAAAAGAAAATTCTGACTTACAACCAGACACACCCAGCAACCATGCACCTGAGGAGCAAACAGACCCCACGAAGAATTCTGATACATCAGAGAATTCTGATGATGAACAATGCCCCCAAAACTTATCCGCCTCACTCCACACAGATGACACAATACCTAATAAGATTCATATAAGGCCAGGTCACACCATAAGCTATACCCACAAGGAAGGTCACCAGCAAATTCAGGCTAAAGTAATTAGCCGACCTGGAAAGGCCAACGGAAAAAATAAAAGCTGGTATAACATCAGAATTATTGAACCAGCTGACTTGGCAGGTGAAGAATTATCCGTAGACCTGGGCCAAATCAGTAACCTAAAGCAAAACGGAACCCTCCAAGCCCCCGATGATGAAAATAGTGTCATGGTCATAGACAATACCAAATTTCATGAGGCTAAAATGAAAGAACTCAACAGTTGGAAAGAAAACAATGTTTATACAGAGGTAAATGACATGGGGCAAAAGTGCATATCCACCCGATGGGTCTGCAGCCTAAAATCAACCGTGGACGACATAATACCCAAAGCAAGATTGGTTGCACGGGGATTCGAGGAAATACACGACACACAGAAAGATTCTCCCACCTGTGCCAATGAGTCTCTCAGACTAATAATGTCAGCGTCAGCACAGCGGCAATGGAAGCTACATTCCATGGATATCAAGACTGCATTTCTTCAGGGGCAAACTATGGACAGGGAGGTATACCTAACACCCCCCAAAGAAGCCAAATGCAATAAAATATGGCATCTGAACAAATGTGTTTATGGTTTGGTTGATGCATCTCTCCACTGGTATAAGGTAAAATCCGTCATGACTGTAAATGATGGAGTTATGTCGAAAATGGACCCTACAGTTTTCTACTGGATCTCCAAGGCTGGTTACCTGATGGGCATACTATCTTGCTATGTTGATGACTTCATCTGGTCAGGTGATCAGCAATTCAATAGCACCATAGATCAAATACGAAAGGCCTTCAACATAAGAGGCCAGTGAGACCTTCAAATATTGTGGAATTGAACTCAGTTGCATCAATAACACAATACACTTGAACCAAGAAGACTACACCAAAGAAATATCACCAGTTGTTGTGGATTCTCTGAGAGCTATGCAAAAAGACTCACAACTCACAGAGAATGAAAGAAAATCATTGTGATTCAAGGTGGGACAGCTATTATGTCTGGCACATCAAAGCCGGCCAGACCTGCTGTTTGACACTTGTATGTTAGCAACAAGCATCAAAAATGGCACCGTGCATGATCTACTACAGATAAACAAAATCATTGCCAGAGCCAAATCATCAAAGCTCTCACTTAAATTCCAACCCCTTGGAAAAGATGAAGACCTGCACCTGATGGTATTTAGTGATGCTGCTATGGGCAACCTACCCAATGGTGGTAGTCAGGGTGGCTATATAATCCTACTTGTAGGTGAATCCGGTAAATTTTCTCCTATTTGGTGGAGTTCAAAGAAGATCCGACGTATTGTGCATAGCACCCTTGCCGCTGAAACCATCTCAATGTCTGAGGCAATTGACATGGCAATTTTTATCTCCACTCTATTTTCTGAACTTACCACAGGCAAACCTAATCCTAAAAAGCTTCCTATAATATGTGTCACCTACTGTAAGTCTCTCTTTGAGGCTGTAAAATCATCCAAATCAGTCCAAGAGAAAAGACTTAGAATTGAAATCAGTGGCATCAAGGAGCTGATGGCTGATGGACAGATAAAGGAATTTAAATGGTGCAAGGATAAAATCCTCACTAAAAAAGGCGCCTCACCTTTGCTCCTAAGGAGTGTACTACAGGAGGGCAGGATAAATATACAGGAACAATCTATCCCATGATTTAATCCTCACAAACCCTATAATATCTCATTTCCCCTTCTTTCTCATCTTTCAATAAAAAAAAAAAAAAATAATAATAATAAAACAATGACGAGATTTGTTGAGGCTACCTAGAATTGTCTCCCCTACACCTTCGAACTGACCCTTTGTAAACTTACTCCCCTTTACGTGAACTTACGGGACTTGGCACAAAAAGGGCCAGTCATTTTGAGGGACGGTGACAAACGGTCCGAGCTACCAACTCTGTCGTAATAAAGCCCTTGTTCAATCCATCCCCATTTGGTTGTACATTTCTTTCACTCAACATGAATTGTGAAACCATGATGCATATGTGTTAGAAACTGTAACAAAAGAAAAGAAAATGATTTACCAAAACACAGAGTTAAATTACAAACAAATATTTACTTTACTAAATACCCAAAATAAAATATATACAATTGTAACATTCAAAACAGAATCTTCTACTGGTGAAGAGATAAGAAGGAAAGATAAGGGAGTCAAGTATTTTTTGTTAGGGCTAGTGAAGTAATCTAAGTGCTATTACTGGAAATCCACAAATATTATAATTTTTAGTTTGGTCAATGAAAATATTAAAAAATCCTATCTACCAGTTTAGTTCCAGAAGGTCCTCTTTTTGGGTTTTCCTGGTTGGTAACTTTTCATAGAGATTCTTTTGGCTGAATATAATAATCTGCAAATCAAAACCGGAGTTGATAATGCAAGAAGTTCCCTTTTAACAACTGACTACTCTTTTCCAAAAACCTATTTTTATAGGGGCTAGCACTTAATTAACATATTTCTCAAATCATCTAGATTTTTCTGAATTTACTGGAATGAACTAGAATCTTCGAAACGTTCTATTTCTAATTTCTCTATTTTACAACTACTTCATGAATGAAAACTTTTTTGTATCAACAAGTAGGACTCAGTAGAATCCCCTACTATAAATTTTAACCTTTTTGTTGACTTTATTAATATTTTTTATATAGAAATGCGTCCTCGTAACATGCAACAGTTCTGGAGAACGAGCTGTTTGAGTGGAACATCCCCTTTACCAATGGAATATGACTTAGTGTATGTGACATGGTGGCTCCTAGCTGTGAATGTCTGAACTGGTGGAAGCAAGTATTGTCATTTGCCTGAACAACTGCCATGAAAATAGCAATAGATTAGCAAGAACCTAGCAACATTTTATCTGTAGTGGAAGAGAGTTTTAGAGTGAAAAACAATTCTTTAACCATAGTGTCATGTGAACACTTTTGAAATCTGTCAAGGCTGAAAAGTGGGGGTTAGGTAGCTCCAGCCAAGATATGAGACTAATACTCTGGTTCGGGATGTTTTTGGAGACATGGCATGGTAGAAAGTCGGATTATGTTGACGAATTTTTTTTTTTTAACTTTTACCAGTGGCACTGCAATCATGAGTATCAAAATGGCTTGTACATTTTTTATGCTTCTCTTCAGGATGTAGGCAGTCATGGCTTTCCACAGCTTTGCTTTCTTTTCTTATTTGTAATTGCTATGAGATGAGAGTAGAGTGGTTTCTTGTTGCGATGTTTTTTTTTCTTAATTCTGAGTAGTCTTTATCTTGAACTAACTGCCATCCAAAGCTAGAGCGCTCTGCTATTTAGCCCATATATAAAGTTGGTTTTCCAATTCCATTTTTCAGATAATAACTGACGCTGCACGTCCTTTATATTGGTACTACTATCATTATTTCAGTCGGTCATTATCGTAACTTTACAGTTCATAAGTTGAGAGGCTTTTTGTTGTAAGTTGACAGCATTTCAGTGAGGCTTGAACACACTTTCCCTTAGGTTAGAAATTTGTGATGATACTCATCAGAAATAGTAATTGGTAATTCTTTACAGAAGCAAAACTAAAGATCTTATGTCTAGATGTCTGCAACCAGAGAAAATTTTGATGCCATTTCTTTATAACTCTTTTTTAGTTTATATAACAGAAGAATATTCAGTATTAATTTTGATGAATTTATCTGAGTGGCTGCTTTGAGTATTGGTGAAACACACTCTTGAATATGATATATTTTGGAATAAGGGAAAATTTTTATATATTTGTTTTTGTGATGACTTTTTTTTTTTTTTTTTTTAAATCTAATTTGTAAAGATGATTGTTTTGTTATTTATTATATTTTAGGTGCTGATATGTCGGAACTATCGTGGGGACATCGACATGTCGGCCATTGACAAATTCATGCCGCTGTTGATGGAGAAAGAAGAGGAAGGGAATGTGTCTCCCATTCTTCAACATGGAAATGTTGCTTACGTCTACATTAAGTATAACAATCTTTACCTTGTGTCCACCACCAAAAAGAATGCAAGTGTCACCATGGTCTTCTCTTTTTTGCATAAAATTGTACAAGTAAGTACTTACTTATTATTGTCATATGAATATTGAAATGATTAGTAATGGCTGAGAGTGTAGTGGTAACTGTAAAGCTTCTGTTGGACTTGAATAAGGTTAATTATTCTCTATCTTTTTCTCTGAAAACCTTTTAGAATCCTGTAGAATATTTACAATGCTTCTCTATAGTAAAAAAACATTAGCAAAAAAATAATAGTCTGCAATGTTATTGATCCTATCCTGGCATCTTGACTTCAGTCATTTTCTCACTGATGTGTCAGAGCAGTTGTTCTGAAGAATATCTTCCTTGTTTGTGCTTTGACTGCATGAATCTAAGTGTGCTACTAGATTGGAAACTAGGTCTCACTATTTTAATGTTGAACTCGTTAGATGTAACCCTTTGTTCTATTCTAGTTGTTTCTTGTCTCTCCTGTGGAACACCCTTTTGATTTCTGGCTTCCCTGCCACATACAATCTTAAAAAATTTAAATGCAGTGCTAGTTGCCATATTCTGTCTTCCTGATTCTTGTTCTTTTATTGTCCTTTCTCCTTATTAATGTCTTCTCGTTTTCTTCACCATCCAATAACCCCTTTCTTCCTAGTGGCATTATAGCCTTGCTTGTGGGGAAATGGTTTAGATAAGCCTAGTTATACTTCAACTGAACCCCTGGTTCTCTTCAGAATTCAAGTGGACAAATGGTCAGCTCATTCCATCAATCTAGAAAGTATCTTCCTTCTACTGCTATGCTCGATGCTCTATCTTCACAAAACTCAGATTAGGCCAAAAATTGTTTACCCATTCTTGTAAGGGAAGACATTTTTCATTCTACAACCTCATTTAGTGCAGATGCAACACTTTGTTTGTAGCTACTCCATCCTATTGTTTGTTGCTACTGCATCCTATTGTTGTTGCTGCTCCATCCCTATTGTTTGTAGCTTCCACCATCCTATTGTTCTTAACCTTCCTGCATCTGTGTAAACATAGCTACTGCATCCCTGTGTTGTTGCTTTTCTCCATCCCTGTATACTTAGCTACTCCATCCCTGTGTCTCTGCTTCTGCATCCCTGTCTCTGTAGCTACATTCATCCCCTGTGTCTGTCTTCTATGTGTGTCTGTAGCTACTGCATCCCTATTGTCTGTAGCTACTGCATCCCTGTATGTAACTCACCACTCTATTGTCTGTGGCTTCTCCATCCCTATTATTTGTAGCTACTCCACATCCCTATTGTTTGTTGCTACTCCATCCCTATTGTTGTTGCTACTCTGTCCTATTGTTTGTTGCTACTCCATCCCCTATTGTTTGTAGCTACTCCATCCCTATTGTTGTAGCTACTCCATCCCTATTATTTGTAGCTACTCCACATCCCTATTGTTTGTTGCTACTCCATCCATGTTGTTGCTACTCTCCATCCCTATTGTTTGTTGCTACTCCATCCCCTATTGTTTGTTGCTACTCCATCCCTATTGTTTTCTTCTGCATCCCCTATTGTTTATTTGCTACTCCATCCCTATTGTTTGTTGTCCTCCATCCTATTGTTTATGCACACTCCTATTGTTGTGCTACTGCATCCCTGTTGTTTGTTGCTATGTCCCTATTGTTTGTGCAACTGCACCATCTGTTGTTTGTAGCTACTGCATCCTATTGTTTAGCAGCTGCATACATGTTTATTTTATTCTCCATCCATTTGTCTGTAATGCCATCTGTGTCTGTAGCTACTGCATCCCTATTGTCTGTAGCTACTCCATCCCAACTGTCTGTAGCTGCTCCACATCCTATTGTCTGTAGCTACTCCATCCCTATTGTCTGTTGCTACTCCATCCCTATTGTTTGTAGCTGCTCCATCCCTATTGTTTGTTGCTTTCTCCATCCTATTGTTTTGTTGCCTCCCATCCCTGTGTGCTTCTCCATCTGTGTTCTTCTCCATCCTATTGTTGTAGCTACTCCATCCCTATTGTTTGTTGCTACTCCATCCCTATTGTTTGTTGCTACTCCATCCCTATTGTTTGTTGCTGCTCACTCCTATTGTTTGTTGCTACTCCATCCCTGTTGTTGTAGCTACTGCATCCACTATTGTTTATTTGCTACTCCATCCCTATTGTTTGTTAGTCTCCATCCCCTATTGTTTGTAGCATTACTGCATCCTGTGTTGTTGCTACTGCATCCCTATTGTTTGTAGCTACTCCATCCTATTGTTTGGTACTACTGCTCCTATTGTTGTAGCTACTGCATCCTATTGTTGTTGCTGCTGCACATCTGTTGTTTTGGCACTACTGTCACTATTGATGTGTTACTTTCACTCCATCTATTGTTGTTGCTACTCATCCCTATTGTTTGTAGCTACTGCATCCCTATTGTTTGTATACCCATCCTAGCAATTTGGTGTACTACTGCACATCCTTGTTTGTAGCTACTGCATCCCTATTGTTTATAGCTACTGCATCCCTATTGTTTGTAGCTACTCTCCCTATTGTTTGTTGCTACTGCATCCCTATTGTTTGTTAGCTACTGCATCCCTATTGTTTGTAGCTACTGCATCCCTATTGTTTGTAGCTACTGCATCCCTATTGTTTGTAGCTACTGCATCCCTATTGTTTGTAGCTACTGCATCCCTATTGTTTGTTGCTACTGCATCCCTATTGTTTGTAGCTACTCCATCCCTATTGTTTGTAGCTACTCCATCCCTATTGTTTGTTGCTACTCCATCCCTATTGTTTGTAGCTACTGCATCCCTATTGTTTGTAGCTACTGCATCCCTATTGTTTGTAGCTACTGCATCCCTATTGTTTGTAGCTACTGCATCCCTATTGTTTGTAGCTACTGCATCCCTATTGTTTGTTGCTACTGCATCCCTATTGTTTGTTGCTACTCCATTTCTATTTCCATAACAGATGAACTGCATTGTTATTTTCACCAGTTCAGACCTTTACAACTAGGATATACCATGATGTATCCACGGAGTTGAATCTTCCTCATTTCCCTCCTGTTCTAAATGTAAGAGGGAAGTTTTATTTGAACAGCATATCCTCCTCTCCACCAATTGCCACTTTCTAGAAGAGGCCGTGAGTGTTATCCTGAACATTTTAAAATTGATTTCTTTAAGTCAAAAGCCAATTATTATCTATCCTCATAATCATTACTCCCTACTACCATCTCTTCGATTCATATCATGCACCTCGTTCATCAGTGCCATCTTGACTGAAACACTCTACCGTGAGTGGTTATCAAGACTCATACTGAGTGAAATTTAGTTTAAAAAAAGTTCAAAATATAACCAAAGATATATATATTTATTTATTTATTTATTTATTTTTTTAAGAACTTTACACAATTTTCTCGTACTTATAATAGCCATGTTTAATGTTATTATTTCTTTCCAATCATTGTTTCTTTCTGTGCAAAATGCTGTTTCAGTGTTGAAATTTGCTCAAACATTCCAAAATTTAATTAATTTCAAAATTGTGGGACTCGATGTTATATCATTTGATTTTTTTTTTTTTTTTTTTTCTTTCTTTTTTCTTAAATGAAGCCTTTTTCAAATATTGAATGACTTCTATTTTTAATCGTTATATTTTTGAAATGAAGTGTCTAGTTGATATTATAACCTTTGTTGTGCACAACATAAAATACTGAATATTGCTGAAATCAATTTTAGGTAAAAAAAAAAAAAATTTTTCTAAAGTGTTCTTTCCTTAGCACAAGGGTTATTTGTTTATAAATAATGACCCTATAGCAATAGAAAATAGAATATCAAGATAATTAATGGGCAGTGATACAACAAAAAGATCTAGCTAATGGTACTATCGCCATTGCTTCTATTATAATATTATTCATACCTGAAAAAAAAAAAACTATGCAAGTGTCAGCAACCCACCAAATCTTTAATCGAGTTATATATATATATATATATATATATATATATATATATACACATACATGTGCACCAGGTGACTTTCTTAACACAAAGGTTGAAAGTAATACTGAAAGACATGTGACATGAGACATGAAATAAATCTGTAACAAGCAAGAATCTTTTTCAGGCCATTTAATGGGCAACTCAATATTAAGGAAAAATCAGAATTTAATTTAAAAGTAATTAGAATTAATACTTCCCTCTCCTTGACTTTTTATGACAGACCATTTTTTTTTTTTTCCTCAGGCATAGATTTCATTAATTTAAAATATTATTTATAAAAGTGGTTCCAACTTTCCCTGATAGCGTTTAATAGATCTATGGTGAATCGATCCTTCCCAGAGACAATTATTTTTATTTTTTTTAATTCGGAAAAAAAATTATACCTTTTTAATTTAAATAAAGCCAAAATGTCTAACTATTGAATAAAAATTGTTTTGCATTTTATCTGTTATTGATTTATTTACTGTTAAATAAAACAAAAACAAGTGAACATCCTCAAAGTGTTCAAATTTGACAATTTTTACTTGGGATTGTAAACCAATTTTGACACAAAACCAAAGTATTGGAGTCTCAACTGAAGTAATGATTGTGAAATGTACATATATTTTATTGGTATACAAATAGGTCTTGTACATATTTCTGTTAAATTATAGAAATATTTAAAATATAATGGCTCGTTTCAGATTTTTGCTGAGTACTTTAAGGAGTTGGAAGAAGAGAGTATTCGAGACAACTTTGTGGTTATTTATGAACTACTTGATGAAGTCATGGACTTTGGTTATCCGCAGACAACAGATAGTAAAATTTTACAAGAGTAAGTTGATTCAATGGCTTTATGCATTTAATATTTGGAAAGTGATATCTTGTTTATTTATGCATTTTTGTTTTTTTTATCTTTCTTTAACTTCTTTTAATTAAAAAATACAAAATAAATTCAGAAAGAAAATCAGCTACAATTCTTTTTTTGATTTCAATAGAGAAAATTGAAAAAACGATTTTTTTAAACATGTTTTTTTCTTCTTTTTAAATGTTTTTTTCTTCTTTTTAAACGTGTTTTTCTTCTTTTTAAATGTGTTTTTTTCTTTTTAAATGTGTTTTTTTTTCTTTTTAAACGTGTTTTTTTTTCTTCTTTTTAAACGTGTTTTTTTTTCTTCTTTTTAAACGTGTTTTTTTTTCTTCTTTTTAAACGTGTTTTTTTTTCTTCTTTTTAAACGTGTTTTTTTTTCTTCTTTTTAAACGTGTTTTTTTTTCTTCTTTTTAAACGTGTTTTTTTTTCTTCTTTTTAAACGTGTTTTTTTTCTTCTTTTTAAACGTGTTTTTTTTCTTCTTTTTAAACGTGTTTTTTTCTTCTTTTTAAACGTGTTTTTTTTCTTCTTTTTAAACGTGTTTTTTTTTCTTCTTTTTAAACGTGTTTTTTTTCTTCTTTTTAAACGTGTTTTTTTTTCTTCTTTTTAAACGTGTTTTTTTTTCTTCTTTTTAAACGTGTTTTTTTTTTCTTCTTTTTAAACGTGTTTTTTTTTCTTCTTTTTAAACGTGTTTTTTTTTTCTTCTTTTTAAACGTGTTTTTTTTTCTTCTTTTTAAACGTGTTTTTTTTTTCTTCTTTTTAAACGTGTTTTTTTTTTCTTCTTTTTAAACGTGTTTTTTTTTTCTTCTTTTTAAACGTGTTTTTTTTTCTTCTTTTTAAACGTGTTTTTTTTTCTTCTTTTTAAACGTGTTTTTTTTTTCTTCTTTTTAAACGTGTTTTTTTTTTCTTCTTTTTAAACGTGTTTTTTTTTTCTTCTTTTTAAACGTGTTTTTTTTTTCTTCTTTTTAAACGTGTTTTTTTTTTCTTCTTTTTAAACGTGTTTTTTTTTTCTTCTTTTTAAACGTGTTTTTTTTTTCTTCTTTTTAAACGTGTTTTTTTTTTCTTCTTTTTAAACGTGTTTTTTTTTTCTTCTTTTTAAACGTGTTTTTTCAATTTTCTCTATTGAAATCAGCTAGAAAAAGAATTGTAGTTGACTTTCTTTCTGAATTTATTTTGTATTTTTTAATTATCTTTACAAAATTGTGTTCTTTCAAAAGTATTATTTCACAAAATTTGCTTGGGTAGTTGTACTCTTGGTGTTGTTGATATTGTTATTTGAATGTTTTAGCCAATCTTTCATGTATAAAAATTTATTCATGAATTAGACACCTGAAGAAGATTGGTTGGTTGAAACTTTGTGATAAAAATATCACCAACACAAAGTTCAAGGGTTAGAACAAAGCTTTGAATGTTATCCTCTCCTCAGTGAGGATTGAAAAAAAAAATCCATTAAAATTTAATTTATTTGTATGTATTTATGTATTTTGGAAGAGAATGTAAAGTAATATGAAATTAAAAAATATTTTTTAAATAACAGCTTAAATATTAAAAAAGCTTTTTTTTTGTTTTTTTTTTTTCTTTTTAAGTGTTGATGTCCTATAGGATGACCCCCCCCCAACCTTTGTCAAATGGTGGTGGGAATCATATTTTTGTTTTTCTGATAATTTCTCAAGTGATTTAACATATCTCCATGGTAGGGTAGTTGCAACAATGGATTAAAAAAGATGAAATTTTCCTACCACACAGATATGCTAAAGCACTTTTGAAAATTATCATCAGAAACAAAAATATCATAATCACAGCACCTGACAAAGCAGGGGAGGTGTTCATCCTGCTGGATACTAATGCTTATTACAAAAAAAAAAAAAATGGAGTTCTTTCTTGGGAGCCCAGATACTTATGAAAAACTTTCAAGGATATATTACCACTAAGATACAAAAATTCAATAAATCCATCAGAAAGTTATCAATAAAGAGAAATCCTGAGAGATTAATAGAATTACAACCAACTATACTCAAACTTTATGGCCTGCCCAAAAGACACATTCTTTTATATAGGTACATTTTTTTGTTGTGTAAATTGTAAACTTATACTTAGGTGCACCCATATCCCATATACACACAATAATATACTCAATAATACACACAACACACATATTCATAACTATACTTGGGAACATTCTGCACCCATATACATTAAAAACATATCTAACCTTACAGTTAGGTGCACTATTATACACGTGAAATATTTATATTGAAGTCATTACAGTAAAATCATTTACAATCACGCAGTTCAAGACAGGTCATTTTAACTTTGTACATCAATAATATAAAGTCGTTGCGTACTTGGCATGTCAACCCATTGCAGGGTAGATCTCTATTTTCGCTTCTTCGGTCCGTAAAATCCGCCAACGAATGATCCACATAAAATATGAAAGAACTGGCAAGTGTGTCGGAATGGGGCAATTCTAAGATTTTATGTGTTAGTTTAAATTTATTTTTATGGTAGCATTTGAAAATTATTTCTTTGATTTAATAATTGGCTAGATTCTCTGAATTTGATAATTCTAATCTTTTCGTCTAAGCATAAATTGCATCTGCTTCTAAAGCTATTGGGGGTTTGAGATTTCCCTATAATCTTCCATTCAATCTGAGAGGAAAGGTTTCTGTCTTTTAATTCCCAGAAATATTTAGAGAGAGCGGTTTTAGGTGGAGTTTAGAAAATGATTATGATTAAATTGGCGTTGTTTCCATGGTCCAGTGGAAATTCCTATATATATACTTTTTTCTCATTATTTTATTCACTAGGATAGATGGTTGCTTGTAATATTACCTCTTCGGATTTATATATACCTCCAACTGGGTATTTGATTTTGACTCTACAGTTACAGAGGGTTGTACTATCTGTCTTTTGATTGTTATAAAATTTATTTAGTATATTAATATTGTGTGAATTGATGTTATTAATATTACTAGTGCAGGAATAACTAATTTTTAATGTCTTCCTATTGAAAATCTTCCTTAGTTTGGGTTTTTCTGCTTAAAGTGCTTATCAACTAGTTTCAGAAAGTATTGTCCAACATTAACACACACACACACACACACACATATATAAATGGAACTTTGTCTGTGTGTGTGTATCCATTACCTATAGACTCCGAAACGGCTGAACCGATTTTCTTGAAAATTTACACAGTTGTACTTTAAGCATCTGCGAGTGTTCTTAGCTAGGTTTTGTGTCGAGGTACTCCCGATAAATATCGAAAAAATTAGGTCATAGAAGGAGTGGTCCAATTTTAATCAAATTTGATACACTCATAGACAAAGACATAAGAAACAATATTCAGACGTTTCAAGGTTGCAGTTCTTACAATAGTGCAGAAAATCAATAATATATAAAAGGCAAAATGTTCGTGTGTGTGTGTCAGTTTATCTGTCTGTATGTCCTTTATACAAATCCACAATTTTTATCCGATTCTCACCAAACTTCACACATTCTTTAGGGTGAGTCTGAGCTCCAGGACCATGGATTAGTTTTAAAGCTTTCCTTACACCCGAGCAACACCAGGCTATACTGCTAGTGTGTGTGTGTGTATGTATATATATATATATATATATATATGCAATGCCAGTAGATTGCAAACTTATCACTAATCTGTCATCCATTTGAAGTGGATTTAAATGGTATTTGTTAACCTACAGGAAGTTAGATAAGGTATACACTTTTAATCCAAAGGCTAAATCTGCTGTTCAATATTTAAATACCCTGTCAATCAGCATTAGTGGAATATAAATATATAAATAAATGGATGATCAGTTATGTTCTGTTGGCATCTGTTCCTTTCAAGAGACACTGGTATAGCACAGAGTGGGACAAGTCTGAGTCAAGGCTGTGGAGCTGTTGAGCTTCTCATAAATCAGCTCTCTTCCTGTTGGCATCTGTTCCTTTCAAGAGACACTGGTATAGCACAGAGTGGGACAAGTCTGAGTCAAGGCTGTGGAGCTGTTGAGCTTCACAAATCAAGCTCTTCCTGTTGGCATCTGTTCCTTTCCTGGAAGAGATACTGGTATAGCACAGAGTGGGACAAGTCTGAGTCAGTGCTGTGGAGCTGTTGAGCTTACAACCGTTTTCTGTTGGCATCTGTTCTTTCAAGAGACACTGGTATAGCACAGAGTGGGACAAGTCTGAGTCAAGGCTGTGGGAGCTGCTGGGAGCTTCTCATAAATCAAGCTCTTCCTGTTGGCATCTGTTCCTTTCAAGAGATACTGGCATAGCACAGAGTGGGACAAGTCTTGAGTCAAGGTTGAGCCAAGGAGCTTCACAAATCAAGCCTTTCTGTTGGCATCTGTTCTTTTCAAGAGACACTGTATAGCAACAGAGTGGGACAAGTCTGAGTCAAGGCTGTGGAGCTGTTGAGCTTCTCATAAATCAAGCTCTTTCTGTTGGCATCTGTTCCTTTCAAGAGACACTGCATAGCACAGAGTGGGACAAGTCTGGAGTCAAGGCTGTGGGAGCTGTTGAGCTTCTGGGCAAACTTGCTTCTTTCTGTTGGCATCTGTTCCTTTCAAGAGACACTGGTATAGCACAGAGTGGGACAAGTCTGAGTCAAGGCTGTGGAGCTGCTGGAGCTTCTCATAAATCAAGCTCTTTCTGTTGGCATCTGTTCCTTTCAAGACACTGGTATAGCACAGTGGGACAAGTCTGAGTCAAGGTTGTGAGCTAAGAGCTTCTCATAAATCAAGCCTTTCGGTTGGCATCTGTTCTTCAAGAGAAGACTGGCATAGCACAGAGTGGGACAAGTCTGAGTCAAGGCTGTGGAGCTGTTTATGGAGCTTCATAAATCAAGCTCTTTCTCTCTGTTGGCACTGTCTTTCAAGAGACACTCTGGTATAGCACAGAGTACAAGCCTGAGTCAAGGCTGTGGAGCTGTTGAGCTTCTCATAAATCAAGCTCTTTTCTGTTGGCATCTGTTCCTTTCAAGAGACACTGGCATAGCAAGAGGGACAAGCTCCTGAGTCAAGGCTGTGGGAGCTGTTGGAGCTTTCATAACCGGCTCTTTCTGTTGGCATCTGTCTTTTTCAAGAGCATCAGAGAAGGCACAGAGTGGGACAAGTCTGAGTCAAGGCTGTGGAGCTGTTGAGCTTCTCAAATCAAGCTCTTCTGTTGGCATCTGTTCCTCTTAAGAGACACTGGTATAGCACAGAGTGGGACAAGTCTGAGTCAAGGTCAGGAGCTGTTGAGTTTCTCATAAATCAAGCTCTTCCTGTTGGCATCTGTTCCTTTCAAGAGACACTGCAGTATAGCACAGTGGACAAGTCTGAGTCAAGGCTGTGGAGCTGTTGAGCTTCTCATAAATCAAGCTCTTTCTTCTGTTGGCATCTTGTTCCTTTCAAGAGACACTGGTATAGCACAGAGGGGACAAGTCAAGGCTGGTGGAGCTGTTGAGTTTCCTACAAATTCCAAGCTCTTCTGTTGGCATCTGTTCCTTTCAAGAGACACTGGTATAGCACAGAGGACAAGTCTGAGTCAAGGTTGTGGGAGCTGCTGTTTCCTCATAACCAAGCTCTTCTGCTGGCATCTGTTCCTTTCAAGAGACACTGTATAAAGCACAGAGTGGGACAAGTCTGAGTCAAGGCTGGAGCTGTTGAGCTCTCTACAACCGCTTCCTCTCTCCTTTTTCTGTTGGCATCTGTTCCTTTCAAGAGACACTGGTATAGCACAGAGTGGGACAAGTCTGAGTCAAGGCTGTGGAGCCATGGAGCTTCTCATAAATCAAGCTCTTTCTGTTGGCATCTGTTCCTTTCAAGAGACACTTCTGGGCAGGGCACAGAGTGGGACAAGTCTGAGTCAAGGCTGGGAGCTGTTGCTTCTCATAAATCAAGCTCTTTCTGTTGGCATCTGTTCCTTTCAAGAGACACTTGGTATAGCATGTGAGTGGGACAAGTCTGAGTCAATAAGGAGCTGTTGAGTCATAAATCAAGCTCTTCTGCTGGCATCTGTTCCTTTCAAGAGACACTGGCATAGCACAGAGTGGGACAAGTCTGAGTCAAGGCTGTGGAGCTGTTGAGCTCTCATAAATCAAGCCTTTCTGTTGGCATCTGTTCCTTTCAAGAGACACTGGTATAGCACAGAGTGGGACAAGTTCAGTCAAGGCTGTGGAGCTGTTGAGCTTCTCATAAATCAAGCTCTTCCTGTTGGCATCTGTCTTCAAGAGACACTGGTATAGCACAGAGTGGGACAAGTCTTGAGTCAAGGTTGTGGAGCTGTTGAGCTTCTCACAATCAAGCTCTTTCTGTTGGCATCTGTTCCTTCAAGAGACACTTCATAGCACAGAGTGGGACAAGTCTGAGTCAAGTGCTGTGGAGCTGTTGAGCTTGCTAAATCAAGCTCTTTCTTGCTGGCATCTGTTCCTTCAAGAGACACTGGTGGCACAGAGTGGGACAAGTCTGAGTCAAGGCTGTGGAGCTGTTGAGCTCTCTACAAATCAAGCTCAGCTGGCATCTGTCTTTCAAGAGACACTTCTGGGCATAGCACAGAGTGGGACAAGTCTGAGTCAAGGCTGTGGAGCTAAGTTGAGCTTCTCATAAATCAAGCTCTTTCTGTTGGCATCTGTTCCTTTCAAGAGACACTGCATAGCACAGAGTGGGACAAGTCTGAGTCAAGGCTGTGGAGCTTTGCTTCTCATAAATCAAGCTCTTCTGTTGGCATCTGTTCTCTTCAAGAGACACTGGTATAGCACAGAGTGGGACAAGTCTGAGTCATAGCCAGAGCTGTTGAGCTTCTCAAATCAAGCTCTTCTGTTGGCATCTGTTCCTTCTTCATGAGACACTGGTATAGCACAGAGTGGGACAAGTCTGAGTCAAGGCTGTGGAGCTGTTGAGCTCTCATAAATCAAGCTTGCTGGCATCTGTTCCTTTCAAGAGACACTGGTATAGCACAGAGTGGGACAAGTCTGAGTCAAGGCTGTGGAGCTGTTGAGCTTCTCATAAATCAAGCTCTTCCTGTTGGCATCTGTCTTCAAGAGACACTGGTATAGCACAGAGTGGGACAAGTCTGAGTCAAGGCTGTGGGAGCTGTTGAGCTTCATAAACTGTAAGCTCTTCAGTTGGCATCTGTTCCTTTCAAGAGACACTGGTATAGCACAGAGTGGGACAAGTCTGAGTCAAGGCTGGGGAGCAGTGACTATAAATCCTAAGCTTCTTCTGTTGGCATCTGTTCCTTTCAAGAGATACTGTATAGGCACAGAGGGACAAGTCTGAGTCAAGGCTGTGGAGCTGTTGAGCTTCTTATGCAACTGCTTCAGTTGGCATCTGTTCCTTTCAAGAGACACTTGTATAGTACAGAGTGGGACAAGTCTGAGTCAAGGCTGGTGAGCTGTTGAGCTTCTCATAAATCAAGCTCTTTCTGTTGGCATCTGTTCCTTTCAAGAGACACTGGTATAGCACAAGAGAGTGGACAAGTCAGAGCCGAGGCTGTGGAGCTGTTGAGCTTCACAAATCAAGCTCTTTCTGCTGGCATCTGTTCCTTTCAAGAGACACTGGTATAGCAATAGAGTGGGACAAGTCTGAGTCATGCTGTGGAGCTGTTGAGCTTCTCATAAATCAAGCTCTTCTGTTGGCATCTGTTCCTTTCAAGAGACACTGGTATAGCAGCTGAGTGACAAGTCTGAGTCAAGGCTGTGGAGCTGTTGAGCTTGCTAAATCAAGCTTGGCATCTGTTCTTTCAAGAGACACTGGCATAGCACAGAGTGGGACAAGTCTGAGTCAAGGCTGTGGAGCTAAGCGCGATTTCTACAAATCAAGCTCTTTCAGTTGGCATCTGTTCCTTTCAAGAGACACTGGTATAGCACAGAGTGGGACAAGTCTGAGTCAAGGCTGTGGAGCTGTTGAGCTTCTCAAATCAAGCTCTTTCTGTTGGCATCTGTTCCTTTCAAGAGACACTGGTATAGCACAGAGTGGGACAAGTCTGAGTCAAGGCTGTGGAGCTGTTGGAGCTTCTCATAAATCAAGCTCTTTCTTGTTGGCATCTGTTCCTTTCAAGAGACACTGGTATAGCACAGGAGTGGACAAGTCTGAGTCAAGGCTAGGGAGCTGTTGAGCTTCTCATAAATCAAGCTCTTTCTGCTGGCATCTGTTCCTTTCAAGAGACACTGGTATAGCACAGAGTGGGACAAGTCTGAGTCAAGGCTGTGGAGCTGTTGAGCTTCTCATAAATCAAGCTCTTTCTGTTGGCATCTGTTCCTTTCAAGAGACACTGGTATAGGCACAGAGTGTGGGACAAGTCTGAGTCACACAGGGAGCTGCTGAGCTCTCAAGAAATCAAGCTCTTCTGTTGGCATCTGTTCCTTCTAAGAGACACTGGTATAGCACAGAGTGGCTGCAAGTTCAGAGTCAAGGTTGTGGAGCTGTTGAGCTTCTCATGAATCAAAATTTTCTGTTGGCATCTGTTCCTTCAAGAGACACTGGTATAGGCATAGAGCGGGACAAGTCTGAGTCAAGGCTGTGGAGCTGTTGAGCCTCTCATAAATCAAGCTCTTCTGTTGGCATCTGTTCCTTTCAAGAGACACTGTATAGCACAGAGGGACAAGTCTGAGTCATGGCTGTGGAGCTGAGCTTCTCATAAATCAAGCTCTTCCTGTTGGCATCTGTTCCTTTCAAGAGACACGTGGGGTATAGCACAGAGTGGGACAAGTCTGAGTCAAGGTTGTGGAGCTGTTGAGTCATAAATCAAGCTCTTTCTGTTGGCATCTGTTCCTCTCAAGAGACACCTCTCATAGCACAGAGTGGGACAAGTCTGAGTCAAGGCTGTGGAGCTGTTGAGCTTCTCATAAATCAAGCTCTTTCTGTTGGCATCTGTCTTTTCAAGAGACACTGGTATAGCACAGAGTGGGACAAGTCTGAGTCAAGGCTGTGGAGCTGTTGAGCTTCTCATAAATCAAGCTCTTTCAGTTGGCATCTGTTCCTTTCAAGAGACACTGGTATAGCACAGAGTGGGACAAGTCTGAGTCAAGGCTGTGGAGCTGTTGAGCTTCTCATAAATCAAGCTCTTTCTGTTGGCATCTGTTCCTTTCAAGAGACACTGGTATAGCACAGAGTGGGACAAGTCTGAGTCAAGGCTGTGGAGCTGTTGAGCTTCTCATAAATCAAGCTCTTTCTGTTGGCATCTGTTCCTTTCAAGAGACACTGGTATAGCACAGAGTGGGACAAGTCTGAGTCAAGGCTGTGGAGCTGTTGAGCTTCTCATAAATCAAGCTCTTTCTGTTGGCATCTGTTCCTTTCAAGAGACACTGGTATAGCACAGAGTGGGACAAGTCTGAGTCAAGGCTGTGGAGCTGTTGAGCTTCTCATAAATCAAGCTCTTCCTGTTGGCATTGCCACAAAGCGGTAATGTAGTTTTGGTAGAGACAGAGTTGCTTGGCTGGGTAATGTTTGAAAAGAACAAATTCTTCCTAACATTCTCTTGCATTCTCTATAAAATCAAAGCTAACGCACACATTCTCCCTTGAGTGCCTTACAGTGTGGATTCTGTAAACTAGATTATAACACTTAAGAAAGTGGAAAAATTCTTGAATTACATCATGCAATTTATGACCAGCAATTGCCTTACAAATTGTATGGCTTCTGCTCCGATGAACTTAAATCACTGGTGCCTCTGCCACAGGAGTTTACTCATGCAACCAGACTGGCAACTGGGTCCCACCCATTCACAGTTAGATCAACCAAATGCAGATGATAATTCTACTTCAGCAGTTTCTTTTCTTGCACTTCCTGCCTGTGGAACTCGCTTCCATATTCTTGCTTTCCTGATGGCTACAATCTCCAGGAATTTAAATGCAATGTCAATACCCATCTCTTAACCACTTGACTCTAGTTCTTTCTACATCACCCTGTATATCTTTTCCTTTCTCTCTACCTTTGCAACTGTCATCACACCTGTATTCCCATCTTCCTCTTGCTCTTTTCTCTGACACCCCCTGTAACTGGTTTGTCTTTATCTTTACTCTCCTCCTATTTAATCTTTTACTTGTATGTAGCCCCCTGCGTATCAGTGGCATTACTGCCTTGTTTGGGCGGGGGGAAATGGATATAAACCTTTCAAGACACAATTGGTTTGGCTTCCAACTGTCCCCCTTAAAGAGTAAAGGATTTTAGTTACAGTCTTATCAAATGAAACAAAAAAGGCTTATGAAAAATATGCATTGACGGGTTGGTTGCTGGAAAAAGTGGCAGGGATCCCAACGGAGAAGGTGGCATTGACAGCATGATCAAATGGAAACAACTGCATCTTTGCTCATTGAAAGGATGGTGAACTCTGGAATCTCCTAAGTCATGTGAGTACACTTTCTGCTACAGGCTGAGAGAGTGTTCTATGATGAGTGGTATGGCAGCAGAGATTGCTGGAAGGTATGCTATCCATCCATCTTAGAGGTTCCACACTAGATTTGTGTGAGATTGACTTCTTGGTTTTCTTTTCTCCCAAAGGTACCTGTAATGCAGTAAGAATTTGAAGTCACTGTTTTCCTTTTCCTAGACTGGCTGCCATTCGAAGCAAGTCTGCTCTGCTATTTAACCCATATCTGTAAGAAGATAGAATCATTATGAATTGAATGAAACAGACTTTGTTGAAATTTGGACTTGGCTTACTAATTCCTCTTTCAGTGCTAATAAACTTTACGCCACCCACATTGTTTTAATAAAACTGTTTTTTTTTTCAAATGTTTCCACATGAGTGAAAGTAGAAGTTAGTTTTAAGTTTCTTTTTGTTACTCCCCCTTGATTTAGGTACATCACTCAAGAAGGTCACAAACTGGAGATTGCCCCCCGACCTCCAATGGCTGTTACCAACGCTGTGTCATGGAGATCAGAGGGAATCAAATACAGGAAGAATGAGGTTTTCCTGGATGTGATTGAATCGGTCAATTTATTGGTAAGTTCTCAGTTCTCTTTATTTGAATCCCCTCATTCAACCATTTTAATGTTACATTGACCAAAAACATGACACTATTGAACAGAGCACATTACAAATAATAATAAGGATATATTGTCCTAAAAAAACCCCAGAAGAACTGGTTGAGAGACAAACTTTTAAAACAAGTAATAAGTTATGTTGATGAGATGAAGATTTGTGAATATTTAAAGTGGTTTGGTTTTTATTTAAAGATTTCTATTTGAAGTTTTGTCATTAAATTTAAGCAACTAGGGGAAAATATTGTAATAATTAGAATATTTTCAGAAAAGTCAATGATTGATAATATTTCACTAATTTTATAACGTTAAAAGAAATTTTGTGTATTTGATGTTTAAGACATAAATTTATTGTTAATAATCAAAGGGTAAAAAAAAAAAACCTTTCTATTAACAGCTTGTGAGAAGTTAATTTTTTTTCACTGATTACGTTGTTTCATTAAAATTTTCCCATCAAGTTTTGAATTCAGAAAACTATTGTTAATGATCTCCAAAAGGAATGGCACTAATTCCATCACTTCAATTTTATCATCATAACCCTACCATAGAAAGGAAAACATTCCAGTTACAAAACAAATTGTTACAAATATCAGTGTTTGTAATAAGGACATCAAGTAATATCATGCATTCAAGATAGTTGTAAAATTTTACAAAGATTTCTTTTAGTTTTTTTTTATCTTTATTTTTATAATTGTTATTTCCTGAACTTAGGCTTATAGCTGCATTATGTTAAACCATTATTGTCTAAAAAAGAAAAAGAAATTACAATCTAAAAATATTTTCTGGCTTTAAATAACCTGCAAAGATTTGATAAGCTGGAGAAAATAAATCAATCAACCAATTGTAATGAGCTTGTGTGAATGGTTGACAGAGCAGAGATTAGGACAGATAGCAAAAAGACAAACTTTACTAAGTAGTAAAGATGGGAAGTTGAGAGCTATGAGTTGTAACCCTATTTTAAGGGGGTCACAAATGAAACAGTTTTTTTTCTCCGGTTTGCATATTTATAAATCTACCATTCATCCCTGCTGCCATATCTGGTTGGGTGTTCCTGCTATTCATTTCGAGTTTCTTGCCAAAATCTAAAGAAAGATCTTGGTCTTGACTTGGCCTCTCTATTTTCTTGCTGACATGACATGGCTTCCCTCTTTTTACAAATATTTTCGTGGCAACTATTCTGACCAGGTTTTTTTTTTTTTTTTTTTCTGGAGCCCTGTCTATGTGAATTTAAGCATGAAGCATGCTACTTGGTCTGCATCTTGTCCCCACCCTTTCACTGTTGAAGAAGCTAAATGTAACTGCCACCTCTACTTTAAGTTTCTTTTCTTACACTTCTCATCTGTGGAACATTCTTCTGCTTATTTGCTTCCCTGATAGCTACAATCTCCAAATATTTAAATGCAATGTCAATTTCCATCTATCTTCTTAAATCCCGTTAATCTTTTATCCATTCTTCATGACCTCCACTGTACCTAGGCTTTTCTCTCACTGTAACCTGCACACTTGGGGTGAAATGATTAAAATTTTTTTATTTTTATTTATGATTAATAAATATAGTTTTTACTTAATAGCAATATCACCAAACTGGGACATATTAAGGCAAAATTTTCCTAAATTATACTAATCAAAAATTTAAGAAAATGAGAACAGTTTTTGTATAATTTATTATTCCTTAAATGTTTTTTCTTAAGACAATAGTGTCTTTAATATATCTTCCTTATTTACATTGTTCAGACTGTTGTCCTCATCTTTATTGCCATGTTTATGACGTTTCAGCATTCTGGCCTTCTTTAGGTGCTAGGAATTTTGAACTGAATCCTTTGTTTTGATCACTGGGGTGCATGACATTCCATGTGTGACGCCATATCGTTATTTCCCTTTAACTCAACTCTAAGTTATTTGTTTGGATGTGCGTTGTGGTACAGTGGATATCGGCTCGGAACGAGAAACCGGGGAGCCGAGTTCGAATTCCAGTTGAATCCATTGTATTCACTTATGCGCAAATACCCTTGGGAAAGGTATTAATCCGTCTCTTCCTTCCAGTTATGGGTTAAATAACAGGATAGATTGGGTTCTATAGCCTTGGTCGGCAACCAGTCTACCGCAGAAAGCAATGGCAACCTACTGCGGGATAATCTTCTGCCCAGTCAGTCATGTCTCTTTTGAGTCATGATTGCCCAAGCGTGTTTCACGTATGGCACTTAACTGACTGAAGTTATTTGTTTACCACTGTTGTAGCCAGGTATTGAACTCACAACTCTTTGGGTCAAGTTACTGGAACTAACCAACGCCTATATCCACTGGGCCATGTGTCCTTGAGGAACATGACAATAAAGATGAGGACAACAGTTCGAATAAAATAAATATTACCTTATCTCAGAAGTATAGACAAATACTAATATGTCTTATACATAAAAGCAATTAAGTTTTTCTTATTATATAATGTCCAAATTTTATGGCATTTTTTTATTTTACAATTCAAAGCAGATTCTCAGTAAAGAGTTATGTGTATAAATATTAAGTGGGTCAAAATTAAATTTCATAAGGTAAAAAAGTGTGTGTGTGGTTAGGTTGGTGCGTAACAGATGTAAAATAAACAATCTGAAGTAATTTAATTCCTTTGTTCTGAAACTTTCATTAAAATCTGACAATCATTTAATTTTTGCAAAAATTTTCAAATCCATGTTTTTCACTTCAAAAAAATAGTTAAAATTTCCTATACTAATTTTTGCATCCCAGTCTAATGCAAAAAAATTTTAACCAGAGTTTTAAATGCTCTAAAAAAAAAATAAAAAAACTAAAATTTAATAATCAAAAAATTCTTTGGTATTTCCTCTTAATAATAACAAAAATTTTGACAGTAAAACTTTGTTTTTATTATGTTGTGTTGGGGTGAGCATTTTTTTGTCATGGTATGTTAACTTTTTAGCAAATTGGTGTAGGTACTTATTTTAAAGCTTAAAAAAATTGGCGAAATAAATTCGTCTGTTATTGATTTAAAATACACATGAAATTTGAATGAAATTGAATTAGGCATCTAATTAGGCATCATCTGTGTCAAAAGGGCTAATCATGGGTTACAGGGAAAGTTTGTGGCTCTTTTATGACTCATCTATTTCAAGTGAAAATATTTTCTAATCAATATAGTATTTTACATAGATAATTTAGTTTTGAATTGTTATCTTGCCATCAGTAAAGTGACAGGTACTAGATGTTAAAAAGAATATAATAAATTATTATTAGATGTAAAATAACTGAATTTCTATCAGAAAATAATTCATTAACTTCAATAATTCACGATATCTAAGTTTTCAAATGAATTTTTAAAAATGAAAAAGCTTTTTTGAAGCTTTCATTTTAGCTAAAAGATTAAATTTGCTAATTTCCCTTAAGCAAAATACCCTGTAGTGTATTTTTTCAAGCAGAAATTTGATTGGAATCAAGTTTTTTTAAATTTAAAAAATTTTTTTTTTTTTTTTTTTTTTAAATAGCTGATTAGCAACCATTTTAGCTGTCTTTCATTGCAATGTAATTTTCTTTAATAAGAAATCTTCCAAAAATAAAATATACTTTTCTGAAACTCATTTAAGAAATATGAGCTGATTTAAAGTATAGTGTGATTTGAAACAACTATTATTTAAGTTAAAAAAAAGGCAGACAAATGGAATTTTAAAATGAACAGTAGTAGCAATTTACATATCTTTGAACACCTGACAAGCCCTTGTAGGCTATTTACATATCTTTGAACACCTGACAAGCCCTTGTAGGCTATTTACATATCTTTGAACACCTGACAAGCCCTTGTAGGCTATTTACATATCTTTGAACACCTGACAAGCCCTTGTAGGCTATTTACATATCTTTGAACACCTGACAAGCCCTTGTAGGCTATTTACATATCTTTGAACACCTGACAAGCCCTTGTAGGCTATTTACATATTTATTGCTGAGACTTTATCTCTTAAAACATAACTTATGAAAAATTATGGGTAAATACTTTTTTTATATAATTTAAGTATTTAGTAATCTTATAAGTGTTCGAAATATTCTCTGTAATCAAATTTTAGGAATGTTTACTTTAAATTTAGTATAGTTGTCAATATTATTTTCTGATAAAGTCATGTATGGTCACTAATACTTTTGAAATGGTCACGTTTTATACACGTAAAAAAAATATTTTAAAAATCTCAGTGTGTGATGAATTGTATTAAGCTTTTCAGTTTTTACTTAGTGATCAATAACTTAATATAGATAGTTTTGAAGAATTTTTAAAAGATTTTTGAAACTATAAATTATTATAATATAAAGAGTGAAAACAATTCTTGTAAAAATTCATTATTCATTGCAAAATTTATTTTCTTTAGACAATAATGTCCTTAATATATATTATTTATAAAAGCAATTAAAAGTTTATTGAATTAAATAATGTTAGTTTTATTGCATTTTTTATTTTACAATTCAGAGCAGATTTTCGGGAAGTGGCAGCTGTTTGGAGTGGGGGAAGGAATGGATGATTTACTTTCTCTAAGGAACCCTGCATTTAATTAATTAAACAATGTTTGTGGACAGAATTTAATTTCTAGAAACTTTATGAAATTAATTGGGGGTGAGAGGTGTAACAGATGTAAAAAACAAAAACAAAACAAAATAACAAAGATTTTGGAAAAATAATAATTTCATAAATAAATTGATTCATTTGTCAATAAATTCTGAAAGTTTCATTAAAATCTGACAATTATTTGATTTTTGCAAAAATTTCCAAATTAATATTTATCACCGGAAACAAAGGTACTAAAATTCCAATGATTAGCTCTGGTTCCGCGCTGACATAAAAAAACAAACAAAAATTTTGAATATGCTACAAAGAATTAAAAATACTTTAGTGTTTTCTCTTAATAATATGAACATTTTGACGATAAACTTCCGACGATAAACTTTATAGTGAGTCGAAAGTATAAATGCATTTCACTTAAAAGGTAAGTTATCTCCCTTGTTTTAGAAAACTTCAGCGTTACTGCCCTTTAGTTTCTATTTTTAGGAAGCATTTTTATGAACACGAAGTATTTCACTGCAGAATTTTCGTGTATATTCTTTTAAAAATTAAATTTGCTAAAAAATGAATTTTTTTAAACTTCTATATTTTAAATCAATTTGTTCTTGACTTTTTTTTTCATATCTCAAGTAATATGAAACGCTTAAAAGCTTGTTTTTAGTGATATATTTTTTTTTTTGGTGGGGGTTCTTTTTAAAGTTCTTTTAAGCTAATTTAGTTATCTTATATAGGTAAAAAAAAATTACAAAAACTGACTTAATTTTTTTTTTTTTAAATCAATTTATAAAAAAATAAAGATCATATTTACACTTTCTATTTCTGCACATTTTTTGTTGGGTGATTTCTCTTTAGCCTGCTTGCATTCTTTCTTAAATTCTTTGTGTAGTGCGCTATATTCTGTACCCTATATTGGTATTGCTTGTGGTCTCCTTTTAATGTTGAGAATTTTATCTGTCACCCATTTTGTTCTTTGTCTAGTTTTCTTCGGAATGATCTCATTTGCTAATGTTACACAAGCTTCTCTTAATGTGTTCCACTTCAAATTTCCATTCTGATTTAGTTCATTGTATCTGCTTTTAACACTGTCCATATATTTTTCTTTCACATTTGGGTCATTCAGGAGTGTTGTATTGCAATTTGGGTGTTAGCTTGGTCCTCTTTACTTTACATAACACTGGATGGTGGTCGCTCCACTAGTTGGCACTTGGATATAATTTACATTGTAAAACTGCATTCCTGAATCTCTTATTGACAGTTATATAGTCAATTTTCCTGGGCTTCTCTATAGCCATCTTGGGTGTTCTTGAAACCAGGTGTGGGCTACGACCTGGGCATTTGCTGTGTATGATGGGACTCCTTTTTCTTTGCATTCATTACAAGTTTTTGTAGTCTGAATTTCCCAACTCTTTCAGTCAGTCAGTCAAGTGCCATACGTGATACATGTTTTGTGCTATCATGACTCTAAAGAGACATTACTGATTGGGCAGAAGATTATCGCACAGTAGGTTGCCATTGTTTTCTGCAGTAGACTGGTTGCTAGCCAAGACTATAGAACCCAATCTGTCCTGTTATTTAACCCATAACTGGAGGGAAGAGACAGATTAATACCTTTCCCAAAGGTATTTGTGCATAAGTGAATGCAAGGAATTCAACTGGAATTTGAACTTGGTTCCCAGATTTGTCGTTCCGACTCTTTCACTATCTCTATTTTTGCGTACTTTAACATACATGTCTCCCACGACGGTTGTGGTGTCTTGTGATTTGCATTGAATCTTGGTGTTGTCTAGTGTACAGTAAAACTTTTTAATTTCTTCTTTTGTACGTTTTGTTGGTTCTTATACAATCCATATGATGGATATGTTGAAAGGCTTTCCTTTCTGTTTAATGACAAGAATTTTTTTTCAGATATTTGATAGTATTCCAGAACACACTTTTTGATGTCTTGGTTTAATATCAGTTCTACTTTCCTCTCATTTTTCTCTCTGCCTGCATATATGATCCTGTGTTTATCGCTGACAAAATCTCTATTGTTTGCCAGCCTATTTGCTATACAGCTAAAATATTAACATTTAATCTGTTCACTTTCTGATTTATATTTACTGTGTTAGTGTTGTGACATTCTATTTTCTGAGAATTATTTCTTGTTTGACGTAGACAGTTGCTGGGTGACACCTGTTGCTAATGTCTTTCCTTACCAAGTGAGCGATCAGTTTAATAGAGTTTAAATCTCATTATGCCATTGTTCTTGCTAACAGTTGCTGAATGTCAAGCATCACCTGTTACACATTTTCTTCCTTACTGGATGAGGAGTTAATTCCCATAGACTTAACCCCCATCCCTTCATGCCCCTGTCATTTATTATAATATTGAGGATGAAGAAGTTTCTTGCATTTTGTGATTGTTATTAAGACACCACCTCTAGATTAGCTGATTGTTCATTCACCCTTTGATAGGTTTTTATTTTTTGTTCTATTCAGTTGCTAATAACGTATCTGACTTGTTAGAAATTGGAATGTATGTGCTGGTTTAGTTACCAACCATTTGATAGTAGAATATATATATATATATATATATATATATACACACATGGTGATAATCAGAAACTTTAATTTAAAAATTATTATTCAATATTTTTTTCTTCTGCCCTAATTTGTGTCTGATGAGGTGGTTAGGGGCACATATCAACAAATGTAAAAGATTTTTTTTATTTTTTTGCAAAACATGAAATTTTAACATTTTTTTTTTTATTTATCTAATTTAATATAGTCTCTTACCTTCCACTCCTATCAAATATAGGAGACAAAAACTGATTTAGTGTGAGTTTTTATATATATAGCCTTGTTAAAGTCCCTCAAAGGACAAAATGCATTGGATAAGAATAGTTTTTCCTGTTGTCTTTTAATTCATTTTGTTCCTTTATACATCCACTCTATCTAAAAATAATTCACACACATCTATTGGTGTGAAACTTGGAGTAATGATTTACAATCACTTTTTTGTTTGTGTGTGTATGTGTGTATATATATATATATATATATATATATATATATATATATAAAACTAAATTCATGAATAATTGAGCATACTACTACATGCCTATCAAGAAGACTTGTGTTACATCTCTCTGACAACAGCTTTGTTGCATATTGGTTACAATTGTAACCAATATGCAACAAAGGATTAATGAAGCAGGTAATTTGAACTACATTTTAAACTATTATTTCTTAACTAGTGTCATAAAAAAAATGAAAGGAATTGTTAGAAACATATATAATATTGAAATGAAAGGAAACCAAGGTTTTGAAACAATGTATTGAGATGTAATAAAATAACAGAATGCCTAAGGGAATTAATCACACAAATTCACTACTTAAATTTGATTTATCTACCTTTTTTTTTTTTTTATAGAGTGTGATATGAAAGATAAATAATTAAATACACGATGATAATGTTAATATAAATAAATAATGAGGAGACTGTAAATCCTCACAAATGTGTGTATTTGTGTGGTTATGTATGTGTATTTAATCTCTTCTGGAAACTTCGTTATTGGCCTTGTACCAGACTAAGAGCAAGTGGGTTTTGTGAACTTATGCTGGTGGTGCCACTATTATTTTGGTCTTGTGCTAAATTAAGTTGAGATAATTCAATATCTACATTGAGTGTCTGCTGTAGAGCTATGGTAAACAAGCCATTTTTAGTGAGCTCAGTACGTACCGAGTTCCGTCCACCTGTGTTTTTGTTTCAGACCAGATTAAACTGAGTTAATATGTACAGTTTGAAAAAGAGATGCTGACTAAGATTTGGAAAGAGAAGGTGTTATCTTTTTATATAAGAAGTCAGTAAGATCCTGAGTTGGATCTTCACCCAGTTTTTGTGTTCTATTGCAGGTGAGTGCTAACGGCAATGTGCTGCGCAGTGAGATTGTTGGCTGCATCAAGATGCGTGTCTACCTGTCTGGCATGCCTGAACTGAGACTCGGGCTTAATGACAAGGTGCTCTTTGAGAGTACAGGAAGTGAGTTGCTAAATCTTCTATTTTCTTTTCAATTACTTTTATTGTTATCTTACATAGACAAATTTGTTTACATATAGATATGTATGTATGTATGTGTGTGTGTGTATGTATGTGTGTATGAGTCACACAGGAAGAAATTCAAGCCAGACACATACACGCGCTTCCTGCCTGTGGAACTTCCTTCCATATACTTGCTTTCCTGACAGCTATAACCTCCAAGAATTTAAATGCAATGTCAATTCCCATCTCTTATCCACTTAACTCCAGCCCTTTCCACATCACCCCACGTATCTTGTTCTTTTCCTTTCTCTCTACCTTCACAACTGTCTTCACTCCTGTGTTCATATCCTTCTCTTGCCCTTTCTCTTTCTCACCCTGTAGCTGGTCCGTCTTTGTCTCCACTCTTTTCCTGTCTAAAACTTTAACTCTCTTATGTAGCCCCCCCCCCCCACGTCAGTGATGGTACCGCCTTGCTTAGGGTGAAATGATTTAAAAAAAAAAAAAATACATGCACAAGTAAATCTATAGCCTGATGATAAAATGAAAAAATCAGGTAGCAAATATTTACTTTAGCTCCTTCTCTGTTAATGCACTTAATCATTTGGTGAATATTAATATTAAACTCCCGTAGATTAAGCCTACTTAAAAAGGACAAAAATAACTGTTTGACTGTATAGTAATTATGAAAATGACAAGAATGGAAGAAAAAACTGATTTGAATTATCCACTATTACTGTTATAATTACTTTCTACTTGTTCTAAGCACAACCATCTACTAGGCTGCCTAACTACTCCCTGTTGATCAGGTACATTTGTTTACTCAACATCCACAGCTATATATATATATATATATATATATATATATATATATATATATTGATTGCTTAATTACTTAGTTTTTGGAAGGTTCAACCTCTTCTGCCATGCCACCAACATTTGTCTTTGACATTATAGGACTGCACAAAAAAAGTGTGTGAAAACATTGAGCTCCTGTACCTGGTTATGTGTTTCTCTGTCCATAAGTTCTGTTCTGTTAGAAGCAAACAGATATATAAAAATTAACAAGAGAATCCTGAACTGATTTGAACCTTCAACCTGGAAGTAAACAGGCAAGTGACATATGTACTACACCAACATTCTGCTGCTTGAAAATAATGTTGGAATTACAAATACTAAGTTAGGCAGTTTACTCAGACTTTACATGTTTCGATAGCCTTGCGTGTATTTCATTGTTTCCAGCACAAATGTGTGAAGAAAGAATCACTTTACTTGAAAGGGAGTGGCCGATCATGTCTCAAGAGATGACTGCCTTGGAAGAAGATTTTTCTGCAGTAGGTTGCCATTATTTCTGTGGTAGACTGGTTGCCAATCAAGGCTATAGAACCCAATCTGTCCTGCTATTTAACCCATAGCTGGAGGGAGAGTGACAGATTAATACCTTTCTCAAGGTTATTTGTGTGTAACTGGAATTTGAACTTGGCTCTTCAATTTCTTGTTCTGAGCTGATATCTACTGCACCACAATGCATATCTGGGGGTTAAGACAGTCATTAAAAAAAAAAGAAGCCTAATATAATTTCAGATGTGAATATATATTTTATTGATATTTTTATGCATCTATTATTAAATGCATTAGATTTAACAGGGATCTGTATTTTTCTTTTAATATCTGAAAAGTTATTGAATTTTGTTATGACATGCTCTGTGTTGCAGTGCATTTTTAAAATATCAGCATTGTAATTTTGAGTTAATATTTGATGTAATATTTTTCTTATTCACATAAATATGGTAATTTCTGTTTTTCTTTTTATCAAGGCAAAATATAAAAACTTTTCAATTTGTTGTTGCTGACTTTTGCAGATTATTTAAATGCATGATTGAAATTAAAAAAAATTATTTCTGCTTTTTTTCCTTTTTTTTTTCTTTAGTTTTTCTTAATTTTTTTCTTAATTTTTTTCTCTCTTTTTTCTTAATTTTTTCTCTCTTTTTTCTTAATTTTTTTCTCTCTTTTTTTAAAAATTTTTTTCTCTCTTTTTTCTTAAATTTTTTCTCTCTTTTTTTCTTAATTTTTTTCTCTCTTTTTTCTTAATTTTTTCTCTCTTTTTTCTTAATTTTTTCTCTCTTTTTTTCTTAATTTTTTCTCTCTTTTTTCTTAATTTTTTCTCTTTTCATTTTTTCTCTTTTCATTTTTTCTCTTTTTTTCTTTTTTCTTATTTTTTTCTCTTTTCATTTTTTTCTCTTTTCATTTTTTTCTCTTTTCATTTTTTTCTCTTTTCATTTTTTTCTCTTTTCATTTTTTTCTCTTTTCATTTTTTTCTCTTTTCATTTTTTTCTCTTTTCATTTTTTTCTCTTTTCATTTTTTTCTCTTTTCATTTTTTTCTCTTTTCATTTTTTTCTCTTTTCATTTTTTTCTCTTTTCATTTTTCCTCTTTTCATTTTTCCTCTTTTCATTTTTCCTCTTTTCATTTTTCCTCTTTTCATTTTTCCTCTTTTCATTTTTCCTCTTTTCATTTTTCCTCTTTTCATTTTTCCTCTTTTCATTTTTCCTCTTTTCATTTTTCCTCTTTTCATTTTTCCTCTTTTCATTTTTCCTCTTTTCATTTTTCCTCTTTTCATTTTTCCTCTTTTCATTTTTCCTCTTTTCATTTTTCCTCTTTTCATTTTTCCTCTTTTCATTTTTCCTCTTTTCATTTTTCCTCTTTTCATTTTTCCTCTTTTCATTTTTCCTCTTTTCATTTTTCCTCTTTTCATTTTTCCTCTTTTCATTTTTCCTCTTTTCATTTTTCCTCTTTTCATTTTTCCTCTTTTCATTTTTCCTCTTTTCATTTTTCCTCTTTTCATTTTTCCTCTTTTCATTTTTCCTCTTTTCATTTTTCCTCTTTTCATTTTTCCTCTTTTCATTTTTCCTCTTTTCATTTTTCCTCTTTTCATTTTTCCTCTTTTCATTTTTCCTCTTTTCATTTTTCCTCTTTTCATTTTTCCTCTTTTCATTTTTCCTCTTTTCATTTTTCCTCTTTTCATTTTTCCTCTTTTCATTTTTCCTCTTTTCATTTTTCCTCTTTTCATTTTTCCTCTTTTCATTTTTCCTCTTTTCATTTTTCCTCTTTTCATTTTTCCTCTTTTCATTTTTCCTCTTTTCATTTTTCCTCTTTTCATTTTTCCTCTTTGATAAAATCTTTTTCTTATCAGTCATTTATGTCTGATATTATATAACAAAACGTTATATAAACTGCTGATAAGTATTGACTAAATACACAATTCCTTGACATTTCAAAAGACCTTTCATACCCTTTCCCTCTTTATTTTTCTATTAATATATTTGTAAATGTTTTTCAGCAGCATTGAAAATGGTCTTTTCCGATTTCAAGTATTTGATATTCAAGAAAGCATAAAAATAAGATTAATTTTATTTCAATTTTTTTTCCAGAAACAATTATATTTTGGAGAAGAAAATTTGCCTGAAAAATTGCTGACCCCCTCCTCCCAAATCTGTGATCTCTAATATTGCTGTATTTTGTTTGATTTAAGAACCTAATACCAAAACTATTTGAGAGAATGATAGAAAATACAACCAAGTCATTGTTTATTTTTATTCCAGTAATCTTACACAATTTCAGTTTTAACCTTAATAACGCAAACACTTTTTATGTACTCAGTAATCTTAAGCTTTAGAAAATATTCTGTTTTATTGAATTTTAAAGAATTTTGACTCTAAATTTACTACAGTTGTTATTTTTTTTTATAGGGTTGTGTATGGGTGACTATCTAATTTTCATAAAATCATGGTTTGAAACTTGTAAAAAAAATTTTTTTTTACCAAAATTTTCTAATAAAAAACATTTCTAAAATAATTCATTTGTGAATAAGTCCTGACAAGTATTTGATTTTTGCAAAAATTTCCAAATTAATGTGTTGGTGATCACAAAAAAGATGCTAAAATTTGCAAGAAAAACAAGTTTTTCAATAGAAATTTCTAATGTTCTGAAAAGGAGTAAAAAATTTAATCTTTTCTCTTAATAATAAGATTTTCACGATAAAATTGTTTTCATTATACTTGGAATATATTTTCATTAAGGTATGCTATTTGTTTTTTAATGTGTGTGTATGTATATATATATATATATGTAAGCACACACATACATGCACATAATGTTATGGTCATGAAAGAGAAATAAGACATTCTAAAAGTTGAATGATGAGGACACAATGTTAAAAATTGATCAGATCAAAGCACAATAAAAAGAAAGGACTAAAACTGGTTTTAAGTCAATAGACGTGTAAGAATTAAGGAAAGTGAGTTGATGAATTATAAGTAAATATTTGAAGAAGTTGGTTTTACAAACATATACACAGGAAAGATGTAGAATATTAAAAACATTAACAAAAACTTGAACACAATCATAACTTCACCTTTAAGTAAACATCAGACAAAGAAATGCTTGGACAAAACTGATTTCTCAATGGTAGATTTTGTTGAGGAATTTATGGTTATATTAAATGGCGAAGCTTGAGATTGGGTCCTTCAAGGAAATAGTTAACCAACATAGTGAATGAACAATGAGATATTTTTAGATGGTGTTATAGGCTGTCAAATTAAAACATAATGCTAAAAGAAAAGGAATTAGTATTTTGGACAAGATGTTTGAAATTGTACAGGCCATGGTCCCAATGCTCCTTCATATTCCTATTGTCTCTTTCTCAGTCAGTCAGTTAAGTGCCATACGTGTTACATGCTTGGGCGATCATGTCTCGAAAGAGACATGACTGACTGGGCAGAAGATTATCCCGCAGTAGGTTGCCACTGCTTTCTGCAGTAGACTGGTTGCCAACCAAGGCTATAGAACCCAATCTGTCCTGTTATTTAACCCATAACTGGAGGGAAGAGACGGATTAATACCTTTCCCAAGGGTATTTCCGCGTAAGTGAATTCAACTGGAATTTGAACTCGGCTCCCCGATTTCTCGTTCCGAGCCGATATCCACTGCGCCACAACGCGTCTCTTTCTCACCTTGCTGAAAAAAAAGTTTAAAGGTGCCAATTTAATAGAATCGGCCCCAGCTTCTCCAGATATTAATCCAAAAGAAATCTTGTGGTCCATCATTCATAGAGATTCATATGAGAATAGAAAACAATATTCAATCAGAAATATCTACGAAGCTGTATTAAGCAAACATTACTGCTTCCTAGAGATTTCTAATTTCTTTTTTTTATAAGCAAACTTGAATCTGAAGAAAAGTTACCATATTCATTGGTAGATAAAGTTAACGAAAAGTTACCATATTCATTGGTAGATAAAGTTAACGAAGGTTACAAAATGTCAAGGAGCTCATATTCCAATGCAAAATATAATGTATTCAGGTATGTGGGATATTCTGTAAAATCAAATATTTGCTTATATATTCATTATTTATTCATAATTTATATTTCAGTTTGCATAAAAAACGATATCCACTTCCCTAAAAAAAACAATTTATGAGAATTTGTAGTAATGATAGACATAAAAACTGAAATTCACATGATATATTCCTTATGTAGATATAATTATCTGCTGAAAATTTACAAACATCAGTTGGTTCAATACTATCAGGTTGAGTCATGAATAATTTCCGTTTTTGTTTATCAACTTTATTCTTCAAATTTTACAATCAGTTCTGAAAAACAAATTACTCATGATTCAACTCAATAATTTTATGGTGAAAATCTTGATTAATAAAATGTGAAAGTGTTTGCTTTTTTGCTAAAAGAACTATTGTATGATGTGTTTTGATTGTAGATATCTGTTGTGTGTCCAAAATTAACATTTAATTCTTTTTTTTTTTTTTTAAGATGTGAATGAAAATCTATCCATCAAAATGCATAGTAGTGAAATTAAAATTAAAAAAAAATTTTTTTTAAATAAAATAAAATTTTCTTTTCTTTTTTACAGTGTAAAATTTTTGTGTGAGAAGAAAACTTTGATTTTTGAAAGATTGTTTTCTGGAGGAGACGAACTTTGATATAAAAATGTATAACTCATTTTTTTGTGTTTAGTAAGGTGGGTAGAGGCAAAAATCAGCAAACAATAAGGGATCACACCTTATATATGTGGTTAAATTGTAATGATGCTTTGCGCCAAAATTGCTGTTTTTCCAGTAGTTTACAGGTAGACTGGTAGAAAGACATTTTAGGCAAGCAGTTTTTTTGTCAAAGTGCTTGTTATGAAGATGGAGCATTAATAGAATTAATGTACAGAAGTTTGTCACTTAGTTGAGTAGTGTTACTTCAGTCATGATGTACACACATATATATGAGTTGAATATCCGGATTGAAATCTGACAAGATGAATAGAATATGTAAAGAACAGGTAGAAAAAAGTCTTTAATCGAACATGCTTCACTTTAACAGGGTTCTTCATATATTTCTTTTTTTTTTTTTTAAAGACGAATGATTTTAAAAATGAACCGAACCCTTTATTTAATCTATGGGAGTAGATTGCTCTCGTTCCACTGCTCATGTTTAGAGATATCTCATCTAGTTCTTATTTTTATTTAGCACTGTTCAGTGATAGCTTGCCTGTTTCAACTAAATGCAACTAAGTACTGCCCAACACACAACCACTATGTCAGCAAATTTACAAACCAATGCTTTTATCCGCCAGGTCATCTAGGGTTATCTACTATTATCTATCCTACATATCCTCATAATCTGCACTTCTTATCTCTGCTTCTTACATCCATAATGCAACCCCATTCAGTAACCCTTTCCCTTGAGTGACTCTTAGGTTATGTATTGGGTGAAGAATAATGTTAAAAATAATTTCTCATTTAGAGTCTTAATACTATATCCTTGTGTTAGTAAAGATCTAGCAATTATTTTAATTTGGGATGAAATGATCGTGATCTACTAAAATTAGGAAAAAGACTGTTGTTAATAGGTCACATCTGTTGTTCTTGAGAGACCATGGATCTGTATCTAAAATAAAATTAATATGAATTAGCTTTCTTAATGATGTCATCAATGTTGGGTAAAGAAAAGAATCCATTAGTTTCCTTGTTTGTTTCTTTCTTTTTTGCCTCTCCTACCTGTTTCTCTCGGCTAACTTCTGTTAGCATCACCTGTGTTGTTGTCATGTTTTGTGAGGTTCACTTTTATCTTTTGCTCTCTTTCTCATTAACACTAAATGTAGGAGGAAAAAGCAAGTCAGTCGAGTTGGAGGACGTGAAGTTCCACCAATGCGTCCGCTTGTCCAGGTTTGAAAATGATCGGACCATCTCGTTCATTCCCCCCGATGGAGAGTTTGAACTCATGTCCTACCGTTTGACCACACATGTGAGTATACACTGGCCAGTGGCCAGGGCTGCCCCCCCCCCCCCAACCATCCCACCATAAGTTGCTCCTTTGACCTGCCAGCCTCCAGCATTCAATCTGACCATTGAATGCATCTGCTGATATTCACCTTGCATTTTTGTGTTTTTTCCCACCTTTTCTGTGTCTAGTCTAAACAGGGTTTGGGATCAGTATTACCCTTGCTGGAATAGTCTATTTCTGTCCCTCATTAATTTAGAGGTTCATATTTTGCTAAAAAACAATACGGTTTCTATTTCCTTTTTAAATCATTTGAATAATGTGATGAATTCATTTTGATTAAAATCTAAATTTATTCAACTTTGGCAATATTTTGCATTAAGTCGACTGATGTAAGATTTGAAGTTTTTATGTTTCATGAAATGTCTTTAGACATCTAAAATTTGGTGCTGGTATAGTATGTGGCCTACCTTTTGAATGTGGACTAAGAAATTCTGTCACTGGTAAAGTATATGGCCTACCTGAAAAAGCATATTATAAGAAAGTATTATACCTGTCTGGTAACATAGTTACAGAACTGTTCCTTTTAATTAACTTTCAGTATGTTTAGTAACAAGTAGTTAGAACTGCTGGTAACAATTAAATGATCCTGTGTTTTGTCTATATTTCTCATATTTAAGCTATAAATATGCTCTGATTGAGGTAGGACACATTCAAACCAGGTAGGCCACACACTATACCAGAATCTAAGCGGGAGGCCACACACTATACCAGAATCTAAGCGGGAGGCCACACACTATACCAGAATCTAAGCGGGAGGCCACACACACCTATACCAGAATCTAAGCGGGAGGCCACACACTATACCAGAATCTAAGCGGGAGGCCACACACTATACCAGAATCTAAGCGGGAGGCCACACACTATACCAGAATCTAAGCGGGAGGCCACACACTATACCAGAATCTAAGCGGGAGGCCACACACTATACCAGAATCTAAGCGGGAGGCCACACACTATACCAGAATCTAAGCGGGAGGCCACACACTATACCAGAATCTAAGCGGGAGGCCACACACTATACCAGAATCTAAGCGGGAGGCCACACACTATACCAGAATCTAAGCGGGAGGCCACACACTATACCAGAATCTAAGCGGGAGGCCACACACTATACCAGAATCTAAGCGGGAGGCCACACACTATACCAGAATCTAAGCGGGAGGCCACACACTATACCAGAATCTAAGCGGGAGGCCACACACTATACCAGAATCTAAGCGGGAGGCCACACACTATACCAGAATCTAAGCGGGAGGCCACACACTATACCAGAATCTAAGCGGGAGGCCACACACTATACCAGAATCTAAGCGGGAGGCCACACACTATACCAGAATCTAAGCGGGAGGCCACACACTATACCAGAATCTAAGCGGGAGGCCACACACTATACCAGAATCTAAGCGGGAGGCCACACACTATACCAGAATCTAAGCGGGAGGCCACACACTATACCAGAATCTAAGCGGGAGGCCACACACTATACCAGAATCTAAGCGGGAGGCCACACACTATACCAGAATCTAAGCGGGAGGCCACACACTATACCAGAATCTAAGCGGGAGGCCACACACTATACCAGAATCTAAGCGGGAGGCCACACTACCACACTATACCAGAATCTAAGCGGGAGGCCACACACTATACCAGAATCTAAGCGGGAGGCCACACACTATACCAGAATCTAAGCGGGAGGCCACACACTATACCAGAATCTAAGCGGGAGGCCACACACTATACCAGAATCTAAGCGGGAGGCCACACACTATACCAGAATCTAAAATTCTTCTAATTATAGAAAAGCAAAAAGCAGTTTTTCTAAAAGTAGAAAATAGATAAAAGTAAAACTTTCTTTGTCATGGGATGAATCATAAAATGATAGAAATTCTAATAAAAAAAGACATCATCACATAATCACCTTTTTAAAGGTATTTTTTTCTCATTAAGATAAAAGCTATTTAATAAAATTCTTATTTGAAAACTGTTCATCATTTTTCTTTATTTTTCTCAGTGTTTAATCTGAGCAATGCTAATTTTTTTTTTTTATATACAAGAATTAGGGTTTAATGCTGCCTGCCCTTTGCCAATCCCTAACTTCAAAAAGTTTTTTGTTTTAGTAGCCTTGATTTTAATGAGATGATAGAATAATCCTATTCCAGATGGATTAATATTGATTCACTCTGGCATGATTTGTTTTATTCGTGGAAACCGTGACATCCAATGCTTGGGGAGGGAGAGTTGGGCTGTGGTTGGGATGAGTGTTTTGCTATGAGCATATGTGTATTAGGGGTGGTAGTAGATTTGGCTATGGGGGCTTAAAAAATGATCCACTTCTCCTACTTTGTTGTTCTTGATATTTTATCTTTTCCATTGATCAGTCTTAATTTTAGAATGACAAAAGCGAGGTTGATTGCTTTAATCAACATTTCTGGTTATTGTCATTTGATAAATCTGGCATAAATGAGTAGTATATCTGTGAAACTTGGACTTAGAGAAAGATAAGTGGGAAATCTTCAACCTTTGTGCCCTCCAAAAAATGGTGTATCAAAAGGATTTTTTTTTTACCTTGACATCACTATTATTTTCAAAACCTTCATTCCTTAGCATTTTGTTTTCAAAAGTCATGATGCTAATTGTAATAACATTTAAACATAGGAAAAGGAATTTACAACAAAAATGTTAAACACTATTAAATTATTTAGAAGAACAATTTTATATTTCGAACTTTCTAAAATCTAATACAATTATATTAAAACTAATTCAGTATTTATCATTTACCAATTTGATGAAATAAATAAGAAAACAATTGTTTGTTCATAAATTTATAAACATATACCAAATTCTTGAAATATGTGAATTAACTATAAAGAAATCCTTATTATTTACCAGCTTATAAAGTTGGAAGCGGTTGGCAATTCACCAACTAAAACAAAAAAAAAAAACCGATATAATGTTTGTTTTTGTTGTCAATTCTCAAGAACAAAGAAAATGTAAAAATTCACTTTCATATCTTTGTTTTACTACAATTTGAATCCTTACTTTTTAAAACAATAAACCTTGTTGAGAAGTGAAAGTAGTTAAAATAACAGCAGTGTCAAGGGAAAAAAAAAGTTCTTTTTTGGACATGAAGGTTAAAGATTGCTGATAAGTTTTTTGAACTATTTAAAAAAAATATCTATTAACTGATATCAGTGTCATGTATATTTAAGAGTTAACTGGTTTATTCCATAAATATTTTGAAGATGTGGGTGGTCAGTGTATCTAAAAGGTTGTTAAAGGAAATTTGATTTAATTTTTAGAGAAGGCATAAAAACCTGTTGAAATATAACAAAAATTAAATTTACTTGTTAAGAATATAAATCTAGCAAAGCATCAATATTTTATAGAAGTTATCAATTTGCTACAAAGATACTTTGTGGATAAAAGTAGATATCGAGAGCTGTGAATTCTAGATTTAGAAAATAAATTTTATATTTACATTAATTAGTATTTATATGAAGAGAAAGACATTCAAAATATTTTAAAACTCAATATTCATTAGCAAAATATATGAATATTTGAAAGGAGAACAAAGCTATTTCTTACATAAAACATTGATTTATGATTAATGTTTTTTTTTGTTTGTTTGTTTTCTAATGCTATAGAAATTAAACAGTAAAAAATAATTCTAAAAGAATTGTTAGGAGGAGGAAGATTTGATAGCAGCCATTTGTATTTTAATCTGACGATGTTGGGAGATGTTATTTTTTTTTCCACTTTGTTCTTTCTTGATTTAATTTTTTCTTTCTCAGTTCATTTCATGCTCAGATTCATCCACATTAAACATTATTTTGAAGTCTTTTCATTCATTATTTTTTAAGCCATCTTGTATTTCTTTCCAACTATGCCACTGAAACATCTGCTGCTTTCAAAAAAGCAAAAAACATTTTTCTCCCTTTCACACAAGCCATGGCTTTTTATTAATTTTATTTTTGTTTTTGTTTTGCTTAAAAAAATTTTGTTCTCTACTAACCTTAATTTGTTAATTTGCAACAACACTTCATTGTTGAATCACTTGTGTTGTCTTTGTAAACACATGATTTCCAACATATTGGTGAAGATTTCAACATTTCTTTTATTGTCAGTATCATTTCATAACTGTTATATTTGATCATTTGTTTTAATTACATTCAGAATTCATTCTAACAATCCTGACTCATTGTTGAAAACATTTCATAACTTATAACTCAAATTTTTTGTAAGTTTTAATTCATTCATCATCTTCCTCATCAAATCACATTATTTGATGAGGCTGTACGTATTTGATTGAATTTTAAAATTCATTCATAACTAATCTGGAATCCATTCCTTTCTCATATGTAAATTTTCTTTCTCATATGTAAAGATTCCAGTAAAAAATTTCATATCAGCATTCATTTTAATTTCATAACAGTTAATCATCGTTCTCATTTTCAAAAAAAAAAAAAATAATCCATCTTCTTGCTATTTTTATTTTGAAAGATTTGTGTCATCTATTGTAATTTTACAAAATTTTCACAAAGCTGTGTTCATTTTTTTTTTAAATTTTTATTTAAAAAATTTCCCTGTTAGCACTTTCACTGCTGCATTGTTATAAAATTGTAGCCAGGCAATACTGGCCCGATTTGTAGAAAGGTAAAAACAAACTACCATATTGGGTTGAAATACCAGTTTTTGTCTGATCCCGAGTTAAGCAACATTGAGACGGGTCAGTACCTAAATGAGTGACATGTTCTGTAAGTCCGTACCATCACATATTAGACCACTGTGGTAGGGTAATGGTCATGAATGGCAAAGGGAAATATCTAGGGAAGGCCTACATACTCTGACATAAGAAAATTTGTTTAGTGGAAGTGACTATATGTTGTGGGTGCCATTTTGGTTTCTATATGACTTTCTACAGTATAGACTAAGTGAAATGACACCTTCCCCTGAACACACAATATAAAATATATCATAAAACTGGTTTATTTTGTATATTATTATACGTCTATGCCGGTTTGAAAATAGTACTAAGTGCTAATTAGTTTATAGCACAAATGTCAGAAACTGACATTTTATAGTGTCCTAAAAATATATATATATATATATATATATATATATATATATATATATTTATTTTTTATTTTTCTTTAATCTGAAGTGGAAGAGTGGGAAGGTAAATTCCAAGAACCTGATCCTAATTAATATTAAAAAAATTTTTTAATATTAAAAAATGATGCAGGAGGAGAGCTCAATGTAGATTACAGAGCCAATATAAATTAGAGAAAATTTTCAAAATTCAAGGGTGTCGGATGTACATTTCAACATGAGATCTCGAACAGAGATTCCACGTCACCTCAGCGACATTGCTCTGTTCTAAATGGAGAAAGCCCTGGGGTAAAGGGGGAAGGGCAAAGTTAACAACGGTCAAGAATTGAGTTTCCTTAAGGTCAGCGAAGTGGGATTTTTTTTAAAGTTGGGGATTAGGTTAAACAGAACAGGACAGAACTGGGAGGGGCAGTGTGTGTTTATATATATATATATATATATATATATATATATATAATGTGTGTGTCAACAGCAGGCAAACTAAGCTTCATAAAGGCATATAAATATGTCCACAGCAGTAGAAGTGTTAATAAAAAAGTATTTTGAAGCAAGTTATTCATTAGACAATATATCCATTATGGAAGTGATTTATCAGTTTTTGGCTAATTTAATCGACTTAATTAAACCAAGTGGATTAGACACTAATACAACAATTTCAATTCTGGATGCTTGTAATTAATGGTGATCTCTTTGAAGAAGGCATGAACATTAGTTTCCCTGCATGATATATTGTTAATTATTTTAATATAAAATGATCATACACATGCCTGGAAGAATAGGTGAATGGGATTCAGCACAAGATATTTTCATTATAATCAATTTCTTCCACATGCATTCACTCCCCTAAGAGGATTATTAAAAATGACATGGCTGTAATGCTTGATCTGTGCATAGCCCTGACTTGTGCAAACATGTTCGATATTACTAATATTTTTGTTTTCTATGATATATCTAAAAGTTTTCGGATTCTTATATTGACGCTCACTTTCGTCTTTCCAGCCTCATCATTTGAGGAGGTAGAAGTACAATATATTGGTTTTAAATGAATTAATTTCTTTGGTTGTATATCGTTGTATGATTAATTAATAATAATTCTAGTTTTAATTGAATATGAATGATCAATTTTTAGATTGAAAACTGGATGCCTCTAAGACAAAACTGTTTTCTATTAACAATCTTTTTTGTTTTCTTCAGCATGACCAATGCTAGCCTCCAAGAAAGAGCATCTCACTGTGCCTGTTTTGGTTTCATGTTTTCCAATGACATTATGTAGAAAGATTATATTAACTCGATTGTTATGTCTACTGCTAGAAAAGTCTAGTTTTCTTATAAATTGCAAGATAGTTTGATAAGTCTCACTATTCTGTGTAGTGAATATTGCTGCCACAGCTGATTTTGTGTATCTGCTGTATATCAAGAGATTCTTGACAAAATCTAAAGAATCTGCAATGTTATTGATCATGACCTGACATCTTGGCTTCGGTCACTTTTTCACTGTTGTAACATAGCTTTCCTTTGCCTCTTTTATAAATATTTTTTACAGTAATTGTTCTGATGAGCTTTCCTGTTTGGTATCTCGACTTTATATGAATTCAAGTGCAGTACTAGACTGGCAGCTAGGTCTCTTCATTTTACAGTTAAAATGACTAGATAAAACTATAAGTTCTATGTTAACAGTTTTTGCACTTTTTGCTTGTGGAACTCACTTCCAATGTTTTGCTTCTCAAAAATTTAAATGAAATGTCAATCATTATCTTGTAGCTTCTTAATTTCTGTTCTTTTATTGCTTTCTCTTCTTAATCATGTTTTTTCTTTTTCTCATATTCTTTCACACTCAGTAACCCCTTGTAACTTAGTGGCTTTATTTTCTTGCTTAGGATGAAAGGATTAAAACATTTCAGTGAATATTTTTGTTTTTGTGCTTTTTAGGAAATTTTGGTGAAAAGTAAAACCTATTTCAGTTGTTCAGAACAAATCAAGATTAAATATCAAAGATTGCATAGAATCTTATTGTATACAAAAATATACAGTGATATTATTGTATACATTCAATCTGTATAACTAAGTCCTTGTCAGGATTGACATTGGATGTAACAGCCTTTTACTGCTCGGTTTGAAATGAAGATTATGGCAAGAGTGGCTTGTTTCTTTTGTCATGCCTAGTGATGATATATAATTTTGCTAAGATATCTGGCTATCATTGCAGGGATAAGTGAATTCATGCCTCTTCTAAGAGTATTAATGTGATGTGAATACCTGTAGCTTTAGCTGAAATTTTAATTATGCTTGACAATTCTTATGCGGGTAAATATAATCTTAAAAAAAGTGAAGTAGACTACTCACACACACACACACACACACACACATTTATTCTCTTTAGGTGGGTGCTGAAAAGTTGTTGGCCTGATCTACTTCTCAAAATCCATTTTTAATGGTAAACTTGAGGATTTAGAGGAAGGCAAGAATTTGAAAGTACCCACTTACTCAGTTGTTTGATTTTGTATATAGACTTTTATAATTACTTGATCTGGAAGTGTGTGAGTGTGTTAAAAACACAATCACACAATTCTGGTGATAAAATTCTGGGTTGATCAATAATCCAGGAGGATCCTAGTAATATCGATAAAATATTATATTGTGTCAAAAAATTTTGAATTTATATTCGTTAAATTGCTATTTCAGTGGAAAAATTCTTATTTCTTCAGTAACTATTTTTGTTTTTGATTGTCACTGAAGAAGTGAGATTTTTTTTTCACTGAAATAGCTATTTAATGAATGTAAATTTGGAATTTTTTTTACATACTATACACATTTGGCTCTGTAAACAGACAGTACTATTTACATCAATCCCTCCACCTTGATCAATTTTAATATTAACAAAATTAATAGTAATAGGATCGGGTTTTGGGATTTTACATATTTGCTCATCCTTTTTTTTGGATTTAAAGTGCGTGTATGTGTGTGTATATATATATATATATATATATATATATATATATATAGCTGGCCTCTCATATTTGAGGATACCAGTCTACCAGGGTGGCAAGCTAATCCCCATTGTAGATGCCTGCTTAGGCACACTTGTTTGTCTAACACCCTCAGAGCCCACTTGTGGTTTATATTGCAACTATGCTGAGTGGACCTTAGTTACAGTTTCCGGGAGAGAGCATGAAGAACAATCTGACCAAGGCCAGGATGACTTGTGACTTTGAGTTTGCACAAATGAGCAGTATATCTGTGAAACTTGGACTTAGAGAAAGATAAGTGGGAAATCTTCAACCTTTGTGCCCTCCAAAAAATGGTGTATCAAAAGGATTTTTTTTTTACCTTGACATCACTATTATTTTCAAAACCTTCATTCCTTAGCATTTTGTTTTCAAAAGTCATGATGAGAATTGTAATAACATCTAAACATAGGAAAAGGAATTTACAACAAAAATGTTAAACATTATTAGATTATTTAGAAGAACAATTTTATATTTCGAACTTTCTAAAATCTAATACAATTATATTAAAACTAATTCAGTATTTATCATTTACCAATTTATGATGAAATAAATATGAAAACAATTGTTTGTTCATAAATTTATAATTATATATTGTTAAATATAAGAGACAATGAATGTCTATTATGTTTAATCTTGAGCCGTTCTAAACATCGTATTTTGGCTTTAATTTCAGGTGAAAATAAAGACAAAAATTCTCCAACATTAAACATAAACCATATTTAGAACGGCTTATGATTAAACATAATAGACATTTATTGTCTCTTATATTTAACAATATATGTTTAGAAAATTTTCCGCTGCCTCGATAGACTAAATATATATTTGTATATATACACACACACACACACACACACACACACCTACCTACCTACCTATCATAAAACAAGCAAAGACACTGAAGGAAGAGTAATCAATATAAAAAATTTACCAACAACCAATATAAGAAAATAATATTTAGATATTACTGCCTTTGCATGATTTAAAGTTTCATGTGGAGACCTAGGTGATTTTGTGATTCTCTCTCAAATGTTTTAGGCAGTTGAAGGGACGTGATACTCAAATATATATTAATATACAATTGAGTAATTGTAGTGTGTGAAAGCTGCATAACTATCTTAGTACTGTCTGAAGTGTGCCAACCACTTATCTATCTACCTCGGCCTTTTTAATTTTGTATATACAGGGTGATTGAAAAGTAACTCCCCATTTGAAAATACTTATAATTTATTAACTATATTTTTACTAGAAATGGATACAAGTAGAAAGTGTTTAGCATGAGGAAAGTTTTGTAATTTGCTTGAAGCATTGTCTATATTAGGTGTATGGTTAGGTCCTGAAGGCTATCACAATGCATTTAGTAAAGGAAGGTAAAGAAGTTGTTGGGTATTACCTATTTATTATACATTAATATTTCGAGATCAAAATCTCATCTTCAGAATGGTAGGAGAGCTTGTGTTCGAGTTCTGTGCCTTTCAATGAATGGTCATTCCTCGCTGCTGCTGTCATTAATTGTAGTGTGTGTGTGTGCATTAGAGCATGTGTGTGTGTTTTTTATGGTGTGTATATATATATATATATATATATATATATATATATATATGTGTGTGTGTGTGATTGATAGTTGGCACCTTTTAAGGTCTGATGATATCAGTCCGCTTTAATTTGTGGTTTATCTAAGTATGTGTTGACCTGATAGCTTGACTTTTGCCAAAGTAGCAGAGGGCTTTGTTTTATAACCTGGTGTTATATCTATCAACTTTAATTGGGGGCATATTTATTGCTACATTTTTGACATGAAGACAAGATTTTGATCTCAAAATATCAATGTATAATAAATAGGTAATACCCAACAACTTCTTTACCTTCCTTTATTTTACTAAACATATTTAGCATGAGGTTTTATTTAAAATTCAATATGGGCACAAGATTTCATTACAAGCTTCTCAATCTGCCCAGGAATATCAACTGATTTCCCCAGGAACTCTTGTAGTATGGAAGATGTAACTTCTTGTATTCATCATTCAAGTTCTAAAGTCTTTGTTTGGTATAGTATGTGTTAAGTCAGGACACCTGGTTGGTCACTGATTTACGAAATAGAGAGTTACTTTTCAGTCACCTTGTATGCACATTCACACACACACACACACAGTTTGATTAATTATGAACATGTGCTTTATTTTTGTGAAATCAGACAAAAACATTTGAGTTATCAAGAAAGTGTCATTGCTCGCCTAAATTACAAAATGCAACTTAATGAATGGTCATTCATTTTTTTGTAATGAATAGAGATAAATGACATAAAAGGTTTCTGTAAATCTTCACGTTTGGCTTTGCACAGAAACGAACTAACCAGCTTTCATATCCCATATTTCTGACATTTGATATAATTATTTTTCATGTACTCTGTGTTTTTGTTGGTCTTCCTGTTTGTTTGTAGAGATGTTAGAACCATTTTGTCAGAGAAATGACTCGGCTTGCATTATCGTGATATTTGCTAGAATTGAGTGATTGGCATTTTAGCTGACCACTTATGAGTTCTCTTCTGTATGTGTGCTTACAATATTTGTATGTTGAACCCTTCAAGCAAGACCAAGCAAGCATAAGGGGATTTTATGCAATAATTTGACATATTTTGAACTATGTTTTCTATACAACGCACTTTTGCTTATTTTTCTGACTTTGTGTTGTATACAAAATGCAAACTGAATACTTTGTTTTAACATTCGGTTTTGACCCCAAGACTCACTTAAGGCTCTTGTTCACATTCTTTTAGATTAAGTCTTTTTTCTTCTTTTTAGACAGTTAAGTGCCATACGTGATACATGCTTGGGTGATCATGTCTCAAAAGAGACATGACTGACTGGGCAGAAGATTATCCTGCAGTAAGTTGCCATTACTTTCTGCAATAAACTGGTTGCCAGCCAAGGCTATAGAACCCAATCTGTTTTGCTATTTAATTCATGATTGGAGGGAAGAGATGGATTAATACCTTTCCCAAGGGTATTTGCGCATAAGTGAAGGCAAGGAATTCAACTGGAATTCAAACTCGGCTCCCTGATTTCTCGTTCCGAATCAATATCAACTGCACCACAACACACATTTTAGGCACTAGCTGGGTATAAAAAAATACTTCCTGATAGAATGTACATTTGAAGAAGGCCCAAGAATAAATTGACTGAAATGTTGTAGTTATAGCAAAAATAAGATAAATGGTCTTGAAAAAGAGAATCATTGTTTTGTCTATATTTCATTAAATGATCTCTTGTGAATACTGATTTTTTTTCTTCTAAATACTTACAAACAACTTGGTGTACTATATATATATATATATATATATATATATTTTTGTTTTATTCAGTCTGTTGATAACTTCTGCTTAAGCCAGTTGAAATTTTTTATTAACTTATATCAATCATGGAACCACCAGCAAATCAAAGAAAGGGTGAAGTGAGGTTTTAAATTGGAAGTTATTGAAGTAGCCGAGGGAATTGAACATCTATGCTGCTGCCAAAAGATTTGATGTGACTGAGAAGCGACTTTTCCCAGCTGAGTTTTCGTGGCTACAAGTTCGTTTCATTGTTATGGAATTACTTTTTAAAGAGGCCATTTATTATGCAGTTATGCCAGTAATTATATAAGGTAGAAATAATTTGATCAGTGTTTTTGACAATGGGAATTCTTTGCATTCACTTACGTGCAAATACCCTTGGGAAAGATATTAATCCGTCTCTTCCCTCCAGTAATGGGTTAAATAACAGGACAGATTGGGTTCGGCAACCAGTCTACTGCAGAAAGTGGCAACCTACTGTGGGATAATCATCTGTCAAGTCAGTCATGTCTCGAAAGAGACATGATCGCCCAAGCATGTATCACGTATGGCACTTAACTGACTGAGTCTTTTCATGTACGTTATTGCTTACTGCATCACAGCTGAGGTTAGCCTACCAACAAGATCACTCAGAATTTAGGGTTCCTTTTTTTAGAATTGTAGGTGAACCTGAATGAGACTACCATCACCTTTAAATTTGTTGTTCATTATATTTTTTTTTTTTTTTTTTTGTGCACTCTTATCAATTGCACCCTAAACTTTCCGATTGACAAAAAAAATTTGTAAAAATTTTAATATTTAAACAATTTTAGGAGGTGGGGGGGTTCTCAGTTTCTCATACAACCTTATGTCATTTTTTTTCTTTGGAATTACCAAAAAATGTCTCATTCCTGATAGACATACTTTTTTTGCATTTTGAACATCTCCAGCAAACTTTGTCCGTTTTGAAGTTTGAACCTGCCTTTACATACATAGCATGCCCACCAGGACACAACTTGCTCTGTGCAATTAACTTTTCGGCTTGCTAAAAAAAAAGGGCAGGAACTTGTCAAAAAAAAAAGCATAATCAAAGCAACCCCAACGCAAGTGGTTCCAAAATGGAAGATCGATTTACTATAACGTTGTATGAGAAACTGAGCTCCCCATAATTGTTTAAATAGTGAAATTTTTCCAAATTCTTTAGATAATTAGAAACTTTATGTAATAATCTATAACACTGCACTGAAAAAATTCAAAAAATATCAAAAACAATAAATTTAAAGGTGGTGGTAGTCTCGTTTGGGTCTGCCGAATTGTAGTATAAGACCCCCTGCCTCCAATTTTTAAGGGTGACTTTTGAGATTTAAAAGTTGTTTTATACACGGAAATATATGGTAAATCTATTTGGTTGATTAAACACTCACTGCTGCATTATTATAACATTGTTGCCAGGCTGTGCTAGTTTATTTTTGGAGAAAAAGAAGATTCACTGGAAATAAAGGACTAAAAAGAAACTGCTGATAATTTCTTCTTTCAATGGCTTTCAACTGAGGATGTATAATAATATACCTTGATATCTGTGGGTCAAGGATGTTGCCCCAAACCAGATTTAGTAACAGACCATACAAACAGCAAAACTCTGTTTTTCTTTCTTTTTTTCTTCACAAAATTTCAAAAGTATTACCTAAATTTTAAAAAATATTTAAGGCTTATCACTATATATATATATATATTTTTTTTTTAAACATATACTGTTAAATATAATAGACATTGTCTATTATGTTTAATCATGAGCCATTCTAAACATTGTATTTTGGCTTTAATTTCAGGTGAAAATAAAGACAAAAATTCTTCAACATTTGAATAATTTTTTAAGTTGGTTCTAAGCTTTCAGTTCACATGAGCCATCTTCAGAGTGGTTACAGAAATGTTAACATAAAAACATCCACCATAATTTCAGTGTTGAGTAGTTGTAATTCCTGTTTGGTTGTGTTTATTTGTCTTAAGTTGGTTCTAAACTTTCTAAAAAAATATCCAAATGTTGGAGAATTTTTGTCTTCATTTACACCTGAAATTAAAGCCAAAATATGATCTTTAGAACGGCTCATGATTAAACATAATAGACATTCATTGTCTGTTATATTTAACAGTATATGTTTAGAAAATTATCTGCTGCCTTGATACAATATATATATATATATATATATATATAAACAAACATCTTTCATTGAATACAGCTGATGAGGATGATTTAATCAATCTTCAGAATTTTTCAAGCATTCTGACATTTTAAGAGTTCAAGAATCTAAAAGTCATTCATAGTTTTATTGTTCCAAGCACTTTCGGTCATTGCTTTAGCCATTTTCAAGGGTGTTGTATTCAGTATATTTATTCTTTGTGTGCTGTAGTAGTTTCTGCTATGTGAAGATTCTTGTGTCAGTGACTGTTTGGAGCAGTCACGTGCCATGCATACGCAGCAGGATTGACGTGAGGGTCACTTCTATTTTTATAAAGCACTTAACACACCATCTCTACTACTGAACAATGTCAGAGTGATAGTGGGGGAACCAGATAAGTAAAAGGTGCGTCACTTAGCTGATTAATGTTACCTTCAGCATTCTGACTCTGGAGTTTCGTAGATGGACCCCTTTGTCCTGTCCACTTGTCGGAGTATCAGCAATTGATTGCTTGTAATTCTCGATTTATCTTTATATAAAATCACTCAAAGAAAATACCTTAATTTTCTTATAGTGGTAATTCTTTGAATGACAACAAGTTGACAGACTGCCTACCATAAGCATTTGCTAACAGTACCGATTCACGTAGATGTTGGCATTCCAGAAAATCTATTCTTGGATTGTTTTGGCATTATGTTCAAAGTAAAGGTGTTGATGTCTGCATCTATATTTTTGTGCTGCTAACCAGGATTTGGTTGGGGGCTGGCCATTGTTTTTTTTTTTTTTTTTTTTTTTTACTTTGTTGTTCAAAATCAAAATTATTTTAGATTAAAAAAACCAAACAAAAAAATATTCCTCTTTGAACAATAATACTTTATTAACTATTGAAATTCTTTATTTGTATATAAAAAGAACAGAAATGAAAATTTTGTTTTTATGTTTGGTCTTGCTTTCTTTTTTAGCTTTTAGAGTCAGAAATACCTTAAGCATGCCACTGTATAAATGTATGTGTGTGTGTTCAATTATATATAATATTAGATATGCAGAAATGAGTTTTCATATCGATGTGATTTTCTTTAATAAAAATTTCCAGACATTAACAATCTGTTGATATATGAAAGACATTTAATCTTTTCTATAAAAGAGTGTGTCTGGTACCTTGATGGCATTTGTCATAATCCAAATATATCCATTTGATTACAAAGCTATTTGTAATACCGTAAGCAAACAGCAAATCCTATGCTGAAACTCACCATAATATTATTATGCAAGTACTACAGTAAAAATTGTAATTATTCTTAAGCAATATTTTGCATTAGTTTCTTCATATAAACTTTATATTAAATAATGATTTTGATTACTTCTGGTATAAATTCTCTAAAAGACTGAAATTTGAAAAAAAATATTTTACGCCAAAAAATTCTATAGCAAACTTGGACCTTTGTGCACAGAAAAAAATAGTGGCAAAAAGACATTTTTTTTCCATTGACTTCACTCTTATTTCAACTACTTTTATTCCTCAGCAATGTTTTTAAAAAGCAACAATTAGAATTGCAATAAAAGCTAAGCATATGATGAAAGTGAATTCATACATTTTTGTTCTTGAAAATTTGTAGCAAAAATATTAAACATTATTAGATTGTTTATTTATAAGAATAATTTTATATTTACAACGTTCTAAAAACTAATACCATATATTATTTTATAAACATTTACTAAATTATTGAAATATTTGAACTATAAGGAAATCCTTATTTAGAATTTTCCAAGTTCAAATCAATTGATAATTAGCTAATGTTTTGCCAACCATTCCAATAAATCATATAAGAGTGTAAATAAACAGTCTAATAGTGTTCATTATTTTTGTTGTCAATTCTCAAGAACAAAGAAAATGTATAAATTCACTTTCATGTGTTTAGATTTTAATAAAATTCTAATCATTGCTTTTTAAAACAAACGTTGTCGACGAGTGAAGGTAGTCAAAGAGTCAAGAGAAAACTCCTTTTGACAATTTTTTTTTCTTTTAAGCACAAAGATCCAAGTTTGCCAATTCTATTTTATATTATTGGTTAAAAATGGACATTTTATAAAAACAAATTCTTCATTCAAGGAATGTTACATATTTATCTTCAGGATTATATCGCTTGTAGACGGTGATAGTCTGAAGCCATGTGCCATTGTAAAGGTAATCATACCGAAATGTTGAGTAGATAATACAGGAAATTTGAATTTTGAATTGCACGTGTTTAATTTCAGAATTGAAAAAAATATAATGTAATAATTATTTCAATTGAATGAGAATTTTCATTTTTGACCTGTATTAATTTCTGTTGCTCGCAAAGAACTGTATGATTTTCTGGGGATAGAGGGATTTATGATTTGTGTTTGCAGTCCTCAACATTGACCCTCTGACTATTCTTTTTCACTTCTCTCCATTTTCTTGGTTCCTTGTTTCCCTTACTTCTTGTATCAATTCTTATTTTGTAGATAATGATAAGAAATTATTCAGTGTTGTTTATCCAGGCAACACTATGCAAATTATTTCTTGACAAATTTTTTTAGGGTAATTGGCATTGTAATAATTTACACTTGATTGGCTTAGCTTAGTACTACACAAGGCTGGAATGAAGTAGAATGGTTGGAGGAGGTTATAGTCAAGCAGGGTATGTTACCTAGAAAATCAGCATTTGAAATTTACTTTTATTTGGATGAACCCTCTGACACTGGTAGGTAATATGTAACTACACTGATAGTAAAACAAGGCTGAATGAAGTAGAATGGCTGGAGGGAGGTTATAGTCAAGCAGGGTGCATGTTACCTAGAAAATCAGCATTTGAAATCTTGGCTTTTATTTGGATGAACTCCTCTGACACTGTAGGTAATATGTAACTACACTGATAGTAAAACAAGGCTGAATGAAGTAGGTAGAATGGCTGGAGGGAGGTTATAGCTCACAGTGGGCATGTTACCTAGAAAATCAGCATTTGAAATCTTGGCTTTTATTTGGATGAACCCTCTGACACTGGTAGGTAATATGTAACTACACTGATAGTAAAACAAGGCTGAATGAAGTAGAATGGCTGAGGGAGGTTATAGTCAAGCAGGGTGCATGTTACCTATAGAAAACTGGGCATTTGAAATCTTGGCTTTTATTTGGATGAACCTCTGACACTGGTAGGTAATATGTAACTACACTGATAGTAAAACAAGGTTGAATGAAGTAGAATGGCTGATAGGTTATAGTCAAGCAGGGTGCATGTTACCTAGAAAATCAGCATTTGAAATCTTGGCTTTTATTTGATGAACCCTCTGACACTGGTAGGTAATATGTAACTACAATTTGGATAGTAAAACAAGGCTGAATGAAGTAGAATGGCTGGAGGGAGGTTATAGTCAAGCAGGGTGCATGTTACCTAGAAAATCAGCATTTGAAATCTTGGCTTTTATTTGGATGAATCCTCTGACACTGGTAGGTAATATGTAACTACACTGATAGTAAAACAAGGCTGAATGAAGTTAGAATGGCTGAGGGAGGTTATAGTCAAGCAGGTGCATGTTACCCAGAAAATCAGCATTTGAAATCTTGCTTTATTTGGATGAACCCTCTGACACTGGTAGGTAATATGTAACTACACTGATAGTAAAACAAGGCTGAATGAAGTAGAATGGCTGGAGGAGGTTATAGTCAAGCAGGGTGCATGTTACCTAGAAAATCAGCATTTGAAATCTTGGCTTTTATTTGGATGAACCCTCTGACACTGGTAGGCAATATGTAACTACACTGATAGTAAAACAAGGCTGAATGAAGTAGAATGGCTGGAGGGAGGTTATATTGCCAGGTGCATGTTACCTAGAAAATCAGCATTTGAAATCTTGGCTTTTATTTGGATGAACCCTCTGACACTGTAGGGTAATATGTAACTACACTGATAGTAAAACAAGGCTGAATGAAGTAGAATGGCTGGAGGGAGGTTATAGTCAAGCAGGGTGCATGTTACTCAGAAATCAGCATTTGAAATCTTTGGCTTTTATTTGGATGAACCCTCTGACACTGGTAGGTAATATGTAACTACACTGATAGTAAAACAAGGCTGAATGAAGTAGAATGGCGGAGGGAGGTTATAGTCAAGCAGGGTGCATGTTACCTAGAAAATCAGCATTTGAAATCTTGGCTTTATTTGGATGAACCCTCTGACACTGGTAGGTAATATGTAACTACACTGATAGTAAAACAAGGCTGAATGAAGTAGAATGGCTGGAGGGAGGTTATAGTCAAGCAGGGCAAAAAGGTTACCTAGAAAATCAGCATTTGAAATCTTGGCTTTTATTTGGATGAACCCTCTGACACTGGTAGGTAATATGTAACTACACTGATAGTAAAACAAGGCTGAATGAAGTAGAATGGCTGGAGGGAGGTTATAGTCAAGCAGGGTGCATGTTACCTAGAAAAATCAGCATTTGAAATCTTGGCTTTTATTTGGATGAACCCTCTGACACTGGTAGGTAATATGTAACTACACTGATAGTAAAACAAGGCTGAAATGAAGTAGAATGGTTGGAGGGAGGTTATAGTCAAGCAGGGTGCATGTTACCTAGAAAATCAGCATTTGAAATCTTGGCTTTTATTTGGATGAACCCTCTGACACTGGTAGGTAATATGTAACTACACTGATAGTAAAACAAGGCTGAATGAAGTAGAATGGCTGGAGGGAGGTTATAGTCAAGCAGGGTGCATGTTACCTAGAAAATCATCAGCATTTGAAATCTTGGCTTTTATTTGGATGAACCCTCTGGACACTGGTAGGTAATATGTAACTACACTGATAGTAAAACAAGGTTGAATGAAGTAGAATGGCTGGAGGGAGGTTATAGTCAATAGGTATGTTACCTAGAAAATCAGCATTTGAAATCTTGGCTTTTATTTGGATGAACCTCTGGACACTGGTAGGTAATATGTAACTACACTGATAGTAAAACAAGGCTGAATGAAGTAGAATGGCTGGAGGAGGTTATTATAGTCAAGCAGGGCATGTTACCTAGAAAATCAGCATTTGGAAATCTTGGCTTTTATTTGGATGAACCCTCTGACACTGGTAGGTAATATGTAACTACACTGATAGTAAAACAAGGCTGAATGAAGTAGAATGAAGGAGGGAGTACATAGTCAAGCAGGGTGTGCATGTTACCTAGAAAATCAGCACTTGAAATCTTGGCTTTTATCTGGATGAACCCTCTGACACTGGTAGGTAATATGTAACTACACTGATAGTAAAACAAGGCTGAATGAAGTAGAATGGCTGGAGGGAGGTTATAGTCAAGCAGGGTGCATGTTACCTAGAAAATCAGCACTTGAAATCTTGGCTTTTATTTGGATGAACCCTCTGACACTGGTAGGTAATATGTAACTACACTGATAGTAAAACAAGGCTGAATGAAGTAGAATGGTTTTAGTGAGGTTATAGTCAAGCAGGGTGCATGTTACCTAGAAAATCAGCATTTGAAATCTTTGGCTTTTACTGGATGAACCCTCTGACACTGGTAGGTAATATGTAACTACACTGATAGTAAAACAAGGCTGAATGAAGTAGAATGGCTGGAGGGAGGTTATAGCTTCTACAGGGTATGTTACCTAGAAAATCAGCACTTGAAATCTTGGCTTTTATCTGGATGAACCCTCTGACACTGGTAGGTAATATGTGGAATTGGTTAATTGATAGTAAATAAAATTGGAACACCTTGAAAATGTATTTCAATTTACTCAAACTAAAACATAGTTGGTTTACAGTAAGTGATCATAAATACAGATCACTATTTGTGCAGATCTATCAACAGAACTATCCCCATTCCATTTATGTTCCCAGAATAAGAAGCAAGTTTTACTCTGGTTGCTACTTCTCTAGAACTGTTACTCCCAAGAAGATACTTCCCTGACAACTACATTCCTGATGTATTTAATTCCAGGGTCGACTAATGTCTATCCTACATGTTCTCATAATGTTTCTTATTCCCCCCACCTCGCTACTTTACAACAAACTCACTCAGTAACCCTCTGCCTTTAGTGAGCCTTGTCTTGGAGAATAAGCAGTAAAAAAAAAAAAAAAGTGCACAGACCCTCTGTTGATACACTATGTTCTCTTTCAGTGTTAAGAGGCCTGTATTTTTGCATGCATAAGATCATATAGATGGCAATTTATCCTCTGATGTTCATACTTCTTGAACTTGTTGATGCAATTTCATGAGAGTTGTAGGCTGAGCTAATTGAATGTATAAGGTGTTGTCCTGTCATATCTCATACATGTTAAGGGCAAGATCATGCCAGTCAAATGTTGAGTAGTACAGATATCATGTAGGCAGGTACTATATTGCTAGAACAGCACTTTGCCTTCCTGTTGCAGGAATAGCTGTAGACTGTGTTAACTAATGTTCTGGATGTAAATGGTCCTGTTGAACATTCTCTCCACAAACACCAGAGATAAGCAAAAATTATAATTTTATAGACCTCCAAACTCTGGGTTAATATATTCTGGAAGATGTCACATCACCTTCATGAAAGCAGAAACCTCTCTCTTTACTAACCCAAAGCAATGTTTGATCTTCTCAGTGATTTACCTTGGAATACTACTAGAGACATGTACAATTGCGGGTATCTGATTACAGCCATTGTTCTGCTCCCAACAGTCTATATTGACACTCCTCTAGCCACTTTTGTTTTGATCTGTACTGTGGGCAACATGCTGTCACCATTTCTCTTAGGATATGTAAATCATGACAAACATCTGTACTATGTGGCCATCCAGAACCTGGTCTAAGGATGTTCATTTGACCACTCTTCTTAACATTAAAGCATAACACATCATATCAAATGTACACAGCAATTCTTCAAAACTACCAGCCAACTTCTGGAAGGTCAAATACTCGGCTCTTCCCAAACCGCCCGTGTGTGTCTCTGTGGCATGACACCTACTTGTATAGACATCGGTCTAAAGCTCAGACACAGTGCATGGTTATAGGTGTTATGTCACAACATGGCCAAAGACCTTTGAAAATTTTATGAAGAATATTTATTACCTGGTAGATTGCATAAACTCATAAATAGGTCAATATTGACGTTGCCCTTTACAGTATTAAAGTTTTAATTTCCATTAGCGTAATTCATCTGTGAAGCAGGCTACTCTTTTCTTTTCTTTTTTCCTCTTCTCTCCTTTTTTCTTTTTCTACCTCATTGTTTTTCTAATTTTCTATTCCTCTTTTCCATTTTCTCTTTCTCCATTTGCCATCCGTTAAATTTTTCAAATCATAAAATGGGGAGCAGCAATTGACTCATGGTTGTGCTATAATTAGTATTGGATTGAAAGAAGAAATCAGAGCCGATTTTGAATTCCTTGCATTCATTTACATGCAAATACCCTTGGGAAAATTATGAGTCCATCTCTTCTTCTGTCAGTGATGAGTTGAATAGCAAGACAGATTGGGTTTCATAGCCATGGTTGGCGACCAGTCAACTGCAGAAAGAAATTTCAACCTACTGTGGGAAAATGTTCTGACTAGTCATGGATCAAAAGAGACGTGATTGCCTATACATGTATCATGTATGGTACTTAACTGACTGATTGGACAATTGACTCAACTTAAGAGACTTGATTGCATCATTTAGGTGCAAAATTCAGCTGGAATGAAAATTCATTAAAAAAAAAAATCTGTAGAAATAGCAACAACAGGGGTTGAAATGAGTGAGTGATATACTCTTTTCTTTTTGTGATCAACACAAAATAGGAATTTTCCCCACTTTTATCTAAGTCAATATTTGATTTTAGTATTTTCTTGTAACAAAATAAACATTTAGGAGATATTTACTTTTCTTTATTTGGCCTTACTTAAGAAATTTTATTTTCATGAATTTAGATTTAAAAAAAAAATATTTCTATATCTGAAGTTACAACAGATGTTTAGTAAGCATGTAGACAATTTATACAAAAATAGACTTTGTTTTAATTTGCTAGAACTGATTTTCTCAGACATACATGCATTCCTTGCAGTAGCCAGATTATTTGGAGATACCTGAAATAAAGGCAGATTTTTCTGGATCTTATTGGATAAAATCTTATTGGATTTCTGGATCTTATTGGATAAAATCTTATTGGATAATTTCCAATTTGAGGGCCTTAATAGATTGTGAGATATTCTTAACTACATTTCATCTTTGTTTTAGAATGAGATGCATTCAGTGTAGTGTAATTTTGACTCTGATTTCATTATATTTTTTTTTCAATTTAAAGAATAACTTCAAATTAAAATAGTCAATTTTACAGACTAAATTTAATGAAAAAGACTCTATCAAAAAAGAAATTGTGCAAGTATACACAAAAACCAAATTATCTGAATTTAACAAATAAATAAAAAGAGGATACTCATATTCAGGTTAGATAAACTCTTTTTCCAAATTCAATATTGAGAGATAGACAATGAAAAAATCCAAAGAGAAAGAAACTACAGATTTTCTATTCTGTTTGTCTGCTAAACTCTATGCAATTGCTGATGAGAAGTTCCTATTCAAAAAGACAGATTAATTCAAAACTCAAAGATAAATCTTCCAAGTGGTCAACATCATAAAGATACTATTTTTTTTTTTTTTTTTTTTACTATGAGAGCACTAATATTTAAAATGGCTGAGGCTTCCTTTGGAACAAGGTAAGTATTCAACAAGTGTGTTGGGTTCTCCAGGGAATGCCACTAGTACGTTTGTTTTATTTATTTGTCTGTTTGTTCTTTTAGGTGAAGCCACTTATCTGGGTGGAATCTGTGATTGAACGACATGCACACAGCCGTGTAGAATACATGATCAAGGTAAGTGGTGAGATCATTGCATCTTCAAGTTATCTGATGGTCTGTGAAAATGTTTGGTATCTGATAAGAAACTATTCTTTTTGAGACAATAATGCAGTAAGGTTCAATCTAGAGAAAGGAATTAGGTGTCATCTCATATGCACACACACAGTCTCTGTTACAAGGGATTTTCTTTTTAAACTATTGCTTACTCTTGTGTTAGTTTTAATTTAAACTAGCGAATCCTAAGCTGTGTATGATGAAAACAACTTACGTCTGGTACAAACTGTTCATTTTATAATCAAGTGGATATATTATGTTGAACCTGCTAATGTTATGGTGCCATTTTACAATTATTTTACATAGTCATCACTCCTGAATTTTTTTTCATCCAAAGCAGGGAAATAAAGCCACCAAGACACAAGGGGTTACTGAGTGTGAAATAATCTGAGAGAGAAAAACTGGAATTAAAGTGACAGAAAATGATCATTGATATTGTATTTAAAGTTTTGAAGACTGGAAAGCAAGAATCTGGAGAAGAATTCTGTTAATTGTGGCTGATTGGTTCGAAGTCTCTGATTGTTTGAACATATGTACAATGAAACGGTTGATGGTTGAAGCTGTGTACTGAGGGAAGTCCTGCCTGGCAAAGGATGGCTAAAGAATACTTGGAGAACAGATGTCGACAATGACCACAAGAAATTAAGGTTGAAAGAAGACTTGGCTTGAGATAGAGTTGGCTGGCAAAAGTGAAATGAAGCGAGTGTCCCAATAGATTAAATTTTACATTAAGGAAATCTGATAAGCCAAATCAAAGGAGTTAATATAACTCCTCTAGACAGCTTGTGTATACTATTCCACCTTTTTTCACATGGTCTCTCATCCATAATACCAGCTTGTTTACTACTACTTTCTGGATGTTTTTACCATTGTGGGCATGAAGTATATAAGTCAGCAAATACAATTATTGTACAACTACCAAAATATTAAAAAGTGAAAAGCAATATCTAATCTAAACTTATTTATAAATGGAACTTTGTGTGTGCCTGTGTTTGTGTGCCTGTTACCTGTAGACTCCTAAACGGCTGAACCGATTTTCTTGAAAATTTACACAGTTGTACTATAAGCGTCTGCAAGTGTTCTTAGCTAGGTTTTGTGTTGAGGTACCCCCGATAAATATTGATAATCGAAAAAATTGGGTTATAGAAGGAGTGGTCTGATTTTAATCAAATTTGATACACTCATAGACAATGATATAAGAAACGCTATTCAGAAGTTTCAAGGTTGCAGTTCTTACAATAGTGCAGAAAATCGATTATATATAAAATGCAAGATGTTTGTGTGTGTCTGTTTATCTGCCTGTATGTCTATTTTTTTCAGCCCTTTTATTTTAGGTTTTGTTTTGGGTTTGGCTCTAAGTAGGTATAATTGTAGTTCTTAGTCTCAGCCATGATACCATTTACTCAGAGGACTTATTTAGCCTTCAAAATTCAGTTTACGACGAAAAAATCTTATTTGATATCGATACCAGGAAATCAAAATTTGACTTAAATCCATTCATTTTTCTTTCAGTCTATGGTTTCGCTTTAACTGGAAGCAACCATTGCTTTTTAGTCTTTCGGGCTAACGTCCAAAGAGTCTGAGCTCCAGGACCATGGATTACTTTTAAAGCTTTCATTACACCTGAGCAACGCTGGGCTATACAGCTAGTATTAAATAATTTGTAAAATGAATATCAGTTTTGTAAAATGAATATGTAGTTTTAGTTAATGATTGCCATATTATTATGTTGAAAACAATTCAGTTTTAAGTTTTTTGTCCTTAAGTTTCTAACACTGACTAATGAGACTTGTGAATTTTAACTAATATATTATTATTGGTATAGAAATAAATATATTGTCATCTATTAAAAACCATTAACGTGTTTCAACATCCCTTAGAAGGAGCAGCTTCCTAATAAAATCCTTATTGTGCTTAATCTCCTAGTAAAAAAGAATTGGCAGCTATAAAATAATTTTAGAAAGCCAAATCTGATGAATGAATTGAAATTAAACTACTGTTATTTCAAGAGTATGAAACTTGTCTGCTACTAAAGCAACTATTACAGGACAAAGGTATTGACAATTCCTTATCAAAGGCAAGAATAATCAAAATTGGTGCAAACTATCTGATATTGGATTTAAAGGTGTCAATGATACATCACTTTAAGATAGTGAATATGGTATTAGTTAATCAAATGTTACTGTCAGCTAGTGGTCATTAGTTGTTGTGTCGTGAGTAAGAATAAATAACTCAACAACAGGAATAGGTTAATTGTTGTATTCCGTGAAAATAGTATTTACAAAGGTTATTAGTATCCAATACAAGAATAAAGGTTAATCGTCTCAACCGTCGTAAGACGTAGTATGAGCAATGGGTACTTCCGGGTCGCCACCGGAAGTCTACGACTGACTTGTCGATATGGCTGCTCGGCACACTCTCCTACGTAGATGCCACCATTACTTTACAAAGTAATGGAATAGTTCATTATAGCCAAATAGGCGCAGGCGTCCCAACATTAGTCCAATCCGTTGATCAGGTAGTGAAATCTGTCTGCTCTTTGGCAGGAATAAACAAAAAAGATAAATCCAAAAATATTTGATACCTGAAGATGGAGGTTATATTGTTGAAACATCTCCATAATAACAATAAAAAAACGAAGACAATAGTTTGAATAAATCAAATAAGCTTGACTCGTCTGAATTTCTCAGACAAAGTTTTGTTGATCAATAATTTTTGGCTTCATTTATTTTTGATTGGCAGGCGAAAAGCCAGTTTAAACGTCGTTCAACTGCTAACAATGTGGAGATAATTATTCCCGTCCCCCAGGACGCAGACTCCCCTAAATTCAAAACTACTGTCGGCAGCTGCAAATACACTCCAGAAGTTAATGCTGTCATCTGGACAATCAAATCTTTCCCAGTAAGTTATGACTTTTTTTCTTAAGCTTCTTATTGATACCAGAAAATAATAACTTTTAATTCTGCTGTCATGATATTTTTATTAAAAAAAGTTTTTAAAATGATGGTAATTTTTTTATCTTAGGGAAATATTTTGTATGAGTGGGCTCGTGCCATCAAGAATGATGGAAAAATATTTATATCGATATGCCATCTAAAATGACGCCAACATATATATTGATGTACCTACTATTGAGTAGCTCACTTTAAGACAAGAAAAAAAAACAAAAAAAAAAATAATCCAAGGGACAGAAGGGAAATGAACATAAGTTGGATATTTTTGTAAACCCATTGGTAATATATTTTGCGGCTCTCTCATAGAGACGGATCCTCAGCTGGTCTGAGGAGTGGTCTCTATGAGAGAGCGGCAAAATATATTACCAATCCGTTTATAAAAACATCCAACTTATTTTCATTATTATAATACTCTGTTAAATCTTAACATCGAGTTCTCTTTGGATTTAATCCCCCATGAAATTTACCTTACCAAGTACCAAGGATTCTATTATATATATATATATATATATATATATATATATATATATATATATATATTTATTTTGGCCAGAGCACACTCGTTATTCCATCTGAAGGTGTTGGAGACGCTGTTCATCAGGCCCATTGTTTTCTTGGGCTTGCTTTTCTGTGTCTCTAACATCTTTAGATGTTATAACTTTTATTTTTCCCTGTCCATTAATTCATGTCATCCGCGATAGTTTCTTTTCATAATTTGTTTCTCCATTTACAGTTTTGATAAGAAGGGATGAAACTGGTCGACTGTATTTTTTTATTTTTTGTTTTAAAATTTATCGTGGCCTTTAGTAATAAAAAAATTTCTCACCTTTAATGGCACGCGCACACACACACATACACACACACACACACAAATGTGCAACAGCCTTTATTATAATAGTGAGGATTATTAATTTTCTCCTAATCTGACACCAGCACCTGCTCCATTTGAGAATCTCCGTTCCCAAACATTATTTTTTGAGAAGAATTTGAATTGCCTCATTATCACTTGAATTCTTCTCTTTCTGTAAACAACTGCCTTCTTCCTTTTAAAATTTGTGTGTGATGGCTGCTAATTTGTTTCTTGGCAATCACTTTTGATGATAAGCATATTAACTAAAACTCAGTATGTGAAACCTTTTTTTAAATGAGCCTATGCAACATATTGGAGAGTGTTTTGACAATTACCCAGTCTTGTCTCCTATTTAATCTGAAATAAGTAGAAAAAGGTGGAAGTATTAAGAAGTGTTTGTGATGTATGAAGTTTGGTTAGAAAGTAAAGTCTGCACCTTAATTACAACAGACTTAATGGTAGAATCACAAAATGAAATGTAGATTATAATCTCAGGTGGATTGTAAATCTAGTCTTCAGTATTTTAGTATTTCCCTTTTGAATGAGGCCAACGATACCTGCCTTGTAGAAGTTTCTTCACTGCTATGTGAGGTTCTTCTTTTACTTGATCAGTTTTAGAAACCACTTGTCCCTTGATTGCCTCTGTTATGCCCCCAAACAGATAAAAGTATGTCGTGGGGAACAGATCAGGAGTGTAGGGCTGTGGATGTCCGATCATCCACTATGGTTTCATATCTGGTCTTTAAAGCATTTCCCTCCTTTTCAGTCATTCTTTGAATGAAACCAAGTATGTGTGGTCCTCAAATTACTGTTATTATCATGTTGCAAAAATAAATCTTTCATCTTCATATACAGCGTACTTTAAAGAAACCTTTCTCCGAGTTTTGCTCCAATGTGTTTCTATTAGAATTGTTCATTGTGCTATTTGACTTAGATTCTGACAATATGACTCTCATAATTTTGATTCCAATCTGCAGTTAGTTGTCACTTTCCTTGCAGAATGTGCTGCCTTGATCTAGCCGACTGGTATCACACAATATCTCAATCTTTTTGCTCTTTATTATTTATAGTTATGAACCGTTTTCATACTACGGTTGGCATCAAGTGCACTTTTATTGAAAATGACCTCTTGTGAACATTTGCAGCATGTTCTCTCTACAAGAAAATAAATTCTACGACAACTATTTGCTTTCCATGTGTGTCTAGTGGGGCACCTATCCTAGGAAAAAAAAAAAATAGCCCATTCAATTTTTTTTCTTCCTTTCTCGATATGTTGTTTTGCTTTTAAAAAAATATCTAAATATTCTGATGCTTTTGACATTAAATTAGAACAACGATTACTTTCTGACTGAGTGATGTGTTCTGTGAAGTGCTTAGATTATTAAGGTCTAATTATTTTTTTCTTTTCTATGTCTTTTAATTTTCTCTTTCTTCCTCTCCCTCCCTGTTTAGTACATTAAACATTTTTTTAATGAATTGGTAATACTTTTTTATCAACATATAATTTTTTTTTTTTCAATAACTTTTTCTTTTTGTTTTTGTTTTTAGGGTGGCAAGGAGTATTTGATGCGGGCACACTTTGGACTACCAAGTGTCATTGGTGAAGATTCAGAGGGCAAACCTCCTATTCAAGTCAAATTTGAAATTCCATACTTCACAGTTTCAGGCATTCAGGTAAGAAATGGTTAATCTTTAGTGAAAATGGCATTCGCTTCAGAAAGGACATCATTGGTATAAACTATACCTTCTATATACTTATGGTCACATCACAATGAAACACTTGTTTTCTTTATGATCACTTAAGTTAAGCAGTGTTGAGTCTGATCAGTACCTTCCATGACATCTTGGGCCTCCCTGACCCTTGCTTTCATTTAACCCGCGTTAGGGGTTAACTTGATAGCACCATTGGAATGCTTCACATTTCCTCTCCTAGAATGAGGTTGAGCTCCTCGGGGTCAAGCTGCACCAAAACTCATTTGATCGTATACTGGACACATTCTCTAGCCTGATGTTGCAGATCCGTTTGATCATGGCACTGTCATTATGCTGCAAGCACAGGTTATTTGGCCTAGTCAAGAGCCAGGTCTCACTTGCATGGAGCATCACACTCCAAACAAAAGTGATGTCAATGCAGCTGTTTGTCTTGTGTGAGAGGTAGTGAGACTGGGAGTAGTTCATTGAACTTCTTCCAGGTATTTTTTTACCTGTGCTGTGGTTGGAAGGTCGCAGCCAGGGAGCAGAAGAAGGCTACCATAACCAGCTTGTCAAATCCAGCCAAGATATTTGTCTTCTGGTTTGCCATCAATAGGGTGCACACTTTCCAAACAATGTGCACATATGAAGTCTAAATCCTTCACCAGGTGTCTGAGTACACTGTATTTCTTGTGCACCCGGAGCTTGCAGCCATTGCAGAAGATGCTGTACTGGCCTATGCTTTGCAAGAGGTCCAGTTCCGTGTTACAGATCATTAGTTTTGTCTTTCACACATTCACTTTTAGCCCCTTCCTCTCTGTAGCATCTTTCCAAGTCAAGAGCCTCCTGACACCTTCAAGTGAATCATTGATGATCACAAGTTATTGGTGTAGAGGTCCTCCCAGGGAATGCCAGCATGGAACTTGCATGATAGGGTTTCAAGTACAACAATGAAAAGCAGTGGACCGTGTACCAAGTCTTGATGGATGCCGACCTTCATCTCAAACTTCTAGCTGTAGCTCTCACTGACATTGATGTGACTCTGGACATTAGCATACATGCCCTTGACTAGTCACACAATCCACTTGTTCACACTAAGTTTTCTCAGTGTCCACCAAGAGACATGATCACACACTCTTTCAAGCTACATGCTGCTTTGATCATCTTCACCACTATATCTGATGGGTCAAATGCTTTGCCAGATTTAATTTTGAAGACAGCCTTTCTTTGTTACCATTGAGGTGGGGGGGGGGTGCTTCCAGTAGTGGGAAACCAAACCAAACCAAACCCTTTATGTAGTCTATGGTGTAGATTGTTCTTGATAAATAAAGGGTTTGTTTCGAAATTCCAACTAATATCACCTGAAGAAGGGCGGAGCGTGCAACAGGTGATATGTCATAAATATGGCAATAAAGATGAGGATAACAGTTTGAAGAATGTAAATAGTGTAAAAATGAAAAAAATATTCTAAAATGACTAAAGCAACAATTCACTACACACACACACACACACACACACACACACACACACACAAGTAAAATAGTCACTGTTTGGACCAGCCGATGGTAGATCAAAAAAAGTGCTCAATGAACTGAATATGCAGAGCTAATACTATGTAAAAGAATGGAACACACTACTTACTTGTGTGTGGTTCTTTGACAGATATTCAGGCATATGGATATATCAAGAGAAATAAACACAAGCATTTGTGGATGTACCATTCATATTCAATATAACCAATTAATATCAGTTATTCATTTGAACTTTTTAACAATATAAAATGAGACACAAACAAAACTTGGATGTGCGTTGTGGTACAGTGGATATCGGCTCGGGACGAGAAACCGGGTGAGCCGAGTTCGAATTCCAGCTGAATCCATTGTATTCATTTACGCGCAAATACCCTTGGGAAAGGTATTAATCCGTCTCGTTCCTTCCAGTTATGGGTTAAATAGCAGGACAGATTGGGTTCTATAGCTTTGGTCGGCAACCAGTCTACCGCAGAAAGCAATGGCAACCTACTGCGGGATTATCTTCCTGCCCAGTCAGTCATGTCTCTTTCGAGACATGATCGCCCAAGCGTGTATCACGTATGGCATCTAAACTGACTGACTGACATTGTATATATTTAAACAATGAAGAAGTTAATTTGTATTAAAATTCGCTTCACTCTAATGTGAAACTGATTAGATCTTTTCAGGAATTTTGTTTTAGTAACAAAATAAAAAGAAACATGTCCAAAAGACTTTGAGTTAATTACTTTTAATATGGTAATGGTAAGAGATGGTGTATGAAAATATAAAAGTGGATACTGACGTCAACAGTGAGTAAAAAAACTCTGTTTCAGGTTTCAATGTAATCTTCAAGCCATGTGTTGTTCCTGTAGATAGATATCTCTGAAAAAAAAAAAAAAAAAAAAAAAAAAAAAAAATATATATATATATATATATATATATATATATATATGGTTTAGTGACTCTGATTAACATCAAATCAGTCAAGTTTTGATCCCGGCCAGAAGCAAGTGGATGTCTAGCCACACTGATGAGCTGTATGGGGATGACAAATATATATATGCTTCATTAAAAATGACAGGCAAGGTATTATGGTTAAGTTTTTATGTAATATTTCATGTGATACTGTTTCATTTTTAATAAAACCTAAATAAAAGAGATTGCTGCCTAAATACACAATCATATATATATATAGGACTTCGAAATTTATTTTATTTTATAATTGGCTCTGTAATTTAAATATTAATTATATTGAGCCCTCCACCTGGATCATTTTTTAATATTAAAATATTAATTAGGATTGGGTCTTTGGGATTTACCTTCCTGCTTTTCCTTTTGGATTAAAGTTTTTATATTTAAACAAACACACACACCCTATAAATTTTATATATTTAGTTTAAAGTTCATGGTGAAAAATGTCTTCCTCAAAAATAAAAAAAAATTGTATGAATTTAGGTTCATTTTCTTGTGGAATGATTAAGAAATGAGTGAAATGTCTAGTGAGACATGGGAAACCTAAAGTAGCATAATGGATGAACATATTGATTAATCTACTCATTTAGCTGAAAATGTTGGTTTTGTATCTTTTAAAAAATTTGAAATTTAAAAAGAAAAGTTTTAATGTTTTCTTTTCTTTTATTAATATTTTTCTGTTCAAAATATGTTTTTTTTCCTGTCAATAGATTCAATATACTTATATAATTTCAATATATAATATAATTTATACTTATATAATTTTTCCTGTCAATAGATTCAAAACTTTACATTTTGAAAAGAAAGATTGAACATGAGACCAACAGGATTGCAGCATTAATTTAAATTTTGAATTCTTTATATTATTTTTGCTCTCTTTCCAGGTACGTTACTTGAAGATCATCGAGAAAAGTGGTTACCAAGCCCTTCCCTGGGTGCGCTACATCACCCAGAACGGAGACTACCAACTGCGTACTAATTAGAACCTCATCTACATCAGCTGGCTGGCTGGCCGTGGGGCTCAGTTGTCATTCCTCCACGCCACAATCAAGTGTACATACCTGGGAGCATCCCTTCACTGCTACTGTAACTGTCACTTTGACCAACCCTCATTCTCCTGGACCCCCCTCCCCATCCACTGATATGACAGCAGCAGCGACAGCAGTAATAGCTCCCGTGGCATTGGTCATTCTGTGATTTTCAAAATCAGTAAAATAAAACAAAAAATTTGAAACTGAAAAAAAAAAACAAAAAGGAAAGATGTATAAAATTACATAAATGAACTTTTAAGTCTTTCTGTACGTGTCTGTCTTTCTGTTAGTTTGTCTATAATTTTTTTTTGTCCTAACGTTTCTTTTGTTAGTGAACACCAATTCAAATTTCACTTAAATCACGTTTAACTGTCTTTTTTTTTCCCTTTTTTTTCTTGTTATTATTAAAGCAAGCAAGCAAACAAATAAATTGTACTCTTCTATAAAGGTTGATAAATAATTTGTTTTTTTTTTTTTTTTTTTTTTTTTTGAAAATGAATTCTCTTTGGAATTCAGGGATCATCTTTGGATTTCTTTTTTTTTTTCTTTTTTTCTTTTTTTTTAGGCTCTTTTGGTTGGTTGGTCTTTTCGGGGTTCTTCGTAAAATTAACATAGAAGTGATTTAAATATTTTTATTTTCTTATTTATTTGCTCATTTTTTGAAAGGTCTTTGTAAATCTGTTAAATCTTAAATGGCACAATCTTGCTTCAGTCATAGCAAGATCAAGTGTTTTTTTTTTTTTCAATGCTTGAGTCATTTGAACAAAAGTGCTGTCAGATTATCCAATCCAATTCCCTCTTTTTACTCCACCTCATGCATCCAGAATACTTGGAACTGACATTGCACTCATTGTTCAAACAAATCTTTTAAGTTAACTAGTAATTTGTGGCTTATTCTCTACAAATTTCTGTAAACCTGATCAATAGATGAAATGCTTATGAACTAAGGATACAATTAAACCTCTTTATCACTGCTTCATAGTTCTATTTAATAACTATCTTTGTTTCGGTATAATTTCTGAACTACATCCTTATGATTTTTTAATATTTGTCTATATTTCTGAGATGAGGTATTGTAATTATTTACACTATTTACATTGTTCAGACTGTTGTCCTCATCTTTGTTGCCATATTCACCTTCAATATCTGTCTATATTTCTGAGTTGAGGTATTGTAATCAACTGTTGTCCCCATCTTTTTTTGCCATATTCATAATGTTTTGGCTGTTATATGCTCTGGCTTTCTTCAGTTTGAAATTCCAATCACCTGAAGAAGGCCGGAGAGTATAACGGCCAAAATGTTGTAAAGATGATGACAACAGTCTGAACAATGTAAATAGCATAAATGATTTCTTAATTGTTTTTACAATTTGTCATATGAAATGTGTATGCAAATGAATATTATAGAACAGGTAGGGTTAAATGTGTCTGTTCTATAATAGTCGGTACATTTAGCAAATGTGAACTGTTATGGGAGAGATATACTCTTATTGTTATCGTCATTAAAACAAAAATTAATATTTACTTTTCTCTATAGTTTTTTATAATTCTTGTCATTCAAAAAGTTTTCTGCTGTTTCTCTCTTCTTTCTCTATAGTGATCCATGATTACCCCTGTTCCTTCAGGACATAGGTCATAGAGTCTAACCGTTATTTATATTTTAGAAGTTATTGCCTTTGCTTCGTATTTTGCCAAATAGCTATCATGATATCAAACTACTGTGTCATGTCTCTTCAGAATGTGGGTGATCATGGCTCTCCATAATTTCCTGTCCTTTGTAGCTCTTAGTAAACCTCATCTTTTTGTTATCTCTTCTTTGGACTCATTTCTACTTTTTCTGTTGTTTTTCCAGAAAAAGGGACTTTGTCTTTTCTTACAGGTTGTGTACACCTGAAGAAGACTGTAGAGTGGATTGGCTGAAATGTTATAAGGCCTGTAAAAAGCATCACAATGAGGAATAATTTCAATTAATTAAAATTATTTCTCAACTGAATATTTATGGATTGTAGGGCATTGAAAAAATCCAACTTTTAAAGACAGTATTAGTTTTTTTTTTTTTTTTTTTTTTTATCATCTCACCCCAAACAAGGCCTTCTACTGCCACTGTTGCGCAGGGGGTTACATAGGGGAAAGTGATGAAAAAGAGGGGTTAGTTATGGGAAATGTCAGGAGGAGGGTAATAGACGGATGAGGATACCAAGGATATGGGTGGAGTAGATGGAAAAAGAGCTTGTGAGAATGGATATGAGTTAGTGTGATAAGATGTCTATTGACCTTACATTTAAACTCCTGGAGATTGTAGCTGTCGGGGAAACAAGTATGTGGAAGAGAATTCCACAGGCAGGAAGTGTGTGAAAAGAAGCTGTTAGAGTAGAAATTGCGGTTACATCTTATCTGTTTCACTGTAAAAGGATGGGACCTAGTTGCTAATCTAGTATCTCGTGCAAATTCATACCTAGGAGGCACCATTGATCTAAGTTCATTGGAGCAGATGCCATGAAAGTATTTATAGAAGAGGCACAGTGAAGCTGGTGAGAGAGCGACTGCAGCGAAGCTGCTAAGTCGGTATCGATCACATTACAGATTCTCTGTTGGATTTTGTCAAGAACCCCGAGGTGAATAGCAGGGGCACCCGATCATATGTGGCAGCCGTATTCAATACACGGGTGGATGTTAGATTTATATATGTGTAGGATGCTCATGAAATTTGAAACTTTTTTTTCCAATGATCCTAAATCCAACTGTTATATGTCCATTTTGTCTCTCTGGATCAAACCCAGCATAAAATCTTGAAATTAATTTCGAACTTCTTCAGTAAAACTAAATTTTTTGCAATATAAGAAAGCTTAAGAAAACTATTTCTGATATAAATGAATTCATGTTTGTTTAGTTAGCAGATTAGGGTTCGTGTTTGTCTAGGGATATTAAAAGCTTGTAAAATCCTTACCTTACCATTCTTTTGCTTTGTGAAGATGATGTAACTTTAACACAGCCAAAACACTCAAGCCAAATTCTGAATTTTAATCTTTTAAAAATAAATATGCCCACACATGATAAATTATATGAAACAATTTGGAAAATTTCTACTTTGTCCTGTTTCACTAATGAACTGACACCAGCGAAAGAAGTTTATTTCATAAGAAAATTTACATTAGCAAAAGAAAAAAAAACATCAATTTTGTTCTTTTGAAATAAAATACTTTCTGATCTTTTTGGTTCATTGATTACGTCAAAAAAAAAAAATTCATATATTTACCATTCCATCAGATTCTCATTCAATGACATACATCCACTTGAATCCCTGAATTGAAATTTTAAAAATTTAATTTTTATTTTTTGCAATTTTTTGAAAGGAATTTTTGATTTTGCATGAATTTGACTTTTCAATATCTAGAAAAGTTTAAAAAAAAAATTTTTTTTATTGCTTTTTTTTTTTTTTTTTTTTTTTTTTTTTTAAGTGTGCAGGTATTTGTTCATCTAAATCATTTTTGAATGTTTCAAAGCAGTTTTACCATGCTAACTTTTACTCAGGATTTTTTTTTTTGTCTGGTGTTAATTGTTTATAAAATGTCTGTAGTTATCAGATTTGAATTATCATCAAGATCCAAAAAGCTTCTTCAGACTGTTTTCCTTATTTTTATTGTGACTAGTCATTAAGACCTGTCAATCTCCATGCCTTTGTTTACCTACTGATTGTTTACAGACTGAAATCAAATACATTTTACTCTTACCTTATATCGTGATTTTCTAAGCTTGCTAACTATAACACAACTCTTACGATATCTGATTCCATATCTTTGTCTCCCAGACAGCTAATATTGTGACTGTTGTTTTTTTTATAGAACGCGTTTAAACACACAGTTAAAAAAACAAAAGAAACAATTTATTTTCTACATTAATATTCATCCATTACTTTATAACACGTGACACATATATGGCGCTCACTTACATATACCTTAAACACCCGCATACAGTGAACGGACGTGAAGTCAAGCTCTCCCACCATTCTAAAGAGGGCTTACAGCCACATCACGTTGAATACACCGGTTTTCGCTCGATCACCAAAGTTAAGCAACGTTGACCCTGGTCAGTACTTAGATGGGTGACCGCTTGGGAATACCAGGTGCTGTAAGCATTTAGTGATGGATGTGCGTTGTGGTGCAGTGGATATCGGCTCGGAAAGAGAAATCGGTGAGCTGAGTTCAAATTCCAGTTGAATACCCTGCATTCACTTAAGCACTGGTACCCTTGCAAAAGGTATTAATCCGCCCCTTCCCTCCAGTTATGGGTTAAATAACAGGGTAGGACTTGCCCTTAAAAAACAAATCCCAATGAATGTTGATACTCGAAAAGAAAAAGTATTACTAGACACAAAACTTATATAAAAAAACAACAATAAATTGTTGAAAGAAAAAGGTATTACCAGCAATAAATAAATAAAATTTAGTTAGCAATAAATGACCCGCCGAGGTAGATATGCCATAAAAACAAAACAATCAACCAACAACCATTCTGAAGATGAGATTCTGATCTGGAAATATAAATGAATAGTAAAAAGGTAATACCCAACGCTTTCTTTACCTTAATTTATTATATGAAACGCATTGTTATATCCTTCTCATACCTACCCATACACTTTTTTTTTTTTTCTTGTATGACTTTTAGGACAGTTTTCCTCTAAATGTGATATTAGACGACGAGAATACTTGTGTAACTGTATGCCCCATTCGTAATCAGTGACTGTTGAGAGAATTCTTTTTTTACCTGACAAAATAGATTCCTGGTTGAAATCTATCGGTTATAAATGTAACGACAATTTAAGAAACCTTTTAGATCTTGGTGGTGTCTCTTCTCTACACAGGTTATTTTGCTTTCTGCACACGTATGTATGATAACTTTAAGTCTGTACTGAGGAATTTTGTGAGGAACATCAAATTTTGTGAATTCTTTTTTATCTCTTTTCTTTCCTGGATTTCGTTGGATCATAACACTGAAACATTTTTGCCAACTTTGTCTTTTTTTATTTTCTTTACTGTGGTAGACATAAACTTTTTATACAACTTCAAAATGGATTGTTCTTCGGATTCGTGACATCAAATCTTGAAGGACTAACCTTTGAACTCTTTCTGGGATCTACTTACCTTATTGCATAAACTTTTACTTTTAAACTTTACCTAACTCTCTTTACAGATGGAAGCACGAGTTTTTATTTAAATGTATTCAGAACTGCGGTTTGTTAATGTAATTTTTATATTTGTTTCTGTCTGTCTGTCTTATACCTGTGTCTGCCTGTCATATGTGGAGAGATGGACGACAACTTACAAAATTGTTTGGGTCTAATTTCTAAAACAAAGAAAAAATTTTCTTTCTTTTTTTCATTTATCCAGAACCACATATAAACTTTGACCTTAAATCTTTGTTACATGCCAAAAATACATTTTGACATACATATATTCCTGTTAATCTTTCTTTCACAATCATTCACATATTCTCTCAAAGCATGTTATCTTTCTTACACATCCACAGCATGCTTCCCCCCCCACACACACACACTCACACTTACTTTCTGAAATTGCCCAGGTGTAAATCTCCTCACCTTTGGTTGATTGCAAATTGTTCTCTTCTTTGTAGACTGGAATGGAATACATTTTATTCTTTCCTTCTATAATTCTGTGTGGAGAGTATACCTTTTCTCTTTCTCTCTCTCTCATACCTTTTCTCTCTCTCTCTCTCTCCCATATATATTCATATACACACACACACACTTAAAAGAGAAAATGGGGCTGAAAAACTGAGTTGGCCCACTTTCCAAAATCTCGTGAAATGGTCAAACACTTCTTTTTGTTAATCTTTCATTGGTTTGGCCGATAACTTTTCAGTACTCCAAACACATGTTAAAATGGTTTTCTCCCTCAGTGCACACACACACACATACACACACATACACACACATATCATCATCATTCTGCGGCCTTGGCTGAGATTCAAAATCTTGTCAGTAGCTGAATACTTGATGCCAGAGCTACCAAGGGTGTTTTTATCATGACACCATCACTAGATGGGTTGCCTACCACGGCTTAAGAGAGGCCCATTCACCCTCATAGAGAAGGATATCACACACACACATATACACTTCCTCCCTCGATGCAGTGAAAGTTGCTAAAACTATTTAAGTACGAAGACAACATAAAAGGCAATATAAACTGATAATATAGGGTTAAATAATCTTATTTGTCCCGTTTAACCATTCTATTTCTTTACTATGACCCACACGCAGTCAAATACACACGTTATACATATTAAGTCGGGTAACATATTTGACCTGCATTAATTATTTCTTCACCCAAAATTTTATACATATTTGTTTTCCATTAACAGTGCACCTTGTGTTTTTATCATGGATGCATTGTAAGTCAACTTTTCTCTGGCTTTTAATGGTTGGTTCTTTGTGCAGGAACTCTGGCACTTTGATGCCAGCCTCATCTTTTGAAGAATGATGAAAGACACTCGAGTTTCAATCTCTGAATCCACATAGAAACATTTGGATCAGGAACAGTTCATAAACGAAGAATTTGTTAGTTAAATACCATAGCTGTTAAGACATCAAATTAGAATCAATTAGTCACTTAGTCTTCATGTGTATCCCATTATACATATTTGTTAGGGTTTTACAAGTTTTTAATGCATAGAAAGTTTTAATCCATAGAAGATGAAGAAACATCTGTTCATGATTGTAGGTAGCAATGTTTAATCAATTGAAACCATGCCTGCTGGAGTTATTTCAGAGTTTACATTTGGAATATTAATAAAACACAAAGGATTTACAATTTTTATATAAATTTAGTTTTAAAAAAAAAATCAAACTTTTGTCAAAAAACTGCTTAATGAAAATGAACTCAATAATACAGTTTTCAAAAAACAAAAATGGTAGAAATCATGGTAACAGTAAGCTTTTTTTTTTTCTAAATATTTGAGATATATATATATATATATATATATATATATACACACACACATTGAACATCTTCCTGTTGTCCTTTGAGAGTATAGCTTCTGCTCGAAACAAGTGGTGGAGTATGTGCATAAAGAAACATTACTACTCTTGAGAGGGCATCTATTGAACATCTGTCTTACAAGGCAAAACTCTGCTCTAATATTCTTGCAACATTTACAAGGATTTCTTTTCCCTGTTTTTCCTTTGGAATGCTGTGTGAATCTCAAGCTGGTCTTAAGTTGTCAAAGATGAAACATGATATTAGACCCTCATATATCAAAAATGTCTGTCGTATACACACGTAAATTTTATTTATTTATTTTTTGATTACCTTTATCTCATATATCAATAAGTATGTGCAATTTTGTATGCATTGTTTGCAATGTCAAATATTGATTCTGCAATAGTTTTAGTTGCAGCTATAAATTTCCCTTTGGTCTAGAACATTCTTGTCTGTTTGTGGGATGTGGAAAATTGAATGCAATTTTATTTGAGAGCCGCATAGTTGGAGGCATTAAAATTGCCTCTGCTTCATAATTGCCATCATTATTATTTTTATTTTTTAATTTTATGAATCAAGGAATTGCTATGCATAAAATAGATCTTTTTAATATGATGAATGATATTGATGGTCTCTTGAGTACACATGATTTATAACAAAAATCTGATTTGAATAATTTAACAAGTATGTGAATCTATCTTTGTTAATTTAGGATAGACGATCTACAGTTGGGAATTTGGAGGCTTCGGATAGTCTTTGAAATTAAAATATGATATCTCTTGAGATTTTTTTCTGTGAAAGATAATTTGTTTTTTATTATCATAATTTACATGTCCATGGGCGTCAATATTTGATATTAAAAAATGCAGAAACACTAAAAAAAAAATAGTGGCATTTATCATGGTTTATATTTCTTTTCATTACACCCCACCCCCGCATTTTAGTCATGCAATGAAAACACACACACACACACAATATGTATTATATTCAGTCAAACGCTATAAAATATATGCAGATAAAATATAAACCAAAATTTACTTGATAAAATTAAAATTCTGAGCACTGCATTATTCATACTAAAACCCTCATCAATGATGTAGATTTGAAACCCCCCCCCCATTGGTTTTCTGTTTTTATTAAACCAAGTTCTGTTACCAGTCTTCTTGATATTCTGTCAATGATTGCTTTCTCAAAACATTGAAGAAAAAAATGTGAGAAATTTAAAAAAAAATTTTTTTTATTTAAAGTATTAGTAAAATTTGAAAAAAAAAAAACAAGTTTTACTTGAAAATAAGTGTTCTATAAATTTGATCTCCAAAGTGACATAAATTTAGCACAGGCCTAAACACTTAATGTTTTTTGTTCTTGTTTTTTAAATTTTTTTTATTTTTAAATTCATAGAAGGAGCTCTAAGACGAGAGAAGCCCATGTGGTGTGTACATTTCATTCAGCATCAAAAAAATGTCATCTAGACGACATCAACATGCTTGTGTTTGTAGATAATTTCTTTTTTTTTTTTTATTTTAAATCAATTATCACTTTTTACCCCCCAGAATGATTTACTGATCTAAATCAATAAATGTTAACATTTTCTATGCCAACTGATGGTGGGGCCCCTCAGCAAACTACTTCTTGTTACCTGGAATTCTTATGAACATCCACTTGACTCTGTTGCATTCTCAACTGTTTGGAAATAAATCAAGTCGTTGGCTTCATGATAATTAACAATCATAGTCAGAGTTGGCTTGTATTTATTATTTCTTTTTGTCTCTTCTCGTTTTACAGATAAAAAAAAAATCTGCAAAAGTTTCAATTGCTAAACAAAAAGAATTTTTGCATGTATTTCTTAAAAGTTGAATGTTTTAATGTAGATGTCTGAATAGTAATTTGTAGTCTTTGTGTGTGGGTGTGTGTGTGTGTGTGTGTGTGTGTTTTAATCATTTCACCCCAGGCAAGGCAATAAAGTCTACTAGAATCTAAGTGGTGAAAGAAATGGGACAATAAAAGAACAGGCAGAATACGTCGATTGACGTATTTAAATTTTGGAGGATAATAAATTCTAATGCTGAATATGTAATTTTATGAGTAGAATCAGATGGTGTCAATTAAAACTGATTTTGAGCAATAGTAATGTTTTGAAGATCATATTTGACAGAAACGCAAGAAGTCAAGAGTTCCACTAGGGAGAGAAGAAACAATTAGAATAAAACTTATGGTTGCGACTATTTTTTGAAAAGACGAGACATAACTGCCAATCTAGTCAGTCAGTTAAGTGCCATACGTGATACACGCCTGGGCGATCATGTCTCGAAAGAAACATGACTGACTGGGCAGAAGATTATCCCGCAGTAGGTTGCCATTGCTTTCTGCGGTAGACTGGTTGCCGACCAAGGCTATAGAACCCAATCTGTCCTGTTATTTAACCCATAACTGGAAGGAAGAGACGGATTAATACCTTTCCCAAGGGTATTTGCGCGTAAGTGAATGCAATGAATTCAGCTGGAATTCGAACTCGTCTCCCCGCTTTCTCGTTCCGAGCCGATATCCAATGCGCCACAACGCACATCCGTGTGAATCTGAAGTAGCAAAGAGGAAAGAACATTTGCCGTAAAACTATGGAAAAGACAAAAGGAAGTTACGTGACACTGACTAAATCCAAAATGTCAGATCAAGACTGATAACGTTGCACAGATTTTGGATTTTTACAGAAATCTCTAGCAAGATAGCTGAAGCATCGATGCACGGACGAATCAGTTAAGTGCCCTACGGGATACACGCTTTGGGCGATCATGTCTCGAAAGAGACATGACTGACTGGGCAGAAGATTATCCTGTAGTAGTTTGCCATTGCTTTCTGCAGTAGACGGGTTACCAACCAAGACTATAGAACCCAATCTGTCCTATTATTTAACCCATAACTGGAGGGAAGAGATGGATTAATACCTTTTCCAAGGGTATTTGTGCGTAAGTGAATGCAAGGAATATCAACCGGAATTCGAACTCGGCTCCCCGATTTATTGTTCCGAGTCGATATCCATTGCACCACAACGCACAGTAGTTTTATAAACGTGCAAAACAGATTTTAACGAGAAAAAAAATTGTCTAGCACGTAATAATTTAAATTTGGCGGTGTTAGAAATTAGCATGCTTGTGTATTCTTTAAAAACATTTCAATCCTGGCAAGGCGATAAAGCCACTAAGATTCTAGTTACTGAGTGTTAAACAATATTGAGAACATTAAGGAGAGGGAACAATTAAAGAAAAAGATTCAAGGAGACTGAAGATAACGTTTGATATTGCATTTAAAGTTTTGAAGATCAAAGTTGACTGGGAAGGGAGAAGCCTGAAGAAAATTTTACAAATCAGAATTGCGACAGAAGAAACTTAGTATAAAACTTACGGTTACATCTAGAAGTGAAATTCATAATTTTTTTTTTCATTTTTTCTTAAGACAACCGGTTTTAAAGTACTTATTCTTCGAATAGTTTCTATTCACGATTAAATATGATTTCTTTTGTATTCGTCTATTTTTCTATAATTCCCTTTAATAATATTTTTAGCCACTTAGAATGAACGACGACCTTCTTTCTTCTTTTATGTGCCCTGTCCTTTCAGGACGTAGGCGATTATGGCTTTCCACATCTCCCTATCCCTAGTGGCTCTTAGTACGCTTTCTCCTGTCACACCATGCAATCCTCATTCCGTCATCCACCTGATCAGGCCCCTCAAATATGTTATCCGCTGCTTTCCTCTGTCTCCTTTTTCTTCTATCTGGCCTGTTAGTATCAGGTTCTCCAAGCCCTCCTTCCACATTGCATGTCCCAGGAACTTCAGCTGTCTCTTCTTGATGCTCAGCATTAATTTCCTTTTCGTTTCCATCCTTTCCAAAACCTCATCATTGCTCACATGCTCGATCCATGATATTCGCAGCATCCTTCTGTAGAACCACATTTCAGCTGCTTCAAGTTTTTCCTTCATCTTTGATGATATTGTCCAGCATTCACTGCCATATTGAAGAACTGACATCACATAGCAATCCAGTACTCTCTTCTTTGTTTCTAGTGAAATTGTCCTGTTTCTTAATACTTTACTCAACTTCTGGAATGTTTCCTTCGCCACACCAAACCTTTAGATGAATTAAAAGCTCTTTTATCGACTGACACAAATTGTAAAATCTTTCATTTCTAACAAATTTAACATATTTTCTCTTAAAGAAAAATCAACTAAATTGAAAAACTATTTTGAAAATTCATTTGTTAATATCTCTCAATTGAAGAAGGGGATTATTTTCAATAGATCTCGACTTTTAAATTTAACGTCCTAAATGATCGCTGTGCTTAACGTGAAGAGGGCACGCAGTCAGTTACAGCAAAGTAAAATATCTAATTTTAAAAGAATATTTTTTTTTTCTGACTATATCAACATTTATATTTTTATGCTATTTGTATACTTAATCATACAATTCCGGAAAAAAAAATCTACCAGCTTAAAATACCAAAACTTTTGTCAGCACCTACTCACTTCCGATCATCGGGATCGTTGTCCTCTCCCCTATTCTCTTTCTTGGTGGTGTAGAATGATGTGAATTAAAGAGACCTTAACAAGGCCATTCACGTGACTTTGACTTTGATGGACAATTCCGCGCGACGGACAAGCCCAAACATTTGGCTAGAAGCGTCTCCCTCTCGGCTCAAAGAGGATTGAGACAGGCGAAATCTGGTAAACTAGGTTAAATCGAGCTGTTCGAGGCTTGATCCGTCAAGGTCCTCCTTGATTATGCCAGCCCGACTGGCGTTGCTCTCTTCCGCCGGTTTGACGTTGGGGTCGTGTAGATCTTTGCCTATTTTTGCCTAAGCGTAGTTTAGATGTGGCACAAGGATGAAAGTAATGAACACTCAGCGAGAATCGAACTCACTACTCAATTGTAATGATTCTCGCGAGACAAGCTTGCTAACCATTACACCACCTCTTTGCCTATTGTACCGTTGGGGGGTCTTTGTTGGTCGCGTTCAGTCTGCTCCTTCCTCTTTGACATGACCGCCTACGGGAGTTGGAACTGTACATGGCTTCGCTCTTTGGATCATTGGGATGGGTAAGCCCTCTACCATGACAAGGAAAGCAGATATATATTCTACACTGGATGTTAAAGGGAACACTTTAACAAATGTCCCACTTTGATTTATATTTTAAAAACAATAATAGAAACGAATCAATAAATAAAAAAAGAATAAAAGTATAAAAATAGAATTAAAAAAAATGTGATCCTAAAAATCTGTTCAAATTTAACAATAAAAGAACTGAGTGTTTATGTAAGGAAAGACATGATTTACCTCGGAATTCAAAGCGAGCGTGAACATGTCTTGCCTGTAAGATAATAAAAAAAGATGGTCGCTATTGAAAACAATTTATGCGTGCCCATCTCTTCCAAAACGAGACGATATTTGCACACATGCAAATTTTGGCCGTCTTGGAATGGCATAAAAAGCGGGTACCAGCGCGGAGTTTTTCGGTGGATTGTGTGTGTCGAAGTTGCGGATTGACAGTCAGTCAGTCAGACTGACAAAGAGGAAGGAGAAGCAGCTAAAATGGTGTCTGTTTCACAACTGCCCTGTGTAACGGGCCGAGAAAAGGAAACCTGAAATCCATTCCCTTGAGGCGATCAAAGAAAGAAAGAAAGAAAAACAGCTGGCTTGCCGGCGCACGAGCATCACACTGCATCTCCCCCCCCCTCGTCATCATCATTCATCTTTATTTTATATACTACAGTTTATTTCACATTTTTGGGAATTTTATTCTTTCTTTTTTTTTATTTTGACTTTTGGTCTTCTTGGAAGATTTGATTAAAGAAAAATAGAAGAGGCACAAGAGTTCTTCCCCAAATAAAGTGTAGAACAGTAGCCTCAAACACGAGGATGCCAACGAGAATGTAGTTCCGTAGTCGCAAACACGAGTACGCACCTCCTCTTTTATTAACTTTTATCTGAGGATGCTTATGGATAAAAGACAACGCAACGAACACATCCAATTGTATATCATTGTTGTTTATTCGGGCGATGAAATCATGCAACACCGGCAAAGGTCCTTCAATGAAATGGTGAAAACCCTACTTCAGTCCCTCATACAACACCTCCCGAGTTCTACTTAGCAGCCATATTTATATCTCCTCAAATCTCGTGGACGCCGTGAATTTGCGTCAATTCGTCTGCATAAAAACAATATGGCTTCCCCCCGAGATTCTTTTACGCACGTACGTTCATGAGGTAAGTTTTTTTTTCAAGCTACAATAAACATTTTGTGTAAAATCTGTTATTACATTACCTTCTTTAATAATAATAATAATAATAATAAGAATAAGAATAATAAGAATAATAAAACCAGTCAACTTAATAAGACAGAATGTGGTTATAAAATAGGCCAAAAGAAAATAAGCCATCTATTTTACATGGATGACTTAAAGTTATATGCTAAGAATGATAATGAGCTGGAAGGTCTTCTGCAAACTGTAAAATGCTTCAGCGAAGACATTGGAATGAAATTTAATTTGAATAAATGTGCTAAAGCTACAGTTTTACGTGGATCAATACAAGAAACATCCTCAATTAGCCTAGACCCTGCTGTAACAATAAAAGAATTGAAACCAGAAGAAGCTTATAAATACCTAGGTGTAAATGAGAGCGAAAACATTCACCATAAAAAAATGAAAGAAATAGTGCGTAAAGAGTACTATAGAAGGCTGCGAATGATATTAAAAACTGAATTAAATTCACAGAATAGAGTTATGGCCATTAATAGCCTTGCAATCCCAGTTGTCCAATATAGCTTCAACATCTTAAACTGGACTCTAAACGACATCAGGCGAATGGATGCTAAAACAAGAAAGCTTCTTTCTAAGCATAGGATGCATCACCCAAAGGCTGATGTAGATCGTCTATACATACCCCGTAAAGAAGGTGGAAGGGGTCTTATTCAGCTGGAATTGTCATACAAGACAACAACTATTGGCTTACTAACATACATAGAAACAACAAAGGATTGGATGATACAATTAGTAAGGCAACATGAAGAAAGAAAGAAAAAATATTCAATAATAAAAGAAGGCAGTAAATACAAACAAGAATTACAGTTAGTAGATTCTGTAGAAAAGCAAAACAGTAGCCAAGAACCAACTATTGCGGCAAAAAATATGAAAATGAAAGCCAAAGATAAAGCTCTTGAAAAGATGAAACAGCGCTGGCAAGACAAACCTCTGCATGGCCAATATCCAGTACGTGCCAATAAATCCAATGTTGACAAAGTTAATACTCATCGATGGTTACGTGCATCTGGATTAAAGTCTGAAACTGAAGGATTTATACTTGCAGCACAAGACCAAAGTCTTTTCACGAGAAACTTTCAGGCAAATATTATGCATAATAATATGGATCCAAAATGCAGGTTTTGTGATAAACACCAAGAAACAATAGACCACCTAATCTCAGGCTGTTCTGTGCTTGCCCCAAACGAATATAAAAATCGCCACGATAGAGTTGGGCAATATTTACATTGGGCAATGTGCAAACATTATGGAAAAGCTGTAAACAAACACTGGTATGAACATCATCCAGCACCGGTTACAGAAATAGAAGATGTAACCATTCTATGGGATTACACCATCTACACAGACAGAAAAATTGAAGCAAACAGGCCAGACATTATTGTTAAAAACCAGAAGGAGAAAACTTGTCTATTAATTGATATGGCTTGTCCAGCGGATTGTAACATAGCAATCAAGGAATTTGAAAAACTGTCAAAATATAAAGACCTGGAAATTGAAATAGAAAAAATGTGGAAATTGAAAACAAGAGTTGTGCCAGTGATAGTAGGTGCACTTGGAATGATAAAAAATGGAACAAAACAACACATTGAAAGAATCCCTGGAAACCCCAGCTTAAGAGATATACAAAAAATTGTATTATTAAGTACAGCCCACACACTAAGGAAAACGTTATCTATGTAATGCTGGGGATGATAGGGAGGATAGAAAAACATGAAATGGAGTCATAACAACACGCCACTACCTGCCTTAGGTCTCCCCGCAGACTTGGTTGGTAGTGAGACCAATGCAGAAATCTAAATATGATGAAAAATGACATAATAATAATAATATACTTACCGGCAAAATAACCTTAAAATCACGTTTTTCTATTTAAACCTGGTTCAAAATAAAAACCTATTTATTTTTTTAAATGTTCAACTGCATTCAATAAACAGTAGCCAAGAACCAACTATTGCGGCAAAAAATATGAAAATGAAAGCCAAAGATAAAGCTCTTGAAAAGATGAAACAGCGCTGGCAAGACAAACCTCTGCATGGCCAATATCCAGTACGTGCCAATAAATCCAATGTTGACAAAGTTAATACTCATCGATGGTTACGTGCATCTGGATTAAAGTCTGAAACTGAAGGATTTATACTTGCAGCACAAGACCAAAGTCTTTTCACGAGAAACTTTCAGGCAAATATTTCGGGATGGTTGTAGGGTTATTTGTTTTTCTTATTCATTGAGAACAGGTTTTTCGTGTGTTTGCTTAACCTTTAGAACCTTGCGATATTAAAGTTACTCCTATTTTCATGGCATTCTTTTTTATAGTCTCTCAATCACAGTAACCTTATTGTTAATTTCCATCGAATGTGTTTTCTGTTGCCATAGTAGGATATGACAACACTACTATGAAATTCAAACAAGTTCAAATTCAGTGACTGGATAAACTTTTTGCACAGCAAATGAAACCACATACAGTTGGTACCGCCAAAAAAAAAAAAAAACAGTATAGTATAAAGGAAAAAGGCCCCAAACTAAATAAAAACAGTTTTATCGGCAACATGTTTCTTATTATTAAGAGAATAGATCAAAGTATCTTTAAATTATTTAAAAAATTAAAAAATTTTCTAGCACGTTCGAAATTTTGGTAGAAAATCTTGTTTTTCTTTCGTCCGTAAGAGACGTAATTTTTACAAGGGTTTATGACGGCAAACGTAATATTAGGCAAAGGACTTTTTTTTTTTAATTTGGAAATTCTTGCAAAAATCAGATAATGGTCGAATGTTGATGAAAATTTGAGGACTTATTCATAATTGGCTGAAATCATTGTTGAAATAGTTATTTTTCGAAAATATTGGTATATATATATATATATATATATATTACCCCCCCCCCCCCCCCAAATAATTTTCGGAAATGTCTATTCGCCATCATCTATCTAAACTTATTTATAAATGGAACTTTGTCTGTGTGTGTGTGTCTGTGTGTATTCGTTAACTATAGACTCCGAAACGGCTGAACCGATTTTCTTGAAAATTTACACATTTGTACTATAAGTGTCTGCGAGTGTTCTTAGCTAGGTTTTGTGTCGAGGTACCCCTGATAAATACCGAAAATTAATAATAATAAAAAATCGGGTTATAGGAGTGGTCCAATTTTAATCAAATTTGATACACTCATAGACAAAGACAAAAGAAACGATATTCAGAAGTTTCAAGGTTGCAGTTCTTACAATAGTGCAGAAAATTTGATATCGATACCAGAAAATCAAAATTGGACTTTCATCCATTCATTTTTCTTTCAGTCTACGGTTTCGCTTTAACTGGAAACAACTATTGCTTTTTAGTCTTTTGTGCCAACGTCCATGGATTAGTTTTAAAGCTTCCATTACACCCGAGCAACGCCGGGCTATACTGCTAGTTTCTCTATAAATCTAATATTGCTTAAATTCAGGAGTCATTGGGGAATGCTAATCAAGTGTCTTTTTTTCTTCAAAATATAACCAATTTTTAGAAAATGTCTGAATTGCGAAAATAAAAATATAATAAAACTATGCCATTTTTTACTTAAATTTTAATTGCTTTTATAAACAATATAAATTAAAGATATAGTTTGACAAGAAAAAATTTCAACGAATAATGAAGTTTTAAAATAATTGTTTTCATTTTTATTATTTTTTATTATAATAATTTATAAAGTTTAAAAATTTATAAAAAATTTCCTCCTCCCTCGTTAACGCTAAAGTGTGAAATTAATGCATGAAGACTACATTTACTAATCGAAAATTGAAAAGCTTATGACAAATAATTTAGCCATTATATTTTTAAAATAATTAACACATTTTAATTGTGTGCATGCTGATTACCCGTATTTTCTTGTTACGGGTGGCCGTACATGATATATATCATTAAAAGGTCACGTTTCAAAGGTTACGCTCTATATATGGAAAAAACAACTTATACAAATATTTTCGGCAGGGTACACTTCTTTCATCTCGCTTCAGTGTTTCCTATTCCTTACGTTTCAACATTCAACAGGCTTTGCAAATCATCCCGTCAAAATTGAAATTTTATATTTGAATTTCTAATTTCCTAATCTTGTTAAAAAAAGTAATGGTGAAATTCACTTTTTGTGGAGGGACCTAAAATGAATATGAAAAACATATTAAAAATGAAAATTAATAGATGCCTTAACATTTAATAAATTATTGAGTTACCTCTGTCGTTATATATTTTCATTCTGTTATTAAATTGTAAATTATTTTAAAAAGGTTTATATTTAAGTTTTTATTTTTCATAAAACATCTTCAAACATAAGACTATAAAGCTAAACTAACTGAAATTCTATAAAATATTGGATAATTACTGAAAATATTGTGTTAAATTTTTAATTTTAGTATATAGTTAAAAATAAAAAACGAAGCGTACGAAAGAGATTTATGTCAAATTCGTCTTCCATACTTAGCATTTTTTTTTTGACGGCTACTGTATGTCATGTCATTTATCGCCTCTGATAAGGCGATGACAACCCTGATAACAAGGATACTGTAATTAAGAAACGCTTTAAAAGTACATTTCAGGCCGTAATCAAGTGATTTGTTTCAAGTCAGGTTAAGGTACGTTTAAATTCAGTAATTTGAATAAAATAGTCAGCAAGGTGTATTTCATTTTTGCAAAATTTTTTTTAAAACCGAGGATTGGCTCCTGTTTACATCATGTGTCGATCGATGAAAAATGGCGGAAAAATTGGAATCTTTTTAAACCACAAAAAAATTTAGATTCTGATCAATTAATTTCGGTTTCAAATACACCAGGGTATTTTGCTTACTGGAATTAATAAATTTAATCTCTTGGCTTTCAATTAAAGCTAAAATTAAATCTTCAAGAAAACATTTTTATTTTTAAAAATTCAATTTAAATTTAGGTATCGAAAATGAGTGGATGTATCTAGTGGTAAAGGTGCAATAATAAATAGAACGTAGAGTTAACTTGAATCAAAGTCCAAATGTGCCCCTGCGAGGCTGACGTAATATTTATATAGCATCCGGTGAAAACCGGTGTTCCACCAACAACGGAACCGCCTTAACGGTGGTCCTTTCTCTCTACATGTCCCCCACCTCCTATGACCACAATGCGTAGTTGGGGAGGTCTCCGAGTAGTCATGAGTCGGTTCTCGCATTTGTGGGGATAGTGGTCTTGGTGGTTGTGTTACCCTTATGCTGCGCTGTATAATCGGGCTCACTGGTGGGTAGATGATAGGGTCTTGGTTTTCTTACACCTCCATGTCTGTTGTGTGGTGGTCTGCCATCATCTCTTCGTCATCCGTCGCATCTACCAACATCGTTTCAGTTGTGTCACCCGGAGGTTCACTGTCGATTGGCTTCAGCCTCTGTGGGGGTGCTTGTTCGGGCGAATAGTCTGGTGTATCTAAAACTGGAAGAATCATCCAGAGGAACCGACGGTTATGTAGTGTAACCCTGCCATTGCCGTCGAGTCGTATACGGTATTGACTGTTGTCCGTAGTTTCGACAGTTCTCCCTGTTTTCCTCCACTACCGTAAATATGGTCCCTCCTGATTTTGTACCTGTACCGATTTGCCAACCTGAAGGTCTCAGAGTGGGCGACTGTGCGTGTTATTCTGTTTCTGGTTCAACAGGTGTCTTTTCGCCATCGCCTTTTCTCTCAACTCATTTATGGATCTGGTGTTTCTCGCGAAGTATGGGAAGGTGATCTTTTATTTCTCGACCGTATAACATTTCCGCTGGCGATAAACCAAGATCCTGATGGGGTGTATTTCTGTAGGTCATCATGGCTCGCGCCACCCGATCCTGGCGGAGAGGACCATAACTATCAACGTAGTCCATTAGCGTTCTTTTGGCTGTCTTTACGGCAGTTCGGACGCTGCTCTGTGGATAATGCGCGGATGATACGCGTTTATTACGCCCCGATTTTCCAGGAATGAGTTGTATCCCTGAGTCAAATGGTGGCTTTACATTTGACGATATCTCTTCTGGTGCACCGTATGTGCAAAAGCAGCTCCTTAATGCATCGCATATTGCTGTAGCCTTCCCTGATGGTAGCGGGGCTACTTTCATCCAGCCGGTGTACCGATCTGCGTACACTATATAAGTTTTCCCATGCAGATCAAATAAGTCTGTGACCGTCTTCTGGAATTGGAATTCCGGGGCGTTAGGGGTTCTCTAGGCGGGGACGGAGCAATAGTGTTGCATCTCTGGCACTGTGCCTTCGACTGTCTAAACCGGGCCAAAATAATCGCTGTCTTGCGTTGGTCATCATCTCATTCACGCCTTGGTGTGCGGAGTGTAGCGCTTCCAGTACATCAGCTCGAAGTTGCTTTGGTATTAGAATTTTGTCTCATTCTAAACAATACAGTTGGTCTGCCATCGACCAGAATTGTCGGATTTTCGATGGTAGTTCGTGGTGTGCCCTTATAAATCCGTCCTGTATGAACGTTGCTAACGCTCGACATTCATTGCCACGATTCTATCCCAGGTTGTGGTGAACACGGTCCCAGACGAAGCAAGAGGCTGAGGGTTACTTGTGTGTTTTGGGGTCGCGGAGTGGGTGCTGGACGAAGCAAACATGGCGGCAAATCCCAGAATGACTGTACGCGTGCGCAGGAAAACCGAAAAAGGAGGCTCACACGTATGCAAATCATGGACGGCTCGAGAGAGATAAAAAGTGCCCCAATTTAACAGTCAGCAGTCTTTTGCGAGCAGTCGAAGGAGATGGACTGTTAGCAGCAGCAGCAGCAGAACAAGAACAAGAACAAGAAATTCGAAGATACGTTGTGACGTATTCAGAAAGCAAGGACGGCGAATTGAACCAGCGGCATCTTGACTTGTACAAGTGACGGCGTAACAATAGAGACTTGTTCAAACTACAGGCTGGTAGTTTAGGATGGTGCACGCCTGCGGCTATGATCTATGCCTGCATATTCTGATCGATCTCCTGAGAAGTATCGATAGTTGATGCTCCGCTGTCGGGTATTCGGTAATGTCGGGTACCTTGAGGCACAGTCAGGTGCAGCGTTAAGTTTTCCTGGGACGTCTTTAATCCGGAACCTGTACATTAACGACCGTTCCTTAAAAATGAATAAGCGAGGGTTCTTTATATTTTCAAGGAGCTGATTCGAAAATATTTTCACCAGTGGTTGGTAGCAGGTATGGGCATTCCAATATAATCATCCTGCAGGATTCTAATCCGCATATCAATGCCAGAGCCTCCTCCTCCACAGATGAGTAGCGGGATTCTGTATTCTTTGTAAATTGGGATCAAATCAGGATTATTTTCTCGTGGTTCTCACCACAGTTTGGGGCCCGACACCGTTTAGGGGTCGGCAGTGCTTCTGGAAGAGAAAGCACTCGATGCCAGTTTTGCTGGAGTAAGTCGAGAGGTATGTCGCCCTGTTCAACTCAAATGTTATCACACCCTCCTCAATCTTCAGAGTGATGTTTCTCTTTGATTCTTCAAAAAGACTATCTAGGGTAGGATTCCAACAGAACTTGCTATCCTTCGTACATAATAATTTCCGGAAGCGGGCCCTAACCTCAGCTTGTTAGAACGCGTACGAGACGTGGTTGACCAATCTGAACCAGGATCTGACACCTTTGATGTTCGTGGGAGTCGAAGTTAAAAATGGCTTTAGTCATTCTTTTATTTGTCTTTATACCATCGGTCGTAATTAAGAAACCGGCGAATTTGATCTCATCTCCCGTAAACTGAAACTTATCGAGGTTGAATCCGACACCATTCCTGCCACAGTGGGTGATGTAGTCCAGCGTTTGCCAGAAAGCAGATTCTATGGTTTTGTTTTAGAGAAGGGTATGCAGTGAGTCGTTCGGGGTGTATCCATCGTAACGTCATCGAATTCGTGGGTGTATTCGTCTCCGGATGCGTGAAAGCCTTGAGGTGCTCTTAATTACCGGCAACGACCCCATTCCATTATGAATGCGATTGCGTCTCGTGTCGTTGGGGAGAGCGGTAAATTATAGTACTCATTCCATGTGTCTAAGACTGCCTTTTTGCTTTGGGTGGGTACAACGGATACTTGGTTAAATGGGGACAGAGTATGATGGGTCTCCCTCTTCGTTGCGCCATTCAGTTTTTGTAAATCTGCTGTTCTCCTGGGTGACCCTTCCTTCTTTGAACACCAAGTTTTTAGGTGTACCCGCCGATACCGGTTTGATGATGCTCATAGTAGTGGTAGAGCAGTGACGGGCTTCTGTCGTCTTTGAGAAAGGAAATAAGGGTGCTTCTCTACAAGGTGCACAGCATGGCGTTCTTACTCGTGAAGTTAAGGGCTGGTCGATCTAAGGAACATAGATTGTTTGAACATTCTACATAGAAACAGCGATAGAACAGTTAGAATCTTGCAACGTCTTTGAAAACAGAGCTGAAGATGGTTCGTTACGAAGTGCATAGCATCGCGTGTCCTTGCTGTGAAGCTAAGGACAGATTCAACGAAGGACTGTAGTTCGTCTGAACACTTGCCATAGAAATCGGGATAGAGCAGTGACAGGCTTAGAACATCTTTGAGAAAGTGAATGAGGATGGTTCGTTGCAATATGCATGGCATGGAAGATTTTGAACGTGAAGTTAAGGATTGGTGAATCTAAGGAATATTGTTCATCTGAACACCCGCCTTAGAAAGAACAATCGAGCAGTGAAGGGCTTGCGACGTGTCGTTTGTGTGAATAAGGGTGCATAGTGGAAAATAATTCGTCGTCTATAAGAAAGCCGAAGCGCTTTTAAAACCTATGGAAAATGAAGACTGTGAAGCTTCATATCTGGCAGCAGTACTTTATTTTTGTTCTGATCCGGTTCTTGTAAATAAGTAATATATATATATATATATATATATATATATATATATATATATATATATAAAAATATACTCAGTTATGATTTGAGAATAAGGACAGGATGGTTAAATAAAATAAAGACAAGAGGAAAACTGTATTTTAAATCGACTACGCGTTTCATCCTGTGATGGACTTTATCAAGGCAAAAAGACGAAATGAACTTTATTCTAAATTACGTATCTATGAACAAACAGTGATGGCAACCACAAAGACGCTCACAAATCATTTCAAAAGATTAATAGAATATTTTAGTTTTTAGAATTCCTTCATGTGTGGTGTAAAGTCACGAGATATTAAAATGAAGGGAATTTGACCGTTTTCTTTGAAATTTTTATTATGTATGTTAGTCTGTTTTAGTACATTTCGTCTTTTTGCCCTGTTAAAGTCCATCACAGGACGAAACGCGTAGGCGATTTAAAATACAGTTTTTCTCTTGTTTTTATTTTATTTAACCATATATATATATATATATATATATATATATATATATATATATATATATATAAAATACCGGCCATAATTATTAGGCCACCCCAGTTTGTTTTTAAGAAATAATGTATTTCATATTATTTTTAGTATTTATTGCTAAGTGGATAATCCTAAATGAAAATAGAATGTTTCTCTTGTTATTAATTTGCAAAATTTTACAAGGCAAGGAAGCAAAGATCAACTCGTCGGAATCACCCTAAATTTTCTTCATTCTTTCATTGATGAAATTACAATATAGGTAATTATTAAATATCTATAAATTCATTTGATGCACATGTTATTGTGCAATATTAACAAAAGAACCGTTCTATTTTCATTTACAATTATTCATTTGGCAATAAATACTAAAAAATAGTATGAAATACATCATTATTTGAAAATACCGGGGTAGCCTAAAAACTATGGCTGGAATAAAGGTCAGAAGCAAGTGGATATGTCTAGCCACACTGATGAGCTGTAATACAGCTAAACAAGCTTGTATGTGGATAACTAATATATATATATATATATATATATATATATATATATATATATATACTTACCACGCTAATGTTTCATTAAAAATATAGCATTTTGTGAATTTGATGAATTTTGGTATTTCTAATACTAAAGATTCTCTGAAAATGCCAAAAGGTTCCTTGCTTGAGTCAGAAAAAAAGAATTCTTACTTGGAGTAAAGGTAAAACATTCTAATTTCTAAAATGTTTTATTCTATGATTTATAGTTAAATGCTCATTTTTAAAAAATTAAAACTAATTTTTAGTGACCAGCAAATATGAAATTACATATGAATTTGATACTTTTTGTATTTCTAATACTAAAGAGCTCCCTAAAAGATTCTCCGAAAATGCCAAACGGTTTTTTGCTTGAGTCAGAAAAAAAGAAGGATTCTTACTTGGATTAAAAGTGAGTGCTGATGACACTCCATGATCCCTTGAGATGCAACAAAAGACTCAGAAGATTTAGTAAAATTCTGGTCTATTACCATGATCTGTAATTTCCTTTAGCAATCCTGATTATTATGGCAAAACACAAAAACGAACTAAGAAAATGAAGATTTTTAAGCAAGGTAGGCAATGAATTCGAAGAGATGCTATAGAAACAGTCATCAAAAGTTCTTTAAAAAACGTACGCAGAAACTAAATCAGATTCAGCGAGAATTGACTTTATTTGTCTGCAATATATTGGCCATTATCACGTGAGCTAAGCTGAAACGGCGTTCACGTAAAGGTCACAAAGAAAACAGATAACAGAAGTGCATTCAATCCAAGACCTCACAGCCACTTGAGGTAGAATTAGTTCCAGGCTTAGATTAATTTGAACCATTCATTGATTTTTTTTTTAATCATATCACTCCGGGCAAGGCGGTAAGGACACTGGTGTGCAGGGGGCTACGTAAGAGTGAAAAGATTGGAAAAGAGAAAGCCGGAAACCACATCCTAAACAGGGAACAAGTGATGAGCCTCTACACCTGTTCAATAGACGAGGGTGGAGTGTGAACCGGGTGATAGTTCAGTCTATCTACTCCAATTGAAAAAAAAAAAAAATAAGGAAAAGTGAAAAGATTGGAAAAGAGAAAACCGGAAACCGAATCCTAAACAGGGAACAAGGGCTGAGCCTATACACCTGTTCAATAGACGTGGGTGGAGTGTGAACCGGGCGATAGTTCAGTCTATCTACTCCAATTGAAAAAAAAATAAGGAAAAGTGAAAAGATTGGAAAAGAGAAAACCGGAAACCGAATCCTAAACAGGGAACAAGGGCTGAGCCTCTACACCTGTTCAATAGATGTGGGTGGAGTGTGAAACGGGCGATAGTTCAGTCTATCTACTCCAATTGAAAAAAAAAATAAGGAAAAGTGAAAAGATTGGAAAAGAGAAAACCGGAAACCGAATCCTGAACAGGGAACAAGGGCTGAGCCTCTACACCTGTTCAATAGATGTGGGTGGAGTGTGAACCGGGCGATAGTTCAGTCTATCTACTCCAATTGAAAAAAAAATAAGGAAAAGTGAAAAGATTGGAAAAGAGAAAACCGGAAACCGCATCCTAAACAGGGAACAAGGGCTGAGCCTCTACACCTGTTCAATAGATGTGGGTGGAGTGTGAACCGGGCGATAGTTCAGTCTATCTACTCCAATTGAAAAAAAAATAAGGAAAAGTGAAAAGATTGGAAAAGAGAAAACCGGAAACCGCATCCTAAACAGGGAACAAGGGCTGAGCCTCTACACCTGTTCAATAGATGTGGGTGGAGTGTGAAACGGGCGATAGTTCAGTCTATCTACTCCAATTGAAAAAAAAATAAGGAAAAGTGAAAAGATTGGAAAAGAGAAAACCGGAAACCGAATCCTGAACAAGGGATGAGCCTCTACACCTGTTCAATAGATGTGGGTGGAGTGTGAAACGGGCGATAGTTCAGTCTATCTACTCCAATTGAAAAAAAAAAAAAAAGGAAAAGTGAAAAGATTGGAAAAGGTAAAAAGATGAGTGATGTGAGTGTCAAATATTCCACGCTCCTTTTCCTGATTGTATGGCCAAGACATTTCAACTGTCTCTTTCTGATTCAGGATCATTTTGTTTTCATTCTTCCTTAAGATATTTTCCTTGTTAACCCTGACCCGTCCAATGAAATTCACAACATCCTTCTGTCACTAAAAGATGTAATGGAGAAATAGAAAAAACAGAGCGATTATAAAGAGGGGAGAGTTTATAAATACTAAACGGTAAGTGTATAGAGATTATAGAGGGGGGGAGAATAAAAATTAGTTATACTCTGGACATTAGAGAGGGAGTGAATTTATAGAAATATAGCAGCTAATAGTTTAACTTATGGAAATTT